>CM073000.1:180397629-181695129 GCA_037038555.1 Rhynchonycteris naso | reverse complement strand
TGAGAGAAAACATGAGCACAAAGAACAAGAAGTGGCACCTCCAGGAGAGCACAAACACCAGGAGGGCGTATGGAGGGCCGAGTCGGGTGAGGGCGTGCACAACCACCTCAACTACAGAAGCTTCCTGAGGAGGGAAGGGCTCCGGCGACACAGCTACCCAGCTGGAGGGAGAAAGGGCCTCAAGGTCAAGCTTCAGAGGGGCCTGTGAACAGCAGGGAGGAACTCACCAGGCGGGGCTGTATAAGGACAGTGACACTGCTTTTCAGACTGGTTTAGGTATGTGTCTCGCGTGTGCCCGCAAGCCAAAGTGCCAAGAACCTTAAGAGTGGTCTGGTCCATCCCACCCAAAGCTGGTGGGTTGAGTCACTTTCTCTGTATCCTTGACATGGCCATAATATGGACCTCTCTCCACCCAAAACAGAAGGGAGAAAGAATGTGACAGAAGTTTTGGGGCTGCTGTGACCTTAGGACAAGTCACCAAGTCAAGACCTCTTTGGAGAGCAGCCTGGTGGACGAACATGGTAGGTTGGAAGACCACACACAATGGATAAACCAAAACACTTTTTGACAGCAGGATGAAGTTATTTAGAACACTGTACTGCGACTTTCCTGTTTCAGTCAATGACTTCACAGAGTTGCCTTTACAATCTCAGGAAAGAGCGCACTTTACCAAACCCACTATTATCACCGCCATGCACATGGATGCTGCTTCCAACTCTGCAGTGTGCACGCACACCTAGCATGTCCCCCGTGCTCAGGGCTGTGCTATCGGCAAGCAGCAGTGTCTCACAGCCGAGATGACTGCACCTTCGGGAAGCGGGCACGACCTGGCGAGGCTCACAGCCAGTGGTGGCAGAGCCAGGACCAGTCTGCGCTGCTCTCCTGTTTCATCTGTGCAACAAAGGCACCAGCAGTAATGGGGCAGAGACCTACCAAGGCCAGACGAAAGGCTAAAGGGAGGTCTGGGCTGGTGCACCCTGAGGACTGGTGGCGCAGGTGAGCAGTCCTCCCACTAACACTTTCCTAGAAGGCACACGTGAGGAGAAACCTACTTCCTCTGTAACATGACAATAACAAGAACAACACAGTCCCAAACAGTGAGCTCTTTGCTCCCAGAACCCAAATGCTCACCACGTCAGACCCACTGCATTGGGAGACCTGGTAGCATCCGCTGTAGGCTCTAAAGAGATCAGACCATCCAGAAAGCTGGTGAACTAACAACCAACTATCACTAGTGCCTTGAACCATGGGGTTTTTCCCAAGTGTCTATTGGGGCTAAGATATGCTTCTTTTCTCCTCAAAGCATTCTGCATTCAGTTTAACCCTGAGCTAGGAATGAACCTTAAGTGACAGACCTTTTAGCATTTCACTGCCCTCCTTCCCAGCTACACCTCTCTTTCCTGGGCAGTGAGCAGAGTTCTCTCTTAATTCTCACCTCTGAGATCTTTATAACTGTCTCCCCCATTGTTAGACCTCCCTCCTGACATAACACTGTGGAGGCCTGTTGGATGTGTGCAGTCTTAATAGGTCTGACACCCAGTTTGTGGCCAAGCTCTGACTGCCTCTTGCCTCCCAGTGTTCAGCGACACAGAGCTGACTGGATCTGCATTGTCAGGTGGCTCACAGGAAAAGTCCAGTTCTGTTAGGCCCACCGCTGATTATCCCACATAGGAAGAAGTCACTAATTGTATGTTCATCTCTACATGAGTTTCACTGGTGCTTTAAAATGTCTCTCCTCATTCAGTCCTTGGAGAAACATCACAAATAATTCACAGCCTCCATACCCGTTGCTACACAATGGGCCAGGGAACTTGGCTTTTGGAAGTATCTGGGAAGAAAAGGTGACTTGGGTTAAAAGGTACTGTCTATGCTGATTGCTTCATGCTGTCTTATTTAAATTTTATTGTAACTCTACAAGGTAAATAGTGTTATTTATTAGCAAACATGAAAATAAAAGGCAGAAAGGTTACTCAGCTCTGTTTGATCCAAATCCAGGAGAATATGATAGAAGAATCAATGTTCTTTAAACAAAAACAAAATCAAAAACAAAAATACATTGTGTAAGAAAAAAAATGTTTAAATAGAAATTGTACACTATGAACTATTATACACCAATGCATTAAATAACTGAGAAGAAATGGATAAGTTCCTAGAAACCTAAACCTAACAAGACTGAAATCATTAAGTAATACAAGAATCTGAACAGACCAATAAAGAGCAAGAAGACTGAATCAAAAATAAAAATCTCCCAATAAATAAAAGCTCAGGACCATATGGCTTCACCAGTGAGTTTTACCAAACATTTAAAGAACTAATAATAAACCTTCTCAAACTCTCCCAAAAATCAAAGAGAGGGAATACTTCTAAACTTATTGTGTAAGGCCAGCATTACCTTGATCAGAAACCTAACATGGGCACTAAAAGGAAAGAAAATCACAGCCCAATATCCTTGATGAACACAGATGACAAAATCCTCAATAAAATATTAGCATACCAAGTTCAACAGCACATTAAAAGGATCACACACCCTGATCCAGTGGAATTTATGCCTGGGATGTAAGAATGGTTCAATAGAAGCAAATCAATAAATGAGATACTATACATTAATAGAATGAAAGATAAATCATATGATATTCCCAATATAGACCAAAAATGCACTTGACAAAATTCACATCCTTTCACGATAAAAACTCAAGAAATTGGTATAAAAACATAATAAAGGCCATGTATGACAGCCTGCTGCTAACATCTTACTATATAGTCA
The DNA here is from genome assembly GCA_037038555.1 of Rhynchonycteris naso. Lineage (NCBI taxonomy): Eukaryota > Metazoa > Chordata > Mammalia > Chiroptera > Emballonuridae > Rhynchonycteris > Rhynchonycteris naso. The sequence continues at coordinate 181,692,365 of CM073000.1, read as the reverse complement.
AAGGTTTAAAAGCTTTTCCTTTATTATTACAAATAAGACTAGGATGCTTACTCTTACTATTAATTTAGTACTAGAAGCCCCAGCCAGAACAACCAGAAAAAAATAAATAAAATAAAAAGCATCCAAATTAGAAAGAAAGAAATAAAATGATATGTTTGTAGGTAACACAATCTGATATATATAAAACCCTAAATACTCCACTAAAAATACTGTTAGAATAAATGAATTCAGTAAAGTTGCAGAATAAAAAGATCCATACAAAAATCAGTTGTGTTTCTACACATTAACTATGAGCTATCTAAAAGCAGTCTCATTTATAATAGCATCATAAACAATAAGACACTTAGGAATAAACTTATGCAAAGAGTTGAAAAGCTGTACAATGAAAACCATATGATATTGATGAAAACAACTGAAGAAGACACAAATAAATGCAAAGAAATTCCATGCTCTCGAATTGAAAAAAAAATTGTAAAAATGTCCATACTGCCCAAAGCAACATACAGTTTAATGCAATCCCAAAAATTCCAATGGATTTTTTTTTTTTTTTTTTTTTTACTAATTTGTATGGAACCACAAAAGCCCTTGAGTAGCCAAAGCAATCTTAGGAAAGAAGAAAGCCTGAGGCATAGCATGTCCTGAATTCAAACTATATTATAAAACTACAGTAATCGAAATAGTATGGTACTACCATAAAAAGAGGCTGCAGTGGAACAGAACTGAGAGTCCAGCAAGAAATGCACACATACATGGTCAACTGATTTTTGACAAGGACACCAAGAACACATGTGGGGAAAGGATAGTGACTCCAATAGACTGTGTTGAGAGAACTGGGTATCCACATGCAGAACAGTGAAACTGGACAGCTATCTTATTCTATCACTCTGAAAAATTAATCTGAGTTGGATTGAAGACTTAAATGTAAGATCTGAAACTATAACATTCCTAAAGAAGACATAGACGAGAAGCCCAATTTTGGTCTTGACAATGATTTCTTGGATAAGATACCAAAAGCATAGGCAACGAAAGCTAAAATAAACAAGTAGGATGGCATCAAACTAAAGAACTTCTGCGTAACAAAGGGAACAATACATTAAAAACACAACATAAAGAATGGAGAAAATACCTGCAAACCATTTATCTGATCAGGGAGGGATTAACATCTAAAATGTATAAAGAACTCATACCACTCAATTGCAAAAAAACAAGCCAATTAAAAATGAGAAAAGAACTGAAGAAATGTTTTTCTAAAAGATGACATACAAATGTCTAATAGGTACGTGAAAAGGTACTCAACATCACTAATCACTAAGGAAATGCAAATCAAAACCACAATGAGATATTACCTCACAGCTGTAAGAATGGCTATTATCAAAAAGGCAGGAGATAATGTTTGCAAGGATTTAGAGAAAAGGGAACATGTATGCACTGTTGATGAGAATGTGACCTGGTACTAAAACTATGGAAACAGTATAGAGCTCCTCAAACACTATAATGAGAATTAACATGGGATGTAGCCATCCCACTCCCGGGTATGTGTCTGAAGAAAATAAATCATTATCTCAAAGAGGTAGTCCATACTCCTAGGTTCATTTCAGCATTATTTACAATAGCCAAGATATGGAAACAACCTAAATGTCCTTGAACAGAAGAATGAATAAAGAAAATATGTTATATACATGAATATTATTCCACTATAAAAATATTCTGTCACATGGATGAACTTGGAGAACATTGTTGCTGAGTGAAATAAGTCAGACAGAGAAAGACAAGTAAAGTAGTGTGTAGTCATTACTTATATATGGTATATAAAGAAAAAACAGCTCAATTCACAGAAACAGAGAACAGCGTGTTAGTTGGCAAAGTTAGAGAGAAATGGGAATGCAGAAGTCGATCAGGGGGCATAAACTTGCAGCTGTAGAGAGTGTAAGTTCTGAGAATCTAATGAGCAGCATGGTGACTATCGTTAATACTGTATGGTATTATATTTTTGAAAGTTGTTGAGGGTAAGTCTTAAGCATCCCTCCCTTGTCACACACATAACACAGTTAACTATGTGAGGTGATGATGTGTTAATTATCTCAATAGCTTGATCTTGCTAATCATTCCATCACATGCATGTATATCAAATCATCAAGTTTTACACTTTACATCTATCTATCTATCTATCTATCTATCTATCTATCTATCTATCTATCCTATTTGTCAATTACTCCACAAAGTTGAAAATAATTAATTAAAAATATCCATAAGGGACAGTAAAGATAAACAGGGAGAGGCATGAAGAAGATAAGAAAATACTGTGGGTTTATACCCAGGACACTTGCTCTGACATCATTCCTCATGATTATCTCCCAAAGCATATTATGCTTCCTGCGTAAACCCAGGTTCTTTGTCAAAACAGGAAACACTGACACCTCTCCGTTGTCTTGCCTGATACCCTATATTTGTTGTAACATAGTTGCTGGCTCCCCGACTTTTCCCGAAGGTCCGAACACAGGCTGACTTGCTCCAGAGCCTCGTCAGGCTCTGATCTAGACCCTGCTTATATCTTTGCTTCAGCCAGCATTTACCAAATACCTCCTCAGTTTAAAGAACAGAGAAACGACAGACACAAGTATCACCTGCCTAGAACGACTTATTAGATAGTTCCAGGTATCTGGAACACTCACAAATACCTAAGCACGTGAGGCTGTTGGAATAGGAGCGGAGGTTTGAGCCTCACACATGCTGGAGGCTCTGCTGGGAAGGGGACTCCTCGGCAGTGGCAATCAGTGAAGGCCGGGGAGCCTGCAAGGAAGCTTCTCCTGAGCTCTCCGTTACTGGCAGCAATGGCGGGGGTGGGGGGCAGGGGTATGGTTTGGGCAGAAGTTATTTTTCATAATCACACACATAAAGTCTACCTACACAGTAGTCAAGACTCAAAAGAAAACATCTGGTGAGCTACCAGAATGATTTCAAACATCCGCTATTTAACAGCATGAAGATCCTGTAAGAAGCTCACTTTACAATGGCCCCGTCTTTAAGGAGTCATGTCTACCAAAGCTTTTGGTCAGGTCATTACTCTGATGAACGTTATTCTATGGATAGAGGCATCCTAGGTCCCTTGCTCACAAAGATCCTTGAAAAGGATTTACTTATTGACAAAAGGATTTGAGACCTACAGTTAACTTGTTTTCATGTAATTAATCCAGGCATCCTTTACTTTCCCTAACTGGAATTTCCTGGAACCCAAAAATAAGAACATGAGACTATTGAAACTATTCTTGTCTACTTTCAGAGAGTCTGGTTCAGTTACCAGGGGACAGTTTGTAGAAGATCCAAACTGTCTCCTTAGAAATAAACATCAAAGGAAGGAGATCAATCCCCTGAATCAGTAACCCTTGGCAGTGCTGGCTGTTTTCTATACTGTGTTCCCCAATCCTACCTTATCCATGCTTTAGTGTGGCACCTGCCATGTGACAATGCAGTTATCTGTTTATATATCCTGTACACTCTCCTGAGGACTCTGAGCACATACTATAGAAATTCCCAATAACTGCTTTTTCATCGAAATGATTGAGGTGATACTGGTTAACAAAATTATACAGGTGCCCAATTCTACAACACATTTGTGTACACCATATTGGGCGTTCCCCACACCAAGTCAAGTCTCCATCCATCCCCATTTATCCCCCTACACCCTTCTCCCCCTCCCCCACTGCCTGCCCCCAGCAGTCATTACACTATTTTCTGTTGACCGGTGTCAACCATTGATATTAGGAAAATATTTCTGACTCCAGCTGGTATTACAGTTCCGTGCTATATTACTTTTTGATATGATTTTTACAAGTTGACTAGGTCATACTAAAAATTCTCTCATTAGTATGACATGTGTCTCAATGTGTCTGGGACAGTCTTCACATTCTATAATTTCAGGACTCTGTAAGCACTTTGTGTTTACTCAGGCTTTCGACTCTTATTATTGCATGAATATTGTCTCTCTCTCTTTTTTTTTTTTTTTTACCATTTTCCCAGGTGCTTGTTTCCAGACTAAAAACTCACATTCGGTAGTAATCCCCCTGCAGATCATTAGAGTTGCTTTTCTTGAGACTTGCTCTTGCTAGGATTTGCTGAAGTCTTATGATCAGTTGTGCATAGGATGGACTAGAAATGATGAAGGCTGACCTGGTACTTCAAATTTTGAGAGGCTGTGGGTATAGCCTGTCTATCAATATTCCTTTGCAGGAACTCATTTCCCTTCTTCCTTTTTAAACAGAACCCCATGTTGTTCAGGGTAACGGTATGTGTAACTAAAAAGCAGTTGATGTCTTTAGCTCCTCTGCATGTAGGGATGGCCATCTGACCTAGTTCTGACCAATAATGGATATAATTGAAAGCATCTGAAGACAACATCCCATCCCTGAATACAAGTCAAAGCCTCCTAAGAGAGAGCCTTTTGTTCTTCCCAGATTCAGGAAGTTGCGGCTGGCTTCTAATGACTGTGCGGCAGTAACACAAAGACTGCATTCTATATGGGGAAGACAGTACAGCAGAAACATGGAGGCATTCAGGTTCCCAGCCTCACCCCACAGTTCTTTTTACAAGAGAAAAACCAACCACCTTCAGCCATAAGTAATTCCAATTGAAAAGAAGATAGTAAAAAAGAAAAAATATTACAATGTATACAATTATTAGGTTCCCTAAAACATACTTATAAGAATAAACAGTAGCCCTAACCAGGTAGCTCAGTTGGTTAGAGCATTGTCCCGATATACCAAGGTTGTGGGTTCAAATCCCAGTCAGGGCATATACAAGAGTCAACCAATGAATGTATGAATATGTGGAACAACAAAGTGATGTTTCTTTCTCTTTATTTCTCCCTTTCTCTCTCTAAAATCAACAAATAAAATTTACATAAATCAAGAGTAAAGGACAAGAGGTAAAATATTCACCCACATCCCAGCCAAGAGGAAAAAAATCGCTCATACTGCTTATACCTTCCTGAAGCAGATCTATCTAACTTACAGTGCTCCCTGCTTCCCCAGTGTGCGCACTGTCACAGTGCTCGAGTCAGAGAGGAGAGCCTGGAGTTGCTCGCAGTGGAGTTTGATTTCCCAGTTGGACCAGCTTTTGACTTTCCTTTGAGATTAAATGGATAATTTATGGACAGGAAACTGCACAGAAGGTCTACTAAAGATCCCAAACTCTTTCCCCGACCAGTAGTCAGTATTTTCATTAGTATAACGTGTGAAAAATAACACATGTCCCAGCTATAGAAATCTTACTATACCTTATCAGCTCAGAATCAAAGACTAACAGTTGTGTTTTTCTGAAATTAGTCTTTACTCTTCCAGTAAATGCTGATCAAGACAAAATAGCTTCCTGTGCAAGCAATGACCACCTCTGCAAAGCAACAGCACTCTACATGCCCTGTGGGAATCCACACGTACAAACAGGCACAAGCCCACGTGCACACACAACATGTGATCAGTCTTGGGAATTACTGTGTACACACACACACACACATGCACAAACTAACAAATCTTTCTCTAAACTGATAATCTGTATTATTATCCATGCCCACCCATGTACTAAACAGGTATAAATCGTTTTCGTACTTATACTTATGAGTTACTGCACACATATAAATACATAAATAAATGTATGCCAAGGGATAATAAACTACAAAAGAGACAAAGATAGCCAGATAGGAAGGGAGAGAGATGAGAAGCTTCAACTCGTAGATGCCTCATTTAGTTGTTCATTGATTGTTTCTGATTAGATAAATATTTATATTAAGCACATATAATACTGACTTGTAATGTGTGTACCAACATAACTTACACATACTAAATGATCCATCTTCCTCTAGACCTATATAACAAGGGAAAATATAAGTATATTCAGCTCTACTCAGGGATAAATCTTTTATCTTTTTTCAGAGATGACAGTATACATGTAGATAGATAGACATACACACAGAGTAAATTCAGACTACACACATTTTCTCTGGTACCTTTAGCACAATCCAAAGTAGTGGCAGAAGGTGGTTAGAATATTAGCCAAGTTGAAACCTTCAGGGCTAAGCACACCACTGTTTTCAAATCTGTTCTTTCATGTGATGTGCCAGTTGAAATTACTTCTACAACATGGTCAGAACCAACCTGGATGGATTTATAATGCTTTGCATTGCTATTGGCATGTTTTGAGAGTCATCTAGAGACAGCAGATAATTCTCTTTGGGTTGCAGGATTGCTAACTCTTGTGCTTGTCATGAAGTTTTGAGGGCATGTGTCTAAATGAGAAGGCTGCAGAGCAGGAAGCATGCCTGATGTAACCAGCACAATGTGCAAAGGATGCTCACAGCACGGTGTGTGGGAAAGCTTCCTATCGCAACAGTACATGGCTCCTAACTAGCTTCTCTCCCCGATCCCTGGATGTAATAGTACCTGACTATTTCCACTCACTGCCTAAGGCAAGCAGCTTCCTGCTGACTGGGGAGGGGAGCAAGTAATTTACAGCTTTACTCTGTTGGCAAAACTGTGATGATTATCAATGACTGTGCCCTGAGCCCCCAGAATGCACCAGGAGCTGTAATCCCTAGATGCGTGAGGGCAGCTACTGTTTTCCAGGGGATTACGTGGGTCCTTTTCTGTTCTTCCTGTCCTGATTAGACCTTCCTATCTTCTTCCATGCCTTTATCCTTTGGACCTTTCCCATGGTTTGTCTCCTTCCAGAGAGAACACACACGCATGGCATGCACTCTCTACCACTCCTGAATGTTCCCGCTGTGGTTCTGCTTCATAGTTTTACTCTAATCTTCATCCCGTGGTTCCCTCTGAGCCCACCCCATGAATCATTTTCTTAGCTGCCACTCTGATCACCCCGATACCTGCCGCTTCCTTCCTCATGCTATGAATTTGAAGGGCGGGGGGAGTTTTAAGTGCTGTTTTGTTTTCCGGCCACTATATTTCTTATTCTTTACATTTTAGAATTTCATGCACCTTTATAGGAAAAAAAAAATCCATAGACTACTGAAAAATAATCCCACGTAAAAACACAGTGGCATGCAGTCACGTATACAACATAATACGATTTAGATATTCAGTAGAGTGCATGGCTTTTATTTGGGGGGAAATGCTGAGATCTTTATTTTTCAAGGGTCTGTTATACCTCCCCTCCACCTGTCCTTGTTAGGTGATGTGTAGAAAGAGCCCAGCAGGTATGAAGGGTTCTACTGGCCGGCCCGGGGTAGGATATAAAATCACTGCAGAGAGAGCTGCAGAAAGGAGCTTGGGAAAGCTTAGGTGGGCAGAACTGTAATTAATGGGAAATTAACACAAGTTCTTCCAGGTTGTGTTTTCCTTTAAGGGGGGAGGAAGAAATACTGACTTTCTGATTATGACTCTAAAGTCCTCAAATTCTGATGACATTCTGGCTCAATTTGCTGCCAAACCTACTCGTACCTTGTCCTATCTTGCTCAGCAGTTATCGACTGGATCTGGTTCACAATGTCAGCTTTGGTCCACGTAAACTGTTAGGAGCTGTTAAGTTAGGAGCTATAACTGAGTTTTATCAGTGCCTGCCTGGATCTTCCAAACTGATGTTTGGCCAGCTCAATTTCTGGCATCTGCATAAAAGTCCTTGATGTCCATAAGGAGAATGACAAGTTAACAAATCAGTGGCTTTTGGGTACTTATGGAAATGTTGAGAACAAGCCAGCTGCTTCCTCTATTGGAGGTGATGCATGGTTAATTTATTTATTTTAGCATACAGTACACAGATGCGGCTGGGTTGTTAATTTTGCTTTGCTACCAAGAGTTACAAGGTATCAGCTATCAGCTGATTTATTTGAAATCCTCCCTGGAACGCATCAGAATTTTAATTGTTTCCTGAATTTCTGCAACAGAAGAAGAATTGATGTCACTGGAAAATGCCCCGGGTCCCTGCTGACTGCAACTAACTCCCGGTGACTGATTTCCAATTGATACAGATGAGGCCTGGGAGGCGGTGCACATAGATACACCCACGTGAGCCCAGCAGCCCGGTAATGACTACCAGAGATGATGGGGGAGACCAGAGATTTCTTTCCAACAACTCATCAAGTACACTGTTCTTCTCAACAGATGTAACCGCCGGGGCCCAGCATCAATGCTGGCAGAAACAGATGGTGCCGCCGGGCAGTTCTGTTCCCCGCTGCCTAGGCTGGGTTCTGCAAGATGGGGAAAGGGCTTGTGTGTGCAGTGCACAGAGGGGACGCTGGGGGCGGGGGGGGGGGTAGGGCTGTGTATTCCAGCAGCAGGTAAAATCCATTTGTCACACCAGCTCCAACCAGGTTTTCAGCACAGAAGTTAATATCTGAAACCAATGAGGCATTCTGTCCCGCCGCTGCAGGGAAGCAGGGGGGTGGTGGGGGGAGAAAGCCTCTCACTGACTGTGTCCTCAGAGGGGAGGAGGAGACCAGGAAAGGAAGGGGGGGGAGGGTCAGAGAGGCGATGGAGCTGGCAAGGCACGGAGGCAGATGAACACACAGGCTAGGCTTGCAGTGGCTTTTAAGAGCTTTTTTTGTTTTAAAATATTTCTTTGAAAACAAGATGGCAGGTGAAGAAGGAGGAGTGGAAAATACAAAAGGAATGTTTTAAATACCTTTGGGGAAAAATGGCCCCTGCCACAACCACCATCACCACTAAATAATCACCCCCCCCCCACTCCCGAAGAAAAAAACAAAAGACTCCAGGAGTAAAACTAGTGTTTTCTTTCTCTGCTCTTAACCCAGCCTCAGCCATCTCATGGAAGCAGCCTCTCTCTACAGTCACTCTGGAATAGGAACACTCAGGACAGCCATAAATTCCCATCACCTCCGCCTCCGAGCGCCGCCAAAACGGGTGGCACAGAGAGGGTTTTTACGAGCAGGCCTTCAGCTGCCAGGATCCCACCTTCATAAAGAAGAGATTTCAGTCCATTCTGTCTATTTACTTTGTGTTGAGAAATCAAGGGCAATAAACCATGAAGAAATTCACTCTCCCTTATTCCATTTCACACTCGTGTCGACCACGCTTTCTCGAGGATCTGGATGAATTTTTAATATCGTGCCACAAAATGCTTTGGTCCTCTATCATATGCTGGGACTCTATCAATCTGATAACACTTGGGAGTTCTGAGAGATACTCGGCGCTGAAGAAAACAGCTTTAAAGTTTAGTCATTCTGATGGAATGTAAAAGCTTCTATCAATGACAGGTTGACAGAAAAAGCTGTTTTCCTTTCCATTTCACAGACTTCCACGTATGCACGCCATGAAACATGTCAGGACTTCCTCGGAGTCTATGAAGACGGAGATGGCATCTGCTCCCAGTGGGGAGCCCTGCTAACCAGTAATACTATAAAATTTCATGATTCTGAATTCTGACTGACATTCAAAAGGGCAGGGAGGAGGTGTTTACTATATTTTATAGAACAACATCAATTGCTTGTCTTAGCACATAAATATAGTTTTATGGTACACAATGCCACCCCACGCGCCTTTCTGCTCTCTCTTTCTCTCTTGCAAAAAGAAATCACAATCCATTTGTGTTAACCAAAGAGGCTTCTAATTTCCTGCTGCCTCTGGCAGGAGGGGGGCTGTATTTGCATTTTCCCCGAGCTCCGTGCATTTCTTGGCTGTTTCAGGAGACTGTGGCATCAAGGGAGAGGGCTTCCATCCGTTCCAAGCACAACCTATAGATTTCACCGAGCAGCGGAACGACTGCCCCAGTTTCCAACGCGGCTGCGGCCCTCCTGGTCCTATTACGTCTGGGCAGGAGCACCTCCGAGAGGAAATGTTCCTGAGGCTCATTTCAAGGGGTTTGGTTATGGTGGTGCTTTCTCCCCTAACCCTATCGTCTTTGGTAGAAAAGAGGATGGGCCACGCTGCCTTCCACGGTGCAGCCACGACAAGCTGACGGCACGCAGCGGTTAACAAAACACGCCGAAGGTGGGCAGGGCCTCCTATCTCCTATGTGTGCGGTAGGAGCTCTGTATTGAGGCGCCTGTAATGAGACAAAAAGGTAGTGGGCGACGGAGTCCTATCATTCCAAGTGTTCTCATAATCCCTGTTCTCTACACCTGAATCACACACTTAAAAAAAAAAAAATGCTTGAAAAGCTGGAAGTAGACCCTGAATTGAAGAAAAGGCAAACTAAGGTTCTCTTCTGAGTTCACTGATAGTAACTTCCCTTGAAAACTAGTGAACGGAGGCGCTGGAGCAGACTCAGGAGCCTTCAGAACAAAAAAAAACTGAGTGGGTACTTCACAGGACGGACGAGGGGAGCACCTTCCCCACCTGGAGGCCAGGGAGAGCGGGACAGGAGTCAAGGTCGGATAAGGGAGAAGGCCAGGGATGTGGGAATCGGAGGACAAGCAATCTCTGTTGCGTGTTCCCTGAGGAAGGAAGAAGATACAAAAGAAAGAGAGTCCCTAATGCCTTTTCTTTAGTCATTTTTTTTGTTTTGTTATTAATTTTAGAGAGAGAGGGAGAGACAGAGAAAGAAGAAACATCAATTTCTCATCCCATTTATTTATACATTCATTGGCTGACTCTTCAATGTGCCCTGACTGGGGATCAAACCTACAATCTTGGCCTCTTGGGATGATTCTCCGACCAATTAAGCTACCTGGCCAGGGCCCTCCCACTGCATTTTTTAAAATCTTTTTACATATCCCAAGTTGGGCAACAGAACCCCCCAAAGGGCAAAGAAAGTTCTTGGGAGTAAAATATAAATCCTGTATTACAATGGTCGTGGTCCTTTGAACTTCAGTCACAGACTATAAAATACCATCTTTCTGTATTTACATTCACGCACAAGGGTGTGATTTTATTTAAGTGTCCAAAAAGTCTCCTTGGGGCAGGTGCTATAATGAAAACAATGTTGATAAACACTATTCCAAGGACATTAAAATGCAGTGCATATGCCCACATATCACAGCTGAAGAGAAGTTCTTATAAAATGACCATTGATAGAGAAGAAAAAGGAAAATTATTGAATGACTTGTAACCTCGTGCCATGGGCCAGCACTGCACTGGGCTGAGATGCAATGGGCTTTACTGGCACATGGCAGGCAGGCAAAATACGCCTGGAATTCATTGTTCTTCCTGACAATTCTCCGAGACAGGTTTTACTGTCTGCATTTTATATATGAGAAGACTACAGACTCTGAAAGCAACATGGTCTGTTGAGATTTATCTAGCTATAGAGTGGAGAAGCCAGGAGCTAAACTTAGACTCTTGTGTCCTTTTTGAATATGACCCCAAAGGATTCCTTTACCCACAAAGGGTGAGGGTGGAGTGACAAATGTTGGATTTGAAGTTAGGGCATAGAAGGTATGATAAAACAAGAAAAAAAATAGGCAGGGTAAGGAAGACCCCAGAAAAAGAGAGATGGAGGAAGAAGGGTGGAGGGAGAGATTTCACATGGAGATTAATGATAGGCTATGCAGAAAACATTCAAATTCTCTTTTTCTTAAATATTACAACTGCTACTCATGTCACCAAGCTTTCTGGACTCGTTCCTGCTTCTTGTTTTTGAACTTCGGTGGGAGTATTTTCAAGGTTTCCCCCAAAGTTGTTCTTTGAGCATCAAGACAGTAATCTGACATTTTTGATCTTTTTCCAAAACCTCTCTCTAAACCAGTGGTTCTTAACTATTTTTGAGGTACTGAACCCACCAGTTTCATATGCGCATTCACCGAACCCTTCTTTAGTGATAAATAAAATATGATTTTTTTCCCCCAAATTCAAGACAAAGGTATATGTTTTTTTACTGGTGCACAAAATGAGCCGTGCATGAACATCACCTTGCTCAAAGAACAAAACCAACAAAGTGAATGAACTCACAACAAATTACGGTATTACTTTATTCTGGCCTCCATGGCAGAGGCTTCTCTGAACCCCTGAGACCGACTCATCGAACCCCTAGGGTTCGATAGAACCCAGGTTAAGAACCACTGCTCTAAACACAAAGGTTGGACCAAAACCACCGCAGCATCTAAACAAGCTGAAGAGAACCCAAACTGTCCAGCATGTACACAAAGCTATAATGAATTTTGTATCAAAACTGGCTTCCAAGACGTCCTTATTTATACTTTTGTGACCGTGCTCAGTTTCTTCAGGAAAGGAGATCCCACAGGGAGCCAGAGGGATGCCTCCATCCTTCACCCCTTAAGTCATTTCTTTTGTTACTAGTAAGAGAAGGAAAATGGATAGGAGCCTGAGAACCCCAGGGGTAAGGTGTTTTGGGGGCAGTTTTACATTCGAGGATGCTCACCAGAAGGCAGATCTTTGGCTAATGGCTGGCTGACAGACAGACGGACATCAGCCAGATATTCGATGATCAGATGAGAGAAAGGACCTGCTGTTTTTCAGTTTGTTTCAACATGAAAAGCCAGGGGATGGTATCAGCAAACTCCACTGGGATCAACCCAGGGTGCAGGGTGGGTGGCGGCCCTGGCCCAGTCTCCTGACAGTTTCAAGTATGGGTGTGGTTGACTGGCGGTGTGAATGCCTGGGGTAGGAATGGCCAGAAATTACAGGGCTGTCTTCCTGGTGCTGTGGAAATCCTCACATCCTATTGTGTTTTATTCATTCTGTGATCACATATCCTGCCCAAGGCAATGTGCTGGCAATCCTGTGACTTCTGAACCGATGGCTTAACGAAAGTTCACTAGTACGTAAGGGGTTAGGGCACCTTTCCCTGGAAGATCTTGGTGCCCAGACCCACCCCAAAAGTCCTATTTGGTGCGTAAATACCTTGAAGAACAGAATCTATTCACAGTACAATTTCAACTATACCTAAGCTCTGTCTAGCCAAAGCATTTCTATGGGGAAAAATATATACATATATTTGAAATCCAACCTAGGAATGCCAATGGGAAATGTCCCTTCAGGTGCATCCAGGGGAGTGCATGAGTGCTCTAACTCATGACAGGGGAAACCTCTAGGGATTACTACAGTCATCAGCACAAGGTTCACCTACATGCCAGGCACAGGAACAGTCACATCACATTTCATTCCCAAATCGAAGGTAAACATGATTATCCCCCCTTTACAAGTAAAACTGAAGCTCAGAAGGTCAAATGAATGGCCTGAGATCATGCAGTGAAGGGGTGAGGCAGCTGACCCGATGTCCCCTCATGGTTGAGTCCCGCCAGTGTTGGAGTGGCCAGCCTTCAGGATGTCCCCGTGCAGAACCAGAGCTTCAGAGCGTCATAGAGAGCAGCTCCTCATAATTCTCTGCTTCCAGGTCTGATACACATGTCCTTCCCCTCTATTGTTCTTCATTCAATTTGTTTTCTTTTAGTGACGCTGTGCCAATTCCTGGGCACCCTGGAGGTGCCTCCAAACACAACACCCTATTTTCACAGCTCGAGTTCACAAAATACAGGCGGAATGTTTGGAACTTTGAGGGTTGCAAGGACCCCAAAGTACTATAATGATCGGTAATACCTCATATTTGGCTGTGCTGGACCAGAAATGTGTATAGAAGGGTTATGAGTTGATCAAAAAAAACTAGGGAGAATGATATAATAGTAAGAACCTATCAGTCTCTTTGGCACAGAGCCACTGGATTTTAGGAAGAACATTTTAATCTGTGTTTCTGTGTAGGACTGACCCCTTTAGATGAATGTGTCACATTCGCCTGGGGTCAGGACTGTACCAGGCAAAAGTCATGCGTAGTAACAAGACTGGAGGAGCCAGAGCCCGCCCCCCTGCTTGTAGATCTTGCCAAGCTTTGGCCTCAGGCCTTGGCTTTGAGTTCTCTGTCACCCCTCCAACCAGCTCCCCTGGACCCCTAACTGCCTATGAAGACAAAACGAGAAGCTTCCTCTCTTCCTTCCGCTATCTCACCTGTCTCCACTGTGATCTCCATGGGGCAACCTCTCACGTTTGTGCCTCCAGCCTAGCTCTTCTACCCACAGAGGTGCCCCCACGTCCTTCCTGCTATCTGCTCTAGTTCTCCCAAACAGAGCAAGTCCCTATCCTCTCCTTCCCCCAGATCTCACCACTCACCCTTGGGGCTATCACTCTCCCAACCCCAGACTCAAACAGAGGGGTCACCTGGAGGAGCTTCCCCAGGAGGTATGGATTTGCTCCTCCCCGCCATGCCCAGGGAGCCTGTGGAAAGGCAGAGGAGTGGCCGGTCAGGGAGGAGGGGAAGCAGGTGTGTGTGAGCTGAATAAGGTCCCCAGGGAACTCAGTTACTCTCTCCTCAGAGAACTGCCTCTCTGAACCTTGGCATTATTTGTTAAGTCCCATTTCTCTCTCACATTCCTCATCAAATTGGTTACCCAGTCCTTGTTGACTGCTTCTCAAAAATACCCCCCACATCTGATTCTTCCTTTCCATTCCCACAGCCCCCAGCCTCATTATCTCCTGCCGGGACTGCCGTTGCAATTGCCTGCTAGCAGGGCTCTGAACCTCTGGACTCTCTAAGCTCCAATCCATCTTGCACACTGCTGCCAGATTAACCTTCCAAAGCAGTGGTTTCGAAACCTTGGCATGCATCAGAATCACCTGGGGAACTTATTAAAAATACAGATGCCTTGACCCTAACCTATAGATTAGGAATGAGCAGGTCTGGGCGGGGCCCAAGGTATATGTATTTTTTAACAAGCTCCCAGGTGGTTCTGAAGCAGTCAAGGTTGGAGACTCTGACACAGCTCTCATCATGGGCTCCCTTAAAAACAACAACAACAAAAATAAACAAGCTTTAAGCACTGTCCACTGCCTACCCAATCGTCTTCGGTGTTCAAGGCATGGCATGGCCACATGCCAGTTCACTTTCCAGTCGCCCCTCCCATTGTACCCCAATGTGAACCCTGTGCGGGACCCTGAAGGCACACTTCTTTCCATGCCTGCTTTTCACTTCTTTGCATCCTCACCCATTCAAGCTGTCTCCTGGGCCGCGGGTATTCTGCCTTCTCCATTTCTACTGGACACTGGGATGAACTGGCATTCAGGAACCCTGGATATCACATGCTTGGGTACAATGTACCATCCTAGACAGAGCAACATCTTGGAAGGAGGACTCAAACAGCCAACAGGCGTTACCCATACCCCATGTCAGTGTCAAAGAGGCTGTTACTCTCAGGATGACCCACAGAGGTGCTCATTTACCCAACGTTGCTGCATACCACAGAGTGTTCCTGGTAATCAGACCAAGGCTCGTCTGACTCTAAACACATGGTTCTTTCCAACTACCTCCAACTTGCTAGCACTGTAGTTAAAGCTGATGCAAGGGTCCACCCTCTGTCATGGTTGTTTTTCAAACTGTGAAGACATGGAACGGTGTTGACTAATCTGTGTTCTTCCCATAATAGGTCTTTTGAACAAAAGTTCATTTTGCCCACTAGATGTTGAAGGTTAGGAGCACTTATTCTAGGAATGAAAGAGAATTATAGACACTCTCTTAATCAACTTCTGTTTCTCTGATCTCCAAGAATTGCCCATCCTTTCCATTATGCTCTCCATATAGCTGATTGGACAAAACCCCAACAGACTCCACCTTTGCTTCCAACTGGCTAGTCTCCAGTTTGCCCACATACTCTGCCCTTTATCAGTTAAGCTGTAATGGGCCTCAATCTGTCTGTGCCAGTTGTGCTGGGTATTACAATGATATATTTTAATTAAGTATCATAGAGACCGATGAACTGGGAACGTATAAAGAAAATTGCTGCTTTTCTAAATCTCAAGGAGAATATTTCCGAAATGCTTACTGAAAGCAGAGACTTTAAAACTCACTGCTATTCCTTTAGGTGTGGGTATGACAACTGTGGAAGATTGACAAAAGACAGCAAACCCAAATTAAGGATTTGACACTTCACCAATGCTTAAGATCTCCCGCCACTTAAACTGAAGTGGAGACTGTAGAGGGTGCACGAAGGGTAGAAATTATGCAAGAGAGATGGCATGGGGCTCTAACAAGCAAACCCATAAAAAAGTAAAAGGTCTTCACCATGAACAGAAAATGGTATAAAACAAAAAATCAATGAATGTAATTCACCATTTTAACAAACCAAAAAATCTCTATGATTATCTATAAAAAAACGAAAGCTAACAACATTATAGTGAAAACTGAATACTTTTACTCCAAGGTCAGGAACAAGACAGGATATCCACGGTCACCATTACTAACATTGCTTTAAGGTTCTAACAGTGAAATCAGTATGTAAAGGAATAAAGTCATCCAGATTGGTAAGAAAGAGGCAAACTGTCTTTATTTGCAGATCCAATAATTATCTAAGTAGAAAACTCAAGTGGAATCTATAAAACAGCTACTAAAACTAGTAAGTAAGTTTAGCATAATTGCTGAACATACAATTACACATTGTATTGTAATTGTTATACATAAGTGCAAATCAATATTGAATTAAAATGTTAAAAATGATATCATTTCTAGTTGCAAGAGACTACAAAAGAGCTAGGGATAATTCTGACAAAAGCTGTGAAAGACCTGTGTATTGACAATATATACTGTTTACAAAAATTAGGGAATATTTCAAAATGAATATGAAGCGATAAAATACCCCCTAACTTTTGTGAGCAGTGTAAAATATTGCCAAGAGAAATTAAAGAAGACCTAAATAAATAGCAACATACCTGATTCACGGTTGAGACATGCAACACCATAGATAAACCTCAAAATAATCATTTACAATAAAAGAAGAGATAAAAATACATATTATATAATACTCTAAACATGTAATCTCGAGTGACAGAGCCGGGGGCAGAAATATGAAGAGGAAGGAGAGAGGGACTAAAACAGCATGAGGAAATGTTAGGGTGACAGATACCTTTACTATCTTGATTGTGGTGATTGGTGTCATGGGCGGAAACCTCTCTAAACTGACTGAATTGGCCTGACCAGGCGGTGGCGCAGTGGATAGAGCATCAGACTGGGATGCAGAGGACCCATGTTCGAGACCCCGAGGTCACCAGCTTGAGCATGGGCCAATCTGGCTTGAGCAAAAAGCTCACCAGCTTGGACCCAAGGTCGCTGGCTTGAGCAAGGGGTTATTCAGTCTGCTGAAGGCCCGCGGTCAAGGCACATATGAGAAAGTAATTAATGAACAACCAAGGTGTTGCAACGAAAAACTGATGATTGATGCTTCTCATCTCTCTCCATTCCTGTCTGTCTGTCTCTATCTATCCCTCTCTCTGACTCTCTGTCTCTGTAAACTGACTGAATTGTGAGCCCTGTCCAGGTAGCTCAGTTAGTTAAGAGTGTTGTGCTGATACTTCAAGGTTGCGAGTTCGGTTCCCTAGTCAGGGCACATACAAAAGTAAACCAGTAAATGCATAAATAAGTGGAACAACATATCAATGTTTCCCTCTTCCTTCCTCTCTCTCTAAAATCAATAAATATAAAACTGATCTTAAAAAAACTGACTAAACTGTATACTTTAAATACATGCAGTTTATTGCATGTCAACTACACAATAAAGCTGTTTTTTTAAATTAAATGTTGCTAGCATGTTTTCTTTTTAAGATTACTTCTTCCTTGAAATGACTTTCTCAATTAACCAACTACACACTTCATTGGTTAAGGGGGCTCTTCCTGCATATGTAACATAAATGGGTCTGAACATGGAGAACAAGCATTGCTTAGAGCTAAAACAAACCTTGAAATCATTTAATACAATGCACAAATTAGAACGTGGAGGTTGAAGAGAGCTGAGCGAGGTTTCCAGGTACATACAGGTAAAAGGCAGAGTTGGGTTCCCAGCTCCTGTGACTTCTGCAAGGCTCCCTGTACCTGTAATCAGTGTTCACCTACCTAGTGGACAAACACAGATGATTCTGGAAACAATTCTCAGTGAAGTGAAATTGTCAACTAAAATCCCACCATCGTTAAGAACATGACAGAGGGCTGCTGGGACCACTTGAAAGAGATGAGCTCACCCAGGAGCACAAACCTCTGTGTACTCGGTTCAACCACACACAAGTATAAGCTCTATCCACTGCTTTCCTTCATCATTAGGATGACCTACTAAAAATAAAAATGATTCTGATGAAATCTCAAAGTGGGTATAGAGGCTGGCAAGGAACAGAGCACAGGCTTTTAAGACAGATTTGGGATCAAATCACACTTCTTTTCATTTAGGATATGAGCAAATTCGGGCCAAGATAACCGCTCTGAATCTACTCCTCTATAAAATGAGATAATACCTATCTTACAGGGTTATGGGGGATGATTATTAAGTGAAAATATATGTAAAGTGTCTAGTCAATGCCTAACGTGGTAATATGGCCAACTACGATCGCTATTATAATTAGGGGAACACTGACAGTTTTAGAACAGTGATTATCTAGTGATGACGACAACTCCTTCGTCACCCTGGGCGGTATCAGAAGTAGGTCCCACTCTCTCTCCTAGGGTCCTTGGCCACACTTTCTCGCCCACATTGGTCAGTTTCCTCTATATCACTGGAAATCACTGATCTAATGGGTCATAAATATTGGTGGGAGTGTGTCTTGGTCCTTAGAAATTTAGAACATAGATTATCTTCCATTCACCTAATGTTTTGACGAGATCTAGTCCTTTAAAGAATAAAGATAGGACTATATTTAGCAAAATTCAAGTAAGTGACTGATAGAATATCAGACCCAGGCAGTTTCAGTAATCTTAAATAGCCTGGGCACTCAAGTCTGGATGCTTGGGTTCATGTCTTAGCCCCACCAAGGTATACACCCTTCATGCATCAGTTTCCACATCTGTAAAATGGGGACTACTTCAAAAGGTGATTATAAGAATGACATGAAATCATACACAGCCCCTGGAACCCAGGAAACACAAAATAATTATTGGTAGTTATTACTATTAACACTGATTCTGTAAAGGAAAAAAAGCAATTAGGAGGCAAGGTCTGATTTTCCATTATTAATTGATAAGCACACAGATAGCAATACAGGCATGTGTGCGCGCACATACACACACACCTCTGTAAGTTGAATGAATTCTCAAGGGAACAGAAAATAGCCATCCTCTCAAAACAACTGGCCAGACCTCCAGGGGGGTAGGTCTCAGGCAGTCACAACCAGCAAGGCTATCTGTGAAGCGGCTCTGAAAGAGGTAGCTCTTGTGGGAGCCAGAATGAATAGATGCTTCTCGTTTGCCGGAGAGATGTCAAGGTGAAGGGAGAAAACGCTTCCCGCTGCTGCTTGCCTCGAGTGTCAATGGCTTGCCCTCGGCCTGTGTGCGATGAAAGGCAGCCTGAGCACAGAGAAAGAGGGGGAAAGCAAGGAAGAATAAAAGACACATTGGATGCTTAACAAGCTGGCTGTCAAGGGAGACAGGTATTAAAGGTTGCGGGGGGGGGGGGGGGCTGGACTCCATGATAAGGAACCAAATTATTTCAAAAGCAAAAATGTTAGCTGGCTTACTTTGGCACCAAGGCCTGGTGAAGAGCAAGGAAACCAAAGAACAGCGCCCAGAGTCCCTCTTCTGTAATCAGTGTGGGTGACCCTCCACTCAAGGACAGAGGACAAGAGCAATGGAGAGGCACTTGTGCAGCAGGGCCGCCCAGGGGAGTGAGGAGCCACTGGAAGGAAGGCGTGCAGGCCCTCTCTCTGTGGCCCAGGAGGTGCCACTGACATGGCGCATTCCTGCTGCAGGCCAGAGCAGCCGTGGGGCCCATGGGCATGGAGGGCACCGTCCTCAGAAGCTGGCACTCTGCTGAGCACTGCCAGTGAATGCGGTGCCCTCTCCCCATCCCGTCCCGAGGAAGCGCGCACGCTGGGAATCTCTGGAAAACAAGTCCCGGAAAGGACATGTGGTGCTTACTTGCTAAGAAAAAGTGCTAACCAGACGCACTGAGAAGAAGCTGGGGAAAGAGCTGACTGACTTGCCCAGTCCCAGGAGGAGGTGAGCTTCAGGCTGCAGGATTGGAACCAAGGCTGCTGTGAACAGGTGCGCCCCAGGCCGAAAGCTGCCCCCAGCATCCTCTCTGGGCCCAATCCCTTATGGTCAGACCAGCAAATCCATGCAGCCCCTGCTGCCAGGACTGGTCACGTGCCCCAGGCAAGTGGTGGCTTGCAGATCTGAGGCCTCAGAGCCCCGTGGAAAACCTCTCTGAGCTTAACTCCTTGGAGAACATGCTTGACCGTTTTAAATCGACCCGGAATATAGCCCCTTCCTAGTCCCTCCAGAGAACGGAGACGCTCGCATGGCTGAGTGTGTTTAGGGGGCGACTGGCATCCGCAGACTCGTGGGAAGACTGTGGGATGTCAGCGCAGGGCCTGTTCAATGGCGGAGGGCATCTGATCTCGAGGACTCGCCTCGCCCGCTATAGTTAGCAGGCGGAGGCGGGCTAAGTATGCATCAGTTGGTTTTCAAAATATGTTATTTACAATACGCAGCAGATGTTCTTTGAATTCTAATGTGAAAATACAGGCTTTTTATTTTTACTGACAGACTAAAAAGTACACTTAATATAATAATCTTGCAAAGTCCAAAGATTACCTCAGTTTGGAAAATACTATGTTGAGTCATTAGTCCCATTACTCAGTATTTACAAAACTCACCAGATAAATGTGGCTCACAAAGACTTCTGGTAACAACCTTCTATTTTTTTTTATTTTTTATTTTTGCAAGGAAGAACACAGCAAGGCTTCCCAGAAGCCTCAATTAAATTTGGAAAATGTTTCTACAATATTCTGAAGCACAACACACACACACATGCTAAGGCGTTTCAGGAGATCTTTGCTCAGGGATGAGTTTCTGCTGTTACTCATTCTTCAGAAGAATGCGTCGAGGGGCTCCAAAGGGCTGGCTGTCCATGAGGCCGGTAGAAAAGATGAACAACCAACAGTTCTTGCCCTCAAGGAGCCCATGGTTAGCATGAGATGCTAGGAGGTGACCTGACCCATTTGTTGTGACAGTGGTTAGGCCATGGCTCGGGTCATGGGTCAGTGACAACTTCCCAGAGGAAGTGTCACTAGAGAAGTCAAAAAGCTCTCTGTGGGGTCTGGCACATCAGGGGTGGGGGAGTGGTTGGTCTAGGGGCGGGCGCTGAAGGCGCTGGCCAGGGACGGGGAGGGGTGTCTGGAGAAGAGCAGAGTGGTGGCAGATGCACACAGGAATGGGGCTTGGCCTCTGGAGTCAAATGAGCTCCCCGTGCTTCCCACCTAAGGCCACCTGCTGTGGCCTTCTGTGCCCACAGGAACAGCAGGGAGAATGCAAGTGTGTTGTGAGGCTGCAGCACATGGAGATGGCAGGCACACAGTAGTGCTCAGTGTGTGTCAATCACGTCCTTCCCTAACGTCCTCGAAACCCCACAAGGCACATGGTTCCGTGATGTCTGACCTCACCTGGAAGAATAATTAGAGTTGGATAGTTTGGGTTGCCTAGACTTCCAAATGTGGTTCAACCCACACCCTGTGATGGTGGGTCTGCAAGTTATTAAATGAATATCCTCTCCCAGTGAGGGCCTGAACTCCAGAAAGGGCTGCATTCACATCTAATACTTAAAGGTGGGGCTTTGGGGTGTGGGTTTTGTTGGTAGGTCATTTATATATAAACAGAGTAGTTCCTTCCTGTATTCTTTCATTCTGGAGCAGCCACAGCCGTGCAGGGCACTGGGGGGTTTCTGGGAACCCAGAGCTGCCCTCCATGTTCCTCATTAGGGTGTGGGAAGGAGACAAACAAATATGATATGCTTGCTCATACCATGACAGGGCACTATTTCTAATTCAGTGGTTATTGGCCTTGGCTACAAATTAGAATTAATGGGGAGCTTTTAAAATAGTACTGATGCTTGGCCTCCACCCCCACAGATTCTAGTTCAGCTGGACGGGACAGCGGCCCTGCACGCATGTGGGGTTTAAAGGCTCCTCCTGTGATTCCAACATGCCGACAAGGCTGCAAACCTGTGGCTAGAGCAGTGGTGGGCCCGTAGTCTTCATACAACACCACTGTACTCACTCTTCCGTGGACCGGCACATTTCTGGTGAGCCGGCAGTTGGCAACCACGGGTCTAGAGTATAGAGCTCCTTTATAAGTTGTCATGAAATGGTTTCAGAGTTACTAGTTCAGAGACAGTGGTTCTCTAACTCTGGAGTGTAGGAGAATCACTTGAAGGCCCAGGCTCCCTGAAGTTAGACAGGGCTGGGCCTTGTGTATTTACAAGTGTCCTAGGTAATTCTGAGTCACAGGGAAGTTTGGAAAACACTGCTCTCACACAGCCTGGCCTTATTGTACAAAACATGAATAAAGCAGGGTAGTGGACTTTTCCAGAGACAGGTCACAGAAAGGAAGACTTCTCTACAAATCTTTCCATTTTCACATCTCTCTGCTGGCCTCCTCTCTGCATGCCTGGCAAAAGAATTCTGGCTTCCAGGTGCCTGTGTTTGACAGGGTCTGCATCTTCAAGCCTCTCCAAGTTGTTTTCCTCCGACTCTTCTCACCACAGTAATTATAATGTGTCAGGTCCCTCCAGAAGTGCTAAGCATTTTCCTATGGATTCTCAGATTTTATTCTCAAAGTAACACTAGGTCACCTAGAATAGGAGTCATTGCTCTTTTTTCTGGATAAGAAAACTGAAGCCCAGGGACTTGTCCAGTGACCCAAGCTTGGTTGAGAGTAGACTCAGTCCTGGAACCAAGATTTCCTAACTTCTAACTTCTACATTCAATACACCAGTGCAGTGGTTCTTAACCTTTTTTGAGGTACCAAACCCACCAGTTTCATATGCGCATTCACCAAACCCTTCTTTAGTGATAAATAAATTTATTTTTCCAAATTCAAGACATAGGTATATGTTTTTTTACTGGTGCACAAAATGAGTCGTGTATGAACATCACCTTGCTCAAAGAACAAAACCAACAAAGTGAATGAACTCACAACAAATTACGGTATTACTTTATTCTGGCCTCCGTGGCAGAGGCTTCTCCAAACCCCTGAGACAGACTCATCGAACCCCTAGGGTTCAATAGAACCCAGGTTAAGAACCACTGCACCAGTGTTTCTCAAAGTGCTATCCTGAGTCCAGCAACATCAGAATCTCCTGGAAACTTGTTTTTTAAAAAAAGCAAATTCTTGGGCCCCACCCCAGATCAACTTACTGTGTCAGAAACTCTTGGGATGAGGCTTAGCATGTGTTCTAACAAGCCTTCCAAGGGGTTCGATGCACTGTTGACTTTTACTACACGGCTCTTGAAAACACCTTTTGCATCCAGCTATACAGCTATTGGTACGTTCATCAATGCATAATGCAATTAAATAGTCTGTTCTATAGTGCACTGTCAGTTACAGGAACACTGGAAAACTTGTGAGCTGGGTGGACTCACAAGTGACTCCACATAGTGTTAATAAAAGCACGTGTCCTCTTTTACCCTTAAATCCCGAGAAAGATTAGGGGACTAGGGCTGAGATGCATCCTCATCCCAAGTATGCATGTCCATGTCTGCAGTCTCCCAGATAAGTTTCAGAAAAATTCTCTTCCTTTACATGCAACAAAGACTTGATGAATAATTCTAGTCTTTCAACATCACACCCATAATTTTTTTTTTCACTTGAAACGTTAACTGTGAAATAGAAAATGAAGTCTTTCACTGGTACCAGCCAAACCTACAAAGTGGCTCCTTTATGATGAATTCATGAAAAATTTAATGTTATGAGAGGAGAGAAGGGTATTTACAGTATCTGAGCTTAGCAAAGTAGAACAGGGAGCCAAAGACTGATTTCTTTCTGGCTCCCAATGCACATGGCACACAAAATGTTTCTATGAAGGGGGAAAAATAAAAAAGGCAGATCTAGTTCTGAGTTCAGCAAAATATCATGATTTCCATTTGGCTGTTTCATAGCAGCTGCCTTTTTAGGCACCTCCCTGTTTCAAGGAAAAGTTTGGAGTTCATTAGAGTCACCTGCCTCCTTCCAACAGACTGTGCCATGGGGAGAGAGAGCTGGGCTTGCCCACCGTGGCCATGACACCAGACAGGTGCCTGGAGCTGCCAGGCTGGGCCAGCTACATGTGCTGGGGACATCTGTGAGAGTTTCTGCAAACTTTCTTTTTTTATACTTTTTCTTTCTGGGCTGACAACTCTAGGCACTGAAGGATTTAGTGAAAATATGTTCTTTTTTTATTCCCACCTGTAATGGTTCATTGGTAGTTATAAAGAATGGCTAGCGCAGGGTGGGGTCTCCATTTTGTGGATGCTTTAGGACCCGGGCAGTGGGTCAGCCCACACTTTAGCTACATTTGATTAAGGTGAAGTTCTAAAGAAAAACAGGAATTAAAACCTAGATTATGAATCAGAGTAGCGTAGGGCTAACATGAAAAGGAATCATAGAACTACAGATTAGAAGGGACCCTTATCAACTTGCACATTTTGATGCCCTTTCTCAACCAAATGTCCCATTCCTGGTTAGTGAGGTTCTTCTCCCTGAGCTCCGACTGGACAAGAGAGGCAGTCAACGCCGGCTTGGAATGGATCTGAGAGTTACACAAATTTTCTCCTTAACTGAGCTTTACTTGTTTGTACTTTTTATGTTCCTTGAGAAAATAAAGAATAAAAAATGTAAGATTTAACTTCATTCACATGATAGCTGTTTAAATATTTAAAGACAGCCAACATGTCCCTTTGTCCAGGCTCAGCCACTGATAACCTAACAATGGTTAAGCTATCTAGACCACATTTCTCTCACTTATGAATTAAAGATATTAGAACAGCTGTCTCTTTCTAACGCTACACAGCTATGCAGAGATTGGAGAAGATGTGAAAGTACTTTGAAACAGTATAAAATATTATGCAAATGCAAGGCATCAAAATAAAGATGATGTTGGGCTTGCTATAAATCTCTCAAGCTCTCTTCATCTAAACCTTGTACTTGGGTTGATTGAAAATAATACAGTAGTTCAGAAAATACTGAGAATGCTCTTGACACTGACATAAAGATTGTTATCCACAAGTTTAGTTTTTTATATCTTCTGTATTTTATAGAGGTTAAAAATTCACTCACTCAAATATTTATCCACAATACACTATATTTAAGATACTCTATCAACTGTTATAGGAGTTACAGTGAGGAAAATTCAAAGTTCCTAATTTTGGGGGACTGGACAAGAAAAGCACATAACTGAAATACACGCCAAAGTGTCCAAGTGTCCTCTACACACACGCACGCACGCGCGCACACACATACACACACACACACACACACACACACACACACACACACACGAAACTCCAAGAAGATTTCATGGAAGACAAAGGATTTGAAGTATGAGAGAATTTCATACATAAGATCATATTGGCAGAAATCACTTTAGATAAATAATACAAGATAAGCAAGGGCCTGGAAATACGAACTTGTGAAAGAAAGAATGATCAGTGTTTTGCATAGGCAAATATGGAGCAAAAGACTGAAAACTGGTTGAAAGGGAGGACAGGGTTCCAGTTGTAAGCCTTACAACTAAGGCTACAAAGTACAGAATGTATTCAGCAGGCTCAGAGGGACCTAAATGATTGTAGCCTATGACCATGACCTAACAGATGGGTGTCGATGGAGGACTGGTATCTGGCAGTTATGTGTAAGATGAAAGGGTGGGGACAGAGAAGGGGGCCTGGCGATAGTCCAGGTTAAGAGACAGTGAATGATGGCATTGAACAGAAGAATCATAGATGAAGAAATACAGCCTAGATAGAACAAAACAACAACAAAAGATTACATATATGGTGGCTGTCAGCTATGGCAACCAAGGAGTTGGGTGGGGGGAATCCAATTTTCAACCCTGGGTCATATCATGGCCAGAATCAGAGAAAACAGAAAGCCTGCCAGGGTGTGAGTTCTGTTTTGAGCTATGAGTCTAAGAAGCTGGCAGGACATCCAAGTGGGGAAGACAGTTTTGGAAGTTATCCACATATTCAGGAGCCAGATGGTGCTATGAGGCTGGACAGGGAGAACACAGACAGAGGAGAGGGGGGGGGGCATCCATATTTAGGAAGGTATTGAGTACGGGAGCCAAAAGCAGAAGAAGAATGCAGAGTATCACAAAAGCCCCCAAAAAGTGTTTTAAGAGGAATGGATAGTCAACCAGGTCCTGTGATGTCTCAAGTTACCGGGAAAGGGATCAGGGTAGGTTCCTTGGCTTGGCGAATAGATGAAGACAGAGATTTCAGTAAAGTAATGGAGGTACAATCACGAGTGTGCAGAGTTAGGTCGGAGTGAGTGGAAAAGCAGTGCCAACAGTGCGAGCAAACTGTGCTTTCAAAAGGTCTGACAGTGAAGGGAATGAGAAAAATAGAATGGTACTTTGAGGGGCAGCAGGATCGAAGCAATTTCTAAAAGTGTGAACTCCTGAATATTTTTGTAGGTTGAAGAAAAAAAATCCGTGAAGATAGTTGGTTCTGGAGGAGGAGGGAAGAAATGGAAGAGAGGACACAAAGGGAGGCACATACCTTAGGGAAAAGGGTTGACTCTTACGTTTGCGATGACTGGGAAGAGGGAATGGGGGGAAATATTGGGTGAAGCGGAGCAGGAGCTGGGAATACTGAGATCATTCATCGCGCAGACAAGTTGGAGGTGATTTGATAATGATGCTTGAATCTATAAATGACCTCAGAGTTGGCGAAACAACGAGAGAGAGAGGCAGAGAAGACAAACAAGAGGATATAAGTAACACTGTAGAAGCCAACACTAAAGAAGTAAGTAAAAGTTAGAGATGAGTGAAATCTTTCTGACCATAAAGCATGTCAGAACCAGGAGCTATTGCTGGAACCTTAAGAAAAACTTCCTTGGAGATATTTCAAAACATAATTGGAGTCAGGTCCAGGTAGATTAGAAATCTCAGAGGTTCAATACCCAGAAAAGGCAAATCCCTAGAGGCAGGAAGTGGACTAGTAGTTGCCAGGCCCTACAGGTAGGACGGAATGGGCATGCGGTTTCTCTTTGGAAATGAGAATGTTCTGGAATGAAACAGTAGTGACAGCTGCACAATGTACTAAATGGTTGTAAATATACTACAATCGCGAAATTGCATGTGTTGAACATTATGTGATGTATATCTCAAGAAAGCCTTTTAATTTAAACCTTAAGTCATTTAAAAAATATTTCAGAGGTAGAATTCATGATGCAGACAGAGAGGTACTAAAAGATGTTTCCCTTGCATATCTAAAAGCCTCTTGGTTTTATGTCTTACAAGGAGCTCTTGAGGCTCCCCTCAGAGCACCTATCTAAGACATCCTGATTTTTTTTATAGGAAGATGACCCAGGAAGGACATATCAGTCATTGCCCAAGTCAGCAGCAAGACTGAAGGAAACGCTAAGGTTCTCAGTATTGTGGTCTTCTAATCAGTGCTCCCAAAACCAAAGTCCACAGAGTGACTGCATCTAAACTACCTGGGAACATTTCAAAAGCACACATTCCCAGGCTCCACCATAGGCTGCATGACTTCCAATGTCTGGGGATGGAGCGTCAAAGTCTCTGTTTTTACGAAACTTTCCATGTCAGCGAACTTCTGTGTCACAACCGTTCACACTGCTGCGTAAAAGCACAGGCACATGGTGAAACCGGCGGAGTGGTGTCAGGGCCACAGTTAGAGTGTGATGAGGCTACATCTCTCACAATTCCCACCTTATGCCTGGCTTATGTTCCTATGGATCAGGAGCACAACTTGCCTAAATGCTGACTGCTATTGCTCACATTCCCAAGTCTCCCCCACTGGCCCTTATAATTTAGAAAGTCCTTAGTCTCATGAGAACACTTCCTGGTTTGCTTTAAGGAAATTAATTCTTTTGCAGCGAGAGAAAACGCAGACGCCGTAGCAGGCCGATTACACCAGTTTGTTGCTTGGCAGAAGTAAAATCAAGTAATACAATATTGCCGCCCAGTTTTAATCTAATTGGCAGGTCACTCTGAAGTAAATACATACCAGAGTTTTGATTTCTTGGAAATCAAGAAGGTAAAAGCCAACTCGGCAATGACCTACTCATGCTTTTTCTCTTCACGAATGAGCATCCTTCCTTCATTCTTTCTGCCCCCACCATGAAACCAGCACTCAGCTCAGCACAGACGAGGCAGGAGCCTGTCCTCAAGGAGAACACACGCTAGTGGAACAGCAGAAAGTGCAGTGAGGTAGACCTTGCGATCAGTCTGTGCAATGGGAATTAGGAACACAGGCTGGCCATCATGATTTCGAAAGGCAGACAATTGTCATGACAACCTGTGTAAGATACTCTTCCACCTGCCTGGTTTTGGAACTTGGGAAACAGTGCTGTCTGTAACCAGTGCTGTGCCAGACTCTACCCGCTGCATCTCTCAGTTGCTGGCAAACAGATGTCCGCCTTCCCTGTAGGGGCACAGCCAGACCGTGATGCCAAGTCCCTTCACATGCTGGCCCAGGATTTTTATTATTATCTCATTCTCCCACTGGAGTCCATTGGGGAAATGAAAAATAGCTTCTCTGCATGATAAAGATCAGAAATTTCTACTCAGAAGCTTATCTGCCTACTGCCCAATACCAAAGCACACCCTAGGTCCCTTTTGAGCTCCTATGGATAGGCTAAGGAGAGAAGCTCTGATCTCCACCGACAGCCCCAGGAGCATTTTTGCCAGTAGTCCTGAGCACCAAGGCATACAGCAACAAACTCAAAATTGAAGGTTCTGTCTCCAGCACAGACAGTCTCTTGGCACAGACGCCACTGTGCACAGCTGCCCGGAGCTGAGCAGCAACCGCAGTCATCTTTGGATGGTATGACAGGAGTGGTATTTTGGTGTAGGCCCAGCTTCTGTTAAGATGGCAGAAGGAGTGGCCTGTCACCCCAAATTACTTCTCAGATCCCAATTATATGTTTCCAAAATATCAGTTATTAAGACCCAAACACTTTGTTTGCTGGTTGCAGCCCTTTGAACAGGTTACCATGGATTTCCGCTGGCATAATGGGCCTGCATGATGTATGCTCCCTGTCAGTGCTGAAACAACAGTCAGTGCATCTGAGCAGGCCCACCTGCCAAGCAATATGTGCACTGCTCAGCTAAGAGAACGTCCCCCCACTGAGCAAGTGGCAGAGCCGGGAACACGGGAAACTGTGCGCGCACGCGCACAGAGACTCATAGACACGCGACCGGAGGGGCAGTGGGGAGGGGCGGTGAGGATGTTCCCGTCAAGCTCCACTTCACAGTGCCAAGCAGACAATCTCGCGGCCTTCCTTTATTTCCCTAATGAACTGGCATAGGCTACTAATTGCATACATCATTAACACAAGCGGCTAGGGCATGACGGCTGGACTGGTTTCTGAAGCCAAGAATGGGGATTGGTAGGAAGGAGGCTGAGAAGAACGCGGAGGTGGCTGGTCGCGTGGTGGTTAGGCGTTCTGTCCGCACACAAAGGCCCAGTCTGATGGAGATCCCACTCCACGAGGAAGGGAGGCAGCCAACTGCAAGTCACGGCTGCAGCACGTCACACTGCCCTGGCTGGTCTGAGAACGTCTCTCACGTATCTTATGGAGATGCCCCTAGACAGAGAGGCAGGCTCCATTCATCCTTTCCATGGGAAAAACAGACTCCTGTCGAGCCCAGGCACCAGGGCTTTTGGCGGGGAGTGCTCTGGCTAATTAGTGATGGCAGGAGGTCTGTGCTGGGAGGAATGCCTCAGAGACACAGAGCAGATTCTGCTCCTCGCTACTGGTGAGAGAAACAACGATCAATGTGCTGCTTTCTCAGTGAAGACGCTCTCTGCAGATTATGTAACAAGGAACAACAAATGGACTTCTCACAGGCGATGGAGGCACAATGCTGTTTAAAGCAGTAACAACAACAAAGACTACAATTTTACTGTGGATTTTAGGTCAGTCCTCTCTAACCTCTTTTCAAGATCTCCAAACAATTTTTTAGGTTCCCAACCACATGGAGTGATGTGTCACAAACAGTTCTTGCCAAGGTCCATGGCAGACTGCTCACTTACACTGTATACAGCCCTGCTCAGCACATGAGCCCGGACAGGCAGAACGACCTCCTTCCTGTCCCTGCTCATGCTGGGATGAAGGCAAGCTAAAAATAAACCAGCGGTGCTTAGACTACGGTAAAGCCAAACAATGAAATACCTTGCAGCTACACACCGAAAATTACAGTTTAGTTTTCTATCAAGCAACATTAAAAAAGCACTAGAATGTATCAACAGGAAAAAAACAACAGCATTTGATCTTGTTTATGGAAAAACATAGACTTCATAAAGGTTTGTATATACACAAAGAGTTCTGGAGGGATGCTGTAAATTGATCTCTCTGGCTGAAGAGATTTCGGGTGGTGTTTCCTTCCCTTACTCTTCTGTACGTTTTAATTTTTTTTTTTTTTCAGTGAAGATATGTCATTTTATGAAAATCCATTGAGATATTTTAATTAAAAAGTAAGAGAATACCAATAATGCCATCCAGCAGGAGACAAGTGCATTCAAAGGAGGAAAGAATCATGTGGACCAGACTGAAAAAGGTCTCTTAGATAGGGCCGCGAGGGCGTTGTACATGGGGACAGGCATGGGGAGAGCTGCCTGCTGAGTCCAGGGGGAAACGGTGAGTAACTGCATAGAGCAGAGACTCGGGGCCTGCTAGGCAGCAGCAGTGAGTCCATGGGGCTGGAGAGAGTACAGGGACCTGTAAGAAGATTTAAGAGGGAAGCTGACCTGACCAGGAGTTGGCACAGTGGATAGAGCGTCAGACTGGGATGCGGAGGACCCAGGTTCGAGACCCCGAGGTCGCCAGCTTGAGCGCGGGCCCATCTGGCTTGAGCAAAAGCTCACCAGCTTGGACCCAAGGTTGCTGGCTCAAGCAAGGGGTTACTCGGTCTGCTAAAGACCCACGGTCAAGGCACATATGAGAAAGCAATCAATGAACAACTAAGGTGTCAATACAAAAAATTGATGATTGATGCTTATCATCTCTCTCCGTTCCTGTCTGTCTGTCCCTATCTATCCCTCTCTCTGATTCTCTCTGTCCCTGTAAAAAAAAAAAAAAAAAAAAAAAAGAGGGAAGCTGGAGCCATGCTTTTAATAATAATCTTTGATGCCAGATAGAGGAGTTTCCATTTATATGGAAGGAAAATGAGATCCAAGGAAGAAAGTGTGTGTGTGTGTGTGTGTGTGTGTGTGTGTGTGTGTGTGTGTGTTTGAGAAGGTTGATATAGAAGATATGTTTTAGAAAAATTAATCAGGCAATGGTGTACAGAATAAATGAGTATTAGGGACAGTAGGAGATAGAGGAATTAGAAAGCTACTAAAACATTGCAAGGAAAAAGCAAGGAAAACAAGATTATGAACAGGTATGTGGGTAAAATCAATTTGTTGGAATTTAGAAAACTGGAAATTGGTTAACCTAGAGGTTCAATAAGAACCAAATGTGTTCTTCACACATAGATCAGGGTTAGAGATGACTTGGGAAGAAGATGAAATTATGGCCATGTTGAAATTGAGGTGCTGCCCCGATGGGCAGTGGAGTCTGGACTGGGTGAGAAGATCAGTCTGGATGTCAGTCTCTGGGCTCTGTGTGCACTGACAGTGGCACAGAGGCTCTGGGAAGGAGACAGTGAGTCCGTCTGGCTCACTGCTCACTGTCCACCATAAGAAGGTCCTGGGCCAATGGTAGGAACCTGAAAGTACTCACTACTTGAGTGAAGAAATAACACTGAAATTAATAAATCCAGGAGAGTGCAACAGAAAGAGAAAGCCAAAGGAAGCTGAAAACGAACCCGTGGGGGCAGTTAGCAGCTGGGAGGAGGAAATCAAGGCAACAAAGGAAAAAGGAGGATCTAGAAGCTTCCGGTCCTGCCACTTGGTAAAATCCTCTCATTTTCTTTGAACAATTTTCTAAAATGTTTTGAGTCTCAGTTTTTTTCTATTTAAAAGCGGAGGGTTGACGGTTTGAAAAGTCTCCAGCCAGGTCTAGAACTCTATGAATCACCCATTGTTGAATTACTTAACCTTTATAATCAATAATTTTTCTTACATTTGTGTCCAGGGGTAACTGATGATTTGCAAGTTTCCTGAAGGTTGGGAAATTTCTCTCCCTAAATTGCTTAATACAGTAACCTTTTTCCTAAACTGTTGCTCAATACAAAGTTAATTTGACTTGGACCTTTTTATTTTTGGTATTAAAATATAATTTGCGCCTGACCTGTGGTGGCGCAGTGGATAAAGCGTCGACCTGAGAACACTGAGGTCGCCAGTTCAAAACCCTG
The DNA here is from genome assembly GCA_037038555.1 of Rhynchonycteris naso. Classification (NCBI taxonomy): domain Eukaryota; kingdom Metazoa; phylum Chordata; class Mammalia; order Chiroptera; family Emballonuridae; genus Rhynchonycteris; species Rhynchonycteris naso. The sequence goes on along the minus strand of CM073000.1, from coordinate 181,660,186 downwards.
CACTGGTCTGGTCAAGGCACATATGGGAGTTGATGCTTCCAGCTCCTCCCCCCTTTCTCTCTTTCTCTCTCTCTCTCTCTCTCTCTCTCTCTCTCTCTCTCTCACTCTGTGCCTCCTCTCTAAAATGAATAAAATAAAAAGAAATTTATATATATATAATCTGCACACAATAATATGTGCTGATGTTAAGTGAACAACAGTCCGTTGAGCTTTGACAAATGTACGCACTGTGTTATCTGCGTTTCTGTCAGGATGTAGATACCTCCATGTTGATTTTATTGTGATACCTTCATGATTGCATTATTGGGGACCCACTTGAGTCATCCTTATTCCTCTTTTGTCTTACCAATATCTCACTGATAAAACTGTTATATAACCAGTCATTTTCAGATATATATCTTTGATTTTTTGTATTATTTCTTCCTCCCATTTCAGTATTTTCCCCATGTAATAGACAATAAATTCAACCAAGAGCCTTGTACCAAATTAAACATTTATGTAGTATTATTGCCAAGATTTTTACTTAAAAGAGAAATCATCAATCTCACTTTCTATAAGAGGGATTTATCTTATACTCTACCATGTTAATGAATATTTGGTCATTTTAAGAAAAAAATAATTTTTTCTTTTTTTTTTTTTAGCCAAAGATAAATGTATTTGATAGCATATTTTTAAAAACATGCTGTTATATTTCAGACTAGTTCTGAATATTTCTTTGGTGGAGTCATGAGACTGTGGCTTTTGAGTCATCTGGACCCGAACGCCACTTGGTTGACTTTGGCTCCTTAGGGTAGGTAAGGGGAGCTCTGCGGCCTCCTGTTTTTAATCAGATACAATCTGATATTTACCCATTTCTGACACCTGGCTCTTACAAAGCCCACTGGTGCCAGTTCAGGCTGGGCCACATCCCTGACCTTGGCGGGTCCTTTGGATCTGACAATGGCCTCAAAGCTCAATTTCCATGGGGTCACTTTGGCTCTGCTTTCCCCACCTTACAAGAGGCAGGCTTCCCAGTCATAAACCCAAGCTGTGGACGAGAGCCCTCCCCTGAGATCACAGCCACGGATGTGGGCCTGGCCCCGCCAGCGGAAAGGGGACTGCTCCTGTGGTCAGCATCAGACGTCAATGCTGCAGGCTGGCTTCCAGGCCAAGTCTCCAACGCTCAGTTCCTACCAAAACAAAGTAAGGACCAACACACGCAACTGAAATTACCAAAGTTGGTCCTCCTGGCGCTTAAACAAACAACTGTACCTGCACTGAATTTTAAGTACTTTTGGTCTCCAGATGAGCAAATATTCCACTATTTGCATTAACTTTGGTTGATCCTGGAGCCTCATTAATCAGTAGAGAGGAGAGAATGTCATTGTGCCAAATACCTAAGTTCTTGTTCAAGTCAAATGTTACACTGAAACAGTAAGTCTTCCAGGGCTGGATGCTGAGGAGTTCCAATAAGGCTGGGCAGAGGGGAAGTCAATAAATCAAACAATCAATATGAATTTGTTGAACCACTGCAGACACTTTGCTCACTGTCAGTCCTGTTTTGTATAGGGTCTGTCTATACAAAACAGACCCTGGAGACTCTGAATCTGAAAGCTAGACCCTGTGTCAAGCTCAGCCATGACTTGGATCTGGTCTACATATTTTCTGCTTACAAGCCACCTCTACCCAGCCACTGGTACAGCAAATAAACCAGGCGACACCTCTTAGCTGCTGCCTTGTGCAGAGGAACATAATAACACATGAGACAAGAGTTCAAATGAAGTTCTCAGGACACTTGAATAAATGCATGGCTATACCAAGACTGAGGAGCAGCGCATCAAGTGTCTTAGTGCAGGCATCCTCTTCACCTGACTGTCGGGTAAGGTTTTCACGCCTGTGCTTGAATGCCCCCGCTGACAGGGAGTTTACTCCTTCTCAAGGCCTCCAGTCCACCATTGCTCATCTGTGCATTTTATTCTGAACTAAAATCTGTCCCTCTGGAAACTAAACACAAAAAAGGTCTCGATTCTGTCCTCTAAAATGACTCAATTAAGACTAATGGCTTTTCCACATGATACTGATTTAGCTATTTGGCATCTAGGCCTAGCCTAAAGAGTTGTGGGATTTCAAAGATGGCTGAAGGCATGGCTCCTCTTCTGAAGTTAGGATAAGTGATAAAGAATATTATGTGAGAATCTGGCATATTCCCAGCAATTTAAGTAAAAAAAAAAAAAAGTCACGAAATTCCGAACAGCAGTTGAAAAAGCAGAGGCCGCCCTAACAGAATTAGAAATGAGATGAAGAGACTCGTATATGAAACAATGTTCCGAAAGCACAAAGGCGGGTGCTCGCTGGCTTGCATCACGCTTAGACCAGTTTAAAATATGGTCAATGGTTTCTGCTCAATATGCTTTCAACATTTGTACACTTCTAGGTTTAATCTTAATATTTTACATTTGTATAGCACATCAGAGCTTTCAAATAATTTTACATGCCACTTTATATCATTTGATTTTGAAATTCAAAAATGGTATTAGGCTACAGAAAATGGTAGCCTTCCACTAATCACGCCAAGAATACAATGAGGTAAATAAATGAAATTCATTCTTCTGAATGGTATATACAAGTATGAACCCTGTCTGCCACACACCAGCTGTGTGACCTCAGACAAATTTCTTACCCTCTTTAAGCCATTGTTTCCTCTTCTGTAACATGCAGATAACATGCTGTGGGTCTTAGTAAATGAATTCACATAAAGAGCTAAGCCTAATGCCTGGCACACAGGATAAATAAATGTTTATTTGTGCTCATTGATCTCTTTTGTTCATCGTAGTGAGTAATTGATCCCTTTATTATAACATTTATCTTATTAGGACAGATGGCATAGAAAAGTATGGTAAAAATATTTAAAGTACCACAGAGCTTAAGAACAATTTGTTACACTGGCAGTCTCAAAAGTATTATGATAGTCACTGGGTATAAAGACACAAAAGAATTGAATCAGAGACTTGAACATGTTCATAGCAGCATTATTTACAATAGCTAAAAGGTAGAAGAGACCAGGTATCCACTGATGGACAAATGGACAGACAAATGTAGTATATACTATATAGTATTCAGTGTTAAAAAGGAAGGAAATCTGACGCATGCTACAACACAGATGAATCTTAAGGACATTGTGCTAAGTAAAATAAGCCAGTCACAAAAAAGACAAATACTTTATAATTCCACTCATATGAGGTTCTTGCAGTAGTCAAATACATAGAGGTAAACAGTAGAATGCTGGTTGCTAAGGTTTTGGGAGGGATGGATGAGGTATTATTATTTAGTGGGCAGCATGGAGATTCAGTTTGGAAAGATGAAAAACGTTCTGGAAATAGATGATGGCGATGGCTACACAATAATGTGATTACACTTAGTTAAAATGGTAAATGTTATGGTCAAAATGGTAAATTTTGTTATGCATATTTTATTTAAATAAATAATCCTCAAATTATTGCAATAATATTGCAACAGACTCTAGGCTTGAAGGAAGTATGAGGCACACTCTCTGAATTAGAAATACTTAACATCTAATTAGGGAGACAGAAAACAAACTAAGAAGACAAATCACGATCCAAAGTACTCCGATTAAAACAACAAGCAAATAAGCAAGCATTCACGAAGGCTACAATTTGCCAATGACACTATCCAGTTGGTGGAAACTAGCCACAACTTACACAGGCCAGATGTCTTGAGTCAGAGTCATGGATACGGACTGTGACCTGAGGTCTCACTCAATAGCACTCAATAACTGAGCATGTTTATTAAATACTAAATATCAAGAGGCTCCCAAAGACACGTAGTGATGGACAGCTTCATCTCCCAGGCTTTTGATACCTCATCCCGCAGACAGGGGCAACGTGAAACAGTTACTCTAATTAAGCACTTCCCCTATCCTCCCCTAGCAGAACTGTGTGGGAGGTAAGGGATAATGGCGCCGCATGAACAGGTTAATTAGAGACAGCATTTACCCCTGCAGGCCTGCCACTGGAAACACCATTTCACACCATTACATCACACAGGAGAGCAAGGCTCCAGGGACCAGCTCCTGAGACAGCCAGTGACCACCGCAGACAAAGCAAGGGAAGGAGAGACCACACTGGCATCCCCACAATGCATGCGCACCCAGGATTCCCCATATTTCTCTAGGGCACGAGATGGGAAACTATAGGCTACAGAACACATATGACCCATAATTAGTTTCTGCACAGCTGAAAGCTGAGATTAATTTTTGCATCATCAAGTGTTTCTGTTTTTGTTTTTAAAAAAACAAACCCCAAACCAAAGAAGTATTATAGAGACCTATGTGGTCACAAAGGGATGTTACCTGGTCCTTTTTGGAGAAAAGGTCTGCCAATCCATAGGATAGTAATTAACACTCAACAGGCTCACTATCAGAGAGGAGGGTCAAGAAAGAGAACAGCAAAATGTTCACATGGGAGCACTTTAAAACTCCACCCTGTCACCCACTGTCATCCCACAGATAGCTTTTGTGAGCAGCAATGTGCTCTCCCTTTATCCATCTAGGAGAAAAGCAACAGGAAACTAAGCAACTTCTTCATTCAAGCAACTTATTAAAAAAATAAAAAGAAAACACAAACTTTTCTATTCCTTCTTTCTCACCTCCCCCTTTCTCATCTTCCCTTTTCTCTAGCCTGGTCACTATTTCAAGTTTGAACGTGTTCTTGTGAAAACATTGTAATTAAAGGTGGTGCCTGCTATCATTCCGTTGGTTTGGGGTGTTTAGGACTAAGCTTGAAAATAGGTTACAAGTTGAGGCTTGGCAGAGAGAAACGGACACCGAGGGAAGGCACCAATTGCGTGTAATTTGAAAACAGCCAGTTTAGAATTTGCTAATTCACAAGAGCTCAGAAAAAAAAAAAAAAAAAAGCAAACCTCAACAGCCTCACCTCACTGGAAATACTTGTGTTCTGAATGCGGCTCAGTGCCCATTCGGAATCTGCCATTAATTCAGTCAATGTTTTTCTTCCCAAAATAATAAATACTTGCTTCCACTAAAATGTGGGATCATTACAAACAAAAACATTGCTATTTACTGACTGTAAGTGGATTCCATATTTACTTTGCTTTATTGGAAGGCCCATGAGGGGAAGGACCATAACTTACTCCTTCCCTTGCATTCCAGACTCCTTCATTGGGCACAGAATTGGCCTGGACATAAAATTCTCGTTTATGAAGTAAGGAATGGCAGAGACAAAGAATGAAAACCAGGAAAAAACATTGGTTCACCCTTGCCAGGCATGCACATGTTAACATGGTTATTGGGAAAATTTGAAGTTTCTTGGCTCTGGAATAAGGCTCCAAAGTTCAGTGACCTCCAATGGAACTTCCACACAAACACATTTCTAATAGCTTTGGTCTCATATCCATGTGATTTTGAGATGGAAAAAAAAAAGTCACACATGACCTGTGGTGGTGCAGTGGATACAGCACTGACCTAGAAGGCTGAGGTCACTGGTTCAAAATCCTGGGCTTCCCTGGTCAAGGCACATATGACAAGCAACCTGTGAAGAGCTAGACTGAAGCAACTACTTGTCGTTATCTGCCCCCTCCCTCCATAAAATCAATAAATCTTTAAAAACTAAAGTCACTATATATTCATTATTTGCTTCACGACTATTTTCACGCTTAAAATAATAAATCAGATACTATCATTTGGATAGACCCTCCCTCAGAAATGGTTGAGCCTGACTAGGCGGTGGTGCAGTGGATAGAGCGTCGGTCTGGGATGCGGAAGGGCTCAGGTTTGAGACCCCGAGGTCATCAGCTTGAGCGTGGGCCCATCTGGCTTGAGCAAAAGCTCACCAGCTTGGATCCAAGGTCGCTGCCTCGAGCAAAGGGTTACTCAGTCTGCTGAAGGCCCGCGGTCAAGGCACATGTGAGAAAGCAATCAATGAACAACTAAGGTGTCAAAACGAAAAACTAATGATTGATGCTTCTCACCTCTCTCCATTCCTGTCTGTCTGTCCCTGTCTATCCCTCTCTCTGACTCTGTCCCTGTAAAAAAAAAAAATGGTTGAGCAAAATAAGCTCCCTGTCCAGAGAACGTGTATTCCCACCCTGGTTATCACAGAAGAGTCGGAGAAGGGTGCAGCAAGCATCAGGCACGCGGCTGGGATGTGTTGGGCTGAGCTGCGGCCACTGCACCCACGGGCTGCTGTGCAGTTAGAGCCTTTCTACCGGCTCTGTGGGTGACAGCTTCCCATTTGTAGATCATAACCAGCTAAGGACTTCCTGCTTCACATACTTACAGCCTGCACCTTTGCACACACACACGAGTACACACGTGTGTACACACACACACACACACACACACACACACACACACACACACTGTGAATGACCCTGAAGCCGAATCTAATCTTGGGGAGAGATTAGTATCTTCTGTGGATACATGAGAAGCATTTGGTCATTAAACTGAGAGCAGACCTTAATGCCTACGTCTTTCACCTTCTTCTCCATCTATGCCTGTGTTTTTACAAGGAAAGCATCATACTAATTGATAGGCCCCTCATCTCAACCCTGATAAAATCACTGTTCTTTTTACCCCTTTAAAAGCTCAGGCCTTCGTCCTTCCTGAACACTGATTTTCATGCCCTCAGACTACACATCAAACTAAACGCTACTTACAAGCAATTGACTGCAAGTTTGTTTAATAGCAAGACATCCTTTTAATTAACTGCCCCCTTTTTATTGGAGTTGACAGGTAATACAGGTGTAGCATCGTAACTGATTACATGAAGTGCTAGGTAGTTATAGACCAATTGGCAAAGAAAATATAGCCTATATTTCACACTAACAGATAGGTTTTGTGGTTAAAAAAAACCCCGCAGGGAAAAGAAAAATCCTCAATTATTTAAAGAACCCCAGATTTATTGTCATCAATTTTTTTTGAATGGAAAGAAATTATTAATTTCATTAAGGGGAAAAAATCTGTGTGTTATCCCTCCTTTCAAGACAAAATTGTTGTTGAGGCATTGCTGATCTTTCAACTTTCTGCTTCCCTGTAGAAATTCTACTTTTAGAAACTCTGCTAAAGAAATAATCGAGAATGTACAGCAAGATTTAACCAACAATATATTTACCACTTCCCTGGCTAAAATGGACAGACTATAAACAGTATCTCATTATGATAGTAGGTGTTGGTAAGATAAAGTCTAGTAGCCCCCAAATAGTCCCACGTATACATTCTGTGGTCATTACACATGGAACTGTGGACTAGTTAAGTGACAAACTACTCATCATGTGACATTTAGTGCAAGAAAAGATGAATTTTAAACAGGATATGTGATTTCAATTATGTTTGCCACCTATGAATTAGAAAAAAGACTAGAAGGATATAAACAAAACCATACCGATTGATGTCAAGGTGGGGAGGCCTTCTAGGTGAATTTTATTCTCTTCTTTTTACTTGCCACACTTTCTATAATTTACTCATTTTGTAATAAGAAAAAAAAATATTTTAGAAGTATATTTAAGCAGAGGTTTCTCCCGCAGGTCCTAATTAGGTGATGGTTTATAGATTCAGAGCTGGCCAGCAAACCACTCCCAGAAGCAAGTCAAGTTCTTAAGCGGGATGACTGCCTGCTAACACCAGTTCTGTCTTCTCTAGATTACTATGAGAGCACAAAAGAGCAAGGCAGTTTGGGGAAAATGCCTACTCCTGCATTTATAAACAAGCCAATTCTCAGTAGGAGGAGGAATCATTAAAACCAACCAATAATAAAATAAAATAAATTAAATTAAATTAAAAAACCACCCTTGTTATCCAACATTCACATTGAAAACGTTTTATATCCACACATTTTAAGAAACCAAGAGGGAGTCACCAACCCCGTTCAATTTAATTGGGTGCTCTCTTGACAGAATTGTTATTAATAAGACTGCATTGTACAAACCTCCCTGAAATCCCAAGTGCTGCTGACTGCACGGGCAGGAGCATTTACCATCCAGCACACAACATGTGGTTGTGTCTGCTCCTCTGGCCCGGCCCCTCCTGCAGACCCCTCCTGCTTCCCCCCTCCCTCTTGGATTCTCAAATCAAAGAAAAAGCTTGTCTTGAGCAACCTCCATAAATTATTCACATGATATTACAGTGTATGTCAGCAATCTCCCAGTGTTTAAAAAACTTAACTACAAGCCAATTAAAATGTAAACTGAGAAAGACGGATGGAGCTGGTTGCTCTGGTGTGAACTTGAGCAGCTCATAACAATATGCGCTACAACTTCCAGACCTGCTAATTTGACAGCTACTTTCATCAGCAGAGCCTCGCCCTCCCCCGTGACTTCTTCTTCTTCCTTTTAATGTGGTGTTTCTCCCAGGACAAATGGTTCCATATCCTTCCACATTCAGCAGATTAGTCCCCTGGGCCTTGCAACCAGCCCGAGCGCTCAAAGTGGAAGTTATTAACAAAGGTTTCGTTTCTTTTCCTCTTTGTTTGTAAGGATGTGTAATAGTTCCTCATTTTCTTTACAGGTAGCAGCTTGTATGTACACTAGCTTTTAAAAAGGAAAAACAGAAAAACAAAAAGAGAGAGAGAAAAAGAGAATGCAGATGAAGTATACAATGAGGAAAGGGGGAAATCTGAGAGCTAGCCAAATGGAGATAGTGACATTCTAAAACAGGGGTCCCCAAACTAAGGCCCGCGGGCAGCATGCGACCCCTGAGGCCATTTATCCGTCCCCGCCACACTTCCGGAAGGGGCACCTCTTTCATTGGTGGTCAGTGAGAGGAGCACAGGATGCATCCGCACCCATAGTTCCCATTGAAATACTCGTCCGTTTGTTGATTTAAATTTACTTGTTCTTTATTTTAAATATTGTATTTGTTCCCATTTTGTTTTTTACTTTAAAATAAGATATGTGCAGTGTGCATAGGGATTTGTTCATAGTTTTTTTTATAGTCCGGCCCTCCAACGGTCTGAGGGACATTGAACTGGCCCCCTGTGTAAAAGTTTGGTGACCCCTGTTCTAAAAGATGTGCCCACTGTTGCACCCCTTTCCGTCTTTTCTACGATATGCTTCCCACCAAGGGTCTGTATGCCACTTCCACTTCATCTAGAGACAACTGAAAGACTAAATATAAGCAAGCCTGCTCTGTTTCTGAGAGGAAGAGAAGGCCCAGACTCCTGCGCAGATTTTGAACAATTCTTATTAAGACAAAAATGAGACCCTTAGAAAATACACTAGTACATCCTTGTTCTCATCCCTCCTCCTGACCTTCCCTTGCATTTCCCTCCTCTTTAAACATGACATCAGAAATCTCAATTAGCAACGAGACAAAAGGAGTCCATCCCGGACCACGCTGGCGTTAGGGCATGAGTCAGATTACTAACATTTCTGCATTGGCGGCCTCTTTTTAATGAAATATGTGTCTTCATTTTCTGAAACAATATAGCTAAAATTTAACTCCGGGATATCTGATTCCTCTAAGGAAAGGTCTGAACAAGGAGAATTTGTACTTTCAGCTTTGGAACTTTGGCATCAATCAATAATGTCGCACTTCATTTCTCATCCTTTTCTGTTGTGTGACTAGGCCTACAATTTAAACAGAAAACGCAAACGGTCTTCAATCTCTGCAGAGAATAAAATAGCCCCTTCTTCCAGAGAAACTGGTAACCAATGGCACCAGAACATCACCTTGACTGATCTACTCTTTGTCATCTGGCTATATCAAGTCAATTAGAAAGGTTAAAGTTCACACTGAAATGCCACAGAAATGCTTGCACCTATGAGCCAAGTACTAGGATATCTATCAGTGACCCATAACCTCAAATGAATGCCTTATAAGAGAAAAACTTACCTATAGAGTAACTGACTACCTTAAAAAACATCACTGATTATTGACCTCAGAGATGGATACAATTGGAAATAAACAAATGCCTCGTGGATAGTCAATGTAAATGGAAAAGAAATGAAGAAATTCAACTCTCTGACCAAACTTTCAAAATGGAGGTTTAATTGGGGAAAAGTAGTCAGCTGATATTATAAATTCCACAGTAGGTTTTTCTCTCTGTTATTAGCCAGAGAGGACTGCACAGTGTAATTATATCTCAATTTTTGAAGGGGATCCAATTTAGTTAGCAGATATTTCAGAAAAGCTTAAAAATAAAGGCAGATGGCTATCCGAGCAGTACATATAATCAATAAATTCATTCTACTATTGAATCCTGCTGAATTATTTACAATGGTGGCTTTCAACCTTCGCCATACATCAGAATCAATGTAGGGAGATTTTTGTTTGTTTTACAGGGACAGAGAGAGAGTCAGAGAGAGTCAGAGAGAGGGATAGATAGGGACAGACAGACAGGAACAGAGAGAGGTGAGAAGCATCAATCATTAGTTTTTCATTGCCGTTGCGACACCTTAGTTGTTCATTGATTGCTTTCTCACACGTACCTTGACCACCCACGGGCCTTCAGCAAACTGAGCTACCCCTTGCTGGAGCCAGCGACCTTGGGTCCAAGCTGGCGAGCTTTTGCTCAAACCAGATGGGCCCGTGCTCAAGCTGGCGAGCTCGGGGTCTCAAACCTGGATCCTCCGCATCCCAGTCTGACGCTCTATCCACTGCGCCACCGCCTGGTCAGGCAAAATGTAGGAAGAGTTTTAAAAATACATAAACCTGGGCTACATCCCAGAAATTCTGACTGAATTTGTCAGGGACAGGTGTATTAAAAAAATTTTTTTTCAGGTGATTCTACCTTGGTGTTGCCAAGAATTGAGAACAACTACTGTGATTGGGTATAGTGGCCCGTGGTGATCCGTCACGGTGGAACATGGCAACTCCACGGACTACACAAAATAACAGGTGGCCTTCGACTTCCTCTGAGCCTTCAACTACCTGAGACCTTCCGTTTATTCGGGTTAGTCCCTTGATGCTTCTTTCTCAGGCTTCTGTCAAAAGTCCCCATCACGGGCTTTCTCTTTAATGCCTTAGTATTGGAAACAGGGCTTCTGGTCAAGGAAAGGGACACAGAACTCACAATGAGGTGCCACTGTCACACCCAGCAAAGATGGCTAGAATCCAAAGGACAAAGATCAGCAAGTGTTGGTAAAGAAGCAGAGACTCTAGGGCCTTCATACACTGCTGGTGAAAATGTGAAGAGATGCAGACACTTTGGGAACAGTCTGACCACTACTCAACTGGTGAAACCAGAGGACCCAGCAGTGCCAGGGTTCCTAGCAGCATTATTATTCCTAGTAGTCAAAGAGTGAAAACAACTCCAAATGTCTGTAAACCGATGTGGTATGTCCATTCGCTGGAATACTAACGGGACATGCTACAACATGGATGGGCACTGAAAACAAGTGAAAGGAGTCGGGCACAGGGGACCACACATTGTATGGTACTGTTTATATGAAATGTCCAGAAGAGGGAAATCCATGGAGACAGAAAGCAGATGGGTGGTTGCCAGGGGTTGGAAGTCTGAGAGGCAGGAGGGGGTAAGGAAGGTGATGAATAAGAAATGTGGCATTTCTTTTTTGGGTAATGAAAATGTTCTAAAATTAATGGTAGTGATGAATGCAAGACTCTGTGAATATACAAAAAAAACAAAACAAAACAAAACAAACCCAGTGAAGTATACATTTTAAGTGGGTGAATCATGTTGCATGTGAATTATATCTCAATAAAGTTGTAAAACCAATAAAGCAAAGCAAAGAAGGCTTTGCTTTGATGCCTGTCTTGGCAGCCTGCCTCGCCTGCAGTCTCCTCTTAGGGCTGGGGCTTGTTCTGCTTGTTCACAGCCCTTGTAAGGTGCTGGGCTGCGTGCCTGAAGCTAGCCTGTTGACAGCCTTTTGATTCTGACTGCCCTGGGTCTGGCTCCTGGTCCCAACATATCCAAGTCTTCCATATCATCATAGCCATGGGATATACAATTGTCCCTTCAAAACAGGCATGTCCCAATGAGACTAAAGACTGGAATTTTATCCTGAGGGCAACAAGGAGTCCTTAAAGTTTTACAGGGAGGGGCTGAAAAGAAGACACATAGATTAATGTGAAGCCTTTTAACTGATTTCTCTCATTATATGTTCTCCCCAGTTGACCAAGTATACCTTGTCTCAACTCCACTCCTCATGTAAAACCGAAATAATTCCTTCTTTCAACCCAATCCCTTCATCTCATCCTTTTCCTTCTTCCAGGAGGTTCTCCTTCCTGCCCCCCAAACAGACCACCTTCACTCCCACCAGCAGATCTGTAACTGTACCATCACTCCTGTACCTGGCATCCACCCTCCCTTCCACTCTCTCCAAGTTAAGCATATTCTTCACTGTGCCTGTGCTCGGCAAACTCATTAGTCAACAGAGCCAAATATCAATAGGACAACGATTGAAATTTCTTTTGAGAGCCAAATTTTTTAAACTTAAACTATATAGGTAGGTACATTCCTTATTGAGGTAGCGCCCACACGTGGTATTCTGTGGAAGAGCCACACTCAAGGGGCCAAAGAGCCGCATGTGGCTCACGACCAGGAGAAGGAACTCTTTCCCAACATTATATCAATTAGGGCAATAAATGGTACATATTAAACAAACTCCAAACTCCTATTATGCCCTGTGCCCCACTGACCAAACTATTTCTTTGAGAGCAAGAATAAAGCCATCAACTTCTCTCAACTCCACACAGTGCCAAGTGCTGGGCCAGCAGCAGATGTTCTTACAGATCACCTGATAAAAGGTCACTCATTTCTATTTCCAAGGATTGATGTACCCTCAGTTCCTCTCGTGTGTTCTCTTTCGGCTGTGGTTTCTCTTCCCATTTAGAAAGCCTGCTCTTTGTGCATTGCCTTCTCTCCAGGCTATGTGCTATTACAGTAGAAATCACTCTCTTGGGATAATTATTGATGGGCAGCTTCTAATTTTAAGCCACAGCTGAACTAAGAAACTGAAACACAGCTACATTACCATTTCATTCTGCATGGAGCCCTAATGATAAATATTTAACCAGAACAACTTCCTTTTCCTTTGCTTCTCTGTACTCGTTTAATTATTTTAACAAATGACTGTTTTAAACATTTATCACTCCTGTCAAACCCCTAACAATCCTGCTGTATCATATTTGCTGCCTCCTCTCTAAGAAAATACATAGCATTCCTATCATCTCCACGCTTATGGACACCTATGGCTTTACCCATTGTGCTGGTTGTTAGCATTGTCCCGCATGTATTTCTCATTCTTTCTCAGCTCAAAGCACCTTCTTGGCCCCTTGAGCTTGGGTATGACCTTCTTTGTGAGAACTGTAGAAGCAACTGCCGAGATGAAGCCTCAATCAGCCTGGAGCCTGGATCCGTGAGGGGTGAAGGGAAACAGAGCCCCCTCCTGACTCATGCTGGACATGTAGCACAAGTAAGGTACTTTGTGTGTTAAAGCCCTAGATCTGGGGGGTACTTGTTATGGCACTAAAATCTAAATTAACCTGCTCAATGTGCAACTGTATCACTGTCCTTCCCTCCTCTCGCCCAGGAAACCAGGGCCATCCTCACACTGATGGTACCTCTTTCCACATTCCACTCCCATCTGCCTCTTTTCTCTGAAGCCATAAACTCACCCTCTCCCACTTTTCTATTTTTAAACTCTCTCTTCCATACGGGGGGGGGGGAGAACAAAAAAGAACACCACAATCAAATAAGCCCACTACCACCTACTAAGTGCCTTCTGAGTACCAGATGCTTCTCATATCATGATTCTATTTAATGCTCACAAAATTCTAAAATGTGGCGGTAGTAATCTCAGCCTATACCTGCGGCTCATGGAGGACCCTGCTCAATGTCAATGTTTAGTGAATGGCAATTCTGATCTGATCTTTGCTCTCATTCTAGAGCCCTCACTACCCCAATAACACAATGAGGTTCCCAGCCTACAAATACACACATTCAGCTGACCCTCATACATACATGGACTTTTCCCCTTTGCTTCACCTTCAGTCCACAGCCGCCTCCTCACTTCCCATTACCCTAAACATCAAGTGCACATTCCTTGTCTCTGCTTCCTTACCTCACGTTTCTGCCTCTTTCTGAACTATTCCAGCCTGGCCTTCGCTCTCCTCACTCACTGAAATGGCAAACATCTTGGGAAGACTCACCTTCTGCTGCCCTGTGGTGTCAGACACTACTATCAGTACCTTCTGAAACCTCTCTTCATTCGCAAATCTATTCTTTTCTAGCTATCAAACGATACCTTTCACTAGTTAATATTCCTCTTGCAGCCCTTGTAAGTGGACATACCCAAGCCCATGTATTCAGTCAGTGATTTCATAAATCAGCATGCCTAGTCCCAACCTTTAACTTCAGCTTTCCACCCTAATTCTCTACCCAGATCAGTGGTTCTTAACCTGGGTTCTGTCGAATCCTAGGGGTTCGATGAGTCGGTCTCAGGGGTTCGGAGAAGCCTCTGCCACGGAGGTCAGAATAAAGTAATACCGTCATTTGTTGTGAGTTCATGCACTTTGTTGGTTTTGTTCTTTGAGCAAGGTGATGTTCATGCGTGGCTCATTTTGTGCACCAGTAAAAAAACATATACCAGGAAAAAAATCATATTTTATTTATCACTAAAGAAGGGTTCGGTGAATGCGCATATAAAACTGGTGGGTTTGGCACCTCAATAAAGGTTAAGAATCACTGAACTAGATGTCTCCCAGGATATGAACGTCAACATCTCCAAACAGAACTGCTTCTCCTCATTCTCTTCCTGACCTCTGTGCCACCCTTGCCATTATTCCACAGTCTTCAGAGCTAAGTGTCTTCCTCTCCATCTCCCCCCCGGCTCTCCCACTCCACCAGTCCCTCAGATCTGCCGATTACCATTCTCGAATCTCTGAGAAATGTCCCTTCTTCTCAACTATCACCACAGCGGCCCTGATCTCAAAGGGCCCCCGCAGTTCTTCCTGATGTCGTCTGAACTGCTTCACTGAAATCCAAATCTGATTACATGATTCTTCTGCTTAAATACCTCTCCACAGTCTATACATTTACAGCCTCATCTGCTTTCCTGTCTTCCTGTTTCTTTCCAAACACCTCTATTCCACACATATACGTTGGGCTACCTAGTTCACTGAACATGCCACCGCCCCCATGGTTTCTGAGCACAATTCCCTTCTCTTCCTGGGAAGCTTTTACTTAGCCAACAAGACTGTCTTGTTCGAAGTCACTTCCTCCAGCAAGACTTTTCTACCATCACAGGCAGTTTAGCTACACACCCTTCACTAAGTTCTCCTGTCAACTTCGTTCGTGTTTCTCTTAGACCACTTAGAATGCATTGTGATATTTGCTTATGGATCTGTCCCTTAAAGAAGTCGGTTTCAAGTTGTGTTTAATGATCCACAGGGAAGGGACTCAGAGACAGAAGGGCAGTTTTTAAAGTAATTTTCACTTGCTTTTTTCTCAGTGAAGAGCTCACATAAGCTTTGGTTTAGAGACTTAATTGATAAAGTCAAGTTAGAAAACCATTTACTGGAACATAAGTTCCTCCATGTGAGATATGAGATATCACAAAACTCTGGAGCCCCACAGCATGATGACTGGTACATAGTAGGTACCCAAAAGAGGTTTTCTAAAGGAATTAGACTTGCTGGGCAGTGCCACTTACCACTGTCCCCTCTGATTTGAGCTGTTAGCCTAAGTACAGCAGGAAAGGTAGTAACCCTTTTCCATGTTGCCCTGGGAGACCAATGGCTCTCAGAAACAAATCTGGCCATTAAAACTATGATAGTAGTCATCAGAACAGAATTACTTTAGAAGCAACTAAAGAACAAAGTTTTTTAGCAGCTTTGGTTCATTACCAAAATAGGCATTATCTTAAAATTGATCTTACTTGAAGGTTAAACACACTCGGTTCCTTGTCAGAACACTTAACTTTCCAATATGGTCAATTACCAGATAATAGTGCCCACTTTCTCATGTCTTACTACTTAAATGGTCTGATCAATAAATAAGTACACACTGCATTATTAAGAGCTCAGTGATATCAGACACCAATGGAAGGAGTTTATGAACTTTAAATCTTTAAAAAATACCATTTATGTTCCCTGTCAATTGCAGGCACTTAGTAAGTCTATTGTGCTCATGGCATTGAAATATAATTTCCTTTGAACCTTTGATCTACATTATGTGTGTCACATGCAGATATATGGACTCTTTTTTTTTCAATTTTTTCTGAGTTTGAGTATTATTTTAATTCTTTTTTTATTAGCAAGAGAGAGAGCGGGACAGACAGGGACAGACAGACAGGAAGGGAGAGAGAAGAGAGGCATCAATTTGTTGCAGCTCCTTAGTTGCTCATTGACTGCTTTCTCATATGTGCCTCGATGGGGGGGCTACAGCTGAGCCAGTGACCTTGGGCTTCAAGCCAGTGACCTTTGGGCTCAAGTCAGTGACCATGGAGTCATGTTTATGATCCCAAACTCAAGTCAGCGCCCCATGCTCAAGCTGGTGAGCCAGCATCCAAGCCAGATGAGTCTGTACTCAAGCTGGCGACCTCAGGGTTTCAAACCTGGGGCCTCTGTGTCCCAAGCTGATGCTCTATCCACTGCACTACTGCCTGGTCTCATGCCTCATTTTATTTCTTTCACTAATAGAGGGATGTTGATCAAATGAATTGGTTCCTCACCAAACCACAAAATATTCAAAGGCATCAAAATAAATGTAATGCTGGGCCCTTTACTCTGATGGGCAATAAGAATATTTTTATTCTGCTTGGTGATGAAACAGACCCTCTCTTTGCAGAAAAGAAGTGGGAGATTCAGGGCAGAACAAAAAGATTCTGAGGAAAATATCTGATCCAGTTGTTCTTTTACCCATATTTTTTCTTTGTAGATGTTGTCTTAGAAAAGAAAGAATTTTAGTTACAGTTAGTTTTTAAATTCCTATTAACCCTTTTGTAGTGGGCTTTCCCAGTGTCTTTCTACATTTACACAGGATGTCTGAATGCAGTGGTTCTTAACCTTTTTTGAGGTACCAAACCTACCAGTTTCATATGCGCATTCACCGAACCCTTCATTAGTGATAAATAAAATATGATTCTTTTTCCAAATTCAAGACATAGGTATATGTTTTTTTTTACTGGTGCACAAAATGAGCCGTGCTCAAAGAACAAAACCAATGAAGTGCATGAACTCACAACAAATTACGGTATTACTTTATTCTGGCCTCCACAGCAGAGGCTTCTCTGAACCCCTGAGACCAACTCATCAAACCCCTAGGGTTCGATAAAACCCAGGTTAAGAACCACTGTCTAAATGAAACTAAAGTACCTACAGAGCAAAGGAGTAATGGTCTAATTATACACAATAGTATCATTGGTAGAGAGATATGAACTCAAAGCAAGCTAAATAAAAAGGTTTAGCATTTCATTCTTAAGAATTATCCAAATGAATCCATGTCTATGACCAAAGTGAGTAAGACAATGGGCAACATGATGTTTGAAGCCAAATGATTACCATGAACTTGGCCATGCTCTTCTTCCATGGCCAAGTTCATTCTGATTTGAACACCGATTTATTCTGAAACTCAGCTATATTAATCATTAAAATATATTGCATTTCTATGAAGTGTTAACATGTTCTGCTGACTATGTATATAACAGTCCAAGGCACTGTCTCTGGTTCTGCATTGTTTCTATTCTACTAAAAGAAATGATTCTAATCATAAAAGAATAGATCACCTATAAGATAGTTAAAATGAGATGAACAGAGACCTACGAGAGGCCAAAGAAGGAAAAGCTCAAAGAGGCTGGGAGCTTTGGAACATTTTCAGGAAAAAGTGTTATTTGAGCTGTTTTCTTTTTTGTTTGTTTTTATAGTACAGAATTCAGAAAAGCATAAAAGAACAGAATACAGATGATATGGATACTGATAATATGTGAAAAACTGAAAAAATTTTGAAAATGCAATTATGATATACATATATGATCAGTTATAGCAGAATAATAACTAGGAAACCATAACATTTGGATATTTCATCTGCAGAAATATCACCACTAACTAATCATTGAGACTTCCAGTCAACATGGCAGAGTAGGTAAATGCTGTTGTCACCTCCTCTCACAACCAAATCAAAATACAACTAAATTACAGGACAACCATCTAACTCAACAGAATTCCCATAACAAAGGATATAAAGAAGAAGCCATGTTGAAACTATAAAAATCATGATACATTAAAATATAAAGAATTCTTTATAAGAACATAATACTTAGAACAGTTTTTAAGACTCTGTATGTCTTTAAAATTTTCCATTCTTTTTTGTGTAGCAATTCCATTCCCAAGAATATGTTTTAAAGAAATCCAAAAACTCACTTAATGGCCACAAAGATGAAAAGATGGATAAAACCTAAATGTCTAAGAATTAGAGATTAGTTATCTAATATTGCTGTGTGTCCATGGAATGGATCGAAACAGATATAGAACAATGTTAACAGAATGAAAACATGCATTTCTCATGAAAATGTCAGGGAGAAAACATTATGTCCCATTAGATCACCTCCCCTCTCCAAAAAAAAAAGTTATATATATACACATAAGAAAAGATTGAGGCAATATGTATCTCAAAGTCTGTTTCTTTAGTTCTAAATGGGCCTAATGTCAAATCTCAGAGTTACTAAAATATTATCTGGCTTATGGGACATCTGCCACTTAGAGCTGAGTACCTGCTGTCCTCCCACCTGACATTGGCCTCCTTCATGTTCCCATGGTGGCTGTGAATGCACATGTCCTAGTACCTTGCACAGCTCTTAAAAATGTTCAAGTATCTTCTGAAGAAATGTTTCAGTGAATAAAACCAGGAATTATATAAAGCATTCAGTGTATCTGTTAAAGGAGAGTCCACAAATCCTAGGACTTGGGATTCACTTGCTTCAGAATGTACAGCGTTGAAATTTCTCTTCAGGTTAAAAAACAAAAACAAACCTGATTGAAAAAAGAAAAAATGAAAGTAAGAAAGAAAGAACTATTATGCTGTCCCATGTAAAGATAAATATTCCAACTTGTTAAAATGAATTTTTTGTGACTTGGAATACCAGACAGTATAATTACTTTTTAAGACTGCAAGGAATATCTTACTTTTCCTGGGAAGAAATAATTTAAAACTAGGTCCTACTATGGTATTTCAGGATTTGAATGTCTTTTCTGATCCAGCAGCTCAACGCCCTGGGTTGTGCAGTCCCTGCTCAGCGTCCTCTGACAAGGTAGGGCAGTCTGGAAAGGGAACAAGGGGTAAAACAGCGTGGAGAAAGGAAGGCACCAGGAGGAAGGCAGGACATTTGGAGACTAATTTTACTCCCCATGATGGTCTGGTTCTTGTTTTATTGAACTATTTCACCATCCTCAGTTGTCATCCACCACGTAAACACCTACTCTGAAGTTAAAAGGAACCATTCCTGCTGATGGAAGTAATAAATGACAGTGCCCTAGGAATGGAATCCTGAGGTCTGCATAAATCAGCACTTGTCATCTTTTCAAATGCTAAGAAATTTCTGTGGTTCTGGCATTTCCAAGGAAGGCTCAGCTGGGTTTCCATAATAATCACTTCATAGACTCTAACTTTTCCCTTTAAGTTGTCAAAAGGTTAAATCTGCCCTAAATTAGAATTCTTTAAGACTCTGTGTGTGTGTGTGTGTGTGTGTGTGTGTGTGCATGAGTGTATGCATATATAAACACGTGTGTATGTATACACAGATATGTATATAAAATATTCATATACACATATATACATATAAGTTGTCTTCTTGATGTTCTCTGATTTCAGGAAGCTGTATCTCAGAGTTCCAGGTCTTAGGCAGAACCCCACCACTTAAATAAAGTGGCCTCTAGCTTAACCAGGGAGCCTGTGCCTTAGGTCGCACTGGGTCCCTGGAATATCTCTCACCCTGCTATGATGTATCCTTGCTCCTCTGGTAAATGACTGGCCTCCTTGGGCTCTAAGACTTAGCAGTCTGGAGGTGCTGCGAAACAGTTCAAAGGGTGTCAGAATCTTCTAGGGCAAATGACGGCATCTTAGAAACCTCCTCATCATTTTTTTTCTAAATGTTATTCAGCTTTTTCAGAGAGAGAAGAGAGACAGAAAGAGAGAGAGAAAGAGAGAGAGAGAGAAAAGGGGGGAGAAGCAGAAAGCATCAACTCCTATAAGTGTCTTGACCAGGCAAGCGCAGGGCTTCGAACCGGTGACCTAAGCGTTCCCAGGAAAACGCTTTATCCACTGTGCCACCACAGGTCAGGCCAGAAACCTCCTCATCATTTAGACGGGAGCTTAAAAACTCAAGCAGCTCTGGGAAACGGACAAGAACACACACACGCGCTCAGGCCCACAGATCAACACGGGACTTGAATGAGAAATAAACACGGGGTCAAAAACAAAAGCTAAATATTTTGCTCTGTCATCAGTCTCTGGCTTAATTTTCAAGGTTCTATATGTGTCTGAGGGGCTGGGTGTAATTAATGACCCTTTTCAACAAATCTGCAACGTACCTACTTTTCCCCCCAAGTGGAGCGGAGAAGCAACATACAAGATGGCGCTGGCACACGCAGGGAAGGACAAGGCCACTTCTGTGGAGAGAAGATGGTTTGGAGGTGGGGCAGACAACTTTGCAGAGGAAATATGCTGTGCACCCCAAGAACCAGGTGGATACTCCAGGGAAGAGCAGCCCAGAGGCCTCTGGGTAGAATGGTGACAACAAGCCCTTCCCCGGGCTTTCAGGGAGAGGAAACAGTCCAAGTAGCAACTCACTTGTCCTGATCCTGTTCCCTCCCTTTTCTCATTGATGAGAACTAGGGAGCAAAGTCCATAATGGAGAGAAAAGAAAGCAGAAAAGTTTCTAAGATTTAAAAGTGCAAAACTCATCCTACACCCAATTCTCTTGAACAAGTGTGTGGGGGGGCAGCTAGACTGAGACCACCGTGGGCCGGCCTGGTGTTTTCCGTCTGCGCATCTGTTACATCCCAACAATCTGCCACAGCTGTTACTGTCATTTTCCAGAGGAGAAAAGCGAGACTGAGAATGTGTCCTCCGAATACTTCCCTCTCTTGAAACAACAGGGCAAGTAGATTGACAAGGACCCATTTCAAGACATTTAATTCTCCTTTTTCCCCTTCAAAGCCCAAGTCAGCATGCCTTCCAAAAGACTGTTCTTTTGGAGGGCAAGGTGTCTCATTAACAATATAAAATATTAATTCCTGTCTGTCAGATGAGGATGACAGACTAATTGAACACTTTTTATTTTTTAAGATCAAATTCAAGGTCATAAAAAGCATGAGCCTCCCACCTCCTCCCCCCAAAAAAGCCCCCCCCAAAACTCCCCAAATAATATTATAAATATATACAAATAATTTCAAATACTTTATGGACTGTTACACACTAAAGTTAGAATTTCCAATGTTAAAAATCTAGGGGATTTAGCACAATAGAGAAAACATACTATATTGATTTCTTAGTGGAATTTGGGCCCAATTAATCTCATTTTACCTACTTATTTATTTAAAATCTTTGTTTCTTGATTTTGGAGAGAGAGAAAAACATCAATTTATCATTCTACCCATTTAGTCACTCACTGGCTGATTCTTGTATGTACCCTGACCAGGAATTGAACCCATAACCTTGGTGCATTGAGATGATGCTCTAACCAACTGAGCTACCAGGCCAGGGCCAATTAACCTAATTTTAGAAGCCTATATAACACATTTAAATTTGGAGAAAGGATGGGTTTCAACAACCCTTTGTATATTAGAGATACTAACAATGAAATTATCCCATTTTTTTTTTAAGTTGAATTGAGAAGTGTTTAAAAATGCTAGCAAACTTCAAATTTCCTTTGTTTGAACTTTATCAATATAATTCTTAGGTCTTCTCTGGACTCCTGAACATGAAAACAGTCTTAATTTAATCTCTTAGCTGTAATTTTCCCTCACATGGTCCCTGCCTTGTAGGGCTGTGCCTGCACCTGGATAGCAGCATGTTATACTTTAAATACTAATGAAAAAACCACAGTTCTTCCTCAAACACATCTCCTAACATCTTTTGGCATAAGACCCCATCTGACTACCCAGTACTGAATCTGAAAACTAAGCATTCACATCTTGTGCCCATAGACACTAATGAGTTAACAATAACTCATCCATTTACCTTTTTTTGGACAAGACTTGGATCCATTTTATTTCTTTTATTTCATTTTGTTTTTTCAGGGTAGAAGGAGTGAGGTTATCAAAATTAAAATGGAAGGGCAGAGGCAATATTGCCCATATCTAGGCAACTGGGCCCTTGCCCTGGGGCCCATGCACAAGAGGGTCCTCTCAGTCCTGTTTCTAGTTGTGCCCCTCACAGCGGGGCAAGAGTCCATGGGGTCATGAGGGGCAGCCTGCCTGGCTCACACCTCTCCCCTTCTGAACCAGTTCTGCATACTAGAAACATTCCCCCACCCAGATGACCACAAGTCCCAGGGCCTGCAAGAGCAGGCTTCTCGCCTGGAGACCATCCTCCTGAAGGCCAGCATGCTGCTGGCACAAACACCGGCAAGCCGGAGAGTAGCCCAGGGGCAGTTGTTTGCTGGAGTGCTGAGGGCAGAGGTATGGATGGAGCTTGGATGTGGTGGGTAGCTGCCTACTCTTATGGGTGCAAAGTTCTTTGTGGAAAGAGAACCAGAATGGGAAAGAGAAGTAAGGGTCTTCCATGTGTACTCTGATTCTGAAAATGTTAGGGGTGAGCCTGGCAGAAGAAGACCCAGAGATGGAAGTGATTATAATGGTGTTTCATTTAAAAGAGAACAGCATAGCCTGACCAGGCGGTGGCGCAGTGGATAGAGCATCGGACTGGGAGGTGGAAGACCCTGAGTTCGCCAGCTTGAGTGCGGGGCCATCTGGATTTAGTAAAAGCTCGCCAGCTTGGACCCACGGTCACTGGCTCCAGCAAGGGATTGCTCGGTCTGCTGAAGGCCTGTAGTCAAGGCATATGTGAGAAAGCAATCAATGAACAACTAAGGTGTTGCAACGGCAACGAAAAACTAATGATTGATGCTTCTCACCTCTCTCCGTTCCTGTCTGTCTGTCCCTATCTATCCCTCTCTCTGTCCCTGTAAAAAAAAAAAAAGAAAGAGAGAAGAGCATACTGTTAAAAATCCTCTTTGGACTTCTTATTGGATCTAGACCAATAAGAGAAAAGTTACCAGGTAATATCTTACAGGGAATCCTATTTGCTGAGTTATTTACAAATAAACCCCAGAACAGTCAACTATAGAAGACAGAGAAATTAACAGATACAACCTAGTCCTCAAAACACACACTCATACACACACACTACCCAGAGAGTTCTGTGACCTATGATTGCCAAGGTTACAGACATTTTAGGTCATTGCCAACCCCCATGCTATCATTATTTTAAAAAATGTACACCTCCCAAATCAACCCCCAAGCCAGTTTATGGCTGCATGTTCCAGTTCCAACATACACCTTTAAAATTGGCTTTAACTTGCAAGTAGCTTTTGCTCAAGAGAATTTAATGACAGTATATAACACACACCCTTCATATAATACACAAAACCTCAGAATTGGCTTTCTTCCCTTTTTTAAAGCATTTATTATAGGTGTTAAATTACAGTAATTCCCAAGTTCAACTCCTAAGAAACTGAGCTGTCTATGTCAAGCTTACTTCATATTAATTTTCTAAAGTATCAAGCCAAGATATTTCCTACATCTTAAAAAAAAAACACCCATGCATTTACTGGTCCAATGCACAGGTCTTCACAGAGGTTTTGGAATCTTAGAGAGAAGGGTTGAGACCATATAGGTCTTCAAAGAGAAGGGAGATGCAGTTGCCAAGGGAGGACAAGTACTGGTTCAGCAGCTCTACTACAAGATGAAAGAATGGTTACAAAGCAGTTGTAAGTGATGGAAAGATGGGATCCAGAACACATATCAAAAATGGACATTGCCGTGGCTCTTAAATGACCCTCTTGGGTCAGAACACAAGACAGACTTTGAAATAAGGGTGGTTTGTCTTCAGCGAAGTTGGGCAGGATCTGAGTAGGAAGACTTTGCCTTGTGATGGCAAAGGAGGTGTGCACTGTGGGTCGGAGGACACTAGGAGATGGGTCTCAAAGCTCGGGGGTGCGAACTGTTCTCCTTCTTCACCAACTAGTCCCACTGACTCCAATGCCACCAAAATGTTCCTTACCAAAGTGTTCGCCAAATCAGCCATCTGCCATAAACCTTGGCCAACACTTCTCACTTAGAGCCAAAATACTTGCCCCCCCCTTCTATCCAGCAAATTAATCCCGCTACCAAACTATCCTCCTCACGCCGCGTCCCCTCACTTGTTGAATGTGCTCTAAGAAACACTGCGGGCAGTTTTCTGGAATTCATGCAACATTCCTTAAGGGGTCATTTTGAAGCAACAGGAAAACCTTCATGAAATTCTACTAAGGAACTGGGACGGGTCCAATTTTCCTACACAAGTTTTTACTAGATGGAAATCCAGAAGTTTTGGCTTCTTCAATCCATCATAAAAACGCCCTTTGTTTAAACAGAGTCTCTACTGATGCATTTTCCAGCACATAAGGTAATTTCCAGTGTGGTATAAAACTCACCAGGGTCCTTTAAAACCTGGGGTGGAGGGGGAGAAGGGGAAACGCGGGGGAGAAGGGGAAAAGTACCTACCCAGCAGAAGCCTTTATGATCTATAACAGAGAACATACTGCGTTTGCAGTAAAACCGCATTGAACCGCCGGGGCTGTAACACAGTAACCCCCTCACAACGCTGAGCAGCCCGCAAACAGGACCAGGAAACCTGGCGAGGAAACTCCATCTGCAAAAACAAACCTGATTTGCAGTAACAGCCATCTGTACCCGCGCCAGTTACCCTTCCCCTCCAACGATTAGGTTCCATCTCGTTTTGCTGACAAGCAAGTTATGCCACATTTTAATAGGCAATAAAATGCATTATTAAATAATTAGTAGGTAAGGAACAGAAATTAGAGGCTACTTCCCTGCACAGGCATTCCCTGATAGTACTTCAGTCAATTGATGGAAAGCAACTCAATCCTCCGACGAGGACAGCCGGATACCTGATCCAGCAGTTTACTGTGAGACAATGACGAGGCTAATGAGTGTTCACAGAGTCTGAGGCAGGAAAGAAATCTAGAAAATTCCACCTAACCCCAGTTCTGTCTGATCTGCAGTGGGGTCCCGGAGGAGGACAAATTTCTTCAAACTGCTCCTCGTTCTGAGCACATTAATTAAACTGTTAAAGGTAAAGGAGTATTGATGTCTTTCCCATCTCCCCGCTTCTCCCCGTAGGTAGTATCTGGGACTTGTTCAGCCCTAAAGGTACTGTTGCACTAACTGGAAAAAGCCCCACTAAGACCAATTAAGGTCTTTACTAAGAGGCTGAAAAGAAGACAAATGAAGGCAGAAAGCCCGATTACAAGGAACCTTTGTACAGATGTAAAGCAATTAGAGTGGTCCCGGGGGGAAGGCAGCATGGCTCCAGAAGCCCGCGATTTTACAGCCTGTCTAAACCCGGAACAATCTATCTTTTTTTAGGTTGAGAATAAAAGTGAACCCTATATTAGTGTCATATATCAGCTGCTAGTGCTTGGGATTGGTTCCCCCATGCCTGCTAGAGCCATAAAGCTTCTCAAAGATCCCGGGTGCAGGGCAACACCATTACACACGCTGCTCTCCCAGGCAGGGAGGACCTGCTTCGTGTCAGGACCGCTGTACGGCACCAGCACCGCGGGGAGGGGCTGGCAGAGGTGCAGACGCCCAGATGGAGGGGCAGGCCAGGAGGCGGCGGTGGGCCAGTCCGGAGGGAGGGAGGGAGGGCAGAGGGCCGGTGGGAGAGACTGAGGGCCGGTCTCTGGGAAACGCTAAAGGGGGTCTCCGTGAGGAAAACAAAAAGGCCCCCCGGCTTACCCTCCCAGCGCCCGTTAACAGCAGCCACATTTCTGTCGTTAGCCCTCCTTTTGATCTCCTTAATGCATCACATGTCAGTGCCGGATTGTTCCATCCTTGATAAGACCCAGCAGATGGATGCTTGATGGAGGCCCAGATGTAAGAATTTATATGTTGTGCTGCATTTCTGGACGTGAAATGGCCAGAAAGGCGGGGAAGGGTTGGATGTGTGTGTGCGTCCTCTCAGTCATTGAGGATCAGGAATGCTGAGGGCCAGGGGAAAACACAGAAACCCTGGAGCCTGGCTGTGTCCCTCTAGCAGCCCTGTCCCATGGAAACAACATGCGAGCAGCACAGGAAATTCAAAATGTCCTAACAGCCACATCAAAGAAGTAAAATTGATTTTAATAATGTATTTTATTTGACTGAGCATACCCAAGATAGGCTCATTTTGACAAGTAGTAGATAGAAACACATTAGTAATGAGGGAATCTGGTGTATATTTTATGCGCCGGACACGTCAGTGCTTGTAACCACGTGTGACTCATGGCCACTGTTGTCCAGGATGCACAGCTCTGTGCTGCAGAAGCAGGAGCACGGACTCCTGGTCTACCACTGACCAGCCAAATTACTTCAGTCCAGCTGCCCCCAATGGCTCGGCCTCAAGTCGGGAATAGTAATAAAACTTGACCACCTACGGCTGCCGAGACATTCCATGGGAAACACTAGTAACAAAGCCTGACACCGAGTCAGCCCTCCAGAGGTACTAGCTATAATTTTTACCGTCATTTTTATAAATAATCTCAAGGAAAGAAAAGCTGTGCTTTTCCACCAAAGCCTATGTTTTATAAAAGCTTTTAGGGAACCCTTCTGTCTGAGGTTCCTCACTTCTCTCTGTATTTACTGAAGTCGTCTAATGAGTTTACACAGTGATTTGATCTCAAACCAAATGAATCTGGAAGACTTGGCCCTGTCACAGTCGCTTCTGTGAGATGGTGCACCAGAACCCTGTCTCCGTTTCGCACTAGGAAGGCGAGGCCTGGGCAGGTATGTGGTGACTCAGAAACCAACATCTGCTGGAGACGCCCCTGCTGCCAGACCAAGAGCAGTGAGGGCTCTTGCTCTTCAGAGGCTGGATGAGCAAGGACACTGGTTTCAGGTCAAGAGTGGATAATTGTACAGATTATTTTGATTTTTGAGAAAAAGAAATGCATGCTGAGGAACAGCATTTTAAAAAGATGGCATTTCGCATTTCAATAGAAAAATAATTACCGTTAAAAGTTAGCCAGTAAGAGAAAATGCCAAGGCAGGATGGTGAGGCAGAGCTGACAACAAGAGAGGATACAACAGGACATTAATTAGGTACAAGCAAACATCTTCCCTAATAGCTCATGTTCTCATTCCCAAAATGTCAACAACAGATATTAACACCAGATGCTGGCATTACATCTCCTGTGACAGTGAGTCTGGGCCATGTGTGTGTGCTCAGAGAAAAGACTCATGTGATTGAGGGAAAAATCCAGAGGGATAAAGGCTGTGTTTCCTGCTCTTAAATAATTTACAGGTCCTTTATGAATGGTGGAGAAATGGGAGCTTTCAAAGGGTCTCCACTGAAACGCGGGGGAGGAGAAAGATGGCATGAAGTGAGCCTCTGTCCATGCACAGATTCTCCAGCATCTGTTCCACTCACCTGGAAGCACCTGGACCCCAGTGCCCAGCCACCCTCATGCAGGAGGCCGCAAACACATCTTCCCATGTAGTAGTCGGGTTATTTTTCTTTCTTTTCTTTTCTTTTTTTTTTGTGACACAGAGAGAAGGACAGATAGGGACAGACAGACAGGAACGGAGACGGATGAGAAGCATCAATCATCAGTTTTTCGTTGCGACACTTTAGTTGTTCATTGATTGCTTTCTCATATGCGCCTTGACCAGGGGGTTACAGCAGAGCAAGTGACCCCTTGCTCAAGCCAGCAACCCTGGGTTCAAGCTGGTGAGCCTTGCTCAAACCTGATGAGCACGCGCTCAAGCTGGCGACCTCAGGGTTTCGAACCTGGGTCCTCCGTGTCCCATTCTGATGCTCTATTCACTGTACCACCGCCTGGTCAGGCCTATGTAGTATCTATAAGCAAGCTTCTCTAGAGTACAGGGTGCTGAAACCACCAGCCCTGGGGGTTAGGGACATAACTTCAATATTCAGAAAATTTTAGAAAAAATACTTACTGGTGTCCCCCCCCCCCAAAAAAAAAAATCATTGCCCTTTTATTAAGTTCATTTTTTCATGCTGAGCCCTGAGCAAGCAAGGCTATGACACAGATGAGGATAGCGTGGACTAAGTTAACTTATGCTTCCAACCCCATCAGCCAGGTAGAACTACATCTGCCTCTGATTGGCTCTGCTTCCAGAACAAGGGGTTAAAAAACCCTTTGAATATTGGCTGTTGCTTTGGTAAGTGGACTTGGAACCACTAATAGAAGAGAAAAGGCTGCAATTTAGGGGGACAAAAGTTTGGTTTGGCAGGAATGTACGAGAGGCAACTGCCCAGTATTTGAATCCTTTCTAACCTCGTGGGCTTTCCATTTGCTGTTTTCAGTGCCTGGACGGTGCTTCCCTTCCAGTCTTCTCGTTCTCGCCTAAGTCCTCCTCTCCTTTAAGCCTCGGCTTAGAGTGTTTCTTCCTCAAGGATGCATCTCCCATGCCTAGGCTGTCTACCGTCGGTTACTGTTCTCACCCATCTCCATTATTCTCCATCTCAGCCTCTGAGCTTTTTTTTTTTTTTTAAACAACACCTATCACACTTGTGCTGATGCCATGTATCCTCTGCTATACTGCAGGCTCCGGGAAGGCACCGGTGGTGTCTGTCCTGTGCAATGCAGTGGGCACTAGACATGTTTGACGAGTGCTGTGGGGGTCTCGGCTTGCTCCTGATGCTGGGGACACAGTCCTTGGGCCACCAAATACCAATGAGGATCCGAGCGCCTGATGGAATAATTTAGACCTAGAGGTATCTAGGAAAATAGAAAAAGAAAATCCAGAGGCTTTTGCTGCACAGGAACTGGAAGAGCATGGTGACAGCCAGAAGGAAAGAGGGGCGGGGCCAGTTGGGGGTGGGCAAAGGGGAGGAAAACAGGCACAGAAAGAGACTTGGCCTGGGGTGACGGGCGCACAACGTGAGGTACAGATGATGTTTGGTTGGGTTGTACACCTGAAACCTATATGGTTTTGCAAACCAATGTCACTCCAATGAATGTAATTAAAGAGAGAGAACGAGAGAGTGCACAAATAAGATAAGAGTCTGTACTCTCGGGGAATTTACAACCTCAGAAAAGAGGAGGGTATGCAGGTAGACAGCGATTCAGATAAAAAGTGATGGGGCTGATAAAGACTGGTGAGGCCAGGTGTTCAGGCAGGTCAGACACGGTCAGGTGCAGGTTCTCAGAGCTGGCGACAGCAACTGGACAACCAACACAAATCACCTAGAAGAGCTGGAGGCCTGGTGCAGGGGTTAAGAGTATGATCCCAGGAGTCAGATGGGCTAGCTTTGTGACTTACGAATAGTGACATTTGGGATAAATTCCTTAAACTCCACACACCTGTTTTCTATCTGTAAGATGGGAACAACAGTAGTATTTATGTCACAGATTGTTAGGAGGATTATGTATTATAAAGTGCTTAGAATTATGCCTTATGCATGGCAAACACAATAAAGGTGAACTGATAAAAATAACTGGTCTCTTAAAGGCCAAGAAATTTTCTTACTGGCTAACTCCACCCAACTTTAATCTATTTTGCCTAGTGTTTCCGGCATATGGGCTCGGCCCGCTCATACTTTTTATCTCTTACGGTCCTGTTGCTGTAGTGTCTAGCACTGGCTATGGGCTTGAGTCCCAAGTTTGCCTCAAATGTCTCCTTCTATCTGCACAACCTGATCCAGTCCAGGTTGCCTGACCTTTTGCAATGGCCAACAGACACCACATGCAGCCACCATCCAAGTGCTCGCCGTTACTTCATGTTTGGTCTCTCTTCCAGAAAATAGCAGCTTTGTAGAGGCCCAGTGTGGCACGCAGGCCAGGATACCGACTTCCAGACGATTAAGAGGAGAAATGACATTTCTGTGCTTAAGCAATCTTTGCTAATATACTTCATTCAGAGATCAACTCTTCCTTTAATTCAGAGCCCCTGAAGCAACATAAAATAACTTCTGTCTGTCCATCCATACCAAAGTATCTATTATGTATAAGGCAAGATATTAGGCACCACAGGGAAGGAAAAAAAGAACATAAAACACGATCTGTCTTCAAAGGGTGATTATGTTACAGTGCAGCAAAGCTCAGAAGTCGCCTGCCAACACAGGCGCTAACCCCTGATTTTCCAAGGATCAATTACATTCTGGTTTTGAGCACAGAGATTTTAAGCACTGGAGTGCCAATGACTTAAGACACACACACACAAAAAAAAAAAAAAGAAAAAAGAAAAGAAAAAAAAAGATCCTTAAAGTACCACTGGTAAATAATCATCTTTGTGATGGTTTTTGAATTTCACTTTAATCAAATCCAGTAAGACGTTCCAAATATCATTTATCCTTTAACAATCAACTCTCAATCTCTAAATCCTGGCTTTTACTTTAATCACTCATGATAATTCTATTATTCAAGTGCCGATTATGGTCTGTCTTGCTGAGCACCAGGCAGCGCAACCACTAAGCCCACAGGCTGCTCACCACCCTGAACTGGAGTCGGAACAGAGTCTGGAAGTAGCGGGCTCCAAGTCCAGGCCTGGGTCTAGTCTGGCAAGTCACTTGGCCTCCTTAAGCCTCCGTGTGTTCATTCATAAACTAGAGGACGATGATAGTGTCTCCTTCACATGGGGTTTGGAGGAAGTGAATGAAATGAGTATAAAATGCTTAGAAAAGTTCTATTGGCCCTTAGCAACTCAGCCATTTTTGTTATGAAAACAAGTTCTTTATCAAGAGCTAATCTGTTCTCTAGATGCCTCCCTATTTCTCTGGCCCTCTGTGGTCAGCGTAGCACACACACTCAGATCCCAGAAGAGGGTTCACCCAGTCACCAGATGACATCCATGAGTTCACGACTACTTGGCTGGAATACTGAGGGAGCAGCTGCCTGGTGCACACTGAATTATGAGATCCCGGTGGGCAGCAACATCACACAGAGTTTATCTTAAGGGAATTAAATGGTGCTTGAGGGAGCCAAAAATATAATCTTTTCAGAGGTTTCATTTAAACTGGGAAGAAACTGGATAGATTTGAATGCATAATCTTGTTTAGCCAGTAACTAACCGTAAGTGACCTTATAAAGGTACTTCTAATTTTCCAGGCCTAGTTGTCCTTGTGTGAAAACATAGGGTCAATCCTGAGGACATCCTGTGGCAGTGACTGAATGAGCTGGAGCCCAAGCACTTGATCCAACTTTGTGCCACAGGCTGGAAGGGAGGGGAGTGTGCACGAATCTTAAATCCCCTAAGAGCTTTCGCTCCCCGCTAAGTGGGTGGTTTAATACGCCTGACTCCACAGGAAGCATAGAACTTACTTGT
Organism: Rhynchonycteris naso; assembly: GCA_037038555.1. Classification (NCBI taxonomy): domain Eukaryota; kingdom Metazoa; phylum Chordata; class Mammalia; order Chiroptera; family Emballonuridae; genus Rhynchonycteris; species Rhynchonycteris naso. Next base: position 181,628,727 of record CM073000.1, on the reverse strand, counting down.
TGATAAGCTTTGAGAACTTCCACCTTAAGAAGCAGTAAAAGATGACATGAACCAGACAGAAGAGAGTGTCATGGCAGTGCTCCCAGTGCCAGGGAGTCTCCAGAGCCTCAGACTAATGATGGTACCCCCAAGGGTGGAAGACACAGAAGTGCCCCAGGAGCCCTCGCCGAGGCAGAGGGATGGGACCTGAGGGGACTGTACAAAGCCCCACAGAAAACAGCCCATTGACAGAGGCCAGCCTTGCTCTGGGTACCTCTCGGGCAAGCCAGCTACAGACAGTGGGAAAGTGGGGGTCCTGGGGACAGGTCTCTACACTGTCAGGGATCCAAGTTGGGGAGGGGCTGCTGGGTGGCTGGGCTTCTCCGCCGCCTGGTTTCCTGTTTGCACGGTTTCCACCCTTTCTTGCTGAAGTTGAGGAAAGACATTGGAGAAAGAGAAAAAGTCCTGAAACACCAGGGGAACACTCATTCGTGCATGCCTGTGTTTATTAAACAGCACCCACTCTGTGGCTTGGCACTGTGGTCACACGGACCGAGTGAGGCACAGTGCCAGTCCTCCAGGCAATGACAGCCCAATGGGAGAAATGCACAGGGATCCTTTTACAAGAGTGTGTGAACTGTGGCAGAGACATGCTTAGATGTTCCCATAGGACTTTGGGAAGGCGCATCTGAAACCTAGGATTGAGCAGGGTGAGAGGGAAGGAGGGAGCGGGGAAGTTAAGCTATTCATGGGCAGTAGCAGCTCCCTGTGTTTGATGTGACTGCAGGGGGACAGGGAAGGCATGAGAAGGAGGCAGTGGGAACCACGGCTCAGGGAAGAACACTGTGAGCAGTTACCGGCACTGTGCAGGTGGCAGGAGGAGACAAGTCCCCCACGCAGAGCCAGACGACGGCTAGGAAGCATGCGCTGGGACGCTGGGGACACCAGACTACACAGACTGCGACAGCTGCATGGCGTTCTCAGGGTGGGCGAGGTGTGTGGCCTTCCAGGGGCATCTGCCTCTTCAGCCAGCAAGTCCCTTGCTCCTACCTGCTCATGCTGTTTCCTAATTCTTAGTAAACAGTAGTCTACCCTTCATGGTAAAAGATTTTTGAAGGGACAGTGGCTCAAGGGGGTGGCAAAGCTTCCAAACTGTGAAACAGCCACTGATCCTCCAAGAAGGAAGGGCATGGTGGTGACTCCCACCTTACCTTAAGAGGCCGTGTGTAGAAGAAGCTGGAAAGCCTGACACACTGTCAGAGAAATGACCACTCCAGGGAAGAACGGTGAGGACTCGGAAGTGAACTCAAGAGCACCGCTGAGGTCGGGCGTGTGTTGGCAGAGGAAGCCACGGGCATGCCGTCTTTGGAGGTTGTGACCTTGCAGGCATGTGGGAAAACGTGGTCTGGGAGATTTTCCAGATGGACGGTGACCTAGGTGACCTTCAGTGACTCACCCAACCCTGTGATGCTACGGTGCTGAGCCCGGTCAATGTTGGGTGTGCGCTGCTGCAACCCTCTGTTCTGCACCAGACGCCCCCACAGATGCTCTCACACTGCAGGTGACAGGGAGTGGGCACCACCGGAAGACTTCAGAAAACAGTGAGAGGCTTTGTTTCCAAACTTCTCTGAGTCAAGGCGCACTGGCCCCTGCTTTGCACACAGCCACCTGTCTACTTATCTGAGACAAGTAATAGCATATGCTGCGAGAGCACAACAGGCGGCCCGAGGAGCCAAGATGTCTTTTCTTGCATGTTTTCCCAATTAACTATATTCTTGGACGCCTTTGAAGAAAAGAGTCCCTTCTGAAAACATCCCAGAGTTTGAGGGAAGGAGGGGGTTTCGAGCAGTATTGGTAATTCTAAACGTGTCAAATGGAAAAGCTTCGTTCCAAAACAAATGGTTCTGGGGGGGGTGGGGGTGGAACTCCTGCCAGCCAAATGTCATCTTTGCTTATTCTTGATAAACTTGCTAAAATGTCTCCTAATCCTCAAAAGGTTCTAAGCCATGTTGATCATCTTTTAAAATAAGGTCACTGAATTTAGAAAGCCAGGAAGACGGTGATCCTCTGAGTGGGCCGACAGCAGATCCGTCTCAAGTTAGACACGTTTAAAATATTCCGTCTCTTGTGGCCTGCTCTCAAAACACGCTTAAGCGCACGGGCCCGCGAGAGAGGCAAGGGCTGGGCTTGAAGTGGGCAGGCCCCCAGGACAGAGCAGGACCTGAGGAATGTGAGAAGTCAAGAACACCCAGTGTCGGGGGCTGGGAAAAGTCCTCAGGACTCAGTGGCAGGATAGTTCGGCTCCTCCTTCTCATGCCTCCTGTGGTTTCCGCCACTAGGTACTGTTCCTTTACTTGGACAATGCGTCTCACTCATGCTGCTGGGCCAAGTCTAACCTACCGCCTTGGTGAAGATTCACACCCACCTCCCTTTCAAGTCCATTCGCTACATAAAAACCAGAGTTGTACTAGAATTATCGGGGGGGGGGGGAGGGTGTTGGCAGACACTTTGTAAATTATATAATTGTCTAACCACTATGCTGTGCGCTTGAAATAAGCACATAAAACTACAGAACAGAAGAGTCATTTTTGAGGGCCTGCACTAGGGTAAGGCAAGAGAGGTGCCCGGGGTACAACACTGGAGGGGGCACTCAGTCTCGGGGTTACAAGTACCGCCCTTGAACTTGCCTGACCCTCAGACTGAGTGCTTCCTGACGCCCCGCGCATTAGGAGTCTCCACTTGCCCTGCCTGAGTCCCGGCCCTGCTCTGTTACTAAACTTAGCACGTTGACCCTCGTGTTTCATGGAGGGCTTCCTTTCTGTACTCGTCTCCCCGCGCTCGGGCCACCTGACACCAGGCACCCACATTCCTCTCCTTGCAGCAGTCCCCACATCTGGCCTGCGCACATCTGGCCTTTTCCTTCAGCTTGGGGTTACTTCTCAGTGAGGTTACACAGTGTCTTTCCATCTACGAGAGGGACTCAATTCCTAGCACCCAGCTGGCCTTCAGGAAGTGCTTGTTGAGTAAATGAAAGTGCATTCTATTGCGTGTACAACTTAGTGTTCTTCCTTTTTTCTTGCAATGTCAGGGTCTGAAGTAGTAACATGAGACTTTCAATGCTGCGGAAGGATTCAGACCAAGCTCGCATAGCACAGACAGGCCCATCTGCCCAGGTTGCTAACTACCCTGGCAGTGTGACCCAAAGGGTTTGACCAGAGCGCATTGGGCTAGCTACCATGAGCAAAGTTACTGCATTTGTTAAACATCATTGATAATGAGGATTAAATATTCTATTTTTGTTTACTTTAATTATGAATAATTAAAATGCCACAGGGAGTGTGTAAAAATCACTTGCATATATGGAATCTAGCTGTTTTGGAGAGAGGCTTTCTAGAGTGTTCTATCTTAGAGATTTGGAAGGTTCCATAAATGAACATAAGTGGGCTGATTCCTTCCCACCTCTCCTCTTAGAAACAAACCTGTATTTTTGGCCATTTAAAAAACTACTATGTCCTTTCCAACTTTAGAACAAAAAACTGTCTGGGTGGCATCCAGGATGATTTTACAGACGCACAAGCCAAGAGAGTGCCTCGGGCTGTACTGCTAGCCGCACTCAGAAATGCTGGACTGGTTTCAAGGCAAGGCCAAGGAGAACGGACAGCACATGGGCGCAGAGGCCAGAATGTCGCTGTGGGTGAGGGTGCAGCTGTGTGCCATGGGCGCAGGATGGTGAGGAGGCAGCCCAGGTCCAGACCTGTACTGACCAATATGGCGGCCACTAGCCACAGGGAACAATTCAAATTCAAGCTAATTAAAATGAACAAGATTAACATTTTGGTTCATCAGTCTCACACTCCAAGTGCTTGGCGGCCAGGTGCAGCTCATGCTTCCTGCACTGGACAGAGCAGCAGCGGGACGCTTCCATCCCGATGAGGTATTCTGTGGGGCAGGGATGGTCCAGACTGTAGAAAATCACGTCTTCCTGGCCTCCATAGCCCGCTGAGCAGGAATGCCCGTTTCTTTCCCTAGTTCATAGTAAATATACACATGCACAGCATTGGGTCATCCCTCTTCTTACAAGCTAGTGCCCCCCCCAAAAAAAACGTGGCAAGAGTTCATACACTGTGGGACCAGATGCTGTCATGATAGCCTCCTTTCCAGTTAAAAACAAATATTATCAACAGAAATGACTAGAGTTGGCTCACTTAAAAACTATGAATTGAGCCTGACCAGGCAGGGGCGCAGTGGATAGAGCGTTGGACTGGGATACGTAAGACCCAGGTTCGAGACCCCGAGCTCGCCAGCTTGAGCGCAGGTCCATCTGGCTTGAGCAAAAGCTCGCCAGCTTGGACTCAAGGTCGCTGGCTCCAGCAAGGGGTTGCTTGGTCTGCTGAAGGCCTGCGGTCAAGGCACATGTGAGAAAGCAATCAATGAACAACTAAGGTGTCGCAACGGCAACAAAAAACTAATGATTGATGCTTCTCACCTCTCTGTTCCTGTCTGTCCCTCTCTCTGACTCTCTCTCTGTCCCTGTAAAACAAAAAACAAAAACAAATGACGAATTGATGGATGGGCCCTGGACATTTGAGAACAGGTAAAAAATGAGTGTGGCACCTCTAGGTGACTCCAAGGCAAAGAGCAGGGAAAGAGACGGGGCACTGAATGTACCCACAGGGGTGAGAACACGCCCCAAAGCCCCAGGCCTCCAAGAGCATTTGATTCCAATGTGCTGTATGCTTTATGCCCTGAGGAACTGTAGCTGTTCCAGGCCCCAGACTCCAATTCCAAAATGAAAGAAATCAGGGAAACAGATTCTTGAGTTGAACTGATAAACTGGTCACTGCGAATTAATGACTCTTTCTCAGCCCTCTCCAGCTACACTGGCACTCGAGAGTCATCACGCGGCCCGTTCTTTGCCCTTTATTGGGATCTGTGGTCATGGTTTACATCAATGCTCACAAACAGGTTCCATTCTTTAAGGAGGTGCATGGAAAATCCTAAACTCCAATCTGAAAGAGAAGCCAAGGGCATTCTTTTCCAAGCCTTAGATTGTTTTCACATGAGGTGATTAGACTCTTTCGTGATAATTGCACTAGAAAGAACTAATTAGAAAAATCTACCATTCAGCTAATGAGAGCTGGGCCCTCACCATCTCAGGGCTTAACTTCCCAGGTTGTACAAGATCACCTTTTTTTTATTTTTATATGCCCCCTCTGCGAAAGCTGTCACTGTGCTGAATTCCAGCAGTTAGGCTAGGCAGTAAATAACGAAGGCAACGTTTACAAAATGCCTATACACTGCCACTCTGCCCATGGCTTCACACTGTCTCAGAAGGGTAACTGTGATAGATCAAAGACAGCTAACTAGTAGTCTAAGCAGTAGAGGGAACGGGTAATGAATTCTGCCTCATTTCTCAGCACAATCTTCTCGGTGCCTTCATGCCTTGTATTCTGGGGCCTTTGAATAATGCAGAATAAGGATTTCCACACATGATGCCGTCACTCTGAGAAGAGTTCATTGCACAGCAATGATAGCACCTGATTGAGACGCATGTCCCTGCCAAGGGTGACAGCATTTACCAGGAAGCTGACTGAAGGAGAATAATGAAGAACTAATACATCTGAGTCTCTTATTATACACCGTAAACTTATTATACAGCAAATATTATGCATAATACGTAAACCCTGGAAAAGAAAACCTTGGCCATAGTTCCGGGAGTGGGCTGTAGTCAAGCTTTCTTGGAAGACCAGGTTCAGAAGAGGGCTTTGAGTTTCACACGGTTTACATCGGAAATCCACTGGGCCATTTCAGGAACACCGTTAAAACGTGTCTCTGCAGCTCAGTCTCCTTCCCACAACTCCCCCAAAGCCCTCTTTTAAAAAGAGTTTGCAGTCCCCTTGGCAGAAGCCCAGGTCTATCTACAGGCTGCAAGATGACGTGGGAAGTTAGCAAAGTGCAAATGTCAGAAGCTCTGTCCTTGGAGGTAAATGCTAGAGTCCCTCTCTGTAGTATGGGTCCTCATACCCTGCCCCAAGGTTGCAGGCTCTCAGGAAAACAAATGCCTCATGCTGAGTGCGCGGAGGACATGGGCCGCACTCCTGCGCCACCAAGGACGGGAGCTAAACCCACCTTCCCCAGCAACCTGTGGGTAAGTTTCACGCTCACGCAGTCTGTCCTTACTTACCCATGTCTGGACTCGCCGGGGTTTGAAGTAAGAACGGATTTGGGGTTGTTCTGCTGCTCGGAGCACCTCTAGGCAAAGCCTGTGAACCAGGACCAAGACTCAGACCCTCCAGTTGTGCCTCCATTAACAGTTCCAGAAAAGACATATTAATTAGGGCAAGAGACTAAAACCAATGGTTGCAGTGAGATCTGGGGGAAATACGGAGATTTCAGTTCTAGGTGTCTAGGTGTCCCTCATCCCTTATGTCTAGTTCTCCTGAGTGATGCTTCATTGTTAAAAATTTTTTTTTGAAATTAATATTTGTGTCCAAATCATGTATGATTCCAATGGCTAAGTTTTTATGCTGTGTCAGTGTCCTCATGCATGGACACGCATTATAGGCAATGGAAGAGAAAAATTAATAGCACAGTACCTATGCGTGCATTGCTATCTCCATTGTATAGATGAGACATCAGAGGCTCAGGGAGATCATGTAGTTCGTCTGGGATTAAACCACTAAGTAGCAGAGCTAAAGTTTCAGCCCTGGCAGGCCCTGTCCTCAACTTCAAATGTCCTTCTTTTTTTCTTTCAAAGTATCTCGAGCACCCTCAAACCTGCTTGGTGCAATTACTTGCACTATTTTGCTTTGAATTTCCCTGTAAGACTTAATTTTGCCCACTCTATTTTTAAAGGCAGCCATCATAAATTAATTGGAATCTCTTTATAGGTATGCAACAGAAAGAAGAGATATATTAAGACATTTGTCAGAACTCACATGCTCACTAACGTAACACAGCTATGGTACTAGATTTGAACCCACTGGTTCTTCCTGCGACAGTCTAAAAGTCCGATATTTTGGGTCAAGATTTTTCATCCTTTTTCATGAACCAAAAAATTCTAAGCCGTATTTATTCCCAACTCTATCCCTAACAACATGAAAGCCAAGGAAGTAGAATATTTTGCTCAACAGTATAGCAGGTCCCCACTCTCAGTGCCCTTTCTAACAATTCAGTAACTTTCTCACGTAGTCAAGAAACAAGGTTCCCCTTTGATATTCAAGAGAGTCCTTGAATGTCTTTTCATTGTCATTAATGCATACTCTTTATTAATACAATAGGTGGCCCCCAATGTGAGGAGAGTGCCAAATTCTAGGAAATACTGTTAATAACACATCATTAGAAATAAGCCACCAGAAGAGACAACATTACTTCAAATTCTATGTTGAGCACATTGACATACTGTTTTGAAAAACAGAGATTAAATGGCAATACCCAACATCCAGTCAAATTTATACAGAGAAAGAAGCAGAAGGTACTATACTACTAGTGCTCCTACAAAATAAAAATAACAAGCATCATTTAAAAATACCACTTTTACAGTGACAAAGAGGTTACTTCTTTGAATTCAATCAATATTCACAACATTATTATTTGTTTTACAAGTGAAGAAACCAGGAAACAGAGGTGCGGCTGAGGAGAGGGGCTGGGTGGAACGGGCCGGTAAGAAAGATGAGAGAAGGGCCTGACTTCTGCTGATAGGCCCTTTCAAGAAATCACGTCTTCCCAGAGCCAACCCAGATGCAACACGAGGGACTCACTCCTGAGCAGGTATCATCATGAACGTCTCCTTGTGCTTATCACAGAATCTCTTCTGGACTCTATTTGGGAAGGCTGAAGGGTGTCATGGTTACATCTGATGTTCAGATACAGCCAGTGTTTGACCCTTCCAGCATGGCAGGCCTTGGGATCACAGATAGGAGACACAACAGCAAGTATACCATTCAAGCCACACAGCTACTAGATTGTCCAATGATCTCCCAACCTTTAAAGAGAAGACTCGGCTCCTTTGTCACATTTTCCCAAAAGACAGTCTCTGCTATCTGTAATATTGGCTGTGTCTAAACATCAAGTGCAACCATGATACCCTTTAATAGTTAATCCTCCAACATATAATTAGGCATTCACATGACAATCAAAACCATGACTATATTTCATGTTTGCCTTCCCTTTCAAGCCCTCTACTAGAGGGGCACTTACTCTGTCAAATCTGCTATAGTAATCAAAACATTGAAATTACTTCTTTCCACACTAAATATACTGGAACTGGTTGTTTGATTAAATGTAGAGCAGAGAGTGCAATTTGCTAAATTACAAGTATTCTGAACATGTAAATATAGTTTAATTACTGCAATTAAAGAAGATTACTGGAGATTGGCAGATGGGAATGTAATGCTGTTTTAATTAGAGTTTTTAATGCACTGTAACATAAGCATAATATTAACCCTTTATACCAGAAGAGGTAGCTGGTCTCTGAAAAAATCAGTATTTAAAAATGTATCAGTGCTGGCGAAAATGTGGAGAAAAGGGAACCCTCCTGCACTGCTGGTGGGAATGCAGACTGGTGCAGCCACTGTGGAAAACAGTATAGAGATTCCTCAAAAAATTAAAAATCGAACTGCCTTTTGACCCAGCTATCCCACTTTTAGGAATATATCCTAAGAATACCATAGCACGGTTCGAAAAGAAGAAATGCGCCCCCATGTTTGTGGCAGCATTGTTCACAATAGCAAAGATCTGGAAATAGCCCAAGTTCTATCAGAGGACGAGTGGATTCAAAAGCTTTGGTACATATATACTATGGAATACTACTCAGCCATAAGAAATGATGACATCGGATCATTTACAACAAAATGGATGGACCTTGATAACATTATATGGAGTGAAATAATAAATCAAAAAAAAACCTGATTTCAGATAAATCAGAGAACAGCATGATTTCATACATAGGTGGGTCATAAAAGCGAGACTATGAGACATGGACAAGAGTGTGGTGGTTACGGGGTGGGGGGGGGAGGAGAGGGGGGAGGGGAGGGGCACAAAGAAAACCAGATAGAAGGTGACAGAGGACAATTTGACTTTGGGTAATGGGTATGCAATATAATTGAATGATAAGATAACCTGGAGATGTTTTCTTTGAACATATGTACCCTGATTTATTAATGTCACCCCATTAAAATTAATAAAAATTTAAAAAAATGTAGCAGAGCTAGTGTCTCCTTACAAGGGCTAGACTGGACCACACCATCCTGAAGGTCCATTGGGGAGGAGAATCATGGATTCTAAGAAAAATAAACTGAGGCAAAGAGCCATGACAGACAATGTATCTGCTAGAGTCCCAACTGTGAACACGCCAGTACGCACGCACGAAAGCCTGTGCGCGCACACAGAAAGCCACACCGCCCGGCTGTTTCTTGTAAAAGAAGCAGATTGCCTGCCACAGTGTTGGAGACTGAGAGACTCCATGCCATGCAAGGTTTCCTGAATCCAAGTTTAGCAAAGGTGAGAAGGGGAAGTATTTCAAAAATGCATTTACTTCTCAAAAATGCATTTATTCATCTTTGAGAATAGCCCAGATGCAGCTGACACGCTACGGAGGGAGGTCTATTATCATTATCATTATTATTCACCTTCCAGAACAGTCTATGCTACATAAAGTAATATACCAGAATGTAAGAAGCAATCTTTGTCATCTTGAAAGCTATCACTGGCAACATTTTATCCATTTAAGTCAATAGCCTATTAGAAATTCTAATTGAAAGTTCAATATTCAGCTTGGAGCCTTACAATAGAGGTTGCCTTTTGGAAAGCCATTTAAAGTCTTAATCTCTTTATCATTTGGTATTTTGAAGCCTAACTTTGTTCTTGTTAGGCAGATCAATGGCATTAATTTACAAAATGGGGGAAAATGTCACCCTTCATCCTTTAAGTCTCAGCTCAGTGAAGAGCAGCATAAGCGAATCTGATCGCTGCTTTCCCACATTAGCAGCAAACGGTGCCATGGGAGGTTTGACCTACAAATTTTAATTACTGCATGAAAAATTCAGTTCCTGGAGATGAAGAGAGACTTGAGCAAAAGCAGGGGACCACCTCGTGCACATCCGTGGAGTGTAAGTCTCCAAGGACTGGATCTCTGAATCAGTGGCAAACACCACAGCCAACCAACATAGGGGTCCTAGGTCCAGAGCAGGCCATAAACTCCAAAACTAGGCAAGACCAAGAGAGAGGACGCCCAGGCAGATATATAAGCTTTTATGGTGAAATCCGTGCCAGAGAATATGTTTCTATTTTACAAAGCAGGTAGTGTCTTGTAGGTCATATGCACACCCATGAATGGAGAAAAGAATGTTATCACGAAGCCCGTGAATACTGGTAAGAGTCACAGCCTCAGAGGCAAGCTCTCTGCAAATCCAGAGAGGCAGTCATAGTGCTCTCTGCCACCGCTGGGATACTCCTAGCAACGTGGGTCCTTGGGGGAAGCAACTATTTTCACCCTGAATAAAAGGAACAAATTCTGAACATGTAGACGTGGTAGCTAATTGGTGGCAGCAGAAAAACCGATAAAAATAAGCCATCTAAAAATAAGCCGAAAGGACAGTAGGTACGCAGTAAGCTTCCTACGGCTGCAGTGCACAGAATGAAGGGGTTCCTGTCAGTTTTTGTATTCCAGACATTAAGGGAGCCGCCGGCCTGAACAACATTACCTCACAGAGTCACTTACAGAAAACTCTTTATCAACATCAATTTGAAACAATCATTTCACATATGCACATACATTTGTATTTTAAAAAGGGACGGGGAGGCTACAGAGAAATGCTTGCAGTGTGTTATCCTGTGGGAGTAGATGCCTGTGCAGGGGGCCTGGGGTAAAGCAGCGGCTTCTACTTTTTAGTTGATGTACTCTTAAAAACATTGTTTGAGGGTTTTTGTTTGTTTGTTTTTAATTATAACTAACCTGTATGGCTTTCCTAATTGTAAGCAAACTGACGTTTTTAAAACGAAAAATGCAATATGTATTTGATGTTCCAGTATAGAAGTCTATGAGTCATTTTAGAAAGAAAGATTTCTTTTTGAAAGGTAAAAGCACTCTTTGCTTCCAAAATTGAGACTTTAGTTTTAGGTCCTCTTAAAAGTTAGACTCGCTAACTTACTTCAGATACTTCCTGCAATTAAAGTGTTACGTTAACCATCAAGTCTTAGCTAATCGTTTTACATGTCTGTACTCAGTTTAACCGGGGGAGCGCTGTTTGCGGAAGTGCACACAGGGCCCAGCGCTCGGTCACATGCAGTTAGCTTCTTCATTCACATTGCTGACGTAGGTGATAAGGAAGTACCCTACCACAATGGATGCAGCCATACCTGCTGTTGGCTAAACCAGAGAAGTACAATGGCCTTCTGATTACTGATTCACATCTATCTTTTTCATTTTTGATCTCCATTGATCTCCACAGCCTTCTTACCCAAGACAAACCTCACTAGTACCTCCTGATACCGACAGCTGGAATGCCAGGATGCACTGTCCTAATGAAAAAGCCATTAACATTTGTGCCAGTGCTCCTGGGCTTCTGTCCCTGCACTTAGGTTAATCATATGCTGGGAGGTCTCTGGAAAGGACAGAGGCTCGTGGTGAAAGAGCTCAAGAGTCACATCCCCAATATGCCTTGGCCAGTGACCAGATGGGCCAGTCCTTGGGTCAGGGCCCACTATGTAGAGGGAGCAGAATCCTGTGGTGAGGCGGCTGCCCTTTGGAAGAGAACGCCAATTGGAACGACCAAGGGAAGGCATCGGGCTGGCCCGAGAAGTGGCCAGGAAAGTGTGTGCAGTCAGGCAAACTCTGAGCACACTTCATGTACACGGCTTCCAGCACCGCCAGATGTCACATCCTCTGCTGACATGCCATGAAAAAGCTTGGGGGCATGCACAACAAAAATTAATGTCGTGGAGACGGGAAAGAACACATGCTCAATTTAAGAGAGCCAGAGACACACAAACTCTGCTTCCCTGAAGTGTGGCATTTTCAAAGCCCACACATCATAACAACTTAGAATTCTGAGACGCCTAAACAGGAAGCCCCTGAGGTTCCATCTGTTTCCCTGACTAGAAGGACAGCTGAGGCCCCATGTGGCTGTCTGGAAGAGGGTTGGCAGAAATTTCAGGAACCTTGGCCTGGGAGCTAAGAACATGCAGCAGTTCCTTCTTCCCTCCAGTCTAATTTATAGTCCTGACAAACACTGTTGGCTTGCTACCAGGTCTATCTCCATATGTAACTAGAAATGAACTACCAAATAGAGTTGGCTCACTTCTTAAATTTGTTTTTATTCCTAAATTAAAAAAAAAATCATAGACTTCATCACATGGTATTAAAGTAATCCAATACTTCCCTTGTTGTACATGTCACTTTACTAACAGAATTAAGAAGGAAAGATTGCTAGATGAATGTGAAAGTCAATAGAAAAGATGAAGTAGAGACTCCAAGGTAGAACATAAGGAGCTCAGGCCATGATTCCTAGTTCCACTGGAGTCATAAACCTTAAGGAGCTCCATATGTTGACTAGATGAAAGCACTCTTGCATCCAAGGGCTTCCTAACTGGTCTCAGACTCTGTCCTTTCCTGGCTTGTTATCTAGTCCTCTGCCCTGCAATATTCTCCTCTAGTGTCTTTCAATTCGGCAGTAATCTCTGCAGATACCAGTCATGTTCCTAGCACTGGGTTTGACCTACTTTCTTCTCCAGACTCCTCATGGACTTTTTGTCAATCCTACTCTTTTTTATGGTTCTAGCCACCACATGATCATCTCCAGTGAGGTAGTAAAAACATTTGACAAAACCTACAACCCCTTCACAATAAAAGCTATGAATGGAAGCCTCACTGGCCTCACTGGCACCTCCTGACACCAACAGCTGGAATGCCATGATGCACTTAAGAACCAAGTGCATCATGTACAATTTAAAAATAGGTATAAGACTTGAGTAGACATTTCTTCAAAAGTTCCTCAGCACAATAAAAAACCCCACAGCTAACATCATGGTGGTGAAATACTGAAAGATCCTCCGGCCCAGATCATAAACAACACAAGGATGCCTGCATTTGCCACGGCTATTGAACAAACAATTTTAACAGAAAGTTCTACCTGAAGCAATTAGGCAAGAAAAAGAAGTAAAGGCATCTCTGTTCACAGATTAAATGATTTTATGTACAGAAAATTCCAACACTGACAAAATTAATTTAGCCAAGTAGCAAGGTACAAGACCAACACACAAAACTCAGTTGTGTTTCTATATACCAGCAACGACCCTTTTTTCCAAAAAGGAAATTGAGGAAACTCTTCATTGACAATGTCACCCCAAGAGGGTAAAATACCTAGGGAATCATTTAACCAGAGAGGTAAAAGATTTGTACACTGAAAACTATCTGACCTAAATAAGTGGAAAGACAACCCACGTTCATGAATTGGAAGACTCAGTATGGTTAAGATGTCAATACTACCCAAAGTAATCTACAGATTTTATGCCATTCCTACGAAAATCTAACGGCCTTCTGGAAGAAATGGAAAAGCCAATCCTCAAGTTTATATGGAATTCAAGGGTCTCTAAATAGTCAAACCAATCTTGAAAAAAAGAACAAAGTTAGAGAGCACTCACACTTCCCAATTTCAATGCTTACTACAAAACTATAGCCATGAGAACAGTGTGGTACTGACAAAGACAGACAGATAGTGAATAGAGTTGAGTGTCCAGAAGTAAACATCTGTGGCCAATTGATTGAGACCTGGATGCCCAGACCATTCATCGAGGAAAGACTTCAACAAATTGTAGTGGGACAAGTGGAAAGCTACATGCAAAATAATCAACCTCACACCATATACAAAAACTACCTCCAAATGGATCAACAACCTAAACACATGAGCTAAAACCATGTTTTCTTAGGAGAAAACATGTTTTCTTAAGAAAACTATGTTTTCTTAGGAGAAAACATAGGGACAAATCCTCATGACCCTGGATTTGGCAATAGATTCAAAGATATGATATAAAATATGAGCAATAAAAAAACATAAATTGGACTTGATAAAAATTAGAAACATTGTGCAACAAAGAGCATTATCAAGAAAGTGAAAGTACAACCTACAAAATGGGGAGTGTGCAAATTATGTATCTGACGAGGGTCTATACCAGTGGTTCTTAACCTTTTTTGAGGTACCGAACCTACCAGTTTCATATGCGCATTCACCGAACCCTTCTTTAGTGATAAATAAGATATGATTTTGTTTTCCAAATTCAAGACATAGGTATATGTTTTTTTACTGGTGCACAAAATGAGCCGTGCATGAACATCACCTTGCTCAAAGAACAAAACCAACAAAGTGCATGAACTCACAACAAATGATGGTATTACTTTATCCTGGCCTCTGTGGCAGAGGCTTCTCCGAACCCCTGAGACCGACTCATCGAACCACTAGGGTTCGACAGAACCCAGGTTAAGAACCACTGGTCTATATCCAGAATAAACAATTCTGATAAATCAACAATAAAAAAACAATCCAATTTAAAAATAGGTACAAGACTTAGGTAGACATTTCTTCAATAAAGATTTACAAACACACGAAAATATTAAACATCATTAGTCAAAGTAGAGAAATGCCAATCAGAAAGCACAAATGAGGGACCACTTCACACTCACGAGGGTGGCTATGCAAAAAGAAGAAAAGAAGGAAAATAGCAAGTGTTAGAGAGGATGGGGAGAAATCAGAACCCTCGTACGTTGCTGGTTGGAATTCAAAATGGTTCAATCACTAAGGATTTGGCAATCCTTCAAACATTTAAACATAAAATTATCATCCGATCCTGCCATTCCACATCCCAAAAGAAATAAAGACATAGGTTTATAAAAGCACTATTCAAAATAGCCAAAAGGTGGAAACAAGCTCAAATATCCATCAATGGATATATGGATCAACAAAATTGGTACAACCATACATTAGAATATTGTTTAGTCACAAAAAGGAATGGAAGCATTGATACAAGCTACAATCTGGATGAACCTATAAAACGTTGTGTTAAGTAAAGGAAGCCAGACCAAGAGGCTGCAGAAAGTGTGATGCCATTTATATGAAATAGCCAGAAGAGATAAACCTTTAGAGACGGAACACAGATGAGGGGCAGGAGCTAACAGGAGGGGGTAGGAGTGGATAATACAGACCACTCAGTGGGGAAGGGGGTTTTACTTTGGAGAGATGGAAATATTTTGGAACTAGACAGAGGTGGTGGTTGCATGACCTTGAGGCTATACTAAAGCCATTGAATTGTTAACTAATTTTATGTTATGTGAATTTCACCCCAATAAAGTCTTTTAAAAAATAAATTTTTTTCATTTTCTAAAATCTTATATAACAAACTAATGGTTTAAACACTTTCATTACTGCTGAATGGTTAATTTTATTTATAGCTTATTCGTTCTTCCACAGAAACTCCCTCAGGGCAGGGTCTGTGACTTTCACCGCTCCTGCCACCCCTGGGCATCCAGCCCACTAGGTTCTGCTCACAACAAAAAAAGTTGTTGAAGTGACTCTGACAGAAACTATGCACGACCATCTTCAAACCCAACCCACTGTCTTTTAGCTTCCTTACCTAAAAGGCATCTACAGTGTGTCCCTAAAGTCATGGTGCACTTTTGACTTTTGACCGAAGTGTACCATGACTTTACGGTCACACTGTACTTTTCTAGAGTAGAAAGCACAAGCCTCTTTTTAAAAATTCCATATATCAGTAAGTCTTGTCCTGTTTGTCCAATAAGAATCCTTACATGGGCCTTGTCCCCGTCATCCAGGGCTGAGACACCAATGAGAGGCCCGGCTGAGATCACTGGCTGACAGCAGTGGCCCGTGGAACAGGCTGTAGGGGTTGGCGCCTCTTCTCAATACTCAGAAAGGCTGTGAAGGAACCACATAGACCTCCAAGGCAGCTGAGGTCAACTAAATACCAAGTGGTTTTACTGTAGGCAGAAAAGATGTCATCATAGCCATGCTATGCTAATGACTCTGTGGGTGTGAGTAATGAAAAGAAAATTAAACGATAAACTTGACATAACAAATGCGGTTTGGTAGACAGAACAGTACAAAACAGGGAGTCTAAGGGGCAGAGAGGGAAGAGGAGATTCTTACAGGAGGATGGTACAGTGGTCGGCAAACTCATTAGTCAACAGAGCCAAATATCAACGGTACAACAATTGAAATTTCTTTTCAGAGCCAAATTTTTAAAACTTAAACTATATAGGTGGGTACATTCCTTATTGAGGTAGTGCCCGCACATGGTATTTTGTGGAAGAGCCACACTCAAGGGGCCAAAGAGCCACATGTGGCTCGCGAGCTGCGGTTTGCTGACCAGGGGTAGACTAACCACATCTTTAAAGAGTATGATGCCAGGACATACAAATCTATGAATTACAGGGTGCTGAACTAGCTACACATCTTATTCAGAAAGAAAAATCTAAAAGAATCAGAGGTTATGAGAAATTCTGAGGAAATGTCTCAAGTTACCTTCTGCCATCCCCCAAACACCCCAATGCTCACCGTCAGAAGTACTATCTCCAAGGCAGTGTTCTTTGGAAGAACCCATCTGCACAATGCCATGTCGAAGAACGCCCTCTACCCCTTTTCCTCCCCATTACCACTCCCCAAAAGTCATGAAGAAGCAGACAGCACAGCTCCTGAGGCTGTTTCAGAAGCCAGGGTCCTTTAGACATGCTAAGCCAAACAGCCCTTTTGGAAGTCAGAAGGACTGGACTGGAGACACAAAGGGCTCCATTCGGAACCCTACGGGTGCCCCTATCATCTCAATAACTAAGCATGGAGCCACACATTTCATGCCCATTGTCATCTGTGATTATATTTTTATAGCTACTGTATTTCCCCATGTATAAGATGCACCTTAATTTCGGGGCCTAAAATTTGAAAAAAAAATGTATTACATAAACTTATTGAACTCAAGTTTATTCATCATAAAATTCATACAACTCCTCATCACTGTCAAAACTCCCATCCATTGGCTTGTCCTCATCTGTGTCTTTAACAATGAACACAAAAACAAGTGCAAAAAAGCAGAAAATGCAAGTAAAAGAAATCTACAACCACTATATAAGATGCACCCAGATTTTTCCAATTTTTTTTCGGGAAAAGGTGCATCTTACACATGGGGAAATATGGTATTACTGAGCACTCTGATGAAAAGATTGTTTAAAAGCCTAGACAGGCCTGCTCAGGTGACTTGCAGACTCCATGTCTCTTCATGGCTGCCACCCTGGTGAGCACACTCGTTTCCTTTATGCCAGCAGAGGCCAGAGCGCAACCTGGCTCAAACTGACCACACTTATAGGAAAACTGATCTGTTCTCTGAGAAGTGACTGCAGTCCTGATGTCCCTGTGAATCGGAGAGATAATGCAGGAAGCACGCGCCTCCTGGGCGTCCAGCCTCATCTAGCTCGCTCTAGGTGACCCGCACAAAGGGGCATGGCTAGCTGGCCCGAGTAAGAGGTCACTGGGAAGCTGGGCTTAGGATTAAATAAAGCAGCGCTGAGAGAAAGATTAGAGTTTTCACAGTGGAGCTGTGTGTGTGCGTGTCCATGTGTGTAACAGGACCCTCTTGGAAGAAGGGGGAAACAGTGGAGCAGAGTGCCGGTGGCTGAGACAGCAGAGGAGGAACTGTGGGACAATGCCAGCACCTGAGGGACATGGAGAGGCTGGACATGAGCCCAGGACAGGCCGGGAAGGCCCCTCGGGGGCTGGAGGAGAGGCAGCGTCTGAGGGTTCTCTGACCTGATCTGCATGGAACATGCCAGGCTAGACAACAACTGCCTTGCAGGGCTGGGTCTTACACCCAGCACTCAGTCCTCAGTCTACTTGTTCAGAATCTCATTGCAGTGCAGAGGGTGTGTGTGTGTTTGTGTGTGTTGTGTGTGTGCGCGCGTGTGTGTGTTGTGTGTGTGTCACAGTTCTGCACTAACATCCAACCACTCTAAGTATTTTCTTGCCCTACCTTCGGAACAGACGCAGACCTGCTCCCCCATAACAGGATTTGGTCCAGCTTTACTCTTTGTGATCTGAGTTCGGGAAAAAGTAGATCTGGTAAAGCCCACAGACCCGACCCACTGGACGGGAGTGAAGATGAGGAGGGGGCGTAACATATGCCACCACCATTCTTAACAATTCCTGCGTGTTTGAGAAAGGTGGGTTTTAAACGTACCTTTTCAGACGAGAAAAATACTTTAAATGCATTCTTACCTGGGGACCCCAACATATAAGACAGATAAGAATGAAGCCACTCTGGGTGACTAGGAGCGAGGACAGGAGACCCCCACATGCTCAAGTCCTCCCTTCCCTCTCCGCCCACCTAGCCCTGTAACACTAGAGCGGGGCCCAGCTCAGTAATGGGACAAGAGACGCTGCACCCTGCGAGCATCTGTCTTGAATGGCGTGGGTTTTCTTCTTTTGTCCCTCCCCCTTTCCTCATGGTAAATGAGAGGCTGAGCTTGAGTGGATTTTAGGGTCTTTGTTACTCCATAATCGTCATGTCTCCTCCACAAGAAGGAGAAAATGATTGTAAGTTTTTAGTCATACAACATGAAGTGACTAAGAAAAAAATATACACATAGTGACTGTGTCATTCAAGTCCCTGGACATGGCAAGGTGTCATTTCCTCCTTTTCCCCAGTAAGAGTTTCTTACTTATTATGATTTCTAGTGATCATGTCATTATTATCACTTCTAGAGATCTTGCTGAGAAGTCCCAATGCCGGAACATGACTTTCTTCTTCCTTTCCCGAAACCTGTAAATTCCAGGGCTAAACAGAGGAGGCTTCATCAGATGTTTGCTCACAAGTGTTAATTTGGCCAGCATATTATGTAGTTCTGATTAAAAACATGCATAGGCCTTGGTCGGGTAGCTCAGTTGGTTAGAGTGTCATACCCATATACCAAGGTTGTGGGTACAATCTCCGATCAGGGTGCATAAAAGAAGCAATCAATGAAAGCATAAATAAGCGGAACAATGAATCAACATTTCTTCCTCTCTCTCTCTTAAATCAATAAATAAAATTTAAAAAAATATTCATAAAACCCAACACCCTCATCTGCCTAGAGTCAACATAATGGTTTCTGCCTCACTTGATTCCATTCACAAGCCAAGACTTGACATCATTTTTCAAAATGCACTGGCTAGTTTTCTTCATGCTCACGTCCACTCTCAGTCCTTTTGGACGGGTCAAAACTGACGCAGCCCAGGCTCCGCCCTTGTCCACTGGTCAAACCTAGATGTTAACAACTAGCTGCTCACTTGTCTGGGGGTGGGGGAGGTGAGGAGGAGGCCCGCCCTAATTCCTGCCTCCCTCCACACCCACACCACAGCAGTGCGCTCTCCCCACTCTCCCCCACGCTGCAGTGCGGTTCCTCCCTCACGCATGGAGCTAGACATGGTGGCACAGTAACAGACTCGTTGTTCATTTTACTGGATCACCTTGTATTTAACTGGGAAATGGGTGGTTGCAACTCTGTCGATGGGACACATTCAATTACATTGTGCAACCCTTCTTCTTCAGAAGGCATTGCCGTCTGGCCCAAGCAGTGAGACAGGCAGAGCCACGGGAGGCTGCGGCCGGTGAAATTAAATGTGGCACGCCAGACTCACGCTCCCCTCTCCGGAAGGATTTGCCTTGGTAAAACATATGACATGTGGGTTGTTAGAGCGGGATGGTGGCATGGTTGGCTGGCTTTCCCGCCTTGCAAACAACAAAAGTGATTATTCACTCTGTATCGAGGTCAAACAGAATAATTTCCTGTTCAGACACCAGAGGTCCCTTTTTCTTTTTAAAGATATTTTTATTTACTCATTTTAGAGAGAGAGGAGAGAGAGAAAGGAGGGGAAAAGGAAGCATCAACTCATAGTTGCTTTCCGTATGTGCCTTCACCAGGCAAGCTCGGGGTTTCAAACCAACAACCTCAGCGTTCCAGGTCGATGCTTTATCCACTGCGCCACCACAGGCCAGGCCGGAAGTCCCCTTTTCAACCTGCCTGAGTAGCCCTTGTCTTTCGAACCCCATTTCCTTTCTGAGGGGCCTGCTTCCTCCTCTCACCCTGGGGGCACCTGCCCTGCCATGCGTCTAGGTTCATCTTTCTCTCCAACCCCTTTAAAGCTCCCCATTGCACCGCACGGCGTGACGAGGCTTCATTAAACCACAACATAGAGACCCTGGCACAGAATGAATACCCAATGAGTAGTATTTCTTTCCAGGGTCTATATCGTAGCAGGAAATTACAGCCAATGGAGGATAGACGTTCAGACAACTTATTGAAGGAAGAGGAATTTCTTAGTAGTTGATAGAGCACATGCGGCTAGTAGCACCAAACATGAAATCTCCAAAGTCAGATTTCTTACTTCTTATACACCTTAGCTTTCACGTGCGTGAGAAGTGCCTGACTTCTCTGTTTGCAGGCCTACGTGACTTCTTTCTCCAGGAAGGAGGGGTATGAGAGGTTTGGACTGTCTGACTTTGACTATTCACATATCTCATTTTCCTTGCTGGTGCTGCAAGTTCATTTCGAGGAGCTGATAAAGGGCTTCACAGCTGGGGTTTGTTACTTTTCAAACTTTCTCAGCCAGCCCTTCGGGTCCCTCCTCCCTCAATATCCTGTCCACTATTTGCCTGTCACAGCCCCTGAATGGGTTGTGGACTGGCCCCACTGACAAACCTGGAACTGCTCTTCTTGGAGCCAGTGCTCACTGGAGAACCAAGCTGTCCCAGCTCTCCCGTCACATATATACAGACATCTGTGTTTTTTTTTTTGTCACCTCATCCTTTCAATTGTCTTAGTAAAAGAGTACCTCAGCTTTCCTTTGGGAAATATCTTTGCTCCCACTTTCAATTTCTGTGGGATTTACTTCAACTCCAGTTCCTGACTGGGCTCTGGTTGGTCTAGTCCAGGAAGAGGAAAGGGTGATTGGTGTTGCTGGGAGGTGTCCATGGGGGACCCGGGTATGGAAGAAGGGCTTTGTGCAATACAGTGTGAACTCCGGACGAAAGTGGCACCATCATTCAGCATGACCTGCCCCTTTACTATCTCCCATGATGCTTATTATTATCAAGTTCCCCAAAAAAGGGTGCTCCAGGGTCTGCCAGGGTTTGATACAGCCTTTGAGCACAGGGCCTCAGAGTGTCCAATATGTGAGGCAGGCCACTGTCCACAGTGTATGTCTTATTTGGGGATGGAAAAGCCTGTCTGTGTGGAGTCACCTACCAATTGCTTACTCGGGCCTAAGTATTGGCACCTACAGGGAGCACGCTATGCTGTGCTACGTCCTGTGCTCGACAGATGTGCTTGGAAGCTTCTAGTTTGGGATTTTACAAATATTACTGATGGTTAACATTTACTGTGCACTCAGCATGAAGAAGGCACTATTCTAAGTGTTTTAAATATACCCACTGCCCCAATTAGTCCTTTGAATGATCCTATGAATTAATAGTCTGTTATACCCTTTTCAAAGATGAAGAAACAGAGGCACTAAGAGGGTAAGCGACCTAACACATGTCTTCCAGAAAATAATGAGCAGCGGTGGGATTCAATCCCAGCCAGCCTGACTCTGGAGCTAGACCCCTGAACCGTTATGCGAGATGGCCTCTCTCCATAAAATGGCCTCGCCTCTTTGGCTTGGCTCTCTTACAAAAACTGTTAACACTTTTTCATTTGTTGGATTCTCATTAGTTTTAAATAGACACTCCCCATTAGCGACAGCCACAGCCCTGAAACAACAGATCATTTCCCTTCTAGCAGACACTCAATTAGTATCCCCAACACCTCTCTGTGACGACACTCCGTCTGGGTCTAAGACAGACGGGTAAGTGGTTGCCTTTTCTGGGTGTTCCACATGAAGGAAGCACGGCTTTAGCCGCAGAACACAGGGTCTAAAGAGCAACAGCTTTGCAGAAAGATAACAACCCACACTGTACAGGCCCTTTCCGACGGGAGAGATTAGCCTGCTCTTCTACGTCACCCACTGCAGCGCCCTTCCCAGTGCATCTGGAAAACGTAACCGTTGGCCAGCTCAGAATACTTTCTCTTCAGTTCATTTTAGCAAGAATCGGGTAAGTCTCTCCTACATACCCACACTGTCATCCATATAAAAATTACCTCTACAAAATAATTTTCTTTTTGCCTTAAAGAAAGAAAGAAAAAAACCCTCCAAAATAGAGTTAACAAAAATGAAGGGCAGTTTTGTGGTCTGATAAATCTTCTTGTCAAGTCAAAATACTAAAACGAGACAATCAAATTAGATCTAAAGGTTAATTCACTCTCCCAGCAACCCTTTGCATTTACTACAGTTGTGGGGTGTCCCTCCTAACTTAGGGATTAATGCTAAATACAAAACCATTCTTTTCCCCCTAACTGGATTGACCAAATAAGTTTTCCAGAGTTCATGGGAACATTTCATTTTCCTAAAGAGTATCTGAAACGAATGGTTTCATTACAGAGATGCTTGATACGCTGTAAGGCGGTATTCCTGGGGAGCAAGCACTCCAGAATTCATTCCCTTCGGCATAATCCCTTTTTGTGACATGGCTGTACAATCATCGAATGTGTCTAGGAAACCACTGTCTCAATTCAGACACGTCCTAGCTGCCTGGACATGTACTTGGCCACATACATCTTTTTCTACTCTATGAATTTTTCAAACTTGGAAGGTGCCTGAGTTACTGTGGTTAGAAATTGTTTGTTGGGTATCTCAGAGAACACCCAAAACATGGCTTGTAATAGGAATTTAAAAGAATTGGCATAGGCTAAAAATGATCAGAGTGCACGTGTGTCCTAACTGTATCCACAAATATTTAAAACAATACTCAATCACTTATAATGACGCTTAAATGAAGCCAATGAGATTCTGCCAACTTTATGGAGAAAGAAATGATCAAGGAAAAGACGCCTAACACAAAACTATTCTAATATGGAAATCCGTGGAATCTTGGTGTTGGGATGTTTACAAGGACATTCTTTATTAAAAGGGGCACTACATTGTCTTTTTACAGTCAAACAATCGTGGACTTGTACCCTTGCTGCACCATCTCTACCTTTTACTAGCCCAGCAACTCATTCATTCTCAGTTTTCTCACCTATTATATGAGAATGACACGCCCTATCTCACAAAGTTCAGAATATACAATATGATCATGCACTAAAGCACTTAGACTGGTGCTTAGTATCTAGTCATTCATATGGTAAATGCCACCATGTTATTTAAAATATACCAGCAAGGATCCAAATGAAGGCAGGTTTTGTAAGGTATCCACTGCCTGTCTTCACTCAGCGGCTGTGTCATGTTGATTTGGGGGTTCCTTTTATCCCAAACATGGGGCAGGATGAGATGGACAGGTTAGACCCTGGCCCAATGGCTGGCACTGACTCTCCCTCCTCTACCCATCCACCGACCCACCAACTCACAGCCCTTGGCTGCACCTGAAAGGTGATTTCATAAATCCACCTTTAAGAGGAGCATGCCCAGGGGAAGCTGGAGCCCCTGCTGACAGCCCTAGTCCACACTCACCATGTCTTCTGCCCCTTTTCTTCCGAGGCCCAGTGCTCCTTCCTGCCCGTTACTCTGCAATGCTGCTAGCTGGTTCGTGCTGGATTTCTATACTGGACTACTTATTCCTTGAGGACTGGAACTGTCTTAATTTTATTCCCCTGTGATATATAGCACACAGTAGAAGTTCAACCAAGGTTTGCTAAACAAATAAGCTCTCTGGATCTCAGTTCAAATAATATACCCCTAGTGATCCCCATAAATGTCATGATTCAAAATAAAGACAGATTTAACATATGCTGCGAAGTCTGGCTTTTGTATAAATTCCGTGATGGGCAGTGAACTTTACTCTTGGAGAACGTTCCTGTCACAAATGTGAAGGTGGCTTGCATAGTAATAGCCAGGCTTTATGAATGACATGCTTCTTTCTCTCTGCAAATGTAAGGGCACAGAGATGATACTGAGGCTGAACAAAGAATGTTCTTTTCTGACATCAGTAGCTTCCCAAAGGTGGTGCTATAATGACCTCCATGGCTTAATTTCTAGTTTAGATTGAGGCTCACTGAAATACAGTATCAACAGGGCAAAGTTTCTAACTGATTGCCTAGGAAAGTAAAAAAGAAACTGACTGCATTTCAAACCTGTGTCAAGTTTCTATTTCAACTAAAGCAATATGGCAGTTTAAGAATTAATAAATGATTAAAGTGCTTTGGGATAGTGGTGTAAAAAGCATAGCTAAGCAAGTCTGAATATGCAAGGAAGGATAATCTAGTCTATGGATTGAATGAGAGATAATTTGCATTCATTCATTCATTCATTCATTCATTCATATTGGCTTCTCCAGTAAAATAAAATATCCTTCAGGGCAATTTTCAAAAGGACCAGTTACTCAGGCCAGATGAGAGGATGGGATGAAGGTATCACAATATAATTTATTAAGGTTGTTTGTGTAGTGTTTTCTGGAGCCTTTTCCTAAAGCCATCTATATAATTGACACTTGCCCTAAGGTGCTGAGTCCCTGTGGCCCTGGGGAAACCAAGAACAAAGAATAAAGACAAAGAAAATACACCTCTGAGCTTGACAGAGACCCGATTTTGTTCTTAGTAAAACCCCACAACAGCAAACACTTCTAATGTCCACTGGTTTTCCTGACTTCCATTACAGCTCCCTGTCTCACCCCCATAAATCCTACCCCACAATACACTCCAAAGTACTTAGTTTTAAAATCTCACCAATTTAGCTGGGTGGAGACACTCGGAGGGAAGGGGAGATGGTCAGGTGCTTCTATCATTTCTATTCTGTATCTTCACCTGTCTCGTCTCATTAAAAGAGGGGCTCGTCTGAAATGGGATCCTTACCTTTGGTGGATGCACTTCCCAACTTCCCCTGACTCACAAATCCCGCAGCTGATTTAACTAGCACAGGGCCTGAAGACGAAAGCGACTCCCTGTTCAGGAGACATCAGTAAGGAGATCACTTAGGCCTCCATATTCCATTCAGGATATGATGCATCATATTTCCTTTTTTGCACTTTATTATATCCCACCAGGTTTTATTTATTCAAATCCCAGAATCTTTTGCTGACATGGCAAGGCCGAAGCAGCAATGTTTCACAAAACTGAAATGAACCTGTAAGTGGACATTTGTTCTATAAATCTTTAAAATGCTAGGTTATGCCTTGCAAACCACTTTTACAAGGCCCTTCCATCTTGCTTGAAGAGAGATAGCCCATAAAATACCACTTTCTGTCCCAACAGCACCAAAGTGACATCAACAGGCACAGAACATTTTCATGCAGAATAAACACAGGGTTCCAATCAAACACTGGGTGCCTAATGGAGCAGTTCTTCTGAGAGGATGATGGCAGTAAAATGTGCTAGGGAGAAGTGGGGGCTGTTTCTCCCTTCTCTGCACTTCCTGGCAAAGCCACTCTACCTGCTGACCCTCCTGGATCCCTCCTCAGCCTCCTCTGCAGCAAGCAGCCTTCCGGCCACTAGAATCTCTCTCCCTTGAATCATGTGGTCTCAATGTCCAGAATGCTATTCAGCACTCATATTCCAAAGGCTTTGGGAATTTTAAGACCTTTGGGGTTGGTTGGTGGGGGGGTATTAAAAATCCTTTCCCAATCTAAACCCAGTCAACCTGAAATGACAGCTTATTACCCACAGGCTTATAGTTATAAGATTCTTAAGGTCATCCATGGACCAGCACATTTTGATGCTTTTCTAAGTAGTGTTTCATCCTTTGCCTCAATCCTCCTGTCTAATCAGAAGTCCCTATACACTCTCCCTTACACTGGGTCCTCCCTTCTCTCATGCTTCTGCTCTAGCTCCTGTCTCTGCCGTGTTCTCCTCACTGGTTTCTGGTCCCCACCCTTCCTGCCCTTTGTTCTACCTATGAATTAATCATTCTCTTTCTCTGTCCCACCTCAACATTACATTATGTGAATGAGTTCATCGGATGGGTCTCCAGAATGGAAATCACTATGTAACGTGTAATAAGATTTCTAACTCATACAAGAGCCAGGAAGAACAGGGATCCCAACAGCACCAGATTTATTTTGTTTTTACACTTGCTAGCATTAAAAACAAGAGATGATCACTCCATTGTAGAAGTTTCTAATTCCCATTTATTGTTAACTGATCGTGGTTCAACCTTGACAATGCACAAGCCTAATCATTTGGATCTATATTGATTCAATTCGACAAAACTCAGAGCACCTTGTGCATGCCTGACACTGTGCTTGCCCATGGAAACGTGCCAGTCAAGCAGGCAGACTCAGAGTTCTCCTCCAACCCCTGGATGGTAAGGGCCTTGGAGGCAAGGGCCATGTCTTGGGCACCTTTAAGCCAGGTGATGTGCCAGGCTGTGAGAACACGCAGTAAGCCCTGCGTGCCCCACGTGTACACCCTCTCGTCATGTTCAGTAGGGCGAATGCTGCCAGTGCTAGAACCCAGGTCTGAATGTGAGCGCTGGGTCTCTCCCTTACTAAACACGCGGTCTCGGGTGAAGGACTTCCTGCTGGTTTGGTGTCCTCAAATGCCAATGGGAAATCCAGCAAAAGATTCTCCTGAGGATTAAGTGAAATGATAGCTAATATGCGGCAGGTGTTCAAAATACTCGTTATGATCTCCTAGCCAGTGTTCCTGTAATACTGTCAGGGAAACATCTCCTTCCCATGGCAAAGGATGACTTCATTAAGATTCACAGTCATCATCTAAAGGTCACAACCTCGCCCGGCAGTGACAAGACACAGGAGAAAGGAACATACACATAAACACACGCTCGCTTACACAGCTCAGGAAAAGGTATCCATCTGTACACACACACAAAAAAAACCCAAAGCAAAAACAATGAAGAACCCCTTCAGGAAGGGTTTAGAAAGAAAGAGGAAGATAAGCTGCCGGGATGAAAGCCATGCCCGGCAGCAACCATTTCCAGTGTGACTTGGTGAGTCCTCAGCTTCAAATTGGTTCGATCAAGTGCTCCCCAGCCGCGGCACCTGTGGCTCTGTCACTCACACATCAAACTCACTTCGCTGGCCTCTCCTCACACAGAGCATGATGCCAGACACAGAAACATCACTGTATTCCCGCCGGGAGTGATGGGGGTCAGGGTGAGGGCTGAGGGTTTGAGACACAGTCGGGGAGCAGGGAGGCCAGCAAGTGAGCTTTCCTGTGTCCACCACAAATCTGCCTTGCAAAGTCTCACACGGTTTTCCCAGCAACCCAATTTCAGTCTGGCATGAAGTTTGGAACCAGGCAAAGAACTCCTTTCCAGTCTGTGAGAGATGGTCTACCTTAGAATGAGAACACCCTTATGAAGAATGGAGACAAGACCCGGTCCGTCCAGTGCTGGCGGGAAGGAGAAATGTGCACAGGCGACCACACGTGAACTGTGGGAGCAGAAGGCGGGTGCCCAGCCGATATCCCCCACTTGTTTGTCCAATGCATGCTTCCTTGGCACGGAGCCTTGAGTGAAAAATGGACACCAAGTTATAGATATTATTCTACAACTAATTCTGTAGGCTATATCAATGGAGGGCTGGCTTTCGTTTAACTACTTAGCCCCAAAGCAGTTCTTAAGACATTACTTCTCATTACACAAGTGGTGGTGCTTTACTTCCTACCAAAGTTACTCAGTATTTAAAGAGGGCTAACTGTGCGGAGCATAACTCTGTTTGCCCCTTGAATCACAGACTGGCTATGGGGCCGCCATTCAAACATTGACAGGGATCAGGAAAGCACAGAGAACAGTGGGAGCCAGAGAGGACATAAGCAGGTGCGTGCAGCTGTAGGAGGAAATGCTCACAGTGGAATGGGCGGGTGGCGCACTGTGGATGCCTAAACAGGAATCTAAGCTGCAGTATGAAAGGCCTTAACCATGAGGGTGGCGTTAGGAATAGAAAGAAAGATCCAGACCCAAGCATGCAGGGGGCTAGAACAGACAGGGCCTGTTAACGGGCTGGGTGGGAGGGTCAGAGAGAGTGAGGACGTCAAATGGACACCTGTGCTTTCAACCCAAGATGCAGTCACATGGCGTCGGGGAAGGTGAAATGGTGATTTCTGTTTGACACATGCAATAGGGGGAGGCCAGGAACAGCAAGGATAAAGATGGGAGGTGAGGTTATGTACGGCGGCACAAACGAAAGCCAAGTGAGAAGCAGATAGTCAGAGACTGTGCTGGCCACTTGGCCTGTGGTTGCTAATTTTAGCCTCTTGGCCCTCTGAAGAATCAGGAAACGTAGTCAGAAAAATTAAGTATGGGGGTTCCTCGGGTTATGACAGTCTCAACATACGATGTTTTGAGTTTACGAGGCTCACTCCCATAAACACTTTAAAAACTTGAGATGTGTTTCGGCTCCTGCCGTTCAGCGTCGTGCTTACGGACTACATGGGTGAACTAGTTTGGTTGCATACACAGTACAGTGTACAGTACAGCATTATGGCCTGTTCCCTTTTCTGTGCCTCAGTTGTGTTCTTACATTCTAGATTATGATTTTTTAACTGTGTTAGGATAGGTAAGTGATTTAGGCTAGGGTGTGTTTCGACTTATGCCAAAATTCGGGTTATATCACTGTTATAAGAACAGAACAACATCATAATCCGAGGATCCCCCCCACTCACCCCCCGTACTCAAGTTCCCACAGCTAAGTGGTGGAGCCAGGATGTGAGTTCAGGTCTATCCGACGCACAGCCAAGCGATGAAGTAACAGTCTCTGTGAACACTGGGATTCCTCGACATGTGAGGGGAGAGCCCAATAAAGAAGTGAAAAGAAGGGGAATGAGGACTGGCAGGGCCGGAAACACCATGGGGGTAGGGGGGCTCCAAGGAGGAGCAGGTAATGTGCCGGGCAGGAGGCGGCATGGTCTGTTGGACTTGGTGATTAGGAAGTCACTGGTTTGGTATTAAGAAATGATTTTATCAACACAATAGGGTGTACTTTCTCATTCGGGGGTTGGGGCAAAAGGATGATGGTGGGTATAACATCTCCTGACTTTGAAGGCAAGGCGAGACTTGGGTGGAGGGAGGGTTTTTGTTTTTGCTCAAGTTTAGAGAAAACTTGCTTCCGTTCTTAAGCTGAAAAGGAAGGAAGTGGTGAAGGAGACGGGGAGTATAAGACAAAAGGGAAAGAAATGACTGATGTGACAGAGCCAGGGAGGAGACAGTAAGGGCCGGCTGGAGAACGTGGTTGTGACCTTGAGAATGAACAAGGGCGCGTTTTGCTCTGACAGCAGAGAAGTGTGATGTGGCCATGAATAACGACTCTGACAAAAGGCGTTAAAGGGAGGAGATGGAAGTCAAGGATGATCTTACTGGACATCCTTGGTGTTCCCGGTTGGGCGGCCTAAAGATAATGAGGTGTGATAGAAAGTCTGGTCTGCAGGGTGTCCGAGGAGAAGAAAAATCTGGACTGACCACTGTGACAATAAGCAAACACTCGGCACCGGGACCTCACTAGAGTTAGACATTTGCACCGGCTGCAACTGGTGTAGAAAGTTGATTTTCTCCAGCAATTTAACCTATACCCTCATCAATCTGGGCTGGCAGGAAAGTAAGTGCAAGAATGTCTCCACGCACACACATGCTGCGGATGAAGACTGCCATCTGGGAAACAGAGCTGCATTTTCAATCATTCTACCAGCTCGGAGGCTAGGCGGCGAGTATTACCCTTCAGAGAAGGACCAAATGCCAGTGTGTCAAATGCGGGCTGTCTCGCGTGCCTCACTATAGCTTTTCCTGGGGCTCACAGCCCAGCAAAAGTTAAATGCGTGTCTACTCAGAATGTAGCAGTGAGACGGCTCGGCGAGGAAGAGAGACAGCGGAGAAGGAAGGAGAGGAAAGAGCCTCCTGTCCTTGGGGCGGAGGGCGCATCCCATGAGAGTGCTCTGCCCTTACCATTCTAACAAGAGAAAGGACAAGTGGACGTCCTCCTGCTTAAAAAGAGAGCAGGGTCTATCAATCATAACTTAAGAGCCATCATTATCTTTCTGAACCATCTCTCCTCGGATGAGAGAGGTGCGGGCTCCAAGTGCTAAAACGCGGCTAATGAGTTTTGCGGGAGTTCTTTATGGGAGCATCAGCCCCACCGCTGGGGGGCTGAGCTGCACATGCACATCCCTGCCATCCCCATGTGCTACGGGAGGATTAGCAGGGCCAATAAATTCTGTGCTTTGTGCTCTGCTTCGTGAGGCTGGTAGACATTCTTTGCAATTGAAGACCACTGCTGTGACATTACCTACAAGGCTTCTCCCCCACAAATCTATCACACCCAACAGGAGGAACCCGCAGGCCCCACGGCTGATGGATGCTGCTAGTCCTAAGCAATCCTGGCAAACAGAGCATCTACCTCAGCTAAACTACAGTCAAGTCCATCCATTTGCTTATTATCAAGAATTTTCTGAGCATTTGGACGGGTACTAGCATCTTCTCCAGGTGGAATAATCACTGAGAAATGTAAGACCAACAGCTGAATGACCAATGCCATTTGCCGTGTTCATCGCGGGGGAGGCGGGTTTACTGTCAAAACTATGGCGTCTCAGTTCAGGATCCCAAAGAGAATCTTTGTGCTTGTTTTACAAACAAGCAGTCTGAAGGTGAGTCTGAGTACCCACAGTCCTTTAATCACCATCTTTAACCTGGTAATAGTCATATTTAATAGCATGTGTTGGTAGTTTCAGAGCACTTACAAGAACAGTATTTCAGCTAAACCTTAGTGCAACTAGTGACATCTGTGTGGAAGGTGGGACAAGTATCATCTTCACGGAAGAAGAAACTCTAGGACTATGCCATACTGTCACCAAGAACTTGGGGTGTCCTTAAACTTTAAGACAGTGTCTTCTAACCGCCAGTCCGCCGACCAGTGCGGGTCCACCAAAAATTCCGTTCCGGTCTGCTGACTAGCGTGGGTCCACCAGAAATTCCATGCCGATCTGCTGACTGGTGCCGGTCCACCAGAATTTCTGTGCCGGGCTGCAAAAGTGTTAACCACCCTGAGGTTGTGAAGACCCAGTGATCTTAAGTCAAATTTGCTTACACTCAGGGTGATTTCTGCCTTAGCGGTCCCCGAAATCATTCTCCTATTTTCACTAGTCCCCAAGTGTAAAAACGTTGAAACACCACTGCTCTAAGACATTTGATTATAATTTTATGTGACTAACAATAAAAACGTTTTCTATGCTGAGCCAGACTATGTCATCCTGCAACTATTCCCCAGTGACCTGGTTCTTTTCTTTGGATCAACCACGTAGAATCTAATTCTCCTACCCAAGAGAGAGTTCTTTAGACATTCTTTTAGTTCTAATCAACCATCCACAGCTGTAGCAATCTGACACTCTTTGACAGCGTTTTGATACATGAAAATATGTGTCGAAATCTTTTTTTTTTCCTAAGTCCTACACTGTTCAAGCCATTAGCCATGGGTGGCTATTAAAATTAAAATTAATGAAAAGTAATAAAAGTTAAAACTCACATTCTGCTCACACTAGCCACATCTGGCCACACGTGACTCGTGGCTGCCATGTTGGACAGTGCAGTGCATTTCCACCTCTACAGAAAGTTCTGTCCAATAGCATGTGCTCGACCCTGGAGCTGCTTTTGTCTGGCTATTTGGCCTATGTACCAGTCTCACCATAGGGCCGTCCTTTCCTGTCACTTAGTGGCATTAACACCTTTTCCAAGAGAGTATCTATTTTATCGAATATTTTTTAAATTGCGAGGGGTACTGGTGGAGAAAAGAAAGAGAACTCTACCCCACGTTATGTCTTCTTAGAAATCCTTAATTAGTCTGTGGGTTGGCTGACAGGCTTTAATATTCTCATCCTTTCAAATCTAAATTCAGCTTGAGGCCAAATCACTGCCTATATATAACATAAAACGGAAGCGAGTGTGTTTTTTACTTAAACTGACAAAACAGAGATGACAGACTTCAGTCCTTTCCCTCTTCCTTCTGGGGAGCCCGGGCACAGGGAAGGGAGGAAGCTAACGCTCCTTCCTGACACCTGGAATTCTCAGCCGCTCACTGACCCGTAAGGAGCTTTACTCCAGCATCTTACCTAGCTGCTTTTTACAAAACGTCCACGGCTTAAAAATTGTGGACATAAGGACTAATGATATAGTCGTTGCAAAGATTACAAAATATTAAGGCATGAAGTGACCTTTGAGATAATCGAAAATAACATCCTACTTGGTGAGTAAACAGAGGCTCAGAAGATGTCATTTTGGTCCAGAACCTGGCCTCTCACGTCCGGGTCAGCATCCTCCTGCCCACTGCCGTGCAGAGGCCCAGACACTCATCTATTTGACTTTCAACATGTCGTCTGTTTATACCCCACCTCCTGTGCAACCATACCTTCCTGTAATGATTAGGCCCAATCCGCCTAATTCAGGTAAGCTGCAACAGGGGACTGCAAGTCAGGTATCCCCAAGCTAAGACTACCGGAAGTCACACACAAACAAAGGGTAAGATTTGATGACATGTATTAACTTTCTTATTCTGAATCTCTTATGGGTTTCCCTGTAGGCCTAGGAGCAGCGTTCAGGGCCCATTTTCAAAGCATTTGTATCACAATGAGGTAAGCCACACCAGAAGTACCACAGAAGAAGCAGCTTTAAAATGTTCGTTGTCAAGAATGAGTAGAAAATCCCTGGGAAAAGAGACCACAGAAAGGGGACACAGAACGGAGGATTAAGTTAAGAACAATGACAAAGCTATGTCCAAGAGGACAGCCAACATCTGAGCACTTAGTATGTGACCCAGACCGTGTCCCAAGGTCTTCCTTTATCTTATATCCTCACCCCGGTGACACAGGTACCTTTTCTGCTCCCACAGTAGAGATGAGGACAAGAGGATCAATAAGGTTTGTGTCCCATCCTCACCCACTAAACCATCACACTACATTTCAGAAAAGTTAGTGGTTTGAAACACTAACTAACACAGTGGCATAACATAGAAACAATACGCAGCTCACAAAAAGCCTTTGGAGAGGGAGAAACTCCAGAAACAGCTTTGTTAATTTGATTTTTTTTAAAAAAACTGGTTAAGACAAAATCTAGTCTTGGTGAGCTTGCATTTTAAACAAAAACCAGGAGAGCTAAACTAAGAAAATCTCATTTTATTTGAAAATGCACTTGACTTTACTTGTGTAACATTTCAAAACTTGTATTACAGTAAAAGCAACTTAGCGTGACAAGGATTCTAACGGAAGAACAAAATTCTCCTTCTGTTGGTTGTGTCAGAAGCCAGCCCATCAGAAGGGAGCTATGTTTGGGGTTGAACCTGACTCTGATGTTCACGCAGTCTGCCTGCTGGGCAGACTGAGGATCAGGGGAGGAGCTGGGGGAGGGCAGCGGTCTGCTGTTCCACCCAGCCGGCTCCACAGTCTTCTGCCCACATGGGGCCTGCTTACTGAGGGTGGGGAAAACACATTCCTTCTGTTCTCCTCTCCTCCCCACACCTCCTCCCAAGGAAGCTTCCAATCCCAGGAACAGATTTCCTCTCCACCCACGAGTGAGGGCCCTACAGCATCCAAATGCAAAACTCCGGCCCTAAAGATGCAGTTTGTTTTTGTTGTTCTTCCCTGCATTTCAGTTGGCTATTTTACCAGTTAGTAAACCCTGCCATGGGCAGATAGCATCAGTCTCTACTCACTGTATGATAGAAAGAGAGCCAGGGCCCTGTCCAGGTAGCTTAGTGGTAGAGCATCCTTCCAGTGTGTGGATATCCCAGGCCCAGTGGTAGAGTGTCGGCCTGGTGTATGAATATTTCAGGTTCAATTCCCAGTCCAGGCACAAAGGAGCAATCATCTACTTCTCCACACACCCCCCTCTCTCTTGCCCCTCCTGCAGCCATGGCTTGATTGGTTTGAGCACATTGGCCCTGGTTGCTGAGGATGGCTCGGTGGAGCTTCTACCTCAGATGCACCCTCAGTTACAAGCATGGCCCCAGATGGGCAGATCATCAGCTTAGCTGGAGGTTGCTGTGTGGATCCTTGTTGAAGCGCATGCAGGAGTCTGTCTCTCTATCTCCCCTCCTCTCACGTAGCAAAGAAGAAGAAAGAAAAAGAAGGAAAGAAAGAAAAAGAAAGAAAGAAAACCAGTAGTCCAGTCAACATTAAGCAAGAATTCTGATTTGGTCTTGGAGTTCTTAGAATCCTTCAATAACAATGTGAACTTAATTTGCCTTAGAGCTTTAAGTGATGGAGACTGTCACTGAACTTCTCCCCTCTCAGATGTGTGGGGAAAAGCAATAGAGGTCACAGTATGCACAGATGAGCCAATAATCTCTTCCTGGGTCCATTACTGTATCTGCAGTCCTTGTAAGGGACCTGAACTTTCAGTGGTAAGTAAAGTATCTGGATAATAATCAGCTATCCAGTACATGTTAGTACAAAAAAAGATGACCTCAGAGACACAAGGTGTAAGTACATGCAAATAAAAAGGCAAGCTTCTATATGAGTAACTTTTATAGGCTTTGTGCCAAAATGTAAGGAATAGAATCTGTTTTTAATACCTATCCTTCTCATGTTCCTACCCTCTGATGAGTTAACTATAACCAAGAAGTCTTGCTCTCTCTGATCTCCACACTGTCAAGACTTGGTCCTAGAAAATGTGACGTGTATATTTAGACACTGGTGTAAAAGTCTGAGAAATGGCTTTTCTAAGGTTCTATATGTAGATCAATATAGTATAAATTTGTAAGACAAGAAATAAATCACTTTTGTAACTACAGACAAGAACTTAACCCACTAGTTCTTAAATGATGGTTCTGAACCAATCTGTACCTACAAGGGCCCCAACAGTTGTGAAGAAGTTACAGTGATCACAACATAATTACTATAGCAGTATAGCCATGGGTTGTCAGTGTCTACAAAAATCACCAGGAATTACCACCTGTTTACCCGGTGTGCCTCTGAACACACCTTTCTGAACAGGAGTGCTCCGCATTCTCCTTCATATCTAAGAGTCAGCGTCCTACCGGGTACGTGAGAACTTGGCTCCACATTGTGTCACCTCTTATGTGAGTCAACTAAAATATCAATGTTGCTCCAACTATTAAATTTAAAAAGTATATATAGACACACATTTGAGGGCATGTCTGATAAGGGGTAAAGAGATACTGGTGCTTTAGTATACTGGCTGAGGAATATCACTCCAAAAAAAATGGGTTATATTTATGTGGCACTTCATATATAAGTAGAATAACAAATGAATGCTTCTCTCTCTCTCTCTCTTTCCCCCTTCCTCTCTCTGTGTCACTAACATCAATTACCTTTCCTAAGCTGTCTGCAACTAAGAAATTAACATAGGACTATTAGTAATCAGTTTGTGCTTAAAATATATTCTAAATGTTACTACTGATACCTTTGAGGCTATAGACATCCCTGGAAATGTTGATGACAGAGAACTAAGATGGACAAAGTAGGGCTCACAGGGTTCATGTAACAATTTCCTCATCCTTCACATGGAGAAAGCCTGCCTGCTGTCCCCTGTGAGCCAGGGCTCTCGTCCGGCACAATCCTTGACTGAATGCCTTCGAGGCCACCGAAGCTTGGCAAGACCAGCATGAGGGATATGGTCAGAGCTGAGTGCAATCTCTGCAAACAGATATCCACTGAGCTGTATGCAGATAAAGTTTAGGTCCTTTTAAAAGAAATTAATTTTTAAAACAGCTACAATATACTAGGAAGAAAAATCAACACAGATGATGGAACACAGCTCCTTGTGGTTTAAAAGTGGAGGACTGTGAAACGGAAATCTCATCTACTGGATCAACTGTCCCTCCCTCCTCCACAGGTAAGACTTCCAGCCCAGGGCTGTGGGTACCAAAGTACAAAGCCTGCCGCTAAAGTAGGGGATTTAGATAAAATATCTTACTTATAACCCTTAAAAATCCTAGTTTCAAAGCAAAAAAATAAAATAAAATAAATTACTTTTAGCAGCTGTTGGGCAGAAAAATGTGTTGTGCTCACTTTGTTAAGGATGGAGCTGCCCACAGGGAAGCCCATCGCACAGGTGATATTAGTTGCCATTATGCTTGGGATGGGTGTAATTATGTTATTGGGTGTGGGGGACAGGCTGTAAGCAGGCCAGTTGTTATAGCCCAAGGCTTAGTTTTAGGACTAGGCCTTCCCCCACCCTTTTTGATGTGTGGTGGTGCACTCTCATGAGGAATCCTCCCATTATGCCTCAGATAAGTGACTTTGTATCAGAGACTTCCTTGTTTGTAGATTGGATTAAAGGTTTGAATTTCTACACTATAAAGTGTGGCAGGCCGGGCCTGACCAGGCAGTGGCGCAGTGGATAAAGCGTTGGACTGGGATGCGGAAGACCCAGGTTCAAGACCCTGAGCTCGCCAGCTTGACTGCGGGCCCATCTGGCTTGAGCAAAAGCTTGCCTGCTTGGATCCAAGGTCGCTGGCTCCAGCAAGGGGTTGATTGGTCTGCTGAAGGCCTGCGGTTAAGGCACATGTGAGAAAGCAATCAATGAACAACTAAGGTGTTGCAAAGGCAATGAAAAACTAATGATTGATGCTTCTCACCTCTCTCCCTTCCTGTCTGTCTGTCCCTATCTATCCTTTTCTCTGTCCCTGTTAAAAAAAAAAAAAAAAAAAGTTCATGTAAAGTGGGGCAGACCGGGAGCTTGCTCTCTCTCGGTTCCTGAGGTTAATATTAGAGAGGAGAGCATATTAAGGCCACATGGAGGAGAGGAGAAGTAGCCAAGATGGCGGAGTGCTGAGGAAGAAACCAGTCTGAGCAGAGTTTGTGCAGAGAGAAGGAGATGGGAAACAGAGGTGAGTAAGTCTGGTGAGCTAGAAAGCTTTGATTCTAGGAAACTCGGATAAGTCAGTAGCTTTGTGAGCAGTGAATGAGTGGATTTTGGAGCCCAGTGTGTGTTTTTACTTGCCCGCTGGGTGCAAGCTAGAATTAAAGCTGATGGCTCACCAGTTCTTGGCTCCATTGTTTCATTACCAACTGTCCGAATCAAATGCAAACCTGCATGAGCCAGGAGGCTGTGATGGCGGCCTTGACCACTGGCCTTACAGCAGCATACAATAAAGACTAAACTACTTATTCAACAGGTTACTTTTTTACTTATCCAGGTGACTTTCTATGAATAATTCTTATGTTTTGGGGGGTTGAGGATACACTCAAAGGTAAACATTTAATTTTTTTGTTGGTTTGTTTAGGTTAGTGACTCTAAAAATATTTCAAGGCTAAGGTTGTGTTGGGCAGATAAAATGTATTATGCTCACTTTGTTAAAGATGGTGCTGTCCACATGGAAACCCGTCACCCAGGTGATATTATTTGCCCTTATGCTTGGGATGGGTGTGGGGGACAGGCTATAAACAGGCTGGGTCATTATAGCCTAAGGTTTAATTTTAAGAGCAAGCTTTTCCCCACACCCTTGACTGATCGGATGATGTAGGGTGGTGCGCTCTCCTGAGGAATCCCATTATGCCTCAGATAGGTGACTTTGTATCAGAGACTTTCTTGTTTGTAGATTGGATTAAGGGTTTGGATTTCTACACTATAAAGTGGGACAGACCAGTAGCTTGCTCTCTCTTGGTTCCTGAGTTATTAGAGAGGAGAGCAGATTAAGGCCATGTGGAGGCCAGGAGAAGCAGCCAAGATGGCAGAGTGTTGAGGGAGAAGCCAGTTTGTGCAGAGTTTGTGCTGGAGAAGGAGATAGGGAACAGAGGTAAATAAGTCTGGTGAGCTAGAAAGCTTTGATGCTAGGAAACTTGGATAAGTCAGTAGCTTTGTGAGCACTGAATGTGTGGGATTTGGAGCCCAGCGTGTGTTTTTGCTTGCCCGCTGGGTGCAAGCTAGAATTAAAGCTGATGGCTCACCAGTTCTTGGCTCCGTTGTTTCATTACCATCTGTCCGAATCTAATGCGAACCTGCATGGGTTAGGCGGCTGTGATTGTGTCCACAACTACTGGCCTTACAGGTTGTATCATATATTTCATGGTGTTTCAATAAAATTACTGTCCAAGTACTTCCATAGATCAAAACAGCCTTTCGAAATCTCTCTTCCTGCAAGACAGAGACCATAAGAGAAAGGAGTGTGTGTGTAGTGGGTGAGGTGGGAGACTTACACTGTTTTGCTTACCTCTGTGGTCTTGGTGAAGTCATGTGGCCTCTCTGTGTCTCAGTTTCCCCTTCATGAAACATGGATGATAATGTTCTCTATTTTTCAGATTTGCTAACTCCACTCCTAAAGTCAGGAGGCAATCTTTTGAGCTTGGTGTGTCAAAATTCGCCAAAAAACCGAGAATAACTCGGATGGTGTGTCACTTCGAGAAAAACAGCCTAACTGGAAGTCTCAGAACTAGACGCTCTGGGCCGGAGTTCTGTTGTTTTGGCCTACAGACCTCCGGCACAGAGTGTCTACACTACAGCAAATGTTTTATCCTCGGCTACTGCACCTGGCCATGCAGGAGCCGAGGATGAAACGTTCTTCTCGGCATGCGGTCCCATACTTCTCTGGTATGCGGAGAAATGTGGCCACGTGTCATATGGCTACGTGTGTCAGTGCTGACACGCGTGTCATAGGTTCACCATCACGGAGCTAGTCTGTACTTATGAGCAGGGAGCATGTAGTTATATGCAGTAGAAATCATTTTCTCTCAAAACATGTGACTATGTTACATATTTAAAAGCAAAACTAAGACAGTGCTCCTCAAAAATAAGATGCTGAATTAAGTATTATCCATCATTTAATAGCTCTTCCTATTCATATCTGTTACTTGAATACACAATTAAAAAAGGCTACCAAAAACATGCATAAGAAAAAACGATTGTAAGACAATTTTACCCATTTATTTGGTTGTTTCTTTTTTCAGTATTGCAGTGGGGAAAAAGATGCCAATCACTCCATTATAGATAGTGAAATGGCTACTGTAGCTCACAGGGAAACTGTTTAATGGAGAGAAGTCTGAGAACCACCAGTCTCAGGACCATGCAGATCTTTATAGTGTTCAGTCTCATATCTAGTCAATCCTCCACTGACACACAGACCTGCTGGCCAGCTAGTCTCAGAAATGCCTATAAAGAGTCACAATTTAACTTCATCCCTTAAGTTTATATTGGCAAGAAAAAAAAAAAAAGCCCTGGTCAGTTGGCTCAGTGATAAGAGTGTCGGCCCGGCATGTGGAAGTCCCAGGTTCGATTCCCGGTCAGGGCACATAGGAGAGGCGCCCGTCTGCTTCTCCACTCTTCCCCCTCTCCTTTCTCTCTATCTCTCTCTTCCCCTCCTGCAGCCAAGGCTTCACCGGAGCAAAGTTGGCCCAGGTGCTGAGGAACCTTAGGTCCTAAAATGACTCCAGCTGCAATGGAGCAACACCCCAGATGGAATGAGCATCGCCCTCTGGTGGGCATGCTGGGTGGATTCCAGTCAGGCACATGCAGGAGTCTGACTGCCTCCCCACTCCCCACTTCTAACTTTGAAAAAATACAAAAAAAAAAGATGGGTAGCACAAATCCTTTCTTTCTCATATAAACAGTCCTGAAAGACATGAGTATCATACTGTCCACTGTGATTTCAGGCTTCTTTACAACTTTTCAACATGTAGTTACAGGGAAGTGTTTCTCTGTTCAAATGGACTCCAATGTTTCATTTCAATAGATAACACAATAAAAACTTTAAAAAGGAAGACTAAAGACTAATTTTCATTTTTGTATAGGCTGCAGGAAACAGTCTGAGTTTGCGGGGGGTCGGGGTGTGTGACTATGTTAGTATATTTATCTTCTCATTTCTGAATTCTCCTTACTTGGTTAGTACTCTGTTACTTACTGGTCTTACACTTTATATGTGTTTTATTAGAAATGTCCTCAAATCTAAGAATTTGTATTCAATGGATTTATACATATTTTCTAAGGTTCTTATGTGCACAGAATTGAATAGCAGCTTAAAGAGGTATGTAATTTAAAACTTGCTCTGTGCTGATGTCTGCTGTTCATATTCTACGTTTCCTTCAGATGGTCATCTCCAAGGAGATCAGTACAGTCTGTTTCATTTGACTTTTAAACTCCTCTGCCTAACTAAATCCCTGCAGTAGTCAACATTTTAGCACATATTTTAATTAATTAATGTTTATCTGTTATCTGTCATGAATTTAAGAAATCAAAGTATGGCTTTATACTCGATGAAATGCCAAGTAGAATTGCCTACTGAACTTGAGCCTTTCTAGTAAAAGCAAATTGGAAAGGACCCAAATTAAGTATTTTTATGAACTCAAAGGTGTAAAACATCATAATTATAAATCATACATAAGGACTGAATTTTATATGGTAAAAGGTCTTTTTAAAAAGCAAGACCCCAGAGGTCTGACTTCTCAGTGGATAACATAAACATGGACAATCTTTTTTTTTTTTAATTTAGAAAATAAAATTTAATGTGGTGACATTGATCAATAAGAATACATAATTTTCAGGTAAATATTTCTGTAGCACTTGAACTGTTGAGTGTTGTGTGCCCATCACCCAAAGTCAAATAATTTTTCATCACCATATATCGGGACACTCTTTCTGAAGTGAACTGTGACTGTCTTCTGCAAGTTCTGAAAAGTGCTCCGTTTCCCTTTACTGAATAATCTGCAAGGAGGTGTGTACCCCAAAGAAATAATCACTGAGATACATTATCCATATGTGATGAACTGGAAAAATAATCCAAGTATCCCAAAGTAGGTTGAACAAATAATGGCATGATCAACACAATAGGAATATTGTACACTCACTGGAAACCACGCTTTGCAAAGATATTTAATGACATCGAGGAAAGTTTATGTGAGAAGCAATAAGAAGGAGGACTGGAATGTTTGTATCAAAAAATTATTACGATTGGTCACCTCTCAACTTTATTATAAGCGCAAGTTTTATTTTTTTCTTTGAAATATTCTGCACCTCTTGAAATACCTAGAATGCAGCTATGTTATGGCTATAATCAGTAAACCAAAGAATTCTATGAAAAGACAGCCTTTGGGTATTATGTTTTTAAAAGGGGTCCAGCTTCGTTCTCACAGTGGCTTTTCCTCCTATTTTTCAGCGATTGTCTGTAGGGGAATGTTCAAAAGACATTCAACCCAGAAATGAACATCTTCTTCAAACTTTCTCCACTTGAGACACCAGAATGCACCAAAAATAAAAGTTCATGGGGTAATCCCTCCAGACCGCCAGGACCGCCCTGCCCCCTCACTTCCGGTGCAGAAATCAGTAATTCTGATCATGGCAGAGCACTTTGAATCACATTAAGAGATGTAGCCACTGAGTGCACAGTGGAGGCACAGTTCAAGGCTGGCTAACTGGGAAGCAGCAGGCAAGCAAACACGGTCAACCTCAGCTCCCTGGCCTCAAGTTTCCTCACTTGTGAATCGGGTCTTGACACTGCAGGCACTTTAAGCTTCCCCCCAGCTATGAAATTCCAAGGTTTCATGATAACAGTCTCAGGAATGAGGCAGACTGGGATCATGCCAAATGAGAAGAGGGCCCCCTGCTTCGGCTGACAGCAGGGCTTGCAGGGATTCCCTGGCTTTCAGCAGGAAAGTGGCAGATGTCTGCAGTGTTGGAGATGGGCATGGAACTGCAGGGAGAAATCAAAATGCCATTCCCTGCGCGGGAAGGAGGGCGCCATGCTGCAGGCGGGGGCACCTTGGCAGAACCCCCTCCTCTGGAGCAGGAAGAGATGTAAATCAGGGCTCAGAGAATGTGGTTAGAGCAGAAAGCCGGTGGTGGAGCCTGCACCTTCCTACATCACACCGCAGTCGCCAGGGGAAAGAAAACGCCAGCATGTGTGTCTAAAAGAAGAAATGGGGGGGGGGATAGCTGTTTCTGTAGTTCTTGACCTGGGGCAGGGTAAGAAACAAGGGAAGGGTGCAGGACAGGGATAAAGCCTCTGGCAATGCTGGAACACCTGCGATGCAGATGGAGAGGCTCCTTTCTTAAAGGAAATGGGGCCCTCAGGGACCTTTATAGATCTGGGCATTATATAGCATTCCCTGGGGGGCCGTCTATCTGAAAGTACGGTAACCCACAGGGGTTCCAGTGCAGTGTATGTCTTTCCTCCCAGTTACTGGGCTGGCAAACCAAACAAGAGCAGAGTAGGGCCCAAGGAAAACCACTTGAAGCCAGAAGAGTGATGGGGCGGTGTTGAGGGAGATGCAGCGGGTCGGTGTGCACCTGTGAGTGTGTGCGTGTGTGTGCACACGCCTGTGCAAGCACAGTGTTTCGCAGTTGCCAGACCAACCTCAGCTCCCTTCTTCTATCCAGTGGTCCTCACTTGGGGATCACCAGTCTGCTTTCCAGGGACTGCATCTGTCCTTCAACAGGCAATTCCTGTGAGCCCAGGGCAGGCCCCGGGGCCCCTGCTGAGGGGAGCGGGCCAGGGGCTACAAAGGCACCATCAACTGAAAGTTCAGAAACTTCACAGGTTGGAATTGACACAGGCTTGCTCCAATGGGAGTGGAAAGCTGGTGCAGTCCCAGGGGAGCTCAAAGGTAACCGGCCCTCAACGCCTGGGCCACACATGCTGGTGTTTAAAGAGAAAGGATTTACGAGACAGGATGAAAATGGTGGCCATAGGACACATCTTCAGAAAAGAGACGGCACGGGCCACGACGTGCGCATGCGCAGGTGTGCACACGCTCCTTCACTCCCACGGCCGCTCCCTCCTCCTCCGGGCACCTCGGGAGGAGCTCAGGGGAGCAGGGAGTGAGGGGCAGCAGACAAGGAAGGACCCGCCCAGGCAGACTGTTCAGTACCACCTCCCTGGTAAGACTCTGCTGTTCTTAGCCATCTTTAAAGTAACAAATACACTAACAAACCGAGTGGTTTTTATTACTGGAAACACTAGACAGTGGGGAATGGATGGCCAGGAGGATATACGCTAGAGGACGGGAATTCAAGAGTCGTTTTAGGGGAGAAAGGCGACAGGAAAAGGATGCATTAAATTAACTCAAGAAGACAGGCAGTAGCAGGTATATCCGTTTGAAGATAATGATGTTTTCCAAGGACTAAAACAAGTTA
The DNA here is from genome assembly GCA_037038555.1 of Rhynchonycteris naso. NCBI lineage: Eukaryota > Metazoa > Chordata > Mammalia > Chiroptera > Emballonuridae > Rhynchonycteris > Rhynchonycteris naso. Next base: position 181,585,666 of record CM073000.1, on the reverse strand, counting down.
CAGTATTCAATCCAATTTAGTGTAACTGTGACTTATGGTGGGTTCTACAAATTTAATCGATGCCTGTGGTTTTCAGGGCATGGCGCAAAGACTAGAGCTCTACAGTATGTCCGTAAAGTCATGGTGCACTTTTGACCAGTCATTGTCATGGTGCACCATGACTTTACGGACACACTGTATAAATAAGTATTCGGAGTGTCTGTTAATCTCTCCTTTTGGGATTTGGTTTACTAGAATTAAAGAAACGTATGTTTCTAATCCCAATATCATCATCCATTATATATTTTTTAAAAAATGTAAGCCTTGCTATTACCTGCATTGACTGACTTAGAGGTTATCATTGTAGGATCACAGCAACAGAGCAACACAGCCCTCTGTTCAATACCTCAGTGCCTCAGATTCTCAAAGGCCCAGCTTTATGGGTTCAAGAAGAACTATTATTTAAGAGATTCTTTTTATATTTTAAGACAAAAACTCCTGAACCACAAAGAGTCAGTAAGAAAGATCAACACATACTGAAATATTTTATGCCTCCAAGAAGTTTAAAAATTAAATGAAAGAGGCACTGACTCTGAAATTTTACATCTACTTATAAAAACAAAACAATATCAGCAGCAACAAAAAGGCACTGGCCAGTTAGCTCAGTTTATTAGAGCCTCGTCCTGAAACACCATGATTGTGGGTTCGATCCCCAGTCAGGGCACAGAGGAGAATCCATCTGCTTCTCTACCCCTCCCCCTCTCGCTTCTCTCTCTCTTACTCTCTATATCTCTTCTCCTCCCTTCCTGCAGTCGTGGCTCAGTTAGAGTGAGTTGGCCCTGGACGCTGAGGATGGTTCCTTGGCCTCTGCCTCAGGTGCTAATAAAATGGCTCCGATTGCACCTGAGCAAGGGCCCCAGATGGGCAGAGCATCGCCCTCTAGTGGGCTTGCCGGGTGGATCCTGTTTGGGACCCATGCAAGTGTCTCTCTCTGCCTCCCCTCCTCTCACTAAAAAAAAAAAAAAAAAAAAGGATAAACACATACTGAAATACTTTATGTCTCTAAGAGTGTAAAAATTCAATGAAAGAGGTACTGACTCTGAAATTTTAAGCCTACTTATAAAAACAAAACAAACAACAACAAAAAACAAACAAAAAAAAGGCCCTGGCCAGTTAGCCCATTTGGTTAGAGCCTCGTCCTGAAACATCAAAATTGTGGGTTCGATCCCCAGTCAGGGCACATATGGGAAGCAACCAATGAATGCATAAATAAGTGGAACAAGAAATGAATGCTTTCCCCCTCTTCTCTCAAATCAATCAATTTAAAAACAATATTTGGGTTCTAATGACCAACAAAGCCTTTAACATACAGGGCGGGGCAAAACTTCAGTTACAGTTGCTCGTATGAAAATAATGCAATAATAATTAATAACATAATAATAAACTCTGTTTTATGTACTCGTATCTCTAAACCTACGTTTACCCACCCTGTGTTTGATTTCCTCATTGAAGCAAACACTTACCAGGAAATTATTATGAACCAAAAAGCAATACCTTTGCTGACCGCCTCCTCCCTTCATGTTTCAATGCATATGGTATGAATATATGCACACAAATAAAATGTAATTTAGACTATTTTATGAGAAACCTCAGTTTCAATTAGGGCCTGCTTGCTCATACACAGAATTTAAAAACACACATGCACACACACATACAGAGTTTTCCTAAAGTCCAAAAGGCAATTCCAACAACCGAAAGATCTTAGAGAACACATTTAATAAGCAAGGAAGAAGACCTACCATCAGAATCTTAAGAACTTGAAAAGCTGCTGCTTTTACAGCCAGTTAAACGTTAGACGATTAAGCCTCCCCTCACAATCCCTATAATATCCTTACCATCTCACTTACTTGTCCGGCAAATTGATGAGGTTCTACAAAATTGCAGAGAATATTACGGGTCTACTTCCCCAAAGCCTGCTTGTTGAACGTCTAAGTTGAGGATCTGTAAGCCTGTGTGTACAGCAACCAATAGGTGTGGCTGACACAATAGCCTACGTGTAACCAATAGGTGAGAAATATTTCCAGAAACGCTGAGCTCAATCGCTTCCCAAAATATCATTCTTCCCTGTGACACTGCAGGTACTGCTGGCTTGATGGCTTCAGAAGAGTAACTGGTCAGTATCCTAAAAGTGCTCCAAAAGGTGTGTTCTCCTACTAAGCACGCATTGGTGCATGAATTAGGGATGCCCAAGGCTGCTTGTGCGGGAGAAGCTTGTTTCGTGACATCCGTGGGAAGCATTCACTCTTTCTCCACTCACGTTCAGTCTGCATGCGGGCACCCCAAGTCACATGTCCCAGTGGCATAGCCTTTCCGGCTAAACCGGCACACCCTGCTTGATGCACCTGCTTTGTTGTGCTTCACAGATGTGGCGTGTGTTTACGTACTGAAGGCAAGACCCTCCGCCAACAGACAGACTGCCACTTGCTGCGTTGTGATGGTTGCTTCCTTGCAGTGGTCTGCATCAGAGCTCGCAGTATCTCCGAGGGATGCCTGTGTTTTTATTCACAGAAAAGGAGGTGGCCCACTCAATATACTAGACAGCTGCCTCTAATGTTTGACCTGTCTCTAATGACATTTAAATACACAAAACATCTACACGTATGCACGATACAGAACACTAATTAATGTCTTTGAGGATGTGTGTGTGTTTATAAAACAAGCTGCCATAAAAGGTGCTTAGGTTTCTTTATAAGCAAGGCAATCACAACACATTGGGGACCCAAGTGATTTCTGTGTCATTTGACAGATCATATGTCAGACTATGTGCTATAGTCTCTCAAGTGGGGAAAAACCAACATGGCACCGAGAATTAAGTCTCATAAAGACTGGCTGATCACTACATCAAATAAGAAAATTAAGAAACAAACAAAAATTTTAAAATCCTTAAGCCAAACTTTGGAGATAGATACTGATTTAGTAGGTCTGAAATAAAACCTCCACCTATAAATGTTTTCAGAACTCCCCCATGCCCCGGATTTGGAGAGCCTGAGTTACAGCAGCAAGAGCACCACAGCTGGGTGGCAGGAGCACGGACCCACGGCTCAGCATGCCCTTCCTGAGGGTTAGCGTGAGGCAGCAGAGAGGGAGTGCCCAGACCGATCGATGTCTGACACACACCCAGAGGGGAACGCACTGATCGCGCGCTTACTTTCAAGTGCCTATCTGGGAGCAAGGCTGTCTTCCCCATGAGCTGTGAGACCTTATGTATGGGGAACAGAGAGGCAGGAGAGGTAGTCCAGTGCTGCCTCTGCAGGGAATGAGCATCCTGCCGCAGTCTTCCCAGGAGGTTGTGAGGACAAGGTCTGAACTCAAGGCCCAAGTCATCCCGTGACGGATAAAAAGAACAGAGTTTGCTTTGAGGCACAAAGAGCAAGCTGTAGGTAAGATTACCTAAATGTGCCAGAGGTGTCTGGAGGCAGATTAACATGGTGTGTTTGTTAGTAAGAGAATGACCAGAGTGGAGAAATAAAAAGAAAAAACAAAGAACTTCATTCCATCTGTGAAGCTCTCAGCCTAAAATATGGCAATCCTTATTTGGAAAAAAGTTAATGAAGATCACGGAATGCAAAATGACTTTTCATCAACTTATTTCTCTAAAAGAAGCATGAATTTGCATTTTCATTGAACTGATCAAATGTTATCTAAGAACTGCTTAATTGCCTTAATGGTTTAATTCTATTTGCTACCAATCTGATTAGCAAAGTGTGTGTCTGTGTGTGCACCCGTGTGGGCTGGCACCAGGCGGGAGGGTGAATCCTATTACTGGAAGAACAGCAATGTAGAGCTGGCTGGCTTTGGCTAGCTAATTGGGAAGCCATGAGTGGTGTGAGGAGGTCACCCTATCATTTAATTTTCTTCTCTCCTGTCTTCCCAGTCACTTGTTCATCTCAGAAGCTTGCCTTAGACTTAAGAGTGCTAAGAGCATGTGTTAATTTGGGTTAAGCAGGAGGTGAGTCCAGGTATTACTGCCAGCGTAATAATTTAATAGGAACCTGGATATAATTTAATAGATCCTTTGAGTCTCAGTCAGACATGGTTAATATGGATCAGGGGCACATCTGATAACAGTTAATACATACATTAATCTCTTGGGACCTTGCAACAATACATAACCCAACAGAGTGAAAATCACCCCTTCAACAGCTTCAACCCCACCTGGGAATGTCTGACAGTGCAAGCAAGCTCTGAGGCAGGCGCTCTGGGACAGGGCAAAAGCACTAGTCTGTGCTTCTGAAACCAGTTCTGACCTTGGGGGAGGTCACCATCTGTATCTGTGGTGCAGTGTCCTCACACTTCAAACTGGAATAACTAGTTTGGAAATGGCTTTTGAAAGAGCCCTGGCTTCACAGGTGCATAGAAGAGTAGCCAAGCCAGGGAGGTTTACCACCTACCTCTGAGCATTCCCACCCCTCCTTTCCTTTACCGTATTTCCCAATGTATAAGATACATCCTTTTCTGAAAAATTTGGGGTCTAAAAACTGGGTGTGTCTTATACAGTGGTAGTAGATTTCTTTTCCTTGCATTTCCCACTTTTTTACGCTAGTTTTTGTGCTCATTGTTGAAGACAGTGATTCATCATCAGACACAAATAAGGAAAAGCTAATGGATGAAGAGTTGTATGAATTTTATGATGAATAAAACTTGAGTTCAATAACTTTATGCAATACATTTATTTTCAAATTTCAGGCCCCCAAATTAAGGTGCGTCGTATCCATGGGAGCATCTCATACACGGGGGAATAACGGTCACTGAAATAACGGCTTGGTGACCAACTTGCAGTATTGATATACTTGACAAGATCTGGTTTGAAAGAATATTTCATCAGTTAAAAATCTTTGATTACCACTGGAAGTAATGAGCTCTAAGATTCTGCACTGTTTTAATAAAGTCCTGCCTCTGAACATCCTGTTTCTTCTGCAAAGAAAATTCATCTTCCTCTTCACAACTTTTGGAGGGCCAACTTTTTTTTTTTAAGACAGATGAAATGCCATCTTTTGTCTGAAACCTGTCAACAGAAAGCTTAGCTGTGCCGGGGACTTCTCTGGCGGAAAACAGTTCTGTGGCTACGTTTGGCCAAAGAATACTCTTTCCTTAGCTTAAAATAGTCCGTACTCTGGCAGTTTGGTCAAGGACTCCAACGCTCTGGATTCTGGGTGACATAAGGGGAGGGTGCCAAGTACGTCCAGGGCAATACATATATATGGACTTAATATATCCATTTCCTGTGATGCAGCAATAACACTCTCAGAAATTTATCCTAAGGCAATAATAATAGAGCTGTACAATAATTTATTACAAGGAAATTCATCTCAGCATGGTTAATAAAGTGTTGAGGGTGAAATTTTTTTAGAAAAATGCCTAAATGTAGAAAAAAAGTAAAATGGATGTACAACAGTTAAACTTGACACTTTCAAATAACATATCATTAATTATCATGGGTTGGAAAATGGCTCATGATGGGGGAAGATGCTGATTATGGAAGGCAGGGCACAAACCTATAAATAGAATATGCTGACAACGCTGTTACTCATTACATTTACTCAAAGGAAACATGAAAAGAATAGAATGATTATTACTTTAATTTTCTTCATTGTACTTCACGTTGTTTTTTTTCAAAAAATTTAAAACAGATACTATAATAAACTACATAGCACATTTACTATAACAAACAAGTGAATTTTGAACACTTGGCAAAGCAACAAACACGTTATCTGCTGAAGTAAACTTAAAAGCAAATTTGTTTCCATACACTTCAATTCTTTGACCACATGATACCTCCAAAGTCCAAATGACTGGTGAGTCTAAATCTACTACTGTAAGAATTTTGAGGACAGGAGCCCTAAAGGGAGTTGACCTTAAGTAGAGTGGCGAAAGACTCCTCTACAACTGGGGTCTAGTTTCCACTGTGCCACAGACCAGCTGTGTAGCTCAGCAAATAGCTTCATGTCCTGGGGCATCAGTGTTGTTCGTTTGCTAAGGATAGATATGTATCCTGTTCTTCCTACCTATCCCGCCTCCAGGATTTTGAACACTGGGAGTTATCAATAATGTATGTTTCCTATCATGTGGACTGATGGCTATAAGGACAAGTAGAAGGATGGAGTTTACAAAATATAATGAAATCATATAAACAAAGGTGAACTAAAATTCTAGACTTCTTGATTCAACTCTTTGAATTTATAGTATTATGAACGATCAGGCCACAGAATGAGACTTCAAATATATACAAAAAAGCCTGGTTTGTTTTCTTTTTTGACCCTTCTAGACCTAAAGCCATGCACCTCAACCAATCCATCAACTCCTAATACTAGTTCCTTAAGAAAAACTCAGATTTCACAGGGATGATTGAACCGGGGTCAGTACCTATGAGCGGGTCGTGAAAGCCAGACCCCGACATGGGACCAGTTGAGTTGGGAGACAAATGATTTGATGATTAAAGCCAGAAGACTAAGACTTTATTGCATGAAGTATGCAGCATGGAACAGTATTCAGATTGCAGACCGGATCTGCAGACCAGACACAACCAAAGAGGAAAATCTAGGAAGAGCATCTGGCCAAAGATAGAACTGAGGTTAAAAAAGAAAAGGAAGGAGTAGGAGTCATTATTCTAGAACAACATAGGAAAACCAATGTCTCCCAAATGACACTCAAGGATGAGGCCTCCACAGGGTCACGGGTGGAAGAGACTGGTTACCCCACCCTGGTCACCCACTCTAACCAGAGTATAAGGTACTGAACCCCTGGAGGCCACCAGACAGGTGGATATATTCTCTATGGAAACACCAGGTCAGGGAAAACGGCCCTCCTTAAAGGACTCCTCACTTGCAATTGGAGCATAAAAAATAAAGTAGGGCTGCCTGCTAGTCACATAGATTCCAATTCTATTTTATGAGCAGGGAGCAGAAAAATAAAGAATCCAGTCCACCCTTCATCTTTCTGACTCTCAAAGCTTTTTCAGGTTACGCCACCAGCTACGACTGCTCTTCTTTTCAAAGTGAAATCACTTCTGAGTAGCCTAGTAAATTTAGAAGAGTAAACTATTCTTGCATATGTCTTCAAGATCTATAATGGAAGATAAATCCTGTTAGCCTGGCCGTGGCAAAGTAATTATTTCAACTGCTACAGTTCTGTGGAACAAACAAAACCATTCCGGGCTCATGCATTTCCTATTGAATGGAGAAAGGAGGAGACACTGTGCTCGCCCTGCCCAGAGCCCTGGCGGTCACAGACCACTGGCCACCAGAAAGGAAGAGGGGCCTTGTCTATCATCACCACTGGATATCAAAGTCCTCTGGGCCACGTGGGCTCCTATCGGCCTGTCCAAAACAGCCTGCAGCCGAATGGTGCTGAGCAAGGAGCAGAGGAAAACTACCATGGTAGAAATATCAGGGCATTTTGGATGCAAAGCAGAAGCTTATCTTTTTTTTACTGTTGCAGCTCCAGAGAAAATCAATTTTGACACAGAACTGCCACTTTACAAGCAAATAACTATACTTTCCAATAACCTAATCTGTGCAAAGCCTACTGAAAATTCCCTAAAGAACCAGTAGTTAAAACCTCCATTAAATCAAAGGGTTTAATACGGGAAGGGAAGAGAGGATGCAGTTTGACTTGGGAATGTAATGGACTCAGTGGGGAAATAAGTATGTTGTTTTATGTGTACAGTTACAAAATATGAGAACACAGCATTCATTTCTAAGGGAATTCTCTTGCTGTGCAACTTATTCCTAAACAGATGTGATTTTTGCTTATTCAAAAACATTTAGGTAACAATTACAGCATAATAAATTATAATTGCCATCATCTTCCAGCTACGTAATGCCTTCTATGCAAACACAAAGAAAAGGCAATTACATAATCCTGTAAAACCCATTTTCTGGTCATTCTGGAGCCTAAGTTCAAATAACCTATATTATTCTCACATAAAGTACATTGTGTCTCACCCATATATCCTAATACAGTATGTGGAAACTACCTAACACAGAAGAGGGTTTGTTCATCATGGGCTGGAATAGTCTCCAGCAGGGCTTTTTTAGGGGTGCCATGAATGCTTGCGAGCCCTTCGGTGTCTTCTTTCATACTCTTCATCTGTCATCTCACAATCCACCACCCAGAGCTTTGATCCACTGGCCTCTCAAAGGTCAATTCTCCAAAGAGAGGCAAAGCGATACCCAGGCATCAATGTTTTTAAACCCTGGTGTAACTATGGTAGCAGATGTTCACCAGGACAGGGTTATGAGGGCAGAGGGAGCCTGATGGAAATAAGGAAGTAAGAGAAACAGGGGTCCTGAGATGGGGACATTGGCACACACGTTCAAAGAATGACGGGGAATTTACCAAGTAGGAACGGTAAAAAGAGACATCCAGGGCACAAAAGATGGCTCTACTATTCACATACTTGTCCCTACCCCTTTGATACCAAATTGTAATCCCTAAAGAGCTCAGGCATAATGATGGACCTGATATATCCTCATTCTGACAAAGAATCATACCGCGTCTATCATCTTTACCCAGAAACATCTCTGTGGATAGAATAATATGAATAAGATGGTGGACAGCTTGTATTTAGATGACCCAGAGCTTCCCAGCTGATAAGCCAGTTAAACTGATCAAACATGGGAGTTAGGAGACCCAAGGTTTACACTCAGCTACGACTTCTGCAACATCCCAACCTAACAAGTGACTTAACTTCTCCTAGCCTCTACACTCCGCAGTATACTTGCCACCATCATTCATGTGTACGGAGGCCGGCCCTGGGAGGTACCATGGAGACATGCCGACATGGTTTCCAGTGCACAGGCGGGGACACTGCTGTGGACAGCTAACAATGGGTGTACGCCGTAAGGAGGCATGCACAAAAGGTTGAGTGAGAACGGGGAAGAGACCATCTACCTGCTCAGAGAGAGAGCTCTTGACAGAGCTTTGAAGAGTGGGTGTTGCATCTTGAAGGATAAGAAGGTGCCTGCTAAGCAGACAAAGTAGAGAGAGAAACACACACACAATAGCATCAGCAAAATGAAGAGACTGCGCCTGTGGCAGTGCTTTACGGCCATGACGTATTTATATTGTTAACAGAAAGCTGCACAAGGGGTGGAGGAGGATCTGTGTGGGTTGCTCACTCAGAGGAGCTCCGTTTTGATGTAGACAGAGCACTAAGTGATTAGCTATTCACTTGTTTTTTGAATAACATTTTAAATTTCCTTCTCTAACTAGAAGGTCACTATCTCACAGCCCCGGCTAAAGAAAAATGCAAGTGACTGGGAGATACCTATGCGTTTCCATAGCGTCGCACTTACTACTGCTTCTCTCACAATTGCAGTCTAATCTCCGTCCCCAAGCATGCATGTGATCCGTGACTGGGAAGTTCACACCAGCACCCTGTTGCTCTCTATGCAATGCATAAGTTTAAAAGGGAAAAAAAATCTTGCCTGGTGAGTTGGCGACCCATTTAGGAAATTGGGGCTGAAGGCGTGCACCCTGAGACATTTTAATCATTCCTGACTCCTGAAACATGCACGCGCTTTTTTTTTTACATAAATGTAAGAAACCCTAAGATCTAGAGTCCCACTGCTGAGTGCTGGGGAGTGGCAATGGCCCTACTTTCACATCAACATTCTGGATGGGAATGTGTAGCAGGCGATTAACTAAAGTGTATAACTAAGTCTGTGCAGGTCATATGACCATTGTATGTCTCAGGACATGAAAAAGAAATTTAAGGACCAGAGTACTTGACCAAAGACCCCACAAAGGCACAATGCCTGCTGGAAGAGAAACAATAGATATTTGTGAAAGCAGTAAAGATTAGCTATAGGGGTCTCCAAAGACTACCAGTAGCACACACACAAAAAAATCAGTTGTATGAGGCAGGAGAAATGAACAAAAACATAAACAATTTGAATGGATAAAAGGAAAAGAAGAGGAGGAAGAAATACTCAGTACTAAGTCCTCACCATGTTGCAAAAAGCCTGACACCACAAATAATGGCGACACCCTGAAGCAGCACCTCCAGTGTGCGTGGTGGTTTATTTCTACTGCTTGACCCGGGAGAGCGTGACAGCCTTCCTTCTGGACCAAAAAGTTCACCAGGCTCCTTAATGCGTATACAAGAATCCCATTTGTATTACTTTCCAAGCTTTCTAATCTATTCTTAGTTACTGGGATAGAATGAACTATATCACCTGAGGAATGCCTTTGCTTACTTAAGCTTCATGTAATGCTTTGATCTTTCATCAAAGGTCAGAACTATAAAAAGTAACATGAATTCCATGTCTGAATGTTTTAGGACTCTGTAACCGAGGACATTGTCAATCATATTCTCCAATGGAGCCCTAAAACCCACGTGATATATATTTTTTAAAGTTTTGAACGAGGCAAAATATATTTCTTCCCCCTACTCCCACCATCAACACCAAAATAAGAACACTGGTTATCATTTTGTTTTTTTATTTATTGACTTGAGAGAGAGAAATGTCCATTTGTTGTTCCACTTAAGCATTCATTGGTGGATTCTTTTTTTTAAAGTTCTTAATTTATTGATTGATTTTAGAAAGAGAGGAAGGGAGAGAGAGAGATCTATTTGTTGTTCCACTTATCCATGCATTCATTGGCTGATTTTTGTATGTGCCCTTGACCAGGGATGGAATCCTCAACCTTGGCATATTGGGATGATTCTCTAACCCAGTTCTTTTCAATCTCTTTACACTTGGGAACCGGTAAAAATAGGAGAATTATTTTGGGGACTACTAAGGTAGAAATTAGCCTAGGCAAAAGCAAATTCAACTAAGATTACTGGGTCTATAATCTTTACACAACATCGGGGTGGTTAAGTCTTTTGTAGACTGGCATGGAATTTCTGGTGGACTGGTGGTTGAAAAACAATGATCTAACCAACTGAGCTGCCCAGCCAGGGCCATCTTATCTGAAAACAAGAATTACCACATTTTTTCTTTGTCTTGGCTACGAGGAACCTCAGAGTCAATTTTATAAACAATCTCAGCAACAACATACACATGCATCATTTCCAAAGTTGTTTTTTCTCTCCCTCCGTCGAGTACTCACTCCTATTCCTATTTTGCTAGGTTTTTCTCCAGTTGCTTCAAATGCCTTCTTGAAAACCACGGGGTTAAAATAACTATGAATAGTAAGTATAAATATATTTGCATCACTATACAATTCTCCAGTTTGCTCATATAATACTCCTCTGTTCAGTTCAAACACAGGAATTACAAAAGGTCATGTCAAGTACATTTCTGTTCTTTATGGCAAATAAGAGTGCTGACTGACATATATTATGGAATGTTCCACTGCTGTAAAACTAATCTCCAACTATAAAAGAAAATAATTTTTATAATGTTCCACTGGACAAATGTACATTTAACCATATAAATATATCAGCTACAGACATAAGATTGATCTGCGATTTTTATAGAGCAAATATCTTACCACATGCAAAAATGGAACAGGAGCAAAATTAGACCACCTATCTTTAGCTTAACACTTTTAAATCCTAGAGGTGACACAGTTATTTCAAATTTATTTTAACTGCCTATTATGTTTGGTTAAGGAAATTTTTATAGCAATACACTGAAGATAGGCACACGATGTAATGACTTCGCTTCTTGGAAGACAGCATTCTTTTAAAAATCTAATTTATGAGAAGAAACGTGACAGTCACAGCTTAATGCCAAACAATCCCAGAAGGGCAGGTTAACAATTGTCAAAGGAGCCGATGCTTGAATGGGGAAACGAGGGGAGAGAACAGGGGGACAAAGGAAGGTTAAAGAAAATCACACAGACAGTGAGAGGAGGGGAGTATTCAGTGCCTCACTGCAGCTATGCTGATGGTGGTCGGGGGACCCGGATCCCACAAAGTATGAGCAGGCAAGCAGGAGCCATGGAACCAAAACGAACGTAGAAAGGAACAGAACGAGGACCCCCTAAGCAGTCTGAGGAACTGACACGAGGTGAGTTTTCCTGACGTCCCTCTTCGTATCATTTCCCAATTTAAGACACATCTCCTCTTCAAGGTGTGTCTTCCCTGATCTCTAAATGGGGAACAGGAAGATCCCAACTGGTGTGTGTCCTCTGATCTAACGCTATCTGCGCAAAAATCTTTTTATTTAAGAATAACTGGTAATGTGTTTTATGAACTTGGAAAAGGACTTTTTTCCTTTATACAAAACATAAACAAGGGAATTTTAAAATTCGTGCCTGCTCACCTCTCAGACATGCTTTGAAAGCCCTCTGTGATCAACCTGTTCCGCTGGGCTGCACCATAATTAGTTATATGGAAGGTCTGTCGTAAATTGCTGGCTTCCTCAACTCCCTGGAATTCTGACTTAGTTTAGTCTTTGTTCTATCGAGCAAGGCTTGATATAATGTCATTTTCCTCATCAGTGACAAACCTTTATGAGCTCAGTGTGACAGCCCACAAAAAATGCAGCCCTTTTTATTACATCAAGTCAGCTTTCCTACTTTCAGGCCCCCACTTATTAGGGAATAGAGGGTATCCGCCTGCTTTTCCCTGTGATACACGTGTCACACGCTGGCATCTAACTGCCACTGGTCTCACCTCTAACCCTCAGAGGTTAAAGGCTGTGTCTCTAGCTTCCTTCATAAAGACAAAAACTGGGAACGGGTTCTCCCAGTACCCTGGAAAGGAAGTCCACCATCACCTCATTTTCAGCATTCCAGCTAGCTCTGACTTTAGCCAACACACTTAACCTTTCTGAGCTGCCATTTTCTGAATCAAAAAGAACAGTAGTCACGGAAGACTTAAAATTCTATAAACTAAGACTTCCCTCTATCCCCAATGTCCAATTATTTCTGTTTGTCAGGACACACCTCCGGGAATATTGGTAGGAGGAGGCTTAGAGAACGAAATTCTCCAGCTCCCATTTCAGGTAGAAGCAGAGGCCTGGCAGTGCCTCCCAGAAAGCAGGTGGGCAGGAAACAGCTACTAGGGGAGCGGGTGGATTACATGAAAGCATGAAAGAAGGGGAGGCTCATGGCTGGCCTTCCCTGGTCTCAGAATACTTTGTCACGTCAGGGGGCTCTTATGTGATCACACCCACCTAACCCCTCAGATGCTCAGTGGTTCCTAATTTAGCTTTCACTGTAATTCATGGCAATGTCACTTGTTAACCTATTCAAGTAAGGGCTTCAAAACACTTCTTAAAGAAGTACTTTGGGTTTGTGGGGAGATACCTGAAACACACGCATGTCCTTCTGCATCCACGTGTCACAAACCAAGCTCCTGAGTCCCGTGAATTTTCAGGTTGGCTCAGAGTCTGTTCTAACACTTCTGGAAGGAAGAGACATACCCCATGTTCTGATCCTCTGTCTCTTTTACCCTTGAAGCGACAGCATTCTCTACTAGGTTCTGGGTAGATTAAAAGGTATGCCCTGCGGGTTGCATTATCTCTAAATCATCCATGATGGATTCCGCTTAGTTTAAATGAGTGCGTCCCATTTGCACAATTGCCCTATTAATTTACTCATCATTGATTTACACCACTTTCGCTGGCGCTCTTCAGCCAGACCCCTATTTTACATGTATGCTCACTAGCTCAGTTTCAGTATTTCACTCCCCTGCAGGCGTCCCACTCTTCTGGCTCTTCATCTGTCTTCATTTGTCCGTGTTTTATCTCCATCCTCCCCGGCTCCTCCCTCCGCTGGCTGCCTTCTTTCAGCTTCTTCTTGTTTCTCCTACGCTTCCCTTCTCCCTCGGCCTTCCTCTCCTCTTACTTAACAGCACCTAATAAATCTCCAATTAGAGCTTAGCCAGCCAGAGGAAAAAGGGTCTGAAGGCTGAAGAAATAGAGGCAGCCCAGAGCACCTGATAAAAGTCAGGAAGAACAAGAAGAAAAAATATGCCCAGAGCCCATGAAAGCAGCTTGAAATCTAATCTGAGGATTTCAAGTATTAAATCGTTAACAAGGAGCACACCTTGGTTAAGCATCTTATAATAAAGATAGCGAACACTGTGCCCTCTGCCACCTTGGAGAAGCTTTGACTTTAGATTATATTTTCCCTCTAGATACAGCACCTTTAGAGGCTGATTTTGCTCTTCAGCTAACAAGCAGAAACTCCCTCCTCCAGCTGTCGCCAGAACCAGATCAACACCTTTGGGAACATCTAAGATCAAAACACCACTGGGGATAACTGAGGGCTGAAATATGGCCGTTATCACTTTATGATTTCTATAAGGAGGGTTTTAAAATCTTCATTACATAAAAGGAGAAGCCCCCCCCAAAAAAATTCTTCTTTTTTTTGAGATGACATATTAGTTATTACTTGTGGGTTTCCTATCCTTTTCTATCTCAAAGATTCAATTTGTCCAAACAAAAAGTAGCAGTGGTTTTATGCAAAAATACACATAATAAATACACAATTGGAAATGATATTAAACATGGTGTGACTGTCCTTCTCCCCCTATCTCTTGTGGGTCAGAATGCTATTTTAATTTCACTTTAGGACTTTTCATTTTAAGATCTGGGCAAACAAAAAGAAAAATGTGGTCACCAAAACACTAAACTAGTAAGAAGAGCTACATCCTTATTTAAGTTCATTAGTTTTTTTCTTTTTCAATTTCATTAGAATTTGCTAATCAATTCAAGAACATCTGACTTACCTGTTTTTTTCGCAGCTGGCACTTTAATAGGAAACACTGTACCTCTAATATTCCTAAAGAGTATAAAGATAGAAAAGTACACTAGAAATAAATACTGATGTATCCTGTGTGGCCAAGGACCACAAGTCATCCATCTCTGTAACTCCCAGAGTACACAATACACCAGACGGATGAGGTAGAGGGAACCGGCACAGGACTACTCCGTATTGCCAACATATCCTCACATCTGAACGTCTCTGTGAAAATCACCCCAGTGTAAGAGGTTCAGAGGCCCTGGCCAGGCAGCTCAGTTGGATAGGGTATCATCCTCATATGCCGAGGTTGCAGGTCGATCCTTGGTCAAGGCATATACAAAAGCAACCAATGAGTTCAAAAATAAGTAGAACAAATTGATGTTTCTCTCTCTCCCCACCCCTCTCTAAAATCAATCAATCAACAAATAAATAAAAAAAAAGACATTCGAAGACACCCCACCAATACCACAAAGAAACAAAAACAGAAAGGCAACAATATGCAGAGTTCGGATACACACGTACACAGGCAGACAACATTAACCGTACCTAAAGAAAGGGAAGTCTCTGTCTGGTAAAAGGAGTAAGTTAATTACCTTGTATTTTGATTCTGGCGATTAAAGTGAAAGTCCCGATTCTTATCAAGGAATGAAATGATGCTGGGAGTTTCCAGCGTATTGCACTGGAGAGGCCCCCGATCAAAGCTCTGCTCAGTCAATCAGCAGTTAGACAGCTCCTGTGTCCAACTCTGGATCTCACCTCCCTGGGGGACACGGAGGCTGACCTATGGGGTGCACCACTCAAGTGCTAAGGGAACCTAGATTTTGGCTTGGCGCTACGAAAGTGGCATCCTGTGGCAAAATTAATGAGCGTAAGCCTTCTGCGTGTGGACTTGGAGTTGAGTCAAGGGCTTTGTCTCATTTTCAAACACTAAAGAGGACCCAATTTGGCTTGAGGCTCACAGAATTAGAGGACTAAAAAATATCTTGGAAATAATCTCTACTCTCCTAAACAATAGTACTTCTGAACCTGCCAGTCTTTGTTTTCATTCAGCAACATATTTTAAACATTTCTTTTCCGTGTATGTGCCCTGACCAGGGATCGAACCCACAACTTTGGTGTGTCAGGACAATGCTCTAACTAACTGAGCTACCTAGCCAGAGCTATTTTCAACATTTTAATACATTTTAAAGACAACTATCACTTTTTCTTTAAACACAGCATTTGAAAAGATTCTAAAAACTTCACTATGATTCCCTGTTACCTTAGGCCAGTGGTTCTCAAATGTTTTGAAGTCAGGGCATATTTAAAATCCTACAAATAATTGTAGGCACATTATATACAAATTTCTGAGAATTATGTTATAATAATTAAGCCAAATATTAAAGAAAAAATATAAAGTCCAAGCGTGCTTTTATGGTAATTAAATAAAATAAATACAACAAAATTAAATTTATTCTGACATTAAAAAATATTTTTATGTTACATTTTTTGAGTTATACTTTTTAGAAATCGTAAAAAAGAGGGGTTAAAAATTAAAAATGACAATAAAGTTATCTTTTTAATATATATAGATACATTCTTAATAAGATTTAGTAAATTCGACAGGTCTCAGTGCAAATGTGTTAAGTTTTTTCATTC
The DNA here is from genome assembly GCA_037038555.1 of Rhynchonycteris naso. NCBI lineage: Eukaryota > Metazoa > Chordata > Mammalia > Chiroptera > Emballonuridae > Rhynchonycteris > Rhynchonycteris naso. Next base: position 181,569,343 of record CM073000.1, on the reverse strand, counting down.
TCGTGCTTCTGAGAAATATGAGCCTGATGTGTCCTAGCAATTTCTTCAATGTTTGGGCATATATTTGAAAAGCAAACTCTCATTTCCTCATCAATACATTAAAGAATTCCTCTTTTACTCTTAATTGTATTGAGTGCAAAAAACCCACACCATACACATCATCTTAACTTTACACCAAACAAAGGATAGAAGAAACTTGCCTCCAGTCTTTCTGGGGAACATGGGGGGTAGTGTAAACAATCCAGCACCACAGCTTAAGAGCCTTTTGCAACCTAATCAGGCAAGTGAGGTGGGGGGTTGGGCAGACTGTCAGCTTACAGTCAATTCCCCACACCTCTGTCCCCCCAAACTCTAACTCCCAAAACCCTGTTGGTTTTTTGGTGCCTAACAGGCACATATTTCTCTGGAATACCATAGGGCGCACCTGGAAATCTTCTAGGGCGCACCAGCGCACCCTGGTGCACACTTTGAGAACCAGGCTGAAAATATTTTTCCTTAGAAACTTTCTCATCCTTAAATTTAAGTTACTTGAAAAATAAAATTCCTCACCCTCTACCCATCATTATAGTATTTTAAAATTAAAGGAATCTCTGAAAATTTCAATTTCAGTGTTTTGTTTGTTTGCTTAGGTTTTTAAACTTCATGGACAAGGGCAGAAGGTATGGTAGTACACAGTCAGGGCCCTGGATGCAAAGCTCCAACATAAGCTAGACTTCAAAGTCACCCACGTATGTGTTTTCCTTCCATAGGAAGGTCCTTCAGACCTTCAGTGTCTTCCTATTGTTTGAGGGCCAGAGACAGGATTCTACACTTGGCCTGTAAGGCTTTGCACAAGCACAAGGTTTCTACCCTGAGCCCCTTCCACTCAGCCAGTGCCAATGCCAATGCCCTCTGTGGAGACCACCTTCTACGCCCCCAACCTCCAAGGACTGGTGCTCATCCTCTAAATCACCACATAAACAGGTTCTTTCCTGTTGCAGAGTCTTTGAACATGCTGTCTCCTCTACCCTAAGACTTCATCACCCCTACCTTCTCCTGGATAACTCCTATGTACCCAACAGATACCAACTTAAATGTCATCCCTGAGCTGGTCTAGGCTTATCACCCCATTCATAGTCATCACCACAATTTCCATTTAGGAATTCAGGGTTGTTTTCTATACGTCTCCCCTGCTGGCATGTAAGCTCAATGAGGGTTGTAACCACATCAGCTGTTCACCAACATCTCCCAGTATCTAACTCTGGGCAAAACATACAAAAAGGGCTCAGTGAGCACTTGATGCATACATACATGTGCTAATAGAGGATACTCTGGATACAAAGAAGTATCCAAATGTCAAGAGGTAACAACTATCAATAACAAATATCAAATACATGAATGTGTGTGACCCAGACCAAGACTCTTAAGGAATTCCAAAAAACGGAGGCAGAAGGAGGAGATTTCAAACGTAGAGGAGGAGGACAGCACAGCCATGTGCCTTGACTGATGCTTACTGCTTAATGGTTTTGCATGGTTTACCTCATTAAATAAATTGCCTCAACAATTATGTTGATCCTGATTTTCAAAAGTGAGGGGACTACAGTAAATGGCAGAGTTAACAGTCCACTTTATGTCTCCTTTGACTCTAAAAACAAAGGTGTTTCCAGTGCACCATGCTGCCCCGCCTCCTATGAAATACACGCGCCCCACAGAGGGGGCAGCACCAGGGCTGGGCCTCCGAGGACAGATACTGAGGGGCTATGGGTGCCCGCGTGTCTTGTAATCACTAAGTGGGAGATGTGCTGTGCAACTACCCAGTCATTATGGTTCCTGAAGGTTACATGGCACAGGCAATCGGAACAGGAATTTACTAATTTATTCCAAATATAATTCCCATGTTGGCTAAAATGTTAAGAGCTTCTAACAGCAGAGAAGTTCATAGAGAAATCACCCTATTAACCCACTTGTAGAAATAAGATTGGCTCATACTATGCAGTTTTATTAACTCCCACCAAATCACAGTATACGGTTATTTGTGCTCATAGCAGAAAGCAATGAAAACAATACGTCCAATTGAACCAAAAGGAAACTATATTAAGTAAAAATGGAATACACTCAGGGGGAAGGAGCCCTCTTTTTGCCTGCTCCTTCAGATCCTGGCATCTTTGGAAGAAGAAAGTTGTCTACAGTTTTTCTGTCCAGTACTCCAGGTTTCAGAACAAGCTTGGGCCTGTTGACGCTACCTTGGCTTCCTGGTGCAAGGGATGCTCCTTCCCATGAGTGAACGAGCCACGTCCATATCCACGTCACAGTTGCAGTTGTTTTGTTTGTTTGTTTTGCTTTCATTTTATTTTTTTATTCATTTTAACTACTTTAAAGAGTTTGGGAGTGTTTCCTCAAAAACTTACAGGATTCTGTGAGGAACTCTGAAAGTCCCTTATGACCTATGCTCTTCTTCTGACATTCCATGCTTCCTCCCCCCCTGAAGCCATGGCTCCATTAGAGTGAGCTGGCTCTCAGTACTGAGGAGAGCTCCATGGCCTCCGCCTCAGGCGCTAAAAAATGGCTCCAGTTACAATGGAGCAAGGGCCCCAGATGGGCAGAGCATCACCCCCAGTGGGCTTGCTGGTGGATCCCGGTCAGGGCACATGTGGCAGTCTGTCTCTGCCTCCCCTCCTCTCACTAAAAATAATAATAATAAATTAAATAAATAAAAAATGCTGAAAAAATTAAAAAGAATTTTTTTTTTTTGTTATACCAATCAGGTTGGAAAAGAGGTGGGAAAAAACTGTTACTGTCCTGCACTGGTGAGTACATGAGAAAACAGACCCTTCCCAACACATGTAACAACATGAAAACATGGACAGCCGTAGATACAGCAATTCAGCTCCTAGAAACTGATCCTAAAATGATTCCTGGAAAAATGTGAGAAGAAGAAGAAAATCCAAGGGTGTTCACAGCAGCCATGTATTGAAATGAATATTGCAAGCAATCTAAATATTTGTAAATAGGGAAATGGTTAGAAACTGTGTTATCATATAATGGTATATACTACGCAGCCACCAACAGTTCATACGGAGAAATGTCCTGATGTTGCAAAATGTCCGTGGTTTATCGAACAGTTAATATATGACATGCATTACTGTTATTTGATTGGTAATGAGCATATAATACATTTTACTGATTTTAGTTTTTAATAAAAATTGTATATATATCAGGTGTGCAACATGATTCAATATGTACAGTGAAATGATCACCACAGTCAAACTGATTAACATATCCACCTCCTAGCAAAACTTACCACTCTGTGTGTGCATGTGTGTGGTGAGAGCTACCTGAAATCTATCCTCTTAGCAAATTTACAGCATGTGATACAATACTATCAACTATAGTCATCCAGATTAGGGAGGACTAACTCTGGAGAGACACCATCCTCAAACTATACATATGGGACCCGATGAGGGACTGAGTGGACTTCACTGATATACCAGCAACCACCTGTTTTCCTCTTGGAAAATGAAGAGAGTTTGCTGGCTCCTCATGAAGAGGATTTTGTTATTTCCTCTCTTTTGTTTTTATGAAAAGAAACACTCTTACTTTAATTGTCAGTCTGCTTCCTCTGCACCTGATGCACTTCCTTTTGAAAACCTGAGAAACTAGAGCTCGCAAAGGATTCTTTTAAGTGGGAGGCTCCAAGTTGCATGCCATGTTAAACTAACTGTATCAAGTTTCAAACTAAAAATTTAAAGAATAAATCTGAACTCAGTAAAAATGATTTAAAGTACTACGGAATATAACCAAATGCAAGTATGTTTTATATACATAGACATATATGCCAGAAGAGAATTATATTTGACATTTCACTGATTCCAAGGTACCTACTTATACACATTTCAACATCTCTGAAATTGGACCGCATCTTAGAATCAATGGCATGTCAATTCAATTATTAGTGCATATTCTTAGTGGTACAGAAAATAACACTGCATCTTGCAATTGATGGTACCTTCAAATGGATGAAATATTGTTCTGTCAACACAACAGTTAATTCTTTGGATAGTGAAGGGAAGGGCAGATTAATCAAATATTAAATGCTAACAATCCTTCATTTCCCAACACAAGATAAAAACAAAAGAGAACCATTATTGTTCCCTCCAGGTAGAGCAATCTCTCCCATCCCACCACAGATAAGCTGGTTTGCAGAGAAGCAGGGGCATGACAATACAGCCTTCTCAATATCTGCACTCAAAGCACAGCTAACATGCTGAATGGTACCAACAGTAGCTTTTTCAAGATTCCAAATCCATCTTCTACCCTGACTACCGTACATAAATGACATAAACTGCTCATCAATAACATAAAAAATTCATATTCTGTCTATATAGCAGCTGCTATGTTAGGTTTATGTCAACAGTAGGTCTGATTTTTTAATAGCATAAATGTTTAAAGAGATGGCAATCCCTGTAAAATATCTATGGGGATATTGGAACTTCCTATCCATCTGGGACAAAGGCATTTCTTGAGGGGGGGCAATTCTCTGTTTTACCTATCTCACAACCCTGTCCTCTCCTACAAGATGGTTTCCCCTTCTGTCAGCTGAACACAAGCATGACTGCCTTGCTCCTGCATTCCCAAAAGGACATTGCTGCTGCCCCTTCTCCACAAATTCACAAACATATTGTCACAGTCCAAAGTCTATAAGGAAATTAGACACCTTTTGTGAAATGGAGATTATTTATTTTTCCCCTCTCAGGTCTAAAATTCTATGATTTTATAATCTTCTATTTCTACTGAGACCCACTTTCTGAAACAAGGCAAGTCCCACCATGAGCACCCTAAATAAATCTGTCTCTTACACACACACACACACACACACACACACACACACACACACACACACACATCATCAGCAGCAGCAGCATCAATGATTACTATTTCACAAACTCAAAACCGCTATTTAAGCTTAATTTAATTTTCTTTTTTTTTTCGCTTGCAGCCATCAGATTACCGAAGATCTGTGTTTCATCTCTCAGTGGTTATAATTCAAGCTGAGTTCTTTGGGACCCCAGACCCTCAAACCATGAACATGACCTGTCCCTACTCTCTCACTCCAGTTATCACAATTTTTTATCTATATATTAAAATTCCAACAATTTATGTCATGCTTTTTGATGATCCTTTGTTGTTCATTATATATAGGCACTGTTATTTAAGGGGAGGAGTGTTTGGTGTGAGAAGGCAGTAAATAGAACAGACCATAGTGTTGGCTTCCTTAATGAAACCCAAACCTTAAGTTTCACAGTTTTTACCCTTTAATCTTTCCTCTGCACCAGTTGTAGAATATAACAATAGACTTTAAACACTCAATCACTCATGTGTATTATCTATTTATTAATATGGTATGTTTTTCTGACAATGTTACTTTGAATTTTCAAATCACTAAATAAACTTTAAGCAAAATAACCACATTTGGTAACTGTACTTCAAATGAAAAGTAGATTTTAAAACTAGAATAGATAATAACATTTTTTTCTTTGTATGGTAATAAATATTTGAAGCCAGGCCTTTAAAATTATCCTGTTGCTTGCATTTTTCAGGTTTTCAAACTGTGGGCCACTGTCTATTCTATGCTCCTGTCTTCATGGTCACTCTCTCATTTTAACCCAGAGAAGAAAACTTCCCCAGCAGGTACTCTTTTGCTCTTCGCCAAGGGACCGTTCAAGGCGGGAACCTTCACTGGGCCGTCCTATAGAGGAGGTGTGGTCCTGTGAGTGAAGGACTCCTTTCTCTACCTGTTTCTCCCTATAATGCAGACACATCCATCTAGGGTCCCAACGAATAAATTAGGGGCAGAAGGATAGGAGGCTTCACTTTAAGAGGATCTTGGCAACTCTCTCCATTCCTGCTTTTACCCGAGTACCCAGCATTTCAGGAATTATTGGGTGCTTACCCAGATATCAATAAAGCTAATATTTTGGCTCACGGTTCTCATTCCCATTCGTTCATTGTCTCTCTACATGTGTGCACACACATACACACCACATACACACCTGGAGACAGATAAACAGATAGAAGGATAAAGATACAGATAGGAACACAGACACACAGACACTCTCTCTGACAGATCCCTAGGGAGGGAAAAGGTAAACTCCTAATAAACGTGTCATATTCTTGTCAAATTTTATCAGTCAGACAACAATACCTATATATTATTGAGAAAACTTAAGAGCTGGTGAGTAACAAAGAAGAAAAAACTAACAGATTCTTCTCATCTTATGTACAAAGCAAAACATGGCTCTCAAAATGTCTCCTGGCTAGTTAATGTGTCAATCTAATATGCACGCTGGCTGTGTGGTGAGGGGAGAGTGTGTTTTGTCTGGGCTTCTGGCAATCAGCTGTCCATGCCTGCAGATGTTTCTAGTTTTCCTTCTCCATGTCTGAATCCACAGATCCTCTCATGACCTCACTTATTCCTAGAAGAATGAACACATGCTCATGGAAACAGTACACAAGAAGGCAGGTGACGGAGGGACAAGACGATGAGAGTCCTAAAGCTTCAAGTGGTAGATTCAGTTCTTGAGCTCTTACACACAGATGCCGTGATAAGCATTTAGATACATTATCGTTTAATTTGCTTCTCACCGTAATCCGGTGAAGTGGAAATTATTCTCTTATCATAAGTAACTTGCTCAAGACGACACAGCTGGCAAGTGGGAAAGCTGGGACTCGAACCCTGGCAGGTCTCATCCTAAAGCTCATGCTCTTTACCACTGTGCTGTACAGCCGACCTCGCAAAGACAGCGGGTTGGGTTCCAGGCCACCACCATGTAGTCGTCATCTTTTGGGGGTAGAGAGTGTTATGTTACCTTCAATTTATAAAAAAATAAAAATAAAATAAATAAAAAAAAAGCAACGTCCATGAAGTGCAATAAAATGAGGTGTGCCTCATTAAAGATACAGAAATACTAACGTAAAAAAATTTTCCAATGGGCGGAGCAACAAATGGCTCCAGCCAAAGGTGGCCCCTGGCCTTCTTAATCTGTGAGAAACGTTAAAACTGGAACTCTCAAGGTGGTGTGTACCTTCTAGACGAAATCACGACCTGAATAAATCTCCAGATTTCATTTTCTGAAACAAGGTGTCATCAGCTACCAAATGCAGCAGTTCTCCCATTTTCGTGTGTACCTGGGAAAGCCTCACCACACAGAATTACCAGACACAAAGACTCTTTAATTAAGTAATGTCACACACAAGGCTGCTTCTCTTCTGGGCAACACTCATTTGAGCCTGATTAAATTGCTGTGTTGAACTTCTGAGTTGAGACTGCCCTTGAGCCGAACCTCTATCTGATCTTTAATTCTACTGCCCACTCATTTCCTGCAGAGCTCACAACTCTTGGTCCCACCGGAGCAACCTGGTTCAGGCCCTGCATCAGTATGCTCAGTGCTGAATTCATTTCTGCAGGGAGTCCAATGTGCCTGAACTTTCCAAAATCATTTGGCCCCCATTACTAATAAGCACTGCTCTTAAATAGGTTGTAACTCCAGCTAATAGGCTCCATAATCATAGCTGAATCGAACAAAAGGGTTCAGGAGAGAGAGCCATCCATCATTTTTATTCCCATCAAATACGCTGCAAAAGACAGAAACTTTCCGATTTCAGAATCTCAGGGTCTCAATTTGCTCTCTGGGCTTTTAACAGAGGGAATAGGAAGAGACTTACCCAAAGGAGTGCAAAATTCCAAGCCCTGAAATAAAAGACTTTATTGTATATATAACTCAAGAAGAGAGAAATAAAAAAAAAAAAAAAAAAAGATCTGGAGTTTTAACAGATTTCACCAGAATTGCTAGAGGTCAGAGCACTTAAGAATCTTCCTTCCACAGATGAGCCTGATTACTTATCAGTATGGGGTAGAAACAGAAAAAAGGTAACTTGTTGACAGGATTGCATTCTTCTACTAAGTGATAAATAATCAGAGTAGCCCATAAACTCCTAAAACAATGACAGCAACAGCAAAAACCCCTGAGATGACTTTCAGTACCACGTCAGGAGTTCCTGAGGTTTCCTTTGAGGGCAATCTTACCTTCAAATTGACTTACGAGCATGAACAGGTACAGCTGGTATTTAAATGTCACTGCCTTTTATGAATCCTCATTTAAAAAAATATTTGCCAGAAGATGCACACTACTACTGTGATATACAAACACGCACTCTGAGGTGACTGCTGTGTTTGGTAAAATCAGGTTGGTAATGTCGTCAGTCATAATCGCAGATTCCTGCTGAAAGATATGGGGTGGGGGGGGTGCCCACAAACGTGAGTAACGCACAAAGATCCACCTAGTGCCCAAGAGTGAGTCCAGAGGCACATATGCGGAAGAGTGGTTCATGTCAACAACCGTCTGCAACTTCTCACTAAGCACTTTTAATATATTGCTTTTTGATTTAAAACAGTGGTTCTTCACCTGGGTTCTATCGAACCCTAGGGGTTCGATGAGTCGGTCTCAGGGGTTCAGAGAGGCCTCTGCAGCGGAGGCCAGAATAAAGTAATACCGTAATTTGTTGTGAGTTCATGCACTTTGTTGGTTTTGTTCTTTGAGCAAGGTGATGTTCATGCACGGCTCATTTTGTGCACCAGTAAAAAAACATATACCTATGTCTTGAATTTGGAAAAAAAATCATATTTTATTTATCACTAAAGAAGGGTTCGGTGAATGCGCATATGAAACTGGTGGGTTCGGTACCTCAAAAAAGGTTAAGAACCACTGATTTAAAATAACAAAAGAAAAAGCAAACGAAATCTAAATCTTTTCACCAAAATGAATAATATTTTAAACTTGATCCCGGTCTTTGTTTTCCTTAATACATACTTAGGTTTCTAATAAGACTATTTACATTGCTACTTACATTTTTTTCCTCCATCATTTACATAGTCTGAGCTCTGACTAAAAAAAAATAAAATAAAATCAGTCTTGTGTGTGTTTTCTCTGCCAAGACCTTTACTTCCCTTACCACCTCCTTTAAGAGAAAGCATTGTGGATGGGTCTGTTTATCTCTCTCAAAATAAAAGCTCCCCATATAACAATATCTTCAATAAAACCCTCTCTTATGCCTCAATCAATGAGGTGACCGTGGTATCACAAAGGGCACAGCACAGGAGAGTGTGAGGGAATGTCTTAATACTTTAATTGCCACATCCCTGAATGCAGTTCTCCTCTTTACTAAGTGTCAAGGATTTCCTCTCATTTCTAAGCCTCTTTAGCGCCTTTTTGCAGCATTGAAAGGTCCCTCATCTGACGTCCTTGGGAAAGGTTCTCCTTTATCTACCACTCTGACTCTTCTCTTCTCTGAAAGTGCCTTCCTGGAGCCACCGCCTTCCTCCCACTGAGGGAGACACACATGGGAGATTCTGTCCCACTCCGCCTTTACAAGCTCACTCATCAGACCTCCGTAGAGGGGATCTGGAAGGTTATGCCTCTAGCTGTTCTCTCCTATGTCGGGCATCCATTGGACAGAACTACCCTAGAAGCCCCTCAAACTCTCTATAAAAGACAAACTCCATAACATGGCCCTCACAGCTCTAAAACTGCTGGCCCCACATTACAGACCTGAGCATATTTCACACAGCAAGCAAACTGATGACTACTCCAAGAATACCCTGTCTTGCTATCCATTTCGTGTCCTTGCCCCACGTCTTTGCCTAATGTAATTCTATCTTTCAAAGTCCAATTGCCAAAACCCTTACTCTGATAAACTCTTCTTTTTGAAATTCAAGCTTATGATTGACCTTTTGCTTACACCACTTACACTAGGGCACCTTGTATTATAATTGTTTGTGGGGTTTTCTTAGTCAACCTACAAGAAATCTACCAAAGGGGGCCTGCCGTTGACAAACCTACATATACCCTTCAAGTTGCTTTAGTCAGGAAACTTTCATAAAATTGGATAAAATCGTCACGAAGTTCATTTTAGAGAGAAAAAAAAAACCATGAAGACTGCTTAACTGAAACCACAGCCATTTTATGCATTTCAACAATATGGGATATTTTTGTTTCTTCTATAGTACACTTCCTGGGGATGGATTCATGAGAATGTTTTATATGCATATTCTTTAAAATACTTCATGTAAAATTCCTTTTAGGCTCTAAGCTATTTGTATCTCCAGTGACTGTCACAGAGCAGGTTAGAAAGAAGAAAAATGAAATGAAAAAAGGAAAGAGGTAACATTTCAAAACATCAGGGGAGCAAGTCTGAAACTGACGGGAGGGAAGGTCCAAATGTTAGCTACAGAGATGGAGGGAAGGGATGAGGAAATTCTAAACGCTTGAAATTTTCCCAGATAATAAAATGGGGATGTGTTTGTATTTTTTTTTATTGTGGCAAAATAGAATACACCATTCTAGCTAGTTTTAATGTACAGTCAGTGGCATTAAGTACATTTACATTGGTGTGCGACCATCATCACCATCCCTTTATAGAACATTTTTTGTCACCCAAAGTGGGTCCCTAGTCTCTCCGCCCCTGAGCCCCTGGTGACATTGCCTCTATGCATCTGCCTACTCTGGGTACCTCATATAAGTGGAATCACACAATATTGGTCCTTCCGTGTTTGGTGTGCTTCACTCAGCGTTATGCCTTCAGAGTTCATCACACTGTGGCATGAGTCAGAACCCTCCTCCTCGTCAAGGCCGAGCGCGGCTCCGTTACACAGCTAGACCGCGTGCTGCTCAGCCACCCAGAGGAGGTACACATGGGTGGCTTCCACCTTTTGACTGTGCATAATGCCGCCACCAACACTGGGGTACAGGTTTCTCTTGGAGTCCCTGCATGAAGTCCATTCTTTTGAGAAAATACCCGGAAGTAAAACTGGTAGATCATAGGGTAATATTATTTTAGGAACTGCCATACCATTTTCCAAAAAAAGATGTATTTTTGGTCTTTAGGAGACAACCTCTTCAGACCTCCACAGCCACCCTACAAAATGCGAGATGAACTGGATTAGAGGTCCCCCATGTTGCGACATGTCTACCAGAATTCTGATTATAAAACTTAGAGTGATAAAGCCATCGTTAACCTAACACCTGAACATATCAACCTGCCCTCTTCTCCACAACAAAAAGGGAAAACCCGAAACAACACAGTCTCTGAAGCGCAAACTAAGAAGGCCTTATTTACAGGGGAGGAAAAGGAAGAGGAAAGGGGCGAGGATGGAGAGAAGAGGGCAGGGAGGCCCTGAGTGGCAGACTAAAAAGGGGACCTGTTATCCGGACTCACCAAACGCCCCGCTGTAAAAAAACACAACAGCTTACACATACCGCCGCAAGAGGCGATTAGGAGGCAAAGCGATTCCGTTTCAGGGAAAAGGTGCCCCTACTCTCTTACTCATTTCTTTACTTTTCAATTTATTAAGTAAATTTATCATTTTACCCATTTACCTGGTTCCAAAACCCCAGTAAGATTTTCTTATTCAACAGGGACAGGGAGTCACATTTTTTTTTTAATTTTTTATTTTATTTTATTCATTTTAGAGAGGAGACACAGAGTGAGAGAGAGAGAGAAAGAAAGAGAGAGAGAGATAGGGGGAGGAGCTGGAAGCATCAACTCCCATATGTGCCTTGACCAGACCAGTGCAGGGTTTTGAACTGGCGACCTCAGTGTTCCCAGGTCGACACTTTATCCACTGCGCCACCACAGGCCAGGCAGGGAGTCACATTTTTAAGATTTTCCCTTATAAGTAAACAGCCCAGCAAAACGATATAATTTTTAAAAACTGCCATGTGTCACTAAGTCACTGGTGACGATACTTGGATTCTGTATTTGCATTTTCCTTTTTTTCTCTAACCCTATGTTCATTGAAATATACAGAGTTTACGAGGTAACAGGGTTCTGAAATCCAGGATGGAATCTGAAGTGAAAAAATAACATCAACATCCTCTAAAGGGTGGGAAAACACTAATTCTGCTTCTTTGGAAATTTTACTTTGGGACCAAATTACAACAAATCACAAAGAAAAGCATGCTAAACTCATTCACACATTGCATCACTCATCAGACACAAAGTGTAAATACTTATTAGCATTCTTTAGGTAGCCTGGAGTAAGGAAAAGCAGAGCTCAGCTCATAAAAGAAAACCAGGTACCTCTCCTGCCCTTTATAACTGTCTCCTTAGACTCATTATCTTTACCTACAAAGAGGGTCCCATGTTCCTAGAGTTCCGTGGTCCCCAGGAATGGAAGCCCAGCAGTGACCACTCACTGGAGGCACGGTAGCCGCTGCCTGGGAGCTGGCACTGGTCTGGCAGGCCTTTCCCACGGAAGCAGCACTTGGAAACCAATCCCACTCTGTAATCTGGTTTAGTCATTTTAAAACTTAACATGGACTCAATAGGCTAGCGGGACATAAAAGTAACACAAATTTTTAGAAGGTGTCACCGGAAAGAAGGGATGGGACTTCAGCGGCTCCATAGGACACATCCCTCCCATCAGGAATTACATGTTCCCTCTGATATTTTCCTCTAAATGTTTATTGAACAAGCTCCTGCCTTCATCCATATTATTCTGATTACTGCATGAAAAGTTTCAGGAATTCTAGAAGAGAAATCTAAGGCAACTGTGCATTAAAATAAATGAAAGGATGACTCCTAGTTCACAGTCACTATATTTCATGGCTAAAACACTTTCTGCCTTTTTTATTTCTTCTTCCTTTTTTTTTTTTTTTTTTTTTAATTTAACTGCAACCCATTCCCCTTGGCTTCAGTTTTGAAGTAATGATATAAAATTCATTTTATCTCTTTTTCAAGCCTAGCTCCTTCCCTACATAACATCAGACATGTCATATCTGAGGAATTATTAAAATAAGACGGAGCCTGCTCTTTCTGAGCAGAAAAGCCTCTTTGAGCTGGCATCCTCAGGAGAGACACGGGCTCAATCTCATTAGTCGGTGCTGAGACGCGTCCTAGTCTCCAGGTTCAAGGTGATGAAAGATTAGGGCGTTGGGCCTTGCTCCATTTCGTATGCAGCACACATCCCTCCCTGCCTGTGAACACGAAATTACATTGAACCTGGGGAGTCTAACTCCATTAATTTTAAATGGAAGATTAATTTAACAATATGCGGCAGATATTTGTTACAGACCTATCATGTAAAAGTGACGGTTAGCAATAAATTGCGGTGACTCATACTGGCCGGTGGCCCTGGCTCAAATAAATCAGGAGGCATTTACACATAATTGCTGTTTTTAAAGACAGGGATATGGGTGATGTGTTTCTTTGATGAAAGATTGGGCAACCCCATTCAAAGAAACAGCAGCTGATATTGAAGCCACAGCGCTGTTCTGGAGGGAGACTTTTTTGATTAGAATTTCTGGAATAATCATTTAGGAATAACAAATACTGCATTGACGTATAGTAATCTTTTTTTAAAAAAGCCTGTGTAATAATTCTGGGGCTTGAAATCGTCCTGGTATTTTTTGTCAATTTCCTTAAAGTAATTACAATAATAATACCCTCAGAAATCACAATTTGCAAGAGATGAAGAGAGGAGGAAAAGGAAGAGGCAGGAAGAACAAATAATTGATATACATAAATAATAATTTGCATGGCTCTGGGAGGGGCAAAAAGGGACCATGGTAACTGGAGAGAAGAAGCATTCTGAAGAAGAAAGTATGGGATTCTGCAAAATGCCATTCTATGGAGTTTCCCTGACACCTTTTTTTCAAAGCACAGTCTCACCTGCTGGAAAGGAAGCAGTAGGGGTGAGGTGTGGGGGGGAGGCAGCACACGGGGTGCCCCGGACACTGAGTCACCATAGAGGAGGCCCTGAAAAGGGAAAGCCCAGAGTGTGGGGCGCTTGCAGCTCTCATGGGAGACACCTCTGAGCGGAACCATCTCATGTGGGGCCCGCCAGGCCTCTCAGTGCAGAATGAGGGTGTTATTCTAATCTCCTCTCTTCTGCAAGCACTAGCCTGGCCAGCACTTAGGGGAAGGAGGCTCAAGGACTTCTGTTTTCAGTCAAGTCCAATGTGATAGGAGCTTTGCTCCTGTCTCTTTTAAAAGATTAAGGTGGGAAGAGGGCAGGGAAAGGATTGTGTGTCTTCCCTCTAAGCACCCTCTCAAAGGACTCAAGAGGCTGCCGGGAAGTCAGCTCAAACACCTGTCTCTCAGATGTGCACAATATTCTGCTCCACTCCACTCCGTGATATAAAAAGCAGGAGGGGGTGGTTAGCACTTAAAACAACTGCTTCATGTGTCCCCTGGCTCTGGTCTTGAACCCCTCTCCAAGACGTCCTTCCACAGAGCCATTATATTAGCTGGCAGATCAGATCACTTTCCTATGGCAGATTTTTCAGAGACAGGAACAAAGTTCCCACCAACCCACAGAATTAAGCCCAAACCATGGCATGGTGCACAGCAATATTCATGCCAGTCCCTTGCATCCTTCTCCAACTTGCATTCCCTCCTCCTGAACTTCACGTTCCTAAATGTGGCCATACCACCTTTCCACATGCTGTTGCATCTACTTCGAATACTCTACTTAGTTCTCCTTATCTGGTAAACTCCTATTCACCTTTCAAAACCCAATTCCAACACCACCCCCTCTGTGAAGTAGTCATAGATATATGTGTATGTGTATGTGTATGTATGTATGTATGTATGTATGTATGTATGTATGTATATGTTTGCTGCTTGAGAGAAGGGACCTGCCCTATTAAACTTTCTATACCCAGCATCAACCCAATGAATAGAACACCAGGCACTTAATCATAATTATTAAATTAATAATAAATGGCTTATCTTAAGGAGATATTTCTCAAGACTAGACAGTATGGTTAGGATAGAAGGGATAAGGAGAAAAAGGATATGCTGATATATGTCAGAACTCTTTTATATCATGGTGATTTACAATTTCACACTTTACTGGGTAGGAGTTTAAAAAAAGGAAATAGCAAGTAGAAGTGTTTAAATGCTAAAATAATAGATCTATCAGAAGGGAAAAGGTTTGGCCTACTGCTATGAAAGAGATTATAAAAAGGTAAGATGGTTACACTGATAATAGCAACAGAAGTAAAAGCAGTGACAACTAATGTTTATTAATGCTTACTATGTAACCTGCACTTTCTAAATTATTCACATGTATTTAACTCATTTAATGTTCTCTAAGAACCTTGACAAAACAGGTACTATTATCAACGCCTTTCTATGGACAGGACACTGAGGCACAGAGCCGTTAAACGATGTGCTGAAGGTCATTCAGCCAGCCAGTGACAGAGGTAGCATTTCACTGTGAGCAGTTAGGTAAAAAATTATATTAGGAGCCAGTGGGTCCTCCTGCCCCTGACTCACCTGAGGCAAGATCCGGCCCCACTTCCTGGAAGGAACACTCTGAGCACAGTAACAGGGATTGATCGGGGCATCTACTAAATAACCGGGAAGCCCACACGGTGGATAGACCAAGAGCCCACAGGAAGGGCCAGGCCTGCAGGAAGGTGCCATGGCAGAGGTCAGAATCTCTTGAAGGCTGGGTGAGGAGTGGAGTCCCAAGGAAACCCTACTTGCTTTGAGAAAAAGGGGGTTGATAGAAACCTGCACATGAGAGAGGGTCTGACTGTTACTCAAGGTACTGCAGATGTTCAAAGTACATGTGGGTTAAAGATAAAAACCTGTTCAGACTGATGTAATATTATTAAAGAATAGCTTCAACAGACTTAGGCTCATACATACATGAACAGGTAGGTTTCCTCAATGATGATCTAAGAAGAAATGATTAAAGCTTGTATTCTGACATTTCTAACTGGGAGTGAATCTTCTTGCAGGAGACAAAGGTAACACTAGGTAACACTCTCATCATTAGCAGGGCCAGATATTTTCAAGAAATTACTGTTCTGTATTTTTATATTCGGTACACCTCTCTTAATTGAGCACTGTCACACTGACAGCAAACTTGGGTCCATGAGATCTGAAACACATCTTCAAGTAGCCAATTTAAAACAGTAACTAGCCTATGTCGTAATAATGATGATAATAATGACAGCAATAACAATCAAGGTAATGTCTTTTGTTTCTACTGTAACTTTTCTCTAAGGATTTGCAAGTTATTAGAAAACACTAATTAAACTATATAATTTCCTCAAAGAGGAAGCTACAATTATTTTGTTGTTATTGTTCAAATGGATGACTGAGAAGAAGAGTTAAGATTCCCAATGTCTCTTCATGGTAGCCTAAACCCAGACACCTCACCTCCCTTCTCTAGAAGTGCAATTGAAACTGTACGATAAGAATATAACATCACTACTTAATAAACAAATAATAATCCATCTCTCTTAAAAAAATGTACTAAGTTACTAATAGAAAGGAAGTTTATTGGAATTACAGGACAAAGAATAACAAGCTATTTGCAAGCATAACAAAGAGTAGCAAGCCATGAAATAAATCCTGAGAAATGAAGCTGTGCTCAAGCTTAGAGCATTTAAATATCCCATATCGTCTCCTTCCTTTCTGGGCTCCTGGTCAATTCAGTACAAGGCAAAGAACACCGTCCATTGTCAAGAAGCACGCAGGGTCAAAAAGGGCACTGGAGATGCTACATAAAGATCAAACCCCTAAGGAAAAAGAGACTATTCCTCATGCTTCAGTCTTCAAGGAGACTCAGAGCTAAGGTGTAAGAGTTGATAAAGTAATACCGTATCTTGAATTTACCACTGATTCCAAGGTTGCCAGCATTGCATGCCAGTAACTAGTTCAGTTTTGTGCTTTAATGTTAAATTTCTTATGGGAGCACATCACCTAATTAGAGGAATTGATAACTGCACTGTTCCATAATGAGGCCAATATATTTCAAAGTCATTAAAGATAACCAAGGCAATAAGTCTGGGTTTAAGCGGCGTTTCCTCAGATTTCACAGTCTGCATGTTGCAAGTGTGTGTGGGGTGGGGGAGAAGCAATCCCTGCCTAGTCAACTGTAAATGCTGGGTTATTGGAATCTTTAAAACAGGCAGCAAGGAGAAAATTACATGGCCAAATCTCCTTTTTCCAGTTAATGAAGAATTAAGACTCCCATTTACCATATTAGAAGGTTCATCAGAGGTCTCAGCTCTCCCTCACTGGTGTTTGACAGCAGTGTCAGTTTATCTGAATCTGGACACGTAAACGCATGACAGAGGATCATTCATAACTGTCACATCTACTTATCTCTCTCATTGTCACACCGCTAACGAAATTCAGGCCATGGAGCTGTCTGCCTCTGTCTGTCTCTGCACCACGCTGAAGGAAAAAAGGCATCCGAAGCCCATTCATGTCCTATTATCATGTCAGCACATTGTGAAGCCACAACAAGCGTCAGCACTGTGTCCTGTAATCTCTGCGTCCGTCCCAGGGAGAAGACAAGATGTCCCTAGAACTAATGTCCATGCAGACTGCAGCTGGTGTCAGCATTCAGAAAAAAATAAAAAAAGCCCAGAAAAATAATGCTATGGAGAAAAAAGGTCTTTGTATCTAGTATTCCATGTCTCAGGAAAAGAGACCCCACAACATGCAGAGCTTACCTTTGGCAATGAGGGAATGCCACTTCAGTACACAGAACCGCAGAGAGTGCGAGAGGATTTCATAAAGCAATTTGCTACAGCGTACAGACATTGACACTAGAAGAGGGCAGAGAAGCTGAGACAGGGATGTCTGTAATTAGAACGCTCGGAAGACTTTGAGGACGAGGTATCCCAAAAAGAAAATATAATTTGATTTGCAAATATTACCACAGAAGCAGCTTATCTGCTCAGAAGAAAGTAGTTTGGTTATTAGTGTCACCGACAACTGAAATCAGAGCTGCTATGATGAAATGTGCCTGTTTCCAGACAGGCAGGCCATCTACAAAATGGCAAACGGGTCGTGACCCAAACCCAGTGATCCAACAGGGAAGTGCTGGTGTGGTTTTGTGCCCCAACCTCCTGTGGAACCAAAGGAAAACACCACCAAAAGTTATTGATAATAAATTCGCATTTGGAAAGCCCTCCTTCGGTACTTCTGAAGTTCAGACAGTGGCGCTGATTTCACTGCTGCCTCTGTTTTGTTTTGTTATAAAACCTTTTTATTCAGGTAGACTGCATGCCATTCAATTCACCCACATTTTAACTGTACAGTTTGTTGAATTTTAATAAATTTATAGTTGTACAACTATAACCACAATGTAAGCTGTACAATGTTTCCATCACCCCAAAAACTTCCCACATCTCCATTAACAGTCAATTTCCCACTGGATTCATTTTTTAAAATTTCTTCTTGTACCGTTTTATAATTGAGATAAAATTCACCTAACATACGATTTGTCATTTTAACCATGTTAAACAGTATGTTTTATTGGGTTTTTAGTATGTTCTCAGGTTGTGCAACTATCATCACTCTCTAATTCCAGAATATTTTCATCACTCTTAAATGAAGACCTATCCTTAGCCAGTTAGCTCAGTGGTAGACATTGGCCCAGCATATGGACATCCTGGGTTTGATTCCCGGCCAGGGCACATAGGAGAGGCAGCCATCTGCTTTTCTACTCCTTTACCTCCCCTTCCCTTTCTCTTTCTCTCTATCTTCTCCTCCTGCTGCCATGGCCCAATTGGTTCGAGCATGTCAGCCCTGGGTGCTGAGGATGGCTCCGTGGAGCCTCTGCCTCAGGTGCTTAAAATAGCTCAGTTGCGAGCATGGCCCCAGAGAGGGCAGAGCATTAGCACGAGATAGGAGTTACAGGGTGGATCCTGGTCGGGCACATGCAGGAGTCTATCTCCCCTCCTCTCACTTGGAAAAAAAGGGGGAAAAAAAGGACCCATACTCACTGAGCAATTACCCCCTCTCTTCTGTGCCCCCCAGACAGCCATGGGCCTACTTTCAGTCTCCACAGACTTCCCCATACTGAACATGTCATGGAGGTGAGATCATAGAGTATACGCCCTCTGTGCCTGACTTCACACAATGATTTTAACGTTCAGTATTTTATTCCATTTTATGGCTGAATAATGTTCCATTATATGGATATACCACTTTGGTTTACCTATTTCTTGGCCGGCAGACATTTGAGTTGTTTCCACTTTTTGACTCATCAATAAAATTGTATGAGCATTCTGTAAAAGTTTTTATAGAAATATATGTTTCAATTCTCTTGGCTGCATATCTAGGAACAGAATTATCGGGTTGCCTCACCAGTTTTCAAGGTGTACATTGCACAACCCTGAGGATACCATTCATATTGGAGATGCAAATGATAACTTAAAACGCAGCCTTATTTGACGTGAACCTTGTTGAGAAAGAAACTGACTTACTCTGTTTACTTCAGAAGTTAGAATTGTCACAATAGGTCTGAATGGCCTTGATGACAATTCTTGCCTAAATGAACTACATTTAAGAACAGCTATGCTTCTCAAGGGATTGCTGGTGGTCAGGCTTAAATAAGACCAATACACTGCTTTTAGCCATGGTCAGTACTCAATGTCCCAATCATTCAGGGATTCGTATTTCTGCTGTGAGCCATCCGCATACATTCCCTTCCTGCACCTGCTGATGCCTGCATCTTACACATCCTATTCATTAGTAGCCCTCCTGTACATTCAAAGAACTAATGAGGAAAAAGAAAGAATGATATCCATCTGGCTTCTCATTAGGAGAACTGATCTAAAACGTTCAGAAGAAGGGATTGAAGAAAAGACACTTTTATTCTCTTCAGCAATTAATTTCTCATTCTAGCCCTAATTCCTTACTATCCCCTACTCATTTTTTTTAAGCAAACAGTCACTTGGGAAAATACACTACTTAATAAACTAAAGTGGAAAAAACAAAACGTGTATTTAAATCACAAGAAACTAGTCAGACATGGTTGTTCTCATGTAGGTACTGAATTTATATAAACACTCACAGTCACATTTACCAACGATGTTTGTAAACCTGTCAGATACCTTATTTGTCCCATTCTTCTTATTGTTTCAGTTATAAGAATTATCAGTAAGGATGATTATAAAACTATTTTATTTAGAAAACTAAATTTAATGCAGTGATATTGATCAACAAGAGTACATAGGATTCAGGTAAACATTGCTATATCATTTGAACTGTTGATTATATTAAATTATTTTCAATCCTTGAGTTTTTAGATATATGAGCTAGAAGTCATTATTATATTCAGATTAAGGCAATAGATACTATCTTTAAAAAAAACAAAACCATTAATCCTAAGGAATAGTATGTGTTTGGGGAACATGAATTAAATTAGAATGTTTGGTATGATTTTAGAGGCCACATTCTGTTTGAATATTAACACAAACTGACCTTCAAACCCATTGCCACATCTTAAAAAGTATGGGATCAATCTTAAAAACTTAAGCGCCTAATCATTCCTTATACTTTCTAGAAAATGTTTTCTGGTTTTCCCCACCCCAGTTACTGAGTGGGGACCATGTCATTTCTCCTGATACTTAATCTATTTCTGAGCCTTCGTACTTTAGCATGAACATACATTCCTCCTAAACCTGTCAATTCTTTGAGGAAGAGAAAGTTCTCTCACTTTGCTCACAATGCTCATTTGCAGACTCTTCTCTTCTGCAGTGGGGCTTTGAAATTACTCCCACAGCCAAAAACTTGAGTCTAAAGACACAGTTTGTGAAACTGGGTAATCTCAGCGAAAAGGGTGAACAGCAGAAGAGCCCTGCATTTAAGAAAAGTCCCACAACAGCAACAAGTATAAAACACAAGTCCATTTTGGCCAGCAGTTTGCAGAACAAAGTATGAAAGCATTCACAGTTGAACCAGAAGTTTAAACACAAAGAGGAAACATCTTTAGGAAGAAGTTTTTCTTTGTCACAGTATTTTATGCATGCCTCTGCTTGTCCAACAAAACAGAATTGGGGAGAAGAAAAGCAGCATCGCCAATTGGGTCAAATTACCAACAGAACAATGCAAGTGAATGTGTCTTCAGTTCTACGCAGTTTTGAAACTTCAGGACAAAAATAAATTGCATGACCGCCTGGTAACTTCCACTAGAACTTGAAGCAAATTGTTTGCCTCAAGCTGGGTGGAATATACATTCAAATTAAGGCTCTTGAAGGAAATTATTAAGTAGAGTCATATTAGTTCTCTCTGAAGCATACTCATTTTCAGTATTGCCACTGTATAGACCAATTATGATACCTTTCCATGCTGAGAAATGATTGTTCTGCTAACACAGTTCTGGTAAGAATCAAAAGCACTAAGTTTTTAACCTTGGGGGATTTTTGTTATTGTTGCTCCCTTGCCAGTTCCCTCAAATGGAAAACATCTTCCATTAATCTAAATGCAAAATTTGTTTCGGCTTTCCAAAGTTACTTGAAAAATGTTAAGCACAAAGCAATAAAGTTTTTATGCTCTTAAGACCACTAATGCTTTGAGCTTCATATTCATTTTGAAGAAATGAACATTTTATGGTTCACAGAGGAATAGCTACATGAATAATATCTGAGATTATAATGCATCTAGCAGAAAAAGATTAAGTTTATGTAAACTATTTAATCAGACGTGAAATTTTCTCCAGAGGATAAAAATTCTGACCTTATTGAAGTTTACTTTTAAAATATCTGTATCATGTTTCTACCAAGGGAACCCACAATTTTCCCATTTATGTAATATAAATATGCATTGGAGACAAAATTTAACATAAGATGTACTGCACTGACCCAAGCATGCTATAATGGATAAGCCTATGTAAGTCAGAGATTAGATGAGAGGAACTATAGGTTGCTCTTTGGTCCAAACTACTCTGTTATTAACCTTTAACTAATGGACAACCATTTTAGATGAATGGAATGCTAAAGAGGATACAGTTGAGTGTGTCATGCTAAAATCCTTATAATTTTAATAAATATATTTCCTAAGAGATAACATTTATGCAAATACCCTGGACTAAAATTAATATTTAATGCAACTTATGTATACTTGTCATGTTCATTTCTATGGAAGATTCTAAACTTCATTTTCCATGTCCACAGATATAAATATGATAGTTGGGCCAGGGACCCCATAGCCAACCCTCAATGACCCAGAATTTTTAGAAATGCAGGGGCTAACATTAGAACTCTACTATGGCCAGTTATAAGGAGTCTGTTTGGAACCATCTTAACATGTATTGTAATAGAAAAATATTTGTTTTCAATTCAATTGATCACTCATAAAAAAAAAAAAAGTTTTGCAACTTATGTTTTACCAAGAGATTTCAGATGCCAGTTACAAATTGTATTGTTTCATTCATAAAATATAAATATCATAAAATTAGTTTCTACAGAGCATATATTTTAGAAGACCTAGCCATACTTTAAACAAGTTTTAACAAAGTTAATAAAAAGGGGGAAAAAACCTCAATTTCATAATCTCAACTAAGATTTCATATCATAGCTTTAAATAAAATATAAAAATATTTAAACCAACAAATAAACTGATTATTGGCCCTGGCCGGTTGGCTCAGTGGTAGAGTATCAGCTCAGGGTGTGGAAGTCCCAGGTTTGATTCCTGGTCAGGGTACACAGGAGAAGTGACCACATATGCTTCTCCACTGCTCCCACTTCCTCTTTTCTCTCTCTCTCTCCTCCCGTAGCCATGGCTCAATTGGTTTGAGTAAGTTGGCCTGGGCACTGAGGATGGCTCCATGGCCTTACCTAAGGTGCTCAAATAGCTTGGTTACTGAGCAACAGAGCAGTACACCAGATGGGGAGAGCATCATCCATTAGGGGGCTTGCTGGGTGGATCTTGGTCAGGGCACATGCAAAAGTCTGTCTCTCTGCCTCCTCACCTCTCACTTAATAAAAAAAAATAATAATAAAATAAATTGATTATTAAAGATGCTAACCATAGAATTCTTTTTTTAAATTAATTTTAATGGGGTGACATTAATAAATCAGGGTACAGATGTCCAAAGACAACATCTCCAGGTTATCTTGTCATTCAATTATGTTGCATACCCATCACCCAAAGTCAAAATTGTCCTCTGTCACCTTCTATCTGGTTTTCTTTGTGCCTCTCCCTTCCCCCTCTCCCTCCCTCTCCTCCCTCCCCCACCCCGAAACCACCACACTCTTGTCCATGTCTCATAGTCTCGTTTTTATGTCCCACCTATGTATGAAATCATGCTGTTCTCAGTTTTTTTCTGTTTTACTTATTTCACTCTGTATAATGTTATCAAGGTCCATCCATTTTGTTGTAAATGCTAACCACAGAATTCTAACATTTGCTTTCAAAGAGTATGGATTATTAAATAAAATTCTTTTTAAAATATATCACTCAGTGAAATATTTTTAATTAAATATACTACATTCTATGTGTGCTAACTGTGCCTGCAGTATTCTCACTAGTACAAAATTAACAGCATGAAAGTCAAATTGTATTTTTTTTGTATTAGGAAATACACTTAAAGTATATGTATTTATTGAAGATTCACAGATGCTATGACCTTTGAAACTGTATATTTGACTATAAAAATCATCAAAAATGCATTTTCAAGATTATAAAGTCTAACTGATTTACTTTGTCATGTAGTTCAGCCAAAAATTGAGTCTGCTATTTCTGAGCTTAACCTCAACTTTGATTCCTTTAACTTACAAATAATACAAGGTTTGAAAGAGCAAGTCTTATGCTGTTTATACTCCAATTTTCTACGGTTAAATTAAGCCCAGTGTGCTTATACTCCAGCTTCCCTTTCATCAATTGCCTCTTACATCAGGTAGGACTGGAGTGGCTACAAACATTTTGTGATCGGACTAAGGAGAAATTAAGGTAGGAATATATTTATTTGGGTTCACTGGGTTATTGCATGCTTCATAGCCATTTCTGTATTAAAGTTACTGCAACTTTTCCTGGTATAGGTATGATTTCTAAGAATACTGCTAACACTGGGGCCACTCATCTGTGCCCAGTGTTGTGAAAGGAAATGGCAGGGCAAAAAATTATACTACAATTGGAATACTGCCTGACACTCAGAGTATTTAGATATGTAAGTAGTGGGGCAGGAGGGAAGACTGAAATACTATATGACCACAAAAGGTAGTCTGTGAACAACTTATTCAACTACTACAGCCCATACACAAAAGAAATGTTCATTTTCCCAAATTTGGCAATTCTAAAAAAAAAAAAAAAAAAAAAAGTCAAATTGTATCTTTTACTGAAAAAATCGTTTGAAAAGCAAAATGGTACCAGAAAAAACTATCAGACAGACAGACAATATAAAGAAATTCACCCTCTCAAACATTATTTAGAGAACAAAGTAACAGTCATAGCCATTCATGAACAAAGGGTTGTTCCTGAGGCCAGTCGTCTGATTTCCTGCTAGGCTGCTCACAATGTACTCTCTGAATCCAAAATTCACCTATTCAAGCCCTTCAAATAACGGTAATGATAACAACAGTAAGGAGTAATTTTACCGGGCCCATTACTTTGCATCCAGCTGAGTCCATTGGAAGAACTGATATTTAAGCCATTGGTGTCAGTGTGGTCATGTAAATGCTTAGATCAGGATTTGTATATGAGAATATGGGGAGTGAACTGCTAATATTTATGCTGGTCCCTATATACATGGGTGGGCAAAAGTAGGTTTGCGGGTGTGAGTACATGAAATAAAATTTATTCTTGTATTATTATTATTTATTTATTATTGTGTTACTTATCATTATTATTAATCTTTTCCCCACACCTGTGTATAGCAGAAGTAGGATTAACACAGATGTGTTTTATTTAATTATTTACTTTTATTAATTTTAGACAGAGAGGGGGGGAGGAGGAGAGTGAGAAGCATCAACTCATAGTTGCTTCACATTAGTTGTTGATTGATTGCTTCTTGTATATGCATTGAGAGGGGTCGGGGTAGAGTGCGGGGAGGGGCAGGGCTCAAGCCAGCAACCTTTGAATCATAACAACCATCCTCTGCTCAAGCCAGCAACCCTGTTCTCAAGCTGACGACCTCAGCATTCCAGGTCAATGCTGTATCCACCACGTCACCACTAGTCAGGTAAAATGTATTTTTCTCCCATGAAAAACAATCCTTACTGCTTCACCAATGATACACTTAAGTGAAACTGGATTTTTCTTTTTTTTTTTATCTGGGAATACATGGTCAGTGAAGATGACAATGACTTCCAACAAATATATTTTTATTATCAACTTTATTATACTTGAGTTGTAATACACATAAAACAAAAATGTAACCACTTAAGCTGTATATTTTGATGAGTTTTGACAAACACACACACACACACACACACACACACAAGCACTGCCACAAGCAAGAGACAGAAACATCTCCATCCCCCATGTTCCCTCATGCTGCTTTGTACCCAACGTCTCTAGCTACAGTCCCAAATAAATACTGATCTATTTTCAGTTACTACTGATCAGTCATTTTTCTTCTAGAATTTCATGTAAATGGAATCATACAGTACATAATATTTTTGTGTTTTACTACTTCCATTGAGCGCAATGTTTCTGAACTTCGTCCATGTTGTTCTGTATATTAGTAGCTTATTTCTTTTTAAGTGTTTAGTAATAACAATGATTTGGATATGCCATAATTCTCACCTACTGATGGACATAGTTTGGCTACTTTAAATAAATGCTATTCTGAACATTATTGTATAAGTCTTCATTTGGGGCATACATTTTCATTTCTCTTAGGTAAATACGTAGGAATGATATTGCTAGGTGGTAGGACATTTTAAAAACTTTACTGGAAAAACTGAAAAAACAAAACAAAATAATTTTTTTAGAGATAGAGTGTCAGAGAGGGATAGATAGGGACAGACAGACAGAAATGGAGAGAGATGAGAAGCATAAATTATTAGTTTTTTGTTGCAACACCTTAGTTGTTCATCGATTGCTTTCTCATATGTGCCTTGACCGCAGGCCTTCAGCAGACCAACTAACCCCTTGCTCGAGCCAGTGACCTTGGGTCCAAGCTGGTGAGCTCTGCTCAAACCAGATGAACTCACGCTCAAGCTGGTTTGATCCCAGTCCGATGCTCTATCCACTGTGCCACTGCCTGGTCAGGCCAAAAAACTTTTTTAAGACAATTCCAAATTAGAAGAAATCTCTTGATTTCATAGTTTTAACTAGAGTTTTAATCATGATCCTGGAACCCTTTCCTTGCCCACATTTCCACACTTCAAAAATATTTATTTGGATTTCACTCAAATTAGTTGGCATCTCTTTTCCCCAAAATCATGAGGTCAAGATACAAATGAGTCAATAGCTTTGCAAGGTCCAACTGAGAGGAGCTCCAATTGATCTGATTCAAATTGGAGTAATGTCAACACCTAACACTTGCAGAGTAGTTTTTTAAAAGCTCTTAGCAGACACTATTCATCTCAGCTTATCCTTGGCAGGAAGTGGTCAGCAACAAAAGCATCTCCTACGGTAACACATCAGATTTGACTCACTCTCCTGCCAAAGGCTCTGGCATATGCACCATGGACCTAGCATGAGTGTCCACAGGCAAAAAGGAATCTGGCAGAACTAACAATGGGGAAAGGAATCACGATTGGTGGGACTGAATCCATAATCCATCCTCAGTGGGTATGCCAGGTCCTGACCATCAATTCAAGTGTACTTCTCTTTCCCTAAGAGCTAGGGGCATATATCAATAATCAAGTTTAAGAATGTTTTTAAGGGGGAAAAGAGCCTGATGTGGCTCAGACTCTGGATGTATTCATGAATTGCAAAGAAAGTGTTAGCAATGCCCTAGAAGTACTTTCTGCTATTGGGCACAGCACTTCTGCTATCTAAAGAAATATATTTGGTACCAGAAGGAAGATTCTTCAGCAATTACAAGATATATACCAAGTTCAAAAGTGCTCTGGTTCCTTCCATCATGGACAGAATGTATCTGTTGTCATTACTGTCCACTCAGAGAAGTCCACACCTAGAAAATATCATTACTATGAGTTGTGGTATTTTCCACACTTCTTGAAGGGAATAAGAGGACGTAGTAAGTTCCTGCAGGGCGTCGCACAACCAGTGAGACCACTGAGAGGTACCTAAGCTGGGTACTGTCCTGCCCCACATGGGGTAGGGTCTCCTTCAGGGTACGCCTCACTTAACCAGAAAGCCTACTTCACAGACTGCTGGGAAGAGAACCAGTGGCCAATATAAAATGTACTCAAAAGCTTGCTAGAGTCACCCTGTCCAAGACGCCACAGGGGTTTCTAGTCACTTTATCTTATCTACTGTAATCTTGTATTTGTGTCCTTATGCCTGACTACACCCTAGGAGTTCCTGAGAGCCAAGATCACAAACACCATTTCCGCAGCATCCTTGCACAGGTTAAGGTGGGCTGCAGCCTGGTCCATCAGGGCAGTGAGACACTCGTTCCCAAACCGTGCAGGTGCCCTGGTCAATGCCTCCTCGTCTTACATATAGGCACAGGCAGTAGTGCCTTCCTCAGAAGGCTCGACAACTTCCTAAAACTGCTCCCAGAAAAAAGAAAACGACAAGAGTCACGCTCAGCAAAATTCATTTCTAACTCAGAAATGTGTTTCTACTCCCTAGCAGCAGCTGAATCAACACCGCTCACTGAAAACAAACTGAATTATGAAAACTGCGTGAAAACGAAGCTCTTCGATGACATTTGCTACTGTCCTACTTAGCATTCCTTCCCCTGCTTTCCCTCACGAACACAGCTCCTCTTAAGATGCCCTTTCCTGACCTCTACAGTTGTTACAGCCCCACAGAACCACAGTCTCAACGGTGGCAAACCCTTTCCCGGCGACACCGTGTCTCCGGCAATGTTAGGCCATTGCCAACAAGTAGCGAGTAACCTGTGCTGACAACACATTACAGTCCTGCCATAAACAATCATCGTCTCACGGAAGCAAAATGGCAGTCAAATTAGAGCAGAATATGTAACAACATGCATAGTAAATTGGCACAGCAGCTTGCTAAACAAAAACGGGGCAGCAGTATGCACACAAGATGCGAAACAACACAGTGCCCCACTGTCCAAGCTCGTGTTGGCCAGGAGTTGGAATGGACCCTGCGTCTGCCGAGAAAAGAAAGCCCTGTGGGGGAAGAGCGGACAACTTCTGTTCCTTTCTGTGTTTTTAGCAGTGCTCAATTCTGATGCTCTTACAGATGGGGACACAGGAAAGTACTGCCAGGTCTCTGGAGTCACAGATGACGAGGCACGGCATACTCCACACCAATCAAGTAGGAGAGGAGGGCCGAGGATGGTGCGGCCACACCACCCCGGTGGGAGGAAGGGCTGTCCCATGAGGTAAGACCTACGGTTAGGAAAAAGAACGATCCAAGTACTACTCAGGCCGGACCTGCTTAGCTTCTGAGATCAGGCGCGTTCCAGGTGGTCTGGCCGTAGACGAGAACAGTCTCTAAGGGGAATCAGAAGTAAGGGGGTGACCGATGAGTGGTCATCAGAGAAGGTGAAGAACTGCCATAGGGAACGCAGAGCAATACGATTTCTCAGAAGTCCATCCAGCATTTCATCTGGATGACCTCTCCTTCAATGGGGAGGGCCCCCAGTATAGGGCTGGGGGTGGGTAGGGACAGGGCTGAAAGGAAGATGGAGGTCCTCCTGCAAGCTCAGAGCAGAGGCCAGAGGCCTGCTTTTATGACCAGGTGATAATAGCCATCAGAGAGCACTGCCCATCAGAATTGGGACATGGACATAAGATGTGCTGTGGTTCACAGAACAAAATTAAAGCAGCGAGGCCAGGCGGGCTGACTGGGAAGGTGGTTCTCCTCCCTTTGCTCCTGGACTTACTACCTCTGTGCAGGACGGACCTGGGAGCCCTTACAGGGAAGCACACAGGAAGGATGCTGAACAGACCCCACTGGGGGAAAAACAGCGGGAGGCAGAAAGGGAATAAGTGAAAGCCAAGCTGTCACCATCAATCCTAGCAGAAAGGTACCCTCAACAAGGATGACCTATTTTCTGAGTGCCAACAGCCAGCACAAAGACCCAGGAGCCTGATGTGGCCCTGATACACAGCTCTCGCTTTTCCTTCCGAGGCTGCCTCCTAGCACAGGGCAGACACAGGGGTTTGGCAGGGCCCTAGCAGGCAGGGAGCCATTTGGGGATTATGGACCATGGGGTGAAATCAACCCTCAACCACCATAAACCTGGCCTTTCAGACTGGTGCGGGAAGGAAGGGCGCCACCACTGCTGCCTGCATGACCCTAATTTCTTCCCTCGGCCCATCTTGCCACACACAACCCTTCAGAGAAGGTGAGGAGAGGATCCTAGTTTATTAACCCAACACACTACAAATCTAATTAAAAGTCAAATACACAATACTTTCCTCGAAGTCCAAACATTCTTTACAGAAACATCAAGGAGGAAGAGAGCAGAGCGGAATGGCCCCACGAAGGTAATCAGAATTCATCTTCAGGGACTCATACCCGATTACTCGCAGCTCATTATCAGCGCTCTGTGCGGTGGGAGAACACCTCGAGACCGCATCATTAGCATCCTGCACATTCATTATGCCACAAACGGAAACTCCGTAATAAAGCAGCCTTCAGTCCCTAGCTCCACTACACTTAAGTCTATTCCACTTTTCAGCACAAATGCTATTGAAACTTGGGGGGAATTTGCAGGCTGATTCCTTCCATATAAAACCATAGGCTAATAATTAATAAAACTGAGCATTACTCTTCTTTAGCATATACAATTAAGAGTCTTAAAAACCTTGGAAAATGGGTTATGTTCATCTCTTTAGTCTTGCTAATACAAGGTAAATGGTGCTGTTGATAAACATGATTTTAGTATGTAAGACAACAATAATGAAATTAGCCATAAAAGAAAAGTTCTGTCTCTTTCCATAAGCCAGCTGCAATGAAGACTAAAACTTCCCAAAGCAAAACTAATAGAACAATAAACCATTGGAAGTTAAATTGTACAATGTGAGCTTTTGAAGAATATTACCATGAAACCACCTCTGGAAAAGAAAGTTCTCCCCTATCAGCCAAATTTATAAAATACCTCTGAGCAGAAAGCTTTGCTTGCCAAGGGAGCGCAGGCATTTAGCTCATTTATTTGCAGGGCTTTGGTTTGGAATGCAAATATCGAAAGGCACACTGCAGGGAGAAGAGTGAAAAGGGAAAGATAAATGTATTTTGTCATTTAAATTCTTTTTTTTTTATGATTAGTCTCTAACCATTTGTTTTTTAAAGGTCAGCAGGGTGATTTCCAATCTAAAAGACCCACTGTCATCAAGATCTGGGTTCCCAAAGGAACCTAGGTGAAAGGGACAGGTCCCAGGGAGCCCTGCTTGGCCGAGCTCTCAGAGCTATTGCCCAGGATGGCTATGCTCTGCTAAGAGGGCGAGGGTCATGACCCTCAGCTGAAAACACCACAGGCCAATTTCAGGGTTTAAAACACACTCAGGCGGAGCTGCACAGGAGGCTAGAGCACCATCACCCCACTGTATTGCTATCTGCTGATCTCCTGCAGGGGAGAAGCAGCATTTACTTACCTATGAGAACACTCAGTTGCCTGAGATACTAACAAAGACAATGTATTTGTAGAACTTCTTAAGAAGCTTACAAACTATGTAGTAAAGGAGCTCATACAAATCAAAAGGGAAGATAAGAAAAAGCTTTATGGAGGCAGTAGCTTTGAAGCATGTGCCAAAAAAGGGATGGTGACACTGGAACGTGGGAAAATGAATAGTACTTGGAGTACAGGGAGTGGCCGGAGCGGGCCACAGAAGCAGGGAGGTACTGGGTACTTAGGAAGAACATTAAGCGATTAAATTTGGTTGTCTCAGCAGTTCTCGAACTTGGTCAGGTTACAAAGCACCTGGAATTCATGATGCTCTCTGCAAAACAAGAAGCTATTTGTAGAGCTTTATGGAATAATGAAATATTAATCCCTCTTAAGAAGGAAAAACAATCTAATCTATGGTTGAAAGCATATGAGCAAAGACCGGAATGAAAGAAATAACTGAAATCATATTAACGTTTACACGTTTTATCTTATTGGGAAAACAACACAATCGGTTGACTTCCATAGTGGTATATTTCGATTCAGGTTGCACAGTACCGATTTATAGCAGGAGCAAGGCTATTTCCAACCTGATGCCATGGGAAATTGGCTACCAAAACTTAATCTTCCACTGAAAACAATTTAAAAACTAAATAAAAGTAACTTTAAAATATCCTTTTAATTATCCATGGTCATGTAATAAGCAATGTTCAGGCTAAAAATAAAGCACAGAGAGGAAAAGTAAAATCTCTAGTTTGTGCTTTAAGAATATTTGCCAAACAGGGTGGAACATTAGCTTTGGTTTTCAGAGCTAAAAAATCCAGAGATCTAGAAGAGCCCAGGTAAGGTGAGAAATCTAACAGGACACTTCCCAACAGAGCTGGACATGAAAAACAGACACATTCAGTACCAGCTAAATGAGAAATAAGCTACCCTCTCCCACAAGTAAATTCAATGAAAATTTCCCATTTCAATATTACTGTTGAGCTCTGGCCAAATAGCTCAGTTAGTTAGATCATAGTCCTGACTTGCAAAGGTTGCCAGTTTGATCCCCCGACCAGGGCACATAGAGTAACAGATTGATGTTTCTGTCTTTCTCTCTCTCTCTCTACCTTCCATTCTCTCTGAAATCAATAAATAAAAATATATATTACTATTGAAGAAAAAAATTAAAAAACACTTCTACAATAACACTGGAGAATTTTTTGTTGCATCCACAAAAACACTTGTTCTTATCTAATTTGAGTGTACTGATCTCAAATATGACATTAGTTTTTCTCTGTAAGCTACAGTGTTTTTCCAATTTAAGATTTTAGGTTTTCATCTTATTTTAAAATTTTCAACATTAGTTTAACATAATGAAGTAGAATTTCTTGGGCATCATCTTTGTGAAAATATAATAATTTGTATAATGCAATAAATACACTAATACACTGAAAGATATGATTGCATCAGAATTTGTCTACAATTATGAAATAGAACATATTAATACACTTATTTTAATCATAAAATTTGCGCAAAACTTATTTAAATCTATCCAGGCAAAAATCTGCGTTTGTAGCTCTTGCGTTTGTGTACTTGTTGAGGACAATTTCGTTTGATGCTCCAGCAGTAGTCTGCCATCATATTTCTATCCCATCGCCCCTGATAACGCTCTTCCATCGTCTTCAGATCTTGATGAAAGTGTTCTCAATCTCAATTGAGATTCTCATCCAATGTCACGGAAAGCCAACATCATCCTTTGAATCAGAAGTTCATAGTTTTCTGCTTTTTTGTTGCCAAGGAAGTTCTATGTAACTGCCACAAAAGACTGCCATGCTGCTTTCTCCTCTTTATTCATCTTCCTGGCAAATTCTTTGTCATGTATGAGGGTTCAAATTTGAGGTCCATTGAATACACCTGCTTTTATCTTCTTGAAAGACAAGGCAGAAAAAGCAGAAATAGTATGTTGAGAGCATTCACTTTTTCTATTCAAAGCCTGAACAAACTGTTTCATTAAGCCAAGTTTGATGTGAGGTGGGGAAAAATGATCCTATCTCGATTAACTACAGGTTCATTCACAATATTTTGCATCCCTACTTCTAGACCTTCACGTTTAGGCCACTCCTTCTGTGTCCAGTGTTTCTCCCAAGCTCGGCTGTCCCACAAACACAGAAAGCAAGGATATTTCGTGAAACCTCTCTGTTGTCCTAGCAGGAAATTTACCATTTTATGATCCACACAAAGGATCCAGTTATGCTCCTCATACTTCAGTAAGTCAAGGACAATTTTTATGTCATTATCATCTTCTTGCAGATGAGTTGAATAACCAATTGGAACGACTGCATAAACATTACCATTGTGTAGGAGAACACATTTCAGACTCCGTTTAGAAATAGCTGCCATTCTGTTCGAATGTAAATGGTAACACCAAGCTGGCTGAGAAGACTACGGATATCATGACAGTAAACAAAGAGTTTGTCATCAGAAAAAGAGTCCACAAAAATTTGTTCATGCTTCCAGAAATGGGATACTTTAGCTGACCAGTGAAATACGTTCTTTTCTTGAAGACTGGAGGCTAATAACTCAGCTGCTTTCTTTGATATGCCCAAATCTCTTACTAAGTCATTCAATTTGGGTTGGCTAAACTGCTGAGGGCTTAATGACTGTTTGGCGTCAGAAGAAGGCCCTTCAGATTGTACAACCATTTCCTCATGCATCTTATCAAAATACACTTGATCACCATGTTCACTTTCTTCATCCTTAGAAGAAATAAAACCATGGAAAACTGGAACCGGGAGTGTCTCAGAGTGTGGGATAGGATGTATTGGAGAAGGAATATTAGGATATGCGATCATATAATTTTTTCTTGCCGATGCCCTTTGTATGGGTCAGACAGAAATAACAGTCACTGCTGTGGTCCTTAGGTTCACGCCAAACCATGGGAATACCAAAAGGCATTCCTTTGCTTTTTCCTTTTATCTAGTCACAAAGCATTTCCTCACAATTATGACACACAATATGAGGAGCCCAATTCTTGTCTTGATTGCAAAGGGAAACTTAAAAATAGGCAATATATGCATGTGTCACAAATGATGAAATATTGCACCTTTGACGTTGAAGTGTGTAACAGCCACATATATAACAGAAGGTGTCAGGACTATTCTTACGTTTACGCCTACTCAAAGAAGCCATGATTCAATTTTAAAACAAAATAAGAGGTTGTTTTTATCAGATAATAATTTTTTACATTTAAAAACAAGTACAATTATGTAAAAGTGATGTTTGTAAAACATTAATTGCCTTGTGGTTATGTTCAATACAAGAGTCATTGCCCTTTAACTCCAATTTAAAAACCAATGCATACCATTAACTATAACAGAAAGAAATTAAAATTGCATTAAAACTAGAGCATGCACCAAAAAATGAATTTCAGATTTGGAATCAGCGAAGCAGACATATATAGAAAACGTTCTAAAACCTCATGCAACAGAAAATGAAAAAAAAAATTGTTCCCCAGTGTAATTCATAATGACAGGCTAACCATCACATCGATTTACCAATTTACCATTTTAAGTTATATGGAATGGTCTCACACTGGGAATATAAAATGCTCCAAAGTGGTAGTTTTCCTAGAGAAATGAAATCAAATGCCTGATTAGCCAACTTCATCCTCGGTGTCAAAGAATTCCTATAGAGAAACTTCCAAGGAAAATGAGCGATTCAGAATCAAAAAGCACCAAACAAGTAAGGAAACACCATACCATCAGCAAAAGCTAGCAGATACAAAAAACAGGCAAATGGATCGATGCTAACGTTTCAGATACTGAAATTTCTGTCACAGGATGTAAAATAAGCATGTTTATAATTTCAGAAAGAAGAATCTTTAGAAAAAATCAATGATTTTGAAAATATTTAAAAAAACAACAACAGTAATTCCTCGTATGGATTCCAAGGATAAGACAGGGTAGATATAGGAATGCCATCTAACTTTGCCAGAAAGTAAGAAAGTGCTCAGAACAATGACAGCTGTGTATCACGAGGACCGGGAAGTCAGTTTAGGTGCATCTACCAGTGGCCAAATCTGGAACAATTACATTAGAATAATTGACTACCAATATAATTGATTACTAAAATAATTTAGTACTCAATTCAAGATGGCTTGGGATATCAGAATGTCATATATTTATATTGACTAAGTAAATCTAACAGGAGGGGAAAGTACAGTGCTTGCTTGCACTGGAATACTGGGGACTGGTAAATTACAAGGAAGTAGCAGAAAAAAATCCCCTTTCATAATTATCCTGGTAAAGTCTGGGTCATCAATAAATGGTAAACACTGAAGAAGTTTTAATGAGAAACGTTGATGATAAATTGATAGCTTTATCTGCATGGACTTAAACTATCTTCGGAGACTTCTCACTGATTCTAGGGTTAAGAAAAAAGTAACCATATAGTGGGAAACTAAACAACACCTTACCTGGATGGTCAAAGTCATATCAGCAGTAAGGGACAGATGGATACTGTGGGTCTATGGATGTGATAACCTGAGAAAGCAGCATCACTTATGTAATATCGTACTCAGAATAAGCCCCAAAAAGAAACATCCTATTTCAGGAAAGGCATTGGGGAGGAGAGGAGGACTGTAGTCTGTAAATTGTCAATGTAAAAAGACATGGAAATGTGCCAGATTAAAGAAGGCCAAAGAGACACAACGACAACATGCAACATCTGATCCCAGAGAGCGTTTTTTATTGGGGAGAAATGTTATTAAGGAAACTATTAAGTCAACTGGAAATACTGTAATACAGATGGTAATTCAGTCAAAGTACTGTACCAGGGTTATAGTTACCAAAGATGATAATTATGATAAGATTATGTAAGAGAATATTCATATTTTTAATAAATATAAACTAAATTATTTAAGGAAAATGCCATAATGTATGTAATGTAACCTCAAATAGTTCAGGACAAAAATATATATGAAAGAAATTGCAAATTATAAAGCAATAGGATAAAATGACAATGGTAAATCTGAGTAAAAATCATATAGCTGTATGTAAGACCATACTGTTGATCTTGTAATATTTTTAAGTGTGAAATTATTTCCAAATAAAAAGCTAAAACTTTAAAAATAACAGAAACAATCAAAAGTGTAAATATTTGAATAAAGTTAAAATTAAGAGTTTTCCAAAACTGAGGAAAAATACCAATCCAAAGATGCACAAAGCCAAAAAATTCTAAGCAAGACATGCAGAAAATAAATTTAAACCGAGATTCTTCATAGTTATCCCTCAGAACACTAAAAACAAAAGACCACTTAGAAGCAGCCAGAAAAAAGAACAAATTCTATCTACTGGAGCAACAACTGCAGTATAGAATTTGAAGACACCAGAACAGTGGTTCTTAACCTTTTTTGAGGTACCGAACCCACCAGTTTCATGTGCGCATTCACCGAACCCTTCTTTAGTGATAAATAAAATATGATTTTTTTTCCAAATTCAAGACATAAGTATATGTTTTTTTACTGGTGCACAAAATGAGCCGTGCATGAACATCACCTTGCTCAAAGAACAAAACCAACAAAGTGCATGAACTCACAACAAATTACGGTATTACTTTATTCTGGCCTCCGCGGCAGAGGCTTCTCCGAACCTGAGATGGACTCATCGAACCCCTAGGGTTCAATAGAATCCAGGTTAAGAACCACTGCACTAGAATGATGTCCTCAAGAGCTAAACTAAAATTATAAATCAAAAGTTTAATGAGTAAAAATGTATTTCCAGGTATAGAAATCTTTAAAAGGATACAAAAGATTACACAGAATTAAAAGGATCCAAGATGGAAGGTGTGCGCTGCAAGAATGAAGAAAAAAGGATGGAAAAATGTAAGCTCAGATCGAAACGCAGGACAACTACATAAAGCAATGATAATAAGGAACAATGAGGATGATAAGTGCTGGGGCTGAAAACCAGAAATCCGTTAGAACATAGCAAATAGAAAAGAGGGTGTGAGCTTAATCAGCACACCTTTCTTCTCCTGAATAACTTCAGCCTTTGGTAACTTCCCATTAAATTTCTAGAATAACCATCAAAAGACTTGAAATAATGTACATAACTTTTAAACTAATTAAGGGAAGTAGAATAAGATGAGAAAAAAAATAATCAGTTCAGAGCAAAGTAAGAAAAGAGGGTGAAAAGCAACAAGAACAGAAATAAATAGAACAAAGTAAGTCCAAATGTATCAGTAATTAGAAAGAATGTACATAAACTAAAACCTCCAGTTATAAGATAAAGTATATCTGATCATATTGGCTTAAATCAATCTATGCAGTGTTTGTAGAGACATGCTTAAGATAAAAGTCACAATAAAAGTAAAAAATCAGGGAACTAACACAACTACAAATATGCTGCTGTCAATGTAATAAAATCAGGCTTACTGTACTTTAAACAAAAAAGTATCTATGGATTACAAAGGTCATGAGAATAATAATTCAATTCCTCAGGAGGACCTAACAATTCTCAAATATGTACAATGTTAAATAACCTAAAGAAATGAAATACACAAAATATGGTGAAATTTGAGAGCACAACAATCTACAATTATAGTGGAATATTTTAATATACCTCTCAATGCTTAATATATGAATAAAAACAATATATATGATTTCAACAACAAAGTTAAAATGCTTGATTTACTGTAGAAATAAATAACACTAATTCAACAACCCCATTTTCAAAGTCTTACAGATCTCTTTGGACAACTAACAAAATAATGGACCATCAAGTAAGTTTCAACAAATCATAAAAATAATCAATTAAACCTAAAGAAGTTGAAAAAATAAAGTCATGATCGAAAACTAAAATTAAAAAACACACAAAGGAACATATAAAACAATGAATAAAATAACCAAGGCTGAGAGAATGATAAATTTGCAGCAAAAAGACCAAGAAAAAGAAGAAAAAGAAAAACAGCACAAATAAATAAATGACAGGAAATGAGGAAAATTAATTACAAAGTATCAGATGTTAAAAGAGTAACAGCAGGTATTTAAATTATTTAATAAATTTAAAAGCTTCACTGAAATAGAAATGTTACAGAAAATATAAGAAGAAAATTGATGCAAGAAGGAATAAAATATTTAAATGGCATTCTCACAAAGAAATGGAGAGAGAAAAAGTTTTTATATCCATTAAGAAATTCCAGTTTCAGACGGTTTAAAGCAGGAACTGACCACAGACCAAATCTGGCCTGCTATCAGTTTTGTAAACAAAGCTTTATTGGAACATGGCAGCATGTGCGTTGTCTATGGCTGCTGTCACAGTACCATACAATGGGAGAAATGAGGACCTGCAGAGACCACGTGGTTCCCAAAACCTAAAATTCTAATCCTGTACAGAAAAATGTTTGACAATCCTTGGCTAAAGCAGGAAATTCTACCAAATATCAAAGATAGAAATAATTCCACGATGTAATTAATTTTATTAGGTTAATGTAACCTTGATACCAACCCTCACAAAGACAGTTTGAAAAAGGAAAAGACAATTGTATTCACGAACTTAAGATGAAAAAAATCCTAAATAAAAGTCAGAAAACTGAATCCAGCATAGTATGAAATATCTAACACATCATTATTACTTCTGCTTTCACTGAGGAATTCCAGATGGTTTAACAATAGAAAATCAAGGCCCTGACCAGTTTGCTCAGTGGTGGAGCATCGGCCCAGCGTGTGGATGTCCTGGGTTCGATTCCTGGTCAGGGCACACAGGAGAAGCAACCATCTGCTTCATCACCTCTCCCCTTTCCCATTTTCTCTTTCTCCCCTCCCCCCCATAGCCATGGCTCGATTGGTTTGAGTGCATGGGTCTCAGACGCTAAGAATGGCTCCTTGGAACCTCCGCCTCAGGTGCTAAAAAAAGCTTGGTTGCAAGCATGTCCCCAGACGCGCAGAGCAGCCCCAGACGGGGACTGCCTGCTGCAGGGTGGATCCCAGTCAGAGGGCATGCAGGAGTCTGTCTATCTCCCCTCCCCTCAATTGGAAGACAAGAAGAAGAAAGAAGAAGAAAGAGGAGTAGGAAGAGAAAGAAGAGGAGGAGAAAAAGGAGGAGGAAGAGAAGAAGAAGAAGGAAGAAGAAGGAAAAAGAAAAAGAAGAAGGAGGAGGAGAAGGAAAAGAAGAAGAAATAATCAATTATTGTATTTTATTACAATAATAGATTAGAGGAAAATTGTATCATTTTATTTTATTTTGACACAGAGAGACAGAGAGAGGGACAAATAGGGACTGACAGACAGGAAGGGAGAGAGATGAGAAGCATCAATTTCTTGTTGTAGCTCCTTAGTTGTTTATTGATTGCTGGGGGCTACTGCAGAGCGAGTGACCCGTTGCTCAAGCTAGCAACCTTGGGTTCAAGCCAGCAACCTTGGGCTTTAAGCCAGTGACCTTTGGGCTCAAGCCAGTGACTATGGGGTAACGTTTATGATCCCACGCTCAAGCCGGCATTCTCATACTCAAGCCAGCATTCTCACGCTCAAGCTGGCAAACCCACACTCAAGCTGGTAACCTTAGGGTTTCAAACCTGGGACCTCCATGTTCCAGTTTGAGGTTCTATCGACTCTGCCACTGCCTGGTCAAGCAAAATAATTGTGTCATTTTAATAAATGCAGAAAGTGTGTAATAAAATTCAATAGTCATTCATGACTAAAATGAACTCTTAGCAAACTAGAAATAGAAGGGAACTTATTAATCTTTGAAAACAAAGCAAAACAAATGGCATCTTAATTCATGGAACTATTCAAAGAGCTTTTTTAAAGATTAAGGCATGGGATCCAGCAATCACCATTTCTGTTTGTCATTTTACTTAATATCTTGGTAACTGGATAAACAAAGAAGAAATAAAAGTGAAAGATTAGAAAAGAATCAAACTGTCATAAATAGGTATGATTGCATACACAGAAATTATATGAAGGTGCTAGTAAAAAATATTGGATTAATAAGTTTGGCAAGGGTACTGGTTTCAAAAATCAATACACAAAAATCAAATACCTTTTTATATACCAGCAATAAGTTTTAAGGCATGTAATTTTTTGTTGTGGTAAAATACATGTAACAGAATTTTCCATTTAACCATTAAGCACACATTTCAGTGTGATTAAGTATATTATATTGATAATGTTGTGAGCCATCACTACCATCTATTTCCAGAACTTCTTTCATCTTCCCAGACTGAAACTTCACATCCACTAGACAGTAACTCCACCTATTCTAACATTCTGTCTCTCTGAATTTACTACTCTGGCTACCTCGTAAACCTGGAATCATACAATATTTGCCACTTGTTTCAATTAGCATAACGTCCTCAAGGTTCTTCCATATTGTTGCATAGGTCAGAATTTTCTCCCTGTCTAAGGCTGGCTAGTATTACATTACATAAATAAACCACATTTTGTTTATCCATCCATCCATCAAAAGACATCTGGGTTGTTTCCACCTTTGGCAGTTGTGAATAATGCTGCTATAAACACTGGTATACAAATATCTGATTAAGTCCCTGCTTTTAATTCTTTTGGTTATGCATCCAGAAATGTAGTTGTTGTAAACGTATTTTAAAATACCACTTACAAAACATAAAAAAAGAAAGAAAGAAAAAAGAAAATCGGACCTGGAAGGTTGGCTCAGCAGTAGAGCATCAACCCGGTGTGTGGATGTCCTAGGTTTGATTCCCAGTCAGGGTAAACAGGAGAAGTGATCATCTGTTTCTCTACCTCTCCACCTCTCGTTTCTCTCTCTTTTTCTCTCCCTCCCTCTCCCATAGCCATGGCTCAAATGGAGCAAGTTGGTCCTGGGTGCTGAGGATGGCTCAGTGGACTCCACCTCAGACACTAGAATAGCTCGGTTGCTGAGCAATGGAGCAATGCCCCAGATGCATAGAGCATTGCCAGCCCACCTGCCTGTATGGGGCTTGCTGGCTGGATCCTGGTGGGGGTGAATGCAGGCGTATGTCTCTGCCTCCCCTACTCTAAATAAAATAAACTACAATAAAAAATCAAGTATCTGGAAATAAATCTAACAGAAATGTGCAAATATGTTATGGAGAAACACATAGAGAAAAAATTCATAAAATTTTATGGAAGGACAATAAAGATTTAAGTGAAAAAAAAAAACAAAAATGGAAAAAGTATATTCACAAATCAGACAAACCAATACCATAACAATATCAGGTCCTTTTAAATTTTTCAACAGGCGTTGCAATTTTAATGAAAAACCAACTTCTTAGAATTTGAGACTTGATGAGCTAACTTTAAAATTTACATGAGGAACAATGAACCAAGAGTCACCAGGGCATCCCTGAAAAATAATAAGCACACGCAGGCCCTAGGGGAGCGGGGACTTAACAGATACCAAACACTGCTTAAAAGTTGCAGTAATTAAAACAGTATAGTGTTGATATATGAGTAAACTGACAAATGCAAGAGAAATCTCAGAAACAAAGCTATGCTAATACGGAGACATAATTTTGACAGTTTGTCCCTTACATCACTAAGAGATGAATAGACTTTTTAATACATCATGGTAGTATAGATACTTCACCATATGGGGAAAAAATCAAACCTTTATCCCATACTATGCACAAACATTAATTCTAGATAGGTTAATGAATTAAATGTGAAAGATAAAACTAGAAGACTTTTAGAAAACAATATAGAATTCTCTTTGGAACTCAAAGTGGAGATGAAGTCTTAAAACAAAATTGAAAAATAAATACAGACTATATAGGAATAATTTGACAAATTCATTTATCAAGACACCATAAAAAGAATGAGAAAATAAGCCATAATCTAGAAAATAATTTCCAACATAAATTATTGACAAAGGATTAGTGATCTATAGATATTCTTACAACTGAATAAGAAAAACTCCTACAACAAAATAGAAGTATGGATAAAAAATCCAAAAAAGCATCCTCAGGAGAGAAAATCAGAAGAGGACAAGGAGTTCCAGTTAATACTGAGGCTGTTCACACACACACAGCAGGAGATACCACTTCATCCCCATCTCCCTGGAAAAACTTGAGAAAGCTGATAGTTTAGAATAAAGGTAAGAACCTGAAACAACTGTATCCCCTTTACACTGACAGTGAGTATAAATTGCAACAGTTACTTTTGGAAACCACTGGCATTACCCAGTAATGCTGATTATGCACATACTCTAAATCGCAGCATTTCTAATCTTAGGTAAAACCCAAGAACATGCCAGGAGACATGTAAATGAATCGTCATGTAGCACTACTTGTCATAGCACAAAACTGAAGACAACCTGTCCTGTTCACTGTCCACCAAGAGGTGCAAACTGTGCTAGAGTGACGCACTGGAACACTACACAGCCGGGAGGAGGGAGGCATAATGCTGCTTGCCACGTACAACAACACGACTGACTCTCAGGATCCAGGAAGCAGGAGAACAAAACAGCAGGACTGGTTCCATTTATATAAAGTTCAAAACCAGCAAAACAAAAATCACTGTTTAGTAATACAAAGATAAACTTTAAATAAATGTGTAAGTATCCAAATAGCAAATCATGTACACTGTCAAACAAGTGAATCTGGCTTTAAAGTCACTGCCAGTTTTCATTATGACTCCTTAGTGACAGGCTAGCGTGTTACATTAATAAAAGTAACTTACCCTATTCCTCAAAAGAGGCAGGATTAAATACTGCTTAAAGTTACTGTGTTACGAGCTTTCAAAACTGTGATCCTTCTAGGTTGTCTTGTATTTATTTTTCTTGTGTTGTTTTTTTATTAGCCAAGTTCAACATTTCTAAACAGTTCAAGGACAAAGAATAAGAACATTACTTTTCACTGAGAACTGACCACTCTTTATGACCCAAGTGATCATGAACACAGGCCCCATCTGTGCAGAATCACGTTGGAAAGAAGCCATAATGCACTTCAATTGTATCCAGCCAGTGCCAATGTTCACATGACAACAATTCCTGCTGCCCCTTAGTTGGAGATGAGAAACCCAAGAGCCTGAATAACTGAGCATTTTGACCAGTGAATCCTTTAAAAATAGATTCCTGTGATATGCTCTAACACACACACACAAAAACATTCGCTTTGTTACAAGAGAATGGGAGTTGGCTGCTGGATTCGTTGTTAAAGGTAGAGTGCATGTCCTCGGTGGCATTGCCCAACTCCACACAGGCCTAACTTCACTTTGAAAAAATATTGAGTTCTACAAAGACTCCTGAATAATATGAATGTAGGTTAAGTGAAAAAAGGTGGACATAACATCTAGACTATTGTTTACAATATGCTCTTTCTGCAATATGAGCACTACTGTGTAAGGAAAGATAGAAAGACCAGGAAGTAATACAGAAAATGTTACCTGTGGAAAATGAAGCAACAACAGATAAGTTTCTCTTCTTTCAACTCTTCTGTATTTTCCAACTTTTCTATCATGGGCCCATAAGTGATGGGCCCAAGATAGAAAATAATAATGTTAAATAATGATATATGATGTATATAAAAATAACTCACATAGTATCTGATACACACAGTAGGAGTGCAATGCAGTGTGGGGGAAAATGTACACTTACAGTTGTATGTGAAACACAGAGTTTACTCTTATATTATTATTTATTACTCATTATATTATTTTCCAGTTGAAGAAGTATAAACCTACTTTTGCCCCACCGTGGGAATGGCAGTACTCATACTATTATTATCTATGCAAAAGGCTAGGGTAGGCCCAGTCTAATAACTTGAAAATCAACCAAAGCTCATCATCTTCCAATAAGCTTCATTACAAATCGGAGCTATTACATGAGTCAATGCTGTTAAGAGTAGACATGCTGAGTAGAAAAGATTTGTACCATTAGCCTTTTGGTGATGATGTATGAATCAAAATGGAGCTAATGTCTCTAGAAGCTTATACACATTGTTTCTGAGTTATTTTAAACATGAAATGTGCTATGTTTCACTGCTTTGGGACAAGTTATAACATAGTTGGAAGGAGTAGCATATTTATCCTTTAGAGCTGACTCACCATTTTCACCACGGACGTTTAGCCTAGATAAGGCCCTGTGACACTGCATAATAAAGAGGTCCAGGAGGGAGTTCCTGTAAGATTAAATGTCTTGAGTTATCATGCACTGAACTAATGAAGAAATCCAGAAATCCTAGGCCCTTAAAATAAGATTTTCTTATAACCTATTTTTTCAAGCTGAATCACCATTAGTGCCTGAACAATCTTCAGACAAACACAGAACAGCACAGAAACCATCTAACCACTGATTAGACCCACTTCTGTACTTGGTAAACATATGTATATATACTAACATTCTCCACCTTCCCTCTGTTAAGAACTGATTATGCAAGCCTGGTTTGCGGCTGGGATTTTGTAAAAGATGCCAACATAGTTGTTTTCAAGTTAAAAAAAAAAGTTGCACTTTTGTACTCAGAGACCTCTTGTTTTAATTTATGCAAAGCTTAAAACATTTTGTTAGGCCTGAGTGAGACCATCTGTGCAAGAAATAAAGGATGCCTAAGGGTAAAATAGGCAAGAATAGTAATGCTGAATGTGTGGAAGGAAGTAGGCAGCCTATGGGCTTTGCAACTACTGCTGTGACCTTTACTACTTTAGAGAAGAAACAAGGGTAATTTCCATATATTGGCTCCTCTCAAAAAAGCTGGCATCTCTCCCTTCTTGCTCTCTCTTTTTTCCTCAATTCTTAATAATAACAAGTTGGCAAAGCAGACTCTACATTAAGAACAGAACTATAGCTAGCCAGTTCTGAGAATCATGCTTACACACACACACACACACACACACACACACACACACACACACACACACACTGGAAGAGAGACAAAGCACATGAGGGGATAAAAACAAGGATGAGTGGGAGTAATTCAGAAGGGACAGGAGAACTGTCTCAAAGCTGTCACGTAGAAAGAGTGAATGAAGAAATGAACTGAGCCGAAGACAGATGTCAGGCACTTTGCAAAATAATTGTTTTAATTTTATTTATTTGTTTAACAATATTTAATGTGAAAATGTTATTTGACTTGTATAACCCAAAAGGTAACATAGAGATCAATAGAACAAAAAGGGGAGAAAGGCGGAAGC
The DNA here is from genome assembly GCA_037038555.1 of Rhynchonycteris naso. Classification (NCBI taxonomy): domain Eukaryota; kingdom Metazoa; phylum Chordata; class Mammalia; order Chiroptera; family Emballonuridae; genus Rhynchonycteris; species Rhynchonycteris naso. The sequence goes on along the minus strand of CM073000.1, from coordinate 181,524,782 downwards.
AGGTAGAAATGGAAGTGGAGGAGAGAGGGAACCAAAGTAGGAGTGAGCTCCGAAGATAAGACATTGACAGTACTTGGCAAGTTCCAGTGCCAACTGGAGGATCACTTGTCTTGGGCCCTGTTTGCGAGAATGGGTCAGATGTTTCCTATTCTTCCTCTCCACACAATCTGCTCTGTGAAGTATGGAGGTTTGCAGGTTGGTGACAGGGCATTAATGCCACCTGTGCTGCAATCAGGGTGTCTGTGTCTGCTCACCATAACCAAGACACCTATAGCAACCAAGCTGTACTTACACTGGGTCTGCCAGGACTTCCCTCCTGAATGCCAACCTTGGAAGCGGAGGGGGCATCAGGACCAATGCCCTAAAGAATAAGGGGCATACCCTACCCAGACTGAACAAGCTGTTGTGACCACAGGAAAACAGGATTAGCTCCATCCAGCAGGCTTCCTGCAGCTCCAGCTGAATGTCCTGAGCATCCTGAAGGAGTACCTCCCCCCTCCCCCCTCCCCCCCAGGGGCTCTGGCAGCTGAAGGCCTGAGGCACAAGTCTCAGGCAGGTGTATTAGAACAGCCTTTCTCTGTAAACCAGGGCTTTTTTCAGAGAGAGCAACATTAGTCTTTTTTTAAATGATGGTTTTCTTCCTACAACTCTAAAATTAACATTACAAAGGCCTGACCTTATGTGCATTAAGTACTCCCCAAAGAAGCACTAGAATATTTTGTCAGTTTGTTCATATTGCATTTCTTGCTCTTGATTACCTGTGGGACTTATTAAGAAATCCATTCTTTTCCCCCCTCCCATTTTTCTTCCTGGGGTTCCCCAGGGGCTGGGGATGAGGAATGGAGAAAGAAGCCAAACCAAGGTGTAATAGTCACATCAAAGCCAAAAAGACTTATTTACCAAAAGAAAGGTTTCGAAAAAATTCAAAAAGGTAATAAGCACTTTTATCTAGGGGATATATTTTACAGAACACTTGTATATAGCTATAGTGTATGGCTAAAAATAAGATCTTTTATGCTGAACTCCTTGGATAGGGCACAGAATTAACATTAAAACAAAGGCACATATAGTGTATTAAGGCACTAAATGTTCTCAAAAAATATCAAAATGATGTGTGTTATTTTTCCCATCATGCCCTTTATTCCATCCCCATTGTCTAGAATTTTATGTACAAATCAAAATGAACAGGGCAAATATGTGAGGGGGTTGGGGGGCTGGGGGGAAAAAGCTGATGAAGTTATCATTTGGGAGAGGAGAATCCATGTCTCACTGCAGAACTCAGGACCATGAACCAGCATGGTAATCAGGGTCTAAAGGAGGCCAAAAAGCTTGGCTGGACTGCTTCCCCTAATTACCTACACTTCGTATTTACACAATGCCACTGACATTGTGAATTCTCCAAAGCCACTGGGGTGGAGGTCACTGCTAAATATTTCCCGACAGCAGGTACTTAACCTTGGACTCAGACCACCTCACTGCTGCTCTTCAAAAACCAAAGCGGGTCAAGTCCTCCAGTTTCTTTCTCCTGAGTGTAAGCTGACTCAGTTTATATAGTCTCAGGTCAAAGGCAATTTAAATAGGAAACGTTTTATTGAAATTTTGTTTTCTAGTATAATAAACATTACGTAGACTTACCTGAAAAGAAGAAAATGAATCACCCATAATTTCACCAATTAAAGGTAGCGACTGTGAATATTGTGAAGTAAGTCTGTTACAGTGCTTTCGATATTTATTTTCTCAAATTAAGTTACCGTGTTGTGCATGCGATATAAAATCAGGAGGTCACATGTTCAGTACTATAAATGAAAGCAAGTCTTGGGCAGATAAACCAAGTACAGGCTAGTGATAAAGACACAAAGGGCTAAAGCAGTGGTTCTTAACCTGGGTTCTATCGAACCCTAGGGGTTCGATAAGTCGGTATCAGGGGTTCTGAGAGGCCTCTGCCACGGAGGCCAGAATAAAGTAATACCGTAATTTGTTGTGAGTTCATGCACTTTGTTGGTTTTGTTCTTTGAGCAAGGTGATGTTCATGCACGGCTCATTTTGTGCACCAGTAAAAAAACATATACCTATGTCTTGAATTTTGAAAAAAAATCATATTTTATTTATCACTAAAGAAGGGTTCGGTGAATGTGCATGTGAAACTGGTGGGTTCGGTACCTCAAAAAAGGTTAAGAACCACTGGGCTGAAGGGTAGTTTCTGGAACGATGTAAGGAACACAAAAGGCGGGGGTCGGTGGGGGTGGTGCAGAGCATGGGCAGAGGCTCTTGGTCTAGTTCTGTATTTAATTCCCTCCTTCTGCCCCCAAGACTGTAAGTACACTGCCATCATTTATCTAGCGCCTTCCAAGTGGCAAACCCATTACAAAACGCTCATGAAAACCACATGACACAAGTATTATTAAACACTATTTTACAATCGAGGAAACTCAAACTTGTAAAGTTAAATACCTTTCCCAGAGTTGAAGGTTGGTTCAGGGGATATTTACAACCAGATGTGTTGGACATCAAAGTCATTGCTACTGGTTCACAGGTTACACCAATTACGCCCAGTGCTCTGGAAGATGCACCCTTGTGAACCCAGCTGTGCTGCATTAAATCTCCTCCTCTGGTCACGCACCTGAATTCCCTGGCTCGTGGCTAGGAGGTTCTGTCTGCTGGGAACTTCCAAGGACCAGGCCCTCCTGCTGAGCAGGCAGCCTTGAGCCAGAGCACCTGTCCCCAGCCCTCTCTCCCCTCTCTGCACTCAGGGCTCCGCTTGTCCTATCCAGTGACTCACAGATTCCATCCGCCCAGTGAGCTCTGTCTCGCCACAACTTAAGCCGCAGCGCCACTTACATCCGTGGGTTTATGCTGTACTACAGGTAAATGCAGACAGGAGAGGCAGGGCCTCCAACCTGTCACTAACTCACACCTGCTCAGGCACACTGCCTCCCAGACTGTAGATGCTCAGTAAGTACGATGGATTGTTCAGGAATGCCAGACAATAAGGTTCATGGGATGAACCTTTCCTTCCTCCCCTAAAAACAGGTTCCCGGGGCAGGTTCTAGATCAACTTCTGGGGCGGGGAAGGAGAGAGAGGTAGAGGGGTTAAATGTTATCATTCTTGGTTTTCTAAACTACAGAAGAGAACTACACAATCATCTTCTCAAAAGACAAATTTATGAACTAGAGTGATACTGGGGCCTGGCAGGGAGACCGGTGGGTGGGCCCCTGGATGAGGACCGCCCAGACACACAGGGCTGCAGAAGACAACGGAGATGGCGGGAGGCACAGGGCTTGTGGAAAGCCAAGACCAGGCTGATGACCAAGGAGGCTCCGAAAATTTGAGTGAAGGACACCGAATTGCACCTAAACAAGGAAACATCAAGGATCAATGACTATCATCCGGGTATATGCCTCCCTCCTGCCAAGTTACCTCAACGCCAACAAGACCTCTACTCCTGAAAGCAGATGCTTAGGAGGAGTTTATGCTAAGTGATATGCAGACAGCTGTGGCATGTCACTATCTGATCAGGTCTACAACCACGCAAATGTGTGCGCGCATGCACACACAGAGAAACCCATATTGCTGTGATGACATGCACGCACACCTTGCTTCTCTGCGGTGTAGAAAGTGGTATAAATAAGAAAGATTGTGAGGGAAAAAGGAGGAAGATGACAACTGGTGGTTACCAATGACATACAACAAATCTCACAGTTTCAGACAACCATAGCAACCCAGGAGGGAGGGACTGTCTAGGGACAAGGACAAGAAGAAAAACATGAAATGTAGCACAGGCTCTGTGCTGCTGAAAGCTTCTGGCCCACTGAATGGGAAGGAAGGAGCCTGGTGAGGTCTCGGAGTGCCTTAAAGTGAGGCAAGGACCTGAGAGGCCCATAGAGGAGGAATGAGATGGGAGGAGGGAGCAGCCCAAGGAAATGTCAGCACTGGTGTCAGCCTGTGGGAGGGGCCTTGCCAACCATGCCCAGGTGGACCAAACCAGCATCCCTCTACTCCCTGGGCCCTGCTGGGGACATATAAGGAAACAAGGTCTTGTTGGGGTGGCCCCTGGGTGACGTTTTCACTTCTACGTTCCTTTTTCAGTTTAGGTCGAGATTTTTAAAAAGACAGCAAGCAGCACTCAGGTCCCAGGTGACAAGATTTGCTCAGAGTTAGTCTTTGAATGTTGCAAATTAAATTCCCTCATCAGGCCTCTAATCACTCTTACCAGATGGGGCTTGTGCTCAATTTTGGATCCACAGGAAATTTAATGGTTATTGTTTCTGTTTAAATAGGAGATTATTGCATTTTAATAAGTTCTCTTTGGGACTTGCAGCAACAATAGAGCACTATGAATTACTGTAGATAGCTGTTACTGCATGCTGGGGAAAAATCAAGTTACTAAGTGTGACAAGTTGCTTTTTCTTCCCTTCCAGCAATCGCTCCGAGTGTATTTACCACCAAATTAAGTATGTGCCGAGGGGATAATATTTTTATCCTGCCGAGGGGGAGAAGGAGCTTGTCTGTGGATTTTCATTAAAATGACACATCTGTTCAGCAATTTCACAAAGTAATTCTGCTGAAAGTTTTATCAGCTAATTTTAATTATTCACTCCAGTGGGTTGAATACAGGATTCATCATGTCGAATTAATACATTTGACGGGAATTTCACAAAGAGGGGGAGAAAAAGCAATCAACAAATTGAATTGTCATGCAATATGGATTAAATTGAGATTCTTTAATTAGGATAAGCCTGAGATTTGGTATTTTGAAGGTATTAGAAAGCTTAGCAATACAGTGGTAAAGATTAAGAAAATGCAATTAAATATTACACTTTGGACACAGCCCTGCTATCATGTGAGTCGAGGAGTCCTCTGAGCAGTCCGGTTCACCGTGCCAGTTTCCAGACTTGCTCAGTGATGGGACTGTGGCCATGCCAATGAGGGACAGCTGCTGTTTGTTTACCAGAGATGAATTGAAAGGTCACTGTGTTTTATAAGACTGGAAGCTGAGTCCTTAATTTAAACTACAATGAGATAATTGTGGAAGTGACAAGGAACAAGTAACTAGGAAACAAAGGTTCAAGTTCTAGTTATGCAACTGTAATCACAGAGCCAGCTCAGAATGGTCCTATCCTATTTAATAAGATACTGAATTGTTTTTCAGAGACAACAGACCAAAACCAAAGATCCTGCAGCTGAAGCATGTGAGGGAAAAGGACTTAGACGTCTGGCTTTACCTGGAACAAAAGTCGCCTCCCCCTGCATTTCCCCTCCCCTTTCCCCTCCAGGAAACCAAAGGACCAGGGCATCACCGAAACCTGAACACTAGCACTTTCCAGAAGGGAAGGGGCTGTTGTCCAGAAAGATCCTGTGATGACACCCCTTATCATAAACAACCAAGCTCCAAGGCCCTCCGATTAAAAACTGCAGTACTCGTTCTGTGTATACCCTTAAAAACCTACTCCAGACCCTGGATTGGGGAGTTGGGGCTTTTGAGCTTTGGCTTCCTGTTCTCCATTGTGGGGACATTCATGATAAAATACCTAGTATTCTCTACTGCGATTCTGAGCGTCTCGTGTTTGGCTCTGCTATCAGCAGGTAAACGAACTCTTTCCTCTTTGTAACATACTGATTATTATTTCTATGACCCTGAAAAACACAAACATTTTTTTAAGCACTGACTGAAGACACTATATCAGACATGGACAATGTTAACAGTGAACAAGAAAGTTTCTGCCTTAAAAGGGCCTACAATTACTTTAAGAGCCCTCCAGCGAACTCAGTCTCTTCCTAAATAACCCAATGAGCTCTAAGTGTCTTCTATTTCTGAAATTATACAACAGGAACTAGAAATAATTGTACTGGGCTTACTTTATGAAGGAAGCATATGGTTACTCTGAGGATTAAATAGAGCTATGTACAGAACATGGAGAAAATCAGGCCATGGGCCCCCCTTTTCACATATGCTGGCTCGGGTGATAGGTCCGCATACACAGCTGCCCATTACTCTCTGCCAGCAATGAGACAGCATGGGGAGAAAGCAGCACTGTGTACACTGGACCAGGAATATAAATCGAGCAAGTGGAATTACTGCCAGAGAATGCATTAAAAAGTACATTGTTCTACATCAGGTGAGCCTGAAGGCTTGCCAACATTTGTTTATAGCTGTAAAACCAAACAGAAGGGATGAAAGTGGGAGGAGAGAAAAACAATTTTCATTGAGGATACAGACACCTGCTGAGGTAGAAGACAGGGTGACTACGTGGTGATGGCCTGTGACTCACTTCTGCTTTAGTTCCTGAAACTAATACACATATAGATCAGGATTGTCAGTGTAATAAACATCACCAAGAAAGACAAGATAGAAAAAAAAAAAACATTAGTGAGAAAACTTACTGGGAAGACAGTGTTAACCTACCTTTCTAAAGACCTTGAAAACTGGTTTTCAGTTCCAAAAAACTGTTCACTCACTCAATTCCCACAAGATACAATAGGCCTCATATACTCACCCAAGAAACTGCACAAGCAACTATCTCTTTAGAGATATGAAAAACAATACACACACACACACACACACACACACACACAAAACCCAGCAAAAGTATAAATTCAATTTCTAGCAAATAAACCCATCTGTATTCCGCTTGGCTCACTGGGCATCATCATGGCACAGCAGAAGAAACAGACAGCAACTGCTGTTATCTCAGCAGGTCATGATCTTTCCGAGCCTCTGTTTCCCCACCTGAGAAGTGTGATGTTGGGAGGATTAAATGAGATAATGGACATAAAGTTCCCGGATCATCAGGTGAATTATCTATTTCTCCCTTTTTTGTTGTTCTTGCAGATAATCCTTTATTTAAAATACAATATGACAGCAAGAAAGGTTCTTAGAGGTTATGTAAATTCAGTATCTTCAATTTACCAATGGAAAAGAGGGCCTTCAGAGATGGAGCAAAAACTCATGACTAGTCATCCCATCAGACAGAATTTCTACCAACGGCTCCTTCTGTTACACAAGTGTTCTCCGAATTTTTACCTCTATCTGTGAAAACTTTTTTAAAAGGAACGCTTACCAAGTAGTCCAATATGAGAAACAAGTCAGGAGTAGCAGAGCCTTCCCAGCCCCCTGAAGGATGAGATAGGCAGTGGTTTTCAATCCATGGACCAGCGTCTGGAAACCACTGAGACAGAGAAGGCACGAATGGCCTGAGTGAGGATGAAAGGCAGAAACACCGTGACAGAAAAGTCACGGATGCTTCTGAAGGAAAACACAGTGCTGAAATTCTTAAGCAGGTCCACAAGGAACTGCTAGGGCTATCGCTTCTATAACCTGAATTAAAAACATATGTGTACATATATGTATATTAAAGACAATTTAGGGAACATTACCAATCCATTCCATTCCTTTTTTTTTCTTTTTCTTCTGTTTTTTATTTTTTGTGGTCACAACATGTTCAGTTTTTTTGTTTTTCTTTTTTTCCCTTAATTCTGGCCCTTGTCTATCTTATGTTCTTTTCTTTCACTTGCTTCCAGAGCCCCAGCTCTTTTCTTTCTTGCTTTTCTCTCTAGGACCCATATCAGCTAAACCGTCCTCCCTCTCTACCTCTGCTTATCCTCTACTTAGGAAGAACACTATTCTGTAGGGTATGAGGGTGGGAGTCTGTATTTTACTCTTAGCAGTAAGCATCTCTAATCACCAAAGAACCAATGGGTTCAGCTATTTGTTTCTAATAAAACTCCTGAAAATAAAGAGCTGACACAGAGAGACAGCCACCATCACAATGATCAGCAGAATATCTATCAAGTATGTGCTATTAGGCACCATGCTAATGTCTATTATTCATTCAACAAACGTTTACTGGATCCTGCTGTTAACATAGATAGGTAGCTAGATATTGAATGGGAAAGAGAGCAAAGGGTGTTGGATATCATATTTTATAAAATGTGAAAAGCCTGCTTCAGTAAAAAAGCTTCAGCATTCCATTTAGCTTAATTTGCTAGAAGGCTAAAACATTAATAGGTTTATTAGTCCACTGTACCATTAGCCCTCTGGGCTCAGTTTCTAGCTGTTTGGGAAAAATCTTTGCAAGGCACTGCTGGTCAGGTGCTCGAAGGGGAGGCATTTCTGTGCTTCAACTTTAAGGCAGAGTGGAGGCTAGAATGGCAACCACAGAGGCTTGTCAGTCTTGACTAGAAGAAGTATCTGATTGGTTAGTGGGAGGAACCAACACACGCCTGCAAAATTTTAAATAAACTGATTGGTAAGCTTAAGGAAAGCTAGTCCTTCCCAGAAGGAAAATATAAACACAGGCTTAGCAAGGCTCTCTCCCCATTTGGAAACAAGCTTGCCCCACTTGTTAGCTGTCTGGGCTACCAGAGTGATGGTCTCCCAAGAACCGGCTCTGAGCAGCATCTGGGCTAGACCCATGGTGCAGAATGTCTGGATTTTGATTGTAACACTGGGCTTAATGAAGACAAGACTGGACTTTTTTCTTGGCAGGACAGACGGAAATGAGACACTATTGAAAACCTATATGCAAAGAAAACGGCTGCAATAGACCATGAGATTGGTTCTCTTAAATACAACAAAATCACAAATATCACCCACGTTGCCATGGTCGACCTTTCGAACAATGGTGGCATTCCAACAATCAGATATGTTAAAGGAGTAGACACTAAGCAAGTTTTCTCTATAGTAAAGCTGGTAAGGGCAATTATGCCACTCACTGTATGCCTGATTTGTTAGTTCAAGCCCATACTGCATGCTGAGCAGCCCTGTAAGTGGCATTACAGCTGTGGTGGGGCTGGAAGTTCTGGGGTCTCTTCTACAACAGCACTAATACCATTCGTGAGGGCTCCAATCTCCTGACCTACTTCCTCCTCAAAGGACTCACCTCCTCATACCATCGCCTTGGGCGTGAGAACTCCAGTGTATGAATTTGCAAGAAGGAAACATTCAGACCACAGCAATTAATGCTTTTAAACAACAACAAAAACCCAAGAGCGTATAACTTCTGGAATGGGTGCACAAGGTGCTTGTAAAATCCTCATCACAAAAAGAAACAATAAAACTGGACAAAACTGTCAAAACAACTTTTAAGGACACTGAAAATTGACCAAACGCACACAACATAGTGAGAAGCGTTTATTCAAGACAAGTTACTGAACCTTCATAAGAACAATGGAGTCTGAAGACTTCAGCTTGGTGGTATGCCCACGCCCGGCTTCTCCCCAGCTCCATGTGAAAGGGCAGCATTGCATCTAGCCTGAAACCTCCTTACCGGTCAAAGCAGGAAACAAACCAGCAAACCGGTCAGAAAGCCAACAGGGAGCTCCTGGGAAGGCAAGAGACCTCCATAAGACCCTGTCTATCCCTGACGGTATGGAGGCCGTGCATACCCACTAAGCTATGCTCAAGCTCAGAAGAGACTAGAGAAAGCCATAGCAGGTGACTTATGACTGCTGGCTGAGCTGTGTGATTTAGTGAACCAAATCACCGAGTTCAAAGTACTCAAACAACCACAGACCAGCCTCTGGCTAAGCATTAAGCTATTCTGACCCAGAAATGAATCCTAGGGAGCTAGACAGAACTATATAAAGAAGGGTAGGGTGGAGGCGGCCTGAGGGAGGAGGATAACAAAGCAAAGACATCAGTGGACACACCTTATGGAGAGAACATGCCCACAGAATTAAACAAACAGGAACAACCACCAGCTTAGACGTGTGTGAAAGACCAGGGTATGATAAAACAGAGCTGCTACAATATATCATCTAAAATGTCCTGTTTTCAGACCAGTTTCAGAAAATTATGAGATGTCCAAAAAATTAAGAATTGACCCATATAGAAGAAAAAGATCAATTTTAAAAACCATCTCTGAGGGGATTCAGATGTTGGACTCAGCAGACAAGGACTTCAAAGCAGCAATTATAAATATGTTTAAATACTTTTTTGAAAAGTATTTGAGAAAATAAAATTATTTGAATAAAGTATGATGTCATGATTCAAAATATAGAGACAAAGATTTTCATCTTAACTAATGTAGAACTAGATAAATCTGTAAGTATAAAATTGTATTACAGGTAAACAACATATAAACATGTACTATATATAATAATAATTATTAATAGCACAGAGGAAGGAGGGCTATAGCAGAAAAAAATACCAGGCAATAACTCAAAACCATAGGAAGATATAAAGAGTAATAAAAATAGGCCTTGGCTGGGTAGCTCAGGTTGTTAGAGAATCATCCCAAAACACCAAGGTTGTGGGTTCTAGCCTTGTTCAGGGCACATACAAGAATCAACCAATGAATGCGTGGATAAGTGGAACAACAAATCAATGTTCTTTCTCTCTCTCTTCCCTTTCATTCCTTGCTAAAATCAATTTTAAAAAGGAAAAAAGAGCAGCAGAATAGTAAGCATATAAATTTATACAGTATATGTATTTATATTTATGAACATATTTTCCTTGTCTTAACTTAGTTAAAAGATATGAACTGTGTGAAGCAATAATTACAATAGTGAATTATTAGATTTATAAGATACATGATGTAATGTACACGACAATGAAAGCACAAAGGAGGATCATATAATACTATATGAAGCAAATCTGTGCACGGTACTAGAACTAAGTTAGCATCAAACTAAAACGCATTGGGATAAGATTTGACACATATTTTAATTATTTTTTTTTAATTTCTTTTTATTTTATTCATTTTAGAGAGGAGACAGAGTGAGAGAGAGAGAGAGAGAGAGAGAGAGAGAGAGAAAGAGAGAAAGGGAGAGGAGCTGGAAGCATCAACTCCCTTATGTGCCTTGACCAGACCAGTGCAGGGTTTTGAACTGGCTACCTCAGTGTTCCCAGGTCGTCGTTTTATCCACTGCGCCACCACAGGTCAGGCAGATTTGACACATATTTTAAATGAATAGTGCACAACTTAGAAAATAACTCTAAAAATATAGTAAAAACCAATAAAGAAATTTAAAAAACAACTTAAAAACCACCTAGTTAAGGCCAAAGAACAATAAAGAAGGAACAATGGAAAACAACAACAAAAAAAGTAAGACAAATGAAAAGATCAAAATGGAGACAGAAATCCAACCAAATCAATGGTGATGTTAAATGTGAGTGGGTTAAACCTCAATTAAAAGGAAGGGATGTTAGGTTGGGTTTTTAAAAATCCAAGTACTATATGCTGTCTAAGAGAACTCAAATACAAATATAAATTGAAGGAAAAATTATTACAAAAGCAAACATAAAAGAGCTGAAGAGAGTATACTATTACATAAAATAGAGTTTAAAAACAAACTGTTACTGGTGACAAGAGAATATAATAATAATAATAATAAAATCAATAATCAGGAAAATGCAACAATTATACACATACACACACCTAACAAGAGAGCCCCCAATTACGTGAAGCAAAAGCTGACAGAACTAAAGGGAGAAGTAAATAACAAAGTGATAGAAGCTAGAAACTTCAATGTCCCACTTTAAATATATTACTCACAAAAATTAGGGGATATTTCAAAATGAACATGAAGCTATAAAATATCCCCTAACTTCGGTGAGCGGTATATGTTTAGAGCAGATTGAAAAATCAACAGGAATATACTTCTTTTAAACATTATCAACCAACCTTCCTGACATACAACACTCTGCTCTAAAACACAATAGTACACATTCTTTTCAAGCACGTTTGATATATTACCCAAGAAAGAGCATATGCTAGGTCATTAAGTATCAGTAAATTTAAAAACACTGAAATCATAAAAAGTGTATTTTCTTTAGTTCTAATTAAATTAGAAATCAAAACAGAAGGACAGTTGAGATTTGGGAAATCTACAAATATATTTAAACAAATAAACCTGCTTCTAAATATTCCATGGGTCAGAGAAGGAATCATATGAGAAATTTAAAATTATTTTGAACTAAATGAAAATAAACATGCAACAGCAAATCAAAGTGTATGGGCTTCAGCTAAAGTGGTGCAGTCAACACCTAGAACAGAATGACCAAGCCACTCCCTTAAGAAACTGAAGAATGAGAATGCAGAACAGAGTTGTGCAAATGTTCTAATACTGGATTGTGGTGACGGTTATAAAACTGTACACTTATGATGACTCATTTAATTGTATACTTAACATGGGTGGCTTTGATGGCATATATATTATAATCCAATGCAGGTGTTGTTTTCCTTTTAAAAGTACATGGGGAAAAAATGACTACAAAGAAATAGGCCAAAAGTGTCATCATGCTAGACTGGCAGGAGTATAAGTTTATTTGTTTGTACATTTGTTTATTTTATTTTTGTAATGAAAATAATTATTTAAAATGAAAAAGGATCGTGCTGGCTGGATAGCTAGGATGGTTAGAGCATCATCCAGAAGAAGAGAGATTACCAGTTTGATCCCTGGTCAAGGCTGGTGTTCCTCTCTCTCTCTCTCTCTCTCTCTCTCTCTTCCCCTTCCTCTCTCTCTAAAATCAATAAAATAAACATTAACAAACGAGACAGTTTTAAAATTTAAAAGAATCATTAAATTTTCACTTTTTATACACATTAAAGACCGCATTAAATGTATTAAAGAAGTCTTCAGACAGTCATCTGGTTAAACTTCCTGCCTCAAGACAAGAATACAACTAATTTACAAAGAAATAAAATTTTTATAAAGACTGCTTTTAATAGCTTAATGGTGATTTCAAGAAAATCCCAGGGAAACACCTATTACTACAACCCTTTTTAGCTGTACTCACTTAAGAGTCTCTTTTAAGCATCTATTCATTTTAGGAATTTCTTCCAACTGTCTAATGTTAATCACTTTCAGCACAATTTAAATTCATTTGAACACAACAAATATTGTGAGGTTTGTGTTCACATACAAGTTCTACCACTTTTAATACTGTGCAAAATTTTGCCTCTGTGACTTCATCTGTACAATGAAACATGCAATGATACTGTTGCAAGGACTAAGTGATATAGTGCATAAAACATGCTTAAAGTAGTACCCAGTGCATAGTGAGCATTTTATTAAGCCTTATTATAAAGGAAGAGATAAATGTCGATTGAAAGAAGTGACAGAAGTGTGACCAAACCAGGTTATCCAAGTCTGTATGCCTTCTTTCATAAAGAAGTTGGGTGGGTTATTTGAAGTTAACTGAATGCAGAAAAAAAATGTTAAGGAAATAGTCTATGACATGTAATTTTTTAAAGGGGTGAAAACTCTAGGGAATTCAGTTCCATGTTGAACAATAGCTTATACTCATACAAGGAACCGAATAGCTTTTAAGAAATGACATAAATGTTATACCATGTCATGGGCGAATACCCATTTACATGTTGAATTCAATAAACTGGTCTCTCGACTTTGATTAGTCCAACTTGAGTTAATTAAAATACTTCCATTTCTTCCAGTGTTCATAGCTCTCTGTACAGTTTACAGAAGCTGGAGATGGGTTTTTAACACTGTTTACCAACTGGAAGGTTTTGATGGACACTTTAATCAAGCAATACAACTGCAAAATCTACCACAGGGAGCAATACAAGTCTTCAGCCAAATTGAGAAAAGAAATTACATGAACACAGACATTTTATTGTTGTTGTTGTTGGAATTAACTTGAGAAAAAGAAGCAGGAAAAGTTAATAATGCAATCATTTTTATCTGTCAAATAATTTTCCAAGTATTATAATCTTTCTTAAATTAATACCTTGTATGATAACCAATGTCTCTGACGCTTTGCTGTTTGTTTTGCTAAAGAAAATATTGCTAATCAGTAAACTAAAAGCTACATCTTAAACTTTCAACAAATGCTAAAGGACCAACATCTCAATAGGCAGCTGCCTTGTAGAATATTATAGGGTCTTCAACATGTAAAGTAACAAAATGGATTGTGGGCTTTTGCATGAGAAAGCCCCTGGGCATAAGATGGAGTCAGTTCTCCTTTAGGCTGGATGACCTTTCATCCAGAATGACAGAGAAGAGAATGAAGCATTGAACAGAATATTTCTAGATAAACTTTTCAGGAAACTGACAGCTCGAAATTATGCTAGCCTAGTATTTTAAAGATTTCCTAAACTGATTTTTGGAACCATTTTGAGGAACATGAGGAAGAGAGACAGACTAAGATACTAAAATAACTAAGTAATTTCATTTGCATCTGGACATATTAGACCTTAAGGAACCACTGGCTGGATGTAGTGCTACTCTGGCATCTTATTAATTGCTAGATAAAATTTATTTTAAAAAAAGGAAATATTCTCTTACAGTCAAACTTAATATAGCAGTTTTCTACAAGGAGAGCTTTCCGTTCTTAAATTAGTTTCTTAAGCTAATGAAAAAAGCATAGACTCAATCAACATTGAAGACCAGGACTGTGGAGAAGACAAAGTACAAAGAATGTCAACTGCTTCCTCAATGACATTAAATGTTGCCTATATTTTTCCAAATGTCACAAACATATATGGAGTTCAATATTTAAACAAGGAAATGATATATTAACCATGAAAAACAATCATAATGCAAATTTCCACTCAAAAGATATCCTCATAAAGCACAGCAAACAACATCCAAAGCACTTTATAAACCCATCTCATCGCCAATCTGCACAGCTCCTGAACTAGAGGAGCAAAACCCCAAAGACGGATACTTTGTGACAAATGAAAATGATACTGTATTCAAATTTTTGTGTATACAATAAAGTTCAATCAGAATACTATCACTCATCCATGTGCTGTCTAAGGCTGCTGTTGCACTACAACATCATAAATTAGTGGTTGTGACAAGGACTGTATGACCCACAAAGCCAAAAATGCTAAGTGTCCCTTAAAAAAAAATCTGCCAACCCTTGCACTAGAGAAATAACTAGTGACTGATAGCCTTACAAATAACTAAACTTCATGAAGCTTAATTCTATTTTTATAATTTTTATAAAGTAGTTGCTATTTGATGCACAATTTGGTCTTAGGTAAAAAATACAAGCTTGTTCTTAACTCCTATTTACATTCCAAAATAAATGTTACACATGAGTGCTGTCCCAGGGCTGGAAAGAAGCTTTCACTCTGTGATGTCTATACAGTGAGATTTCCAAAACGTTTTTTCTTTTGGCTACCTCTTAAAGTAGAACTTTTCCACATCATATATCTCACTTTTATTGGAGAAGGCATTAGCAACAGTTTTGTGGATTATACAACATGTTGTTCTGGCTAATTAGTTTACTAGCAATTAAAAATAAATTCATGGCAGAGGGCCACTTGTCAATTTCACCTTGTCATAAATAGGATTGATGCCTGATGCTCACTGTGCCTTAAATAAAAATGTATCTATCACTAGCAGGAGTGAGATGTTTTCCATTAGATTTTATTCCATCATTTGGTGTTTCAATTTGCCCATCATAAGGTGTTTCTCTCTCCAGAAGGAGAAAAATACTACTTTGTGTTCTCATGATCACAAGTCTAATTGAGTGCAAAACAAAGTTGTTTTTTTAAATGAGAAAAAAGAATAAGCTACTGTTTTACTGTTAAAAATAACATGAAGAACACAATGACAAGAAAATATGGCATCAAATGGAGCTCTAAATCAAGACTAATCTTTTTTCCTTTAATATCTAGACTTTTGCAATCCCTTTAAGATCAGGAACCAGGCAGGGGTGCCCCCTTTCACCACTCTTATTCAACATAGCTCTGGAAGTCTTAGCCACAGCAATTAGACAAGAAGAAATAAAAGGCATCCAAATTGGAAAAGAAGAAGTAAAACTGTCATTATTTGCAGATGATATGATATTGTATATAGAAAACCCTAAAGTCTCAGTCAAAAAACTACTAGAGCTGATAAATGAATTCAGCAAGGTGGCAGGATATAAAATTTATACTCAGAAATCGAGGCATTTTTATATACCAACAATGAATTGTCAGAAAGAGAAATTAGGGAAATAATCCCTTTCATTATTGCAACAACAAAAAAATAAAGTACCTAGGAGTAAATTTAACCAAGGAGGTTAAGGACTTGTACTCGGAAAATTATAAAACATTGATAAAAGAAATCAAGGAAGATACAAACAAGTGGAAGCATATACCGTGCTCATGGTTAGGAAGAATAAACATCATTCAAATTTCTATATTACCCTAAGCAATTTATAAATTCAATGCAATACCAATTAAAATACCAATGACATACTTCAAAGATATAGAACACATATTCCAAAAATTTATATGGAACCAAAAAAGAACACAAATAGCCTCAGCAATCTTAAAAAGGAAAAATAAAGCGGGAGGTATCACTCTTCCGGATATCAAGGTTTACTACAAGGCCATTGCATTCAAGACAGCCTGGTACTGGCATAAGAACAGGCACATAGATCAATGGAACAGAACAGAGAACCCAGAAATAAACCCACACCTTTATGGACAACTGATATTTGACAAAGGAGGAAAGAGTATACAATGGAGTAAAGACAGCCTCTTTAACAAATGGTGTTGGGAAAATTGGACATCTACCTGAAAAAAAAAATGAAACTAGACCATCAACTTACACCATTCACAAAAACAAACTCAAAATGGATAAAAGACTTAAATGTAAGCCATGAAACCATAAGCGTCTTAGAAGAAAACATAGGCAGTAAGCTCTCCGACATCTGTCGCAGCAATATATTTGCCGATTTATCTCCACTGGCAAGTGAAATAAAAGGCAAGATAAACAAATGGGACTATATCAAACTAAAAAGTTTTTGCACAGCTAAAGACAATAAGAACAGAATAAAAAGACAAACCACACAATGGGAGAACATATTTGACAATACATCTGATAAGGGGTTAATAACCAAAATTTATAGACTTATAAAACTCAACACCAGGAAGACAAACAATCCAATCAAAAAATGGGCAAAAGAAATGAATAGAAATTTCTCCAAAGAGGACATACAGATGGCCAATAGGCATATAAAAAAATGCTCAAGATCACTCATTAAAGTTAATTTGAGAAATGCAAATTAAAACCACAATGAGATATCACCTCACACCAGTCAGAATGGCACTCATCAGCAAAACAACACAGAATAAGTGCTGGCGAGGATGTGGAGAAAAGGGAACCCTCCTGCACTGCTGGTGAGAATGCAGACTGGTGCAGCCACTGTGGAAAACAGTATAGAGATTCCTCAAAAAATTAAAAATCGAACTGCCTTTTGACCCAGCTCTCCCACTTTTAGGAATATACCCTAAGAACACCATAGCACGGTTTGAAAAAAAGAAATGTGCACCCATGTTCGTGGCAGCATTGTTCACAATAGCGAAGATCTTGAAACAGCCCAAGTGTCCGTCAGAGGACGAGTGGTTAAAAAGCTTTGGTACATATATACTATGGAAAACTACTCAGCCATAAGAAATGATGACATCGGATCATTTGTAACAACATGGATGGACCTTGATAACATTACACTGAGTGAAGTAAGTAAATCAGAAAAGCTAAGGACTATATGATTCCATACACAGGTGGGACATAAAAATGAGACTCAGAGACATGGACAAGAGTGTGCTGGCTAGGGGGGGGGGGGAATGAGGGAGTGGGTAGGGGGAAAGGGGGGAGGGGAGGGGCACAAATAAAACCAGATAGAAGGTGATGGAGGACAATTTGACTTTGGGTGATGGGTACGCAATATAATCAAATGTCAAAATAACCTGGAAATATTTTCTCTGAACATATGTACCCTGATTTATCAATGTCACCCCATTTTAATTAATTTTAAAAAATCTGGACTTTTGCCAGAAAAATGTCAAGATATTGGTGTGCAGGTACAGTGCTCCGTCTCCCCCATGGTTTTCCCATTTTTGGCAGAGTTTAGGGTCTAGATTATGGTCAGCTCGCTATCAGAGAGTAAGCAAAAGTTGTTTGTGGGAGGGAATAACTTCTCCACAACCACCAAGAAGGAAGAAAGGAGGTGCCACGTTGCAATTCCAGCTGACAAAAAGCATTAGCATTATCGCACACTTTGTGAATTAAGTAATGATTTAATTAGCACCAGTCTGAATGGTCATATAATGTTGTAATTACAAGGCTGAGACAAATAGAATTGGCGGGGGTGGGCAGGGGCTTGGTGGGAAATCAGCATAATGAATGGAACCCTGGTGGTGGAACTGTGTGCCGCAGTGGCCAATGACAGCCCAGCAAGGGCAGGGGTTAAGGCTTACTCTGGGGGTACACGTCCTCAGCAGGCTCACGCGCCCCAACACCCTACGCCCTTGATTAATTTTATGGCATTACAGGGATTCAGAAGCCCTGCGTTCTCAATCTTTCTCCTCTAGCCAAAGGTTAGGCAACTCATTCTACTTTTCCATGGCTCACTTTATTTCTAGGGTGGGCAAAAAAAAAAGTAAAATGACCTCTGCCTCAAAGCACTAGGTTAGGAGTGATGGCAGGCTCAACAGAGAACGGCCTTCCTGCTACTCTCCGCGGAGGAATACAGATGTGCTAGCAGAAACCTCGCGCAGGACCGACCGCGAGAGCCGCGGCACTGGCGGCTGTTACATACCAGCAGAGCCTTGGTTTCCTGCAGACACTGTACTATGGAGGTAGGTGTGCACGCATCTGCAGGCCACTGACCTGCCGCAGCTTCTTTCTAGTCTCTAGTTTCTCTCTGGGTCTCGGTCTTTGAAGCAGAAAGTTTGCTTCACCCCATCAGTATCAGTGAGGGTACAGGTCAGAAAAGAGAAACCACTTGAGAAGTTTTTAGACAGAAAGGGGTTTAATGTGCAGAATCAGCTCCTTAGAAAAATCATGGGACACAGCTGAAGGATGGCCCTTCCTTTGCCACCAACAGGACACCATCATGGGCACAGCTGAGTTTAGAAACACACTGCAAAGCTGCAAACCAGGATCAAGAAGTCACACCATAATTGCCTTTTTTATTTTTTAATGTTTTCATTGATTTGAAAGAGGGGGAGGAAGGGAATGGGAGGGAAAGGGAGAGAGAAAGGGAAAAAGAAGAGAAGCATCAACTCACTGTTCCACTTAGTTGTTCCATTTAGTTGTGAACTCACTGATTGTTTCTTATATATGCCCTGACCAGGGATTGAACCCATGACATGGGTGCGTGAGACAATGCTCTATCCACTGAACTACCTGGCTAGCACCCACAATTACCTTTTAACACCCTGGAAGCTGGTGACTGGATGCTGGAACACCACTGTAGAAAAACCATACTTCTTCATAACCTGGCTTACCAGACAAAAACGCCTGCAGATGAGTGTCCTCTCCTTCACTTCTACCTACCAGACGTTGGACGGGTGTAACTGACCCTTGAACAACATGTGTTTCAACTGCTTGGGTCCACTTATATGCTGACTTTTTTCAATAAATACAGCAAATGTGTTTTCTCTTTTTTATGATTTTTTAACATTTTCTTTTCTCAACTTACTTTAGTGCAAGAATACAGTATATAATACAAATAAAATGAGTTCGTTGACTGTTGATGTTACCAATCAGGCTTATAGTCAATAGTAGGCTATCAGTTCTTAAGTTTTGAGGAATCAAACATTATGTATGGATTTTTGATTGCACGGAGACTCAGTAACCTTGACCCGTGTTGTTCAAGGGTCAGCTGCATACCTGATCCCCACCCAAGAGCCCTAGTTGCATAGGCATCTAGGACATAAAGTTTTCAGTTTTCTAGCCTTTGTCGTTAAGGAAGGACCGCCGTACCTACCCCATGACAGCTGCCTGAGGCACTTCTCAGCTAACCTTTCCTCTCCTCTCTTCAGCTTCTCTCCACCTAGGCTCTACATGGGGATCTGAAAGTGCTCTACCTCGTGGGTCTCAGCCGCCTTCTTTCTCTCCCAGCACCCAAGGTGAGAGCAGCGGCACAGAAGGAAGACCCCGGGCCAGGAGACGGCCAGTGAGAGTGGTGGAGGGGAGACCCATGAAAGCTGAGACACAGACGCAGAGAGAGAAGGAGACACACTAGTATCCCAGACTGACTTGTCTCTTCTGTGGGATTCTATTATATGGAGATAACATTTTTCCTCGCTTAAAAAAAAAAAAAAAATCTGAAGCATGACGAGTAAAACTTCAAAATAATTAGTCTACCTAGTGGCAGTAGCCAGAAAAAGAAACAAACAAAAAATAAATTAAATAAAGCTTATCAAGTATCAAAGATTTTAACAGAAACATAATGGAAGACACATGGCTAAAAAATCCTATCAACACCAAGAAAATAAAAATATATATATTTTTTAAAGACTTTATTCATTTTAGAAAGGAGAGAGAGAGAAAAAGAGAGAGAGAAGGGAGGAGCAGGAAGCATCAACTCCCATAGATGCCTTGACCAGGCGAACCCAGGGTTTCAAACCGGTGACCTCAGCCTTTTAGATCGACACTTTATCTACTGTACCACCACAGGTCAGGCCGTACAACTTTTGTTTTGTTTTGTTTTGTTACAGTAAACCGCCTCTTACAGAGTGAGGAGGATGTGAGAAGCAAGGAGAGTGGCAGGACCAGGACAGCAGATAGCAGAGGGTGCCCCGAAAGAACACATTGGAAATACTCGGGAAAAAACCCAGGCTGACTCCCTTCCTCAGGAAGCAGGAGGCCTCTGCTTCCGAGACACACAGCTGCCCCTCAGGCCCGACCTAGAGGCACAAGTCCCTGCTACCCTTCAACTTAAAAAATTACTAGCCCTGGTGTCATTCTTGATGTCTCCCTTTTTCTCAAGCTCAACTAATCACAAGTCCTATCCATGACACCCCCAAAGAACTCCTAAATAAATCTACTTTTCACTATCTCTACTCCCAACACCACTGTCCACCAGGCTGTCATCATTTCTCATCTCTCACCTGTGTCACTGCAAAGCCTCCAAACTTGTCTCTCCAACCACACTGCCAACCATTTTCCAAAATACACAGCCATGTTTTCCCAAACACAAACAGATGTGTCTGATTCAGTCCCTGCCTAGCATCCTCCTCCTCTCACTGCCCTTAGAACAAAATCTGGGATTCACCTGGGGTGTGACATGGTGCTTTGAAATCTGAGTCCGGCTAACCTCATGGCACTCGGTCCCTTGCCTTCTCCCAGGCTCAAACAAGTCACCTCCTCCATAGCCACAGGGACTTTGTACACGATGTCCCTCCGTGCCCCTCTGTTTACCGAGCTAAGTCCTAGCCATGCTTCACATCTCAGCCTAAGTAATACTGCCTCGGGAGGGAGCTTTCCACACTCCCAGGTCGTTAGAGCCTCCCAGTCATGTGCCTTCAGACTTCCCTGAACCTCTCACATAATTCTGCTCTCGTGTGGCCCCTATTTATCACTGTTTTCCAGGGCGAGGATGCCATCGCCATCAGGGAACAGACCATATTGGTTTTGGTCATCATCTCATCCTAGCGCCTCCCAACACTATCTAACACATACTACGTGCCCAATAAATCTGGCTGGCTCAGCCAGTTCTTAGAAGAACATGGCCAAGAGAACCTCCGTTAGCTAATGGCAGGAGGTGGGCAAAGTTACCACATGAGAACTTTATGGTAACTGGAACAGCAGACGCTTTTCCAACGAAGGCAATTCAAGTGACATGCAGTGGCAAACTGAAAGGAAGTGGATTCTAAGGCTTTGGACAGCTACAGCACCCACACAGGTGCCGGCAGCACAGGTAGCCATCATTTAGAAGTGAGCCACCAACTCTGGAGTGTGTAGCCTGAGAGACTTTCGGATATCTAAAATGAAGTAACCCTAACAGCACACAAGAGCTCCCTTTCTCAAAAACTGTCACGTGGCTGGTGACCCATAAAACAGTTATCCTAGAAAGCCACTGCTGCTTACATATATTAAGCTAAAGGTACAGATCTCAGATATCAAAGTGATCACACCGGAAACCTTCTACAGAACCGTGTCTGGGAAAACCATGAATTTTTAAGAAGGTGCTAGTGACATGCTACACATAATTTTTACACATTAGCCTACTGCTGGTTGTCATGGAGTGCATATTATTCAAGCAGGGTGCACAGTCAGTAATGGGAAGGGTGAGGGGAGATGCTGCCTTTAATTCTAACGTGCCTGACATCCCAGAAAAGATTATTGGTGTCTGTACGCGTGTGACCGAGTGTTCTGTGGAACATGTGTTGTATGCAACACTGTTTATTATCAGTAAATGAAGCCAAAAGCTAAGTTGAAAATGAATGCTAAATTAAAAATTATATAAAATGAAGTGAAATGATTTAATTAACAGATTATAAGTGAAATGCTGCAGTGCAAGACTGAGCTGGGGAGAAAAAAGGAAGAAAAAAATGTGGACCGGTGAACACCTGTCCTTTCATTTCCTCAGAAACACTAACAGACACAGGATGTTTGCCAGCTTCTAACCACAGCCAATAAGCTTGTTTAATTAAGTTACCAGTTTAGAGCACAGAGTTCAAAATGAATTGCTTTTTGTTTTAAAGTAAAAGGGAAGAAACAGGAAAACGTGGTATATACCTGAACATCCCAAGCTCACTATTTCCAAGACCCTAGAAGTATAATCAGGCCCAGTCCTCCTCTGTGGGTATCCTACACCTTTCTGGAAGTGTAAGTTGCCCTCTGAAATGAAATTAGATAAATATGTTTTCAACACCAAGAGTCAATCACTGTACCAGCTACCTTGGCATCTGCCACCTCTCTTCTTATGATAATATTATATGTATTACCACTATGATAATAGTGTATGTATTACCACTATGATGACTAACTGTGAGGAGGTTACATTCTTTGCTCAGGCCATCCCAGAAGGAAAAGTTCCAGAGCCAGAATTCCAACTGAGACCTGCTGACGCCAAAGCCACACTATTTCACGTTTCCGAAATTGCTTCTTACCAGGAGCCTTTAGACAAGAAACTGAATACACAAAGAAAATATTTCCCTTTTTTTCTTTACAGGGACAGAAAGAGAGTCAGAGAGAGGGATAGATAGGGACAGACAGACAGGAACGGAGAGAGGTGAGAAGCATCAATCATTAGTTTTTCGTTGCCGTCGCAACACCTTAGTTGTTCATTGATTGCTTTCTCACTTGTGCCTTGACCACGGGCCTTCAGCAGACCGAGCAACCCCTTGCTGGAGCCAGAGACCTTGGGTCCAAGCTGGTGAGCTTTTTGCTCAAGCCAGATGGGCCCGTGCTCAAGCTGGCGAGCTCGGGGTCTCGAACCTGGGTCTTCCGCATCCCAGTCCGACGCTCTATCCACTGCACCACCTCCTGGTCAGGCAAAACTATTTCCCATTTTAAGAGAGATCTCAAGAACTCCCCCTAACAGTGGGTGATACCTAATCCTAATTAAGGCAACAAAGTATTTTCCTAAAGAAGAAAATGTTATTTTCATACATTAGTATTGTTCTAAGTTGAAGTGCATTTAAAAGTCAACCTTTTGAATCAATTTACATTCACCCCACATATTCTTTATATGATTATATCCATTTACTTTCATATACATGGATGATCCTATGGAAAGGATTTGAGGCATTTAGTTACACAGCTGAAATTAAGAAAAAGAAAGATGGAAAGGAAATAGATACAAAAAGCATCAAATTACAAAAACACAAAGGCTTGAAGACAGTTTCTATTATTCGGTGTGCCTAAATGGAAATTTTGCATGACCCAGTGTCGCAAGATTCAACATACATTTTTTCCCGAGATGAGATATAAGAGGGGAAGCAAATCAATGTTCTCTTTTTGAAGTAACTCAGAGAGTTTTATGCCAAAATTGTGTTGCTTTGGCCTAGCCAGAAAGAGACGGAGAATTTTTGTAACACAAAACAAATGCTGGAGCCATCCAAATTTTTAGGAATTTGAGCGAAGAGAAATACATCCAAGTGCTCCACACTGCCATATGTTGCCTGAGTTGGGCTGCACAGAAGTATGCAAATCCATTCGGGCGCGTGGTCCCAGCTTCCCTGCTGATGAGCAGACATAGAAGAAGAGGCATTCTGACAGAGGGCTGGGTCCCGTCTCTGAACTGCTACGCGGATGTCAGTCCACGCAGCCAGACAGGAACGCGCAACGCAGTGACCAGAGAAAGCTACAGAGGAGTTTGAGCGGGTGAAAATTTATGATACCTTCGGTTTCTAAACTTAGCATCCGTTGATTCCTTTTGGTCAACACTCCACCATGCTCAGGTCTGGCCATTACGAAGCTAGCCCCTCTCCCCTTCTCTTGACAGACCAGGAATGTGCAACATTGGCAACATGCAACACTGGCAACATACAACACTGGAAGTCTTTAACTCACATGTCTTAGTTGTTACTGACACTGTATTGTTCTCCAAAAAAAAGTTTATTTTATTTTTTCTCTTTACAATGCTCTCCATATGGAGTTCTTCGTTTTTCTTAAAAAAAAAAAAGAAGAAGAAGAAGAAGAAGAAGAAGAAGAAGAGCCCAGGGGAAAGTTTCAGGAAGGAAAACAAAGAATAGTAAGAGGAAGGGAAAGCAGGAAAAACTGAAGAGTTAAAAGGATCCACTTCTGACATGTCTGCCTGTAAGGGAGAATGAACAGGATTTTCTCCCTTTAGTAGTAATGCTAAAATGGTCCGGCATGCCTGAGAGCAAATCGATACTAAGCACAGCCCAGGCGAGACTGCCATCTTACATGAAGCACTGACTGTGAAATAGACACAAAAGACACATGATACTCTCTGAGGTCCCCAGCCGCCATAATATCCATCCTTGGCAGTTCATTTGACATTGACTTTCCCTGCTTCCCAATCGTTTTTCTCTTTCTTACTCCTCCTCACAACGCCTCCTCCTCTTGCTATCCACACAGCAATGCTCCAGCTTTCTGAGACTCGCCAAGGAGGTGAAGAGATATACCTCTCAAAGGTTTTAACTTGGGAACGTGTCCTTTGTTGGCCAGGAAATGGTGTGTACAGAAGGAAAGTAAAAGGATGAGCTTATAAGGGCATGAACTTAGTTCTCATGGAGCCCAACCAGAAGATTCTTAAAACGTGACTGTATATGTTATGTGAACACTGGGCTTCCTGATTAGATCTTATCACAATTATTTCAAATGGTTTCTTTCTTATACCACTTGCTACCCTTTGCCTTTGCCAGAGTGTACAGACAAAGGAAAAAAATAAAGAAACACAAAGGACCCTCTCTACCCTGTCTTGGACCCTTCTAGAAGTATTCTTTAGAGCCATGAATCCACAGGGGCTTTTGAATTTAGATAACTTTTACGGTTAAAGCTAAAGCCTTTGCTGGTAATAGGAAATGTCATATGGAATCCACTGGGTAGTTATAATTTCCATTTATAAATAGAAAATATAAAGAGGGTGCCTTATCTGGGTGATTTAATACATGTCTCTGCTTATTACTGTTTTCAAAGTGCCTTTTGCACAAATCTGATTTCAACTGTGCAATAAAGATTCATTATCCTTTTACACAGCAGTCTGTGCATTTCTATGCAGCATCTAATTAGCAAAATAGGAACTATTCTATAAACAGATGCTAATCGTGAAGGGAAAATGCTTTCATTTTAAAAAGAAGGTACTGCTAAACTTTACTCAGCAAAGCACTGCCTCTGCATGTGGAACGAGAGGTGGGGAGTGAGAAGGCTAAGAGGACGGCGGACTGTGCTTTCTTCTCAAAGGACCCAATGTGAGGATCACTGGGCTGAGGGTTCTTAGCCTATTACTGTGAACTTGAGGTGAGAGAATGCCCATCACTTAACTCCTATACCCCTAATTCAATTTTTGTTCCCAAGATCTACGTTTTAAAAATCTTGTCCCTTCTTTTCTTATTTCCTTATTTTCTGTTGTTGTTGTTTTTAATGAAGAGCACTATTACTTTTGTAACTACAACAGGGGAGAATTCCTATAAATAATACCAGGAAAAATATCCTTCTCCATTATGGAGAAAGGAGCTAAACATCCAGTTTTGAGGAATAACTAAAAAATAGACCATTGAGACTAACTGTAAGAGACACACCGGCTATTAGGCTAATTTGTTTGTTTCATGAACAGGTTAAATGAGCAATGCATAGGTAAATTTCCTACTTAATAAACAATTCTCTGTCCTGGCCATGTTTAACCTCACCACTGCACACACAAGGCCGCCCACATAGGGAACTCCCTTTTCTCTACAGCAGGGACTCCTCCTGCTTGTCGACGTTCTCGATGTCTCCTTCCCCACCTCCTTCGCTGGCTGCTCCTCCGTGCCAGGTTTCGGCAGGCGGACTCTGTTCTGAGCCTTCTCCTTTATTTACATTCTCTCCCTAGGATATCCAGCCGGTCCCAGGACTATCTAGGCTGAGGACTCCCAAGTTTACTTCTCCACCCTGAATGTCTTCCCATGCTCCCAGACTCTTTGCCTGCCCTGTTGACATCTTCTTATGGCTGTCCCTTGGACTTTATTTCATAACATGTCAAACAAAAGTACTGATTCCCTGCTTCCCATCCTATGAATTCATCCCCATACAATCTTTCTCTACATCTACAAATGACATCAGTCATCCTCCCGCTGAAACTGAAATCCTGGAAGTTATCCTTGTTTCCTCTTTTTTCTTTGCATCCCATGTCCATGCCACCTTAAGTTCTGTCAAATCTATATCCAAACTAAAGCCGAAAAGCAAGCACTGAGCATTTTGCTGCTACCAATCTGCCTTAAATGAGCGCTCTGCCTCTCCTGGTCCATGCAAGGCCATCTCTCAGCTCGCACACTTGTGAGCACACAGTCCATCCTCCACACGACAGTGTTTCCCTAAAGTAAGACTTAGCATCGCTCCTCAGGTTAAAGCACTCCAAAGGACTTCCCCTTGCAACCAAAATTAAAACCAAATTTCTACTTGTAACATTCAATGGCTCTGAATGCTTCATTCTCTTTCTCTCTCTCCTTTTTCCCCTCAAACACTAGATTCCAGCCACACTAGCCTCTTCCTGTCTCTCACACACAAAAAGCTTACTAGTGTCTCAGGGGCTTTGTGCTTGCTCATTTTTCGGCTTAAAACACTTAGATCTTCTCTCACTATTCTTCAAAAGGTGTCCCCTTCACGAGCTCAGATCCTTCCCAGCCATACTCTATCATGTTTACCCAAGTTACCATCTCTGTCACCTCATAGGCACCCGAGTTAGTGACCTCCTTCTTGACGTGTTTACTATCTACCTTTATTCTAGAGCGTAAGGTCCTTGGGAACAGGACTTTCTTCTTATTCAGAACTATAGTCCCAGCATAAAGAGCAATGCCTGACTCAGAGTAGATACTTACTAAAAGTACTTTTTAACTGACCAATGTAACCTGAATTTTGCTATAACAGGATAAAATGTAATTAAGTCTAAAATTCCCTGGAATATTGCAATGTTAAAAAAATAAAATCAAAACAACCAACACACCAATCACCCTTGGAACACTGCAATGCTGTAGTCTATCCTAGTTATTCAATTAATGTACATTTCCTGAATTGCTTCTTAAGTTCCTGGTCATTGTACATAATAGAAACAATGGTCAAGTGCTAAGTGAATTTACTTCCAATGCACCATATAAGTGACTTTTTAAAGAAAGCTTTCTTAAGCCACTTAATGATATTAAAACCACTCCCTAAATACCTACTTACTCATTTTGAAATTTCATGTTAAGATTTCTTAAATCAGATGAAAAGATTCAAAACAACAAAATAGGAACACAAATAAAAACACACACTTTTCATTACAAACAATATATTAAGTCACATATTACATGCAGTAGTGCTAAATACTTTATACTACATTCTCATATTTCTACAAGAAAAGTACCATTGTTGCTTCCATATTACCCTCCAGACAATTGAGGTTTATAAAGATTAAGTATGATCATGGTCAAAATTACACAAGAAAATGGTGAAGCTAGGATTTGAACTTGTGACGGTCTAATGTTAAAGCCTATGTTCTTATCTCCATATACTACTCATATGGTTATAGCAGAAAATCAAGTTATCTTCTTTGTAGTCTCTATGAAGTTTTGGAAACACCCACAAGCTTACTAAGATACTCAAGGAAACACTCCAGTTCAAAGGAGCATGCTCTCATTTTTTCAAACCGCCTAGATCAGGGGTGCTCAATACGTCGATCATGATCTACTGGTTGATTGCGAAGGAAGTGTGGGTAGATCGCATGACATTAAAAAGACATTTGTCTTTTGATTGGCATACAGGGTAGCCAATCTGACGTCTGAACTTTTGACACCCTACGCATGCGCGTTAAACCATGCTAACTTGTTCAGTTACATTGCTGCGTAGTTAGCCTTTAATTTATTTAAACTAAATACAACAAAGGGTATAAAAATGAGTGCTGTAGCTGGTCCGAGTAAGAAGCCTAAAACCTACCACTTTCATAAAGAATGGGAGGGCATTTTTTTCACTATGTCATATTCTAAGTGCATTTGCCTCATCTGTCTGTGTGCCATTGCTATTCCAAAGAAGGGAAATGTGGAGCGGCTTTTTCGGACTGTTCATAAAAACTATGACATTGACTTTCCTCCGAAAAGAGAGCTGAGAAGGAGAAAGGTGAAAGAAGAATACACAATATAAAATAGTAATAATAGTAACTTAAATAATGATAATATAGAAGAAATAAATTTTTGTAAAGCCAGTAGTCGCGGCCACAATCACAGCCGTCTGGCCAATGCAGGTTCGCATTAGATTCGAACAGTCGGTAATGAAACAACAGAGCCAAAAACTGGTGGGCCATCAGCTTTAATTCTAGCTAGCACCCGGCGGGCAAGTAAAAACACACACTGGGCTCCAAAACCCACTCATTCAGTGCTCACAAAGCTACTGATTTATCCGAGTTTCCTAGCATCAAAGCCTTCTAGCTCACCAGACTTATTCACCTCTGTTTCCCATCTCCTTCTCTCTACACAAACTCTGCACAAACTGGCTTCTTCTTCAGCACTCCACCATCTTGGCTGCTTCTCCTGGCCTCCATGTGGCCTTACTCTGCTCTCCTCTCTAATACCTCAGGAACCAAGAGAGAGATCAAGCTACTGGTCTGTCCCACTTTATAATGTAGAAATCCAAACCCTTAATCCAATCTACAAGCAAGAAAGTCTCTTATACAAAGTCACCCATCTGAGGCATAATGGGATTCCTCAGGAGAGTGTACCACCCCACATTATCCAATCAGTCAAGGGTGTGGGGAAAAGCCCACTCTCAAAACCAAGCCCTAGGCCATAACAACCCAGCCTGCTTACATTACAGCCTTTCCCCCACACCCATCCCAAGCATAAGGGCAAATAATATCACCTGGGTGATGGGCTTCCATGTGGGCAGCGCCATTAACAAAGTGAGCATACTATATTTTATCTGCCTAACAATTATGTTTTGCATTTTTATTGTAGGTAGATCATTTTGACTTGGTCATCTTATAAGTAGCTCGCAAGATGAAAAAGTGTGGGCACCCCTGGCCTAGATTATGTAGGTGCCCATGCCTAAAGAAGCAGGGTGGCGCGGCCAGCGGCTGGCGTTAGGAAGGACTGGCCCTGGAACTGCTGGCACACAGAGCAGGACCCCGCCCAGTCTAAGCAGAAAGCTTTTTCCATGGCAGTCCACAGCAATCCTTGCTTCGACACACCTATGGAACACATCTGGCTTCTAGTAACTACTAATGATAGAATGCAATGCAATAAGCCTTATTTAGGAAGATCCTAAAAGAACAAAGCCTTCACTAATGACTTTTTAATGAGAAAATACATAGGCTAATTACTGTAATCTAGCTGATCTATAAAAAGGCCTACACCCAAGTGATATAAATATGTGCTGATTCAGACTGTACTGAAACGGTTTCATTTTATATCTTACATTGCTGAGGAAAACAAAGACGAAAAATAGGAAATAAGCCCAGCTCTATCTCCAGCTACAGAATGTCACCTCAGGACAAGAGGATTAGCAGGGAGCACTCTGAGCAAGATAAATGTTTTCTCAATGAGTATTTATGCAAGTCCCAGACTGATTGTTTAGCAGTGTGTAAATCTGGCCCAACAACTCAGCTAATGGAACAGACTGAGCAACATCGTCACCACACAACGGTGAAACATCTGAGCTAAGGAACAGTGTTGGGCTGGGGCATATCGTGCCGGCCAGTGTCGTGCATTTCTGTCCTGTATGTACATTCATGCGGACTATCTCATTTTATTCTCATGATGTCCTTGTGAGTGGGTACGTGGCAGAGAGAACACAGGCTAATACACATTAGTGGAAACTAGAAATATCCCAGGTTACTTACTTAGCAGGCTGAGAAATCAATGTGGGATGTTGTCGTAGACCATACAGAATTTTAAACCAGTTTTTTCTTGTTACGGTTTCATTTGTATTGTTCCTCTCAACTCCCAATTGTCTATACTTATAGAAGCAAACAGGGCAAAAATAAAATAAAATACAATAAAAAAATAGATATGTACTTATCTCTGTATTTCCATATCTACCTCCACATACCTCTAGCATCTCTCTCTCTCCCACACCTGCCTGACCCTTTCCTGGCTTGATTTAACATCATAAATATATATGCTAGAAAGTCTCCATTTCCAAGCAGCAAAGTGTTTTAGGAAATCATATTAGAATGTGGTCATGTAAGACCAGACAGAACATGAGCTAGTGTGCATAACAGGGGGAAAGGAACATGATGAGAGGAGTTAGGAGAATAGCTCTAATGCCAATTAATTAGCCATATGTCCTACAGCAAGTCATTTAACCTCACCGATCTCAGCTTTCCCCCCTGCAAATTAGGGGCTGGAAACAGATGGCCTTTAAATTTCATTGTTCTGAATCTAGTATTTTAGAATTCTGTGACTCTAGCACATATCCAGTTCAAGATATGACTTATACCTGAAGGCCCATGTCTTTCAAAGAAGTTTGCCCTGAGATAGCTAGCAGGAATTAATATTTCCCTTCTTTTAAAGCTTATTCTGTTGTGTCTGTACCTCTCTCTCTGTAGTGATCAAGAGCTCTTCTAGTCAAAGACCTGAGTTCAAATCCTAGCCAATTTCCTACATTCTCAAATAGATAACAGTACCTACACCTGATGGGAGTATTAAGAGGATTAAGTGAGATAATGTATGTGGAGTGATTTGAACAGTGCTTATCACACACAAAGTGCTGAATAAATGTTAGTAGTAATGATTATAATTGCTATTTATGGCTTCGCTCACCCAGCTTCAGATATGCTACTATTCTGCCTCCTGTTTTTACATCACATCTCTTCTACGATTTACAAAGCTTTTAAAGATGGTTACTTCCTTGATCTACCAATTCAAAATCTTATAACTTAGAGAAACATGAACCAAAGTGCTCTTGCTTCAAGGGTATACCCAGTTTTGTATATGCCTTTCTTGCTCACCAAATCATGAGCCCCCATCAGGAATGAACTGACTTATCCATCTTTTCCTCTCCCACCTGGCACCCAAAAGATCCTCCACACCTTTACTGAATGAGAAGCAGAAACTACCTCGTTTTACCAGTAGTGGTGGTTGTCAATGTCTACACACTGGAAAGCTGGGTGTTATTACTTACATAATGATCTAACTCATTCTTCCAATGTCCAATAACTATTTGGTGAGTCTCTACTATGGGCTAAGCCCACACTAGGCCAGGGAATTCTAGGCCCTGCCACACTGACATTGTACCTGACCTCCGGGTGCTTCCAGATGAGCAGTGACAACAGATCCTATATAATTACAAAGAAAATTAATCACAAACAGGATTAGCATTACAGAGGAAATCTGGGCTTTGAAGTGATAAAAGCAAAGCTAAAATACACACGTGTACACCCACACACACCTACAGTGACTGCAGTGCTGACAGCAAGATGAGAGGCACAGCCACCAAACCCGAATAATCTGCTTTATCTGCTATACGGACAAAATAAACATCTAAATTT
Source organism: Rhynchonycteris naso (assembly GCA_037038555.1). Lineage (NCBI taxonomy): Eukaryota > Metazoa > Chordata > Mammalia > Chiroptera > Emballonuridae > Rhynchonycteris > Rhynchonycteris naso. Next base: position 181,492,962 of record CM073000.1, on the reverse strand, counting down.
TAAAGAACTATCTTGATTTCTGTACGTTTAGGATATCTAAAACAAAAATTAAACCCACAAGTGGCAGAATATGGAAACTGAGTTACTACGGTATATACGTGGATGTTTCGGTCCCCTATACCATGAAGACAATAATGATTTCTCACCTATCAAATCAATATTTATTGGTTACCAGGTGTTTGTGATAAGCTCTGGGGATATAATTAAGAAAAATCAAAAAGAATGTTCCTACCTTTCAAGAGTGTATATTACAGTGGGGGGTAAAACAATTAACCAAAAATAATCCTAAAGGGACTAAAACCTTTAAACTTAGCTTTTCTTATCTAGCTACAAATCTCTCCTACTCTAGAGGGCCTCTCACTGGGCCACAGGGCAGCCTGTTACTTCTGAGGAGACACGTGCACACATACACACACACACCCTTTCTCTCTCTCTCGGCCAAAGATGAATAATGCAAAAACAGACTATCATTATGGCAAATGCTGACTCTATTACTTAACCAATTTTTTTCATGAAGTTTAAAGAAAATGAGCTCCTCGAGGGAGCAGACCACGTCTCCCTAGCCCTGCATTTCCACAGCGAACATCTGGGCGAGCAACCTGGCGTTAACAATGTGGGAATGCAGCAGTGAGGGCTGCATCACAATACTGTAATGCAGCAGAGTCCCCCAGCAGATATTCAATCGTACACACTTCTAATTCTGAAAATACGAGCCAGGAGAAAACAGTTTTATTTATTTATGTTGCAACACAGTCTTCCTTAGGGTCTGGATAACCACCATCTTGCATCAATCTGGATAAATTATAAGGAAAATAAAAACTTTATAAGATGGAAAATAATTGGTGTTATTTTAAAATGTGTCAGTGTGTGGACATCCATGGATATGTCTAGAGAGAGGCTCTAGTCAGCATTATACAGTGACTTAGAAGTAGAAAGAGTGTGTGTGCATGCACGCACGTGTGCCTGTAAGAAGAGAAAGAATTAGGACTAGAAAGAATTTCAGCATTTAGTCCAGTTCTCTCATTTTGGGGGAGGGAGAACATGTTAAAAGGAGGCTTATTTGTTACTCAAGAGCAAATAACTAAAAGGTAGCAGAAGTGGAACTACGAACCGTATCTGACTCCAAAAACAGGGTTTTGTTTCACAGACAGCAAATGCGTATTAAGAGAGTGTGTGCATGTATATACCCAGCATAAAGCACCTAGTTAAGAGTCTGGCACAAGAAAAAGTCTTTAAGTAGCGATAATAATGTTATACATTTCTTTTTTTAACTAGTCTTTTTTAAACATATTGATTTGAGAGAGAGAGAGAGAGAGAGCAACATCAATATCCTGTTCCATTTATTTGTGCATCCTTTCATTGATTCTTATATGTGCCCTGATGGGAGAATCAAACCTGCAACCTTGGCATATTGGGACAATGCTCTAATCAACTGAGCTACGCAGCCAGGGACTCTACTTATTTTTTATATTAGCTATGCTGATCATAATGTGTGCTGAATGTAAAGAAGAAAGCTTCTTAAACTTTTTCTTAAAAGCACAGTAATGACTTTCTGAGACTGGGACTTAACTTTTCTGACCTCAAAAGATAGACAGGCCGGTGAACACTAATAGCACCTGAACTCTCAAGCCCATCCCCAACTACGCCCACAAAAAGCTTGCCTATCAGTATGTCTTAATGGTAAGAGTCAGTCTACATCTCGCAGTTTGATTTCAATTTATTCCTTTAAAATGAAATTAATACACGGGAATGATATTTTATTAAAGAACCGAATTTCAGAGACATCAAGGCATTAATACATGTCCCTGTAGATGCTGCTGTTACTGGTCAAATCCAGATAATTTTCATTCAGCTGCTGCAACCAAATATCCAGAGTCACATAGCACGAGATGGTTCCAAGGTGACAAGCTCTGAAACCTTCCTGTGCCACATGGAATTAATTGTTTTTATTATTCACAATATATTGGCCATCCATCCACTCAGCAAGAAATTCTCCTCTAGTTTATTCAGCATAGCTTTTGAGCTAAAAGCAAGGAGGGAGGTGTGTGAAGGAGGGGGAGACAATGCACCTCCCTCCCCCACGCTCCACAAGGAGAGCGGAGGAGGCTGCGGAAGCCCAGTTGATTTCCCAGGCCCAATTATTTCATTGTGCTTCTCCTCCTCAACAGCATACTTTACCTAGGGACACTGTCTGCCTAAACACCACACACTTAATGGGGTCCCCGAAGCGGTCTCAATTTCATCGCTTCTCACTAATAGGCTGTGATACTTTGTTCCCAAACAGATCAGACCTCTTCTCTCCACATCTTCCTCCTACAGAAAAGAAAGGGGGGGGCTGCTCTGATGAAAGAAAGTGTTCATTCCCGCAGCCATACCTTCATGACTGCCTAATACCTGCTTTCTTAAGGACACAGCACCCTCCCTTAATCCAATCTGGGAGCTTCTTTCTTCCAGATAATGGCAATAACAGGTGTTTCCTTATTACCCTTAGCAGTCACACTGAGCAGCAGGAATCGACACACTTTGCAGCAGTTAACAGGCAGGCAAGCCAAACTCTGCTTTCCTTGAAAGACCTCTAAAATTGATTGCCCAGAGAGTATTTTTCAAGATTGAGAAAATGAGGAACTAAGAGAAAAATGCTCCTTTCCTGGAACTCACAAGGTCTTTAGGATGTGCTGCCAGAGGTCATGAACAAGAATCACAAAATACTCCTGTTTTTACCCACCATTCCAGAGTAGGGTTAGCATTCTCATTAAAAGGGTTACTCTGGTTCTAATGTGGGTTTATGTCTTTAAAATGAATCTGATCTCCAGAGGGAGGTGTCACTGTGTGACAGGCCTCAATTCACCTCCCCATGGAGAGATGTGATTTATGTTTTTAATTCTTAGCAGTTACGTTGATAATTTTCTCATGCTGAAATATTCCCATTCAATCATCTAAACATTTTAAGGATATCTTAAAAGAGTCTGCTTACTATTTTCTTTCGTTTTTGGTGGGGGTGATAGAAGGGGATATAGTGAGGCAGACTCCTGCATTCGCCCCAACCAGGATGCAACCAGCAACCCCATCTGGGACTAATGCCTTGTACTGTGCTATTTTTGGTGCCTGAGGCTAACATGCTCCAACCAAGCTATCTTAGCGCCTGGGCCCACACTCGAACCAAGCAAACCATTGGCTGCGGGAAGAAAAGAGGGAGAGAAGGGGGAAGAGGGAGTGGGGAGAAGCAGATGGTTACTTCTCTTGGTCACTTCTCCTGTGTGCCCTGACCGGGAATAGAACATGGGACCTTGATATGCTGGGCCAACCCTCTATCCACTGAGCCACCTATCAGGACCTGCTTACTATTTTCAAAACTAATTTCTTTAAAAAGATTACACATTCTTTGAGATGGCATTCCTGCCACATTCCAGGGTCCCACCTATGTGGAGAATTCAAGAAAAAACATCGAGAAACCCAGGTCAGGTTGAACAAATACTACAGCTATTTCCTGAAAGGTAAGGCCTCCCTATCCCCCCCGGGGACAATTTCTGTGCTGCCTGAGAAAATGCCTCTTCTATAATGTGGGAAAGAATCAAAACAGTCTATCCTAATAGCTTTTAACACACTGCTAGCACCCAGCAGCTCCCCTCGTGGCAAGGCACCACAGTAACGTTTAATTACATTTGACCTTTAGCTTCAGGTTCCTTAAGTCTTCCTAAATTATCTTTTGGATCAAAACAGATCTGGGTTTTCTGACTGAAGACAGTTACTATTATCTTCAAAGTTAGAACCCCTGACTGGCTCGGAATGGAATAGAAAGCACACATGCAGCAATAAGCTCTCAAAAGCACCATCACTCCCTCAAGAAAACAAAGCCCCCTTCCTCACTGCGGCTGTTGCCTAGATTTAACCGTGCTCGGCAAACTCATTAGTCAACAGAGCCAAATATCAACAGGACAACGATTGAAATTTCTTTTGAGAGCCAAAGTTTTTAAACTTAAACTATATAGGTGGGTACATTCCTTATCGAGGTAGCGCCCGCACGTCGTATCTTGTGGAAAAGCCACACTCCAGGGGCCAAAGAGCCGCGTGTAGCTCGCGAGTCGCGGTTTGCCGACCAAGGGCCTAGAAGGTATGTGAGCATCCTAACCATGGTCAGTACTCTCGAACTAGCACATGGGGTAGTGGGCTGTAAAGAATGACCAACAGAGGTATTTGGTTAAAGCTATTATGCTTATATTCACCAACCTACATACTTACACAGAAACTTTCCAGGTTCCAAGATAGTCCCCTCTGTCATCTTTTTATAGCACAGATGACAGATTTTGGTAAATCGGGGACCAGGGAGAAGAAAGTGATTTGAATATTAAACATAGACATGAAGAAGTCTAGAACGAACCGAATTCATTGTGCTGAGTGGTATTCCTTACAGAAAATATCGTTACCCTTTCCTATCTCTCCCCCACCCTCCGACCATCTTGTGATCACTATAGTGTTGTTGGTGTCTATGAATTTGCTGTTGCTGTTTTTTGGCTTAAGCCTTCACCTTTTTCACCCAGCCTCCCAAACCTCTCCCCTCTGACATCTGTTAATCTGTTCTCTGTGATTCTGTTTTGTTTGTTTATTTTGTTCATTAGATTTCACAGATGAGTGAGATCATATGGTACTTGTCTTTGGCTCATACACAATATACAGATGATATATAGAATTATACACTTGGAACCTATATAATTTCGTTAACTAATGCCACCCCAATAAATTCAGTACAAATTTAACAATCCGCACTGTCCGATGGGCAATGGCAGCGCCGCGGAGCTGTGTGTGAGCGCCCGGATGGTGAGCAAGGGCACACAGGAATGGGTGACAGGGCCGGCCTGGGAGAACCGGGGGAGGCTGCGGGCACATGGAGTGAGCAAGACACTTCATTTTTCCTTACACGCCTTAAACTATCTAAATTTATTTTATGTACGCACCACTACTTCAATTAAAAAATAATTATTCTTTTTTTTTAAGAAAGTAATTCCACTGGGTTCATCAAATTTCCATCACTTGGATTTCTTCCTCTGTTCCCTTGTGCACATATGGTCTTTTTCAGACTGGTGCTAATAGCTAATGGTGGTTTTTTTCTAGGGTTCAAGTTTTACTTGCCTTATTTTTTGGCCCGTGGGCCAGAACTCTGACATTCACAGAGAAGAAGTAGGACAGTAACAAATGCAAGGAGCCTCCCTCTAACACCCCGGCTCCCCTCAGGGTCACTGTGACCCCTGCATTAGCGGTCCACGGGGGTCGTCAGCGGTCTCCGTGGAGGCAAGGCCCCCTGAGTTCCTTCATGCCTTCAGCTTCCAGCTCGCTGCCGTGTGACGTGTTCAGACCAATAAAGATTTCCCTGTCTTTTCACCAACAAGTGAGAAGTGAGAGTTTAAACATGTTAAAGGTAATTAGCACTAAGGCTGCATACGGTCTCAAGTTCATCTTAGCAAGCATGAAGTGGCAGCTCCTGGCCTGCTCTCTTACTTAGTTCCCTGGTCCTCTCCACTTCTCACTTTCTACATCTGTGTTGAGTTAGTAGCACTTTCCAATTAGCAAACCACTATTGAATACAGACTTTGTTTTGTTTTTGTGTTTGCACAAGATACGTAAGAAGTGACTTGAAAGGGGGTAGCATAAAACTTTCCTTTCGTTTGGCCAGTTCAGGGAAACAAACTTAAAATCAGCATTCTAATTTGTCAGAATTGGAAAGCCCACACTAAATTTATGTATTTCCTAAGAAATTTTATAGGAGACAGGAATTTTTCCCCCCTTGAACAAAAGTATAATCCATAAAAGAGACACTCTTCCTAACAGAAAGGAAGGAGGCCAGCATTTTTCAGGCCTGCTATCAAACTTATAGTGTCCTATAGAGTTTAGAGTAAACTCTTTATGTCACTCTAACCTTCTATAGATTACACTCACCATGATTTCACTTACTCTTCTCATGGTCACTTTGAGCAAGGTATTAATGGCCCCGTCTTAATAGTGAGAGTAACTGAGATCAGGTGAAGTTAAATGATTTGCCTAAAACCACACGGTTATTAAAAGCAAGTGTTTTGAAATCTAGGTGTCTGAAACCAATGACTGCTTCCTTTGTCTCTCATATGAAAAAACTGTCAATTTAAAATTAAAACTGGAATAGTTAAAATGATTACAAATGATCTGTTGCATTTACTCACACAGAGACAAGGATGTACTGCAGTAGAAAAAATGCGAATAAATCTGATCACTGTCTTATGATTATACTTTGAATCAAGAAAGAAAATGATAAAGTCGCTCTGAACCATAAAATACATATTCTATAATGCATGACTATGAAATGAGACATGAAGGGTGGTGATCTGATCTGTAAACAGAAACTTGGGCTTCCATTGCCAGCTTCCGCATCAGGAAAGCAGTAGGTCACGTATGGAACACTCGTGCAGAATGTGCACAACACTGGACTGCCACACGCACAATGTCTGAAGGCCACTTCCATCAGGCTTCAATAATATGCTGCTTTTAAGCCAAACTCTTGAAGAATACGCTGTGTTGAAGCTTCTGGTAAGAACAGATCACCTAATCTCAAGGGTATACATTACTTAGAGATAAATTTTACAAAGTATTTTAACAGAAAACGTGATACACTGAACAAAGTGTAAAATGGTTAAACACATCGGAATGAAAATGCTGTGGTTGGAATTTTCACTGTCTTCATTCTGGACAAAATTACAGGCAATGGGATTGCATGGGAGTGCACCCTGTAACCCTTACAGTAAACTTCTATCGCTTTATAAGCATAAAAAAGGCTATGTTAGGTTAAATAGATTTCAAACAACATCAATAAAGAGAATAGTAACACAACTGGCCCCCCAAGGTCCCACCAAATGCCCACTCCTACAATAATCAACTCTAAGGAGATTTAGGGAAATATCACCTCATACATACTAATGACAGGTAATCTTGTTACTGAAATAGGGTAACTAGAACTCGGTCCAGCCCAGCCTGTGAGATGAACGCCCCCTCGATCAGAACTTGATCCAGCACAAAAGATGCAGCCATGAAGAAATTTGTGAAATGATAGCTGAGTCAGCAATAGACAATTAAGGCATTTCCAGCAGCGGCTAGGAGACAAGATGAGCCAACTGGCAGGGAAGAGAGAGTTTTAATACTAATTGTCATACTTACAAGAAAACAAGAGTACTCCCTTTACTCTTTAATGTACAGTGTTTCTCATTCCACTCAAACGTCCATTTTAGCAACATAAAATCTAAAAGGCATTATGTAGCAAAGGTTTTCCTCTGACTAAATGCCAATCAACACTCGTTACCCTATCTTTGGCTAAAGCCTCAGGTATGGGAGAAAGTGCAAAGGGAAATGAGAGCAGAAGAAGGGTGCCAAGCTAGAAGAGCAGGGTTCCGTCTCACTGTGATTTCTGTTAGGTACATAAACATTTAGCTGCATAGTCTCCTGTGCTCAGAAGCAATCCAGGTATCATACCACATCAACAATCAGAAAGGTATTCATCACACACCACGAGCTATTCAGCTATTATTCATCCTTAACACAGTCTACCTCAAACCACACTCGGAACACTGCCTCAGGAACAAATCCCCCCTCCTAGTTGATGCACATTGCTCTGTAGAAGGCAGCTTCACAAGATGGATAAAATGTGCCTTGCAGATCAGCGCCTCCAAAGAAGTTGAGGGCTCAGGTACCCACATGTTAGAATTCCCCCTCCCTCCCTCCCTCCCTCAATATCAAGAAATGAATAAAAATAATCTCTGAGGATGCTCAAGACAGAAAACAAGCCACTGTTAAGTGCCAGTGCCAGGAACTTTGCATATATCAGCTCACTTAATATCTCATGGCTATGTTTATACCCATTTTATAGATACAGAAACTGAGATACCAGCAGGCAAAGTAACCTTTCACATAAATATATTGATGATCCCTCAGGTGGTATTATTTGAGTACCAAACCTTATGTACCTAAGAATCTTTCCTTCTGGATGAAATCAGTAATCAGATACTGGCTGGCCAAAATCCAGTGACATGGCAAGGACTCTGGCTCATGTACAGCAAAATACTACAGGCCCAACTTTCTTCCTCCAGAGCTCCCTGTCTTCTTCCTTGAATTCCATATATATATATATTAACTTGTGGCCAGAAGATGTCTCTCTTTGGTTTTTGACTTACATTTCATTTCAATATACTGATTAGAACTGGTAGGGTCATTTAGAAATGAGGGTAGGCCTGTGCCGTCAGCCTGCACGTGCAGCACTGACACACGACACAGGGTCTGATCCTTCCATCAAGGTATGCTGGGTAATTACTAGTGTGGAGCAATCCTGGCTGTTCTTGCCATAATTCTGACAACTTCTGGAAACGTGTGGTTTACTTGAAGTTTCTATTAGGTACCTTTTCCTATCTAGATATACAGAGAAAAGTATACAGACCCATTTCTGTCACAGGCAAGGAAATGGTGGAAATCACTAAAGACAGGGCACACAGATCATATGTAAAGAATGCTGAGAGGTCTTAAGGAAGTTCTAAAGAAAATGCAGGGCTCTGTCCTTTTCATTATTCAAACTCATGGTGTAACCACTGAACCCCACAGTCTTTTTCTCAAGCACACACCTGATGGGCCACTCGTTTCTGACAGAATCACAGGTAACCCAAGGGATTTCCACTCTGCTGATGGAGACTGCTCCCATCCCTCAGCTTGTGTCTTCCTGGCTCTCTTTCTATGGTTGCTCCTACACCAGGGAGACCTCACCACTCTCCTCACTCTCTTCCACTCTCCCCAGTCTCACAGCCCAGTCCACCCTGCAGCTCCTCGACCCTTCTCACAACAGCTGCCCTCCCTTCTCTCCTCAAAGACCCTCTCTAAAAACGTTGGCCTTTCCTGAGGCCTGTAGCTTCTTTGACAAAAGTTAACCTTTATCGTAAGTGAGCCTCTTGTCTGTGTGTATCTAAGATAACATACCCTTGAAATGTTAAGAGTGATTTCCTTTTCCAGACCCCTCAAGGGCACAACAGCAGGCACCTCCTGTTATCTTGTTGCCCATTTAGCTCTCCCTCTGTTAATGTTAACTCTCCTGTACCCCACCAACGTAAAAGTATGTCTCTCCATTTTGCTTTTTAGCCAAAGCCAGAGTTTTATTCCCATTTTGCTTTCTCCCACCCCGTTAATCTACCACAGTGGATTTCATGTAACCCCTACTCACGTCTCTTCTTTTTGTTCTAATGCAGTGGTAGTCAACCTGGTCCCTACTGCCCACTAGTGGGCATTCCAGCTTTCATGGTGGGCGGTAGCGGAGCAACCACATGGCACCGCGATTACATACTAATCGACTAACTGTTGACCAGTCAAGATCAGGACAGCGGTCAGACTCTGTTACAGGGCATTTGTACTGGGACCGCACCCGACCTCTTTCGCGACCACCTGGCCCGCATCCGCGAGCGGCCAGGTACCTGACCCCGGGTCCACACCTAGCCCGATCCGGCGGTCAGTTTATGACCGATATTGTTGCCCCAAAACTAGCAGCTGTCGTTTTATTACCCAGTAGACAAAGAACTCCATGGTTTGACGTTTCTTTCTATGACAGAAACTGCCGGACATTGGAGACACCAATTAACTCATATTTTCGTCTCAATTCCCGGATTTTAGGGTAATAGGGTGACATTCTAGGAAACCCCCTTGGACTGCCAAAACTAGCCGATGTCTCACTACTTCACCCTGATCACAAAGAAGTGATGCCATTGGCCAAAACCCGCTACATAAAATTTTATAAAACGCACAACCACGGATACTCACTAACTTAGTCTTGACTCAACAAACTCTCGCTCAACCACGACACTTGTAACCTCGCGACCACGCAACGGACTTCAAGCGCATAAATTTCGTTCACGTTACGTAAGTGAAGCTAAATTGTTATGTAATCAAAACTAAAGTCAGTACGTAGATTTCTGAGAGCAAACACATGCTTACAGCTTCAAACAAAATATTGTGAAATATTGTGAGCCCATGTCTCAAAAAAAAAACAAAAGAACAAACGCACGAGGCTATTCGCCAGAGTATCTGCAGATGGGTTTCACAGAATCTGTTGCAAATAAACAACATCCAGTGTGTTTATTGTGCCATAAAACATTATCCACTGAGGCAATGAAGCCAAGTCCATTGCGAGAACATCTTTCTACAAAGCATCCAAATGACAAGGACAAGCCCATTGAATATTTTCAGGAAATATATAAAAAATTTCAAAATTGTTCAACTATCGTTGCATCATTTAAGAAACAACAAACAAATGAAGATGTATTGTCACTTATCTCATTTCACAAATAATTGCAAAAAGTGGTAAAAGCTGTAATATTGGAGAAACTGTAATAACAACCTCTATAAAAGGATTTATCTCAACAGTAATACATCAGGATATACCTCAAATTTTAAAAACATTGCCCCTAAGCAATAGCACAGTAAAGCAACAAATTGATGAAATGGCAGTTAATGTTGAAAACAAAAACAAACTTATCAGTATTCTCCAAAACTCTTCATTTTCCATGCAACTGGATGGATCTACCATTGCAGATAATGATGCTTTATTGATGGCATATGTACACTATTTTGATGAAAACTATACATTTCGAGAAGAAGTGCTATTCCCTATAAATCTCACCACAGATACAAAAGGATTATCTATATTTAATACTGTGAGAACATACTTTACAAAAAATAATATTCCTTTGAATAATATTGTTACATGCACTACTGATGGAGTACCATCAATGATAGGTCGCTATCAAGGATTTGTTGCTTATTTGAAGCAGGAAGTGCCAGATGTTTTATGTATTCATTGTGTGGTGCACAGACAACATCTTGTAGGCAAACATCTAAGTACAAGTCTCCATTCATCATTAACTATAATAATTCAAGCCATAAACAAGATCAAATCCAATGCAAAAAATGATAGAATGTTTCGGCAGCTTTGCCAGGACAATAATGAAGATTTTATTAAGTTACTTTTGCAAACAGAAGTTTGGTGGCTGTCAAAGGGTACATCTTTGGCTAGATTTATAGCATTATATGATAGTGTCATACAAGTTTTTGAAAGTAATAATGAGACCAATCTGTGTCAACAGTTAAAACCAGTAAAGAATGATGCCTTTTACTTGGCAGATATTTTCAAGAAATTTAACAATGCCAATTTGCAGCTTCAAGAAGCTAATAAAACTCTTATAGGTTGCCAAAGTATTGTGCTATTATTTATTGACAAACTTGAACTACTTTGTCATAATCTATTGAAGGGAGAATTTCATCAGTTTCTTCAATTATCATCTATAAAAGATGATGTAACTCCAGAGGATATTGACAGATTCAGTTGCCACCTCAACGAACTTAAACTGGACATGGAAAAAATGATTTGAAGATATTTTGAAATTGAAGGTATATAACTGGATGAAAAACCCTTTTACCACAAATATTGAAGAGGCTGATACAACTTGCCAAGAAGAACTGTAAGAAATTAGATATGATGAAGAGAGTAAACATAAATTCAACAGTGGTGGATATGAAAACCTATGGCAAAATAAAAAAATGCCGGTCTTATATCCAAATATGTGGAAAATGGCATTCAGTTTATTGATACCTTTCCCTACCTCATATCTTGTCCAATCAGGATTTAGTGCTGTTAATCATATTATGACGAAAGAAAGAAACCACCAGAATATTTCCAAAAGGGGAGACCTTTGTTTGTTCCTCACAAAAATTGAACCGGATATTCAATATTTAGTTTCCCAGCGTCAGCCTTAGGGATCCCACTAATAATTCAGTTAACTAATGTAATTTCTATGTATGCAAAGTATAAATAAAAAGATAGATTTAACTATAGTAAGTTGTTTTATAAAGATTTATTCTCTCAAACTTAGCGAAAATCCGACATAAAGTACTTGGATATAATATAAGTAATTATTATTATATGCTTTCACTTGCTGTAACTCTGCTTTATACATTTTATAAAGTAAAGTTACTTCCCTACTTTATAAATCACCATTACTATGGAACTGGTGGGCAGTTAGAAAATTTTACTAGTAACAGAGATACAAAAGTGGGTAGTAGGTATAAAAAGGTTGACTACCCCTGTTCTAATGTATAAAATAAGCTGCTAAACTGCCGTTTTCTGGAGCAATTTCTCAATCCATTGCTCTCTGGCAATTGTTGGCCGTTTGGTTCACATAAACTCATAAAAATTCTCAAAAAACAAAACAAACAACAAAAAGAAAAACTTGGTCTTTCAAGGCTGACTCTAATTCAAGCAGCATTTGTGGAATCATAACCCTCGCCTCAGTTAAAAGTGCACATGAGCTTACAGAAGCACTTAGTAGGGCCCTGGCTGGGTAGCTGAGTTGGTTACAGCATTATCCCAATATGCCAAGGTTGTGGGTTTGATCTCCAGTCAGAGCACAGGCAAGAAGCAACCATGAATACATAAATAAGTGGAACAACAAATCAATGTTTCTCCTTCTCTCTCTAAAACGAAGAAATAAATAAGCAAGCAGTTAGCAAGTTTATGGCACATAATAATGTTTTTGTATCACCAATATTAATAAATGTATTAGAATAAGGAAGCAAATGTCAGGTTTATCAAGCCTGACCTGTGGTGAAACAATGGATAGAGCACTGACCTGGAACACTGGAGGTTCCTGGTTCAAAACCATAAGACTTGAGTGCAGGGTCACCATCTTGAGCACAGGATCACCCACATGATCCCAAGTTCACTGGTTTGAGCAAGGGGTCACTGGCTCAGGTTGAGCCCCACACCTTCCCTATCAAGGTACACATGCAAAGCAATGAACAACTTAAGTGAAGTAACTAAGAGGCTTCTCATCTCTCTCCTCCCTCTCCCTATTAAAATATAAGAAAGAAGATTATCACATGTTCACTAATTTGGTGGGGGTAACATGATGTGCTTAACAAAAACAGGTCTTGCCTAGTCAGTCGGTGGTGCAGTGGATGGAGCATTGGACTGGGACGCAGAGGACCCAGCTTCAAAACCCCGAGGTCAACAGCTTGAGCACGGGCTCAATACGGCATGAGCATAGGCTCACCAGACATGACCCCATGGTCACTGGCTTGAGTGCAAAGGTCGCTGGCTTGAACCTAAAGTAACTGGCTTGAGCAAGGGGTCACTTGCTCTGCTGTAAGCCCCCCGGTCAAGGCACATATGAGAAAGCAAACAGTGAACAACTAAGGTGTCGCAACAAAGAATTGATGCTTCTCATCTCTCTCCTTCCTGTCAGTCTGTCCCTCTCTCTGTCTCTGTCACACACACACAAAAAGAAACATCTGGTCTTTATCAAGTGAATTATTACTTGTTCAAGGCTTTAGACTCTTCCCTTCAGTACAGAAACAGTAAAGTCATTCTGGCGGCACAGGAGTAACAATGGCCCAAGAGTGCAGGTCGACATTAATATACAGACAGCTTCTAGTCATCTGGGACAAGCACCAGTACTTTCCCTCCTTTGGTGTGATTCCAAAACAAAGCCAGCCTAGCATGTATAACAGTCCATATTCTTCCTCTTTGTCTTATTACTACACATGCTGATTCTTAGATATCTGATAGCAACAGAATAGTCCTTTGAAATGTATGCAGTCGAAGAATCCATTGATTTGAATAATAAGGTCAGACGATTTTAACATCAGAATGAGTAGTAGCAGTGACAATGCTTCGCTCATGGAAAACCAAGACTGAATTGTCTGCTTTACTGCAGCTCATTGTTCACAGGGCAGCCTCTTAATCAAGAAGGAGAGCCTTGGCCACATGAACATGTAAGCAGAGTCCTGTCTACATGCACCTGAAAGACAAAGCTTAAGGGAAAAATATTCATGCAAATATGTCAGTCAGAAGCCAGGATAAATGACTTAATATATAATTATCTTAGTTTACTTCCATTTATCCATATGATCTAAGATAGCTCAAGGATAAAGGGGTCGTTTTCATAAAGTATCCTGAAAACTACCACATACACTATAAACACTATTCTTCAACATAAAACTATAACTATTCTTAAACTATAAAGATATCCTAAACACCACGTAGACACTATTTATATGTGTGACTATTATGTTAAGATCAGGATGTTACAAACAAAATGGGAATGAAATGTCTTCATTGTCACTAATTATATTCTCAAATCCACATTTAAAAAAATATATATATATATAATTCTTCACAAATTTGCATGTCATCCTTGCACAGGGCCATTCTAATGTTTGTTTTTTTTTTATCATTCCAATTTATAGTATATATTCTGCCGAAGCAAGTCCATGTCTGTATCATTTTTGAAATTCTTTGGAATGGCTTCCCTACTGATTTCCTACTCATCTATTAAATTAATTGTCGAATCAAAATCAGGTTTGCAAAGGCAGAATACAGAATTGTGGTTAAGGGCATACCTAATTTAGAATCCTTACTCTACCACTTATTAGCTACAAGACTTTTGGCATTTTATTAATAATCTTTGGTGTCTCAGTTTCCTTACCTGGCAAACAGGGATAAATAAAGTACCTACCTCATTACACTGCTCTATTATAATAACACATTTTAAGTGTGGCATAAGTCTTACCATTACCTGTATTTGCAGTATCTGGCAACTTGTTTCATGGTTAAGGAATGGCAGTAAGCATCACATATAAACAAAAGGCCAAACTATGTTAACAAGCAACATCCTACTCACACACGAAAACTATTTGACAAGAGTACAAAGACCATCCATATCTTAAGCAGAAAAGTGATCTAATCTAAACTCTCCTTAAGTTTCTTATATAAGCCAATAGAAAAGTAAATAACATTCAGTCTTCAGGCTCAGACAACAGCCAATGATGCATGCTTCCTGTGTGGCTTCTAAGGAAAAATGGCAGAAAAGAAATTCCTATAAACCAATTGATACAGTTTTTCTAGGCTTTCAAACATAAAGACAACTTCAGTTTTTTTAGCCATCATGCCAAAATTCCCATAAAATGCATTCTAACTATACAGTTGTGTTGATAATGTACTTCAACTTGATGAGGTCCAAGCCACTAAAAAAAAAAAAATCACCTTTTGCCACCATGCAAGCTAAAATTTCATTCTGATAGTTATGCCCAATCCATACTGAAATATGTCCTGTAAATATCTCCTTCAAAGAACTGTATTTCTTTTGGAAATTCTTATTTTCAAAACAAAATATATAGTTATATATTTGTAAACATATCTATATCTATCTCTGTATCTATCTATCTATGGGCAGAAAAGGGATGCTGTAATAAGTCATAAATTCCTAACTGGGCAGGTCACGGTGGGAAGTCCCACCCAGTCACATGATTTTTACCTCTTTAGTAAAAAGGACTATCTTCGCCTTCCGTAAGCCCTGTCCATTACTTCTATGCTCTGGGTTATCACACACTTTTGAAATGCCTCTTTTCAGACCCCTCCTTCTAAGAAGTAACCACCCTCAAGAGAGTAAATGATCTTAACTACCCTGTCACCCGATATCCACCTTGCTTTCTTCCTCCTCCATGTGATCTTTCTTATGTCCCCGCCTTAATATCAAATGAATAAAAGAAACTGCAAACCATCGTTCTCTGGAGAATTTGAGATCTTGCTCCCCAGTGTATTTGATCAGTTTGGCTCCAATAAATAAACTCTTATAAAAATTCTCAGTAGAGTTAGACATTTAAGTCAACATATATTTCTTTTTCATGTAAAATTTTAATCTTTAATTCATTTTATTTCTAAATAAACTTTTGGGTCTAAGATCCCTCACTCTCACACCAATCCCACAGGCTAGCAGAGCAAAGCACCACCACTATGCACCCAGTGATGGCACTTCCAAGAACAATGTAAAACTCCTATCAGATATCGATCTATTCTTATTCTTTGATTCCACATATGGAAAGACCTGAAGGTCTAAACCATACAGGCCTGACTCTAGGTTATTAATGCTTTAGAAAAAGCTTATGATCTCCAAAAGTAGATGAAAGGAAATGTCTTCGCAACTAAAGGATCTGTAATCCTAACTAGCAAAAACACGGCTTCCCTCTAGCTCTTTCTTTGCAAGCCACAGTTAAATAATTTGTTTGATCTTCAGATGAATTTGCCATCATGAGCAGTAAAACAAGTGGCCTCTCACACCAGAAAAGACCTCAGAAAGGCACGTATTTTATTATTAATTAAGGTCAGAAAAGTAGTTTAATGTCGTCTGGGCCCAAACAAAAATCTTTGGTTTTTATGTCTCAAATTATTTGCTGTCCCTGATGGATGAGAAAAATGCCAAGGCTGTTGAAATGAACTGCCACAGAATACTAGCGAGAATCAATCATGGGGGTGTCTACTATGTGCCATCCTTTGCTAAGCAGTGGGAATACAAAAGTAAATAAAACATTGCTTCAAGAAGTTTAAAATCTAATGGAGAAGACATATATGCATAAATAACTATGCATATAAGGCAAGGTATTAGACAGTATTTCAAAAGCATCAAACAGTCACATTTGGTGGCAGACACATTTATCTCACTTTCATCTATAACTTATAATTAGGGTAAACAGTTCTGGGGTATGAATAGCTTATGTCAAAAAAGCAAGCTTGAAAGAAAGGAAGTATCCAAACAACTCCGTATAAGCATGTAGCTCAGTCCCAAAATATAACTTAATATTATAAGACTAGAACCTTCCCTCAGTTTGGATCCTCAGAGGCACATCTCCCACTCCTTCTGAAAATGCTTCTCACCTTTAGCCCCTAGATCAATTCAAAGAATTTTTTCTTCTTTGGTTTCAGACAGCCTTTGAACCAAAAAAATAAAAAATAAAAAAAAATAGAGGGTTGAAGAAACCTCAAGCCTGAAAAGAGTCAAAACGCTGTCTAGTCAAGAAGAAGATAGTTAGATATAAGATTCTTTGCTTCATATACTTCATCATTCAAAAAGGACATATTGACCATGAATGAGGTCAGGCAGGTATTGACATAAAACCTGGAAATACAAACAAGAATGATAACTAGATTATACTGTAGTGGGAGCAACACACCATCAACAAAGATGCAGCCAGAATGAAGTAGATGTGGCCCTTAATGAGGACCAGAACAAGGACTTCTCCTCCCTGGGAGGGTGCTCCTGCATAGATGACCTCCTCAGTAGCTGCCTTCCCTGTGGTTACTTGCCACATTCGACTCATCTTTTTATTGCTATATAACCAGTAGGTTTTCATCTTGAGGTCAGGCATGGTAATTATACATACTTGAACATGCTCTCCAGCAAAATAACAGAAAAAAAATTTTCATCTAAGAAAGGTTGATTGAAGAGTTGACACATCATCAGTATACTGAAGTAACAAAAGAAAATGACATGCTGTCTCTTCTTAACAAAAACCTTATTATTTGGAATTTCTCTCAAAAACCCACCTTCGCTGGCCCAATTGAAATAGATACTTCTGCGTCCTTTTTGTAAATCCCAGTTCTTTTAGCTGTTACAAAATAGTATTACAAAATTATAGGAGTGTTTGTGAAGCTTTTTTGGCCCCAAGCTATTCTGGTCAGGGAACAGTTATATGAAAACTCCCTCACCCCAGGTTAATCGGTGTGAGTGCTTCATACAAACTTGTGAGGGGTCTTCAGCTTTGCAAGTCAGCAGGGTGTGGTAGGAGCTGATAATGGCTCTATGGTATTGCTCTGTTGGATTTTTCTTGCCATGTAAAGCCCTGAGAATGGCTTGACTACAAATAAACACAGAAGATGGCTCCCACAAAGAAAGCAACTGAGAAAGCGATTAACTATATTGAAGACTTTTACATAAAGTGCCACTTCTACAATAGGAAGTTAAATACAATATAAGTCAATTGGCACATGATGCAAAAACAGTCCTTAGGTTTTCATTATTTAACATTAATGCTGCCACTCTTTACTATCGGGGACATTAAGGCACAGAGTGTTTAAATGATAGATATCTGAATAAAATCTAATCCGCAAAACTAGGCATACAGATTCCAAGAGAGTGAAACTTTAACCAAACAAAACTGGTTTATGCCTGTACGTACATTTTTAAATTTTTTTAGAGAAAGTTTTATAAGACTGAGCTTTTGGACTTGACTTGTTTTGGTAATTATTCCTTCAAACTGTTTAATATTATCTTATCTGATCACAATCTTTGCCACAGTGTTCTGATTCTGCTCCATGGGAATCATTAAGTAATGAGGCTGCCGCCATATGGGGGATCTCACTGGAAGCAGACAGGAAATGGATGAGGGGAAGGCGAACTCTAACAGTCCCAATGAAAGGGAGTCAACAGACGGCTGCAGGCCGGGAAAATAGCTTTTCCTACTTCCCTTCACAATTCTCAGCTGGGGACCCTGTAACAAGAGACAGAGTAACAAGACAAAAACATACAAACGTATTTATCAGAAAGGTTTTTCTCCTGCTAATTTGAATGTAGACAGGGCTGGACAAGGAGAAAAGTTGCCCTCTCTTGGCAGGGTACAGAGCTGGTAAGAATTCTTGCCTTCTGCTGGCTTTTGCCAGTTGACCCAGACGTCTGGAGCCAGTGGAACGCCCAGCCTGTCATTGTCCCTTTATGATTGTTAGAATTGTAAGAGAGGAACATTATCTTTTCCTTTTACACTTACACATTCTCTGTTGGGGCCCCTGTAACAAAAGACATCATAAGTTTTACATGACACAGGAGCCTTCATATAGAAATAAAGACCTGAACAGCTGATAAACTGGGCATTGTTATACTAGGTTTGATGAAGAGTGGGAAGTCTTGGGAAAATGCCATAGGACAAGAGCTATGAGCTAAGGGTCATTAAGAACCAGGTGGGGGTTGGGGGGGGGGAGGTAGCAAGACCTGTTCATTCAGATTCCTCTTTGAGTTCCTCCATCTTTAGAGATAATGATCCTCTTTTCCTGAGGATATAAGGTGAGCACTGCTCATGGGAGGGTTTTGTGACTAACTTTAGTGGAATGTCTTTCCTGTACCTGCCATTCCCAAATGCCTTCATCTTGAAACAGTCAGTATGCTGAAGAGTCATATTTTGGGGTGGTATGTTCTAAACCCCACTGCTATCTTTAAAATTTCTGAATCACTAGAAGAACTTGAAACTTATACAATGAAATCTGTTTTTCTGAAACCTCCGGCAAGGCACATGGAAATGGATCTACAGCAGACTTGAAAGGAATGGATATAGAGTTTGAGACCAGAAAAAGGATTTGGGCAGCCCGGCAACCAGAACCTCAGAGACGATGCATCCATTTGGTTGACCATATACACCTGGAGATAGTGGTCGCTTTACGCAGCTTGTCCTGAGACTCTCTGCAAAGTCTTCTTTTCTCCCATACTTCTATACATTCATGGCAGTTATCCTTCTATCAGGGCCTTTATAAGGAGTCTCCAAAAGTGTTTTTAAAATGCAAATTGTTCATTTTATCAAAGTCAGTCTTAAACTTCCAGTATAATATAATCACAAAAGTAAAATTAGTGAACGTGATAACTGCAGTCTTGGGAAACTGGAGCAGGTGACCTAGGATGAGAGGAAGGTTAGAGGCCAGAAGAGAGCGGTCAGGTAGGGGCGGAGGCTGTAAAGTGGCATCCTGTTATGGGTAAGGGCCAGTAAGGGAATGGGTACCACATAAAATAAAATAGGATAAAATAAAATAGAAAAGAAAAAGTACAATTTTACCTGATAAATCAAGTTGCTCAAGGCAATCTCTCTTTCTAACCTCCTCCAGGGGGCTATTTAGAATGAAATGACCCAGGCCAGGGGTACCATTTCCAGTTATTACAGAACAAGTAGAGCTTCAGGCTCTGAGCAGCATTTGACCCAAAGGGTGATGGGCAGAAGGAAGAGGAAGGAACTAACCAGATCCCCCCATGGCTCGAGTCTGCACACCACAGGGCTGAACACCAGGTCCCTCTCAGCATGGCTTCCAAAGAACAGGCCTTTGATGGCAGATGTCACTGCTGTTCCGGGCTGAGCTGCAGGGAAGGACGGAGGGCCAGAACCACGAGGGGAGGGGGCAGCAGGAGAAGTCCCGCATGAGAAATAGAATCACTGACACAACCATCACCTGGTGGTAGACCGCCCTACAAAGCTGCTGATAAAACTGAGGCAACGCGGCTAATTACCCACTCCCAGCCCACTGCCGAAGCTCGGTAATTCATCATCGTCTCTCCAGCCGCGACTCCAAACAAGCCCAGCCTCCACTCCCAGCGTAAAACCCAGAAGCCAGCTTCTGGGAGTGAGAAACAGGCAGTTGACTTGAGAAATTTTTTTTTTCTTTCTTTTCATCTGGAGAAACATGAATAAATCACACATCATCAAGTTTATCATTTTTCTCCTCAGAGAAATATGAAATATCATAGATCATCTCCAGTACACCAGCTTCTTCACACTCCATTAGCATGAAGAGACTATTTTTGATATAATTTATCAAACCACTGGCCTCGTTTCTCCCATTTTCTTCAGGATGGAGACACGGACAGCAGACTCCGTCTGCCCTCCACACTAGAAGTAGGTGCTAAGTTAAGGGCATGACTGGTGACAGGTCACCAACCTGTGCTTCCCTCACAAGCCTGAAAGATCTAAAAGAGCCTAGAAGGGGGTGGGTATGTTTCAGGTAGAGCCTCCCAAGCTGAGAGTATGTTTTATTTTGTTTTTTGAATAAGAGGCCTCTCCTAGCAAAGTCAGTTTCACCCTCCACCTGTCTCACCTTGAAGTAGAAAGGGCCCTGCTCGGGCTGCTGCCCGCTTAGTACGCTGCACGCCCTCCCTGGGAGCCAGAAATGTTGGACAATGACATTAGAGAGTTCAAACATTTGCTCCCTCTCTTCTTCCTTCTCCCACAAATAGCATTAAAGTGCTTTAACAGCAAGGCTGAGAATCAAATGATCTGTTCAATTTAAGAAGATTATTACTCTAATTAATGAGGTCCTACTAAGTTTGAGGCATTTACCATGTGGTTCCTGCCTATGGTGAGCTAAGCAAGCATATACCTAACTAGCTGTCGTGCAAGTGAGACTCAGACAAGATGTACCTAATTAAGAAAGTACTTCATTAGGATCTTGAAAACAGTAGAATTTCAACATTCTGGAAGAAGTGGAAACAGGAACGACAGCTAAGGGTAAGAAAGGTAATTGGGGGCATGAAAAAGACAGGACCCCGGAATATAAGGACAGAGAAGGAAGCGGGATGAAGACCAAAAGGAGGTTAGGCTGGGATGGTTCTTGGGTGGCAAGCAGAGGAGGAGTATTAGCTTCATC
The DNA here is from genome assembly GCA_037038555.1 of Rhynchonycteris naso. Lineage (NCBI taxonomy): Eukaryota > Metazoa > Chordata > Mammalia > Chiroptera > Emballonuridae > Rhynchonycteris > Rhynchonycteris naso. The sequence continues at coordinate 181,471,691 of CM073000.1, read as the reverse complement.
ATATAGATAGCAGGAAGCCATTGACGGTTTCTGAGCCTGTCGGTGAAGAGTAGAACTGTGTTTCAGCTGTTAACGTTACCAGGCCTGGGGAGGATGACCAAGGAGGGGTGAGAAGACACCTGTGGCCTGAATGTCCTCTCTAGAGCATGCAGCGGGGAGACACAGCCTGGCTCGGCAGTCACTCATCAGTCCTGCCAAGCGCTAATAGGTGCTCAGTACAACTTGCTGAAATAACAAATGAACAGGGGTGCGAGGAGATGTGTGCAACAAGGTTCATAGCGGCATTGTTAGTAACAGCAAAAAATTGAAAACAATCCTGAGTAGAATAGATAAATGGTGTCACGGTCTTAAACCAGAATTCTACAAGTAGTGGAAGAGCAAAATAGAATAACTGAATTAATCTCACCAACATACTGCTTAGTTTTTAAAAAGTTGCAAAAGCGTATATGTACTTACATATATGCAATTTTTAACAATATGAGCATACTCTATAATATTTGCTGACTCATGCATAGGAAATGAATGAAAAAATCGCTAACATAACAAATTCAGAATCGAGGTTGTTACCCCTGGACTCTCAGAGGAGAATACGGTCAGAATTACAGCGGGAGCTTCAATGATACTGGAAATGTTTTAATTCCAAGCCAGTGATGGGTGCATAAATGTTCATTATATTGTTTATCATAACTATTTAATAAACTAAGGATAAAGCAAAAATAGTAATGAAGAGTCAAGGGAACCTTGGGGGACTAGCCATATTTAAGGATCCTCAGTGAAGGAGACTGAGAAAGGGCACAGAAGAAAGCAGAGCAGTCTCACCACTGACTCTCCAGTCTGGAGAATGACGGGCATGTGCAACTAAATGGCTTGTAGACTATGTAGGATGAAGGTCATAAACCTGGTCCAAACTGCCCAGGAGGGTGGGAAGCCGAGGGCTCTTGTGAGACCTGGAGATGAGGAGGGACCACGGGGCTAACACAAAGGCAAAGGAAGGAGCAGGGGGAGCTAGCAGGAGGACCAGGTGGACCATAACCAAAGACAGAAACAAAAAAATGGATCAGGATAGAAGTCTTTCTTTGCAAGGAACACAGAGACATTAATCTCCAGCAAAAACAAAAACAAAACAAACAAATGAAAAACAAGTGTGTGTGTGTTTTGTACTAAGAAAATTCCAAAGTTGCCATTAATATTTACTTTCCCACCTCTCCTTATGAAAGACTGAATTTTGTGCTCTCATTCTTTTTCAAATGATCACGTATTTTCTTCCGTTTCGAGGTTGAGCTGGACAGGCCAGCATGGGAAGTAAATCAAAGCAGAAGAAGAACACGCCAACCTCTCCATTTTCTTCTCAAAGAAATGCAACTGGCTAACTGATTTAGAAAAAGCTGAAGTTTATTAGGCTGGTATTTATTTTGGTTTCCCTGGAGGGTACAGTTATGCCTTATAAAGACCTATGACTGAAAGACTTTCACAATAAACTATGTCTATGCTTACCACGTGTACCAGGAGCAGCAAAGAAAGTCCCCTTTGTAAATCATTTCTCAGAGAGATGACCCCTCTCCTTTTCTGTTCATAGCATCATAGGTTCTGGCATAAGAGCGCCTGTGACCACTACCCAAGCAACAGAACTGCCTCCTGGGAGTTACGCACAAGGGTTATGTTGGGTATCTCAGCTGGATCTGAAAGAATCTAAGCCCAGGAGATAAAATAAAATACCGCCCTGAAATAAGCTCCATGTACAACCGAAGGCCTGATTCCAGCATTTGCAATGAAGGTTATACCATGGTTGGTGGCAAGCCAGAAAGACTTGGTTTCAGAGTCCTATCCTTCCCTCAAGATCAGAAAATATATACTAAGTTTAGTGACCAACTTTGTAAATAAAGGAGCCTTTATTCCTAGGTTTCTGCCTCCCAATCCCATATCTTGGGAAACCCCAGTTTACAAGTTGAGTAGGTGGGCCCAGTTCACCATTCTTCAGCAGGGCTGTGAATAGGTGAGGAAAGATTTTCAGAAAATCATGACATGCTAACAATGATCCACATGGACACAGGAGTTAAGAATGGGTCTCAGAGTCTCTCTGGTCTGCCATGCTAGCAGAGAACGGTGCTGGAGGTGTGCAAGCAAGCGATGGCTGCAGGTGTTAAAACATGCTTGAGGAGAAAAGCATGGGGTCACATCTCTGGATAATCACAGCTATTCCTGAAGAACCTCACTTCCTACCCTGGGGGTACCCAAAATGCCTTCTTCAGGGTCTGCATAATTAACTACTAAAATCAAGGAGAAAAAGAGCTCTGTTTATCTGGACTCAAAGATGTGTCCATGAGAACATGACACAGCTGCCGGCTCACAAACCCATCCCAGAGGTTAGTTCTAACTACCCAGGGGAGATGGGCTACTTTGTGTGAGGGGCTTGCATTTAAAATGACTCAGGCGAAGCTCCTTGTCCAGCTGAGCCAAAGGAGGAACCAAGGTGAGCAGAAGAGAAGAGAAGCCAGGAACACGAGGTGGCTGGGAGGCCCAGCCCATTAAAACGCAGTCATAAACGACATGGAACGCAGACTTGGCCGTGAGTCACTGTGGGCCGGTAAGCCACTGATGGCCACTTGCTGCCAAAGCGTTACAAAAGACGCCCCCAAGACACTGTCATACAACTGCAGAGACTCACCAGGCCTTTGGAAGAACTGCAAAAGTCCATTCTAAATTTTTAGCAATATATTGCTATGTGAAAACTAGCTATTCTCCCACTGCAACAGAAAAAACAATATCATGGCCCCAAGGCTGTGCAAGACAATCCACCATCAGAGAGAGAGAGTCAATTATAATTGCTACAACCATGCTCTCTAAGAAAAACTGCACTGAATACATTACAGGAAGATTGTCGAGAACAAGTATATTGAAACAAGTATGGTTTTTGAAGAATGATTCCAAATTAAATTAACACCACTTCATTCCATACCTCTCTATTAAAATCTCTTCTTCTTACTTCACCAGGCAGTTCTAACTGATGTCAGTAATGGCTAAGGAAACTGAGACAGTCAACTCTGTGTCGTGGTAGGCTTAAAGACAGAGCTCACCCAAAAAGAGATTTGTTTTTAATTGGTACCCAAGGGGCACTGCCACTCATATTTCTCTTAAACATGTTCTCAGGATGTGGCACAAGTGGCTTAAAGGAACCACAGGGATACTCACTCGTCAGGGAGTTAAAAGGACATAATGTTAGCGGCCCAACACTCAAAGGAAATTTAATTTCTCAAAAATAAATGAAAAGAGAATGATGCTAATTGTAGACAATCAAACAAACATAAGCCACTATCAGGAAGAAGAATCAGTGTACATCAGCAATGGCGGGAAGGAATTCTGTGGATAGAGAGGTGCGATCATTCCAATGCAGTACACATAGATTTAACTCAAAAGGAAACCGAGAACCCTTGCTAGGCGCGGGGTGGTGCACAGGAAACTCCCATCTTACATAAGATGAAAATGATTATTTCTTGGAGAAACAGTTCCTTTCCTTAATGATCTTCCTGGCTGGAACCTGAATTTCTGTTACAAGGTTCAAATCTCTGCTCCCTCAGTCATCAAGTCTCACAATCTTGGTTAAAAAGTTTCACCTTTTCTGGGTCTCATTGTCTTCAGTTATAAAATGTTGACAATCAAATCTACCTGGTGGAATTGTAAAGTATTTAATCCAATACCAGCCATAGCCCGCAGCAAAAGTCATTAAGTTGGGATCCCCTTTCCTACATCTCAGATCTCTGAGGCGTCACCATGTGGTGGTTCTGAGCACAGGGTCCTCTGCCAGGCTATTCAAATCCTGGCTTGGCCAGCTACTAACCATATGACCTTAGATTTCTGAAGCTTCCTAAGCCTCAATTTCCTTACTGGAAAAATGGGGAGAGGGAGAGTGCCTTCCTGGTGAAGTGGTTGTGAAGAATAACCAAGTTATTATCTGAAATAGCCTGGCGCACAGCCAAAGCTCAATAATCACTAGCTTAGATAATAATTTTATATATATATATATATATATATATATATATATATATATATATATATATATATATATGAAATCTGGAAACTTATTGGCAGAAGCCAATGAAATTTTAAAAAACTAAAGGCAAAGCCTTTCATCAGGTCAGACCTTCTAAGCATTCTATGTCTCCTGTGAAGACAGATATAATAATGATATTTTGCATTGGTACTACAGTTTTCTTGTTTTTCCAAGTGTGGCTAATGTTCTTTTTTTTTCACTTTAAGGAAAAAAGCGGCAAACCACTGAAAATACAGTTCATAATAAGCAATTTACTTACTGAAAATAACTTCCAAGGTGTGGCTGGAGAGCAGAGCCAACGCAGCCCAACTCTCCATAAGATTCTTGTTTCATATCCATTTGTTGGTACAGAAAGAACTGCGCCCCAATATCATGGCCCCAAGGCTGTGCAAGACAATCCACCATCAGAGAGAGAGTCAATTATAATTGCTACAACCAGGCTCTCTAAGACAAAAATGCACTGAATACATTATAGGAAGATTGTTGAGAACAAGTATATTGAAACAAGTATGGTTTTTGAAGAATGATTCCAATTTAAATGAACACTACTTCATTCCAGGTAACAGTTTTACTGTGTCATCTTCTTAATCAAGAAATCTAAGAATTATGAAATGGTACGGGAAAGCAAGGGGGGTTAACTATTTCTGGGAGTTCAAACCCTGTAATAACATTTCCCCAGGCAAATATTGCTGAGAAAAATAGTCATACTGGTTTGGACAGGCTAAATCATGGCCATTTCACAGAAGGAGAAACATAGAAATTTGAACAGTTTCTCTACAGTTGGCTGCTCTTGAGTAAATTGTCAAGAATGGAGATCTAAGATATCCTGTCCTTGGCCCCATGTGGAGACAGAAAGCCTCTAAGGCCATGGCCACTGAGTAACTTTCAGATAACTGCTTGGAGTTCATAGACTAGCAGAAAATCCCAACATTCTGGCTGGTTCAATGAACTACTTACCGCACCACAAACAAGGCAGTAAGAATATGTGACTGGCGTACTTTGCAGTACCTTGGTGTTCTTTCTCACCTTAATATACTTTCTCCCTTCTAGAAGCTTTGGAGGTTTGGGGGAAAAGTTTATAAATTGTGAATTTCATAGGCCAAATCCAATGAACAAAGTTAAAGTAATCATTTCTCATTTATTAATCAAGTACAATCGCAATAATTTTATTGTAGACATAATAATGAAAGCAAATGCGATTTGCTTTCAGTAAACTTTGGCAGGCAATAACACTGTATAATAAAAATACAGCCAGGAAAATAGTTTATGGTGTTGAGAGAGATATTAAAATGTGCAAAAAATGCACAAGGGAGTAAGGCATTAGATATACATATTTTCAAGTTATTAAAAATTGAACAATATAAAGGTGAGATTAATGTTACAGAACCTCTCTACATCTCTCGGAATGAAGGGTTTAGGGTATATGAAATATCTTCTGCTCTCAAGGATGTAAGACAGCCAGGAGAATCTCTGCATAGAATTTGAGTGAGTAATGGACTGAGAAGCGTCAGATAAAATGAGAAGGAAAGGAAAATTTTCCATAAAATAACATTCATTAATTATGAAGGCTGTCTGGGATTACCCTACAGAAACCTTGCAAATCCTTGCTTTCTATATCTGGGTAAAATGGGTGCTACCTGCCTTCCTCACTCAGGTCCAGAGACACAAAATACTGAGAAGAGAGAAGGAGCAGCCTCAGAAGACATCTTGCAAATGCTGGGAACAGAGGCAGAGACCAAGAATTCAGCACTAGGAAGCATCATGGCTTCCAACAGTGTGGCATTGTGTGTGTTGAACAGAGGGGGTCAGGAGAGGAAGAGGGAGAATGGGGGGAGCTTGGTAGCAAAAACAGGTTTCCATCACAAAGCCACAGCAATGAGGAGGAACTTCTGACAGATGGGGAAATTCTGCTGTCATCTGACTCCTGAAAGGTAAAAAAATGTAGTCCGTCTTAAAATCTCTGAGCAAAAAAGGAAGGGGACAAAAAGTACCAGAAAAAAAAATTGTTTATAATAAAGACTACATTCTGTAGCAATTTCCTAGATTCCTGGGGTTAGAAATCTAGATTGCCAATGGATAAGTGAGCCTTAAAATCACATCCCTGCTGACAAAAATTCATTTCTTATAACTGTCTCCATTTACCGGAATGCTGAATCTTTCCCATGGGGAAGGAACAAATGAAAATGTTATTTCTCTGCTCATGAACTCATACCTTTCTGTCTGCTTTTCACTGTTGGCAATTTCATTCTCCTCCAAATTTGACTAAAGCCCGTGACCTGAGGGAAATAACGTCTATATAATAATCTTCTGAAACTCTAATTCTGAGTCATGTTATTTTGGATGGTGCCTCGCAGTTTATGAAAATTGCACTGAGCTATGAAATGTAAGTGATGTGATGTCTCTGCCTAACATAATCATTTCGCTGGTGAACATGTGGCAAATACTAATGAAAAGGAGGCTCCCACAAAAGCCATGAAAGCTGGTTAATGGCAACAATCTAGCAGCAGTGGCCCCATCTTCAGTGCTGCTCATGTACTCCTCTCAGACTCTCAGACTAGGACAGCAAAGGCTGAAAGACAGGTGGTCAAAACACCGTCAGGAAATAGGGGAAAGAATTCACTTCCTGTGATCCGTCTCTTGTCCCTACATGCCTGAAATCTGTGACATCAATTCCTGTGAGCTTGGGACAAGAGCTAGCAATCTGACAGATTGAGAACAATGGTGTAATGACTTTGCATTTTGAAGAAAAGCTCGCATTTGAGACAGAATCAGCCATCTCTTTCAAGGAGTTTTGCCACACAGTGTAATTAATGAATGTGTATGAGTGCAGATAACGACTATATCTGGCAGTAGACTCTACCAGGCTGAAATTTCCATTCATCATGTGGTCACTAACACAACCAAATGAAATTAGGATCATTATCTTAATTTCTCTCTATTCCTTTGAATCTATTCAACTTGCAAGTGAGGGAATTAAATAAAGAATGTTATAATGATAACTTGCCCCTAGTAAAACGGATCTCAAACAAAGATACCATGGGATATAAACGTTTGTGACCTATGATGCTTGTGCACTAACCATTGTTACCAAAAAAACACATGGAAATGATATAAAATATTAAAATGAATATTTAGTTATAAACTGCCTTTTGAGAGATGGTAGATGAAAATGTTTTTTAGATTATTTTTAAATAGAAAACTTTGTTATTTGAAATCCTCTCCCCTCCTCTGATTCTCAGCAAAATGAGGGGTTTTATGGTTTCCATCTTTCAGCAAATATTACTGCAACTGTATTTGATTCTTGAGACTACTTAGGGAATGATGCAATGCTAGAAAATTAAGCAGCAAACTGTTTTTGTTAGGAACCCACATGTATGTGACGTTACTGCATATGACATGCCAACCCCCATTTAACTCATAACACTGACCAGAGAGAAAATAACTAGCAAGTATTAAAATCAAATCCCTTAACATTTATTGGGAAGGTTATTATATATACTAAAATCATAGATATTTAAATGAATCCTAGGCATCATAAATTACTTCTGACTTACACTGAACATATTTCACACATTCTACAACCATATGGTGCTCATAATTTAAAAAATTAAAACCAACAAGTGGACAAAAAAAAAAAAGAAAAATTAAAACCAAAACGTTAAACACATGACTGAAAGTCTTCCGAAGGCTCAGGGAAGGAACAGAACTTTGGGTGGTAACACAGTGGTAGTAGAATTGTTTTCATGAAGGATTAAGAGTCATGTGTCATAGGCTTTGTAGCAGTTCTCCAAAAACAACTCATTTGAAGTATTCAATCCAGAAATGATCCTTTTTCTTATATTAAAAAATAAAGAACAAATATTTGAAGAATATTTACAAATAGGCTGGACCATGTCTGCTACTTCCAATAATTCATCAAAAACCCTAAATCATAGGCTCCAGTTTTATACCCACCTCACATTACTAACCTAAATCTCCCCAGAACATCTAAGCACACATGGGAAATGAGAATCTTTGACTGGGATTCTACTCCTTTGAAATCTCCATCAGCCTAGTACGGCTGTGAATTACCAATTCAATTATTCTTACTCTTAATTTGAGGAACTGTTCATGCTTCTCCAGAGAATGGGAGTGATTATAGTAAGGTCAATTATGAACATGAAAATTAAAATTATATTCTTTTCTATAAGAGAACACCTTTTATTTGGGGTAACCTAACAATAAGGCTAATGATGGGAAATGATGGTCTAATATATAGGGCAAAAACATTATGATCTCAACAGTTGCTGATTTAAAATATGTATTTCCAGGAGTAAAATTTAAAAATCCACTCACCAGCCTGAACAAATCTTTTTTATTTTTCATTATCAAAGAGTTATACCTGCCACATTAAACCTAATAAAAATTTCTAAATACTCCTCAGATTTTTCCAGACCCTGATTTAGACACATATAGAGAATTCATTATCTTACTGCTATTCTATCATGCTCTATTCTTCCAAAACATATGTCCTAATTCTGCTTCTTTAAAAGCAGAGTAGAACCTTCCACTTTCTATTTTCATTGATTTACCGAGATATGCCTCTTGATGATGGCACCTAAGTCTTGCTTCCAATTCAGGGGTTTAAAACTATTGAGAGGGCTTACAAGCTCAATGAGCAAGGGCCCCCTGCTCAGCCAACAGTCAGTAAATGCTCGGTAGACTGATGGGTCATACATCTTAAGCACCAATTCACACTTCAAACCCAACAAGTTCAGTCACAAAATGTCTAATAGTACCACTGCCGTGGAAAACTAAAAGTAAATTCATGGCAACTCGGTAACATTTTTACTAATATTTCTGAAGTCTTCAAGTGTTATTTTTTAAGTCTGACCACTTGTCAAGTTTTGGGTATTTAATTTTATTTCAAGAATTTACATTCCCCAGACAAGTCATGTGACAGACTATGTGCTACTTAAGCCAAGTGTACTTAACATACATCGTGTACTATACTACTATAGATCTCAAGTGAATGTAATTATCATTAATTACATGTGTGTGCAGCACTCCCAGCACCTCTGCAGATTTTTAAAGGCCTAGAAAGAAAAACAATTTTGAAAAGTAAAATCAACTTAGATTTTGTTATTTCTTCTTTGATCTTTTGAGTTATTTAGAAGTACGTCATGTAACTTCTAAATATTCAGGGTTATTCTAGGTACCATTCTGTTACTGAGTTCTACTTCAAACTAGCTTTGGTAGGTGAACATAATTTGCAAAATTTAAGTGCCTTTATATTTACTGATTCACTTTATACCTTAAAATATGGTCTATATTAATGAATATTCCAAGTGCATTTGAAAAAACAACTGAATTAGTTGCTGAGGGGAGAATTCTATAAATGTCAATTCAGTCAATGTGATTGATAGTATTGCTTAAGTATTCTATGTCTTCCCTAAGTTATGTTTACTGTGCTACCAATTACTGAGGAAGGAATGTTGAAATCTCCAACTAGATTGGTGGGTTTGTCTAATTCCCCCTGTAGGTCTCTTAATTTTTGTTTAGGTATTCTGAAACTCCGCTATTACATACATATGCCTTTAGCTTTCTTGATGCATTTTTCTTCATCATTATGTAGTCCTGATAACATTGCCTATTCAGAAGTGCATTTTGTCTGATATTAAATATAACCATTCCATCATTCTTTTGTTTGGACTTTACATGATAGATTTCCATCCATTAAGTTTCAACATAGATATATCTTCATATTTATAAATTGTTTTTAAATTGACCATATATATTTAAAGCAATTATTGCTAAGGAAAGATATATAGCTATCATTATACTTTTAAAACACCTGCCCCATCTGTTGGTTTTTTTCTGTTGGTAGTGTTTTTCTTTTTTTTTTTAATTCTTTCTTTCATCTTCTTTTGTTTTAGTTGGCAAGTTTTATGATTTTATTTTGTTGCTTTTGCAAGCTGGTTAATTATACATTTTTGCTTCCCATTTCCCCCAATAGCTGCCCTGGAATTCATAATATACATCTTCAAAGTTTTGTAGCCTACTTAAAAATTTTATTACTTCACATATATATAGTGTAGAAACCTTACAACAGTATATTGCTCCTGTGCTTTGTGGTACTGTTACCAAAATTTTACTTTGACATGTTACTCTACAATGCAGTTATTATTTTTGCTTTAGATCAGATCAGACAGTAAATAATCTAGGCTTTAAAAGGCATATATAGTCTCTGTTTCATATTCCTTGACTATTGCTTTCTAATTGTTTTAGAACCCTTTAAAAATAAACATTCTTAGCTGTTAGACTGCACAAAAGAAGTCAGAGTTAGCATTTAGTTTATGGGCTGGTTTTTGGTCAACACTTGATCTCATCTCTTTTCAAAAGACTAAAAGTAAGAAAAAATGTCTTGTATTTTACCCACACTTACATTCCCAGGGCTCTTTGTTGCATTGTGTACTACTACCAAATGCTCCATCCAGCATAATAAATCCTACCTTTATATTCCTTGTAGGGTGGGTCTGCTAATGAAGAGTTTTCTTGACATTTGTTCATCTGACGAAGTCTTAATTTAGCCTTCCTTTTGGATAAATAGTCTTCTTGGATATAAAGTTCTAGATTGAGGATTATTATTTCAGTTCTTAAAGGGTGTCATTCCATTGTCCTCTGGCTTTCATAATTTCCGACTAAAAGTATGTTATACTTTTATCTATATACCGTATTTCCCCATGTATAAGATACACCTTAATTTGGGGGTCCAAAATTTGAAAAAAAAATGTATTACATAAAGTTATTGAACTCAAATTTTATTCATCATAAAATTCATACAACTGCTCATCACTGTCAAAACTCCTGTCCATTAGCTTGTCCTCATCTGTGTCTGATGACAAATCACTGTCTTCAACAATGAGAGAAAAAGCAAGAAATGCAAGTAAAAAAATCTACAACCACTGTATAAGACACACCCAATTTTTAGGCCCCAAATTTTTCGAAAAAGGGTATGTCTTACATGTGGGGAGATACGGTACGTCAGTATGCAATATTTCTTTTTTCTAGCTTCAGGATTTTCTCTTATCTTTGATTTCTTTGTAGTCGGACTTTTAGTAGTCGGACTACCATGCACATAGAAGTGCTTTTACTCAGATTTATCCTGGCTGGATCTGCACATTGTTTTCTTTCATTTTGGGAATTTCTCAGCCACTGTCTCCTCAAACATTTCTTCTGCTTATTTTCTTTCTCTTCTCATATCAGATTGCTTGCTACACTCCACAGTGATAGGTTGTTGCTGGGTGCTCTGTTTATTATTTTTACTTTTTTTTTTGCTCTGTTTTACTTTGGAAGACTTCTCTAGTTTATCAAGGTATGTCCAGTCTGTTAATAAATCCTCAGAAAAAATATTTAATATATGATGCTTCCCACTTCTAGTATTTCCATTTGACTGTTATTTATAGATTGATTCCATTTCTCTACTGAGTTTCCTCACTGATATATGCATGTTGTCCACCTTATCCATTAGAACTTTTGATATAATAAGCATAGTTACATTGAAGTATCTGCCTAAATTTTGAATATCTAAACCAGTGGTAGTCAACCTGGTCCCTACCGCCCACTAGTGGGCGTTCCAGCTTTCATGGTGGGCGGTAGTAGGGCAACCAAAGTAGAAATAAAAAGATAGATTTAACTATAGTAAGTTGTTTTATAAAGGTTTATTCTGCCAAACTTAGTGAGAATCCTACATAAAGTACTTGGTAAGTAATTATTATTATATGCTTTAACTTGCTGTAACTCTGCTTTATAAGTTTTATAAAGTAATGTTACTTCCCTACTTTATAAATCACCATTACTGTGGAACCAGTGGGTGGTTAGAAAATTCTACTACTAACAGAAATACAAAAGTGGGCGGTAGGTATGAAAAGGTTGACTACCCCTAAAACTATCTCTTGGTTTGGTCCTGTTGACTGTTAAACCTCTTAACAACAGGCTTGGTTATTTTTTCTTTGTTTTGCATAATTTTTAAATTAGGCCCTGGCTGGATAGCTTGGTTGGTTAGAGCATCATACCAAAGAGCAGAGATTGCCATTTCAATCCCCGGTCAGGGCACATACAGGAACATATCCATGTTTCTCTCTCTCTCTCTCTTTCTTTTCTTCTCTAGCTAAAATCAAACAATCAAAAAATCATACAATAAAAAAATGAATTAAATGTGAAAGAAATGAAAGTAAATAATACTTGCCTGGAAATGGATAAATTCTTTCATAGTATTAGTAAGGGAGACTGTGTAAATCTAATAAGTAGTTGAACTGGGCTTGTTTTGTTTGTTAATATAGTTACTCTCAGTGCAACACAGGATGGAAATCCCTCCTGATAGACTGCTGTGACCCCAGTTTTTTTGTGAGTCCAAAAGCTCCAAAGTGAAATACAACTGAATCCGATCATAAGAAAAAGGTACGTAAAAAAGGTTTGTTTTTTTAAAATTATTTTTATTTATTTATTCATTGTAGAGGAGAGAGAGAGAGAGAGAGAAGTGGGGGAGGGACAGGAAGAATCAACTCCCATTGTGCCTTGACAGGGCAAGCCCAGGGTTTTGAACCAGCGACCTCAGCATTCCAGCTTGACACTTGATCCACTGCGCCACCACAGGTCAGGTAAGAAAGGTTTTTAAAAATCCAGCAATTAAGGAACATTCTACAAAACATCTGACCAGAACATCTCCAAACTTTCCCAGTTATCAAAAAGAGAATAAAAGTCTAAGAAACTGTCCCAGTGTAGGTGAGTCTAAGGAGACATATGACTGATCATGCTGTATTCTGGAAGGGACACTGGAAGAGAAAACAGGCAGGAGGCAGAAACTAAGGCAATATGAACAGGCATGAACTTCGGATAGTAAAAATGAAGTAATGTTGGTTAAGTACTTGTAAAAATGTATCATAGTTATACTGATGTGTGATGCTTACAACAGGAAAGCCCGGTGGTGTGTATATGGGAAATCTCTCTACTATCTGACCAAATTGTATCTAAAACTTTCCCATAAATGTTTATTAGAAGTATCAATGAATTCTTCTGAGTGTCTGTGACCTCCTACACTTATGGCAGTCCTGCATATCAGCATTACAGGGCATGTGTGGGGGTGAGGAGGCAAGTCCACTCCAGGTCCTTGCCACCCCTCCAGTGGCTGACCTCTCCTGTCTGCAGGTGGTGTCAGGTGTGTGGTGGACGAGGGAGCTCCTCAGTCTTCTTGCTCCAGCCTCAGCCTGAACCTGCTCTGCCCCTCCGAACTTCAGGAGTGGGACTTTCTCAGCACTTCTGCCTCTCCAATGGCGGGAAACCACTGCTTCCCACTCAGTCCAGGGCAGAGAATGCAGTCAGGCCCCTGCTCTTCTCCACAGCCCTCCCATGCGGAAACCAAGTTCCCGTGTTGGTAGACTGTCGGGGCCATGAAGAAGTTTCCTGCTCTTCTGCCACAGGCATTCAACTGCTGTTTGGTATCAGTGCAGAATTTCTTCCTGGGCTCCGTGATCTCTTCCACAAGCAGATGGCTTTAGCCCACTATCCTTCAAGGAGAGCAGGGGGCACACATGCACAACCATCCTCTCGCAGGACCCTTCCCCAGGGGCATACGGCTTATGCTTTGTACAGAAAGTGGGTATGGCAGAATAAAATGTAAGTATCACATTTCTGCTTCAGTATCAATTGTGAGAAAGATCTAATGATCTCTCTCTCTCTCTCTCTCTCTGAACATAACATTTGCTTTTGGCATTGATGTACCTAGACTCAGTTTAGAACATAATACATGCATAGTTTCTGTATGCTAGATTTAATTCTATTAACTTTCTGAGCTCTGGAAAATTTTTACTTTGGGTGTTTAATAAATATAAACTATGCTGACCCATGTTGTCTCAGTTAACTTAGCTAGACCAGGCCAAGAGGTGGCTGTCTAGGATTCCTCTGGATAAATTCTCTACCTAACCTTATTCATCTTCACTAGCTAGTTCTGTCTAACACACCAGAGGCAGAGTAACTTTAAAAAAAATAAAATAACCCTGCACCCTGGCCCCCACCCTACATAGTGTAATATTGTGGTAATTAGAAACCAAGTAAACCCTATATGAACTCTACATGAGCCTGTCTTAAAATTAATACAAATTTCTGCAGGAAGGAGAAGATTTAGGCTGGTGTGTTGAATATTTTTTTTGTGCCTTCTTCTACTCTGTAAATCATTTATAATAATGCTGTATCATTTTTTTATAAAAATAATATTTTCTTAAATAAGACAATTCAAGGGCAGCAATCAGATTGAGAGTCACTCATCTCTGTTTATAGTAGCAATCACACAAAGTTTGAGAAAATCCAGTTGTTACCACAGTGGAAGACTCTCAAAGAAACTGCAAGCCCAAGCACCCAGTAGTAAAAAGGACAGGGGATGTTTAACTTCACATTCAGGACCACGAACAAAGGTTCACCTTTAGTCATTAAACCTCCCCTAAAAGAGATAGAGGTTATTAAATCTGACATTGCAAGTTTTCTTTTTAATAAAAACTATCCCATTAAATTTTTTTCAATTTTATGTTTTTCTCAGATTTTGGAATGCTTGGGATTGATCTAATCATAGGTAGTCATTCTTCCATTCAAAAACTAAGAGATGAATAACTATTCTCCTGGTAATCCTATGACAGGCAGGGTATGTCAGGAACTATTTGGAAGGTAATTAGTTAGCAAACCCCCTTCAGTAACTTCAGCTAGATTTTTCTTTGGCAGGCAATACTGCCTTTTGGAAAATTTTATAAAAAATTACACCATGAAGCCACTGGATGTCACTGCAGGTTTATGGAGTATTCCTCGCTAGGGTTTAACCTGGGCTATAAATAAAGGAACCCTTAAAGCACTCTAAAGGGGTTGGAAAGTAAATTGTCAGGCTCTAAAGACTTATAGGTATAACACTAATGCACTGGTGATACATAATATGCCAATGATTAGACCTTCTATATGCAAATTCTTGAACTAAAAGGTTAAAGAAAAGGTGAGGAATAAATAGGCTGCCAGGTCTAGTGGCCAAGTATAAGAATAAAAGGCAACAAGACTAATCCTGACATTCAAAGAAAATGAAATGTTTAAGTAGGCAGTAGAAAGTCAAAGATGGTGACCTGTTCCCAAGAATGAGAGATATTATGGCAATGATAAAAGCAAACCTAAAAATATAAGTAAGTAAAATCCAAACATGTACGTACACACACACACACACACACACACACACACACACACACACAAATATTGATCAAAGATGAGCAAGGATCCCACTAGAAAATTGGTATAAATGAAAGAACATGCCATTTAGCTGCAAATTTAAGATAAAATAAAGACTGCATCACCTGCTGTATCATAAGCCTTAGAATTTTCAGTGAAAAGAAATGAACAAGAAGAATTGGGGAAATGATTTATTAAATAGAGATAGCAAATTAAACAGGAGATGCCAGATGTCCTCACAAGAGAAGTCAGATGTTGAGTTTTACTCCTCTTTTCTTTACCACATCTCTTTATCCCTCCCAAAAAAGGTTATTAAAAGACTAAAAAACAGGACTTTGTCTTCAAGAAAAAAGAGAGATTTAAATAAAAATAAATGCCTAATCCCATGGAAACAGAACTCCATGGCATTAGTTTCAGCATCATTATATCAGGAACACACAAGTTCTGTTTCCACATTGATTAATTCCAGCTGAGTTGAAATTTGCATGCAATTTACAATCATTCCCTTCCACGACTGTCTTCATTTGGTAGTATTCTGAGTTTGGCATGGCAAGATTATTGCAAATCACAGCTTCATCAAAGAAGAGTCTGCTAAATAAAACTCGGAATTTCTTTGGAAATACTACAAAAAACAATGGTTGGTTTAGGAGAAATAAACAGTCTTACATAGCTAGTAGATTATTCTTTAATTCATTAGTGTCAAACATCAGAGACTCTTCACAAATGCCCTCATGCCGATGTATAAAGCACAGGTCCTGACAATTACAGCCATGCATAGAAAAGTCAACTATAATACGGTGTATTGGGGTGATAAAATGTAAGAAAGCTTAAAACAGTGTGAGAAGAAAAACTTGTTTCTGAAGTGGCCATCTTTTCTGAGTGTCCAATTTAATCACCTATGCCAACAAGTCATCAAAGACAATCTAGGAGGCTAATTTCGGGTAATTTGGGAATTATTTATTGAGCTAGTAATTATTCTTTCAGATGTTAGATAGGACAAGGATCTCAAGATCTGGGCGGGGCTTACTAACTGCTATTTTTGCTAAATGTTAAAATATGACATAGTATTTTGCAGATGCAGCTGAAAACAGGATGAGCTTGACAGGAACCCAAGCAGATAAAGGTAGCCAACTGCAAAGAAGCCACCTATGTGTAATTAATAAATATAAGCAATGGCTAATCCTGCCTTTCTGGATACAGAGCTTTGGATGTGAATTCTGTGTCTCCTTTATTTCCTGCAAGTAAATACAAGGGGTTTTTGGGATACGACACAGCTCCTTCCTATGACAGTGATGCAACTCAAATTTTGGTGTAAGTCGAAACATACCCTAGGCCAGTGGTCGGCAAACTCATTAGTCAACAGAGCCAAATATCAACAGTACCACAATTGAAATTTCTTTTGAGAGCCAAATTTTTTAAACTTAAACTATATAGGTAAGTACATTCCTTATTGAGGTAGCTCCCACATGTGGTATTTTGTGGAAGAGCCACACTCAAGAGGCCAAAGAGCCGCATGTGGCTCGCGAGCCACAGTTTGCCAACCAGGGCAGCCTAACACAAATGGAACACTTGCACTTTAAACAGTCCAAAATGGCATAGGTAAGCATACTGGGTGATGCCACCTCCTTCACTCATATGCCACATTACTGCGTATTCTTCTACCACGTGCAACCAAACGA
This sequence comes from Rhynchonycteris naso, assembly GCA_037038555.1. Taxonomy (NCBI): domain Eukaryota; kingdom Metazoa; phylum Chordata; class Mammalia; order Chiroptera; family Emballonuridae; genus Rhynchonycteris; species Rhynchonycteris naso. The sequence goes on along the minus strand of CM073000.1, from coordinate 181,454,729 downwards.
GTCCGTGCAGTCCATAAGTTTGATGTGAATGGCGTAAGCCGAAACACTCCAGTCTCAATTTTTTAAAGTTTTTATGGGAGTGAGCATCATAACCTTGAAAGGTCGCATGCCGAGACTGTCGTAACCTGAGGAGCCCCCTGTAAAACTACCTAATGACAGCCACTTCTCATTCTTGAATAAAATACCCCAAGCAGGAACTCCTGCAGTCTGGTAACACAATGAGCCTTAAAGAAAGTAAAATGACCAAGTCAGTCCTCAAGCCTAGAGTTCACACACACATGGAATCAAGGTGAGCAAAGAGCTTTCTGTAAGAGGGAGGTCTCGCATCACTGGGCAAAGCATCAGAATCTAGGCCAGCCTTCTTCATACGGTAGGCTAATGCTCTCAGGTATTTTAGCAGCAACAACATGGACTCATAACTAACTCATCTAAACATACTTGGCCATCAAACATTTCACTAATATACACTATTTAATTAATAAATCCTCTTCTATAAGTTAAGAGTACAAATAATATTCAGGTAAGCATCATTCAGTGTTGGCAAAAAGTCACATATAAAAAGAACATGTTTTGGTGAATAAGGATAGAAAAGATCAAACTAATGCTCCTTTGATTAGATGGAAGCTCAGAGCAATTGGTAAGCCACAAGAAATGTCCTATAACACCCATTCAAGCCTGTGAAACAGCAGTGGGCATAACATTAAAATTAAAAGGAGGCAAGGAACTATGCTGACCCCATTAAATATCCCTCACCCTGATGAACAGAATAGAATCTGATGTCTGAACTATAATAAAATTCTATGCTCTTCATTTGCTAGACACTCATATTAAGACTTAGTGAACCTGAATGAAAATTGCAAAATACTTAAGAGATACATGGATTAAAATGTTCAACACTGGACTCATAAACTATTGTTTCTCATAAATAACATAGTTTGTTATGTAAGTTATCTGGTTTCTCCCTGAAATTTTGCACAGAGTATCTGAACCTTCCCAGCATTCCCTGAGACTGTGTCTGGAAACCACAAACGTTATAATAAAAATTGTCCATTTGTAATGTTGTCAGCTAAAACCCTAACTAATCAGAATTCTACTATACTATATACCCCCATATATTATTTCCACAAAATAGAAAAAAAATAAATATAAAAATTGACCTAAAAGGTTCTACATTCTATTTCTGCACTAGAATCCTCAAGCTTCTTTTGAAATTCAGATATTTTCTTTTGTTTTGATTGACACACAAATTAAGAGACATTGAACCACATGAATTCCACACTGCGTTTCACACTGGACGGTTCTGCCAACATTTTGTGACACCCCCATATAGTGACCTAACAAGCTGCAGGAGTTAGCAGAGAGAATAACTACTTCAAATACAGGTCGGGATTCAGCAAGATAGACATCATGGCATCTTCCAAAGATGCCATAGCGTCATCTGATGCCAGATGTCCCTGAAACAGCCTTATGGAAATGGGACTCTCCTAAGATATATTCTAACAGGGCAGTGGACTCATCATTTGTTCACAGAGGAGATGATTGAAATATGATGCAGGCTGATACTACGGCAAAAGCAATCAAAGGAAAGTACAGCAATAAATAATACAGAAAGCTGTTGATCCAGAGTTTTCTCAAATTATGCTTTGGTCCAAACAAATATGCAATCTACTCTCACTCATAATAATGAAGAAAATGTAACATGGATAGATTATTATTTATGTATTTGTTGTCTTTGATCCTGTCAGCTCTACAGTCCTCTAGGTAAATCACACAGAAACAAGAATCTCACAAGTTCAACACATACATCACTGCAATTTATCACTTTCTCTTTTTTCTGAAAGGGAAATCCCATTCATGGACTCATGGAACAACAAACCCTGTCTATAGCGCAGGCTGAGCCCGAGAGCTCCAGACTCCCTCCCTCGCCCACAAGACATCTTTTCCTTGACATCCCACAAGCCTCTGAAATCATCATGTCCACAATTTAGCTCAGTAAACGAATGGACGCAGGCACATACTTTTACTCACTGCTCTGTGCTGCGTCCCTTGTGAGTCACAGCAGCACTCCCTTGATCAAAGAAAGCAGATACTCCACAGTCATCTTGGGAGGCTCACTGCCACCTCTACTCAGGGACTCCGTCTTTAATTCTGTATCCCAAGTATCTCTAGGATTGTTCCCCTTCTCTCCCAGTTAACTCTTGTCACAACTGTTTTTCCTGTAACCTTTATTGCCTCCAAACTCACCCTTACAAAGCCTTCTACCACGATACTCCTGAGTGATCTCTCACACACAAGCTAATTACTTCCCTTTGCTATTTAAAATCTTTCAGAGTCTCTCCATCATCTTCATTATAAAATGCAAACTCTTTAATAACAAGAGTCAAGACTATCTGTGACCTGGCGCCTCCCTAACCTCATTTCTGCAATTTCCAAGCATTGCAGGAAATCTGCACTTTCTGAGAGCATCAGACCCTCAGCCTTTGGGCTTTTCCACGCGGTGCTCCATGGAATGTAACCCGCCCCCACCCTTCAGTCATTTGGCTAACTCCCACTCCCACTCCGAGGACCACCAGTGCAGTTCTCACACCAGAAACATGTCCTAGTTTGTACTGTTATATTCCTGAGAGGGGCCCATACTTGTTTGCTTCAGTATTCTCTCTCCCCTCACTCCCTCCACAAGGCCATGGACGCATTCAGGTAATTTGCCTCAAATTACCAGGTGGGTTCCATTAGGTGTAATTTTCAAAGTCTCCATAGGCATTCTGGTTTAGGAATCTAGCCCTTAAGAGCAGAGACTAGATCTTTCATCCCTCTCAGCTCAGACCTTTCGAAGTGCTTGAACCATTACAACCTCTAAAGGAGGGTGAAATAAATCAACTAGCAAAGATGTAAGAAAAGGAGAGAGTGCATAAAAGGAAAAACATCAGAGATGATGAGCATGACCAAAGTGATGAACACTGATTAAAAATAAGGAATTATTTTAAAAGACGAGAGCATGCTAAGAATGGCAAATATTTAGAAATTGTAGAATAATGCAGTTGGCTTAAATAAGTGTTAATTTGATTTACCTTAATAATTTTTTCCCAGAATTATATGGAGGACCTTTTATGAGTTGGCGGTGGAAAAGAGGTTGTTCTCCAAGTATACAAATGACCAAACCAAAACAAATAGCCATCAACAAAAGCTGAGTTATTTCTTGCGTTGTTGTAAGAAATCCCAGGAATTCTCCACTATACAACCAGAGCATGGTATGGAGCTCCACAAGAAGTCTGCCTGCAAAAGACTGTTTCATGTTAGCCCACCTGAAGACCAAGGACTCAAATCCTAAATCACTTGGCTGTCTTTGAGCCCAGTGAGTCTGTGGAGAGGCAGAAAGAGGGAACTCAACCCTCTGAACCCTTACTTCACAGTTGTCCTCACAGGAAATCCCAGAGAAAGCCCCCTCGTCTACCCAGCCCCCTGTGAGTCACTTCAGTTCCTACAGCAGGGCACTCTGGGAAAGAAACTGCTCTGGCTGCAATCTGATAGGCACAGGTGGCACCACCAGCTGCAAGCAATTTAGCTCTGACCGGCCTGGCTACATCTCTTGGACTTTACATCCTCTGTGTCAACAGAGCATGAGGGAACAAGAGCCAAGAGGAAAAGACAGTATGAAAGGGTCGAAGGTGATGTGTGAGGGAGGGAATAACACAGTCAAGGAACACATTTATTGAAGTTGTCAATTGTGTTCATTCTTCTGCAAAAACGGCTAGATGAAATTGGGCATCACACCAGTCAGGTCAGACATTAGGCCAGTATTACCCACATGCCATAAGACAAAACCAGCAGGATGCTTGAGATGTCCCTACCAGGCCAGAGACTGCTCTCACTCCCTGCCTGGCAGGTGGCACTATTCCTGGTTCAGGTTCTGTTCCAGGTGCAAATGATTCTTGCACAAAGGAGCCCACTGGCTCCTCTCTTTCCTCCAAACAGGTCTGGTGTCCAGCCGCTCTCTTTCTCAGCTCCTGAGTATGAGGTCACCCTAGTAAAGTGTACTCCCAGCCTTCACTGTGCACAGTTTAAGCCCGAGGGAAAAGGGACTGGGTGTTTGGGAACCCATGCTTTGACAAGTTATGAGTTTATTATTTATTTTCCCGGTGGCCCCTTCTTATGTTTTGATTCCTAGTGAAGATGGGAACAACCCAGGAAGCATACCAAGTCAGAGGATGAGGAACACAGGGCAGGCAGCCACCACTGCTTCATTTTAAGAGTGCTGCTTTCTCTTTCCAATGGGCAAAACTCTCTGATCTCTGAAAAAGAAAGGTCAGGGCTCTTCAAGGGTGAGCTGCTCCTAAATGCTTTCTGAGGCTATAAACAGAGCAAGACCCCATGCAGACCTTCTCTTCATGCTTCCCCTTTTCCTCCCTCCGTGTCCCATCTTCTTGGGAGCCTTTCCCTTTTTCTCAAAGGTAGGAACCTGACTTGGAGATTCTAAAGACATGCCTTATTCCCAAAATCTTTCAGTTCTTCAGTGTTCAACCCATGGCTTTGCTATTTTTCTCCCAAAAGCTGAACACACACCGTGTTATATGGGAGACATCCCATCACACCAGGGACACCGAGTAAGGCCACTAACAAGCAATATTCCTGGGCAAACAGGATTCCAAGGCTCAGCTTGGAACACGCCTTCCCCAGGAGAACAAAACCAGGCTGGCAGCAGGGACTGTGCTTGTGCAATCAGCTGCTTTCTCACCAAGCCTGGAAGGCAGGTCCCCAGAGGGGCTTCCATAGCTCACAAAGCTAACCCACCCATCAAACATAGAGTGCTACAATTTGATCCAAGAAAGCAATTACCAAGTGAACCCTTTCACTACTAAAAGGGGGGAAAAAAAACCAACCAACCACAGCCAGAGATACAAGCCATAAGTTTCACTCTGAGGTCAATCCAGTGCATCTTGTGCCATGTCTGCCTTCCTTCATGTTACCTTATTCTATACCCTCGCTGCAATAACATCATCAAACAGAGCTGATCACAGTTAAGATGGCGCTGTCCGTACATCCTTTATACAGTAAGATGTAGTCTGCTCAGCTTAGGATGGGGGTACACCAGGAAATGAGGCAAGGCCCTGAGAAAACAATAAAATGCTAAATATTTTTGTGTTCAAGTAACCTAGCAGATAAAGTGAAGATGTAAAAAATAAATTAATTAACCTTGTTTCATGGCCTTCAGTGCTTTAACAGTAGCTTCTGGAATCACATTACTCACTATAATCTTGAAAACAACACGTAGCTATACAGGTTTTCTTTCCATAAAATAATCTTCAAAATACACAGATTTGTTTATTAGATCGAGTCAACCCTTCGCTAGATTCCTCGAGTCAATGACAGGCATTGCTTTTCCCTTTTTCCCCTCCCAGGTTTGCTGGCACACCACCATTCCATCCCTCAAACCTACAGGGATGCTCCTCTGATGGACGCATTTTTCTCCAGGAAATGACATAGTGACATAGGTAAAAGGTGATTTGGATAGACTGCTGTGTCACAAATTGTCAGGATATGATTTAGAGACCTTGCTTTTGTCAAGAAAGACAGTTGGATGTCTGCTTTAAAGAAGTACTGGGAATATTTTCATCAAAAGTTTGAATTGAAAAACAGTAGGAGGTAAATATCTGAGATGTTGCTGAGAAAAAAGTGCTTTAACTGTGCAATTACCATTAACAGAGGACAGCAGTTCAATGAAGTAATTCAATCTGGTGGCCTACATTTCATCAGACAGCAATTTTGAGCTCTGACATAAAAGGCTTCCAGGAACAGGACTGGGATCTTTTGTATGCATTCTTCTCTCCCCCTAATTCTATAAAAACAGGATGGATTTGCTTCATAAGGCCCAATCATGTATCTGAACATTTAACAAAGAACCAGGAAATATTTTCTGATGGAAATATGCATCCAGACATTCTACAGGGTGATTTTATGTGTTTAGTTGTCTGAGATAGAAAGATAATAGAGTGTAATACCAGAAGATAGGGTAAGATGGAGACAGATCCCAAGGCATTACAAACAGCAGGGAAAGAACTGTAATAAGCCTTTAAAAAACAGTTGTATTGAAGTATGATTGATATATAATAAACTTCACATATTTAAAGGGTACAATTTGATAAATTCTAACATATGGATATATCTGTAAAACTTAGTTCAATTAAGATAAAGAACATTTCCATTACCTACACAATTATACACAACGTTGCTTTGTAATTCCTGTCCCAACCCTCCTCTGTGCCTGCCTCTCCAGCCAACAGCGGAGACCATTCTCTCACTGTAGATTCAATGGCATTTTTTTAGCACTTTGTATAAAGAAAAACATATAATATACATTCTCTTTTGTGTAGCTTCCTTCACTCAGCATAATTATTTTGAGATTCAGCCAAGTTGTTTCATGTATCATCTTGTTGTGTGTTTTTTTCCTTTTTATTGCTGAGTAGCATTCTATTGTGTATGTGTATCTCCCTCACACACACACAAATGCTTATTTATTCAACTGCTAATGAACATCTCAACCATTTCCAATTTCTAGAAATTACAAATAAAGCTACTCTGAACTTTCATGTAAGGTCTTTTATGGAAATGTGCGTTAGTTTCTCTTGAGTAAAAACCTAAGAGTTGACTGGCTAGATCATATGGAAGATACGTTTTTAAGTTTTTAAGAAACTGCCAAACTGCTTCCAAAGTGGTTGTATCATTTTATATTCCCACCAGCAGTACTGGAGAATTTCAATGACTGTATATCCTCCCCAACACTTATGGTCATTCATTTCCATTTAGGCCATTTTAATAAGTGTGCAGTGGTAATTGTTTTCTAAAATAGCTAAAGATGTGAAAAATCTTTTCACATACTTATTTACTATCTGGGTATCTTCTTCAGTAAAATACCTATTCAAAATTTTGGCCCATTTTTTAATTAGGTCACTGGTTTTCTTATTAGTTGGTATTGAGATTTCTTTATACATTCAAAACTCTTTTACCACACACATACTTTACAAAAGTTTTTTTTACAGCCTGTGGATTATCTTTTCATATTCTTACAATTGCTTCTTGAAAGATATATTCACTGGGTATAAAATTCTACATTCACATTTTTTTTCTATCAGTGCTTTAACGATATTGGTACATTGCTTTCTTGCTGGCAGGTTTTTGTTTTCTTTAGTTTTTCTGACAAGAAATATGCTCTTCCTTATCTTTGTTCCCCAACACTTAAGTATTTTTTTCCTAGCTACTTATAAAATTTTTCTCTATTGTATTAGTTTTAAGAAATTTCATTTTCATTATGTGTCTATAATGTGTCTTTTTTTGTATAACTTTTTCTTCATATTTCTTGTGTTTAGATCTATGGGTTTATGGTTTTAATCTAATTTTGAAAAATTCCAGACATTATTTCTCCACATATTTTTTTCTCCTCTCCATTCTCTCTTTTGGGAACTCCAGGAGCATGTATACTAGGTTGTATGAAGTTGACACAGCCCCACAGATGCTCTGTTCATCTATGAAATTTCTCTATTCTCTTCATGTCTCCATTTAAGATTAGTCTCTACTCCTATGACTTTAAATTCATGAACCCTTTCTTCTTAATACTAATCTTCTGTTGATACCATCTAGTGTATTTTCCTTCTCCAAACATTTTATCTCACAACTTGTAGTTACTTATAGAACTTTGATTATTTTATATTATGTACTTAATTTTTTGAACATATGAAATAAATTATACTTATGATAATTTTGCAAATGTTCTTGTCTGCTAATTCTAATCTGTATCAGGTCTGGGTTGGTTTTGATTGATTTTTCTCATTTGTTCTCTTGATTCCTTGAATATCTGATAATGTTTAATTAGATGCCACACAACTGTTCTACGATTCTTATTAAGTTACTTTAAAATGGTAATCCTTTCAGATCATTCATTTAAATTGTGTTCAGGGAGACCACAATAGTGCTCAGTCTATGGTTAATTAATTATTCCTCAATACTGAAGAAAGATCCCATTATGTACTTAACCCAAGGCCCCATGAATCTTGAGGTTTTCTGATCTGGTTGGTGGGAAGAGGCACTACTTTTGGTTATGTGTGAGTGCCAGGCACTGTTTATTTCTAATCCTTTTGGATGCTTCACTGTTAGGCCTCATGCAATTTCCTCACATGCAGGAGCTGATTAGGGCTCTCCTAAATATCTGAAAGCAATCCTTTAGAGGTTTCTGGAATTCTCTGTTCATCTCCTTCCTCTCCAGTCTTGTGTACCTTGACTTCATAGATTCTTAGTATCTTCTCCTAACACAGTGTCTGATGGGCTCTATCTGGTACCACTAATCTCCCTCCACCCTCATGGAGGTGTGAAACTCTCTCAAGACAGTAGGCTGGAGCAATCATAGGAATCATTATGTTCATTTACTGTTTTTCAAATACCACTGTTCTTCACTTCCTGATGTACAGTGTCTTGCAAACTCTTGTTTACATATTTTGCCATTTCTTTTCTGTTTTTGATGGAATACTAAGTTCAGTCTCTGTTTCTCCATATTGGCTAAAAGCCCAACTTTCTTTATAACTACTTTATTTAGCTATCTTACCATCACCTGGCATACTATGAACAAATTTGACTGACTCTAGTGCAGTGGTTCTTAACCTGGGTTCTATCAAACCCTAGGGGTTCGATGAGTCGGTCTCAGGGGTTCGGAGAAGCCTCTGTCGCAGAGGCCAGAATAAAGTAATACCGTAATTTGTTGTGAGTTCATGCATTTTGTTGGTTTTGTTCTTTGAGCAAGGTGATGTTCATGCACGGCTCATTTTCTGCACCAGTAAAAAAACATATACCTATGTCTTGAATTTGGAAAAAAAATTCATATTTTATTTATCACTAAAGAAGGGTTCGGTGAATGCACATATGAAACTGGTAGGTTTGGTACGTCAAAAAAGGTTAAGAACCACTGCTCTAGTGTCATGAGAAGAGAGTTTTTGTTTTAGTCATTGATGCTTCATCCATAGAAACTATAAATGAAACAAGCACATATCTGTAGAATTTTATTTTTTTAAATGGTTTTTTTTGTTTTTGTTTTTTAGATTTATTTATTTATTTTAGAGAGGAGACAGAGAGAGAGAAAGAGGGAGGAGCAGAAAGCATCAATTCCCATATGTACCTTGACTAGGCAAGCCTGGGGTTTTGAACTGGTGACCTCAGCATTCTAGGTCGACGCTTTACCCATTGTGCCACCACAGGTTAGGCAATATCTGTAGAATTTTAAATGAGATTTAAATGCTAACTACAAACTCAAACTATAATATAGAAAATATTCTATGAGAAATGTGTCAATAATTAAGTGTGGATTTCTATCACTAAAAACAACAAACATTCTGATTTGTTAGTCTTTTTTTCTTATCTATTGGTCTCTCTTAATCGCACATAACTAAGAATTGTTTTTCCACTGGGAAGGAGATCATCTCTTTGTAATTTGAACCAGTGAAGTTTTTGTATGTGTATTTCTATGTGTACTCTTGACCTATGGTTAAAATTTTAGAATTGAAGCTGTGAACTCTTTATCTATCTGCATGTCTATGTGTCTGTAATTCAGAAAGGCCTTTTCCTTTGAATGTATGAATGCGTAACATTCTTATACATCCAGATGGCATTAATAAAATTATAGAGACCCTAAAATGAAAATAATTATGTTCCAATAGGCTATTGGATATAAATATTGGTTAATAGAAACTAAATATTTCTGAAATTCCCAGAAGCAAGAAAATTAAATTTCTAATACCTTAAATGTAGTATATTAAACAATAAATTCTTACATAAGTCAACACAAAAACATTTTATAAATTCAAGTTCACATAAAATAGGCAAAGTTCTGCCAAATCATATCAATTTAATAAAATTTGGTTTAATAAAAAGCTATGTATTTTCTGATTTAAAAATGTTAAGTATAATACAAGTGTTTATTTTAATGCTACTTGGAAATATCTTCCTAAATGTATACAGGTTTACTGATCAAAGAAGCTAGCATTATTTCCAGTTCATGTTTAAGATTATGAAAAGAGTAAATTTGACAAAATTGAATCGTTATTCTGGTAAATTGTATCTTAACAGCAATCAGATTTTGTAGTATGTCAGCTTAAACATAATTTTCAAGATCATCAAGTAACTTAAAATCTTAAACTAATACTAAATTGAGTTATTTAATGGATTGGTTACCAAAGTCATATCTAATGAATTATTAATCCTAATTTTAAATGTATATGCATTTTTTTATGCCAGAGAAGCTCAATATTTCAGTCAGGTTAATGAATATTAATTTTTCTAATTTACAAAGCTGCGTAAGAGATGTGCATGGCTGTGGAAAGTTAGCTATATTCATGCATGGTTTCTGTGCATGCTGGGATTTGATAAGCAGTGCAGTCACCCACCCCATCAGCTTTTTTCTGGGAAACAGAAGTTAACTACTTCAGCTAAAATTTAGAATGTAAGGAGTTAACAATACATTGAAGAGCAACAGTTTCTAAAAAATAAAACTCTGCATGTTATACCTCTATATACTTCTGTTTCTCAAGTAAAAGAACACTTTTTCCCTAAAGCAGTGGTGCTCAATATTTCTGGTCTGTAGATACGTTTGCACTCTTAAAACTTATTGAGAACCAGACTGAGCTTATTTTGTGTGTGTGTGTGTGTGTTATAACTACTGATATGTACCATATTGGAAACTAAAACTGGAAAAATTTAAATGCTATTTACTCCTTCATGTCTTACTAGTAGTAATGAACATGCTGCATATTAATGATATGTGACTAGTATTATAAAATTAGTTCTGACCTGATGGACCCCCTATCTGAAGTAATGTTCAGTTTGTTCCAGAATATGAAAAAACAGAAAGGGTCAAACCTTGAAAAGTGAATTTTATTTGCATTACTTTGTACTATCAGTCTGAAAAACAATGAAGTATATTGAAATCTTACCAAGATTTATAGTTTTTGATGGGCCTATTTCTTATCATGTTTAGGACTTTATTTCCTTTGTTATAATATGCCACAGAAGCAACCAAATTTCCTTCTTAGTTACATTATTCTTGTTAGAACTCTCACCAGATTTTCTTTCCACTTTTAAAAATGATAAGCGATTAACCACAGCCCTTTTAATTCTCTATCGTTTACACGCAGTTTCTGTCTTTGTTTCCTTGAAAGCCCTGCCTCAACACCTGGCTAAGCCAGAGCTCCGGACTTCAATAAACAAAGACTTTCATAGTCCCACTTAAAGGACTGTACCAGGTACTTCAAGTAACAAAGATATCAAAGAAGAGGTTCTTATATATAGGTTTCTGATGCCATTGCTTAAATAACTAAGACCAGAGCAGTGGGCTGAATCAGGATTTGCAAAACTCATTTTAGTTGAGAAATGGATAAATTCATGAGATAGGTAACCCAAGACCCGGTGTCTCAAGGATGAATAATTTCAAAACTGATGAATTGATGAGGGCTCATCACTAGTTGGTTTGTTTGGACTATCATAGATACTATTTTAAAGTGCCATTTTATGTATATATATGGAAGCTATATCCCTTTTTATCTATAATTTATAATAATTTAGTCAATTTTGCTTTATAAACTGAAATATTTTTAAGTGATGCCTTAGTTTCATTGTCCCTTTGCCCCCAGAGTTCAGAAACTGTCTGTTTTTTTCTTCCTGTTTTCAGGCTATGCCTGGAAAAATCCAAGGCATTGTCTAAAATTCTGTATTTAAGAGTGATTCTCATGTAATCAGATGTGATTAGACAGTTTTTCAGGAGTTTAAGTTTACTGTTATTACTTATAAAACCTTCCTAGAAATACTAGCCTGGTACCCGGGGGTGACAGGGTCAGCAGTACATATAGGAAGAAAAATCACTTCTTGGGAAGCCACTTTGGGATATTTCAGAAACTTTTAAGAAGAAAAGAACTCATGCAAATATGCAAATACTGAAGGTGGTGAAGAGACTTTCTTGGGTTTGGTTTTCCAGCCTCAAGGCAGTAAATAGCAGAGACTTTTAAAAGTAAAGTACAAGATTCTTGTAAAACTTTCCAACAAAAGTGAACTTTGCCTGACCAGGCGGTGGCGCAGTGGATAGAGCGTCAGACTGGGATGGGGAAGACCAAAGGTTCAAGACCTCGAGGTCGCCCGCTTGAGCGCGAGTCCATCTGGCTTGAGCAAAGAGCTCGCCAGCTTGGGCCCAAGGTCGCTGGCTCCAGCAAGGGGTTGCTGGGTCTGCTAAAGGCCCGCGGTCAGGGCACAGGTGAGAAAGCAATCAATGAGCAACTAAGATGTTGAGACGGCAATGAAAAACTAATGATTGATGCTTCTCACCTCTCTCTGTTCCTGTCTGTCTGTCCCTATCTATCCCTCTCTCTGACTCTCTCTCTGTCCCTGTAAAATAAATAAATAAATAAATAAATAAATAAATAAATAAATAAATAAATAAATAAATAAAAGTGAACTTTAAAAGGCTGTACTCAGCCCTTGCTGGGTGGTGCAGTGAACAGAGTGTCATCCTGGCATGCCAAGGTCATGGATTCAATCCCTGGTCAGCGCACATATGAAAAGCAACCAATGAGTGCAAAACTAAGTAAAACAACAAGTTGATTCTTCTCTCTCTCCCTTCCCCATCCCTCCTTCCTCCCCTTTCCTATTTCTCTCAAATCAATGGAAAAAAAATTTTTTAAAAAGCCCAACTATTCTATTTATGATCAAATAGGGGAAAATTTGTGCTTTATGGGAAGGCAGTAGATTGTATATGATGTATGCTTCACCATTATGTTTTTATGATTCTGTTGGAGCTACTTCCAATACTGTAAGATGTAGGTATGTGATAGCAATGCAAAATAATTATTGCCTATACCAAGCAAATTCTGTGTTGTCAAGTAGAAGTTCAACTGATTTCCCTTAAAGCCAGTTCTGTGTCCACACATTAATTTCAGTATTCCTCATCTAAAATTGCATCTGTTCCTTTAGATTCTCCGTTGAACTGGCTATAGCATCTTCCAACTTTCATCATTAACTTATACCTTTAAAACATGTAATTTTATAATATATGGGAGTCATGATTTTACCTTTACTTTGAAACTATCTTTTAACAAACTCATGAACTCTACAAAACTTTAATACTCTATGATTTGATTTTATTTTCTTACAGTCTTGGACAATTTCTTTATGTTGAGGGTGCTGTATTAGAACCTGCCATTTATTTTAATTCTATGAAAGCCTTCTACTCTCACAGACAAAATATTAGTCACCAAATGATGTTTAGATTCCAAAGTTTTAATTTTGTGGAAATGTGCACTATATCCAAAAATGAAAATAGAAAATTGGTTTTGACAGTCACCTTCTTACTCATATACACACATGCATACCTTTAAAATTTTAAATAAAATTCTGTCACCTCTACAAAATTGCATACTGGCTTTATCCAGGCTCTGAAACTGTGGATGATCTTTATAAGAGGCATACATTTCTTCTAAAATATTAAAAGTGAGCTGTGTACACAGAGAAGTATAGAACACTCAGTTTCACAATTTTAACTGAAACCCTAAGAAGCAAAAGTCTTTATATGTGACAGCTTAAATACTTGTAATCAAACTAATTGACATCATGATGACCTGAAATGGGTTGAAAAGCATTATAATACATGTTTTGCAATCAATGAAGGGATCCTTTATTTTTCAGGCTCACATCTGGCAATTTTATCATGTTATAGGACCAAATGGAAATGGGGGTTGGAAAGCAGAAAATACATATATAAAAAGAAAAATATATTAAAAACACAAACAATTCCATTGCTTCAAAAGAGTACATGAAACATGAATGAGACTATTGCTAAATGATGGAAAAAAATTAAAATGAGTTAAAACGTAAAAAAATTAGCTTGATGAGTGGAATCATGGGTAAAAAACATTAAACAACCTATCTTTGATAAAAGAAATTCTGTACACGTAGCAACTGACAGGTTCACAAACACAGACACCACTTCCAAAAAGGTAACTTAACATAAATAAAACTCACAGGGCAATTTTCTCAAAGCAGTAACAGGACGCGTAAAAGTATTTCTAACAACAACCAATGCAGACTTCTTCCTGCTCTAATTATGAAAGCAACCTCTCCAGAAAGTAATGAAAGTCTTTACATAAGTATAACAAAGTAATGATGGCAGAAAATTCATCAAATAAAATAAAAGGTAAGATTTAATATCTAAATAAGTTACACTAGAGTAAGAAAAGGGAAATGCGGGTAAAAATAAAAGCTCCTAACACAAATGTGATTATAATAAATCAAGTGGAAATTGCAACTGCTGAGAGTACTGTAATAATTACATTATATATATGTACAACTAAAGCCTGACTTGTCCAGAATGTAGGGGTCCTAAAAGTGATAGTTTTGTAAAGTAAAAACCTTCCCAGGAAACAGCACACTTTCTAATAACACATGGGTCAAACAAACCATTTTAAATATTATAAAATAAAAACAATGAATATATAGCATCAAAATTTGTAGGATGCAGCAAAAGCAGTGCTACAGGAAGCATTAAATGCACATATAGGAAAAGAAAAAATATCTAAATAATCAAAGATTCCACTTAAAAAATAAAAATCAAAAAAGAGAAGTTTAATCCTAAATCCAAGCACAAGAAAAAAATAATCAAATTAGAGGAGGGATCAATAAAATTAAAAACAGGAAATCAAGAGAAAAATTAATAAAACCAAAAGTTGGCTTTCAAAAAGATCTATAAAATCAATAATCCTCTAGCCAGGCTAATAAAAAAATACTAATATCAGAAATGAAAGAGGCAATATCACTACAGATCCCACGGACATTAAAAGGATAATAAAATAATATGATGAAGATCTCTATTCCACAAATGTGATAATCTAGATAAAATGGGTGAGTTCCTTGAGAGACATAATCTGCCACAGTTCACACAAAAAGAAATAAATAATCTGAGTAGACATGATTGAAGAAACTGAATTGATAACTAAATATCTCTCAAAAGAGAAATAACCAAACCCATATAGGTTTTCTAGTGAATTATACTAAGCATTTAAGGAAGTAATTATATCAATTCTCTACAAAGTCTTCCAAGATACAGAAAATACTTCCTAGCACATTCTATGAAGCCAACATTAGTGTAATATCAAAACCAGGCAAAAACAGAAGAAAACTATAGACCAGTATCTCTTATAGACATAGACACAAAAATCCTCAACCAAGTATAATAAGAATTATACACTATGATCAAATTTTATCCTAGAAAACCAAGGCTGGTTAAACATTCAAATACAAATTAAAGTAATCTATTACATCAGCAAACTATATATATATAATCATATCAATAGATGCAGAAAAAAAGTGTTTGACAAAATCAAATACCCATTCATGGAGAAAAAATAAATAAAACTCTTCTCAGTAAACTGGGAAAAAAAAGAAACTTTGTCACCTGTCTACAGCTAATAACATACATAAATGGTGAGAAAATCAAAGTTTCTTGTAAGATCAGGAATAACAAAAGAATGTCTCCTCTTCTGTTTTTCAACATAATACTAGCTATAGAATTCCTAGCTAATGCAATAAGACTAGAAAAAGGGGGAAAGGTGGTACACAGATTTGGAAGTATGAAAGAAACCTTCTTTGCTTGCAGATGACATAATCACCAAATCACCTATATCTGATAAAACCCTCCAGCAACTGATAATTAGACTAAGGTTGAAGAATACAAGATTAGGCCCTGGCCAGTTGGCTCAGTGGTAGAACGTCAGCCTGGCATGTGGAAATCCTAGGTTCGATTCCTGGTCAGGGCACACACAAGATGCGACCATCTGCTTCTTCACCCCTCCTCCTCCTCCTTCTCCCCCCCTCCTCCCCCTTCTCTCTCTCTCTCTCTCTCTCCTCTCTCTCTCTCTCTCATATATATATATATATTCCCTCCGTCAGCCATGGAACCGTTTGAGCAAGTTGACCTCAAGTGCTAAGGATGGCTCCATGATGTTGCCTCAGGTGCTAAAAGAGTTTGGTTGCCAAGCAATGAAGTAGTGGCTCCAGATGGGCAGAGCATTGCCCAGTAAGGGGCTTGCTGTGTGGATCCTGGTCAGGG
Source organism: Rhynchonycteris naso (assembly GCA_037038555.1). Classification (NCBI taxonomy): domain Eukaryota; kingdom Metazoa; phylum Chordata; class Mammalia; order Chiroptera; family Emballonuridae; genus Rhynchonycteris; species Rhynchonycteris naso. Next base: position 181,438,606 of record CM073000.1, on the reverse strand, counting down.
CACATGTGGGAATCTGTCTCTGCCTCCCTGCCTCTCACTTAATAAAAACAACAAAATAAAGAATAAAAGATTAATATACAAAAGTCAATTACTTTCTTATATACTAGCAATAAACAAGTATAATTTAAACTAAAAAACACATGGTCATTTACATTAGCACCCCTAAAAGTGAATTGTTTAGTTATTAATCTAGCAAAGTATGTACAAATGTATGAGAATAACTACAGAACTCTGACAAAAGGTATCAAAGAAAAATTAAATAAATGGAGAGATTTTCCATGTTCATGGATAGGAAGAATAAATATTGTCAAGATGTCAGGTCTTCCCAATTTGATCCATAGATCCAATGTAACTTCAAACAAAATCTCAGCAACTTATTTTGTGAGTATTGGTAAACTGATTCTAAAGGTTTTTTATAAATTTTTATTGAATTTACTGGATGACATTGCTTAGTAAAATTATACAGGATGGGGCAAAGTAGGATTATAGTTGTAATACAAGTAAATAATAATAATAATACAAAAATAAACTTTCACATAGTCACAAGTGTGAACCTACTTTTGCCGCACCCCATACAGATTTTAAGTGTACAACTCCATAATACATCATCCGTATACTGTATTGTGTGCTCACCACCTAAAGTTAAGTCTCCTTCTGTTGCCATTTATTCCCGCTTAACCCTCTTCTACCTCCTCCCCCTTCACCCTGGTAATCACCATACTGTTTGTATCTGTGAGGTTTGTAGTTGTTGTGTTTTTTGCTTAATCCCTTCATTCAAAAGTTTATGTGGAGAGGCAAAAGACCCAGAATAACCAACTCAATTTTGAAAGAGAAGACTAATACTCGACTACTACTATTTAACTTCAAGACTTACTAAAGGTATCAAGCAATATACTTATTAGTTATCTACAATAACTAAGACATGATGGTATTGATGAAAGAACAAAGAGATCAATGCAAAAGAACAGCAAGCTCAGAAATAGATATATGTAAGTATGGTCAACTGATCTTAGACAAGGGAGAAAAGGCAATACAATGAAGCAAAGCTGTCTTTATCAACAAATGATGGTGGAAACCCGGACATTTACATACAGAAAACCGTGAGTTTAGTCACAGACCATACATCCTTCACAAAAATTAGGCAAAATGTACCAAGGACAACAATGTAAAATATAAAACTATAAAATTCCTAAAGATAATATAAAAGTATATTGAGGTGAACTAATATACAGCAATGGCTTTTTAAAACAACACCAAAGGAACAATCCATAAAAAAATATTTGATAAACTAGATTTCACTAAAATAAAAAGAATAAAAGTTATGTTCTGTGAAAAACAATGTCAGAAGAATGAGAAGACAAGCCACATACTAGGAGAAAATATTTTCAAAAGATGTCTCTATTAAAGGACTATTATTCAAAATATCTCAAGATCTCTTAAATCTCAATAATAAACAAATGAACCTAATTTTAAAAAATGAGCAAGAGACCTGGACAGACAGCAGGTGAATATATGAAAAGAGGTTCAATATCACATGACAGTGAATTGCAAATTAAAACAACAGTACAATACTACTGTACTCCCTAAAACTGATAATACCAAACATACTGGTGAGGATGAGGAGCAACTGAAAATTTCATTCATTGTGGATGAAAATGCAAAATGGTACAGCCATGCTGGAAGAAAGCTGGGCAATTTCTTACAAAGCTATAGAGACCCTTACAAGCAATTGTGCTCCCTGGTATTTACCCAAATGAGGTGGAAACTTATTTCCACACCAAGAGTTGTGTGCAGATCTTAACAGCAGCTTATTCATAACTGTCAAAATTTTGAAGCAAATCCTTCAGTCAGTTAATGGATGTATAAACTGTGGTGCATCCAAAAAAGGCAATATTATTCAGTACTAAAAAAAAAAGATATCAAACCATAAAACTATATGGAGGAATCTTAAATGCATATTATTAAGTAGTGAGAGACGTTAACCTGACAAGGCTTGCACGCTGTATGATTCTGAATATATGACTTCCTGGAAAAGACAAAACTATGGAGATAGTAAAAACATTTGTGGTTGCCATGGGTTGTGGTGGGGGAAAGTTGAATAGGCAGAGCAAAGTGGATTTAAAATTTTTATTAAGGGCAATGAAACTAATCTGCATGACACTGTAATGGTAGGTACACGGCCCTATATATGTATCAAAACCTACAGAATGTGCAACACCAAGAAGAAACCCTAATGTAAATGATGATTCTTGGTTAATAATGTGGTAGGCAATTAGAGAAAAGGACAGAGCAAGGCACAGAAGCCACCAGGGCAGAAAGCTCGGGTGCCATATTTTTCGCTCCATAAGATGCTCCTGACCATAAGACACACTTGAGGTTTTAAGGAGAAAAATAAGAAAAAAAAAAATCTGAATCAAATGGTGTGTTAAAATATTTAATAAAATACCGTATTTTTTGCTCCATAGGGCATGGGTATTTTCTCTTCCACTTTTTGGGGGAAAAGTGTGTCTTATGGAGTAAAAAATATGGTATCTAGCAACAGACAAAACTGGGTAAACAAGGACCTCACCCCCAGGGTAACCTTCCTCCCTTATCTGGTCATGTGGTTTAGATCCCCTGATTCATATCCCTGGTCATGGAATTCAGGCTCTCTCAGGATCATTCCTCCCCTGGTATATCACCAGGCATGTGGTTTTAGACCCCCTTTAGAGGAGGAACAAACAAGGAAGCTGGAGAATGGCACTTAAGCATTAACCCTTAGAGATAACACCTAGACCTGTTGTGTTTCAGCTCTAGGTCCAGAAAAGAAAGCGGCAAAACCACTGACTAATGAGCCCCTGGAAAGCTAGCTAATGCATATTCTATTAAGATCTTCCCCTGGGACCCCTCCCCTAAAGTCCCCACCCTTAAAATCCCTTAGGATGGAGGTTCCAGGGCACTCTTCCTTCTGCCTCTCCCTCCCCTCTCCTCTTTCTCTTCTTCTCCCCAGGTGCACTTTCCTTGCCCCTTTATTTCTCCTAAGCTCTGAGGGACCCTACAAGACTTGCAACCAGGGGAGCAGTGGGCAGCACAAAGGACCTCTTGGCCTGCACCTGTCTCCAAGGGTCCCTCTCCTCTGACTTTCTTCCGACATGGCCAATAAAGGGTTCCCTTACTTGCTTCACTTAGTCTCAACTGAATTCTTTCTCTCAAGAGGACAAGAATTGGGCCTTACCTGGCCTGTGGTGGCAATAGACAGAGTATCAACCTGGGATGCTGAGGTCAGTGGTTCAAAACCCTGGGCTTGCCCAGTCAAGGCACATACGACAAGCTATCAATGTACAAATTAAGTGAAGAGATTATGAGTTGATACTTCTTCTTTCCCCTCCCTCTCTCTCCTCTCTCTGTAAAATCAATAAATTAAATCGAAAAAAAAGAAAAAGAAGAGAATCAAAGTCCCATCACTCTCCCTGTAACAATAATATCACGTTGATGAAGGTGCAAATAATGTCCCACAGCGGTACAGGTTGATGTCATTAGAGGCGGAGGTTGTGTATGTAAGGAGGCAAAGGTATATGGCAACACTCTGTAGTTTATGTTCAATTTTCTTGTGAACTTAATATTCTACTACAAAATAAAGTTTATTACTAATAAAAATAAAAAAGCTACCCAGGCCACACATGGGCAGAGGGGTTTGGGGAATTCAGAGCCTCTCCTCCTTGCATGGGTCAGGCTCTATTTGGGCTGGCCTACGTAGGTCGTGGGGCATAGATATTTTAAAAACTAATAATAAAACCTTTTGTCTGGTGGAGGGCTAAGGTTCCATGTTTGGCTGAAAGGGTAACAAATGGTAGATGAGGACCCACCACTCTCCGGTCCCGTCAGTGAGGTCAAACAGGTGTAGACAGATTTCATCATTTCGAGTATATTCCTGACAAGGTTAAGAAGAAAAGCAGCTCCTATTTTCCTACCGCTCAGCGTGAAATGCATCAGCCTTCAGCAGGGTTGTTAAAAACATTTAGGTTCATTTGTCAACTTGAACCTTTCGTAGTTGTATGATTTGGGGGAAAGTTTCCTCTTTGATCCTCAGTTTTTTCATCCATAAAGTGAAAGCAACAATAGTTCAAGCCTTCTAAGGTGTTTTATTTTTTTTTTAATTTACTAAATAATTAAGACATGTAAATTGCTTAGGACAATGTCTATCTAGCACATGGTTAAACACGCCAAACATTATTCCTAATCAAGTCTCGGCCTCAATTCATGCATGTAACAAATAACATGTCATACATGCATATTACAGAGAAACAATATAGTTGTAGATATCCATGGTAATTAAAATGAGTAAGTGCCTGGCCAACTAGCTCAGTTGATGAAACTGTTGTCCCAGAACACCAAGATTGTGAGTTCGATTCCCAGTCTGGGCACATATAGGAAGTGATCAAAGAATGTATAACTAAATGTAACAACAAATAAATGCTTCTCTCTCCCTTGCTCTCTCTCTCTCTCTCTTCTGTCTCTTGAAAATCAATTAATAATTTTTTTAAAAATTATAAAATGAGTTAAAATTATAATCAATAAAGCCCAAATGGGTAACATAAAAGAAAAAGTAACACCAAACAGAATATAACACAATATAACATATCACAATGGAGAAAAAAGAGCAAAGCAGATTTTTTCCTACTGCCAGAATACTAAACTGTAATAGTCTTAACACTGCAAGGGTATCTCTCAAAGATTCAGCATCAACCATCGAGGCCTAACTTAGACCTTAAGACATGAAAATAGAAAAATACAAGACTTAACATCCAGCTCTTAACACTCTGCAGCTAAGGAGGACTGACAGATCTCTTTAGTCATGAAGGATAAAGAAGACCAAGCTTTTTACAAGGTTTACATACATAGCTGACTCTGCATTGGTTTTATCCTTGCTTGGTAACATTCTGAGTTAAAGAACTTAAGTGATTGTAGACTGAATCCAGTTCAGTGAAACAGCGCTCATGCAAGGAATAATAGGCACCATGGCTTGTATAAATGGCTCCTGAAAATGCACAGTCTCTTAAATGGCTGCACAACATTTATTCTAACACATCCAGAGATGTGCTTACACAGGAAAGCTCCCTTTAAAGGGCATTTTGACCCAACCCTTCATCTGAAACATGGAGAAAATAGAACGCAATAATCATCATTCCTCAGAGATAAAACAGAAAACTTCCTCATAGCCCTACCAATTTTGCATTTGCAATAATTTCAAAAATAAACTTATTATTCCTTCTATATTAAAAATTTAAATATGTGTCACAATTCAAGAATTTTACATTCAGGATGCTACCATATAAAACACAGACCTATTATAGATAATAGTGAGTTTTTCTTTATTCATCTTTTCTAATTATTTCACATGTGTGTCTAATACAACCTGAGTACTATAGCAAATTGCACCTCTTTTAACATGTTTAATCTGTTTTAGATAACACTGTTTATTCTTATATGTTAGAATAATTTAAAGAGGCTTAGTTATGAATATATCTACATTACAACTACATCTATGTTTGTTTTTGCTAGAAGAGAGAGAGAGACAGAGACAGGAAGAGAGAGAGATGAGAAGCATCAACCCGTAGTTGTGGCACTTTAGTTGTTCATTGACTGCTTTTTCATACATGCCTTGACTGGGTGGCTGTGACCCCTTTCTCAAGCTGGCAACCTCACATGCAAGCTGATGACCTTGAGGTTTAGAACCTGGGACCCCAGGATCCCAAATCGATACTCTATCTACTGCACCACCACCTGGTCAGGCTATAAGTACTGTATGTATGTTTTAATGGTCAATTACTTTCCCATTCTGAAGAACACTTGTTAGGATGGCTTTTATCAAAAAGACAAGAAATAACAAACATTGGCAAGGACACGGAGAAAAGGGAACCATTTTACACTGTCAGTGGGAATGTAAATTGGTACAACGATTATTCAAAACGGTATGGCAGTTCCTTAAAAACTTTAAAATTGAACTACCATAAGAACCAGCACTCCTACCACTGGGTATGTATCCAAAAGGATTGAAATCAGTACCTCAAAGGTATATCTACACACCCATGTTCATTGCAGCATTCACAATAGTCAAGATATGGACAGAACCTAAATGTTGATCAAAGGATGAATGGATAAAGATGTGATACACACACAAAGAAATAAATCCTGCCATTTGCGACAACCTGGATGGACCTTGAAAGCATTATGCTAATCAAGATAAGTCAGAAACAGAAAGACAAATATTGTATGATATCACAAGGTGATTTTGAAGTCCTTTCTTACAGAGGTCCTGTAATTCTAAGCCTATGTAAAGTCATAATAATAGGTCTATTTTAAATAGCAAGTTGAAAGCCAGCAATTTAGCAACATATAGATGAAAATAACTTGTAACTATATTATGTCTCTGTACAAAATGTAGCCTAAGGCTTCCGATTTGGTCATATGCTTAGCTGTTTAATATTTGATTAAAAGAATACATTGGATTCCCTAGTTTCCTTTGATTCTCAGAATGTTCTAGTATTAATGCTCCTTTTGTTCACAGTAATCAGGTTTTCATATCACAGAGCTAGTTCTGCTACAAAGTATTTTAGAAATGAATTTTAAATAAATTGTAAAGGAACCAAATTTCTTGTGCCCTTTGGGTTTAGGGTTAAGAAGCTACCTTCTCATCATATTCTCTGGACTGGACATGCCCTCCCTTCCTTTGGAAAAGCCAGACTTATCTTCCACAAAGGTCGGAAAAAGTGGGTTATTAATTAGACCCTCTTGCAAAACATAATGTGAATGTTTTCTTTAGGGACAAATATAAAAGTAGAGGAATCTTGGGAGTAATTAGAGAAATGTGGCACACAGTGTAGGACTGGATAAATTCTTGGTGGGCTTCTGTAATTCATATTTCCCCAATTTCCTTCTGGGGCAGTCTAGCTGCATACATAGTCATTTGTTGGTCTGGACAGATTTTGAGATGTGATGAACATATGACATATTAGTAGTAAGCTAGGAACCGCAGCTGTTACGCCTTGCTACATTTTTAATGGCTCCTTAAAATCAGATGCTACTATACACAGCAGCACATTTAGAAAGGAAACACTGCAATTATCTGGCTTCATCACTCCATTGAAAATCTGCTAGTACATTACAGTTCATAAGCCCTAATAAACAGTTGTCACCTTTGGCTGTGCTTTTACTCGAGAATGGCCACAGTCTGGATTTATTCCTGGGAAGTTGTCAATAGAGACTGATAGTTCTTGCTATTTTCTTTCCTTCATTGTTTTGTTTTCAGCCCGCAAACCAGGTACCAAAGATTTCAGAGCAGAAATTGATGTAGTCTAAGGCGGGTTCCTTTAACATAATTGTTAGTGAAGCTAATTACTACAAGAAAATTAGAGATCATTCATTAGCCTACTAAGCAAATTGAGCTTTGTTAACAGTGATTTATAATGCCAACCCTTGGGTAACTGTGCTGGTCTTTTCAAGTGTATGTATATAGGACCTGACAGTTTATTAAGTGTGCTATATCCTGTCACCAGGGTGCTTTCCTTAAAATGACATTGTATTTTAAATGCATCAACATTCTTACAAGAGCAAAATACATTTCAAATGTTTGGCTTCTGAAGTCAAGTACTGGGTGATAAGTGAAGTGCCTCAAACTATCTAAGCCTCCAATCACTCTTGTTTACTGCTCAAGCTGACTGTAGGAAAATGTGACACTCAGAGCTAAAAGAGCACTTTTCCTTTTTAACAAGCCCCAGTTGTATTTTTGAACCTCTTTTCAAATGATACTCTTGGTGCTTCACCAAGCTATAAGTTTCCTATGCAATGGGTTGGGAAGTATCTGATTTACAATTTCAGGAAAAATAATTTCTTTTAGAGCAGTTAAGCAAAGGACCAAGTCCTCCGATTTGAAAGATGCTGGTTGACAGTCCATAAAAACTCCAGGCCAGATAAATCTATCAAAGGGTGTATGGGTAGTTAGAAAATAATCTCTGGGGTTTGACTGCCCATGGCTCATTTTATATAGCTCATACTACCTAATCCAACATTTCTGCCATTTAAAAATCTCCAACCTTCCTTAAAGCCAGTGTCAAGAAGAACAGAAAAAAAATGAAAATAAAGTTAATTTCTGATGTTCATGACATGACCCGCCCATTGTCTCTGGGTCTGCCATTGCACTTTGCTAAGAACTTCACTGCACTGTATCCATAAGCAACTAGTCATGCTAACTAGGGGACAGAATAAGCCTACAGCCTCAGTATTTCTCAATGTTAACCCTAACTTAAGAACGGAGAATTCATTATTATTAATTTCAAAGAAGACTGACCCGGCCACACATTGAAATCTGGACTCCTTTCAATGCTGACATTGAAGATCAGGGTCTGTTAAGCAGCAAGGGGACAATGATCTCACATTTCTATGATACAAAGAACAGCTCAGAAAGGCAGTGATGCCACTGAAAGCATTGGTCCCAACTGTCAGACATTTTTTAGGAAAACGGTGGCTGAAATCATGGATCTTGAAATATTTGAACCGAAGGCCCTTCAGCAATTATCTGGTCCAGGAGCAGGTAAAATCCTTTTCTTTCCTCCAAAATGATTTATCTTCTCCAAATCTGAGGGACCACAAAGGGGGGATGGGAGGGAGACAGGGCCACAGAATTACCCTACATTCATTGGGAGCACAAAGGCTGTCATCTCATCTCCTTGATTAGAGTTTACAGCAGCCAATCACAAAGATTCTTGTAGGTAGTAAGTATGAAAAACACTTAGTCTGTCCCCTCACAGAATGGTGAGAAAACAAAAGCAGAGTTAAGAGAAGGGGGCACCAGGAGACACCAATGACCCTTTCCTGTCTGATTATCTCACAGATATCTATCTACTTTCCAAATTCATTATTCCAAATTAAATTCCTTCTTCCTAGGATTCCTAGTCCAAGGAAAGGAAGCACCATATTCATCAGTCCTTGGTTTGACATTGTCCTCATTTTTAACAGGTCACTAAATCAAGTCTGAGTCCACGTCTAAGCCATCTCCTTTCTTCTCAGCCAACTTCGTCCTTGGCATTGTTCTACCTTCTCCATAACTCACCAGCCTAAGTCTGGCCTTTCACCAGAAACAAGATACAGTCAAACCATTTCTGCTCTATAAGCCATTTTTCTGTGTTCTTGCCTTTATTGTTCCATTTGCCTCAAATTATGGTGAAAATATAAACATACAGCAATTTTTACACAATTTAAGCCTCCTACAATTAACTGACCACAATATATACTCCCAAGTACTCTATGCACACTTATCATAGGATTGATTAATTTGCCTTGTATCAAATTCAACTATATATGTTCCCTGGACCTGAGGGCCAACCTTACATCTTATTTATTTTAAGGACTAGGAAGAACTGTTTAATACATTCTTGGGAATTAAAATGAATTAAAATCTCCATCTGGTGAGCTGTTTATAAACTCAGTCTTTACCAATGATTCCAAATGTCCCAATAAGAATTGTAGATCCTTGATGGGATTCCAAATGGAATTTCAATTAAAAAAAATATTTTCATTATAATAAAAATTGGTCAGTAAATGATGACTAATAATTCATTTAAAATTAAACATTCATTCCAAATTAAATAATAAATATAAATGTTAGAGTCTTATTTAAAAGACACATTACTCAGCTTTATTTATCTTAAATATAAGTACTCAGCAAGTGATGAATGAATCCTGTCTTAATATCACCAGCAAGAAGGGGCAGGTGGGGAGAAAGACTTTCTTCTGCTTCAGATGGGGTTGTAGTCAAGGCCAGGTTGATGTATCTGAACTTTTAAACTTAAGGCCCAGACAACTATTATAAATACTGTTGGGTTCTCTAAAGAGCCCAAATCTTCTCATTTATATATAGTGTGTCAAAAATATTAAAAAATATCACAAAGGAAAGGATGTGGGTTTAGGAAAGACTAAATTCCTTGAAAGGGGGGATGTGGATGACCCATCACCTAGAACAGGACCTGACCGAGAAGGTGTTACTTCTTATTTAAAAACAAGTCAGAAGTGTCTGTTTAAAGAAAAGGTCAGTCTATCAAATTAACAATTGTGCTTTAAAAAAAAAAAGAGCCTGATCTTTTTAAAGAAGCTCACTCTACTCTCACGTAACAATTAAAACCGATTCTGATTTTTTTTTTTTTTTTTTTGTGACAGAGACAGAAAGAGAGAAAGGCAAGGAAGGGAGAAGATAAGAAGCCTCAACTTTTTGTTGTGGCACCTTAGTTGTTCATTGATTGCTTAGTCATATGTGCTTTGACCAGAAGGCTCCAGGAGACAGAGTGACCACTTGCTCAAGCCAGCGACCTTGGGCTGATGCTGGTGAGCCTTGCTCAAACCAGATGAGCCTGTGCTCAAGCCAGTGACCTCGAGGTTTTGAACCTGGGTCCTCTGTGTCCCCGTCCAACGCTCTATCCACTGTGCCACCACCTGGTCAGGCTGATTCTATTTATTTATTAAAGCAACTGTGGTCAAACAAAATACCACAAATCAGTTTTGGAAGTTATACAAATTACAGCAAGGAAAAACAGGAGATATTTTAAGGGTCTATAGTCAAAAACTAAAATCAGGGTCAAAAATGAAGCTCTTTATGACCTTAGAACTCTGGAGGCAAAGCCACAGGTCAGGCTTTGGCACCTCCCACCTGTGACCGGTGCTATCAACACAACTTAGGTTATTCAACTGCACGTGAAAACAGTAACTATAGAAATCTCATTGAAGAATGTGTACCACTACACCAGGGGTGCTCAATACGTGTATCGCGATCTACTGGTCGATCGCGAAGGAAGTGTGGGTAGATCGCATGACATTAAAAAGACATTTGTCTTTTGATTGGCATACAGGGTAGCCAATCTGACGTCTGTACTTTTGACACCCTACACATGCGCGTTAAACTGCGCTAACTTGTTCAGTTACATTGCTGCGTAGTTAGCCTCCAATTTATTTAAACTAAATACAACAAAGAGTATAAAAATGAGTGCCGTAGCTGGTCCGAGTAAGAAGCCTAAAACCTACCGCTTTCATACAGAATGGGAGGGGATTTTTTTCACTATGTCATATTCTAAGTGCGTTTGCCTCATCTGTCTGTGTGCCATTGCTATTCCAAAGAAGGGAAATGTGGAGCGGCTTTTTCAGACTGTTCATAAAAACTATGACATTGACTTTCCTCCGAAAAGAGAGCTGAGAAGGAGAAAAGTGAAAGAAGAATACACAATATTAAATAGTAATAATAGTAACTTAAATAATGATAATATAGAAGAAATAAATTTATGTTTTGCATTTTTATTGTAGGTAGATCATTTTGACTTGGTAATCTTATAAGTAGCTCGCAAGCTGAAAAAGTGTGGGCACCCCTGCACTACACACTTCCCCTTAATTACATAATGTAGTAGTTCAGTCACTACATGGAAAGAAGTAGGCTCATCTCCTTGATAATCTTCAAGTATGCACATTACTAGATTTGATCTAACTAAGGATGAAGATTATTAGTTAAGAACGGGGGTAGGGCTAAGGGGGAAGATATGGGCAGATAAGTGATGATGGACAGAGACCAGACTTAGGAGGGGGTGGACACCAAGTATAGTGTGCAGAGATATGCTGTGGAATTGGGCACCTGACACCTGTATAGTTTTGTCAACCAGTGTCAGCTCAATAAATTCAATGAAAAATGTTCTAAAAAGGATTTTACTTTTTACTTTAATATAATTAGCTAAATTAAACATTGTTTATAATGTTAGGTTTAAGTGTTTTCTTAAATCAGGATATGTTCAAAAGAAAATATATATAAAGATAAGTGCTTTTTATATGGGTTAAAATGAAAAGAAAAGAAAAATCTCCAGATCACTGGACTTGAACAAAAGCAGGATCCAAGCTATTGGAGACAATGGTCTCAAGACCCTCAGATTCCAACCTAGAGGAACTCTGACAGATATCCAGAGATGCAGGCAGAAGCTGTCACCCTAATAAAAGACGAGTTCACCTTGACACCAGGAAGCAAGTTCAGCCTGGCAAGTCCCTCACCCACAGACTCACAGTAGGTCCCTGCTGCCATATGGAGTCAAGTGCTTGCAATAAATGAGCCCAGAACTTTCTTTGATGACACACCTGACCCCTGGCAACCACAAGAAGGTTTCACTGGTCTCTTCACTCTACTGCCTTCAGTCACTTCATTCAGGCATCGTAGGGCATCCATTTTTCTTTCTGGTGTCACCAAACAGCAAACAGGTGACACAACTTCATAAAACTTGAATATGTTAAACAGGTCTTTTGATTGATTGCTATTTAGAAAGACAGAGGGAGAAAAGGAGAGGGGAAGGCAGTGGGGGTGAGAGTGAGTGACAGGGAGAAAGAGCCTTCATTTGTTGTTGTACTTAATTGTGCGTTCTTTGGTTGCTTCCTGTACCTGCACTGACTGGGGATCAAACCCGCAATCTTGGTGTTTTGGGACCATGCTCTAATCAACTGAACTAACTGGTCACGACCTGAAGAGGTCTTTCTTAACGTCACAGCCAAACCTAAACATCTATTAGCCATCTTTAAATACCTCAAGTCTGAGGAATAAAATAAACAAATAACTTTAAATGACAAATTAACCTTCCATAATGTGCATTGTAGAATACATCCTCTAGAATAGTTCAAACTATAACGAGAATAGAAAATGAATTTCATATTTGTTTTACATTTACATACAAAGAAAACAGGTATACAGCTGACCAAACACAGAACACTAGGCTCCCGAGAAAGGTGTAAAACTGTAACAAGAATAAAATAATCCCATCCTACAGTGGCAAATTGCAAAACTTACTTCTGTATCCAAATTTCTAATGCTAATGCTCTACTAGCACAATACTGCAAGCCACTTAGTGAGGCCAAGTTTTTTTTTCCATCACATACTACTGTGGGAATAACAGAAGACAACATTTATTACTTGCTATCATGGAGTGCTGCTCTGTATACATTAAATATTTTATCTCACTGAGTATTCACAACTCTATTAGGTAGATGCAGCTGATGCCAAAGTCTCAGGGATATTAAACCCTCTAAGTCACACCACTTAGTCTTCAGTTCATTCTGTCTCTAAGTTAATTATAAACGATGCAAAATAAAATTTCAAATACATGTATAAGAAGAGAATATGTCCATAAACATTTAAATTGAAAAGAAACCATGTTCACTGCATTAACAGTTAAAAAGAAAAATAAAAAGCCCACACACTCCAACAAGTTTTGGTATTCTTGCCAAAAAACATGAAAGATAATAGATTTCAACTAGTCTATACTTTTATTTAGAGTATGAGCTGGGTATGATTATGTAATGAATGTGTGTGTGCACAAGCGCACATGTGCGTGCCTGTGTGTATAACACCCACATTATTCAAAAGCTCCCAAAAATGTGAAAAGTTTGTTCCAATCCTTCTCTATTTTGTCTACTTGAAGAATTCTTTGCAATATGCTTATGTAAATACTGCTTTCAGCTGCTGTTCTCATTTTTTCAAATCTTCAGCTTAGAAATGGATTGGAAAAGTGACAGACCTAAGCAGATATCGTTGGAACACAAAACCAAGGAAGTATAAACAAATATAACTAAGTCATCAAAAAGAAAAGATTCTTCTTTAAATCATTTAACTTACCACTACTAAATGAAAATAGAATATACTGACTGTGGATAAAGGTGTGTGTGTGTGTGTGTGTGTGTGTGTGTGTGTGTGTGTACACATGTGCATGCCCATACTAGTGCAGGTGTCTATTTTATTAGCACACAACACACAATTATCAGCATTTTACTTCAGTTCACTAAAAGCTCCATAGGAGCATAAAAATCTAAACAAAAGAAGATTCTGAAGTTGGAGTAATGTTGGGGTGGGGAGAGTATTTAAGAAAATGTTTCCAGGTTGTTTAACCTGACAGAGGAGTGCTTTGAGTTTTCTTATACCAGAATTCACATTATGATTCAATTGCATTAATAGCTCGTTGTCTCTGTAGGTGATTTGCCTCTGTCCACAGTTCAAAAGAGATGCTGAAGAGGATTGATTAAGGGTAGAGAAAAATATCATCCTTTACTTACCTGATGCTGAGCCTTCATTACAGACATAAGTAAACACTATTTGACATTAGAGGTCATAAAGCACAGTGCACAGAATCTGTTGGTACTAAACTACTATAAGTTGTGAATATACCATTTCCACTTAGAAATGTGAAACTCACCAAAGTTGAAGCCAGTACCTGAAATTAAGTATTACATGGGACAGTGTTGGAATGAAAACTGCAACAGAAGATAGTTTTTGAAGAGGAGTTGGCAATGTATCAGTGGATTTTTCACTTTGATAACGTAATAATCCCATTATTGGAAACACATTCTAAGTAGAGCCTTTTGCCATAGTTGAGGGCTGAGCATACATCTGGTATGTGTCTTCTCCACGTAAGTTAATATGACTACAAATGTTTTTATGAAAGCCAAGTAATATGAAGAACAATTTTACCAAAACATGCAAAAACTTTTATACTTATCCAACATTGTGTACATGTAAAAACTTCTAGGTTCGTAAGTGCAGACTCTTCACTCATAATAATGTTTGTTAGCGAATAAAAATATACATTCATAAAATCAGAGAGAAAAAAAGTGACAAAAAGCAATAAAATTCTTGATGTTTTGAGAGACAACTTTTTTTCTTTCAGGGTGAGCATACTGGCAATAAGATCATAATAGAATGTACAGTCTAGAAGCGATCAAGGGCTAAGTTAGTGGCTTTGGCCATGCTCTGCTGAAGAGAGCACAGAGGGAGAATTTAGCTTTTGGAAAGAGAATTGATACTGGCAGTCTCCAGATTTCACTTGGAACATCGCAACCCACATCCAGCCTGGTGTGAAGAGATGGCAGATGGGATTACTTCTGTTATTTCGGCTGCTGAAGCATCCTGCTCATCTCTGCAAGCATGAATATTCAGCCACAATACGGAGCGGGGGTAAGTGCGCCCACTGCATTCAGCAGGTATTAAATGTCTTTATCTTTTTTCTTGCATCATAGATTAATACCAAAAAAAAAATCAACATTTAGAAAACACTACATCCACCAAGCTTGAAAAAGAATTGCTATTCAACAACATGATGCTGGTTTTCATACAGTTTTTGTAACTGTATGAAGAGGAATGTGTGGGCAAAGAAAATCAGAGGAATTAGCATGTTGTGGGAAAGCAATGTAAAGGCAACTAAACCGAATCAGTGATTATTTTCCACTTCATTCTATTCTCATGATTCCATGATTTGCTCAGACAATGCTGAGCTGTGTACATGGTTCAGGACACAGAGCAGCTGCCCTTCAACACCACAGCTGGCCCCTGCACTGGCAGGCTGTCCCGTCCTGTAAATGATACCTCTTTGTGACTTTTTTCTGTTTACATCTTAAAAAGAATTATTGCATCCCAAAAGAGCAATTTTTCTATAAATAAATGAAATGACTATTTGTGACAAATATGGTGACAATACCTGAGTTGCGCCACCATCCCCACCCCTCCCAAAGGACAGAGAAAAGTCTAGAAATAAAATAATACACCTGTATTTGCTAAAACGAGGAGTTTAATGATCGCTGACAAGAAATCTAAAAGGCCACCTAGTTAAGACTGTGAAGGAAAACATCCATGAAAATATCAGTTCTCATTAAAACTTTAAAGGTGACTCATTGTATTTGGGGGGAAGTTCTTCCCAAGAGATTTTAACATTGACTAAATACCTTAATACATAATCTGAATTCCATCCTCTCCTCATGACACTTCACACTAAAAAACAGTTGTGTGGGCAGAGTGGCTTGAGCCAGTCAGGCTTCCCTGAGTCCCCTCATGCTGCCAGGTAAGGGGCAAATGTCCTGCATGCTGGTCACCGGACCAACATCGCAAACTGATGATCCCCAGGGCCCAGCAGTTACTTAAAGAAAAAAATAAAACAATTCTTCATAAGAGGATGGTAATCAGTATGCTCTTTAGGACTGAGAGGGGATTTCTTAGAAGTTTTTCACATCCTAATGGGCATATATGGTAGATGCAAAGCAAGCTAAGGCAAGGCACGCATGTGGAAGTTGAGGTACACTTACGAAGTAGCCTGTCCCCAAGCTGGAAGGAGCTGAACTCTGTAATAAAGCATAAAGACAAAGTGGGAAATCAGCAATGGTCTTTAACACGTTCCAATCCACACAGCTCATTACCAGCCCTTTGCAGGCTTTTCATCACTCAGTCACACCACCGGGGTGTGCTGCCCCTTGTCATCTGCTCCTGATACAAACACCGTGTTGCTTAATTTTCCCCTTTACATCTCTCAACAACTCGGAGATGCTAACGTGCTATTTACTGAATTCCAAGCTTCTGCGGTGGACGTAATTGGCAATTTATTTGACAGGCAGCTGGGTAATGAATTAATGATGGCATTTCGCCCTGCGCTGAGACTAAACAGACACACATCAGCCTGCCTCTCTGACTTGCTGACATTCAATGCCCTGGTCTCAAGCTACGCAGTTTTGTGGCCGCAAAGGGGCAGGCAAGAGGAAAAAGCCCAGACTGAATTGAAAATAAAAAAGCCCGGTGGGTTTGGATGACTTTTCCAGTGTATGACCTACTTGCCAGTTTATTCCCTACAGGCACCCGTTAGTACACACAGAGCGCTTTTCAAAAATGAGACATTTTGTAAACATAATTAGTAGACGAAAATGCAAAGAATGTGTGGGTAAAGGAAAGCCGTAAAAAGCACCATTTTTCCTCAAGGCTTCAGCCCCAAGAATTACCCATCTAGGCTTCCATACCCTGACACGTGGAGACTGTAAAACAGTATGTAGGGCATCGCTTCTTTGGGGAAGGAGGCCAGAAACAGAACTTGGCTTGTGTTTTCGACTGGCTCATGATTCTTTGTTGTAGGTTTGCTTCTTTATTTTCCTACAACATCTCAGTACAAATTCTTTAACTCTTAGAGTCCTCTTTTTTGAACAACACAGGTCCCAAGCAAGCTTGAGACAAAAAAGAATGCGAATGCTTAGGCCGTCTTCAGGTCTTGGCTGAGGTCCTTGCACAAGGGAGACCTTCTCCTTGACAGGCTCGGCCCGGTGCGGTGCCTCCCGGGCAGTGGCCTGACTCCCACTCCATGGCAACGGTGACTCAGTTCACCTGCCGTTCTTCCACCTGTCCCTGCTCTGCCAACCACAGGCAGCAGGAATCGTTTAGTTCACTCATCGCTTCCCCAGAGCTGATCACAAGGCCTTACACTCAGGATGTATTTAAAAAGTAGTGATTTAATGAATACATCTATAAACGAATGGATGGGTTGTATAGGGGAAAATGGTAAATTTAATAGCTGCAAAAATACAGTAGCTGTGTTTCTTCTTGATTGTAAACTGCTCCTGAGAAGGAACTGTAGTGCTGTTAAGTACAAACGACATCCCTATGAAACAAGGGTGGTTTGCGCTCCGGGGCATTCCTAAACACAGCTCCCGAAGCCTAACTTTCTTCACCTCCGTGTTTCAGACAAGCTCAGGAGAATAAAGGACAGCAGATGTGTGATCTCACTCACTGGCCTTGGTTTAAAAAAAATCCTGCTGCATTCCTGATCCCATAAATGGTACATAGGGAGATCCACAGTAGTCATGGAGACAGCTTTCACGGCAGTGATTAGCCATGTGACAGCATCACCTATTTTCAGCACCCAGAGCCTTGCATGGAGCACAGGAAAGCAAACACCAGGCTAGGTTTCCACCAGCCAGGAGTCATGCCCCTGGGAGGGAAAATCATTTTAGGATGAATTACTCAGAGAAAACACAGAATTTGTTTATTTCATAGGGTCCTTTTCCCCCTTCCAGCAAATGCATTTTATCCCAGTAGAAGTAACCCTCCAACCCACCGCCCCACCCCCACGCACATATCATCTTATTGTATACCAAAGAGAATTACATACATTAGGTCTCCGGAAGCTCTGTTCTACTCATTTTGCATATATATTGTGCATTACTCAAGGAGCTGGATGGAGGAGAGGGCTTTGTTGTGCATATTTGTTCTGGCTATTGTTTATGCAGGTCTGACTGAATGAGGGAACAGTGGGTATCATTTCAATTTCTGATGTCAACATCAAATTACTTATTTAATTTCATGCCTGGCGAAGCATTGTATAGCTACACGCAGAATCATTTCACTTCATTTGTTATGCTGTGTTTTCGTGGCGATTGGCTTGCCTTCCGACTGACAGCTTTAATTAGGACATGAATTTGATTGCACTGCTGAGGAATTAACATAATGCAACAAAGCATTTAAGGACCCTGCTTTACAACCCCCCCACACACACACATGCACGCACACACAAACACATCAGACCCGTAAAGAGATACCGGCACCAGACCCTCGCTCACAGCGCAGGTCCGCGAAGTCTCCACGTTTGCTAGAAAGCGCACAGAACCTCTAAGTCAGAGACTACCCACATTTTCCAACCCACTGTGCTCACTTTAAATAGAAAAAGAATTTGTGGCAATAAGTTGTGATTTCGGGACCTGGCAGAAAACCTTGTAGAAAATAATTTTTCTAAATCTACTTTGCCAAATACCCATGGCATTGACATTTCCTCCCCTCTTACACCCTTCTGGGCCATATTGTCCTTGGCCAAATGCCAGCTCCCTTCAAGCATAGCTGGTGAATTTTAACAGAAACATCTCTGAAATAAAAAGATTTCTCCCTGTCCAGTACCACACTCCCAAGAACTTGATTGTGGCTTTGTACTCAGTGGGACACCAACCCTCCTGGATAAAAGGATCACCGTGAAATACAGGTAACAAGTTCTGAGACCAGCAACAGGGCAGGAGTCAGGCTCACTGACAGCTCACGACATGCATTGCACCCCTGGGGCCTTGCTATCCAGAAGGCCCAAAAGATCTCGGTCACATATGCCTAATCTCAGCCTGTGCCCAAATATAGCTAAAAATATTTGTTAACGCTAACTTTTCCTCAAGTCAGAAGTTCCACGAATACCCCAAACCATGGGCAACAATAAATGATGCTACAAAAATGGAATGTTTAGAAATACCTTTTTACTTGAAAGGTGTCACATCAGTGATGTGCTTACAGATGTGCATTTAGAGATTGGTACTGCCTTCTCATGTTGTAGAAAAACAGACAGATAACCAGAGGTATAGGCCTAACCCTGACCACTGAACCATTTGATGAAATAAAGTTGTTCTCAACAATTTCTAGTAAGAAGAGGGGCTCTTCGTTTCTCTTGCTTAAAAAGAGAAGGCCATTTCTCCACACTATATAGCAAAAGTACCCAGAGAATCTAGAAAAGCCCATGAGTCAAACTGGGGCTGGAAAAGAGATATTTTTTTAAGTGCAACAAACAAAGGCATACAACAGCACTTGAAATAATAACATAGACCAATGTTTAGGAAAATTCTTCCTTTGAATAATGAAAAGGCCTTTGTTCTTATGTCTTCAAGTAGAAGAATTGCCAATTCATTCATATTTGCAAGGCACTAGGTAGAAATTGGAGGTGTAGAGAGACTGAGAAAATAGAGTAGGAGAAAATGTTTAGCAGTTTGCATTAGAAGACAAGAATATCAGAAAATGCCAGCCCGCTGACTGTGTGATACGTGGTTTCTGGGCTCATTATAAGCCATCTCCTGTTTAACAGAGCCTTTTCTTTCTGCTATGTTATTTCTTTTTTGCAGATTTGACCACTGCTCTAGCAATCTCTGCAAATTACCCACCTCGATCTCATTATGTAGCAAAGGAGAGCTTTCTCACAAACACACTCTGCCTCAATCTCCCAGCTATCCTGGGCTGCTGGAATTGTAATAGGATGCGCAGTTGAAAGACATCTTCCAGGAGGGAGAACGTTGCTGCTGACATTCAAGTCTGCAAGTGGATATTCATTAAACGCTCATTCTCCTCTTTCTCACTGCCCCCCCCCGACTTTCCTTCCATCTCTGTCACTGAGCTATCATTGAAGCTACTCATTAAACTCGCAAAGTTAACATTTCTGTGTTAACAGCTTACCTACAACAAGGGATTTCAAAATTGATTATCCATCTAAAATAGATGTGCTCCATTCATTAGAGAATCTACACAGAGAAGCCACTGCTACTGTTACAGCTCTCCGAGTATGAAATGGCTGTGTGCTCCACCCTAGATGAGATGTGTGCTCTGGCCCTAGGGCTAATTTAAATAGAATATTTAAAATTGTTCCAAATCACCAATTGTGTCTGACATCCCTGCCTACCCACCTCCATGTTAATGCTTTTCTCTCTAGGGAGTAAAAAGCACAAGGACTATATGGCCAAGTACATTTCGTGCAAAGGTCATGAAGCAAGCTTATTTATGGATTTTCTGTAGTGTTTTAGGAAACAGTGACAATTAAAAGAACCTGAAATCTTCATCCTAAGAAATGCATCTTGGGGATAAGGTCACTAATAGCTGACAAAGATGCAAAACAGTGTATGGGAATGGGGAAAGGAGCTGCCAGGAAAATTCAAGTAAAGATGGAGGGAGGGCAATAATTTGGAAAAACAGTATCGGGTATTGAGAAATCTGGCTACTTCCAGCCTCAATTCTCCAACCCTTTGTCATAGCCACTTCAACTGTCATCAGCTCTATACTCAAAGGCCTTTCAGGTTCTTTCCCTCACTCCATTCTTTATCTGCGGTCTTTCATATAAGAGGCAAAGATTTTTAAAGTAAAAATTATTAACGACATTCCTTTTAACATTTTCAAGAGGCTCTTAAAATAATAAATTATAGTGGGTTCAACAGTGTCCCCTTAACATTCAAAATGTGGTTGTGAAGGTTAATTTTATGTGTCAATCTGACTAGGCCACTGGGTACCAAGATGTTTGGCACACATTCTTCTGGGTGGTAGGGTATTTTGGGGTGAGTTTAACATTTAAATAGATGACGTGAATAAATATACTGCCTCCTCGTGAATGTGTGTGGTCCTCATCCAGTCATTTTAATAAACAACAACAAAAAATCATCTTCAGAATAAGACAGAATTCCTCTGTCTGACTGTCCTTCAAGCTGGAACATCAGTTGTTTTCTGCCTTCAGACTCAAACTGAGACACTGACTCTTCCTGGGTCTCGAGCATTTCAGTGTTTGGACTGGAACTAACCATCTGCTCTCCTGGGTCTCTGCCTGCCTGCCTGCAGAGCCTGGGACTTGTCAGCCTCCACGACTGTGTATGCTTGTACATCCCACTGCTTGTGTTTTCTTGAAAAACTGGACTGATATAATGACCTTGTTTAGAACTAAGGTCTTTAAGTTGAGGTTGTACTGGATTAAGTAGTCCCTAAATCAAATGACCGTGGTCGCTACTGAAGAGGGGAAGATGCACAAAACTAAAACCAGAGTAGAAGGTCACGTGAAGACAGAGGCAGACATTGGGCCAATGTAGTGAGAAGCCAAGGAATGCCAAGGATTGCAGAAGCCACCGGAAGCTAGGAGAGGAAAGAACAGGGATCATGGACCTGCTTCCACCTTAATGCTGAACTTCCTGCTTTAAAAACTATGAGATAATATACTTCTGGTGTTTTAAACTACTCATTTTGCGGTCACTCATTACAGCAGCCCAGGGAACTAATATGATACCTAGCTTCCGTATCATACATAGGTCAGGGGAGAAACAGAGGACTTTATCGCGGGTCTGGATTGATTTTCTTCTGAAATACAGAGCTGCTCACTGCTAGTGTAGCCTTTGTCTGCTTCTCCCTCCACAGAAGCAGTGAGGTCTGTGGTGAGCCCCGATGCCTGTTCAGCACACTGGCCTTTTCCCTGGCCAGCAAGCATGTCATGTGAGCTCTGGCGCAGGGCGCTGAGCCTATTCTTATTGCCAGCAGTGTCTTTCCAACAGATCTCCCCAGGGCTACCCCCTCCTCTTTATTCAGGCTTCAGCTCAAACATCACCTACGCAGAAAGGACTAATGCAATCGCCCTAGTTAAAACAGCAATATACACCACCCACCCCTCATTACTGTTGTGTTTACCTCATAAAATAAGTTCTATCAGAAATAAGTGTCCTGTTTGCTTACGGGCTGGTTGCCTGCCTCCCTCAATAGAACAGGCGGACGCTCCATGATGGCAGTGACTTAATCCTGGCCACCTTCAACCGCAAGTGCCCAGAAGTGTCCCCGACACATAAAAGGTACTGAGAAATATTTCCGCACAGTCAAAACACTGACATTTCCAGGAAAACACATACATATGTGGCGTAGGAGAGGAAAAAGGCGCATGCAAACTTTTAGAGGGGAGAAAATACGGCTTGGATAAAAATAAAGAGAAAAAAGGAAAAGAGAATACCAATATTCCTTCAGAGGTTTTATATGTTTTTCCCTAAACTACAGAGAAGCTCACTGATAGTGCTGCCTGCTCTGTTCCCACCTGAACCGCAGCCAGTCAGCACCGCACAGAGTAAAACCTCAGTACAGGTTGTGGGCTTGGGGGGAGAAGGGAAGACAGGCTAGCCGCTTGCCTGGGTGCAGGAAAGATGGCCTGGTGGCATAGATAAATCAATAAAACCCATAACACCTAAAAGAAAACAGAAAGCAGAGAAAATGCATCAACTATGATCATATTAAAGGGACTAAAAAACTGCAGAACAGTAAGAGCAGAGAACTCTTTAGCACTAGACTTAGGAGAATCCAACCCCTTCTCACTCTTCTCTGGAATGTTTCAAACAAATCCTTCAAAGTCTCGAACACTTAGAAAGTGCTAAATATATTTCTTTCTCATAACAAAAACCTGACCCCAAATTCTCTCAAAAAGAAAGTCATACCCAATGACTAACCTGAATAAAGTACTAAGTGAGTTTACCTCCACAGGGTAGTAAGGGAGGGTTTGCTGTAAGAGCTGACGTTGGGGCTGGCAGAAGGCAAAGACAAAGACAAAGAAAAAGAAAAAGGAAGAGGAAACAAAAGCAACAAAGGTAGAACCTGAAAGCATGTGGTATTCACGCCAACAAAAGTGGTCCAGAGGGGCTACGAATAAGTTACAAGATCAGGAGGTAGAGGGGCAAAGATTGCTTCATCCTTCCTCTTGCAGATAATTCTCCAAAGTGTAGACTTTGTCCAAAAGATCTTAAACAAGGAAGTGTCATTATGAGCTCTGACGCTCAGGGAAAACAACCAAACAACCCTGGAAGCATTGTAGAGCAGTGGTTTTCAATCTTTTTACACTTGGGGACTGGTGAAAATAGGAGATTTCGGGGACTGCTAAGGCAGAAATTACCCTGAGCATAAGTGAATTCAACTAAGATCATTGGCCTGTAATCTTCACACAATGTCAGGGAGGTTCACTCTTCAGACGGGCAGGAGATTTCTAGTGGACCAGTCTGCAGCCCAGCGGTTGAGAAACACTGTTGCAGAGCACAGCACAAAGGAAATAAAGACTTGGCAGATGACTTCACGGAGAGGCCACGCGGATCATCTGTGAGGCAAATGGTGAGCACTGGAAGTATCATTAGTGTCAAGATGAGGATAATCACATCTAAACAGCTCTTCAGAAATGTGATCAGTAGAGAAAGGAGAGTAACCAAGTGAACAGGCTAAGTGAGGCAGAGGAAAAGCACAGAGCCGGACTGAGAACACTAGCTCTGGGACTGCCCCATACCAGGACAGGGAGACGAGAGGGATAGTTCCAGAGTGAGAAAAGATACCTAAGGAGACACAGGGATAATGAGGGTTTTGTCTGGGAGGAGCTCCATGTTTGTCATCACTGAGGTAGGCAGATCTTGTCAAGCTGACAGTTACAAGGAAATTTAAATTAAAAAGAGTAGAGAAGGTTACTAAGGTAAGTTCTAAGATGCAAAAAAGAAAGAAGATGAATATTTTTGAGCACAGACGATGTGCCATAAGCACCAAGAACAGTGTGTTTGTTACTGATTCAAATACATAGTAGCAGGTAGGTGAAATTACATCCATTTCACAGATAAAAAAAAAATAGGGCTTAGAAGGAGCAAGCACTTTCTACAAGGTCACACAGATAAAGAACTAAACTGCTTTTAAAACCTGATGTCTTTTTAACAAATGCCCATGATCGTTTCATAAATTGAGACTTTGATTTGTTTACCAAGATTATAAATTTAGTCCCCAAGTTTTGACTACTTCCTCAGCAGCAAAGTTATACATATAATTTTGTGTTTTCCCCCTGAATAACTAACTCATCATGAACACTGATATATTCCAGTATTCCCCTTGACATTTTTCTTAGTGACTAATATAGTAGTTATTATGCATCCTTGATGTGGACAATCCTAAAGTCCTATAGACAAATATTCCCTCCCAGTAATATGGCTTGGGAATACATAATTTAGAAAAGCCAAGCACATTTGGTTTTCAAGTTTTATCACATAGGTCAAATCCTTCAACTATAGTGGAACTCTTTATTTTTACTCTTCTGGTCTAATTAAAAAAAAAAAAAAAGGCTGGACTAATACAGTATCTTGATTAGCTGCCCTTGCGAGTAAGTCTCAACTGCCAAAGCTTCTAACAATATCATTAAACAAGAGTGGAAGTCCTCTGGGAATTTTTATCTCAGCTGGAAAACCAACAATGGGCATGATAAACTAACAGGGACTGAATCTACTCTCACTTTCAGTAGCTGAAGCTTAAGCTACTGAAGAACCAGACAAACTATATGAAAAAACGTTTTTTTCAGAAACTGGGCAACAGGCAGTGCAGGACAGTGATCTCACAACTGTCCCCCGTTATTGCTTGTGAGTTTCACTACACGGTGGGGTGGGGGACAGCCCTTGAGGAGCCCAGCAGTGTCCCTGATAAAGCTGATAATCAGAGAAAGCCAAGGCAGCTGGAAACAGGAAACCGGAAAGATGAACGCTTCACAGAGAATCCCAGAACCTGAAGAAAGTTCCCCTCCAAGCTTTACCTGAGCCCACATGAGCACACCTGTGGGAGGAAAGGACCTGAGGCCAAGGAGAAAACCACTGAAAAGGAGCAGGTACAATGATCCCAGCTCTCCCACAGGGCAAGGAATAGTTGGTATTCCCAAAACACAGAGGGAAAAAACCTTGTAAAGCCATCAAGAGTCGGGCAGAGTATCCAATCCTGGGGAATATTAACTATGGAATAGGGGCCGTTTCTACATTTTCTTTCATCTTTTAATAATGACTTTGCAAAAGTATGAATTTTAATAATTAATAAGCAAGATAAACTCAAAAGTATTTTGTAGACTGGCAGGATTGTTACAACCCTAATATTTTAACATTATTTCTGTTATGCAAAAATACATATATAACATAAAGTTTGATATTTTAACGTATTTAAATGTGCAATTCAGCGATACTAATTACTCACAATTCGTGTAAAACTATTTCCTCACCCCAAACAAACTTTGTAACCATTAAGCAATAACTCCCCACCTCCACCCCCACCATTGGTCCCTAGTAACTCCTATTCTACTTTCTGTCTCTAGGAGTTTGCATATTCTAGATACCTCAGATTAAGTGGAATTATACAATACAGTGGTACCTTGAGATATGAACAGACTAACATACAGATTTTTTTTTTTTTTTAAGATAGAAGCTGTGACTTGGTCTGTATTATTATTCGAGATCTGAGCGAAATTCCGAGATACAAGTCGTGATTCCGGAAGCTGCTGCTAGTTGGCGCACGGGTCTAGTATTGGCTGTTTGATATACGAGTTGACTGACTTACGAGCTTGGTTACAGAACAAATTAAATTCTTATCTCAAGGTACCACTGTATTTGCTTTAAAGTTCATCCATATAACATGTACAAGAACTTCATTTCTTCTTACGGGTGAATAACATTCCATTCCCCATAGGTGCCACTTTTGGTTTATCCAGTCAACTGTTGACGGACAGTTAGTTGTGTTGTTTCCACCTTTTGGCCATTGTAAGTAAGGCTGGAATGAACTGGCATATAAACATCTGAGAACCTGTTTTCAATTCGTTCAGTACATACCTAGACATGGAGTTGATGGGGATGTGGTAATTCTGCATTTAGCTTTTTGAGGAACTGCCTAGGTAATATCTGCAGTGGCTCCACCATTTCACATTCCCACTAGCATGTACAAAAGTGCCAAATTTCCCCTATCCTTGCAAACATCTTTTATTTTCCTCTTTTAAAAAATAATTAAAGCTATCTTAGTAGATACGAAATGATATTTTAGTATGGTTTTTATTTGCATTTTCCTGATGACTAATGAGAATGAGCATCTTCCATATGCTTATTGGTTAACTGTGTATCTTCTTTTACACAAATGTCTACTCAAGTCCTTTGCCCATGTTTGAAGTGGGTTGTTGGTTATTCAGCTGTTCAAGTTCTTGACATATCTAGATATTAAACATTTATCAGTTTATATGATTTGCAAATATTTTCTCCCAATATGTAGGTTTTCTTTTCACTTTCTTAATAATGCCCTTTGATGCACAAAAGCTTTTAATTTTGATAAAATGATGAAATATTTTTATTGTCTTTTTTGTTGCTCATGGTTATGTGTCATATCTAGGAACCCATCGCCAAATTCAAGGTCATCAAGATCTACCCATATGTTTTCTTCTAAGAGTTTTATGGTTTTGACTCTTATATTTAGGACACTGATTCATCTTGAGCTAGTTTTTGTATAGGGTGCCACACAGGGCCCAACTTCAGCCTTTTGCACAGGGAAAGTCAGCTGCTCAGCTCCATCTGTGGAAGGGAAAACTTCCCAACTGGATGCACTGGGTTCTCATGTCAAAAATGTTGTGGGCAGAGATGTATGGGCTTATACTTTGGGCTCTCAATTCTATTTCATTGGTCTCTGTGTTCATCCTGATGCTATTACCACACTGTTTCTCACTTTAGCTTTGCAGTAAAATTTGACATTAGGAAGAATAAGTCTACTAAATTTGTTCAGCTTCTTCATCAACTTTGTGTTTTCTGCTAGGGACCTCAAGTCAGGTCATTGAGAATCTGCTTTGCCCTTTCTGCAAAAAAAAGACTGTTGGAATTTTCAAAGGGATTGCATCGAATCTGTAAATTGCTTTGGGTAGTACTGACATCATAACAATATTAAATATTCCTACAAATGAACATAGGCTATCTTTTGTCAATTTTTTTTTTTTTTTGGTCTAATAGAGAATAAGTTCAGGGCAACTAGTCAAAAGATCTCAATGACTGTATAATGCTGTGCTCTTACCCCTGACCTAATAATGTGGCCTTCATATCTCTACTCTGTGATGAAATTATGACTAATCCTAGACAAATCTGGAGGGTCAGTAAGAGCGTGTATTAGAAGCAAAACAAAATCTCAGAAGAACAGCTATACCGCTCACAAAAATTAGGGGATATTTTATTGTTTCATATTCATTTTGAAATATCTCTTAACTTTTGTGAGCAGTATACTTAAGTATTAAATGTTAACAACATAGGTAATAAGCATTGTTATAGTTTTGTTGTAATTTATAGTCTATCACAAAATTAATGAAACAAACACAAAGAGATATCATATCCACATATGTATACAGCGAAGACTGAGTTGAGTTAACCCTTTGAGTACTACGAAAATTCATGTACATCCTCGTGTTTCCTGACCATCCAAAGTACAATCGTAACAAAAAATTTTATTTTAAAAATGTGTAAGGCAACATTTAAAAAGAGAAAAATATATGTTCTTCTTGTTCCCATAAATTGGTTATCAAATAAATATGATTTTAAGTTAATAAAACAGTACCTGGAACTAATTTCCTTTTTTGAAAATAAACTCACTCCCAGGGGTCAGTGAGCATAAAATAAGCTCACCACTCAAAGGATTAATTGATATTATTCAATATTAAAAGAAGGGGAGGTGATTATCTATAAATCAGATATCAAGAGTACTATAGAAATAATTATCCTTTGTTATTCCACTTAATTCTTGTAAGAATTCAATGTTCCATATATCAAACATCACCCTAACCTCACAAACTTTCCTGAGAGGTGTAGGAAGGTAGTTGATTCTTGGGGCTGTCCACCTTGGCTGATGGAGAAAGGGTGGGGGAAAGATTTTTATAGGAATGACTCAATCTGCTGCAATGGTCTCCAACTTTTTATGTTTATGAACACCTCTCAGTTAAAAAAAGTTTTGAGCACATTCCTAAAATAAGTGTGTTTATAACTTAGAGAGAAGAATTACTCCCTGCTTATTAAATTGGATATTAGTAAAGTTTAATTTCTTATTTTGGACAAAAAAATAAGTACTAATAATGCACTGGGTCATCTTATACACTAAAATGAAGGCAATTACTTTAGAGCAGGGGTCCCCAAACTTTTTACACAGGGGGCCAGTTCACTGTCCCTCAGACCATTGGAGGGCTGCCACATACAGTACTTCATACACTGACCACCAATGAAAGAGGTGCCCCTTCCGGAAGTGCGGCGGGGGCCAGATAAATGGCCTTAGGTGGCTGCAATTTGGCCCGTGGACCGTAGTTTGGGACCTCTGCTTTAGAGCAAAAAAAAGAGGGAGACAAGAGGCGATGAGTTTGCTCCTATTACACATCCTACCTCTGCTCCTTCTTCTAGAAACTCAGAGACAGAATTGCAGTCTTCTTTCTTAAAAGTATTGTCTCAATTAATCAGTTAATGTGCCTGTGTTGGGATCAATAATAAAAATTTCTACCTACTTGATCTATTTTACAAGAAAGTCTTTAAGTGTGGTTGTGAGGGGCAGAGATGGCTCAAGAATCCTGTTATACGACACATTAGGGAGAAGGCAAATGAATCCACAGAAGGCCTGGTAGTTCTCGGAATGGAAAAGGGGAATCCGGCCCACTGGTGGACAGGAGGCTGGAGAGCTGACAATGCCCTCAAGAGGCAGGGTGTGTTCTCACAGGCTTTCTGCCCTGGAAATGGGCAGCCCTACTACGGGGAGCTGGTATCACTTGACTATGGGCTATCTCTTATTTCTTCACCCACAAGATTGGCAGTAATCCTTTCTGTCATTTTATTTCTGTTGGAAGAGGTGACTAATCAACCACTTAACTGGCAAGGGAAGGAATTGAATTTCCGGACTGTCACTAAGGTGACAAATAACGCCCCCCCCCCCACCTTATGATTTGTCAAAACACATTTTAGGCCCAATTAGAAAATGGAATGGCATCAAGAACGGGTAAGCTGTAGCATCTGTACAAAGTGATACGAAGGGATACAGAGGTGGGGAATGGGTGGTCTTGTGGGTTGTCTGATTTTTCTTTTAATACTTACGTCGCTGAGCCGTTCCCGAGAGCTGCTCCTGTGGAAGCCCTTGGATTCTCCACTAGCGCTTTCACTGTCGCTGTCTCTGCAGCTGTTCTGTCCCGGCTTGAGCTGAAGACAAAAGAAAAGAGAAACAGAAACGAGTCAGTGGTTCCCTCGCAGAACTGCTTCCCCATCCCTGTCCCTCAGCCTTGACCAAAGCGGGCAACTAAAGGTCTTGATCATTAACAGCCTTCTTGGTTTCTGATTAGTGCCCTGCAAGCTGCCACAGGAAGGAACGCAGAGGGAAAGACAAGCAAAACATTTACCGTAAAATGCTGGTGGAGATGAAAGAGAGAGACACTTAGAAAGTAAACAAAGGTCCATAAATCTTGGAAAGTCATCTTTCCTCAGATTTTCCCTCTTGCTCCATGGTGATTTTTGGTCAACAATATGAAGACCCAGATCACTGAATAAGCTAAAGCCAGATTACACCAACAATAATTTCCCCTTATGTCCTTTTCTGAAAACAAGAAACAACAAGACAGAACAAAACCCAAAGTTTACTTATCCTTGGAGAAAATGATGAGATGCTGAATGGTATCCTTGAACCACCGGACAGACACTTAACAACCCTGTTTGCTGTGACAACATTCTGTAGGTCTAATGCCGGATAGTTAAAAGTATCAGATTAAGACCCACAGTTTAAGTAATTAAGACAGCACTGATTCAACAAATAGGTATTAAGTCAACAATAGAGCCTGGTAATAAGCACAAGAGATATGGTGCTAACTTTAAAAAAAAAAAAGTTTCTGATCTGACTAAGTTTACATTTTAGACATTTCTACATGTTTATGCAGCTCTGGTTTTCCATTAAAAAATGAATAAACACAGAGAACTGCAAACATCAATCTATGTGATTGAATCACACACATATGGAAGATCAGTCTATGATGTCACCACCAACTGCATTTGGAGAGATCCCAAGCAATTAGATTCAGGTTACAAGATGTAGCTTCTTTACAATGTTCTCAATTAAGCAAAAAAAAAGTGCAAGACATGAAAGTGTAATGCCACAAGAACATGCTTGCTCAATGAAAACCAAAGAGTAGCCAGTGACATTCCAAGGAGAAGTGATTTCTAAACTATGGATTTTCAAATAGGACTGAGCTCATACAGCTGAGAGGAGGGAAGACAGTCCTGATTGGAGAAAGGCGGAGAGCAAAGGCAGGGAAATCAACCTGCCAGGAAATAATCAAGGTCTCCTAGGAAATACAGTCCCTCTGGAGGCGGGGGGGGGGGGGGGATAGGCAAAAATCTTAGAGAGGGGTGCATGGAACAGACCATATACAGTCTCAAACACAACACAAGCCCCATACTTCTGGGCAGTAGGGGACCTAAGAGAGCAGAAGACGTAACAGGAAGCAAAGTATTGACCTGCAGGTTTTCATATAGCTCTGGGGCCAAGGGGCAAGATGAACCAAGGTGAATGGAGAATGAATCTGTATTTGCATTTCTTGTACCTTTAATGTGCTTCTGTATTTATTTATTTATTTAAAGTGAGAGGAGGGGAGGTAGTAAGATAGACTCCTGCATGCGCTCTGATCGGGATTCAGCCAGCAACCCAACTGGGGTCATTGCTCAAATCAATCAAACTATTTTTAGTGACTATGGTTGACAGTTGAAGCAATGAAGCCACTGGCTGCAAGAGGGGAAGAGAGAGAGAAGGCGTAGACAAAGGGGAAAACAAGCAGATTGTCACTTCTCCTGTGTGGCCTGACCAGGAATTGCACCTGCGATGTCCATACACTGGGCTGACGCTCTATCTACTGAGCACACTGGCCAGGGCCTAACGTGCTTCTTTAAAGAGTACACTTCAGACCTGGCTTTGGATCATACCATCTAATTAGTTATCTCCAGATCCCCACTATGCAGATCATTCTTTTTGGCTTTCAACCTTTCCACAAAGCCACTTTTATCACCTCCTTCAAAAAAGGCTTGCAGGGGTGTTCTCCAGAAGTCTTCTCAAAAGGAACTCCCAAAAGTGATGCTAATTTTACTTTGTATCCTCCTGAGCCCTCAAGTACTTAGCTTCCTCCTAAGTCACTGCTAAACCTAATTCTCAGTTAATTCAGATGCAAGCTCTTTGAGCCCTTTCTTATTACTATGGAATAAAAGTTCAGAATATTGTCATTCTCTTCAACTTCTCATTTTTATACTTATAATAAAAGGAGATTTAATGTAAAATGAATATCATTTTCTCTCAATTTCTTGGCTATGTCCTGTCCATTTCTGCCCTCCACTGTCTCACACGAGATGCCCTCTCTGTCACGCTCCCCCTCAACTTCTCTGTGCTCTTCAGGTCAAGATTTCTTTAAAGCTCAGATAGTATAGCCTCCACTATGGTCTCTGAAGAATTCTTTCTTTCTATATGTATTTTTAACACATGCCCTCACAATGATAGCTAGCGTATCATTCAATCATGTATGTTCTAGATGAAAACAGACTGCAGTATTTGCATTGATGATAAAATTTTCACATGGAGAGGGCACCCTAATTCATAAGCAATGTCAGAAATTTTATCCCACTGAACCTCTGAGTTTCGTAAAGATAGGTGAAGCTACCTCCAATGTATGGATGAAAATAAACAAATAAGCCCATGATGTGCTCAGAGGTAGGAATGAAATCTAGGACTAAACCCACATCTCCACTGCTTACTGCTCACTTCATTCTAATTCTTAATGCCCACTGGACATTTATGCTCAACATAGAAATGCTGAGTGCATTGTACGTTAGTATTTCCATAGTATATATTTTTAATACATCTGTGCTACCTGACTGCATTCATGAAGACACCTTACAAGGTGATATTCGGTCAAGAAATGTCTATAAAAACTCAGTCACCCAGCTAAGATGGAAAATAAGCATCCCCAGAAGAATGGGTCTACGGGTGTGAAGACCTTTCCTGCTACCCAACTGGCTCAGCAGAATGTGGACTTCGCATTTGGAGGTTTGCCATGTTTTTCCACGGGAGGAAAATGATACAAGGCTCAACCATAGACTCCAGTGGCGTTGAAGTCAATTATCTGACTAAATGTTAATCTGGGCTAAGGGTGAACCCCAGGACAGACCGAGATGAAGCAGTTTGCTAGTCTTTCCAGTGCCCCACCAGCAACAGCACTTCAGCATATTTTCTTCACAGAGAGTCTTACATAAAATCCACCCCCACACTACCCTCTTCTCCTCCAAAGCCAGGCTCAAGTTTAAAGGAAACTTAGGATTTTAAGCTGTCAGACAGCTCAATATTTCAAAGAAATGGATTGACTACTGTAAGTACTAAAGCTAAACCACACGATTTCAGGCAAAAGAAGTATTCATTCCTAATCCCATGAATACATTTAAAACTGGCATTTTCAGCCACATCCAAAGGATCATTTGGGGTAGCATAACAAACTCAGAAGCTGTGATCCTTCATCTGAAATTCCCAGCTATTACCTACAACCAAAAGACATTACAAAGGCCAGGTGCTGGCTTAAACATTTAAAGACCTAAGGAAAATCAATCGCTTACATTGATTTCTTCTCTAGCATCTAAGGCAGCTCTGGTAAGAGCAAGTGCTGGTTCTAACTGATGCAGTGAGATTCCCTGCTACCAGCCTGCAAATACTTCAGCACCTCATTTACCTAAAAATTGCTGTAATTCACTCTCTAGTTCCAGAAGTTTCTCCCCATCATGCTATCATGTATATATTTAGTCATTAGAATTAAAAACAAAACAAACCAAATGAAAGGGCAGTAGCATCTGGCACAAGTGGCAGTAATTCTATCACTAAGATTAAACATCTTTTATAAATATAAGAAGCCATTTCATTTTTTTTCATTTGATTTGTCAATAACATAGTCTCCAAACTCTGAAACTGTGACCTCGTTACAGACTTAACTGTTTATTGATGGCTAATTAGGAAAATAATGGTGCATGGTTTTATCACTGCTAATGAACGTTTGACAGAGCCTCATCACCCTGGGTGAGGGCAGAGCGACTCCGCTCACATCGCCAATCACTCATCACCGAGATCTGTGAGCCAGGCAGGCTGCTCTCTTCAGCTCCAGAATGGAGAGTTCTAAGATGCTATCTGCTCAGCAGGTGTCACTAACCCTTCTAACAAAATTTAAGAAGATAAAGATGCAGGGAAGGTATCTATGCATGGTATTCTAGAGGAATGATGTGAATTGTGCAGAGCAGTACAGAAGAACATTCCATAGCTTGGGGTTCCTCAAAGGATCATAAATCCTATCTCCCAACTGCTGACTTCTCCTGTTGGGAGCTAAGTGTACTCTCACAGGTTGTTAAAATGTGTCAGTAAGCACAGAACCTTCTTTCGTTCAAAGGAATTTTGTAATACACCTTCATAAAAGCAATAATAAGTATTTAATCTCATAAAAATGGTTTGGTTTTGTTCTGTTTTCAAAAAATAACCTTCCATAAATGGGGAAAGTTTAATAGATCAGGCAGCATCTGTACTTTTTTATTCCTCTGGTTTTCAAAGGTATTTCAGATGAGAGACACAAAACCAAACTCAAGAACTTAATAAAAAAGCTGACAAAAAAATGAGCTAACAGGAAATAACTGATACAAACAAAATAACAAAGCTGAAATAGAAAGAAAAACAAATTTTATTAAGAAACGAACAACATATTTTTAAATGTACAGTGACAAGTTATACCAAAAAGCTAAAAATTAAATTCTGGAAACTAGGGCAGGGCAAGAAATATGTGGAAAATTTCTTGAGATCATCAAAATGGAAGTTATCCTGCCATGTCCTCAACAGTTACCAAGGAGTTTTAAGTAAGAATCTGAAAATCTTGAAGTTAACCATTAGTAAAATTTAGATATTACAAATACTGTTCTTATAAATTACTATCAAATGTAAAAGGATTAAAATCATAATCAATAGAGAAATAAAGAAAAAGGAACTAGCACGAAAGCAAAAGCATAGGACTAAATTGGTTGTAATAATATACATGGATTAAGCCGCCACTTCTAAGAAAAGGCAAATAC
Source organism: Rhynchonycteris naso (assembly GCA_037038555.1). Classification (NCBI taxonomy): domain Eukaryota; kingdom Metazoa; phylum Chordata; class Mammalia; order Chiroptera; family Emballonuridae; genus Rhynchonycteris; species Rhynchonycteris naso. The sequence continues at coordinate 181,404,340 of CM073000.1, read as the reverse complement.
ATCAGCTTGTATTGAGTAAAATAAATATACAACTATTTGTTAGTTATAAAGGTCTCTCAAATTTAAGAAAAGAGAAAAAAGACAAAATACTACAAATAAATAGCTAGATTATTAAGTCATGTTTAAAAATAGCCATTTTACAGTTGTAAAAGGCAGTCTTTACCTTTCATACTTCTGTTCTATTAAAAAAACTTTTTGCACTGATTTGAGAGAGAAAGAAGCATCAACTCCTTGTTTTGCTTAGTTGTTCATTTAGTTGTGCATTCACTGATTGCTTCTTGTATGTGTCTTGACCAGGAGTTGAACCTGCGACCTCTGTTGTGCCAGGTTGATACTTTATGCAAGGACTTACATAGCCAGGGCCTATACTTCCCTACTTTATATTAAATAAATAAATAAATTATAAACCTTTGATATGCCAGTATATAATGTAAAAAAATATTTTAAATAATAAAAGAAATCAACAAAAGATGAAAGGTTTTAGCATCCTACCAATCATAAGGAAGTGAGATAAAAAAAACTCAGAGGTTAAAACACTCAGGTGACTTAGGCAATATATGTAAATTTGGTAACATGCAGAGACCACACTTTCTAAAGCATCTATGGGACATTACCACCAAATAAAGATGTTTAAAGTCACAAGAAATATCAGAATAAATTTCAAAATGTAGAAATTACATAAATAGTCTTCTCTCTGGGAAAATTAATGGTCACATTTTAAACTAAATAGCCATATCAACTACAGATTTTTCAAAAATCTTATTTCAAAAGGTATTTTAAAATTCTCCTCCCACGCTTACAAATTGGGACAAAAAGAAAAGTCACAAACACACCATTTATATTTTTTAAATTAAAATTATAAACATGTAAGTTGAAAAATTTACAGGGCCTATAAAAATCTTTGCAAGAGGTTATGTATTTTTAATTAAATAAAAATCATATAAATTAATAACATAACTAGAGAGTAAAGGGAACAAAAAGAAATAAGACAAAAAAGCAACTATAGCAAAATGTAGAGGAACGTAATTATAAAATTAAAAATACATAATGAATTGAAAATTAAAATATTGTGCTATTAATAAATTAGAGTAAAATTGGGAGCAAAATCTACAAAGATAAAAGATAAACCTCTTACAAATGTAAAAAAAAAAGATGAAAAGCAAAATCAAAAATGGCAATAATGTGATATCATTTATATATCAATGTGATAATACAATAATATGTAAGACAATATAATAATGTGATTATCATTACAAACCAGGCACATTTATAAATTACAATTATAAAATATAACAAGGTACATTTATACTTAACATATATAGGTACCTTTCTTTTGTAATGTCAAAATCATAATCAAATAGTTTAATTTTTTTTTTTTTTTTTTTAGCGAGAGAGAGAGAGGCAGACAGGGAGAAACAGGAAAGGAGAGATGAGAAGCATCAACTCATAGTTGCGGCATCTTACTTGTTCATTGAATGCTTTCTCATACAATCCCTAACAGAGCGGGGGCTCAGCCTAGCCAGTGACCATGGGGCCAAATACATATATGATCCCGCACTCAAGCAGGTATGCTCACACTCAAGCCGAATGAGTCCACACCTAGGCCGGCAACCTTGGAGTTTCGAACCTGGGTCCTCAGCATCCCAGGCTAACACTCTATTTACTGCACCGCCACCTGTCAGTCTGCATAGTTTAAAATTTTAAAGAAAACTTAACAAAATTTGATTCGGAGCATGTAAAAAATACATAAAGCTAAACAGTGCCCAAATCTGGTAACAAAACAAAAAGGGAAATATGGAGCAATATTCTTAATTAAAAGAGATGCTACAATTTGATGTAATGTAATAAATTGAATTTAATACTACTATTTAACATAATTTTTTTCACAAGAATATGAGTCCATCAGTTTGCACGTGGACACAAGGGAAATTTCTGAGGTGATGGCAAAGTTCTAAAATTGGAATATGATGATAATTGCACAATTCTTAAATTTACTAAAAGTCACTGAATTATATATATATATACACTGAGTAGATTTTATGGAATATAACTTGTATTTCATTAAAGCAGTTAATTACATTTTTTTAAGCTTTTATTTATTTTTTATTTTTTTTACAGGGACAGAAAGAGAGTCAGAGAGAGGGATAGAGAGGGACGGAGAGACAGGAACGGAGAGAGGTGAGAAGCATCTATCATCAGTTTTTTGTTGCCATTGAGACACCTTAGTTGTTCATTGATTGCTTTCTCACATGTGCCTTGATCGCGGGCCTTCAGCAGACCGAGCAACCCCTTGCTGGGGCCAGCGACCTTGGGTGCCATATAAATTACTTTTTTAAAAAAGTAAAAGATCCCATCAGTTTAATCTCTTAGTCCAAAAGGGAGGAAGGCTCAGGCTCACACAAGACAACTCACGTTCTTCAAGCCTACGGTGCCATATAAAAATCTAAACACGGGAGTAAATAGGGGCCAGTATCTTAAAGGCCACCTTGGGATCCCACCTACTATAGTGGGCTTATCAAGGTAAGAAAAGGAGAAATTGCCTCTAAATCCATATACCATAAAATGACTCCAATGAAATTAGGAAGGTTTCATTAATATAAAATAAAATAGGGTTCCCGGATATGCCTTTGGAGTGTCATTTATCTGTGTCAGTGATGTTCCCAGATAAACACTTAAAGAACTGCATAGATCATATTTCCAAGACTGTCATAAACTTGAAAAATGGGAACTATTGATGCACTTCCACTTGCCGGTTGCCTGTATTATTCAAGATTGAAGGGAGCTCAGTGGGCTTCATAGTAGTAGGAAGGACCGCAAATTAATAAAATAAAGAGGGGGAAATAAGCCAAAATCAATCTAACTACATGGCCTCCAACATAAACAAGAAGCAATTAAGACAGGTAAGAACTATCTGATGAACTCTGATATGCTTCCAATAAACACACTCCACCCAGATAGCAGAACTTCCTGTTCTACAGCTTATCAAGAGAACCAAAACTCTCCTATGATTTGGCCAAGAGACTGAGACTTTGGGAGAGACACCAGAAATACACAAGCACAGAGAAGAGGCCACATGAGGATACAGTGAGAAGATGGCCAACCATAAGGCAAGAAGAGAGGCCTGGGAGAAACCAAGCCTGACAACATCTTGACCTTAGACATCTATTTTCCAGGACTGTTAGAAAATAAATTTGTTCCCTAAACCACCAACTCTGTGGTATTATGTTACAGCCACTATAAACACTAATGTAATCCTTTTCTTTTGGGCATAAACTTCCCGGCTATTCTTGTTCTCACTAGAAGAGAACACAATGAATCATGACAAAACAAAGATACCCAGAAGCTTACCCATTTTTTTCATTCTCTTTACACAAAATTGTGCCTATATGGATAAAAGTTGTAAAGCAAGCTAATATAACATTAAAGAAAATGTCTTACTCTCTGATCTGACTTAAACAAATGGTCACAATGAGCATGAGGACTAGGTCTTAATTTAGAATTCTGTGTGCCTTGAAGTTTCCTGATGGAATGTGACAGAGCAGAAGCCCAGGCCCTGGCCAAGTGCAGCTCTGTCCCACCTTACAGCTCTGTCCCACCTAAGCTCTGTCCCACAGCTGCAGGAGCCTCACCTGCTCCTGCGCTACCATCCCAACCCATCCTCCAGGTTCCACCCACATTACCCACTTTGCCCAACTCCCACCTGCAGTGCCCCCAGTCCAGGCTTAGGGTTATGTATAGTTGTGGTACAGTCCGCTCTCAGGTGGATGAACCTTGGAAATACACCCTCAAAGCCAGAGTGAGGATATCAGGGCTAGAGACTCTGAAGTCCCAGTAGCATGGTGTAGAAGGGAAGTAGTGTCCTTGGCCTTTGATCTCCTCCATTCGGTAAAGGGGCATGGCTTAAAGAAGGCCACAGCAGGGCCCATTACTAAACACCCCCCTGCTTGGCTTTAAAAGCAAACGTTAACAACCCGCAAATGGTAACACAGCGGTAACTGTTGGTCTTCATCTTATTGATCCAACAGTACCAACTGACAGGCTGCTCATTCGCCTTCAGTCTTCGGATGAGTTCGCCACATCCTCCCACTTTTAAAGTTAGTCTCCCCGAGGCTCAGTCCTTGGACCTCGTCTTTTTTCTATCTATACTCACTACCTTTCATAATCTCATTCCATTTTCATTCTTTTAAATACTATCCTGTGCTGGCGATGCCCAATTTATATACATATTTAGCTCCAATCTCCTCCCAAAGTTCCAGTCTTCTAAATCCAGCTGCACCTTCCCATTTCACTTACATGTCTTACAGGCATCGCAAACCTAAACGAACGGAGGAAATATTCTTGATGTTTCCAACTGCTGTTTATAGCAACTTTACCTTTCTAATTGCTTAGGCAAAATCCTCCTTTGCCTCACAGTCCCCACTCTGCTCACAGCTACCATCGCCTCTTGCTGGATTATGGCAGTACCTTCCTGTCTGACCTCCCTGCTTGTGCCCGTGCCCTTGACATCCCTGCATCTCTCCCAGGGCCAGTGCTCCTGTAAGGAAGTCAGTCAGTTAATGCCCTGTACTCCTCAACATCTTCCTGAGTCTATCACCTTCACAGTAAAGACCAAGGTCTTCAGAACAGTCTAACAAGGGACTCCCCCTGCCACTGCTTCCCCCATTCTTTCTCCCACCAAATTTTCAACTCCTTTCTGCCTTGCTCTCTCTGCAACAATTCCATTGGCCTCATCCATGATTCCCTAAGCCGGACAAGCTCCTACCTCAGAGCCTCTGTCTGAAATGTTCAGCACCTGAAAGCACAAGGCTCACTATCCCCCTTCTTAAGCTCTTGACTTAGATGTCACTTTCTCAGGGAGGACTTCCTTGATCATCCTATTTATAATTATAACCCTGTCTCTGCTTAACATCTTCCAAGTAGTATATGTTTTACTTCTTTAATTTGTTCCCTGTCTCATCCAAGTCCCCAGCCCCTCAATCATAGGACAACTAGATTATAAGACACATGAGAACTAGGATTTTTATCTGTCTTGCTCACTGTTGTTTCTGCATAATCTAAAATAGTGCCTAGAGTTGATTAGGTGCTCAGTAAATATTTGCTTAATTAACCAGCATGCACAAACTTTTAAGGTCCAAAACATGGAAGTCGGTCTTCAAGATCTCCCGCAGAATGCTGCTGCAGCTATTAACAAAAGTGACTGTGTCACAGAAAGCTAGTCCTCTAAGGGTGGCCAGTAAGGAGAGCACAAAAGTTGAGTGGTAACATGAAGAGTCGAAGGTACACTAGTGAATGTGTGGCTTGGTGATCACATATTATCAGCCATTAGATTCCTTATCCTTTAAAAAGTGCTATTGCTAATTTTGTTCTTGAAACAGTGATCATATGTAATTTAAGGTATTTTAGATAGTCAGGTATGGGATTATAAAATGAAAAGTGGCATATAATTAGTTTAATAAATCTTCATCCTGGCATTTGAGAATTTTAAAAGTACTTTATCAGCAAAAGGTCAAAAAGCACTAGCAAGAGAAGTTAATAGCTCTCCTCGTACAATATTATACATGCTCAATGATGAGACTGCCACTTTTAAATAATTTGGATAATATGAAGCATTTAAAAATCCTATGCATGTTATCTCCTAACAAGTGTTTTTAAAAAATACATTTTATTTTTTTAAAAAAATCAATCCAAAGAAACCTCCTCTCAATGCATTCATTGCACACAAAGGCAGAAACATTAAATACATGTACTGTACTGCCAAACACTGATTTATTACTAACAACAATGTTGATCAAAGAAACCCAATGTGATATGAAAATAAATATATTCTCCCAGGTACATTCTTAAATGAGAAGGTACTTTCTACGGGGATGGGATAAGTCTGTTTCTGTCACCTGGCAAAGTAACGGTTTGCATGACCCTTCGTGCCCGCCCCCCCCCTCAGCACGGGGAAAAGGTGCACTGGCTCAGTTAGTTCTGTAGTTACTAGCACAGTGACTTCAGCATCATGCCAAGCAAGTCGCCACATCCAACACTGTTCTGCATAAATTATTCGCATCATCTGCCTGGCCTCTGAGGAACGTGACAGATACTCAGGCTTTACAACAAACTTAAGGTGTTTGTTATTATTGTAGGTGATTTTCTCCCTGACTCCAGAAGACAACAGTTATTAAGCCTCACCCATTTTTATCCTGGATGAATAGGCACAGGGAGTGGGATTAGTCAATTCTGAATGAAGGGCAGGTGGGGTAAAGACAGCTTACACAGAAAATCATAAATTTCCAACTCTCAGAAATTATTAGTCTAAACACCGGGCATTTCTACAAGATGGAAAAAGACTCAAAAATCATGGTTTCCAACGTTTTGGCATGATTTTGCTGATTTGCATAAATTGATTAAAAAAGAAAAAACTTGTCAATGTTTCTTAACCAAACTCAACAGATAAGAAAGCCTCTTAGAAACACAAATTGGGATCCCATTCAAAGGTAGGTTAGCTCTCTCCATTGTAGATCTATGCATCTGGCAATGAACTAGAGATAATATTTTCATTTTAAAGGTAAGACTTTTTTAAAAAAAATTTTCCATTGATTTAAAAGAGAAAGAGGAGGGGGGAGTGGGAGAGGAAGGGGAAGGGAAGGGGAACCAGAAAAGGAAGGAGGAGGGGGAAAGAGAGGGGGAAGGGGTTAGGAAGGAGGAGTGGGAAGAGAAGGGGAAGGGGGGAGAGAGAGAAAGAAGCATCAACTCGTTGCTCCACTTAGTTGGTCCATTTAGTTGTGCACTCATTGTTTGCTTCTTGTAACTCCCCTGACTAGAAATGCTTCCTGTGACTTCATTGTGCTAGGACAATGCCTCATCCACTGAGCCACACAGCCAGAGCCTGAAGAACTTAAACAGTCCGATGTCCGGTTGTGAGCACAGGGCTCCTGAATGAAGGGTTTGCTCCTGGCTCTTGCAGGGACAGTGCTAACATGTATTCTTAGTAGCGCCCAAAATACCTCTTTGGCTCCTCGTAACCAAGAAGGAAAGCAATGAACAGTCCTACGATACAGAACAAGTAGTATATCTAAGAAACACAAAAACTTGGTAAATTACATTGCATTTCCCAATTTACAGATAGGAAACCACAGCTGAAAAAGACACACAATCTGAGCAAAGTCACAGAAGGCAGAAAGCAGAGGCCAACGAGAACCAATGCCAGGCTGACTCGATATAGAGACGATAGCCTTTAGTTGTCACATAGAGTAAGTATAGTAGGAAGAACATGTCCTTAGGATTTAAAATTATAGCATCCCTTCATCAGTCCAGATATCTAAATTCCATCTTGACCTTGAATGTAAAATAGTATGTTACAAGGGTCGACTTAGTTTAAATCACTCGTTAAACCACCTCTATTATCATTCTCATCATATCTGGGGAAAAAAGCCAATTCATCCTACTTTTTTAAAAATGTGAAAAACAATACACATAAAATATGCACAGCAGGTACAGAAAAAAAGCTAGTTATTTGGGACATTGGTGTGTTTTAAAATTCTTTTTCACTTCCACATTCCAAATTCCCTAAACTCTGAACAGATCAAAGTTTTACAGATTATCCCTCTAAAAAAAAAAAGAGAGAAGAAACACAAATTAATAACTATTTAAGCATTCTGTTTCATCATGATAACAAACAGATGGTTTTAATATTCTGGAGGCTAATTCCTGAACAATTAAAAACACAGCAAGACATTAACATCTAATGAAACATTTTAACTACCAGTATATGCATCTGCCATTAATTCCCACACAGTAAGGTCTTGGATCTCCTCAATCTGTTCTTTATTAAGGAAAGTTTTCCACTCTGAATTTAGTGAAGTAGAGAATTAACAACTGTTTTCAATCAGCAGTCAGCAGGCTATTTCACCAATGTATACTGAAACCATGTACACTATCAGACTTAAATTTATTCTTATGATGGCTTTGATGTACACACATTTGCAATTTAAGAACAGATCCAACTTTCTAATTAGGTGTTTCCCCAAAAAATACCCATGCCACATGAGCCCTCTGGTGTACAACAGAAACTCTCATTGAGCTGTTAAGTTCAAAAGGTGTGTTTAATGAGGCAGCTAACTTTCGACTCCGATGGCCAACAAAACCCAGACTGCAGCTTCTACTAGGGCAGCAATGCGGAAAGGCACCAATCCCGAGAACCTTGAGGGACAACGGATAGACTACATCCTCGAAGCTGGCAGGTTAAGACAGGATGGCCAGGGACCACGAAGCTGCTTTCATTTTCACGATAACAATGATGTACACATGTGTTTGCTGTTCTACAATTTCCTAGTAAGTGCACATAATTTATCTTATTTAATCAGCACATAAATCTTCTGAGGTAAGCAAAAGAAACTGAAATTCATAGATGAATGACCCCACCTAAGACACCAAGAGGGGAGTGGTGAGCTGAGCTAGAATTGGTCCCTGGTCTCTAGCTGAATGACTACAATTTGCTTCACTGAGCTACATGTGGGCTCTTATCACAACAACCTGTGAGGTACATGTAATTATTACCATTTGAAGGCTAAGTAAGTGGAGGCCCATGGTAACCCTAGGTTAAACAGAAAGGCTTTTAATCCCAGAGTCTGTGTTATTGCACGCTCCCCGCCAGAGTGCCATCGTCACTCATGAGCAGTGCAGATGTGGCCCAACCAATGGCATGTGTCTGGTCCTCCAGGCAAAGAGCAGTTTTATCACTTTGTGATTTAGTGAAAAATATCTGGGGGGTAAGTAAGCATTAGCAAATTAGCAATAAATAATTATCTTTGTAAGTGAAAGAAATAAATGCCATCACATAGCTTGGCTATTTTTTACAAACAGGTTTCTCAGTTATGAATTAGCAACACATAATCTAGCAAGGCTGAATCTTAATTCATTAAATGTATTAATTTAGGAAGTTAATGTTATAAAACTATCTCAAATTTCTTCATAGAATGGCTAGCAATTAAAACATTCTTCAATACAGGATTTTTTTCTTTTCATCATATTAGCCCAGACAAGTAACTGAGAATACAATATTACTTACTTTAGCCATTTAAAGAAACTTAGATTCATTCTGAAGAGATTAAAAAGAACTCTAACCAACTAAAGTTAATTCTATAGGTGCCAGGCAATTCTTGGCCAATTTATAACTTACCTGCTACTCTTAGCTCTGGATATTAAATATAAGATTTTTAAAAAAAGATGAGAGCCTGACCAGGCAGTGGCTCAGTGGACAGAGCATTGGTGCCCGGCTTGAGCGTGGGATCATTGACATGACCCCATGGTCGCTGGCTTGAAGCCCAAGGTCGCTGACTAGAGTCCAAGGTCACTGGCTTGAGTAAGGGGCCACTTGCTCTGCTATAGCCCCCCAGTAAAGGCACATATGGGAAAGTAGTCAATGAACAACTAAGATGCCACAATGAAGAGCTAATGCTTCTCATCTCTCTCTTCCTGCCTGTCTGTCCCTCTCACTAAATAAATAAATAAATAAATAAATAAATAAATAAATGTAGAAAGGCATGTAGAGTAGCCAACTTATCCAAAAGGCTCTGGATAGCCTTAGTGCTTATGTGTATAAGACATGTACATTTATGTGTCTGCTACAGACCGAATGTTTGTGTTCTTTTTAATTGTGTACATTGAATCCTAATCCGAATGTGACATTAGCAAGTAGGGCCTCTGACAGGCAATTAGGTCACGAGGATAGAGATCTAGTGAGTGGGAGTGTGCCCTTACAAAACAAACCCCACATAGCTCCCTCACACCTTCCACCAGGGGAGATGTGAGATACGGGGGACAGAAGGCCACCCCTGAGGGACCAGGAAGTAGGCCCTCAGCAAACAGAATTGGTCTGTGCTTGAGCCTGGAGCTCTCAGCCTCCAGGACGGTGAGATATAAAGTCATGTTGTTTATAAGCCTCCAAGTCTATGGAATGTTGTTACAGCCACCCGAACGCACTAAAACAAGGCACGTAAACATATACATGCACATACACGTCACCTAAGCCAACAAAGAAATTACATCATCAAAACTATCTACATAGAGATGCTGCAGGAATGGTAGCTGGTTGCTTGAAAAAAAAATCACCAAAAATATTGAACAGTGCAATGTAAAGATTATATGGGCACTTACTTCACACCTCTTAGTACTGTACAACGCAAGTTTAATGATGCCTTTAAGCCGATTGTTATGAGAAAATGAATACATAAATCTATTTTTAAAAATACAAAACTGGATATTTTCCTAGTAATCAGTAATAAAATAGTATATTACATGTAGTATTTACCCAATATGTATCCAGAGTCATAATATGGAGAATATTTTCAAAAACAGTAAGACAGTATATTGTCACAGCAGTAACTACTGATGATATGGGAAGAAAATTCTAGTTGGGAGACATATTTTTAGCAGAATGATATACAGAACAAAAAAGAAATACCTCCAGACACACTGAGAGTCACCCGGATACCCATTCTCTACTTACTGAGGAGAAACACAGAGGGATGGGTCTGTACCTTTCTTCTTTTGGCAGTTCTTATAAAAATTCATAAGCCAGATGGCATTCAATAAATGCAAAGAGGTAAAGAATTTAGTTTTATAGAAAAACATCAATTAGCACAGGAAAATTAGCAATTAAGCAATCATTATACAACATATATCAATATTCCTAACGAGTGAGCAGACACACAAAATCTCTAGCCTGAACTGTTAGAAACAAGCACTTGGAGCCCTACTTTCCTCCCGGGAAAGGTCAGTCTGAACTTCACCACAGCGGTCCTGGGGGCCAGAGCACTTCTCCACCCTCCTGTAAAGAAGTCCTTTCTGGAACTCCTTAGTTGACCTGTGGTCCAATGCAATTTGCTTTTTCTATTCAAAATATTGAAAATTTACCAACTTTTCCTGTAAATGAAATTCAGTTTGGTCCTCTCAAAGAAAAGAATTTTTGTTCAGCCCTTGCAGCTCTCTATATCCAGGGACTTTGTGGTCAGGTCCGGAGGGTAATTCAGTAAGAAAAGATCTATTTAGGCTCCACTCCAGGTTCCATCCGTAAGGATAGAAGACCAAGCCCAGAAAACACCACGCAGGGATCATCTGTGCAGAGATGGATATAACCGAGCACTTTTGTTGAGGCTCTACATGAAGATATGAAACTCCAAAAGGCACTAAGATTCAAAACAATAAGAGGCCCAGGAAGTTCAGTGAGAGGTACGATAAGCATGGTGGTGGTGTGCGGTGACATTTCTGAAGTAATCAAGACAGTGACCAGGGGAAGAGCCACTACTGAAGCAAATTGTGACCTTAAGAAATCTCCTTGTTTGAAAGCTGATGCTTTCCCAAACTCTGGAATCCTATTTAAAATATATTTTTATTTGCAATTTTTAATTGCTTCTTCTCTACCCCCCCCATTTTCCATTAAACTTTACGTGCCAATAATATGTTTTACAAACACAGTTTCATATGAAATCCAAATCAGAGCCTATGGAGATATATGTAAGTAAATGAAGGGGTAATACTGCAAGAGAGCACACACTTGTATCAATTATACCATTTTATCATCTCTGGGTTTTTTTTTTAAAGATTATATTTATTGATTTTAAAGAGAAGAATAGAGAACAGAAAGCCATCAACTTGCAGTATGTCGTTGCTTCTGGTATGTGCCTAGACCAGGTAAGCCCAGGGTTTTGAACTGGCAACATCAGCATTCCAGATAGATGCTTTATGCACAGCGCCACCACAGGTCAGGCTCATCATCTGTTCTTATTAAAGTTAATGAAATGGATCTCACCACTGTAGTGACAGGGAATGTCAAAAGGAAGCATTTGCAGAACCTAACTTTCCTAAAAAGATCTCTTAAATTTAAATGTAATTGTAAAATAGCCATCCTTTCTATTTACTATTAAATAGGGTTTATAATTGAGATAGAACATATTTTTTCTGCCCCTACAAATACAAAAGGTCATCTTAAATCAGAATTTCTGATTTCTGTGAAAGAATTAGCTACTTCCTATTCCCCACAATCTGTGATATCACCAAGGCTGGGAGAAGACTGTTCAGTAGGAAGCAGGTACAAGAGGACCCAACAGCCAAAGTCACTATTCAGAAACATTTCTCTCCAGAGTTCCCTTTGGAAAAAATCTACCAGGTAGAAAACAGTGAAGAAAAATGTTTAGATCCAGTAATTTCCACCTCAATTGATTTTTCATTTAAAGGACAGTACACAAAAATTAACCTTTACCTTTAAACTTTGAATTCCACCAAAAGTATGGATGATACATAATTTTTGGAGTTGACTGCATATATGAGGGGTTCCCTTTCTTATTTCCTTCTCCTAATTTCCAGGCTAAAAAAGGGAAAGGAAAAAAAGAGGTGTTTTTGTTTTTGGTGGTTTTTTTTTTTTTTTTTATGCTGATGAGATTACAGAAACACTTCATGGCCTGGACCTTTGTCCATGGAATAAATGGCTCAAAGGTATAATGACAGGTAAGAATTTACAAATACTTACACTCTGTGGAAATAAAAACACATATGGAAAAAGAAATAAATAGTTTAAAACCTCTGGGTTCATGAGGTCAAGGAAAAATAAAAGACATGGTCTATGTCCACGAACTACTGGAGAATTGCAAAGGTAAAAAAATGTTTTCCTTGAGTTTTTTTTTTCTTTTTTACTTGAGTGAGACAGAAAACCTAGTGAAACCCCCAGCTGTCCGCCACTCGTAGCCCACAGCCAGCCATGGCAACAGCTGCACAGCTCTGTTGTAATAAACTGGAACAATTTAATAGCTTTTATTGTTCTGCAGTGGTGTCTGAGCATAGCCACTCTCTCTGCCTAGGACTCCAGGGCCCCGCAAGGGCAGCGGTGAGAGAAGATCTCATTTACCTAAAAGCACTTATAAATTTTTAATTTGCTTTAACAAGTAAATTAACAAGTCCCTCATTCAGGCAAGTTTTATGGCTTCTTGCCACTTGGGGAAGGCCGTAAAAGTTTTATAGATAATCCAGAGCTACTGAGGCTGCTCATAATAAATTGTCTGTTTCCTGTTATTTTATCAAACCACTGGGCTTCTAATGACTTAAAGTCACAGTTCCCTTATATTCAGGCTTTTTATGAGGCCATATTTATAAACTCCAAAGAATACCTTAAATTATACAGGGCCCTTGCTAAACATTACAAAGACTTTTTTTTCTTTTTTTAATGGGAGCTTGCTTACCTTAGCTCACGCCCTGCTAATAAATGCTGCAACATGTTTTGAAGACAGCATGCCAATTCTACTATTATTTAAGATACTGCCTTAGCCAGAGTTTCCATTAGTAAATACTTTCAGGTAGCTGCAACTTGATCTGATCCGTACAGGCTCACCAACATCTCTGCCTATTGGAGTGTGGTGCTTTCTAGACTGCTGACTTTGTTCTGGAAGGGAGCAGCCCGATGACCACGTGCGGCATGCTAAGCCTCAAACGCGTGGACCAGAGCTTGACCCTGGATGAACGTTCAATTTAGCTCCTGGTTACCAGCAAGCCACTTAGGCCTGCATGAGCTAGAAGACCGAGCGTTAGGAAGGAACAGGAGCAAAGGCACATCTCATTCACGGTTTCCCCTCGATGGCAAGTGCCTATCATCTGCTGGGAATGGAGCTAGCAATGTGTATTTAGAGGAGTGAATATTCAAATTGATCCTAAGCTATCACACTTTTATTAATTACACAGATCTACTCCGCATTAGAAATCAATGCTGAAGCAAGGAGAATGGGAAATGTTCTCAAATTCAATCCCTAACATGTAGAGTTAAGTTAAAAGTGCTAGGTGGCCCAGTCTTCTTTTGTGATGACCTTTTTATTGTTCACATGTGTGTACATACACATAGCACATAGTAAAGATAAAAAGGCATGCACATGCTTTCTCTATTTAGTCTATGGAGAAACAGGAGCTTAGGAAAAAGTCACACACCACCCAGGATAGAATGATCGAGATAAGTAAGGCCTTTAAACAAAATAATTCAAAAGGCCAAGAGATCACATCACAGTTCATGCAGATACAATGTGCATTGCAGGATGCACACTGATTTCTCATTTCATTCATATTGATTCCCCCCGCCCCCAGAAGATACAACTTCACAGATTAGCATCACTCAGTGTAATCTCGCATGAATGTTCATCGTTTAATGACAGTTCTTGTGCAGCTTCACATTTCTGATTCTTCTTTTAATTATAACACTTTGTTCAATCATGCAGAGTATGAACCTGTTGGCCCAGGAGTCAGAACCCCGTCACTGAGAATGCATTCATAATGATTCTTTTCGATTTCTTCCCTCTCTGGGAAAACAAGTAACACAAGACAGAAGATATAAAAAAGAGGATGCATGATAGCAGAGCTAAGTGTCCGTGCCACCACAGGTCACATTCCAAGGATGATGTGTACATAGTGATACCAGTTAAAACCCCATTTCTACCCTAACTTCAATGTTATATTCTAATTCTTCTGGAACACTCTTAGAGACAGAGATGGGATAATTTCAAGTTTGTACATGAACTTCAAAATGATCTTCCCTCTGATTTTCTTTGGTTGGCCTCAATAAATATTACTCCCTCTGGAAAACCTGAAGTAGTAACAGTGAAAATAAAACAAACTCATGAGAATAGTCCTTTACAAAGAATTTCCCCATATATGATTTCACTCAACCTTCACAATACCACAAACCAGTACAACTGTTTCCAATGTGCAGATGTGAAACTTTGTTCAAAGAGAATGTCTAGTCATCCCAGTCCACACAGCTAGGGAAAAACAGGCCAGCTCCAGAGAACCCGGAGTAGCGTAGATACCAATGAAGGTGACAACATAACAAGATCTTTAGTAAACACCACAGGGTCTATATGTGTTTGACAGAATATTCTGCTGGAATGCTACCTGGCTGCTCTTAGAACTAGGTGCTAAATTAGTATCTAGAGCAGTGGTTCTTAACCTTTTTTGAGGTACCAAACCCACCAGTTTCATATGCACATTCACTGAACCCTTCTTTAGTGATAAATAAAATATGATTTTTTTTTCCAAATTCAAGACATAGGTATATGTTTTTTTACTGGTGCACAAAATGAGCCGTGCATGAACATCACCTTGCTCAAAGAACAAAACCAACAAAGTGCATGAACTCACAACAAATGACGGTATTACTTTATTCTGGCCTCCGCGGCAGAGGCTTCTCCGAACCCCTGAGACCGACTCATCGAACCCCTAGGGTTCGATAGAACCCAGGTTAAGAACCACTGATCTAGAGCTATGTGGATCAGGTGGCTTTGCTCAGTTCCATAACCAACCCAGCCACTTTATTCATGGAAAACTGCAAACACCTCACTCCAACTAAAATTAGGCAAGGTGATTTTTCTTTTGAGGGCCTATCACAGAGTTTATAGCATATGGAAGTGTTTAATAAACTTCTGTTAAACAAAAGCCAATACAGTAACTGGGTATATAGTTGTATGGTTATTTTTGTCTGTCTGTACAGCTGCGTATAAACTATAATACAGTCAAGACTGCATACCTTTATTTTCACTATTATATCCCTAGTGCCTAGCATAGTATCTGGCACATAATAGGTATTCAATAAATGTTTGTTAAATGAATGCATACAGGGTGAGACAAAAGTAGGTTTATAGTTGTTTATATGGAAAATTCTAAAATAATTAATAAGAATAAACCCTGTGTGTTGCCTACTCACAACTGTAAGCTTATTTTTGCCACACCCTGTGTATTTGTGAATGACAGAACTAGCCTAATGCCACTCGTAACAGTATCTCTAAAATAAAAAGTGTCATATCTTCCCATAATGAGCACTGCAGAGCACTGTCTCTGAATATGAAGAAAAGCATTATTAGGCCGGCTCCAGGAAGTACATGTGGTTCCTAAGACTTTCACGTGCATGTGAGTATGCACGTGTCTACAAAGAGAGCCTTACCCACATAAACCACACACACACACACCCTTCATCTGTGATCTAATCCTTTCAGATTTACTGGTGACCGCCTTTCATTAATCAAAACCATTAAAGAATATTTGCCCAGCCCTCTGCTTGTCTGTAGCAGGCAGCTTGCCAAATGTTGTTTCCACAGAAGTAAATGAGATCATTCCTTTGTTGCACCTAAGTCCTTTAGAACTCAGGAGTTTTTCAGTTCACATTTCAGGTTAATCTTTTCCTTTCTTTAAGAACAGAACATCCTCTTTGCAGATCTCCCTGAGGGCCTGGTATTTGCAACATCAAACAGAACACACAAACCATTGCACCCACTTCCAAAAGCCTATTATACTGTCAACTGGCTTCCTAACTGCAACCAAGGGAGAGGCTAACAGACTCCTAAGTCCCCCGCCCCCACGGGCTGCTGGAAAGTATCCATGATTTCTCCAAGCTGCCACTGCATTTTGTTGCACAAAAGAACTCCTAATAAGATGGGCAATAGTCCAAGAAGAAAAAAAGCAACTTGAACTCACTAAGTATAAATCTCACCCCCCCCCTTTTATTTCTTACTCTCTCAAACTTTCAATTGTTGGCAGGCTTTGAGGGTGGGGGACTATCATGCATGGCTACCAATGAGTCTTTTCCATACTACTTAATGAATCATAATAAAATACAGATCCACAAAATACCAAGACCAGAACAGGGCGAGAGCTGGGGCAGCGCCTCGCCGCACATACTGCATGACTGATGTTTTACTATTCACGTCGGGATGCCCAGGAACAGCTAGAGTAAAAAGGGGGAGGAAAACAGGCACAGACAGGTTTTCAACTTTCAAATCAAACAAGCATGTTCTGCACATTTCCTTTGCTTCTTTAGAATCAATCCAGAGTAATACAAGCCTGAGGGGAATCTACGGCTGCCAACTGGTACCAGCAGGGATTCACCTCGTTAAGTGTTAAAGGAGTTCATGAAAATATGTTCCATAGGACACCTCCAATGGGCCCCAAGTAGGCCAAGGCTTGCAAAACATTCTGGAAAATACAAAACAAGCACTCGCAGCGCGCGCACACACACACACACACACACACACACACACACACACACACACGTGGGTGTAAATACATAAATCCCCCCAGGTGGAACTTTAAACCATTTATTTCCTCTAGCTGGACAGATGTTCCTGTCTCCTTCCTGTAAGTTGCTCCCTGGGGAGAACTGAAATGTCCTCACAGGGCTGCATGTCAGAGAAATGGGAAGGACGCTGGACAAGGAGGTGGGAGAGCAGGCGAGAGGCGGTATGTGCCGTACCAACAGCTGCACATCTGCATGTCCAGAGTGAGTCAGATCACACAATCCTGTCACTTCCTTCAGCTGGCCCCAAATCGCCCTCCCCAGGAAGGCTGACCTGTCCTGACACAGCCGTGAAGGCTCCTGCACACACAGAGTAGTAATGTCTTCCAGGCGCTAAATCAATCCTGGGTGAAGTCCTCCCAGGCTGGTGCACTGAGAGAGTTGACAGAAGTTCTACATTCACGCCCCAACATACTCTATAAACGGCTTACATGTTCCCTGCCACCTGGACGTTTGCAAGGGTCACTTTTCTTTCTGTTTGATACAGAATCTCCTGGCCATAAGCCGAGGCCGCCTCACGGCTGAAAAGGGGTGACGTGCTCTGCGCGAAATGCATTAGACACAGTTCACCTGCACATGCCCTTTGTGTCTCCTCATAATCTCTTTTCTCTCTACTCTGAGTTAATCTTTCAACTTATAAATTGATAAGAAATGCATCCACTGTGGATAATTTCTTCCCTTTAGAGCAGACTGTTCTCTCATGCAAAGCCTGTCCATAAAAGTGAGGAAGATGAGACAGCTGTATCATTCATCTTGTCTAAAAAAAAAAAAAAAAATACTGAAACTGTAGCCTGGATGGGCGGGTGTTACTGAGCTAAGCAGAAATTACTGTGCACAGTTTTTGATTTTTATTTAACAACTCATTGTGTAGCCTTGCTGAATGGAGCCCCCAGACAGACCCAAGGACCTGCAGCTGATGTTCCATCAGGTTGGAAGGTTATGTTAGCTGCCAAGCCTGGAAATGGAGCCCTCCCCTGCACAGCAACAAAACGGTGAGAGATTGGTTACAGCCATAAGTAATTGATCTGTCTGAACATACGGGCTACGAATCAAGGGATTAATACTCATGCTCCATCTGGGCTGCATTGCTCATTTCCCTCTAGCTCTCTGACAACAAAGACATGCCTCTTTCTTTGGGGACAAAAAAAAATTTTTTTTATTAAAATCTTTACACAACTTAGCAGCAAAGACTGCAAAAGCATCCTAGAGACTTGGGGAGAACGGGAGGTGCGGCCATCCGAAGGAAACCATCCACAGTTTTCATTTGATCTTGTTTTCATCTCAAAGCAGTCACCAGCCTGCTTCCCGTGGCCAAATGCACTTGCCCCTCAGCTCAGCAGACGTGGAGAGGGAGCCCCACTAGTGGAGAGAAGTGGGTGAGTCAAGCGGCGGAGAGCTTACAGGGAAAAATGAAGTGGGAAGACATCCAAAACTGCAGCTGTGCTGGCCCATTAAAAAGCTGAAACTCATTCTGCTGTTCGACCTCATGCTTATCACCACATAACTATTCATCAAAGAAATTTCAGTGCAATTAATTAAATTATTCCCATGTCTGTGCCACAGAGTCGTTATTCCAATATCAGCTTTCACTCACACTCTCTTAAGCTCGTGTCTGCGTGCCAAGTCACTACTCTGGGGCTGTCCAGTCTCAATAAAGCTGTGCTCCTCACCACTCACACAGGCGATCATTTCTCTCTTTTATTGCCATTTATTTTCCACTAGGATTTTGCTGCCAGTATATTGGCAGGACTTCCAGTATATGGATGTAATGAAATCTACCACAGACACTTAACACGGGGTCAGGATGGAGCTCAGCTTATGTGAAGCTGTAATATAATAAACAAATGCTTTCAGAAGGAGGATTTTATCAGCTCAAAAATAGAACTTGGTATCCTCTGGTACCAAGTGCAGAAATAGTTGGAGTCATTTGAAAATTCTTGTGATAATTAAGTTTATGGCTCAAATATGCCTAATATAGGAAATCTGAGCCATAGTACAGATTTCTTTTCAGCTGTCAGAGCTGGCTTATTAAAAAGAAAGAGAATAAAATTGGACTGCTGAAATTAAACTGCTCACAAAAATTAGGGGATATTTTAAAAATGAATGTGAAGCCATAAAATATCCCCTAATTTTTGTGAGCAGCGTATGATTTCTATATCACCATCTTCTTAGTCACAGACCTGCAAGGGGAACACGCACATGATTAAGGAAATCTTAGCTGTTGCCTGCAAAATCTTTCTCTGCTAAAACTATAGCAGAATGTAAATAAGATTAAGGGAATAATCTGCTCTAGATGATAACTGGCAGGTGAATATTTAAAGCTGTCCCCTTTCCCTTGCACACCACCATAGCAAATTACAGGACTGGGACAAAGTGCACACCTATGGATCTTTGCAATAAATGCATTTTAAAAAATAGCAGGCTTCATATAAATTCAACATTGGAAAGCAGCAGACATTTAAATGCTGATGCTGACTCCCAAGTGATAAGCCGGTGCTCAGATGACCACCACAGGACCCAGAGGGGCCACCACATCAGGCCTGAAGACCATTTATTTACTTCTCACCTAACTTCCAAGAATTTCAGGTGGTACAAACGCCAAAAAGGACAATAAAGGCAGAGGTTCTAGTACTTGAGCTTCCTTAAAAAACTCGGCAATCCCCAAGCTTAAAACTGAAAACAGACAACGTTTTGGTGGACATACAAGAACTGAGACTAGATTTTGTCATTCTAAACATCAGATGCTTGGTAGTAACTTCTTTGTGAACTATTCAAAAATCTCTTCATTATTAGTACCTGGAGTACATATTTCAACTGAATTATTAGGCAATGAAATGATAAGTTGAGGATAATCAAAATAACCTAACATTTTTCTAAATTTGGAAAAGAAAACCCAAAATACTATAAACAGCCAAATCTAAGAGGTTCAAACAAAACTAAATACCAGAAACAAAGAAAGGTATACCAATGCAGAATATAATCTGATTACTCATAAGGCATCCAGAGAAAAAAGACATTATATACAGAGGAAAAAAAGAAGAGAGAGAGTAGCTAATTTTTATATAGAACACAATGCAATTGAGAAGACGGGAACATTTTAAATCACTGAGAGAACAAAACTATCAGCCCACAAATTGATACACAATTAAAATACCTTTCAAAAGCAAAAGTAAAATGAAGACATGTTCAGAACTATAGAAGCTGAAAGAACAAGTCACCAGCAGACTTACTCTGTAAGAAGCATTAAGGGGTGTCCCACAGTCAGAAGGTAAGTGACAACAGACAGAAACAGGGATCACTCCAGAAGAAGGAAGAACACCACCAATAGTGTGCAACACATTTTGTTATTTAAAACATAATTTACCAAGTAAAGTAGTACAGAGTAGATAACATACTTTGAAGTAAAAGACGTGTGACAATGAGACACAAAGAGGAGGCAGAAGTGGAAGTATGCCACATAGAAATTGATGTAGTATCACTTGAAGAAAAACTGCAATAAATTAAAGATATTCTATAAATCCTAAAGCAACAAGTAAAATAGCACAACCGTTAGGCCAAAAATGGCGATAAAATTTAAGTGTTTAAAACTTAACCATAAAAAGTCATACAGATCGCAAATGGTCAAAATATTCACAATTAAAAAGGTAAAGATTGTCAGACTCAATAAAATCAAAAGAAGACATGTTAGGAGAAACACAATCTAAATGTAAAGACAAAAATAGGTTAAAATCAAAAGGATAAAAAAGACACACCACGCTAATACTAATTTGAGGAGAAAAAGGAGTAGCTATATTAATATCAAACAAAGTACATGTCAGAGAAAAAATATGCTATAATAATAGTCAATTCATCAAGAGGATATAACGATCTTAAATGTTTATGTATCTAATAACAAAACTTCAAAATAAAAAAAGCAAACACTGATGGAACTGACAGGAGAAATAGACAAATGCATAAATACAGACAGATTTCAATACCCCTTTCTTAATCATTGACAGAATAAACAGATCATCAGGAAGCTATAGGAGATTTGAAGAACATGGTCAACAATAATTGACATTTATAGAAAACTCCAACAGCAAAATACATATTTTATCCAAACACATAAAGAATATTTACTAAGATAAACCGCATCCCAGGCCATAAAACAAGTCTTGATAAATGTAAAAGTATTCAATTTCTAAAAGTACATTCTCTGACAACAATGGTATTATAGGGGAAATTAGAAAGAATTCTGAGTTAAATGGGTATTAAAATACAGCATATCAAAACTGGTGGGATCAAGCTAAAATTAGTATTAAGGAGAAATTTACATTACCATCATTCTTTGAAAAGAAAAAAGGTTGCAGAATCAATGCCCTCAGCTTACACAATAACAAACTAGAAAAATAAAAATAAAAGCAAAGATAAGTAAAATAAAAAAAATAAAACCAAAAATCAATGAAAGAGAAACTGAAAGACCAAAACGATTATCAGTAAAACCAAAACATGGGTCATTGAGAAAAATCAATGAAATTGATAAATTCTAACCAGACTAATCAAGAGGAAAAAAGAAAAAAAATGAATTATTAATATCAACCCTGGCTGGGTACCTTGATTGTTTAGAGTGTCATCTCAATACATCAAGGTTGCTACTGGTTTTCTCCCTGGTCAGGGAATATGCAAGAATCTACCAATGAATGCAAAAAAATGTGGAACAGCAAATCAATATTTCTCTCTCTCTCTCCCCCTCCTTCTCCTCTCTAAAAAATCAGTAAAAAAAGTTTTTAAATATAAAAAAATTATGCAGGTCACATCAGAGCAGATTCTAAAAATATTAACCAAATACATAAAAATATAAAGGAAATCTTATAAACAATTTGACACTAATAAATTTGAAATGAATAAATCCTTTGAAAGACATAAAATACTAATAATCACCAAAAAGAAATAGAAACCGTGAATAGTCCATAATTTATTTTAAAAAAATAAATTGTAGTAAAAACTTTTTCCATAATGAAAATTATAGGTCCAGACAGCTTCACTGATAGATCCATTAAATATTTAAGGAAGAGCCTGACCTATGGTGGCGCAGTGGATAAAGCGTCAACCTGGGAACACTGAGGTCGCCAGTTCAAAACCCTGCACTGGTCCGATCAAGGCACATATGGGAGTTGATGCTTCCAGCTCCTCCCCCCTTTCTCTCTCTCTCTCTCTCTCTCTCTCACTCTGTGTCTCCTCTCTAAAATGAATAAAATAAATATTTAAGGAAGAAACACCAGCACTACACAAACTCTTTCAGAAAATTGGCTTTTTATAATGCCATAATTACCATGCCAGCAAAACAAAAGTAAATGAAAGAAAATAAAACTACATAATAATAATTGTATTCAACAATATTCAAAACAATACATTATGATGGAATGGCGTTTATCCCAAGGTAAAAGGTTGGATTAACATTTGAAAATAAATCAGTAAAATTTATACTAGCAAACTAAAAAAGAAAAAATAGCATATGATTATTTTAATAGATTCATATACATTATTTACCAAAAAATCTAGTATCCATTACTGAAAAATAATCCCATAGCAAACAAGAAATCTAAAGGAGGTTTCTTAACTTGTAAGAGAATCTATGGAAAACCTATGGCTAACCTCCTACATAATGGTGAAAAACCTGAATGCTCAGTAAAATGATAAGGATATCTATTCTCACCACTCCTAGTCAACATTGTACTAGAGATTTTAGACGTATGACTAAGAGGGAGGGAGGGAGGGAGGGAGGGAGGGAGGGAGGGAGGGAAGGAAGGAAGGAAGGAAGGAAGGAAGGAAGGAAGGAAGGAAGGAAGGAAACGAATTAATTACAGGCTTCCGGTTCATTAGGAAGAAGTAAAAAAAATCTGTATTCACAGATGACACTGTTGATTATAATTCACAAAACTGCCCAGCACCTACAAGAGGGTTTATCAAGATTACAGGATATATAATAAATATACAAAAATCAACTGAATGAATATATACTAGCAAGGAACCATCATAAATTGACATTAATAAAACAACAAAAAGTACCATTTACAAGAGCATAAAAAAATACGGATAAATCTGACAAAAGATGTAAAAGTTCTATATACTGAAAACCACAAAATATTTCTGAGAAAAATTAAAGAAAATAAAGAAGTATAATGTCAAGAGTCAAAAGATTCAATATTTCTAAGATGCCAATTTTTTTCCCAAATTGAACTACATATTCAATATAATCTAAATCAAAATCCTAGTAAACATTTTTGAAAAAATTATCCAAGTAATTCTAAAACTCAAATGAAATTTCAATGAACCAAGAAGAGCCAACAATTTTGAAAAAGAAGAAAGTTGGAATGCTAACATTACCTGATTTCAAGACACTATAAAACTATTTTAATCAAGGCATGTGGTATTGGTACGAAGACAGGTCAAGTTCAAGAAGCTTTATTCAGAGAAGGGTGAAATTGTAAATATTTTAGGTTTTAGAAGCCATATGGTATCTGCCACATTTTTTTCTTTTCTTCTTCTCTCTTCTTCCCCACCCCCAAACTTTCAGAAACGTAAAACCTTGCTTAACTACTCACTGGTGATACAAAATCAGGCTCCACACTGTATTTGGCCCATAGGCCTGAGTTTGCCACCTTAAGATAAACAAATTGATCACTAGCATATCCTTGAGACTCTAATAATCAACCCACAAATTTATGGACAACAGATTTTTGACAAAGATGCAAATGTAATTCACTGGAGAAAGGACAATCTTTCCAACAAATGGTGCTGAGATAATGCCCTACTGACCTTATTTTAAGTGTTAAAAAGGATATACTGAATAGTAGTCTATTATTTCATGCATTTAATGCTTAAATAAGAACAATGAAGGAGGTACACAAAACTAGATTATAAGAGTTTTAAAATATTAATGAAAAAATATTAATACCTGACAAAAATAAATAAAACTGTTATTTATGATATTTCCATATTGCCTGTTGATTGGTATCCTCACTTGCAATTTTTTCACCTATGGACGGAATTCTACAGGGGCTTAGAATACACTGTTGCATAGATGAATGTTAAAAAAGAGTAAAGAATGTAATTTTGTGATTTCCACATTGGAGGCTGCCCAGGCGCCCTCTTAGAGAGAAGCCTGATTACAAGTGCCATTTTAACAACAGGTTTGCCAAACTCGACAAAAATTAAGTATTGATTCTGCAGAACCACTGCGAACCAACTGAATCCCACCATTGTGTGTGTGTGTGTGTGTGTGTGTATGTGTGTATATATATGCAAAAAAGAAAATGAATTCAATACTTTTTATAACATACAAAAATTAATTCAAAATGGATGAGAGTGACCTTAATGTAAAATCTAAAACCATGACTCTTCTGGAAGAAAACACAGGAAAAGCCTTGCAGCTTTGGATTAAAAATGATTTCTTAGATATGGCACCAAAAGAATAATCTATTAAAAATTAATAAATCAGAATTCATCAAAATTTAAAACTCTGCTCTTATAAGACACAATTAAGAAAATAAAAAGACAAGCCACAAACTGGGAGAAAATATTTGATAATCATAAATTGAATAAAGATCTTGTATCCAAAATATAGGACTCTCAACACTAATTTAAAAACAACACAATTTTTTTAAATGAGCAAGAAATTTGAACAGATAGCTCTCCAAAGATGATACATTGATGACAAATAAACATGTACAAAGATGATTAACATCAATTGTTACTGGGGAAATGCAATTCATAACCTTTATTAGGTACCTCTATACAACTATTTCAATGACTAAAATGCAAGACTAAACATATCAAGTATTAGAGAGATACTGAAGCCACACAACACTCACACAATGCTGATGGGCATGTGTAACCACTCTGACATTTTCTTAAAACATTTAACATACACCTAACGCATTGTTCAGTCATTCCACTCCTTTTTACCTAAGAGAAGAAAATGCATATTGTACACAAATAGTCATAATAACAAAAGACTGAAAGCAACCCAAGTGGCCACCAACACGTGAATGTATAAGCAAACTGTGATAAAGGTGTAGAATGGAATAGTATGAGCAGTAACAAAAAAACACTGTTTTTCTATTGATATTTGAGAGAAACAAAGGGAGAAAGAGAGGAGAGAAAGAGTGAGAGGAAAGGAGAGTGAAAGAAACGTCAACTTGTTGTTCCACGTAGTTGTGCACCCGTTGACTGCGTCTCACACTTGCTCTGACAGGGGCGGAGACCAGAAACCTTGGGGGTGAGCCAGTGCCCTGAAGATTGAGCAGTTGTCCTCAGGATCGAGCCAGCAATTCTGCGGTCAAGTTGGAGAACTCAGGATCAAGTTAGCAACCTCAGTGCTTGACAACCCTCTATCCACTGTGTCAATGGCCAGGGCAAATATAAACTATTAATGTATATCATGATGTGGATAAATCTTAAAATAAATATGCTGAGTAATAAAGGCAGATGCCCACTCCCCAAAACAAGAAGAGAAGAGAGTACATACTGTTTGATTCCATTTTTATAAAATTTTAGAAAGTACATATTACTCTATGGTAACAGAAAGTAATTTAGTAACAGCCTAAGAACAGGCAAGGGTGGGGATGGGGGAAATAATGGAGGGAGGACTAAAGGAAACATTTGTGAGTGGATGATCATTATCTTGATATTGGTAATAGTCTCATGGGTTTATACCTATGTTAAAACTTATCAAATTGCATAAATATGAGCAGTTCATTATACATCAATTATATCTCAATGAGGCTGTTAAAAACTAAAGCAAAACACAATAGTCTACAATTACAATTATATATAAAGAAGTTAATTTGATCATTCATATAATATATATACACACAAATGTGTGTGTGTATGTATGTATGTACGTATGTATGCATGCGTGCAATGTGTTTGGGCAGTGAACATTGGAAAACCATGGCCTTATGAAATCACCCAGAAAGTATCAAGAAAATAAATTATCAAGGAAAGAGAGGGCCAGGAATAGAATCACAGGGGCTGAGGTGGAGGTGGGAATCCTCATTAAAAGAAAATCCAATAATCAATGATTTCACAAACCAGAGGTAATTCCACGAAGTCTGAGGGAGGAAGGTTAACCGTTTTGGAAGACCAAAAGCCCCTACACTGTAAAGGAATGTCTCTACCTTGTTGACCAATGCACCTAAGCAACACGTTATGTAATAGGCACTGGATACAATGAGAAATAAACAAAATCACTAAATTTTATGATTTATAATTTACTGGTAACCTTATATAGAAATGTTTTAATAGAAAACCAAAGTTAGTCGGCACTGGTTAAGGACTAAATTGGAGGCAAGAAGGTGTTCGGTTAACAGGAAATTCAAGAGACACAGCACTAAAAGTTGTTTCTCCATTCAAAGTTTCCAAGGAAAATTCAAGTTTTTAGAACCACTATATACTATTCTTGAACTTCATACACGGTTCAGAGCATTTGGAACTATTTCAGTCCCTTGGAAATTCCATCATTAAACTCAGAAATACTAAAAGTCCAGCTGTATCTATAATATTTTTAAAACATATGCAACAAGTAAAACCTCCCCTTTCCTCTAAGGAGACATGTTATCTTAGCTGGACTCCTGCTTTGAATTAGAAATGCTCTCCCCTCCCAGAGAGAGAATGAGTTTTTAAAAGTTTTAAAGAGAAATTTCCTCGTAGGAGAGATTACAATACATCATCCATATACCATAAAATTTAATTTGGAAGTTCCAAGTATTAGCAAGTCAACATTGTAGGCACATAGTCAACCTGAGATTGAAAAGCCATTTTATCTCCTCAGTTACAGTTTTAGGATTAATAAAATTATTTTTGGAATAGATGTGGAGGCAGAGAATCGCAATGTTAATAATACCTCCGCCTTCCAAACACATACACAAAGCAAATGAAGAACAAAACACCAGACAGAGAAATCAACATTTTAAAACACATGCATACTGCCTGGCCTGTGGTGGCACAGTGGATCAAGTGTGGACCTGGTCACCACTTTGAAACCCTGGGCTTGTCCAGTCAAGGCACATACAACAAGCAAGCAATGAACTTAAGTGAAGCAACTCTGAGTTGATACTCCTCACTACTGCCCTTCTCCTCTCTCTGTAAAATCAATAAAATAAAATCTTAAAAATAAATAAGTAAAACACACATACATACGTATATCAAAAGGAAATCCAAACTTTTTTCTTTTCTGAAAGTTCACATTAAACCAGAGTGAACTTGATTCTCATTTCTTCACATTTACCATTCCATGCATAAAACTCTAATTTCCATTTACTAAAGGGTCTACCTACCAACTTGAACAAGCACATTATGTTGCTAAAGTGGATTATACATACATTCTTTAACATTGAGTCTCAGAGATTAATAAAAACAACTTCTATATAACCAAAATTCTCTCACAAATACATATTTTACTTGAGCTGTCTCAGCTTGTTAAGTAGAAAGACACAGACCATTTTGCTTAAATTTCTAATCCTATTTAAAAAAAATCTGTCTTCATATTTCAGGAGGTTTCATTTATAATAATGTTTCCAGAACAGTAAATTTCTTTTATTATTGCATTACTTCTCAGAACAAGGCAAAGGAAAAGCTAGCCTCCACCTCACCTTTGCTCCGTATCCCTCATGGGTTACTCTCCAAGAGGAAACCATAAACAAATAAATCCTCAAGCACTTGCTACTTGACAGAAATGCTCTGGATAACTAAACTGCCTGCTTTGTGTCCAAATCTCCTCACTCTATCTTTCAATCCGCTGGATTCCGAAGTCTTGCTAAGGTTCTAATGATACTTAACACCTCTGTTATCACGTTTTGTAATTTTGAATATGGTAGACATGCTTAAAGACTCAATGAACACTTTGTCCTTCAAGTGCTCTATAGTAGCTGGTATTCAAAACCCCTACTTCATAGCCTATAAGCTGGAAGGTTTCTAACATTGCATTTGATTCTTTCACAACGTTGTAAGTAAAAATCTCACCATTTACACATAAAATCCCATTTGGGTTTTAAGAGTCTGATGCTCTATCTACCAAATGAGCTAGCCAGGTTCTCCCCATTTGATTTTAGATAGTAATGTTTAACAAGGAGCTCCCTAGGAAAAGATGAATGCATGAATATATGTACATGCATTTATTACAAATTTTCCTGACATAAGGCTATGTAGCAAATAACTTAGAAGTAATAACAAAGTATATTATACTCTTTATTGTAAATTGAAACATAACAGACATTTGATTTTCATAGAATGCCTTCTGTTGTCATGTTAGGAACTCCAATATCTATAGCCAGTCTATGGCAGCCACTGCAGATGAGTTAATTCTGATGTGAACCTTGACTGCTCTTTTCAACCCTGTAAAACTGAAGTGGGACTAAGACATATGCCAGAACTTCACCTGTCAATGACATGAATAACTTTTCTGTTGAATTGATATTTTAATACGGATAGAATATTTCCTTATATTTTATACAACCCACAACATAATGAATGCAAATATTACACACTTTTAAATTTAATTGTATTAACATTTTCTTCACATTTAAAAAGAATTCTTGATCAGCAACAAACCAAGAGTCAAATCTGGATCCTGTACTATTTACCAACTTCTGTGGTATAAATGTGCCAATCATGGCTAATTTCAAACTACAGAACTGATGTCACTAAATGCAGGATCGGGAAAAGATGGCTCAGAGCACATCATTATGTAGCATTTCCAACACACAGTAACCGCCAGATCATAGATTACACTGGGGAACAATTTTTTGTTTTCACTTTCAGTTGCATGAGGTTTTAGAACTGTTTCTATATATTTCTGCATTGCTAATTCCAAATCTGAAATCCGTT
Organism: Rhynchonycteris naso; assembly: GCA_037038555.1. Lineage (NCBI taxonomy): Eukaryota > Metazoa > Chordata > Mammalia > Chiroptera > Emballonuridae > Rhynchonycteris > Rhynchonycteris naso. The sequence continues at coordinate 181,375,386 of CM073000.1, read as the reverse complement.
TATTGGTGCAGGCTCTAGCTTTTATGCAATTTTAACTTCTTTTTGTTAGAGTTCATGGCATGCACTGGTTTTTAAATTGGAGTTAAAGGGCAACGACTCTTGGGTTGAACATAACCACAAGGCAATTAATGTTTTACAAACATCACTTTTACATAATTGTAGTTGTTTATAAATATAAAAATTATTATCTGATAAAAACACCCTCCTATTTTGTTTTAAGATTGAATCATGGCTTCTTCGAGTAGGTGTAAATGTAAGAATAGTCCTGACACCTTCTGTTATATATGTGGCTGTTACACACTTCAACATCAAAGGCGCAATATTTCATCATTTGTGACACGTGCATATATTGCCTATTTTCAAGTTCCCCTTGGCGATCAAGACAAGAATTGAGCTCTTCATATTGTGTGTCATAATTGTGAGGAAATGCTTCATGACTGGACAAAAGGAAAACTCAAAAGAATGCCTTTTGGTATTCCCATGGCTTGGCGTGAACCTAAGGACCACAGCAGTGACTGTTATTTCTGTCTGATCCATACAAGCGGCATCAGCAAGAAAAAACGGCATATGATCACATATCCAATATTCCTTCAGCAATACGACCTATCCTACACTCTGAGACACTCCCGGTTCCAGTTTTCAGGGGTTTTATTTCTTGTGAGGATGAAGAAAGTGAACATGGTGATCAAGTGTATTTTGATAAGATGCATGAGAAAATGGTTGTAGAATCTGAAGGGTCTTCTGATGCCAAGTAGTCATTAACCCCTCAGCAGTTTAGCCAACCCAAATTGAATGACTTAGTAAGAGATTTGGGCCTATCAAAGAAAGTAGCTGAGTTATTAGCCTCCAGGCTTCAAGAAAAGAATGTACTTCATCAGTAAGCTAAAGTATCCCATTTCAGAAAGTGTGAACAAATTTTTGTGGGCTTTTTTTTCCGAAGACAAACACTTTGTTTACTGTCATGATATTAGTAGTGTTCTCAGCCAGCTAGATGTTACCACTTACAGTCCAACAGAATGGCAGCTATTTCTTGACAGCTCTAAATAAAGTCTGAAATGTGTTCTTCTACACAACAGTAATGTTTATGCAGTCGTTCCAATTGGTTATTCAACTCATCTGCGAGAAGATTATAATGAAATAAAAATTGTCCTCGACTTTCTGAAGTATGAGGAGCATAACTGGATCATTTGTGTGGATCTTAAAATAGTAAATTTCCTGCTAGGACAACAGAGAGGTTTTACAAAGTACACTTGCTTTCTGTGTTTGTGGGACAGCTGAGCTTGGGAGAAACACTGGACACAGAAGGAGTGGCCGAAATGTAAAGCTCTGGAAGTAGGGATGCAAAATATTGTGAATGAACCTGTAGTTAATTGAGACAGGATCATTTTTCCCCCACTTCACATCAAACTTGACTTAATGAAACAGTTTGTTCAGGCTTTGAATAGAGAAAGTGAATGCTTTCAACATACTATTTCTGCTTTTCCTGCCTTGTCTTTCGAGAAGATAAAAGCAAGTGTATTCGATGGACCTCAAATTTGAACCCTCATATGTGATAAAGAATTTGCCAGGAAGACGAATAAGGAGGAGAAAGCAGCATGGAAGTCTTTTTTGGCAGTTACAAAGAACTTCCTTGGCAACAAAAAAGCAGAAAACTATGAACTTCTGGTTCAAAGAATGCTGTTGGTTTTCTACGACATTGGATGGAACATGAGTGTTAAGATTCACTTCCTGAACAGTCACCTTGATATGTTTCCCAAAAATCTTGGAGTTGTTAGTGATGAGCAGACTTCTGCTGGAGCATCAAACGAGATTGTCCTTAAAAGTACAAAAATGCAACAGCTACAAACGCAAATTTTTTCCTGAATAGAATTTAAATAAGTTTTGCTCAAATTTTATGATTAAAGTGTTTTAATATGTTCTATTTTGAAATCATAGACAAATTCTGATGTAATAGTATCTTTTAAGTGTATTAGTGTATTAACTGCATTATATAAATTATTATATTTTTACAAAGATGATGCCTAAGAAGACATTCTACTTCATTATGTTAAAATTAAATGTTGAAAATTTTACAATAAGATGAACATATAAAATCTTGAATTGCAAAAAACTGTAGCTTACAGAGAAAAACTAATGTCAGATTTGAGATCAGCACACTTGAGTTAGGTAAGAACAAGTATTTTTGTGGATGCAACAAAAATTTTGTTCCCCAGTGTTATCGTAACATGTAGCAAAGTAATTGAGAAGTGATGAGTTCTGAAATTTTATTATAATTAAGTGTATTATGTTAAAAGCAAAGATAAGTTTATGCAACTTAATCTTTCTAAAGGCTCTTTAAAAAGCTGAAGACTGTCTTACAAATTTCCTGAAAATTTAACAGTTGGTTCGCCTGACCTGTGGTGGCGTAGTGGATAGGGCGTCGACATGGGAACACTGAGGTCGCCAGTTCAAAACCCTGCATTGGTCTGGTCAAGACACATATGGGAGTTGATGCTTCCAGCTCCTCCCCCCTTTCTCTCTTTCTCTCTTTCTCTCTCTCACTCTGTGTCTCCTCTCTAAAATGAATAAAATAAAAAGAAATTAAAGGTTTAAGTCCCCTTTAAAAAAAAAAAAAATTAACAGTTGGTTCTTGTGTGTTGATAACAAGCTAGCTCCAGCACACCAAAGCAAATTTCTTTTGTGAGTAAAGCAAGCCTTCTGCCTACCTTTCATTGTGTCCATGATATTTGGGTTCTTCCCATCAGTGCACAAGGGGTGCGTAGGTTACAAACTCCACAAGGTCATTCGCAACCAGGCTGTCCTCCCTGAAGGTTACCAATCTACGGTATGGCTAACAAAGACATTTCTCCAGCAAAGCTAACCCCAAAGCCAGGTTTTCTACCAACCGAGTCAACCAGTGGAGGGGAAAAGGAAGAAAAAAATAGCCCTGGTGCTAACAGTTACTTTACTTTAGAATAGAGATATATAAAGGCTCTCTTAACTCTGACCCACAAAATACAATGAAAACATAGGAACAGACCTGAGTTTATAGAAAGGGACGAACAAAATGCCCAGCAATAACAGAAGCCAAATCCTTCAATACCAAAGTCTTCTCAGTCTAAGCAGGATGCTTCTCTCTCTGTTCTCCCTCTCTCACTTCCTTTCTTCTTCTTCCTCCCCTATTCCCTTTCTTCCTCCCCAGCTCAACCCTCCCTGGGAGAGATTCCACCACGGAACCTTCACCCCCTTTCTACCCTAGAGGAAGCTGTTACTTACACAGCTAAAAAGCAGTGAAGATGAAGACACGTGGTGGGGAGAGCAAGGTAGGCGCAGAGGAGGAGAACACTGCCTGTGGAAGAAGCAGACTTGACCGCACGAGACTGGAACAGGAGCAAAGACTAACCAGAGTTCTGCTGAAGTAAACAAGTGAACGTTCATTGAGGCCTAACATGTGCCTAACCCTGAGTAAGGGCCGTGGGGAATGTAGTGATAAACAGGCTACGATCCCTGACCACTTGCCTAAGTATAAAACATCAAAGAAGGAGACCTTGGAAGATCCCCTGTCGATCTCAGCATTAAATCATCCAGTTATGATGACAGCAGATGACTGTTTCAGGAATATAGTATTCCAAAGACCGGAAAATGTACCCCAGACAAGTGAGGGTCCGGAGTGCAGTTTAGCAGAAAGGTCTGCACAGAAAGCAAGAGAGCAGAAATGGGCAGCACATCGCCACCCATAGGAAGTAAAGCGATCCTGGTGAGAGCGCTCAGCCAGATCCCTTCCACTCCTGCTGATGGACTGGCCTCTGTGCATATATGACACAGAAACAAAGGCACAGAGTCTGAATGCCAACAGTTAACCAACCCATAGGTGTGATTTCTGATAATCTCCCAGGTGCTTTTACTATGGAACCAGCATCAGTAAAAAAAAGACATCTGGATATGCCTCATTTATAATTCACTTTAGCTCAAGCACCTACTTTGTTCCCACTTTGTACAGAGAATGGGACAGGAGACGAAGGTAAATGTGACAGGGTCTCTGACCAATCACATGAAGATGACAGACAGGTACAGATACACACATGGAAGGAATATGTACATTCTGCATGTGAACCATATAAACAAGGCAGGGGACTCAAAATATACCAGTATCTTCCACCGACTGCTGTTACTTGTGCCCACCAAGATCCCCTAGAATCAGTCCAATCCTTTCTCTACATGACAGTCTTTTAAAACAGGGGCCCGCAGGCCGCATATGACCCCTAAGGCCATTTATCCGCCCTGCTGCACTTCAGGAAGAGGCACCTCTTTCATTGGTGGTCAGTGAGAGGAGCACAGGATGCATCCGCACCCATAGTTCCCATTGAAATACTGGTCCGTTTGTTGATTTAAATTTACTTGTTCTTTATTTTGTTTTTGTTCAAATATTGTATTTGTTCCCGTTTTGTTTTTTTACTTTAAAATAAGATATGTGCAGTGTGCATAGGAATTTGTTCATAGTTTTTTTTAATAGTCCGGCCCTCCAAAAGTCTGAGGGACAGTGACCTGGCCCCTGTGTAAAAAGTTTGGGGACCCCTGTTTTAAATAACTGAAGAAAGTTATTATACAACTAGATATCCCTCCGGGCTAAATTATCTCCAGTTCTTTCAACCATTTCTTTCTTTATTTTAACTTCCTTAAAAAAATAAAGCTTGCTTTATTGATTTTAGAAAAAGAGAAATGGGGAGAGAGAGGCAGGAACATCAATCTGTTCCTGTGCGTGCCCTGACTGGGGAATGAACAAGTCAGTGACCATTTCTAATGGGACATGAGTTGGAGCCTCTCCAGCCACCCGGATAACCCTTCTCTGCATGCACTCCAATTTCAGCACTCTCCTACTTTCATTCAAACAGGTTGTTATTCAGCTATGTTTTCACAATCTGTGTTTGTTTTATTTTATTTTTTAAATGTATTGGAGTGATACTGGTTGACAAAATTATCCAGGTTTCAGGTGCACAATTGCATAGCACATCATCTGTGTACGGTGCTGTGTGTCCACTGCCCCAAGCCCAGTCTCCCTCCAGCCCCACTTACACCTCTGCCCGCCTCTACATCCCCCCACCCACTGAAAGCACCACACTGCTTTCTGGGTCCAGGAGTGTTTTTCTCTTTGTTTTCCCTTTTTGCTCCATCTCTCCACTGTTCCCACCCAGCCCCCGACCACTCCCCACATCACCTCCCTGAGTCTGTCTCTATTTCGCTTGTTAGTTCATTTTGTTCATTGGATTCTACATGTAAGTGAAATCATGTGCTCACTGTCTTTCTCTGATTGGCTACTTCACTTAGGATAAAGGTCTCCAGGTCCATCCAGGCTGTTGCGAAAGGTAAGAATTTCTTCTTTTTTATGACCAAGTTAATATTCCATTGTGTAAATGTACCACCACTTTTTTATTCACAATTTGTATTTATATTACTAAGACATAGTATAATATTTCAATCTGCTAGATTTAAACTATTGTTCCAATCTGGGATGTTTTAGGACCTTGCTCCTGTCACCCAGTCAGGCAATCTCTCTCTATCAGGTTACCCACATATAGGACCCACAAGCCAACCCAGATCTCACTGAAGTCACAAATAAAAATGTTGATAAAACTGAATCAAATGCAAAGGCCTACAAACCACCCTTCACATTCACATAATTATTCACCACGTTATAATGCTGCCTAACTACTCCATTCTTACCGTCGGGCTTCTCCATGTCCTCTACAAAGACTCTGACAGGCTTTGTAAAATTCCTGAAGACATCCAGGTACACCTCATCTAAGACATTTTTCTATTGCAGGGATCAGTCAAATATGGCCCCACCGGCCAAACAGTCCACTGTCTGCCTTTGTTTTCTTGGATGCAGCCCTGTTAATTCACTTACATGTCATCTGTGAATGCTTCTGTGCTGCAGTGGCAAATGTGTAGTTGCAACTTAGACTGTGTGACCCCACAAGCCTAAAGTACTTACCATCTGACTCTTTATAGAAAACTTTCGCCAGTCCATGTTCTGAAGGAAACCATTTCACATATAGCGTAACATTTATGTGAACCCATACTGCTTCCTAGGGATGAATGACTATTGCTTTGACAAGCTCTCCGAAAGCATACATTAGTAACATCTTCCACAATCTTTTCTGGGTCAATTTACTTGTCTGTGGTTTCTAAGATTCACTTTCTTCTCTCTTAATAAAGTCAGAAGTATTCAGGTCTTTATATGTACATTGAAAGATCTGAAAAGACACTGTCTTTGGACAATACATTCTATGGCAACATTGGCATACGTGTATCTGTAGTTTATCTTTCCATATACTACACATGGTTTACATATTCATGGAATATATGCAATACTGAGAGCCTTTAGCAACAAGGCATGTTGGGCATCAACAGTAGGTCAGCAGAGAAACTGGAAAAAGCTGGAAGGAAGTATAAACCAGGCTAGTAATGCCAACTCTGCATTGGGTCAGCCCTCCCAGAGAAGCTACCGTGCAAAGTCTAAATTTCTAACGAGGTGAATTCAAGGGGACATTAACTAATTAACTCTCTTAAGGGCTCAAAATTATTGTAGGGGCATAAGTACAGTCAGTAGTAATCTCTGGCCTGTGTTCATACTGTTGCCAATGGGACAGCAATCCATTGATTTGGGGGGGGGGCACATTTTTTCTGAAAAATCCAGCTCTTAAGACTGAATTGAAGGTAAAATACAGGTCTGTTCCCCAGGAGAGACACTGGCAAATGTCTGGTGCGTCAGCATCCCAAGGATGTCAAGGAAGAAATCTCAGCTTACTGTGACTAGGTACAAATAGAAATGATTTGAAGGAAAACTCAGAGATATCTTTATAGGACACCAGATAAGCACTGAGCTCATCCGAAAATGGATTAATTCCAGATACCACCAAATGAGTGAATTTCTAGTCCCTGACTATTAGCTCTAATCTGGAAATTGGTTAAGCCAGAATTTCCAAAACGTGCATGACGATTTATGTATCCTCTCCGATGTAGGGCCAGTGCCTCCAACACTAAGAAGTCTTGTCTGTTGACCGCCATGTGCGGCACAAAGATACCAGTTTCTACATGTGCACGGTGAGACAAGAGCTGAGAGCACTAGACTAAGCTAAGCTAAGCCATCAGATGACAGGATTTCAGTGTTAGTCGTTAGAAGGCTGGACCAGGTGGAGGATGACCCAGTGGAGAAAGAATTCTGGAGTAAACGGGATAATAAGAGCAAGCTAGATATAAACCACAAGGACACTAATCATAAGATTTTTCAAAGAGGAGTACACAGAGGCTTTCCAAATGAAAGGAATGGTACAAAATAGAGATAAGATGAGACTAAGTAATAATTTTATAAATGGCCACTAATTTTTTACAGTGTCAACTAAGGGCATCATGGCATTAATGAAGAATATAACAAAAACCAAAGTAATTAGATGGGATTAGTCTTACCCAGAGAACAAGGTAACTCGCAAAAGGACACTGTATGTACAATGAAAGAAGAAGGGGAAACTCTCAGATATCAAAGAGTGTCTAACCAGGTGGGCAGAGATGCCCTACGGTTTTTGTAACCACTGCTAGGGGCTTCTACCCAGGAAAGCAGGGAACTGCAAAAATCAACTAAACCATAATCATTACACATACTTTATAAAGACTCATAATATGTTCAGTTGACAAACAATTCTGCCAAGTAGCTCTTCTACATGTTGATCATGTCAACAAAATTAATTTGACATTTACAGCTATTTTGAGAATAAAATGCAATTGCTTAAATTATTTTGTGGAAGCAACATGAGACAGAATTATTCCGTTGACAAAATCTAATTAGGTGTAAATTATTTCAGGTCATATGAACTATAAAACCTTTCAGAGGTAAGTATTTTAATTCGAAGTGGCTCAAAGTACTATAGACTGTTAAGAGGCCCGCAGCCTCCTGCACTACTTTACATTTCTGTCTCCAACAATGCCCCCTATCCCAAAATACCGGCCTACATGTTAGTTCTTATTCTGCTTTCTTGAGCCTGTGGTTGTTAAGCAAGAAGGGAAGAAAGAAAGAAATGTGTATGCTAAAACTTTTCACAAGTTAATTCATTTTTTAAAAAAAGTTGATATAATTCACATGCTATAATATTCATTTTTGACATGGAGTGTTATCCCTCCAGTTCACAGATAAAGATACTGAGGCTCAGAAGGATTAAGTAATCCTTCTAGAAATACAAGTTGGAACAAAAGTAGGTTTACAAGTTGTTTATATGGACAATAATACAATAAATAAGTAATAATACAAGAATAACTACACTCCTCATTGTAAACCTACTTTTGCCCCACCCTGCTTGTATATGCAGGAATATAAACGCAAAACCAATAAAATCTTCCATATTCAAGGCTGGGTATCCCTTCTTGAGAACCTAGAAAACTGAGCCCTACAGTCAATTCTAGACATCAAATGCATGTATTTAGAGAGGAACTTAAGTCAAGAGCAGAAATCTCTTTGCAACCAATGACCATGCATGGCATTCAATTCAAGGAGGACAAATACTGGCCAGCCCGAAGCACTGTAAAGGAAGAAGCAGCAAAGGGATGCGCTGCAAGAGATTATGTGACAGAAATGTGAGGAAAAGAACAAAATGGTGATGGGCGAAGATGTGACTTGGGGGTGAATAGACTACGTGGTAGACAGAGATGTATTGTAGACCTAGGCAGTTGAAACCTGTATAATTTGGTTAACCAGTATTACCCAATAAATTCAATTCATTAAAAAAAAAAAGAAAACACTAGAGGTTCACATACAGTACATACATGCTCAATGACTGCTTATATTTGATTTAGTAAAGAACCAAAAATTTTAATGAGAATGAGTTAACACTGAAATCACTAGTGAATAGGGCAACATTTATATATCAACTCTTCTTTGAAATGGGATTGTTTGTCTTTCCTTCCCTCAGAGAGAGAAAGGAGATAACAAACAAGATTATTTTGGAGAAAGGTATGCAAAATAAAAAAGAAAAACATCCAAATTTTGCTTTATAAAGCGAATGGCAACAATACAGAAGAGGCACATTATTCAAGAGTGTCTCCTTGGAGGCCAACCGGTGAAAGAAACAGCACTGTCATTAGGGCGATGATCTGAATCCTTGGGTAAGTCAGACAGTGCCTATGAAATTCTTCCTACTGTCCTTTAAAATCTTTCTTGTAAATTACTACCAGTGCCTCTCTGACGTCAGAACGTTACTTTGAGCTGGACCTCTAGTCTAGGTAACACTGAAGGCTAAAACCAAGCCTGGCCACTAGGGAATAGGGAGGAAGAAATCACCTGTCATACAATGTCAATTCTTTGGCCAGTATCTGAGAATGGCCTACACGTGAAGTTCACGTGTATACACCCAGGCACATGCTACCACCTGAATAGTGTGGTGAGACACACGCAGTCCAAAATGGAAGAACCTGGGCCTCACACTGGGGCTGCTAAGCTTTCCCTAGTTCACACTCTCATTTTTCTTCTAGAAAAACAATACTGCCATGATCATCAGTAATACGAAAGGAAGGGCTGGCAGGGATCTGGGGAGAAGAGATAGACAGAAAAGGAATAGAAGGAAAGTGAAATTAAAAAGGGGGCAAAGAAAACCCATTTGTAACCATAAAATCACGTCCCCATTTTTGTCAGTGTTCTCCTCCAATTCTCTGAGAGTTAAAGGCCGCTGAGTAATAGGGCCTGCAGAGTGTTCCCTTGGGCCGCAGCCAAGGCCAGTAACCCTGCTATTAGAGACCTGCCAAGCTTTGTCAATGCAATCTGCTGAATGCCTTGAGTGACAAGCGATCAATATTCTCCACTCTCATGGGTCATCACAGGTGACACAGGCCTAAGTAATAAAACAGCCCTGGCTGCCTCCTCTAACTTAAATGCTTCCCCAGCCACAATATTTCTTTTTTGTCTAAACGCCTCTAGCTAAATTTCTCACAGATCGAACCATCTGATGGGGATAGAGATTCTGAGGAATTGCAATGTGTCTGAATTGATGCTAGCCAGTGAAAGCTCAGTAGACTGAAGAAATAGGTTCAAATAAATCGAAAATGACTAGCTACAGAGTTGTAATCTGCCAGCATCAGACCCTGTAGCAACAAGCCACTATGAAAAAAAGCATGCTGACAGCGAATCACCACCAAGTCACCTGCTGAAACAAGAACCCATTTTTTTCCCCACTACTGTGCTGATGATAGGCACTTTCTCTGTGACATCTCCCTGGTGGTGGCAGGGGAGGGGGCAGAGGCAGGAGTTCCTCATACTATAGGGAGGACTCAGTGTTGTCTGCCATCAGTAAATACCCATTACTCCAGAAATGAGGAAGAGCCTGTCCAGGCGGGTTTCAGAGGAGACATGAAGGTGTGCTGACTTCTGCACCACAGACCAGGGATAAGCAGCTCCCTGAAGCCCACTGGCAAGGCTGCACAGAAGGCTGCCCCTTACAGAGGACCAGCCACAGAAAGGAGAGCCCTGGAGTGCTGCACTCATTTGTATGAAGACTCCAGAAGAGCCTCTGGTCCAGGTTCCCAAGTGGCAGGAGGTTCCTTAGATAGGATTTTCTGATGGAAACCTGAAGTCGACGGACCATTTAACCAAAACAGTGGATTTATCATAGACTAATACGTCTAGGAGAGACCAAGATAGGTCTTAAGAATGCTTCTAACTGCCTCAGAGAAGTATTATATTTCAAACAATCCACACTATTTTTTAAATTATTTTTTAAATGTCACATTCTCAAGTTTTAAGGTGTTTTACTGTACCTACTGAATTCCTGTTAACCATTTAAATACTTTCTGGTCAAACAAAAAGAAACACACGTATCCTTGGCATTCCTCCAGCATCCTACGTGTGCCCTCAAGTGGACAGCACAGGAACCCCACAAGTCCTGATGCTCCCCTTTCCCCCTTAAACACTACTGCAGAAGGGCACAGAGAATCAGAGAAAACACAATCTTACAGAAGGTGCTGCTGAAAGCCAGTCTCCAGGTGCCCCTTTAAAAATAAGAGTTTCGGCATTAACCCTGCATGGAGTGAAAGAAATAGAAAATAAAGAGGTTTATGACTTAATTCTTGGTCAGGCAGACTTGCTCTCATTTCTTTTCTTTTTTTTTATTAAGTGAGAGGCCGGGAGGCAGAGACAGACTCCCCCGTATGTGCCCTGACCAACCGGGATCCACCAGGCAAGTCCACTATCAGGTGATATTCTGCCCAACTGGGCACTGATCCATTGCTTGGTAACTGAGCTATTTTTAGCATCTGAGACCATGTAGCCATCCTCAGCACTCCAGGCAAACTTTGCTCCAATCAAGCCATGGCTGCAGGAGGGGAATGGGGGGCGGGGGGAAGAAGCAGATGGTTGCTTTTCCTGTGTTCCCTGACGGGAAATCAAACCCGGAACATCCATACACCGGACCAATGCTCTACCACTGAGCCAACCAGCTAAAGCCCATTTATTTTCTAATTGTGTTTAAATTGTCTTTTATTCTACATGTTTTACTCCTTATAATAGTTATAAAAATCATCTACATTCCAAAAAGTATACCAAATAAATTTTTTCCTATTAGAACAGAATGGTCTCCAATGATACTCAAAAAGCTGGTACTGAGTCAGCATATTTAATATTTTTTATCCTGATAGTCACACATTATAATTTTTTAAATGATAAAATAGTCACTAATAAGGATTTTCAACTTTAAAAAAAGTGATCTTTGATAAAAGCTAACAGAGAAACTCTCTCTCAGAGGGAAAAAAAAAAGTTGTGATTCAGACTCAAGATTATTGTCCTCTACTAATAGGAATAAAATATTTATTACAAAGGAAGTAGCTAATCTATGATAAGCAATGTCATTTGATAGTTCTCACAAACTAAACTCAAATAAAGAAGTATAATGTAGGACAGGATTACTGGGATATACATTTATTGGTAACATTAAAGCCTGGAGAGTTAGGATTAATTACAAAGGAAGAATCCGACTTAATTGATTCTACATTACATAACTAGGAATTAATGGTGAAGCTGCGGTCCTAAAAGACGAAATGGTCAATAAATGGATGTGTGAATGCATCTGTGAGAGTGTCCAGAACCTTGTGGGACTTAGTAGCACTCATACACAAGGATTCGGAACTAAGGGTTCTCTGGCTAATACATACCACAAAGGACAGAGGCCTCGCTAGCCCAGCTCTACCCAAGCAGAATGAGAATTCTGTTCTGAATAAACTCTCAGGAACCCCTAATCGAGGCTAACTTCTGACTCTCTGACCTCCAGAGAGGTCAGGACTCTTGTTAATCCCTCCCTAATCACTTGTAGGCCTTGGAAGGCCTCAGGATCAGCTGGCCACATACTTAAAAGGACAAAGTGACTTTAGTTAGCTCCCCATTGCTTCAGAAAGAGACATGGAAGCATTAAGATGCAAGTGACAGTGAAATGTCTTAGTGGTAAAAAGGAAACTCTAGGCCAGGATGACTGCACATCAATCCTTCTGGATTACAGCTACTTATCGAAAGGTCTCGGACTAAGAAAGCATACTTCCACAGAAAGTGCCGACGCCCACGGCAAAATGGGAGATCACTTGGATTGCATTCTGATATGTCTGCACATTTCTCTGTGGTGAGTTAAGAACTCCTGCTTTGGTAAGAGGGCACCTCAGCCAGAGAACTGATAGGAAAGCAGAGTGATTATATTAATCACCTTGTTGAGATGACTGCCTTTCTTTTGCTAAGCCACATTCATTATTCAACAAATAGTACTGTCAATTACTCTGAAGATACACAATAGTATCCTGACAAGTTGCCGCTACTGCGGCTCTAATGTCAGAAGGAACCCAAAGCATCTATCTAACACCCTCAGAAACAAAATCATTGTTGATTATAAAATGTAATAGATACTTCCTGTGGAAGATAAGTCTACCTGTGTTCTGCCAATCTAAAGATAATCACTGTACTCATCTGGGTGCATTTTACTCTAGTTTTTATTTATTCTTGTTTTCACTGTCTCTTTCTATAAACATCAAATAATACTGTTTGTGTGTGCATATACTTTTGAATAAAATTAACATATTGTAACTATTTTCCCTTGGAAGTATATTCTTTGAAAGTATCACTTAACCTGAAGCACTGGCATGACATGGAGTATATTGTACAAAGTTTTTCTTCATATTCGATTACTATCTCAGCACAATGCCCTGATGAAGAATTACTAAGTCAAAGTGTTAACATTTTAAAGCATCATAAAACATTATAAAATGGCTTGTATAAAAGTAACTGACCCACTTTGTTTTTCCCAGAAGTGACTAGTCTCACTTCTACAAACTTTATTAATTTCGTATGTGGAAAAATGGTACATCCTTGCTACTTTTAATTGCATTTCTTTAACTACTAAGTATACTGCATTTTTAGATATTTAATTCCCACTCTCATTCCAAACCAGACTTTACTGACTGGCAATAAACTGAGCTAATTTGACTGAGAGAAGGTAAATGACACAAGCCTTCAGTGGAATTAGTTTTGATAATGACCGTCTTGGTTAAAAGGAAGCAAGAGAAAATATAAGTTAATCACACTGCACTTTCCATCTCTTTTCCCCCGGTAAATAGTTCTTCTTGAAGAAGAAATGATTACCATGAACTGTCTAAGTGGGAAAGATGTGTATCAAACCTGACATCACATACAAGCCTCCCGATTGACTTTGCATTGACTTGGATACTGCCATACTCTAGGGTGCTACAGAGACTCTTAAATAGATCTCAGACAGAAAAAGAAAGTGAGTTTCAAAATGTTTAGTCCCAGCCCTAGCCACACTCCACTGGTTCGAGTGCCATCCCCATATGCCTAAGTTGTGGGTTTGCTCCCCGGTCAGGGCACATACAAAAATCAACCAATGAATGCATAAATAAGTGAAATAAAAAATCAGTATTTCTTTCTTTTCCTCTCTCTCTAAAAGCAATCAATAAAAAAATTAATTTTATGTAGAAAATAAAATTTAACAGGATAACACTGATCAATGAGAGTATATAGGTTTCAGGCAAACATTTTTATAGCATTTGAAGTGTTGATTCAAATGTAGATACCCATCACTCAAAGTCAAATCATGTTCTGTCATTTTATAGCTGTCCCTCTTTACAACATCCCCCCACCCCGGCCCCACTACCCTGCATCCTCCTACCCCCGTTAACCACTTCACTTTTATCTATGTCCATGAGTCTCAGTTTTATATACCTCCTATGAGTGAAATCGCACAGTGAAACTTCAGATGGGTCGCAAAGGTGGTTGTTACACAGAAAAAAGAAGCATCCAGTTTTCATTTATTTCCTCTATCAAAGGTAATCTCAAATATTTGTCTTCCCTTGAGAAAAATGAAAATCAAGACCAGGTTGGAAGAAAGAACCATTCATCTCCAAAATAAAAAGGAAAATACTTTCAGGGGATATCTTTTTAAACAAATCTTAGTGAGTGAAAAGTGTGCCATTTATGATCAATCACTATTGAGAAACCAGTCAAAAGTAACTTTGACTACCTTGTTAAGTATGCACTTTTGAAGTAAAAATTGGTGAGACAGCGCACATGTGGTTTTGAACCATGATTTTACAAAAATGCTTTTAAATTATGGCAAAATAATCTGCACTGATTCATTTCTTATTATACCACCCACTCTTCCTGCAGAACGCAAAGCTCTATCCATGAGCAACATCACTGCTGACACTCAAGTGAATTTAGGAGATTTAATTTCTTCTTATTCAAATAGATAAATGGTTCTGGCTGACAAAGTTCTCAGCCCAAACAAGATTTTTCTTTTGGTTTTGGTAGACAAAAGGTAAATTAGACCCTCCTTTTCATGTTAATTTAATGCACTGGTTTGGCCATTTGTTACCTTATTTTATCTTAGAGGTGGGGGCAGGGAATTACAAAATGAATGTAATACTTCACCAAAATGAGTCCTGGAGAGGGTTGAGGTGGAAAGAAATGGCTGAGGAAGGTAATGGACAGACTAAGTTTCCAAAACTGATTTGCTCAGATGCTATGTTAGGGTGCTCTTAACAAAGACGTTAAACATGAAGAAAACCCCCTATCTCTGTTCATTTATTCAATCATTTGTTTGTTCACTCACTTCTTTTCTAACAAAAACACCGACTATCAACGCCAGGGTTAAACATATGTACAGACTAATTTCCAGGTTACAACTTAGAGAAGAAAGGCATAACCCGCTGCTATCTGGAGAAACAGGAACAGAGAATGCAACAACTCACGACGCCACCCGCTGAAGTTCACGTAGGGCGGGAGGTGTAATGGTACCCTGCGTTCGAGCTCTAAGCTCCAAGACAAGATTTCACGATGGGCTATCCCCCTCCAGTGATATGACCCTTAAAAAGATGCTTTACCATTCGTGTTGGGAGGCAATCCCAATCCAGAGTCCATCTAATACCATGTGTACCCTTCGGTCTATATGACCAAATTACCCTAAATTACAATTCTGGGTGAAACATAATTATCGGTACATCAAACAGTCCTCACTTGGAAGGTATCTGAGTAAAGAAAACCTAGGCCTTGGCCTCCAGGAATAATAAACTCTCTGGTAAATGTCAGGAAATGGTATTAGTAGTGTTGTGCAGAAAAGATAAACCTCTTTCTTTTGTTCCAGGGCGTAAATGCAGCCATTGTACACTATCCTCTTGCTGAATCTGTGCTGCTTCTATCACTGTATTAAAGGAGATATTTCTGGAGCTGACCCCCTGCACAAAAGCTGGGGCGAGCTGAACTTTGCTGCCTATTAGAGCAAGCAGCAGAGTAGAGGGTGAGCGTCTCAGAGGAGATGGGTCAGAGAACACAGACCCCGGTGCAGGTTAGCTGACAGCACAGGGGAAGGCATTTCTAATCTCCCCGGTTAGCACTAACCACTCAGCATGGTGCACATGTGACCCTGACAGAGGACAAACGGGCCTCCCTAAAAGGATAAAGAGTGGACGCTGAAGTGCAGACACTGACTAAACCCAGAGCCTCCTTCCTTAGGCTCAAGAGGCACTGCAGACACGTGCCCACAGCTCTCCAGGACACGTGCTGGCTCTTCTGCAGTCAAATGACATCTCCTCATCTGATCCTGAGAAACAGATGATGTTCATCCCAGGGATTCAGAACTCAGTCATTCAAAGGCATATTCTAACCTCCCCCTCTATGTTCTGTTGTCTGGAGAACAGAAAAGTCAAAGCAACAATTAGGAAGGTGTCAAGTGAACCGTATTGTTACCCAGTGCAGGGTGATCATGGTTCGCTCTTCCTCAGGCATTCTTGACCGACAATCACGCCACAACACAGTGCAGAGGAAATGTGACCAAGCAGGAGCCTGAGCTCTTTCCTGTGGTGTTTTTAATAAGTTTACAAACACATCCCGAGAAGAGAAGGGAGGAGTGACACACAAAAGCAGACAAAAAGACCCTCCCAAGGAGCACTGCAAGGGGTGCACTGTCAAGTTACTAGCATTCTCCTAATACAGTAGGCGCTGTCTTTACAGAGCACTTCCTGTTTGTGCCATCCTAAACACGCTACCGAGTGTCGAGTGTTATCAAAGTGACACTGTTGTCCCTGGCATACCAATCAATAAGGACACGGAGGCCAGGAGACAATAAATAGATTGCCTGTGATCACCCTGCCTGTAAACTACAAAACTGGGATCTGGGATCCTAGCCTAGCTCAAGGTTAAGGTGCCAGAATCTTGCTCTGAATCACTATGCTATACAAATATAACATTCAGTTAAGGGTGTACATGGAATTTCTATTTATCAAATCCCATTCGAATCCAGCATGGTGACTTAGTATTTAAAGGACCCCTAGGGTAAACTATTTTAAAGAAGAAGAAAAAAATCACCAGGAAGGAGAATAACCACCCTCTGATTTATTTATCTTGTAAATTCAAATTTTCAATGATCGTATCTGATGGAAATGCCGAGCATGGCATGACTGCCAGCATCCCTAGAGGTGCCCGTGGTGACGGTGGAAATGGGGGTCGTGGGCAGGCTGCTGGACACTCTGAAGAGAAGCTTCAAGTTGTGTGGACTCCCAGACACAACCATGGCTCCGAGTGCTCACTCAGCAGTTCACAACTCACGCAGCCGTAACTCACCTTCCCGTGAGAAGCAATGAATCACAGACCTCCTTAACAGGGAATCTAAGACCATCTCTTACCCTCAGGAAGAGAAGATATTATACCCACGTGATAAATGACCTAATAAGAAAGACTGGAGAGGGTAATCTGGAAAGTGGCATAGAAAGGGCACAGGCTGGGTCTTTTGCTAGCCCATGATCCAGTTCCTCTCCAAATTCTGCCCGAATGTACTTCAACTGACCTCTTATCCCAGAGCAACATAGAACTTGTTACTAACACAACACGGCAGGGATGAGTCTCAACACTCTTAAAGATTACAACAGCCAGCTATTAGGAGCACAATGAATGCAAGAAAGACGGGCTATAGTTTTTAAATGACATAATGGAGATAACTGTCACTGTGGAATGATCCAACCTGCTCTGGAAATGAAATTGGAACTCATAAAAAAAAAATGTATATTGGGATAAATATGTCTTATTTCTATGGAAGGTACATAAAGTAACAATTTGTATAAAGGTTTCAGAAAAAAGAACAGTAAGAATTTTTCAAATGACAAGTAAAAGCATTTTCTCTAGATAGATTGTGTAAGAAATTAGGAAAGAAATAACTCTTGAAATTCTACCCATACTCTGGCCCCAAGTTAACTTCATAAGATAAATAGCTAATCCACTAGAAAGTTTCTTTTGCCAAACTACAATATTAAAGTTATTAAGAATTCCATGTCTAAAATATATTTAGCACAGTATTTCCTAAAATATCTTATATTATTTATGTTATGTCTTCATATTATTTGTTACATATCTTTCAAACTACTATTATTACAAACACTACCAATAATCAGGGAAGAACACTTTTTTTGCAAATATAATGGCCTATTTGCTTTATTTATTGGGTCATATTGCTCCATTCTTTATCTCTGTCTTAACACATTAACAGGAAGCTTTAACTTAATATTTTAATTCAAATCTAACACCTTCTACTCCCCTCTCAAAAAGATTAAAATACTAATCTGTTAAATTCATGGAAGGGAAATGCCAAATGAGGTTATTTTTGTCTGGGGATTGAAGGCACTGTCATTTATTAACTTCCATAAATGTCCAGCACTTATCAATGATTTCATTGCCACATCACACCGCCACCAGAAACTGTCTCCATTTTACAAACAAGCAAAACACTGGGATTTCCAACACCAAACATCTCTCCACACTGAACCAGAATGGACCCTCAAGAATTCAAGATGTGCCTCAAATTAGGTGTCAGATCCGATAAAATTCAAGAAGATCCCAGAGACCCATCTAACTTGTCATTTTACAGATGATAAAAATGAGACCCCGAGAGGCCAAAGAACAGGCCTAGAGTCACAAGGTTTGTTCACACAAGTTAGGGAAATGGAGGCACCAGGTTCCGGACGCCCCTGCCCTGTTCTCTTTAGCAGCCCACACTGCCTCCTCCAGGGTGCACGCTGGACAGGCTGGGAAGCAGCAGCCGGAGCACAGACCAGACAACACAGTGCAAAGGGGAGGCTGCCTGAGCCCCACCACTGCCTTCTGGGAGACAACCTACATACCTGGATGCCTTGACAAAGTTCAAAGGTCAAAGAAAGGTCTGCATTAAACCTTGACTGTGCTGCTACTTAAACTAGTCTTCTTTCTCAACTACACAATAAGACTTCCAAGGGCTGGGATTACACAAGCTATGTTTGTAAAAGTCACTCGACAAAGTAAGTGGTCAATGAACAGTCACTGTTAATACGACCTGTCCTTTCTCCCTGATAGCAACAGACGTAACCTCCACCTCCCACAATGCCTTCTCATCAATGGTTCTCACTCACGAGCGGCTGCCGGCCCCAGCCCTACCCACAGAGTTTTCTGGGTGAAGTCTGAGAACCTATACTCCGAACAGCTTCCCAAGGAAAGTGGATGCTGTCATCGTTTTGCTTTGATAGCTTTTTCCTCTGTTTAAAAGATCTCTCCACTAAGAGAAGCACAGCTTCCTGTCCACTTAATTGACCTTACAGAATGCCCTCCTTTCTAGCTAGCATTTCTTTGCCTAAGTTCAATTTAAGGCTGTTTGCTCAAACAGAAGAGATGGAGAACAGCAAATGGAGATTGTACAACCACAAAACTTTTTTTTTAATTTAACCCCTAGTTCTATGTGATTACAACTTATGAAACCTAAATGCCAAAAGGTATGGTTTTAAGTTCTGTGGAACTCTACTTTGATGTGAGAAATGATCCCACATACAAGGACAGGAGATACTGAACTGGACTGTTTCTCTTTCGCATTTTAGTAAAATCTCATTCACTTACAACCAACTACACGGAAGGGCCGTCGAAACTGGTGAACAATTACACTTAAAAAATGCTGTACAATAAAGTAATGCTTAGTAAATTTCACTGTATTATTTTAAAATCAATTACCTTGACCCAAACAAGGTCAAGTGAAGGCTTGGCTAACTGCTTGAATGAATGGCAGTACCTATCACCTCCCGCTTCAGAACTTGGCCACAGCGCCCACGGCCTCTCTGAGGAAGCCCATCTTCTTCAGCTCGACATTAAAGGCACCAAAAGCGTATAACCCACAATGTGCCTGCATTGACCACAGTCTCCAGGCAAACAGAGCATCGCACGCTGCTCACATCACAACAGAGGTACCTGCTCCAATCTGTGTGTCTAAGCTAAGCCACCCTGTCAGGTCCTAGTCAGACGCCACCTCTTTCACACAGCATTTCTGGACCCAATTCCCGTATTATTCTTGCAGTAACACAATATTATATTGAGAAATCTGAAATTTTTAAAAAGTCACACATATAAATATTAAGGTCTCCACACAGAAACCTGTACAGAGAGATGTTTATAGCAGCTTTATGCCTGACTGCCACAACAGGAGAAGCCACCAATATGAACTTCGGTAGGTGAATGAGTAAATAAAACTGTGTAAATCCAGACAATGGCTTATTAGTCAGTGCTAAAAAGAAATGGGCTATCAAGCCATGAAAAGATATGGTGCAAACTTAAATGCACATCACTAAGTGAAAGAAGCCGATCTGAAATGGTTACATACTGTATAATGCTAACTATATGACATTCTGAAGGCTAAACTATGAAGACAGTAAAAAATGAGGAGGTGCCAGGGATTGGGGGGTGGAGGGGAGTGATGAATAGGCAGATCCCAGAGTATTTTTAGGACAATGAAGCTATTCTGTGTGGCACTATAATGGTAGATATATGTCATCAAACAGTTTTTGAAATCCACAAGTTCCCAATATGAAGAATGGACCGTAATACAAGCTAGGACTCTGGCTGATGAAAAAGTAGGTTCAAAGACTCTGACAAACATACCACTTTGGTGGGGATGTTGGTAGTCCTGGGACCTGTGCACACAGCGGGAGTGGCGAGGAGTATATGGGAACTCTCTGTCTGCACTTTCAGTTCAGTTTTGCTGTGAATCTAAAACTGCTCTAAAAAATAAAGTATGTGTATACACACACATACACGCGGTGAGACAAAAGTAGGTTTACAGTTATTTGTATAGAAAATGATACAATAATTGGTAAGAAATAATGCAAGAATAGACTCTGTGTTTCATGAAGT
This sequence comes from Rhynchonycteris naso, assembly GCA_037038555.1. Lineage (NCBI taxonomy): Eukaryota > Metazoa > Chordata > Mammalia > Chiroptera > Emballonuridae > Rhynchonycteris > Rhynchonycteris naso. The sequence continues at coordinate 181,354,685 of CM073000.1, read as the reverse complement.
CACAACTATAAACCTACTTTTGCCCCACCCTGTATCTATTTGATTATCTATCTACCTAGATCACATGTCCAATTTCATCGAGACCAGTGTTTAACAATATCATTATTGTAACTGAATCCTCCATAAACTGGTTACTCTTAACATGGAAAGACTTGAAGATCTGTAAGAAGTTAAGACTAGATTCCAGACAGTGCAAAAAGAGAAAACCAGCATGCAGCATGTTTCTTCCTAAAGGAAAAATTACAAGTATTTCTTTCTCTCCTGTTTCAAGTCTTTAAGGTGGTGAGGATTTTTAAAGCTTCTTTCAAATCTGTATAGAAATTAACTGCACATGCTTCCTAGAGTTCAAATAATGCTATCTGCTAAAGTGGGAGTGCGGACTCATGGAATCCTACTGTTCTTTTTATACTTTCCAGGGAAATTTACCTTAGAATCAAGTTACTATTTTTTTTTTCCTGAGACTTCAATGCCATTCTTCTGGTAGAGCCAGGTCCTGGATGGCTCTGCAGACTCCCAGACTGGGGCAGTTTACAGGGGAAGCCAGACTGGTCCCTGCACACAACTGGTTCCATCAGACACGTAAGTGAATGTCTTGCGTAACTGTGCTACAATCTGCCTCTCAAGTCACAAGGTTAAAAAGAGAAAAAAATTGCACTGCACCGAATGGCTTACGTTACGTTTCATTAATGCCCGAATTCCAGCAAAATCTTTCATCTGGGAATTATTCAAAAATGAGGGCGGTCCTGTCTCTAATAGAAGCCATTCCAATGGAATGTGTGTTTCCTTAGCTTTATTTCCAGGACTAAATGTCTTCTCGATATCCTTTTATGTATTGTGGTAGAAACAGAGCGCTCCTTTAACATCAGAAACCTTAAAGTTTTATTAACTCTTCGGTTGGGTGGGAGACTTAGAGGGGGCAGGCTAATGATACAATGGTAGTTTCTGGAACACTTAGCATGAGCCAAGGGCTGTGTGATCTCTTCACAGGCCCTGCCCCCCAAGGATGCTGTCCCTCTTACGCAGGCACATGTACTTCAAAGCATGGCACCAGAGAACAGTGGGCTGGGCGGCCCTGGAGAACTTGTGAAACAGAAGCAGGAACAGAGGCTCCCATTCAAAAAGTAGGTTTTGTGCTCCTGCTTTTCTATTTTTTTATTGTTGTTATTGTTTTGTTTCTTTTGAGAGAGAGAGAGGCAGAAATGGAGAGAGATGAGAAGCATCAACTCATAGTTGTGGCGCTTTAGTTGTTCATTGATTGCTTTCTCATACATGCCTTGATGGGGGGAGGGGTGGATCTAGACGAGCCAGTGACCCCTTGCTCAAGCCAGCAGCCTTGGGGTCATGTCTATGATCCGATGCTCAATCCAGCAACCACAGGGTTTCGAACCTGGGTCCTCAAGCGTCCCAGGCTGATACTCGACTGCACCACTGCCTGGTCAGGCCCCAATCCCACCTTTAAAACACTTCCTTTAACATTCTATTCTTCACGCTCAGGGTCTGAGTGTGGACGAGGAACCCTCTGCCTAGCTCTAGTCATAGTTCCCTAATCTAGTCCCCACCTGACAAATCCATCCCCCACCTCGATATTTTCCTAAACATATACATTCAGCAACTATTCGCGGAGCAGCCACCACCTGCCAGCTCTGTCCCGGAACAACGGCTACAGACAGCAGAGGACGAGTGAGAGGAAAGCCGTACGCTCCGGCTGGGGAGGAAACCACATACAGAGAGACAGGAGCAAGTGCGCAGGACAGCGCTACGCCGGGACTACGTGGTGAGTGTGGTGCCGAGGCACACGGGAATCACCCTTGGTGATACCTAAAGCAGAAAGTTTGAAACCTATCCTGGCATGCAAAGGGCCATTCCAGGCCATCAGAATAACAACTGCAAAAACTCGAGGGCAGAAAGGTCTTGGCATACCTGACTAACAGATCCTGTCTATGCCCAACTTAAAAATCTCCACGACCAGTGGTTGTGAAAACCCATTTAATCGTTAGAGGTCAAAAATTGCTTTTATGTCTAGTGCCGTTAGATGAGTGAGCATAGCTTCTGTCTGGGAAGTGGGAAAAGCTAAAGGTCTCCAACACACTGGGAAGCTACAACTTGGGGCATTCTCAGTATAGCAGAGTATCCCAGTACAGCAAAACAAGGGCTCTTAAAAACGTGTATTCATTATCACTGAAGTTATCTGAGGATTGAATAGAATCTAGAATTTAAATATAATAAAGGACCCTGATTCTGAATAGAGAAAACACTTAACGGAATAGGAAAAATGTCAAGCGGGTGTTTACATAATCTCCTTGGTACTTTTATGTGAATTAAAGTGGAAGAAATGGGGCAGAGAAAAGTCCTAAAGCTAGAAAGAGACAAATGGCATTCCCATTTAGACACAAAGGAAATGTTATATTAAAAGGAAGAGGAGGAACAGGAAGAGAAGGAGGACCAAGCTAGTAAGATTAGAACTAAAGTATCCAAACTAGAAGAAAGCTTGGAGAGGCTATTTAATCCAGAAAACTACCATCTTTCAGTAATATGATTCCAATTAGTCCACAGTTCTGCAAATCGGACTATGAAGCCTAGGCCTAAGATATTTTAAGGTTACTGTTTTGATAACCCTCTCTAAAAAATCCTAGAATGAATTACCAAAGGAGTCTTTTCGTGTATTTAAAAAGAAGCAGGGATCTCAGGAGTCAGTAAGAGCTCACCAAAAAATACCTTGTCAGGAAAATCTCATTTATTTATTTATTTATTTTATTTACCTGAAAAAATATCCGTATCAGACACTTGTGGTAAACACTATCTCTGGTAAATGCCCACCCTGGAACACAGTTTTGTGGAGGGAACGAGAACACAGGTGGGCAAGTATAACGAGGTGAAAGACCGTAATAAATTATTCAAATTCAGGAAGTTAACTGTCAGCCTACCAGCAGCCCAAGAAGGGGAGAAAAGACCAGGGGAGAAGTGAAGTGGGGGAAGGGCGGAGCAAGGAACTAGGGAAGAGGATGGAGCGGGAAAGAGAACATGGAAGGGGCCGAGTCAACTCAATGGGGACTTTAAACGAAAGTTGCAAAGAGAACCAACATGTGAAGGGCCTGAGCTGCCCAATATGGTGGACAGCTAGCCACGTGTGCCGGTGACAATTTACCTTAGTGAAAATACAATGAAACTCAAAAGTCACTCCCTCAATAACAACAACCACACGCAAGCGCATCCCCACGTGTCCGGTGGCTCCTGAACTGAACTCACGGATCCGTGCTACAAGTTCGACCGGGTACCTCTGGGCAGTACCGAGCGGTCAGGAGGCTTTCTCTCCGGTTTCCCTGAGCGCCACGGTTTCCCCACCCACATCATGCAAGATGACGTCTGCTTTCTTTCACTGGATGTTGGGAGTAGAAACATAACCATATCGCAAAAGCACATATGATTCACATTTTTGCTAATTTTGGAGCCTGGTTACTACATAGTTCTTTATCATTCAAAAGAACCCAAAACAGTGGCTTCCAAAATGAATGTCAGTTGTGGCTAGACAAAAAACAAACAAACAAAAAACCTCACTAAAATGCCGAACGCCAAAGATGGACCTTTGCTTTTAGATGTGATAGCTCATCCCTGTGGTGCCTGGCCTGGGGTGGTGGAGGATGGCTACAGAGGGAAGCTTTTTTTTTTTTTTTTTTTTTTTTTTTTTTTTTTAATATATATTTTATTATTATTAATTCTAATGGGGTGACATCAATAAATCAGGATACATATGTACAATGAAAACATCTCCAGGTTATCTTATCATTCAATTGTGTTGCATACCCATCACCAAAAGTCAAATTGTCCTCTGTCACCTTCAATCTGGTTTTCCCTGCGTCCCTCCCCTCCTCCCTATCCCATTCTTCCCTCCCTCCCCCCACCCCATAATCACCACTCTCTTGTCCATGTCTCATACCCACACTTTCATGTCCCACCTATGTATGTAATCGTGCTGTTCTCAGTTTTTCTTTTTTTCTGATTTACTTATTTCACTCCGTATAATGTTATCAAGGTACATCCATTTTGTTATAAATGATCCGATGTCATCGTTTCTTATGGCTGAGTAGTATTCCATAGTATATATGTACCATAGCTTTTTAATCCACTCGTCTTCTGACGGACACTTGGGCTGGTTCCAGATCTTCGCTATTGTGAACAATGCTGCCACGAACATGGGGGCGCATTTCTTCTTTTCGAACAGTGCTATGGTGTTCTTAGGGTATATTCCTAAAAGTGGGATAGCTGGGTCAAAAGGCAGTTCGATTTTTAATTTTCTGAGGAATCTCCAAACTGTTTTCCACAGTGGCTGCACCAGTCTGCATTCCCACCAGCAGTGCAGAAGGGTTCCCTTTTCTCCACATCCTCGCCAGCACTTATTCTGTGTTGTTTTGCTGATAAGTGCCATTCTGACTGGTGTGAGGTGATATCTCATTGTGGTTTTAATTTGCATTTCTCTAATGATTAGTGATGTTGAGCATTTTTTCATATGCCTATTGGCCATCTGTATGTCCTCTTTGGAGAAATTTCTATTCATTTCTTTTGCCCATTTTTTGATTGGGTTGTTTGTCTTCCTGGTGTTGCTTTTTATAAGTTCTTTATAAATTTTAGTTATTAACCCCTTATCAGATGTGCTGTCAAATATGTTCTCCCATTGTGTGGTTTGTCTTTTTATTCTGTTCCTATTGTCTTTAGCTGTGCAAAAACTTTTTAGTTTGATATAGTCCCATTTGTTTATCTTGCCTTTTATTTCAGTTGCCCATGAAGATAAATCGGCAAATATACCGCTGCTACAGATGTCGGAGAGCTTGCTGCCTATGTTTTCTTCTAAGATGTTTATGGTTTCACGGCTTACATTTAAGTCTTTTATCCATTTTGAGTTTGTTTTTGTGAATGGTGTAAGTTGATGGTCTAGTTTCATTTTTTTGCAGGTAGATGTCCAATTTTCCCAACACCATTTGTTAAAGAGGCTGTCTTTACTCCATTGTATGTTCTTTCCTCCTTTGTCAAATATCAGTTGTCCATAAAGCTGTGGGTTTATTTCTGGGTTCTCTGTTCTGTTCCATTGATCTATGTGCCTGTTCTTATGCCAGTACCAGGCTGTCTTGAGTATAATGGCCTTGTAGTAAACCTTGATATCAGGAAGAGTGATACCTCCTGCTTTATTTTTTCTTTTTAAGATTGCTGAGGCTATTCGTGTTCTTTTTTGGTTCCATATAAATTTTTGGAATATGTGTTCTATATCTTTGAAGTATGTCATTGGTATTTTAATTGGTATTGCATTGAATTTATAGATTGCTTTGGGTAATATAGACATTTTAATGATGTTTATTCTTCCTAGCCATGAGCACGGTATGTGCTTCCACTTGTTTGTATCTTCCTTGATTTCTTTTATCAATGTTCTATAATTTTCTGAGTACAAGTCCTTAACCTCCTTGGTTAAATTTACTCCTAGGTACTTAATTTTTTTGGCTGCAATAGTGAAGGGGATTGTTTCCTTAATTTCTTTTGCTGACATTTCATTGTTGGTGTATAGAAATGCCTCTGATTTCTGAGTATTAATTTTATATCCTGCCACCTTGCTGAATTCATTTATCAGGTCCAGTAGTTTTTTGACTGAGACTTTAGGGTTTTCAATATACAATATCATATCATCTGCAAATAATGACAGTTTTACTTCTTCTTTTCCAATTTGTATGCCTTTTATTTCTTCTTCTTGTCTGATTGCTGTAGCTAGGACTTCCAGAACTATGTTGAATAAGAGTGGTGAAAGTGGGCAACCCTGCCTGGTTCCTGATCTTAAGGGGATTGCTTTTAATCTTTGTCCATTTAGTATGATGTTTGCTGTCGGTTTATCATAGATGGCCTTTATCATGTTAAGGAATGATCCCTGTATTCCCACTTTACTGAGAGTTTTTAGCATGAATGGGTGCTGGATTTTATCAAATGCCTTTTCTGCATCTATTGAAATTATCATGTGATTTTTGTCCTTCCTTTTGTTTATGTGGTGAATCACATTGATTGATTTGCGAATATTGAACCAGCCTTGCCTCTCCAGGATAAATCCCACTTGATCGTGGTGTATGATTTTTTTCATATATTGCTGGATCCGGTTGGCTAATATTTTGTTGAGAATTTTTGCGTCTAAATTCATCAAGGATATAGGCCTATAATTTTCTTTCTTTGTGTTGTCTTTGCCCGGTTTTGGGATCAGAATTATGCTCGCCTCATAAAAGGAGTTTGGAATTCTTCCTTCCTCTTGAATTTTTTGAAATAGCTTCAGGAGAATAGGAGTTAGTTCTTCTTTGAATTTTTGATAGAATTCACTTGTGAAGCCATCAGGCCCAGGACTTTTCTTTTTTGGGAGTTTTTTGATAACTGTTTCGATCTCATTTGCTGTAATTGGTCTGTTTAGGTGTTCTGATTCTTCCAGATTGATTTTTGGAAGGTTATATGATTCAAGAAATTTGTCCATTTCACCAAGATTGTCTAATTTTTTGGCATATAGTTCTTCATAGTATTTTCTTACAATGCTTTGTATTTCTGTTGTGTCAGTTGTTATTTCTCCACTGTCCTTTCTAATTTTATTTATTTGAGTCCTCTCTCTTTTTTTCTTGGTGAGTCTAGTTAAAGGTTCATCAATCTTGTTTACCTTTTCAAAGAACCAGCTTCTTGTTTCATTGATCCTCTGTATTGTTTCCTTAGCCTCTATGTCATTTATTTCTGCTCTGACCTTTATTATTTCCTTTCTTCTACTTGTCTTGGGTTTTATTTGTTGTTGTTTTTCTAGTTCTTTTAGATGCAGGGTCAAGTTGCTTATTTGAGCTTTTTCTAGCTTCTTATGATATGCCTGTAGTGCAATAAACTTCCCTCTCAGAACTGCTTTTGCTGTGTCCCATAAATTTTGAGTTGATGTATGCTCATTATCATTTGTTTCTAGAAACTTTTTTATTTCTTCTTTGATCTCATTGTTAATCCATTCATTATTTAATAACAAGCTATTTAGTTTCCAGGTGTTTGAGTATTTTTCATTTTTTCTTTTGTGGTTAATTTCTAGTTTCATGGCATTGTGATCAGAGAAAATGCTTGATATGATTTCAATCTTCTTAAATTTATTGAGACCATTTTTGTGTCCTAACATGTGGTCTATCCTAGAAAACGTACCATGAGCGCTTGAGAAGAATGTATATTCTACTGCTTTAGGGTGAAAAGTTCTGAAGATATCTATTAAATCAAGTTGATCTAGTGTCTCCTTTAAGTCTGCTGTTTCTTTATTAATTTTCTTTCTTGAGGATCTATCCAGTGTTGTTAGAGGGGTATTGAAATCCCCTACTATGATAGTATTGCTGTTAATCTCGCCCTTTATATCCATCAAAGTCTGCTTTATGTATGTCGGGGCTCCTATATTTGGTGCATAGATATTTACAACCATCTTGCTCCCCCTCGGGAAGCTTTTAATTTAGAGAGAAAACTCTTTAATTAGGGAGAACAGAAGAGTATTGCATGAACCACAGGCCAGCAGTCAGGCCCTCTGGAGACGGGGTCCTTTAGAAAGGACAGCCTCTCCCACCTCAACCTGGGCACTGGATGTGACCGCTAAGGGAACTAAAAAACAATAAAGAAATGTGGACTTGCCCAGTTAAAAAGGGTACCTTGGTGTTATTTACTGTTATCTACAATTTCTATAGTTTTATATTATAAAATATGTACTTATTTTATTTCTCTGATTGATTTGTGATTTCCTAAAAATCAAAGACTTCTACATCCTTTCAAGCAAATACCACGTTGCTGAGCGTAGAGCCAATGAATAATTAATATAAGGTGTGCTAGAAAAATCTCGGTCTAGCGATTCTGTTTTTCTCAAATTCTCTCTTTTCTTTTCTTTTTTTTACTATCTTTTGGTTATCATCTCATATAGAAAGCATGCAGGACTTACAACAAGCATCGTCCACTCTAATCCTAGTTGTGATTCTTAGAATGTTCATGTATCTGCCAGAGACCATCAGATTTACAACATGGAAGCCACCAGGGAATTTTAGAGGAAACAGTTTGGAAAAGATGGTGATGAAAGAAACCAGTTTGCAGAAAGCCTTTAGACCAGGACTTCAGTACAAACCTTTCAGAGTTTATCAATATACCTCTAGAATTCTTCAGCCCTGAACTCAAGGGTTCTCATCTACTCCTGTCTGCCTCCGCAGGCTGAGGGTCAGACCCAGGACGCTAAGATGTCCCACGGCATCCCTGAAAGGAGTAAAACTAGGAACAGTATCTGGTTTTTTGTTTGTTTGTTTTGTATTTTGCTTTACGGATAAGTAATTCTGAGTTACCTTGAATAAGTTAACTCACATACGTGGTCAGGTAATGACCATGAGATTGGCTCAGAATTTCTTTTTTTTTTTTTTCTTTTGTTTTATTCATTTTTAGAGAGGAGACACAGAGGGAGAGAGAGAGAGAGGGAGAGAGAGAGAAAGAGGGGAGGAGCTAGAAGCATCAACTCCCATATGTGCCTTGACCAGACCAGTGCAGGGTTTTGAACTGGCAACCTCAGTGTTCCCAGGTCGACGCTTTATCCACTGCGCCACCACAGGTCAGGCTAGATTGGCTCAGAATTTGAAGTCCTAAATGTATGTTTTCTAATAAGCCAATGCTATTATTAATTGTTTCAATACAAAAGAGTATCCTACCTACCCTGCAGATATTTCAAGTCCTTATAGTAGAGACTAGTAGAGAAAATTCTTCATTCTATTTCTACACCAAAATAAATCTCTATAGGACCTTTATGTTGAACAGAGCATCCCTATTTATTCATACAGTTATAGGAAACAAGAAAAATGAATTTATCAAATAACTTAATGTACTTAGTATGACCTCTGACACCCCCCAAGTTAAACTGATTAGTCTTTCTCCAAGGACATATGAACCTCACATTTGTTTCCAAACAACGTTGGACCACTCAATGTCATTTCTGCATTTTACAGAATAAATCCCATTTTTATAAGAGGGAAAAAATAAGAATCTGATAAAGAAATAATGTAGTGTATGTACTACTACCTCTTATAAGAGGAAGTATCATTTAATATAAATGACATAACTTTTGGAGCTATACAGGATTCAGTTCAATTCCCAACTCAGCCACTAATGAACCTTACGAATAGGACTACAGTGAGCCTATGCAGGACTCTGCATAAATAAGAAAAGAAGTACCTTCTCTGGGCAACGAGAGCCCTTACCTATCACTTCTGCCAACTACCCTCACCTCTATTCTTCCCCTTGGTCAGTCACCTATATGGTCAATATCCCTGAAACTGCCTATTAAGAATGGATAACCCTCTACTACTGAAAGTAGTTAATGTGTTCCAGGATTTAGGCATTACCTGGGACTGTATTATAGAAGGTGGATGTTGACACAGCAATTGACTGTTAAAGCTTGTTCCCTGTATGTTCCACTGCATCACACAATACTAATCACTTCACCTGTATTTTCTCCGATCCATTTCTTTCTAAATTGATTGCCTGTTGGAACCGTGTATTGTAGTACACAGGACACTAGGTTTAAATTTCACTCCATAAATTCCATCTGGGAAAGCTTTTAAATCCAAGCAATGACTATAATGGGTAAATAGAAATCTTATCCACATAAACCCCAAGTCCCAACCACACCCATGATGTTCAGTCATTTCTACTCTGGGAACAAATCTGAATTCTTTTTCCCTAAATTAAAAAGTCATTTGAAAAAAAAATAGTATTGAACTACTCCATTAACATAATCAACCACACTTAAATCCTGGTTGCAGTAAATATCTCTTGCCCACAGCTATTGGAGTCCACAAGTGAATTTTTAAGTTTGCCAACAAAAGAGTGTATTTATTCAGATCATGATTTGCTTTCTGTGGCTTGCTTGATGTTCTCTTGTGTTTCTTTCTGAAGTTTGGGGTGGAGGTGGGGGTTGGAACGGTGGTAGTCTGTCCAGAAACCCGTAACAGATTTATTTAGGAGACAACAGTGCTTTTATAGAAAAGATGCCCCATTTCCTCACGGCAAGGTCAGTTTAGGCTATAAGGCACTAAGACCAATGGTAACAACTCTGCCTCTCTCGTTTCCTTAATGATTAAGACTGTGCAAATTAGTCTGAAAAATGAGCAAATTACCTAGCATAAATTAAAGATCTAGGCAGGCATTTCACTCAAAGGCCTGACTAGTTGTTCAAAATGAGTTGACATACATCTTCTGAACAAAAAGAACCTGTCAGGGGTTGGGGAAGGTGCTTGATATTATTTTATGAATAATCACTTGAAGTTGTTCTTTGTTGTAGACAGTACAGACAAAAAAGAAACTATAGTAGCAAAGAGAAGTTAGAAGTATGCAGAAGTTATCCAAAACCCTAATTTCAGCCACTGACACTTAATATCCATTGACACTTCCTGGCCTTAATCCAAGATTTCATCCTCACAAAACTCTGGACTGGAGCTAGGAGGCAGCCACAAAATGGGCTCAAAAAGGCTGGCTAATGACAGAGCTTGACCAGGAGAGTTTCCTTTTACATCACCACCCACATTATACTCTCAAGAGGGTCATAAGCTCCAATCTTATCATCCTTTATGTACACACTCTTAATCTAAAACCTCTTGTTCAGAATATGAAACATGTTTTTCATACTTAAGAACCCTGGCATTATTCATAAAGACCCATTTTTTAAAATTCTATAAAAACACATTTCTAAAAAAACTCTTCAGTTTTGTATTTCTTGACCTAAGTTTGTCATTCCTATGTTAGCAAACTAGATTTTCTTCAAATATTTTTATGTTTTAGGCAATTTTAAACCTAGAAATATAATGAAAAGAATTTAGCCAGTGGTAAATTGGTCCAGGCTTTTCCAAGAGGCAATTTGATACGATAGGGTTTAAAATATACATATACAGTCTCTTTTACAAAAAATGTGCTATAAAACTAAACAATATGGAAATGACAAGATTACTAAATTCTTTACAGTACAATTATTTAAGTGAAATATCTGATACAAACTAAAAGTACAACAGCATATGATTCAAAAAACAACACGAAGAAATGTTAATATAGTTGTTATCTAGCCATTTAACAAATGACTACTTAGTGTTAAAAAAGAACAAGACAGTAAATTATAAACACTATCAAGAACAATATGCACAGATTAATACTGTATGTGTTACTTTATGTACACACTCTTAATCTTACTTGAAAGATTTAAACCAAGATATCAATGACAGTGGGATAAAGATATTTTAAGTTTACTTCTTTCGGTTCATTTGTGTTAACCAAGTTTTCTACAAGGACTATATATTGACTCTACAATAAGAATAAATGCTTTTGATAAGGACCTTAGGTTTCATCTTATTTTTTCTTACAATTTAACAGATTGAAATTTTGCATATGAATATATATAAATATATATAAATATATATAAATATATATAAATATATATATATATATATATATATATATATATATATATATATGCACAGTGAGAGGAAAGGAGACAGAAAGACAAACTCCCGCATGCACCCAGACTGGGGTCCACCCAGCAAGCCCACTATAAGGCAATGCTCTGCCAATCCGTGGCATTGCTCCATTGCTCAGCAACCAAGTTCTTCTTAGTGTTTGAAGAAGAAGCCATGGAGCCATTCTTAGTGCCTGAGGCCAACTTTCTCCAATATAGCCATGGCTGCAGGAGAGGAAAAGAGAGAGCGAGAGAGGGAGAGAAAGAGGGAGGTGAGAAAGAGAGGGAGAGAGCGAGTGAGAGAGGAAGAAAAGCAAGAGGGGGAAGGATGGAGAAGCAAATGGGCACCTCTCCTCTGTGCCCTGACCGAGAATCCAACTGGGGAAATCCACACACCAGGCCGATACTCTACCACTGAGCCAACCGTCTAGGGCCACTACCTCTTTAAAGTTTAAAAATACTTGTAAACAAATCCAAGGTCACTAATGTAACACCTGTGACTCATACACAAATGAACTAATATAATAAAAAATTCACCTCTTTGCTAAGCACTCTCCTATGCCTGGAGACACAAAGTAAAGGTACTTTTCTGTCTGTTAGGAGTTCATAGTCTGTAAAGAATGAGATAACGGTAAACTGATTATTGTTTATACGGTGGAAAGAAAATTCTAATGAAAAGAAATATGTACAGAATCTTAAGTGCTCAAGAATGGAGTTAGAGTTGGACTATGGGGATTCAGAAACCTGGCATTAATGAAAAATCACAGAATTTGTTAGGGAGACAAAGAAACGCAAAGCCTTGACATAAAGACCAGCATGTGTGATGTCATGAAGATACACAACATGGTAAGTGAGGGTACCAATAAATTGCTGGGGAGATAAGAATGCATGTTGCATGGGAGCGAGACCAGAAATTCTTATAAAATACACTTAAAAAGTAGAGAAAGACCCCAAAAGGCCTTGAAAGGCATACTCAGGTATCTGGAAATCTTCCAGAAGCATGGTGGAAAAGCGTGTGATTTTGTATCACCAGGGAGGTAAGAATGATCTTCTCTACCTCTCAGGGCTCTAGTTATCACCTTAGACTAGGACTCCCTAGGGCACATCTCCAGCCCAGACACTCTCTTTTGCACACCCAGACTCACGCTCTCTATTGAATATTAATCATTTATTTACCACATGCTCCATGAAATCTAACACTTCCCTCAAATTTAAGATGTCCCACAAGAAACTTTTCATTAACTCCTTAAATTTAAATCACAAGCCCACACTATAAATGCTGGAGAATTGGCCTGAAATTTTTTAAAGCTCTCACCCCTTTGTTGAGCACCTCCTCTTCTTTATGGTTAGATACTTAATTCTCTAAAACCTCTCTGCACATCTACTAGCCACACCACATCACTGTTACTAGCAGTGATCTCTCCAAATAACAAAAACCAATACTCCACTCCCTGGTTTCAAAGTCTCAGGGTGCTCCCTATTGCCTTCCACATAAAATGTGAAGTCAAACTCTGCTTGCTAGTGAGGTTTTTCTTCAGCTTTTTAATATACTAACAGTTTATATATAGGAGTTTCTTAATATACTACTACCACTTGGTTCAGATCTATGTTAAGCTACTTCATAAAGTCAAAGAGGTAGAGCACAAATAAGTAAAATACACTAGGAAGTGTGTATCCCTTTAATAGCGCCGTGCTATATTAAAATATGTATCCCATAGTATGAGACCCCCAAGAGCTCTAAGGGTTAGTTAGCATTTTGCCTGGAATAGTGTAGGTCTTCAAAAAATTGTTTGACAAAGTGGATGACTTTTTGCCAAGTAAAAGAAGCTCCTGATCAATTCACGTGACATGGTATTTAAAAAGGTAAGTTTTATGTATGATACAGTGGCAGTACTGGCCTATGTAAAATTTTTTATGATAAATTTCTTCTTAAGGACCATCCTCTACCCTACATGGGTCCTTTCATGAGTGAATCGCATTATACAGTCCACCACAAACATCAACGTCACTATAAAAAACTTATCAGCATCACGGATTGCCCTTAAAATGCCCATTAGCATACGGGACTTGTTCTAGAATGCTGTCTAGGATCTTAACCAGACCACAAATTTTAATCAGCAAAATAAAACCAACTGACTCTCAGGTTATTTAGTCTTATTAATGAACATGCTATAATGGCATATTAAACTGGCTTTTATATACATATATACACATTGCCCTAAAATTCAAACAGTTCTAAGACAATATACAACAGTTTCTAATACAGGATTATGAAGTTATCATTCTCTTTGCAAAATAAAAGAAATACAAAGGTAACATTCAAATACTCAAAACTGTTTACCAAAAACTTTGTGGTAGGGAAATATGATAAAAGGTACAGTACTACTGAACTTATATCTAAAGGAAAATTGGTTTAATCTATAGTTACCACAATTTTCATTTTTATAGACTATTCTAATTATACCTGTATATCCCAATAAATGATCTCCCCCTTTTGTTCCTTTATTTTCCCAATTTTAATTATTGCTGCTTCTAGGTTTCAAAAAATATTATCAGACTGATTGCTGAAACCCAACAGCTTCCTTTGCTTTAGAAGAAAGTTTAAGCTTGAATAATGTATCAAAGTTGCACATTCTTTAACAAGATGATAAGATGTATCACTATAATAGCTAATGCTTTCACAGTACTATGTAATATGTGCAAGTTCCAGTGCGGGCTTAATGTCTTGACTTACTTAATATATGGAGCTGTTTAAGGTAAGTCCTATTTTATTTCTATTTTACTGATGGAGAAACTGAGGCATAGAAAGACTACATAACCTACTTTAGCTCATGAAGAGTATAAGTGGGTGAGCTGGGTGGGAATTTACCCTCGAGTTGTTCTGTTAACTTTTGCACTCTAACAGATGAGATCTCTCCTCTGAGTTACAAAAAATTATATAGATAGACAAATAGATTAAAAATCTTGTGTACAAGTTCTTCAATAAACTCCATCTCTTTGACTTCAAAAAAGAAAAGAAAAGGGGACTGAAAAAGAAGTTTGGCAGATAAAGTGGAGCAAATCAGCCTAGATCATTCTAGTCCACAGGTCCTCAAACTACGGCCCGCAGGCCAAATTGCGGCCCCAAGACCAGTTATCCAGCCCCGCCGCACTTCCGGAAGGGGCACCTCTTTCATTGGTGGTCAGTGTATGGAGTACTGTATGTGGCGGCCCTCCAACGGTCTGAGGGACAGTGAACTGGCTCCCTGTGTAAAAAGTTTGGGGACCCCTGTATGTAGTCAATATTTCTGCTGTCCCACTTCACCCATCTTTTGTCACCAATTTGGAGTACTAATATGCTATCAGAAAGCATAGCACCTTCTTTCAAAAGTACAGTTCTGAAAGCCTTACTGTTATTTCCTCCATTGGACAACATTTTAAAACAGCACCAATCATTAATAATGGGAGCCACAAATGCAAGTCATATTTGCAATTTTAAGATTCTGTTAGTAGCCATATTAAAAAATATAGAAAGAGGTAAAATCCATTTTAATGATATATTTTCTTTAACCCAGTATATCAAAAATATTATTTCAACACATAATCTATATAAATTACTAGATATACTTTACACTGTTATTTTCATCCTAAAGCTCCAAAATCCAGGGTGCACTTGACACAGCACGTCTCACAGAGATCAGTCCTTGTTTGCATGCTCGGTAGCCGTTGCGTGCTATTAAACGTGTGTAGTAACCAGCACAGTTGTAGAACACATATCTAACTGAGCAGTTAAAATAAATATAAAAAGAGCCTGACCTGTGGTGGCGCAGTGGATAAAGCGTCAACCTGGAATGCTGAGGTCACCAGTTCAAAACGCTGGGTTTGCCCATCAAGGCACATATGGGAGTTGATGCTTCCTGCTCCTCCCCCCTTTCTCTTTATAATGAATAAATAAATAAATAAATTAAAAAAAATAAATATAAAAAGATGCCTCTGTTCACATACACCCTTCAGCTTTACCCCATGTCTGACTACGTTCTTTGAACTAGAAAGAAAATGATCATGCCTATGCAATACCGTCAGACTGCAGGGGTGACCACAGTAATAGCTAACTGAAAAGTTCTCCCGGACAGCACGCAACTCTGAACTGCTTCAATAGCACTTTCCTCACCTTCAGACTCAGCACTTCGTTGCTCTGTGGGGCCAAACAAGAGGGCTGAATAAGGAACCCAGAACTAGAAATATGTAGATACTTCTTGAGAAACAAGACTTAGGAAGCCAAAGAGCCTATTCCCAAAGGACATCTCTTTTTCTAGGTACTTACCTACATGGAATATAGTGGAATCTGGTCATCTTGCAGTAACATTTTCTTCAGGTAAAAGTCAATTTCACCCTAAATTCCCAGTTCAGATTTTCTTTTAGCAGTCAATTTGACTCTATCAACACTGGATCGGTTAGGGGTGTGGGAAGCCGGGGCTCCCATGGATAGCAAATCCTGTGGTTACCACTTGTGTTTCACTGGCTCTGCAATTAAGTACACGTTAACCCCACCACCCTATAATCTGGAAAATGTAAAAAATTAATCTGAGCAAAAGGTGCTTTTTCCTGCCACTTAAGGGAAAGGATAACATCTAGTAAAAACAGAATCTAACCTTTGCTGGATTACTCAAAGTCATCAACTGTTACTGACACTCCCCCAAAGGCGGAAGGCAGAGGGAGGGAAGGAGAATGTCAAAACAAAAGCCTAACTAGAAAATTTACAAGGAAAAAGAACAAACATCCTCGTTGGGAATTACTGGAGGCTACACAGTGAAGAATTATAGCACATAAACTGAGGTTACATAAACACACTAATAAAATCCAGGGTTTGATTTATAGAAGTGGCTTGTTCCCTTGCCTCCATGGAAGCCCTGCTCCTGGGATCCAGCAGCCCCCACTCACCACCACCACCACCCCAGCTTGCAGAAGGAGAGGTGTGCCGGGGGCTGCAGTGTGTGTGTGTGTGTGTGAGTGTGAGTGTGGGTGTCCTTTCACATGGGGAAGGGGAAGCTAAAATACCACAGATGCTCATTTTTTTTCTTTTTAAAGACAGAAAGGCATGGTACTTCACCTGTGCCTTCACTGCCCCGATCTACAGAAGATCCCACTCTCCAGCACAGGTAGTAACATGCCAGGGCAGGAGCAGTTAACACCAAAGCAGAAGGGTTCAGGAAATGGCAGAGTTTAAAGAAGTTTCGAAATTTCCAAGTCAAACAATGAGACAGAACTTACCTACCACCCTCCTGAACAACATGCTGGTTAAGAATAAAATGATGACGCCTCACACATCATCAGACAGAGAAAAACTATTAAAATAAAACCAGCTAGATCCGTGGAGGCTGACGTGTACAGAGGCCCTGGTGACAATCAGGCAAGGCTCAGTTTGGTGAACTGGCTTAGTGAACAAATAGGTGATTCTTTTTACAAACCCTTTTCCAACGCCCCCCTTCCCTGCCGCAAAAGACCTGACTTTAGCCCTTGACTATGCCTAGGGAACTGCATTACCTTCTTATGTTAGAGTTCCTTAACCTTTTCTGATAGCTGCTTTAATGAAGTATCTTATCAACATTCATTTATTACCACTTGCCAACACACTGTTCTTCACACAAGACAGTGGTAAATGGAGAAGCAGCCATGATGAAACGTGTCCCATAATTATGTTCTATGTTTCCGAAGGAAGAGCAAGGGGAAAGGAAAGGAAGGAAGAAAGCTTCAGAGAGAGATAAGCCTTACAATGTATGATTCTGGCTTTTTTCTTAGATAAAGCTAATTTTACCCTTCAGAAGAGATGTTCTATTTTTATCAGCAGCCAAGAGCAGGGCCTGGCTATGAACCTGTCTCACTCACACATAACGACATCAGAAATCTTTGATAACTTCTTTCTAAATCAGCCTTGAGAATAAAAGGAAAAGTCAATAAAAGTTCTTTACATTTTCTTAATTTGATGAGTGTAAAGTTCAACAGACAACAGTGAAGCACTTTAATCTCTGAAGTGTTTTTAAAAAACGAGTGTGTGTCCCTATGATTGTAAGCTCCTATTTCATATATAAAATAATTCTAACATGTGCAGATAATTAGCCTGGCCTGTGAGAATGTGGAAAATCACATGGCTGCAATGTATGTCCAAGCAAAATGCTGGTTGAACTCCCTGAGAAGCCTCTAGCTTTCTATCAGCTGACTTATTAGGCTCACCTAGCAAACGTGCAACCAGAAAGAACCACCGGGCCTCAAATAAACAGCTTCATTTTTGAATCAATGGCCTTTTAGAAGTATTCGTAAAGCCTTCATGCATAATACAGAGGTGTCACTGGTAGCCTGGGTTAAAACAGATTCTCCCAAAGAAACTTCCAGAACAAGACTGTGAAATAGAACTAAACAGTGCCATCTGGTGCGAGAAAAAACAGGGAAAAATATTAGCTGGATCTACAAGGCAACGTCTTATTTTAACTCAGCCTGTATTAGAATTAGTGTTTTACCTTTTTTCAGAAAGGCCCTCATGTTTCATGCCCAGTTATTGTTTTACACATTGAAAAGAATGAGGTTTTTTTTTAAAAAAATGGAAACATTACAAAAATTTCCATCAACCTAAACTACCAGCAATTGAGGAACATAAATTTAAACGCCATGATCACTCCTGGTGCCAGTTTTGATAGGATCTGCCTCATCAGTTTCAATAGGTACCTTAATAACGTTTTATCAATTTTTTTTTTTATCCTTTGAATTTCTCTTCGGGTTAGCGTGCTCTCAAGTCAGTCTGTGTCTCCTCTACAGAACACTGTCCAAGTACTATTCTTCTCATCTCTGCAACTTATGTTCACCTGCTTTGTTTTCCAAGGGGTGTCTTACAGCTGTCAGTGCTTTGGTGAATAGTACCCTCTGTGCAGCCCAGAAGCTCCTAACCACTTGCCAATAACAAACACAGTATAATGAAACAGCAATTTCACCAACACTTTATAAGGAGGGCAATTAAGTTAATTTTAATGGGCTATTTCTAACAACAACAACAACAAAAAAACCTGCAATTCTGCTAACACCTATTTTGAACAACACAGTCATACAAAGAATCCCATAAAAATTTCTAGGTTGCCAAAAATGATGATATCAGTTCGCCAATGGGAAAACAACTGAGATACTAAGATGAGAAGCTGGGGGACCTCGGAAAGAAAACACTACGTTACTGTTACCATTATGAGACAAGTTTTCCAGGCTACCTGATAAAATAACAGTTCATGCTGCAATATATTTCTGATTACAGAATCATAGATTCTTAGGGACAGAAAAATTCAGAGACCATTTTGAACCAAAGATACAATAGATCGACTTCATCCTTAAAAGAAAATAGAAAGGTAAACACAGACAGAAACAAGCTGAACATGCCCGCATTCATTTTTCTTCTCCGAATGGAAGTAAATGATGCAATAAATCTCTGAGTATACAGAAAAGCTAAAATAAAATGTCCCTGGCTGGCAGGCTTTATGCTTTGGACCTTATAATGTGAATTGTTATAAATGAAACTGCTGGAATCCATATGAATTTCACAGAGTATTGCCCTTATCATTACTGTAGAGAGGGGAACGTTTAAGCATGGGGAGGAAACAAGGACCCTAATAAAAGCAAAGCTAATTATGCCAATGTTTTCCAAGTTCACAATACCCAGGCACATCCTGAGACATGAACCCAGAAGTTGTGTTGGGGAAGAAGAAAATTACTGAAATCACTAAGTTTTACAAGTACTACATTTCTTTTTAAGTATGAGGCTTTTTAAAATTCCCTTTTCCACAAATCCTTTTAAGAGTATTTAAGAGCTACACAGAAAGTTTTCCTCTTTAGTAGCCTGTAGATGGTGCTACGAACCTGTTTTTCTTTCGCCTGAAAACTGCTGTAGTTTATCAGTAAGGGAGGCTAATTCATATCATTTCCTTTCTCGTAAGGCTTGAGGGGACAGAGGAGAGTGAGAAGTTACCCTTCCTTCTCAACAATCACTCTATACTTATACATGGGCTGCTTTCTTTAGAAAACAGAAATGCTAATAAAACTGCTACATAAACAATCTTTAAAATCCAATTGCTACAGGCACCCCCTGAAGGAAATCATTGGCAGGTGAAACAGCCGAGGAGACATCTCATCTTGTGTACCTCTATGTCCAGACACACACAATTAACGGCTGTGAAAGCAACTGGCCCAGAGCACAGAAACGGCACCCGGTGTGACCAGGGGCTTGCTTTAGGTCAGTGGTTCTTAACCTTTTTTGAGATACCGAAACCACCAGTTTCATATGCGCATTCACCGAACCCTTCTTTAGTGATAAATAAAATATGATTTTTTTTTCCAAATTCAAGACATAGGTATTGTTTTTTTACTGGTGCACAAAATGAGCCATGCATGAACATCACCTTGCTCAAAGAACAAAACCAACAAAGTGCATGAACTCACAACAAATTACGGTATTACTTTATTCTGGCCTCCACGGCAGAGGCTTCTCCGAACCCCTGAGACCAACTCATCGAACCCCTAGGGTTCGATAGAACCCAGGTTAAGAACCACTGCTTTAGGTCCCAAAGGTTCTTTGACAATTGCCCACTCACACCCCAGTTAGCCCAACAAACTAAGTTATATAAAAATAGCATGCTATAATCTTGTCCTAAGTCTGTCTACACAGAATTTAGTGACAGAGGTTCTAGGATGGTCCCCAGGTCACAAAACCCTTGGTGGCAGAAGGAGTTAGAAGCCAGCTCTACCTCCAAACCCGGGCACCCTGAGAGCCCAGTGAAATCTCCTCGTAAAACATGTGCTTCCTTTGAAACGTGGCTGTTAAATACATGTTTTGAAAATCATTATGTTACACTTGAATAAAGGAAATCACATCTATTTGGTAAAAGTATATTAACTAACCAACCATCTTCTTTACATGGTTTACCTTAGCTCCAAAAATGACCATTTTTAAAAATCAATAAATGTTATTTCTATAGAGCAGTTTTAACTTCACAGCAGAATTGAGCTGAAAGTACAGGTGTGTACACACACACACACACACACAGAAAATCTCCTCCATTATCAACATTCTGCAACAGTACAGCTGTTAAAATAGATGAACTTACACTATTGCATTATAATTCAAAGTCCATAATTTACCTTAGAATTCATTCTTGGTATTGTATATTCTGTGAATTTTGATAACTATAATGACGTGTATCACTGTCGTGATACTGCACAGGGTACTCTGATTGCCCCCAAAATCCTCTGTCTCTGCCTAGTCATCCTCTCTCCCTCCAACCCCTGGCGGCCACGTTTCCTGTGTGCTAGAGACAGACAGAAAGAGTGATAGAGAAAGGGACAGATAGGGAGACAGGCAGAGAGATGAGAAGCATCAATTCTTCTTTGTGGCTCTTTAGTCTCCTTAGTTGTTCATTGACTGCTTTCTCATATGTGCCTTGACAGCGGGGCTACAGCAGAGCTAGTGACCTTGGACTCAAGCCAGCAATGTTGGGCTTCAAGCCAGCGACCATAGGGTCATAGCTATGACCCTGCACTCAAACTGGTGAGCCCGCGCTCAAGCAGGCGACCTCGGGGTTTCAAACCTTAATCTTCTGCATCGCAGGCCGATGCTCTATCCACTGTGCCACCAACTTTTTTTTACTGTCTCCATGTTAGCCTTTTTCATAAGTCATCTCCTTGGAATCATACAGAACATATGGTTTCTTTCAGACTGGCTTCTGTCATCTAAGATTTCTCTATGTCTTTACATGGCTTGACAGCTCTTTTCCTTTATCACTGAATAACATTACATTGTCTGAATATGCCACAGTTTACCCATCCGCCTACTGTAGGACATCTTGGTTACTTCCAAGTTTTAGCAATAGTGAAAAAACAATACCCTATAAATATCTGTGCAAAGGCTTATTGGGTGGACACAGGTTTTCAATCATATAGGTAAAATAAGCCCACCTTTCATACTGGAAGTCCTCAGCTACTCCATAGGTGTAACATTTGAAACTGACTTGAATATACATTATTTCCTCCTACAGTCTCCTGTTTCAATAAGAAATCTGTTAAAAGGTTATGATTGGGAGTTCCAGTATTTAATACACGTAAGAAATTTAAAATGCAGAAAACTTAAAAAAAGAAAATCCCTCTCCAACTATTGCTTTAACTATATTTTCCCCTATTTTATATGTTTAAAGGCATGGTTAGATTTCAAAAGGCCTTCATACAGGTAGAAAGCAAAAAATAGCAAGGTACAAAAATGCAAACCACGCTCCCTCTGCCAAAAACCATTTCAAGTAAGTCCCAGTGTACGTTCAGGAGGAGAGATGCCGTTTGGGTGTGTGTTCCTCTGCAAACTCCAACCCTCCCCCGAAAACTCAGGGAAGTTCTTTGTGAGCTCCGAGAGAGAAGGCATGGTGCTCGGATATCTGTTTCTCTGCATCCGCCAAGACGTAAGACACTACTATGCTCAACTAGTCAAATCAACACCTCAAGTAATCAATTCTCCCTCACGTCTTGCACATGTACAATCCACTATATATTAATTTGAAAATTTTGAAACTATGGGTATTATGTAGGACTGGGGAAAATCTCTTTTAAATAATTTACTATTAAAAATCATTAAAATTGAGCCTCAATCAGAAGCTCTTAATCCGAAGAATGTTCACTATAGTGACTTTTTAAATATCATTTCAGTATTTCTTTTGGACTATGAATTCCCTTTATAATTAATCCCCATACAACTAAGCTAAATAAAGGTGATCTAAATAATGATGACAATAGATAAGAATGGTGGAGTGCCTACCAGGCGCCAGACACTGTACTGGGGCACTTTTCAAATGTTGTTGACCAACTTTTAGAATATTCCAGTAAGGTACAAGAGTGTCATAACTTCACATTATAAATAGGGAACCTAGGGCTCAGAGAGTGCTGCAACTCTCCCAGTTCACACAGCTATTAAGAGACAGAGTTTGAATTGGGTCTATTTGACCACAAAACCTATGGTTTTAACACTATGCCACGTGGACTCCTAAACCATTTATGGACAAGTAAGTGGTGGCAGAACTTTTTTATAGACATGCGACTTCTCCACAAAACTGAGAAGTTACATTCTTCAACAGTTAATCAATATAACAAAAAGAACCAACTAAAAGCCTGGCTAGATTGCACAATTAGGTAAGAGTGTCTGGTAGGAGACGGCATAGGACATAAGTCACAGGTCACTGTTTTTCTGCACATGACCAGTTAGGCCCAACTTACAAGATCTATTTTTGGAGTTTTATGGATGTGCTTATCAAACTGTTATGATTGTCTCTTTATAAACCAAAATAAAAATTATCAGGAAATAAAATATACTCTAGTCACTCCATCATTTGCAAGCGGTAACAATGCTGGAAAGATGGGCTAAAGAGACCAGCTAAATGATTGCTAACACTCGGCTTCCACGTTGAAGGTAGGCCGTGCCGGCTGCCTGCAGGAGGCCCGTTTACCAGCATGGCCCCTACTCCTTCCACACCACAATGCAGTCACCACACCCGCCCGTCAGAACCGAGCCTGTCAAGCGGCATCACTCAGGACACATCACTTCTAAAGTAGGCTCTCTCTCCTCAGCCTGCTTTCTCAGTTTCATCTCTCACTATCCTTCAACTTGGCTCTAGATCAAGGGAAATCAAGGTGGGAAGAGTCTTAAAGTATATTTATAGATTCAGTTCATGAAGGAAAAAGCTGTACTCTATATATTTTTAATAGCTAACATTTATTAGGTGCTTAATATCTGCCAGGCTTTGTACTCAGGTTTTATAAGCAATGTACTACTTGATCGTACACTAACATCAAGAAATGAACGCTATCATCCTCATTTCACAGACGAGTAAACAGAGACATGAGCCCTTGAGTAGGGTTCAGAACTAAATTGTCCAACTTAGTGCCTGTGTCTTTAGCCATTATTATCAAAATGCCTCTGTCTCCATATGTTCCCAATTTGGGCTAACAACAAGACTGAGTTTCCATTTGACAGTTTATAAAGGAAGTGTTGCCAGAGAAGGAAGGTGCCAATGGCAGGATGCTTGCAGCTCCAGGGCTGGGTTGTGGCAAGCCTGGGAGGAGCTCCTGCCAGCTTTGAGAGGAAAAGCAAAGATACCCCCCTCTGCAGGTAGGTGCAAGACCATCTTGCAAAGGAGACCAGCCTACATTCCCACAGGTTGTCCTTGCTTCTCCTCTAAGAGTCATTTTCTTTCATATCCCCTAGTCTGGCCACCACTCTGGATTGGGGGGGGGGACCATCCATGAGTCCTCTCTGTGCACTACCATAAGGATGTTCAGTGTAGTGTATTTGAGGGCACTGTTGGTACAAGGGTTGTGGCAGAGAAACTTACTCGGTAGACCTCAGAACCTTCTCCAAAGACTGTATGGTGCTAACCTAGCTCCTGAATTTTAACTGAGCATGCCATTCTGCCAGAGCAGGCTTAGGCCCTAGCACCAGGGATAACCTAGGCTTCTTTTCCACTTGTTTTTCACTACATCTGGTCAAAGTCTAAGAGCCTGGAGATAGCCTCCTTTCCCTGACCCCAAACCCCGAAGTCAGCAAGCACACTGTTTCCATCACCAAGTCAACCTGGCCAAGTAAGTAAAGACCAACAGAGAGTAAAATGTCACAGTTCACACTCTGAAAAACAATGTTCTATGGCATTTTGCCCCAGATGTAATCTCAATTATCTTCATTTAAAAATATGTTCGAATAAAATATTTTTAAAAGTATAAACTGTCACATTTACCAGGACTACAGCCAATATAACCTTCCAAAGGTACATGGCTTGTTTACCACATTTGATGTACGTTTTACATGGAAAGAGGCTGTCTGCCTGACTTTAACATCCTCTGCCCCTCTGCATCCCCACAAATGTTAACTTAAGGTTACCTATAATGAATGCACCTCGTCAGTGCAGTTAACTGATCTGCATAGGAACTAGCAGGAATGTTCCAAGTCGGGTCAGTTCAGTCAAGTTCTCAGCGTCTGCACCTGCTGCACCTGTGGTGTCAGTCTCGCTGACCGGCTCTGACATGTCTGCTGGGGGAGGCATTCTTCTTGAACACCATGGAAGGCTCTCTCTTCTACCTCATCTGTAATTTCTAGCTCTCTAGAGTCACAGACCCACAGGTCAAAGGCGTATCTGCTATCTGAAGGTCTAAGAATGGCAATCACTTATTCTTATAGCATTTCAATGGCCAATGGACTGCTGTGAAGAATAAGAAGTGATCAAATGCACAGAAGAGGAGGCTGGAATCCGAGTGGGACAAAAAGATTAGAAAAATTAGTCAGAAAACTCTAGAAAACTGAGGCTTCTCCTCCATTAGAAGCACAATATGAATGTGCAAACTTTGTCCACAAGATAAGAGTCTGCTCAGCCTAAACCTGTATTCAGTTTAGGCATGATATACTCTTTTGTGTTTATATAATTTTTTTTTCTAAACAGCTTTTAATTGTTCTAATCAAGTTAAAGTAAGATTCCCATCTTATCACTTAACATCACTTAACACTCATCAGAGGATTCCTGTTGCACTTAAAATGAAATGCAAGATCTTCAACTTGGCCTTGAATACAGCACACCTTTCCAGTTCCATGCTTCCGGAGTGCTGTCCGTCTCACACACCCCTGGCCACACTGGCCCTCAGCTCCGGAAAGCGACTCACCTAACTCCTGTCTGCCATGCTGCTGTGCTTCTCAAAAAGCCCCTGGCCAGCTCTTCCAGCTCCCAGAAACTCACTTTGAGGAAAATTGTTTAAACTGGGTCAGCTCGCCAGTTCTGTAACAGCACTAACTGTATTTTTTAATTATTATTTATTTGTGTGATCTGAGCTTCCCCCACTACACTTCAAATTCCCTTAGTACAAGAACCATGATTATAGCTCTCAACATCACCTACTTAGTTCCAACCATCCTGCTGGCCTCACAGAAGTTACACCATGACTCGTTTTAGGATGCATGAAAAGAAAGGATGGCTACAAGGATTGCAGAAGATGGGTAGAAAAATGGTCAGAGATTAAAGACAAAGAATGTGATAAAAGAAAATGAGGAACAATAACCTGACTGTGAAATGAGAAAAACATCAATACCTCAGAGCCTCTGTTATCTCCCTTCCTGCACTGCTGACCCAAAAGCAGCCCTACTGCGTGACAGGTACAATGCTTTACTTAATCCCCAAGCACACAGGGGCACACCTTCACTCCCCCAGCCCACAGCACACAGGGCCACACTGCCACCTCCTACAGCGCACAACACACAGCACACAGGGCCACACCAGCGCACAGCACACAGCACACAGGGCCACACCGCTACCTGCCCCAGCACACAGCACACAGCGCACAGGGCCACACCGCCAACTCCCCCAGCGCACAGCACACAGCACACAGCACACAGGGCCACACCGCCACCTCCCCCAGCGCACAGCACACAGCGCATAGGGCCACACCACTACCTGCCCCAGCGCACAGCGCACAGCGCACAGGGCCACACCACTACCTCCCCCAGCACACAGCACACAGGGTCACACTGCCACCTCCCCCAGCACACAGCACACAGGGCCACACCACTACCTTCCCCGGTGCACAGAGCACAGGGTCACACTGCCACCTCCCCCAGCGCACAGCACACAGAGCACAGGGCCACACCGCTACCTTCCCCAGTGCACAGGGCTACACTGCCACCCCACACACACTTTCAGGTGAGAAAGTGGAGGCTCAGAGAGGGAAATGCACTTGCCTAATCTAACACAACTCATAATAATAGAGCCGGATAACAAATGGGATTTAAAAGCTAAACAATAACTTAACATGCAGCAAAATTCCTCACAGAGGGCCTCCAACTCACACCATCAAAAGCATTCTATATGAGTTTGAAATTTCTTAGTGGGCGGCGTAAGATAGGAACTGCCAGTGTTCTGTTTTCATATTTTCCACTGGGGAGAGGACTGCTGGTGCCACAGAGAGGAGCAATATGTTAGACTGAAATGATACCTCAGACCCAATACCGATACATGAACAACTTCATCAGAGGTAAAACTGTTCTGAGTAGGGCACTCAGACTCAAGACGTGCGCAACTGCCGTGTTTGTCCTGGCTTCACCTCAGCAGAGTTACTCATGACACGGAGACTAATCCCCCCTCTATGAGCCCGGTTTCTATTTGCAATCCTGTCAACTGTTAACAACTGCCAAAACTGTCACTAGGCACAAGGCTCAACACTATCGTGACACTAGGGCTACAAAACACAACATGGGCAGCAACAGGACTGCAGTCATAATTACTGTTCTCACGGCGTGCACCAGACGCCCAGAAGAGTAAGGCAGCAAGTTCAATCGCTTGCATTATGCACACGCTACAGCTTCCTGAGCACTCTCCTTCCTTCCTTTGCCATTCCCCAAGTATTACGAAGGTACTTATTTATTGAGTGTAACACACAAAAAGACAGAGCTTCTCGTCCAGTGCTCACGGGGATGTTACATCGCACAGGGCACTGATTGTTCAGAAAGGCACCAGGTAAGCACCAAAAGGTTGAAAGAAAATCTACACTTAACGTTTTGTGGTTTGCTTCTGTTTTTCACCATAACCACCCTACGATATCAATTAATCTCCTCCACATAAAACCTCGAGGATCGGTTCATTTTGTTCTGTTTCTATTTTTCCACTTTGTATGCATCTAGACTGCTAACTCCAGTGAAAAGGATCCGTACTCCCTCCAGATTAGCCTCGGCTTCCATCAGCTCTCTCACCTTGGGCTGTACTTCTTTCTCTGCTGTGCAATGCCAGATACTTGCCAATCTCTCCCGGGGTTCAGGCTGCAAGCGAATGTGCCAGGCTGGAGCCACAGTGATCTTGCTCCATACTGCTTCCAAATATCTGATAGTGCCTCATTTAAAAGGCCCCTCCCTCTTTCAATGTATGCACATATCATAACTGGCGCAATGTTGCACACACCTGGATCACACATATGAGAGTCATACAAACATATACACAGTCACGCTATAAGGGATGCCCACTGCTTAAAGCCTTTTCCCCTTTGGTCATACTGTTGAACTCCGTGAATTTAGTACCTGTTTCTTTAAGTAATAGCTTTACTGAGAGATAATTTTCATACCATATAATTCACCCCTTTCAAGAATACAGTTTAATGGATTTTAGTATATTCAGAAAACTGTGCAACCATCATCACAATATAATTTTTAAATATTTTCATCATACCAAAAGGAAAACCCGTATCCATTAGCTGCCACTCCCTGTCCCCGGCCTCCTACATCCCCCACAGCCCTAGGCAACCAATAATCTACTTTCTAATGCTACAGATTTGCCTATTGTGGGCATTTCAAATAAATGGAGTTACACAATATGTGGTCTTTTGTAACTGGCTTCTTTCACTTAGCATAATATTCGTCACTTTTTTTATTTTTAAGCTGCCTTGATCTGCTTGCTCAGCTGTCTTCCTGAAGACTCCTGGAGGGACAGGCAATAAAGGAAAGCCACATGAGGACAGGGGTGGCTAGAGAGGAGGAGCATCCTTCCATAATCCATTCAAGGGTCTGCAGCTTGCGGTCCTACAGCCCATCCACAGGCTGCATTACACAGTGTCCCTCCAAAGTACCCCCTGAACTTAGCTGGAGGAACTGCAAGGGTGCAATGACGTGTGTGTACACAGCGACCGAAAGGGTCAATGGAGGCCTCAGTAAGGTCAGCACGTATTTAAACTGTATCAACAACTTTTCTTTATTTTCTTCAAAGGATGATATCACAATTCAGGTTCACCGGTCTAATTAAACTAAATGTCTCTATGGAAACGTTTACTGCAAGGAAATAAAGATATCAGTTTTCATGAAAAGGTTTTGTTTTCTTGGTTTTCTGAAAATCTCTGCCAACAAAATAGTCCCCAGGAAGCCCTTCTCAACACTAAAAAGACAAGTGGAGGGACTGCTAATTACATGTTTCATTAGTGTTTGCTCTAGAGTGAGTCTAGTCATTTCAGTGAGATCAAATTTATGATGCAGCAGAGTTAGAATTTTGAGTTCTACGTATATTTTATAGTACATTGGGGTGCCTCATAGAAATCGATTGTATAATACATTTATGCCCCCCCTTTAAAAATCCTAGGTCATAATTTAAGATTTTTAAATAATTTGAAAAGTTTATAATTTTTGGCTCTTTACTTTTATGACCCACTATGAGAAGAACTGAGTTCATGTCGAACCTTGATCAGAAACATTACCCCCAACTAATCTATTGATTCTTTGGAAAAGAATGCTTCACTTTATGAGGTGATCTCTATACAAAATGTGGGAGCTGTCATTAAACAGTCCCTTCTCTTCAGTGACCTTTGGTGATAGGGGGAGTAGTGTTTTAGTTTTCCTCTCCTCAATCAAATCACAGATTCTCTGATCCTGTTTCTTTTATTTCCTCAGTGATGCAGAGTGCATAGTAGGTGCAAGAGAAACAGGTTTTCCGTTTCAACTAATGAATAAACAGAAACAGGAGCAGATGTGGTGCACTCTTTATTAGAAGGCAAAAATCAGGGCATCCCTCTCTGCAGGGAATCCAGGGCCCCTGATCAATCTTGTGGGAAAATCTGTTCAATTACTCAATATCCTCAAAGCGCCTTCCACGTCCAGGGGCTCAATCCATCTTCACGGCACTATGACAGATGAACTGTTCTAATATCTAATTCTTTTTAGAAAGCAGAAAATGTTTCTCAAGCTCTTTATGGCTGATTGAACTAATTTACTGTGGAACAGGCAGCAGCCTATCTTTAGATAAATGCTAATGAGAACGTCAGTGCTCTCTGCAGTCGGACTGCCACTATTATGCTGAAAGGGAAGGTCAACAGCTAATAAACCCAGTTAACAAGCCATTCCGCACTTCACCTCAGCTTAACACTCCTCAAAGTTGCAGTCATTAAATCCATAGATTATTAGAGGCAGCCCTACTGTTTTTACTGCACACTAAGACAAACTTTCAGTGCAGTCATTAATTGAATTAACATTGTCTAATCCAATTTTATAGAGTGTAAACTGAGATATGACCAAGGGGAAGGGCTTCTCAAATGCTCTCTCAATAAACCAACAGGAACACAGTCCTTAAAGGTTTGACTTTGGCTGGACAGGGACAGGAAACATGTCATGTTAATGGTTCCTTTTCCCTTGCAGCTCTCCCTTTTTCTTTCTTTCTTTCTTAAAATCTTTCAGCGAGTAAAAGAAAGGCATTTTGTAGTTGCCAGAGGATAGTTTTACACTGCAGAAAAACCAGGCAGAAAAACAGTAAGGCCATTTGTACCACAGTCCCATACAATCCAGGATGACAATGCAGTCTCAGACAAGCAGTAGTGGGATCACTTTCTACTGATATGACCAGGACAATTAGCTCAGTCTAAGATCCCTCTGAGACTAGGTCCTGCTATGATAACCAAAGAGCTGTTAAAAATTCTGAAGACCAAAGGGCCCTAAATCTAATTTAGAAACTAAAACATTTCACCATTATATAGTAGAGCTCTCAGTACAAGAAGGGCAGCAATCTCGTTTAATTTGTAGTTTCTGACAAATACTAAGAGGCTCAACACCTCGTCCTAATCAAGTATGAGAGGGTGACTAGTCTTTATTTCCCAAGGATCAAGATTCCCTTTTCAAACAGGAGAAAGCTATGTAGTAGTATTTCCATATATTATTTCCTTCAAGTAGGACGATAGCTGTTTTCTCTAATTTGCCTATTTGGCAAAATTAGAAGCCTAAAGAGGAAACCAGGTATGCTCATCTAAGGTCATTAATATAAAGATTTATTCATGTTACAAAAATAATTTAATTGAAATCTGAGTATTTACAAAGAAACCTCACAGACCTGTTAAAGAGTCTTGACTGGGACAAGCTAAGAAGGGAATTCAACGTGTAATTCAATGGTAATCCCTTCGAAAGGAAGTACCTCATTAACATGGCCGCCCAATGCAGTGAGGTGGCTCCCTCCCCAAGAACATGTCCACGTGGTCCGGGCCAGCCGTGGGGATCCCATTCTGTTATCAGTGACCGGTTTAGACATAAGAATGCAATATAGCTTGGCTCCGTGAACATGGAGGGAATCCACTGAGGTTTCCTGGAAAAGGATTCCCCACACCTGACGAGGTGACAGAGTGACAGAGATAGAGAGACTCTTCCTCCTTTGGATGTGGCACATGGAACGTCCGCAGTCAAAAGCATTTCAAAACCCTGAGTGGTCTGCACAGCAGGGACACAGGCAAGAGACAGGAGAATGACAGCCCCCTTGTTTTTGTAAATGAGGTTTTCATGGAACCCAAGCCTTGGCTCCCCATTCACGTAGCATCTACGGCTATCACATCCAAAGTGAAACATTTCAGTGAAGACAGTGTGACCAGCAAGGCCAAATATATTTACTATTCGGTCCTATACTGGGGAGGAGGGTGTCGTCAATCCTTAACTCATATTCATTCCTGGTTATTTTTATTTTTAAGAGTTAACCAATATACTCTACTTAAAGATGCTTACATGACAGTAATAAAAGTTTCATTTTATTTTTAAGGCTTAAAACCTAGTTTTAAGAATTATAATCCTTTCTAAGAATGCCAGCATTCAAAGAACAGGTAGAAATAACTAAAATATTTCTGTTGCAGCATGTTTTGGATATAATCTCATTCAACAAATGTTTACTGAGCTCTCACTATGTGCCGCAGCGCGAGTCTGAATAAAATACCATCTCCATACGTGAGGAGGTCAAAGAATAATAAGTAGGCGGGCAGCTCAAATCCACAAACGATCTGAAAGAGGCTATGATTATAGGTGCACTTAAAATAATTAATACTTTGCAGAGAGAAAACACAACTATTTGAGAATATGACAATAAACATCACAGAGCACCTACTACACTGCCAGGCCCTGTTTGCTAATAACCCAGGAGGTAGAAACTATTGCTAGTTCCATTTTGCAGGCGAGGAAAGCGAGGCGCAGAAAGACAGAGAGCCCCGCGTTACACGGCAGGGCTAAGACGGTCCGCCTCCTGCTATGATCCTATCACCATCTTTCCTGCTATGATTGAATGGGCGGCCTAAAAGGAGCCAACAGAGGCCGAGAGCTAAGAAAGAAAGAGACTGTGAAGGGAATATTAATCAGTCCCATTTCGCTAGAGGACAGCGTTGGGAGCTAATAGAACTGAGAGAGGGCGCCAGGGGCATATCACCGAGGAGCTTGAATGTCAGGCAGAGGAAGTCTGCAGTCAATCCAGAGGCAGTGGGGGCCCTGAGGAACTTTCCTCAGGGCTGAGAGGTATGTTGAATGAAAACAGAAGTACATTATTCTGACTGAGATGAAGAGACTAACTGAATCTAGAAGACTTACAAAACCGAGGTAAGAACTCACGTGGCAGCAGCACAGCATTCAACAGTGGGACAGAGAGGAGGAAACCCCGGGCAAGGCGGGGGCTGAGGAAGGAGGGGGGCAGTGAGCACAGAGACGGTGAGTGCAGGTGAGCAGGAGGTCGGACACATCCACGGAACTGAGGACAGTGTCGGGAGTAAAGGTGAACAGGACGTGGGACATGAACATTTAATGTGAAATGAGCCTGCGCGTCAGAAATCCCATGCTGAAGCTGAAGCTTCATTTAATACCAAAGCATGGAGCGATGTAGGAAGAGGTGACGGTCCTCAGCTTCCCAGATGCAGGTGGCCTTCTCCATGCACAACACAGTTTCTAAGGAAATCTGCCAGGTCACCAAGCCTGCCATCTGGTGGCCAGGTACTGCTCCACCTGGACTCTGAGAAATCTCAAATTATGAAACTGCTGTGGCGACACTATTAGCAAAAGGGACAAATGATTTTAAAAAGTCAGAAGGCTTAAGAGGTTTATAGAAAGATATTACTGTATGAATTATAGTTAAGGGGGAGCCAAAAAGACACAAAGTGGGGGGGGGGCCTAGGTGAAAACAGAAATGAAGATAAATGAATAATAGCTGTGGTGTGTGTGTAAGAGAGAGTGACAGAGAGAAAGTGAGAGTGAGCAAGAGAGTGAGAGAGAGAGAGAGAGAGAGAGAGAGGTAGGAAGGAAAGGAAGATAAAATATGAAACCTACGTTGATCAAGACCAAGCCACAAGAGAATGATAATATAACTGAGTTGTTTCCATTTCGCATGATGTCCTGCTGAAATAAGGCTCCCCACCTTAAATTTTTTCTTACTATTAAAGAAATCTTGAGGCAGTTAGAATAGCCTGTAGTTCCTTGTATCTAATCCAGCCAGAAGAAAAGAACCCAGTTTCCCATATTTCTCCGAGGTCTATCTAGGGTTGTAATACAAGGCTCAAGTACAGGACAGCATTTGTAGTCTTTCTCATTCATTTGACTAATAATCTGATTTCTATCATATGATATTCCATGTCCTAAAGGCAATACAAATGTATCCATTAGGAGCAGAGGTTTGACCTACTTAAACAACACTCTTACATACCTTGAAATCAGTATCATGTCTTTGACAATGTACATCAAAATGTAAAATACACATTCTTTTTTACCTAACCGCTTAGTTTGGTTCACATATTTCAGACCAGTCCCCAGGGCATGCTATGCTTTCTGGTCCAAGGACCACACTTGGAGAATCACTAATAGGAGCTGCATAAAGACTGAGCAGTGAAGTCAAGTCCAAGGAAACAAGTGAGGAGGGAGTCAAAAAGAAACACCAACAAATATGAGCATTTCAGGGATATGAAAGGAAGAGAGGCCAATAAAGCTCCCCAAAGTATTTTCTGTGGTACAAGAAAAACCAGACAATGCCGAAATCATAAAAACCAAGAGCAGAAAGTTCAAGAAAGATGCTGTCACAAGACTTGTCAATAATTCAAAGATGAATACATACTACCCCAGTAGAACTGACCAATCAACAGTGTCAGCAAACCAGCCCCCTGACATCTACAGGGTCTCCACCTTCCGGCCAAGTCCATCTCTGTATCTTTCCCTCTGCCCTTCCCATTTACTAAATAAAAAGAAGGACATAGGCATATCCATTCAAATGTATTAAAGAAGGAAATATTAATGTCTATTCCTTTAAAGTGGCAGCCCTCACCTGCTAGCCATAAAACTCCTCAGAGGTCCACACAGCCATATGAAGTTGGGCAACATTTCCAACTTGTCAAGGCAAAAGCCACTGAAGCTAATTTGCCAGAATTCAAGTTGGCATGATGAGAGTCAAGCACCATCTATAAACGCTCAAATTGTTGCTTGCCAAGCTGC
This sequence comes from Rhynchonycteris naso, assembly GCA_037038555.1. Classification (NCBI taxonomy): domain Eukaryota; kingdom Metazoa; phylum Chordata; class Mammalia; order Chiroptera; family Emballonuridae; genus Rhynchonycteris; species Rhynchonycteris naso. Next base: position 181,320,939 of record CM073000.1, on the reverse strand, counting down.
AGGAAATTGCTAACCTAGATCTCCAATTAGGCCTTGGACCAAGAAGTAAGTCCTTTCAGCATGCACATGTTTTCACATCCTTCAGCAGTGCCGCCAACGTGCGCCGTAGGGAGCCAGCCTCCCCGGGGGAACGCGCATACTGACTGATCTCTCTGTCTGCCCACTTTCAGCGCAATGTGCCGGCAGCCGGGCAGAAGTTGCTGGCAGTGTCTAAAACACGGTAAGGGAAGATGGAAGACAATGACAGGAGCCTCCAAGAAAGGAAAGTTAGTATTAGAACTACTTTCTAATAAAAGAGGAGAAGAGGCCCGCTCCCTGGGCGAAAGACAGGAAAGCTGTCTTGCCTTCCTTCTAGTGAAAACCTGGTTGCAGATGAAGAAGGCACCACCCAAAGCCTCGTGTGCCAGACTCGCAGCTGCACTACCCACTCACAGTGACTGATCTGTCTGTGACTTGAGCCAGAACATTAAGGGTTTGGCAGCCGATAAGGAAGCAATCCATCAGTGAGAAAAACAGGCCAAGGGCACTGGGAGGTGACCCTCTTTACAACTTTTCATGCCAGTTCAGACATGATTTTGTCCACTTAGCAAAAACGATGGCCAACCTACTCTGCTCTCATATCATCTAGACACCCAGGTTGCTCAGTCACCATCTTGAGCTGCCTATTTAAAAAATAAGCCTTGATAGCTAAAGTATAAAGGTGTCCTATTTTACAACCAAATTAAACACTTGCAAAATAACCAATGGTGATAATAAGGAACAAAATATTAGGGGACAAGAGTGTACAGAAGACAGGACATGAACAGGGAAGAAAAACAGAAGAGAGTTTGAATCTTGAACTCAACCACTAAATAAATAGCTAGTAGCTTTTGAGCCTGTATATATTTTTAACTTGTAAAATAAAATAATAATTCTATGTAATCTGTGGTATTGTTAAGAGTATTACCTGAGACCATAAAGTATGCAACAGGGCACCTAACTCCATCATTGCCAGAAATCATTATGATTATTAACCTGTAACCTCAAGTTCATTAACAGTAAGGATGTCTCATAAACTCATTTGTGGGTGAGAGAGAGAGAATACAGTGAGGAAATAAGACTGTGATGATGATTTTTTTTTTATCAACTTGGTAAGGCTAGAGTAGCCAGTTTTTTACTCAAACATGAATTTTGGTGTGCTGTGGTGAAGGTATTCGACAGAAGTGGCTTTAAACGAAGGAGTTTACCCTCAATACTGAGGGTGGACCTCAGCCACTCAGCTGAGCAAAAACTAAGATTTCCCAAAAAGTCAAAATTCTACCTCAATACTATAGCCATCAGCTCCTGCAAAGTTTCACCCTGCATATGACCTACCAATTTTGAACTTGGCAGCTCCCACAATCAAGTGATCCAGTTCCTTAAAATAAACCCCTCTCCCCCCCCCTCTCTCACTACACACGCACGTGCGCGCTCACACAAACACACCTCCTATTAGTTCTGTTTCTCTGGAGAACCCCAAATGATACAGAGAAATAGAGATATACAGTCCAACAGAGATAAAGACAAAGAGAAAGACAGAAAAGGAGAGGAGAAGAAAACATAAATTAGGTGGAACCATTTAATTTTAATTAAGAGCTTGGGGTTCCCTCAGTAATAACTCTGTGATTAATGGAAATGTTCATAGCACTGCCCTATGATGTCAAACAACATTCAGAGGACATGAAAAGCAACATTCAATTCCATTGTTTGTAGTCTGACTGTAACTTCACTAAATACATGTTCATCTCAATTCACTACATACTTTTTTCATGTTGCCACCCAGTACCTGCTTCTTGTTTAAAAGCAGACTGCTACATCAAAATTGAATTAAGACATAATTAGCACAGACTACCTTTTAAGTGACTTAGTTTCTAATAAGACCAGAACTGCCTTTTCAGCCCAACCCCTGGTATCCTACTAAGCAAAAATGTCATGAAAACGTTTGAGAATCCAGAATTGTCCAGGGTCGGGGGCGGGGGGAACCTGGCAGCAATGCCCAAGCACTCCTTCCTGAAAGGACTCTTGTCTGTTTTCACGAGACCTACCCTCCCCATTACATTAGTCCCTGAATGATTAGTGCATCCTTTCTGACCTAAATGCAGTTTATGACCTTCCCTTCTACTATAATAGAGAAACGGAAGCTTCTCTTGAGGTATTATATAAATACATCAGGGGGTATAGGGCATGGACAGGAAGTTCTAAGGATTTCTGACATATTCTTTACGGGTCAACATCCTTTTAATTGTGCAGAAATTACATTTTGTTGCCTGGATTTGCAGCACAATGGACACCCAGATAGAGTCAATCCAGAATTATTCACTAGTTCAGAGTCTTATTTCACTTAGAAACCATTTTAGTGAATTGGAGAGTGTTTAGTTTAGCGAATGCTCCTTCCCATATTTCAACGTGAGAAGGGTAGAATTACCAGGTGAGGCCAGGAAGCGTTCTGAGTGCTTCACTTTCACTAGATGAGGTCGTCAAGGCACGATGAAGTTCAGGAAGTAGGCCACAGTCACATGGTTACCAAGGTCCAAAGCCTGCCTGCCTTCAATGCGCCGCCCACTGAACCATACAGAGTGACACAGACTCAATCTGATCTCTAAAAGGAATTAAAGAAAATGACATTCCCTGGCCAGGTAGCTCAGTTAGTTAGAGCATGGTCCCAACACCCCAAGGTTGAGGGGTTGGTCCCCGGTCAGGGCACATACAAGAGTCAAACCGATGGACAAGTTGGGACAACAAATCAATACTTTCTGTCTCTCTCCCTCTATCTAAAAACATCAAGAAATAAAAATGTTTTAAAATAAAGAAAAGCACACTGACCAGGAAGAGCAGCCTTTAATGCTGAGAAATTCCAAAGCTATCATTTGGCTCTTAGAGGACTGAAGAACATCGCTAATGATCTCAAGTCAGGTTTCCGTTCTTCCAACTGGTTAGGAATTAAGATGCATTTATTGCTGGTGATAGCTATGAAACACTCAATTACTGAAATGCATCAAGAAATCACCGGTTACAAGGATGCCTGTACAAATGCTTTCTTAGGACTTAAGTGAGAAATCAAAAGGCAAAGCATCAGTGCGAGGCCCACAATGAGTGTTACTTCCCAGGCCTTTCAGGCCTGTAATTGAATGGCTGGCTTATTTAACTGCCCCTTTGATGTGATTTAGAAAATCAAAAAGGTGTTAAAATCTATTAGCCTAACACCCACAAAAGGTCAATGGACAGCCTCCTTGGCAACAAACAATAACAAGGAGCCCTCTCCCAGATAGTACCTATCGGCTCATTAGTCTGGGACTCCAGACAGCAAGGAGGCTGCCACTCAGCTTCAGTCACCAGCCACTTTCCTTTTCCTCTGCTTTTCAGGCCAGTTATGGCCAACTGGGAAATTTGTCATCTCTTAGTCTCTTCCTACATCAATATTTGATTGCTTTCCATGTAAAACATGCTATTAACGCTAATCAGAAATTGACTTTCACCACAAACACCTTTTAAATAGGTCAAATTAAGATAAAAGTCCATGCTCTTTTCCTCTATGGAACTGGGACACTAACCAGACATTCATAGCATCATGCAGATTAAATGTCATTAGGGGCAATTTGTCACCCACACACATTTATCTCAATCTAATAATTAGCTAAAGGTCAGAGTGATAAACCTGTGTATTTGAGTCTACATTTCCTTTTCTAAAGGAGAGGAAATGCAGATTCAAAGCAAGGCTGAAGGCTGTATGCAAATTTAGATAATCTTAAAATAAACACACCAATTTGAAAGAATTACACAGAATTAAGTATCAGCAGGAGATAGTGACCCAAGAAAGCCCCACTGAGGAGCGGTGAGGAGGTGCAGTTAGACTTTAAGTCTGGGCAAGGCAGCTTTATGAAATCACTTAACTGCCCTCAACCCTCACCTGGTAATTCTACCCTTCTCACATTACTGTACTATACAGTCAATATGTGAGGCACAGTACTTGCTCTCTCTGGAAGTTACACCCTAAAAACCACACAGAGGAGAGCTGTGAGTGATGGGTTTGGGATGCCAGTCTAGAAGAGCAGCTGGAGCCTCTTCAGTCCAGTTGTAATGACCTCTCCTCCCCTGCTCTGCCCCTGAACATAATCTTCCAGATAAGAGAAGTATTAAAAACAGATTAGTTCTGATAAAGTTAAAATCCAGATAATCAGAAGAAAATTCCAAGGGAAGAGTTAAGGAGAAGTTAGAAAGAGGGCCTAAAGCATCATCTACTGGGCAGAAATTCCCACGGGGAGGGGCAATAAGTGCAGGGAAGAAGAAAGGGGAGTAGGGACCACCCATCAGAGTGCTGGCTCAGTGGAGATCCTTTGGATTCTACCCTCCTGGAAGTACCCAAGAGGCATATAAAAATAATCTATCTCTGTGCAACATATAGTATTAAGAGTACGTATAATGATGAACCAAACACAGTCACTGCCCTCATGAACTGACAATCTCTCTCTTGGGGAGTCTGACCAAAAAAAAAAAAAAACAAAAAAACAATTGCAATAGAACCTTTAAACAACCAACTTTGAAGCAAAGTAGCAGATCTTAAAAGATGCTCCTGACCTACAAGAGGAAGGAACTGGGGGTCAGGTTTTTTCAAGAGGCAACCCCACAATTCTTACTTGTTGATATTACATTCTATTAAATGCCTTTCTAAAACAACATTTGGTGTCAGTTTGGGAAAGAATAAGTGGGTAGCAGGAAGCTGGCAAAAGTCCTAGCTAGAGGAACAGCATTTCAAGTAGACACCATGTACATCAACAAGCCTCTGGGTTTGGCAGATAGCAAACATTCAACAAATATTTACAGAAAACAATTCCTCCGCAATCAAGTTGCATTAATATACTCTTTTATCCCTAGCTCTCTTGGACATATCCGGATCTGTGTATGACATGGTTCAAATGTGACCACAAAGTAGGGGAAAGGCCAGAGTCAAAACCGCGTAATGGGATACGTTAGTCACCACATCAGATTCATTAGGAGAGGAGCTGTAACAGAACCAATGGTTATCCGAATCATACTGATCCATACCTTACAAACCACATAAAACCACCTAGACTGTTTTTCTTAAATCAAACCAAGATAACAACCTCCATGAGATTAGCTAACATCTAATGAACACTCACATTCCTCCAGCACTATTCTACAAACTCGAAGTGTATCAAGTCATTTAACTCCCTCCACACTGACAGAACATAGGTAGAACTGTTGACGTCCTAAATGTTCAAGTTCACCAAGGTAACAAAGATAGTGGCAGAGCCAAGCCTGAACCCAGACGCTCCAGCTTCGGAGCCTGTGTTTAAACCACTATCTTCCATTGCTGACGTGTTTTTGTAATAAATGTTATTGTCTTAACAAAAACACAAATGTAAATGGACTTAGGCCAAACAATGTGTAATGGAGAAGGGAAGGAAGCAACTCAAGCAGGTAATAGATAAAGCTCATTTTACACTGGAAAGTACAGTACCACAAGTTAGGTCAGATTTATTGAGCACCACTTGCTATTTATAAGGAGTCTGACTGTGAAGCACTTGGCAAGTCAGGATCACTTTTGTAGAGAGGAGTCAGTGACATAGAGAAGAGTCCTAAACAAGAATCAAATCGGGTAAGTGTCAGCTCAGGCCTCGGTAGGAGAAGTCATCTTCAACAGGTCATTTCACTCCCATGGCTCTCAGTCTCTTGATCTAAAAAACCTGAAGTAGTAGGTCCCTGATATATTTTTTAGTCCTAATAAGGTATGAGAGTTTGTGAAATCTATTTTGAAGATGACTAGCCCCACTGTGCTTTAGTACACTGAATATGCTTTATTATTATTATTTTTTATTGATTAATCTGAGGGAGAGAGACAGAGAGAGAAAGGGAGGAAGGGAGAAAGGGAGGAAGGGAGAAAGGGAGGGAGGAAGGGAGGAGGGGGGAAGGAGGGAGGAAGGGAGAAGAAGGGGGAAAAATAAGGAAGGAAGGAAGGGGGAAGAAGGGAGGAAGAAAGAGGAATGGGGGAAGAAGGGGGAATGTAGGAGGAAGGGGAGGTAGGGGAAAGAAGGGGGAGAAAAGGGAGGAATGGGAAGGAAGGGGGAAGGAAGGGGGGAGGAAAGGAGAAAAGGGGTAAGGAAGGAAGGGGAAAAGGAAGGAAAGGGGGAAGGAAGAGGGAAAGAAAGGAGAAAAAGAGGGGAAGAAGAAAGGGGAAAGGAGGGGAGAGAAAGGGGGAGGAAGGGAGGAGGGTAGAGGAAGGGAAGGAGAGAGAAGGAGAGAGATTCATTTGTTGTTCTACTTAGCTGTGCATTCATTGGTTCCTTCCCATTTGTGCCCTGACCAGGGATCAAACCTGGAACCTTGTTGTTTCAGGAAGATGCTCTAACCAACTTAGCTAGCCAGCCAGGCCTTATGCTTGAATTCTTTCAATTGTGAATGTAAAACCCAGCACATAAAATATATTGATAAACATATATTTATATATAAATATTTGTGTTATATATATTTAAATATATTTATAGATTTATATAAAGGATGATATTTATAACATTTAAAAAAAGAATACTATACTGATAAACTTCAGGACAGCCCCCCAAAAAGGGGTTAAAAAACACAAATCTATTTTCAGATATGCCAACAAAACAGGAAAAGTAATTTGCATTTCTATGGGAGGCTTAATGAGAGTTTGATTCAGGAGGATGCATGAGACAAAGACCAAGGAACTAAAATGAACATCAAAGAAAACAAGAAAAAGAAACAGACTGTCAGGATGAGTTCTGAAAGGTCAATCTTTCCAACCCAGATTTTGTTTCCAAGTTGTCCACTTCACCCTTTCAAATTGTTCAAAATGTGTTTAAAAATGTACTTTTTAAAAGAACTATCAGGATATAATTGAGTGTTTCTAATTCTAATTCTGAAGCCTGCCTTCCTGTGGGCATTTTGACAGTGATGGACAGTTTGACTTTTCCGGAGGAAGAAAACTGAAAACACTAGTTTGTGAGAAGAAAGCCTTCTTTAGTGGAAGGGACCCCAGCAGCCTCCTGGCCCTGGGGGAGGTGCTCCAGCGACCCCTCCGCAGGGCAGGCCCACAACCTGCTCTGAACTTAGATGTGGAAATCCTTGTTTGCACAACTCATGGGCATTCAGCCTTTCATAAAATGACAGCAAAGCTCAGAGGGACACTGCCCTGCAGCTGTGACCAAGACTGTAATGTTTAAAGGTTACAGTGATTAAGCACTGTGATTAATTTAGTCTCAGCAAAATTAATTCCACTCAACCACAAATCTCTAATTTACATACCAGTGCAAGCTAAACTTGGTTCTGGTCAATATAATCTGAAATTTACAATAATCTCCTACCCTACCATTCCCAATCACCCCCTGTCCTCCAAAATAAAGGTGTATTTGATAGACAATATCACAGAAAAAAAATTACATTCATTTTAGCAGAATCTTTTATTTGGCTAAGTATTGTATCATTTCTTTGACCTGCCATGTTACAAGTGTTGAAAAGTATTGGAATTTAATCTAGACTGCTGCCCACGCCAGAGATTTAGAAATCTCCAATAGCTGAGGTGTCGTGTCATTGCCTGGTCAGTCTTTATCACCTACACCAGCTCAAAACAGATCAAAGTCGATCACATTTACCTGTGCACCATATATTCTTTCGTACAATAATTCAAAAACGTCTGCCAAGGAAATGTACAATTACTTTCCCTTCTCTGAGTGGTGAACGGCACAACGTGTGAAGTGACAGCAATCAACCATGTGACAGAAGCAAATGAAACAAGATACACGGTTCCCAGCCCCCTCTTTGACCCCTTGTTTCTGTGATGCACTCTCCGGACCAGTGCCAGGCCCCAGAAGCAGCCAACACGGTTCATCTTCCAAATTACCTCTCCATCTCCCAAATCACCTCCTAAGCCACCGCAGAGCCCCGGTGACATAACGGAATAAACATTCAAGGGGGATGAGACACTACAGAAGAAATAAAGAAAACCTATCCCTTAGCCACCAATAACATTATCAATTACAGGACATGAAGTTAACTCAGAATATTTAGAACTGTCAAACTGATCCTCCTAAAACGACCTTATTCCCTTCTGCTTTCAGTCAACTCAGATCACCTCAATTATCTAGAAAAGATGTGTCTGACCCTTGAAACTACTGCTTATTCTTTCTCCTTTCTTTTATTTAATAACTCCTTTTAGAATGAGTTCTGTTTATTTTTTTTGTTTTGTTGTTCTTTGTGTGTGTGTGTTTTTTTAGTGAGAGGCAGAGAGACTCCTGCATGCACCACGACCCGACATGTCCCCTAGGGGGCAACACTCAGTCCATCTGGGGACACTGCTCCATTGAAACTGGAGCCATTTTTTAGCACCTGAGGGAGACGGGGGTCGGGGGGAGAGGTGGAGAAGCAGATGGTCACTTCTCCTGTGTACCCTGACCAGGAATCAAACCTGGGACATCCACACACCGAGCCAATGTTCTAACACTGAGCCAACCAGCCAGGGCAGAGTTCTGTTTTTATTAACAATGTTTGTGTAGTATTTTAATACACTGGAATCTGCCTTCTAAAGAAATTGTATGCCTTGTAGGAAGCAATAGCCTCACTCTGAAAATAAGTAGCCCTGTTCCAGTTCCCCAGATGCAGTATCAACATTTGTTCAAATTTGAAATTTGAATTTTGAACAACCACAGACAGGGAGACTGGAATTCTCTGCAAGCAGGAATGCAGCCCTACATGGGTAAGTACAGGGGGTGAGGGGTGGTTAGTGGATGCTGAAAAATGACTGCTTATAGAGTAAAATTCAGACAGAACCAGAACAAAGATGTTTGCCTGAGCCATGACCAGTAAAATGCTCTACCAATTTTTCTTAAAAAGGAGATACAAATAATTCATTCAAGAATAACATTTCATTTAGTTTGATGTATTATTCACAGTCTGCTGTGTTTCTTTGCATGAACTATGAATGAAGACAATCCTCTCACAACACAGGTTGTGTCATCTCAACTAATTCTTTCTTATTGTCCTTGTAAAGCTTCTGAGTAAAGGAATGTCATTTACTGAGAAAGTTATTACACCGTGATACATTTATTTAGTGGTTACAAATGTGAGCAAACTCAGCATTCAGATGTACCTGTGTTTAATCCCAGCCCAGCCCCACATAACAGCTGTGAGAGGTTGTGAAACTATTTAACTTCAAACTTCTTTGTATCTGCATCTGTCAAGACTGGGATGTGACATTACCTACCTCACTGAGTCTTGTGAGGACTAAGGGAGACCATGCCGGGAAAGCAAAGTATCTGGCTCGTGGTAAGCAGTGACCGAAACATTCACGCCTAAGTGCTGATAATGACCCTCATCAGACACTGTCATGGGCACAGGGGATGTGAGGTCCAATAAGATTTTGCCCTCTCCAGCTGAGATGGCCAGATCAGCAATTGGTTAGTAAAAAAAGAAAGAAAGAAAAAGTGAATGTAAGAGGACTTTCAGGGAGAGTATGGAGTATGCAGAGGAAGTAAGTCACCAAGTGTCATCTCTCCACACCTGACATGGTGCTGTTCCTGTTACCATAAAGCACTTGATAACTGCTACCACCACAACAGCTGAATATTAGGATTTCTCAGAGAAGTAAAAAAAACATTATGTTCATAATTTTCTAGTTCTAAGAAAATGGCAACAATTCAGGGCTACACAGGCTGCGGACGCCTAAAGAGAAAGACACCACATAACAACAAGCAGCCTGTTTGAAGATGCTCGCAGGTATGATCCCTGGAAAGCTAGCCCACGCCAATTTCACTGCACCAGCTCGAGGAGGCTGGGCAGAGTAAATACTTAACCCACCCTCTGCCAACACCAGAGAAAAAAACACCTAATTAACCAGACGACACACCCTATCGTCCGGCCTACGGTCAATCACATGTCATTTGATGAGGTGTGCATGTCCGCGTGCGTTTACACAAAAGCAGCAACGCCCCCCCCTCCCCGTGTGAGAGCATCAAAGGGAACTACAAAGAAGCAGGGGGCAGGATGCCTGACCAGGCGGTGGCGCAGTGGATAGAGCATTGGACTGGGATGTGGAAGACCCAGGTTCGAGACCCCGAGCTTGCCAGCTTGAGCAAAAGCTCTCCAGCTTAGACACCAGGGTCGCTGGCTCCAGCAAGGGGCTGCTCGGTCTGCTGAAGGCCCGCGGTCAAGGCACATGTGAGAAAGCAATCAATGAACAACTAAGGTGTCGCAATGGCAACGAAAAACTAATGGTTGATGCTTCTCACCTCTCTCCATTCCTGTCTGTCTGTCCCTGTCTATCTCTCTCTAAAAGAAAAGCAGGAGGCAGAAGAAATAAAAACAGTGTAGTACTTAGGGGAAGGGCCAATGAAACTAAACGCCAATGTTCAAATCCTCATTCGCTGAATAAGTAACCTATTGAGCAGTGGACAAAATACTGCAAAGAGCACCAGGGGAGACCCAATGAGTGAGAAGTCTGTAATTACTCTGGAATAGGCAGCTTTTATTTTTAAGTGTTATCTTTTCATTTTCACTTTCAGAACCATCCCAGGAAAATAAGAACTAAGGAATGTTTGGGGTTGGATATAGACCTTTCCTTTCTAATACTTCCAATGAGTTAAAAAAAAAATGTCTCACTGGGTGCTTGACTGGAGTTAAAGTGTTTGTCTCTCTAAACTCCCTTTGGACCTGAGAGGAGAGATGGCTTCTGGTTCAGACCTTTCCATTCGGAACTGTACCTAACTATGTAGAAGTCCATAATGTTTTCATTGTTATACATATACATTGTCACAGTTATTTTTTATGGCAAGTATCACTTGCCTTCTGTTTATTATAATGGCATAATATTGCCTTTTAAAGAAATGTAGGAAATACAAAAGCAAAAGTAGTTAATTTAAAATAAAATGCGCTGAATAAATAATGAGAGGAGACTCCAAACTGGCAAGAGTAGCTGGCTGTGCCGGGCTGTTGCAGGTATCATGAAGTAGCAAGCTGAGAAACTGAAAACTCATCAAGTTCATACCTCAGCTCTGTCCACCTCCCATTCCACTTTCCCTGGGCCAAGGGTAGATCTCACTGGCAGTCAGTCAAATGTGGGTGGGGGAGCATGGGACAAGGGGAATTAAATGAAGCCATGCCAGTCTCTCTGCCACCATTTAATCCAACCGTCCTTCCTTTGCACAAGGGGATTCAGGAGAGCTGGAAGTGAGAGTGTGGGGCTTCAATGGAATTCCTATCTCCTCGCATCCAGGCCAGAGCCATTTCATCTTCTCCACTGGCTGCCTGGAGTTTAACAAGATGTGAATTTCAAGAGACAGGATTTATTTTTCCAACCGAAGTTAGTCCTTCAGGTTTTGACAGTCAGTAAATTGTTGCCACGAGCCTTAGGAAGCGAAGGGAGCTCTCAGTCACAGAAGGATTCATTTTCAAATTGCATTCCTGCATCGCAGGTAGGCACAGCTGCAAGCCTGCAGCACAAATGCACTCAGTTCCAGCTGTGTCCCCACGTTTTCACCCTCGCTGCACCAAACTTTAAAGAGGACTGAATTCTTCCAGGAACATGTGCTTTCACTGAAATGCTAGCTCCTATAAAAAGCAACCAGATGGAAATATTCTGTATAAAATACTCTTTCTCCTCCTCCCCCTCCTGTCTCTGTGCTGGCAAAACGCAGCACAGACACACAACTGTCCGATTCACAAGCACGTATTTCTCTGTCATTCAAACGCTAGAAAACCCACTCGCTAAACTACTAGCACTGGCTTTCTCTTTTACACGCATAGCAGAAATATCTTAAATTATAAATACGATCAGCTATCTGATCTGAAACGCCATCGTCACATACAGATCACATCACAGTCTTTCTTTCAGGAGGAGTGCAGGAGCAAGACGTTTCCTCAGCGCCGGCATGGCGTGCTTTCAAATATTAAGCTTCATCTGATCTTCCCGATGGCGAAGATGAAGGTAGACTCTTCTAACGCCACTCGGTGAACAATGACCTGTAAGGGATAGTGACTTTCTTCCCCCCCCCCTCCGCCCGGCTTCGCTTCACCTCAGGAAGACAGAACAACAGTCGGCAAAAGGAAAGCAAGTAAGAGCATTCAAGGAAGTAAAGACAAAAGAAAGTATGGAAAATTCCTGACTTGAGAGCATTCAAGATCATAAAGACCCATATTTTCACATGATGTGCGCCAGAAAATGGATGTTAGAAGTATGTGTGAGTTGAATAAACTGACATGTTTATAAAGAGGGCTCTTCATAGAGAGCTAAACATAGGGGCCACGCAGTCAGAAAAGCACCGCTCTAGATGCCAGGGACTGGGGGTTGGGGGAGATTGGTAACCACACTCCCTCCAGCTAGTCCTGTCTGCTGCTTCCCACGTTTCTGTCCTCTGCCCCATGCATCCAGGCAGGCGGCCAGAGAGTGCCTACCAGGAGCTCTCTCTGACCCTCCCCTCACCCAGGATCCCTCACCCAGGTCCGTGTGGGAACCCAGCACATTACTTCACAGAGAGCAAGGGGTGGTGGAGGTCAGGACAGGCAGGAGGAGGACTTGGCTCCCCGAATGGCAGCCCTAAGAAAGCAAGCCTCAGCCCTTTCTGCCTCACAGTGAAAGGACTCAATAAATCCTCACCTCACGTCCCCCCCCGCCCGCATGTATGAAAGGCAGGAGACAGAGGACGATGGTGCCAAGACTGAGGGAGCTACGAGAGACCTTTCTATACCCTGAGCACCAGCAGGCATAGGCATAGTGTTGAGGCTCCACCTTCCAGCAAAGACTACGGTTCAAGGCCACTCTGGAACTCAAACATCAGAGACGGCCAGGAGAACCTGAAATACAGAGAACTGCTCCGATGTCTGAAATGACAGAAACGCCCAGTGCTAGTTGTTCAGGCCGCCAGTACCGAAGGCCCACATCGCCCACTTCCAAGAACACATCCTCTAAGCAGCTAAGGTCTCAGCGGGGCTCAGGACTCCCTTACTTAATATGTAATTATTGACTTCACGACACAGTTGGTTAAATCAGTTTTCTAGTTCGGGACATAATATTTCTGTCATCAATTTCATGGGTAAATGGTTTCAAAGTGCCAAATAAGTGACTTACAAACCAGCTTTTATAATGAAGACGTGGATAAGTGAAATTAAGAGAGGGGAAACAAGGGCACAGGGGAGGAGGAAGCACCAGAAGACCCGAGGCACGAGAGACATGGCCCATGCTAACTTTGCTCTGTTCAGATTCAGTTTTCAAGCACAAAGTTGGATGTCAACTCCAGATCTAAGCAACTGAGTATAATTCTCATTTGATTCTTTCATCAGCCAATTGACTAAGGCGACCTTTTCCATCCTCAGTAGCCCTTCCCCAACCTGCCCACCGTCTCATGCTTTATTTAGTCATGGTTAAAAATACTGCCCCTGGGAGAAATCTAGCCCTTCTCCTAACTTCAAATCAACACACAGATAAGCCTTGCTCCTATTTTAAAGGTGTATCTCCAGTAAGAGTTACTAGTGAGCTGGCAGTCCTTTATGACAAAATATCAAGTCAGGTATGTGTCAAAGGTCACTCAAGTAACAAGTAAATCACTCCCTTGGTCGGTCAGCAATGGCTTTGATCCCCAGTACTGACCACTCTGTATTTTCCTCCCGAACTGAAATCCTGTCTTGTGAGCACTGTAAAATGGATAAATCCTACTTGGAGATACTCGAGAATATCCAGTTTGGGTTTAATTTTAGATCTGTAGATTGAAACGACCAAAAGATATGGATGATGCGTAATAAACCCTCTGATCTGCCTCAGTCAGGATAGGTGAGGGAATTCAAAATCTCAGTGGCTACAAACAACAAAGGTTTGTTTTTCATTTACATAATGTGTCCACAATGAGTCAGTCAGTGGAAGCTCTTCTCATCAGTCATTCAGGGATGCAGGCTGATGGGAGTGGTCACCATCTTGAATATTGCTAATTCTCATGTAGTGGAAAAGAAAATGTGGTGAAGTACATGCCCAGAAATCACATGCACATTTCCTTGGCAAAACCCAGCCATGGTCACCCAAAGGTAAACAGTAAGAGCAGCTCCTGCTCCTGGAAAGCGCGATGGAGCTGGGGTGCCCACAGACAGCCATAAGGACTACCGCAATATGTGGTACTATTTAAATATGTCTGAGAATGGAACTTCCAAAATATTCACTATAAATTGAAATGCACATTTTTTTTTACCTTATCCCTTAAGATTATGGGGCAAAAAAATCATGATTAGCAGTCAGCGAGTGAAAGACAAATTTGACAACACTGCCACAACTATCGTTTACTTTCAACTACACAAGGACAAATGAAGACTGTGTCTCCTTTTAGTGAAAAATGCCCTCCATGACAGCTGAGGCATATTTTTTTTTTAAAAGAGGGCTCACATATAATACAACTTTGTTAATTACCATCATATAACACTGAACAGGGAAGACAGGTTGGTCTCCAGGGAGTAACAAAGAAAATGCCTTACATTTATTTGAAGAGTGCTTTTGAGTTAAAAAAAATATTTTGACACATGTCACTCTGGGCAGGCTCCTAAAATAGAGTCTTCAACATTTTAAAGGTGGGAGAGAGATACGCAAATCTCTCTTTAAGAAAAAAAAAAGGGGGGGGGGTTAAAATTCACCATGTCAAAATAATATCAAGGCAGGTCTCATAAAAGCTAAGCTAGAGGCCTATCCCACCATTTACAAGTCATGTGACCCTGGGCAAAATTTTATTTAATACAAGTCCCGTTTTCCTCATGTAAAGTGGAGATAATATCTTGGACCAAGCTACTGTGTAAGGCTATGTGGATCAATGAAGGGATATACCTCAACACTCCTCAAATTATAAAACAGGACTCAAAAATAAAGGGGCATAGTTTTTATTACAGAAGATCTTTGTCATTGGTAGCTGTACTAATACATGCATAAAACCACAGAGGCAAGAGTCACTTCTTTCCTTAAATAAAGTCGAAGGAACTGTTTGAGAACACCCAGGTTACTATGAAGGCTTGCTGCAATTCCGAAGGAAGAAGACAGCCCACTAGTAAAGCCAATGCCATTTCCAGGCTTCTCTGTGCTGTAAGATAAACCACTGCAGTTTTGATGCTAACTTTAAACAAATACCACTCTTCCCTTGAAAATTTCATCTGAAGTTGCTAAATTTATCTTGTGTTTTCTTTTCTCCAGTGAAACCTCAGGTATTACAAAAGAAATAAAAGATAAAAATTTTATCCATACGGACCTGATATACCTGATTATTTGCTACAAATTTAGTACTTTATATAATACTGTGATAAATATATACAATTGCTCTTTGTCCTCAGGTCCTAAATCTCTTGGAATTTCCTGAGTGATAGGAATGTCTTCTATTCAGGACTCCTGCTGATTACCCCATACAGCTTCTGGATGGCAGCCAGTTGCCAGAAAGACCAAGGCATGACTGAAGGGTTGGAACCTTCAGCCCAATTTAGGAGAGGAGAGGCAGGCTGTATTCAGTCACCAATGGCCAACGATGTGCTGGGAGGCTGGTGTGCCCAGAAAGGTATGGAAATTGTACCCTACCACCATACCTGTCCCATGCATCTTTTCCATTTGGCTGTTCTTGTGTTGTATTCTTTGTAATAAAACAGCAAAAGCAACTAAAGTGTTTCCCTGAGTTCTATAGCCATTCTAGCAAATTATGGAACCTGAGGAGGGGGTCATGGGAATCCCAGAATGTAGAGCTGGTCCATTGAAAGTGCAAGTAGCCACCTGGAACTTGTGACTAACATCTGAAATGGAGGGCAGCTTTACAGGACGGAGCCCTTAAGCTGTTGAGTCTGCTATCTCCAGGTGGATGGTATCAGCATATTACCAAATAGTAGGGCACCCAGCTGGTGTCCAGAGGAATGAAAAGTTGGTGTCAGAAGAGAAAACACCTCCCCACACACACACACATACAAATGGTGTAAAAAGTATGAGTAAAACAGTTTAAACATAAAAGTCAAAAACCACTGACAACATCAAAGTACTCTAGTATCAGTGGTTTTTAACCCCTGGCCTGCCCATGGCTATAATCTTCATACAACATCACAGTGGTTTAACTCTTTCACGGACTGGCACAAAATTTCTGGCGAGCTGGCACTGGTCTGAGGACCAGCAGTTGAAAACTATTGCTCTATGTCATGCTTATATAGATTTAACAAGTTCAAAAAAAAAAAAAAACTGCAGAAATTTCAGTGATGCAGCTATAGAACCAACCACAAAAACCTCAATATTTTTAAATCTCAAAGTTCAAAATTTTCTGAATTCACTTATTACCTCCTTTTATTTTGCTGATGGGATGTGAACAAGAGATATAGTCAAGTCACAAAGCAAAGATGAGGTTCTCTTAATATGGTTCACAAAGCCATATTAAGGTTCTTGATATGGGCCTTCTAATGCAGAGATTTGGATGTTTTCAATAAAAATGATGCCTATTTTATAAACTTATACAAATGGAAATGTACTGTGGGCATAAGAACAGACTGATCGCAAACACAGAAAAGATAGCTTAAACAGAACTACTGTATAAAATAAATAAATATATAACAAAGCACACCATATAAGAGTGAAATATATGATTGATGATTTTTTAAAATAATGGATTAGCAAAAGAAAGAAGAAAAAGGATTAGCTATCAATTAATAACAAAATCAGGGTATGACTTTATGCCAGCTATTAAAATAGTTCTAGATTTGAATTAAAGGGTTGACTATAAGTAAGAAAATCATGAAATAAAGAAAAGCACAGGCTAGCGTCACTAATCTGTGGGAGAGGAATATAAAGAAAAATATAGAGATATCTACATACTGAAAATATTCCTACAAGTATCTTGTTCAAAAGTAAGAAAGCAGAAGGAAACATGTTTAAAAAAACATGACAGGAGTTAATATATCTAACATACAGTAAGTTGGTATGAGAAATTAACTGGTCAATAAAAACAGCTGTGCAGGACATGGGCGACTTACAGAGGGCTTGCAAACGGTCAATAGAAATGAAAACTGCCCCCTCTCCGGTAACACCGCATGGACTAAGGTGAGAGTGAGCGACCACTCACTCCAAACACCTGTGAAGATAAAACACACACGACTGCATGTGGGAACGGCAAGCGTGCAATAAGTATCCTCATGAACTGTGGAAAGTAAAAATTGATAGAAAATCTTGGACAATAAGTATCAAGAGTATTAAAAATACTCAGAAATTTTAAAGCATGAATAAATGGTAAACAGCATGAGCTCTGAAGACAGACTACCTTCATTCAAATCCCACCTTCACCTCACATGCACTGTGTTACCCTGGGCAAATAATATTTCTCAGTTTCACATTTGTCATGCATAAAATAGAGATAAATAAATCCTCACTTCACAGAACTGAGATGGGAATTCAAATATGCAATGCATGTAAAACATTTATTAGAATGATGTTATATAACAAAGGTCCAATAAATCTTGGCTTTTATCATTATCATCACTACCACCACACCCATTCTAAAAAATAACCAAAGTATTAATTAAGGTTAAGTTCATAAGTATACAACAGAAATGTATATACCTAGAACTCTGAAGAAAAAGCTATAAGGAAATATGCCCAATGTAAGAGTGCTTATTATAGAATAAGGAATGATTTTATACCTTTTATGGAATAGACTTTCTAAGTTTTCTACAAAGCATATGTTACCTCCTAAAAAAATAAAAAGAAAAAAGAACTTATTTTAAAGAAAATAAAAAAAGAAATCTCCCTCAGGGTTATTTTTATTTTATAATAAATAAAATTTTAAACATAACGAAAGTTGTTTCCATTCAGGTATCTTCTCAATGGGTAGCGCATTTTTTGCATTAATTTCTATCTTTACTGAGGAATCCAAGAAAAATATTTAAAGCAATAGGTATAAAAAGAGCAATTGCAAGATAAATATCTCTCCCTGTGAAAAGATGGGGCATCACCTGTGCCCAATTCTATTTACCTAAAACCTAGGGGGACAAGCAACCACATCAGAATGTCTGTTATGAATTCAGAAGACAGAGAAATCCTATTGGAAACCCCAAATTCTCATGGAAGCAAAGGTACCAAAATTCACTTTCCCCACGTCTTCCCCTTTTTGGAGTTATAACCTCAGAAATAAAATGGCTGCTCCAGCAGAAATGAGGTTTCTGTAAAGCATTTCCACAATATAGTGGAAAAAGTACTCTGTTAAAAGTCTCTACTGGATCCCCCTGCTCCCTTCCCAACTCTGGGAACAGGATAAAGGGAATGACAGGGGCATATGATCATTTTATAAGGTACCACCACGCAAGCAAACCTCCCTAGAACTGGGGGCGGAAGGAGGGGTATCAAAGCTTTTGTACCATCTGTGTGTGGAGGGGACAAAAAAACAACAGCTGGTGCAAGAAGTAGCAAGATGTTCGTCCTGGAAGTGACAAGATGGGAAATGACAGGAAACAGCTTTTCACTCTTCCAACGGCAAAGGAAGCGCAAAGGAAGCGCACAGCCTCTGTTCTGTTTGAAAACCTCCAGCTGCTGCTCTCTCGTCTCACATTTCCATATCTTTGTTCAGACAACATCTGAAAGCCTGCCTTTCTTTTCTTCAAGCACTCTCTTTCTTTGGAGGAACATATAAAGCTATGGAGCGCAGGCCTCTCTGCCTCCTCCTTTCTCTTCTAGGCAATGTGGAATGAATTTTGAGTGTCACCATGGAAGGAAAAAAATGGACATGTAGCATCATGTGGAGCCTCCGTGAAACTTTTTCCAGTTGCCTTTTCCAAGAAAAATTTACTATGTACTCTGGTTTCTGTCCTTTGGTAGTTAAACTAATACTAGATTTGGAACAGAACTTCTAAGGAGCTGAGGAATTAAAACCTACAATGATCAGTGTTCCAGGGATGGAGCACCCCATATGTGAACTGACTGTTTGGAAATAGTGGGCTGTGCTTCTCTACCCATTGCACTAAACCCTACCACATGCATGCATTTCTCTCCACTTTAAACTCTGGGTTTAGGAAGTCAGAAAGGAAGTAGCGTTATAAAAAATACATACACAATCTAATGTCAGAATTTCAAAGGACTGACATACAACGTTAATCAAATATTCTTATTTCAAGTTGTCCCATAGGCTGAATGGATAAAACCAATTTTCTACGAACTCTGGAATATGCACATAAATATACTGTGACGACACTGACTACAAGTCGAAATTGTGTTTGATGCCACAAGAATCCCACTGTTTCACGCTCCATCAGCCTCTCTCCCATCCTATGTGATCTTGCACGACTGGCACCCCGCGCCAAGTCTCCCTCTCTTCTCCTTCACCAGGCCAGCTCTATCTTTATGGCCCAGATGGGGTCCATCACCAGGGAACCCACAGTCCCCTCTTTGAGCGACTCTCCCCCTTGAACTCAAACAGGCTAATGTATTTTACAACAGCCCTCGAGATGATTCTCTGCTGAAAGGCAGGTCTGTCACAACTCATAGAGAGCTCTTCAGAAGAAGAGGTCATATCTTATTGCTCTCTATAGACCAGCCCGACCTAGCATTATGCTGACAATTATTCAAAAAATACATGTGAATCACTATTATGTCAGACACCAGAAATTCAAAGTTTCTCTGGAACCCACTTCTTGTTCCCAGCACAATGGGGACCTAAACATAAAATAATTGTGTCAATGTCTTGAGGGCTACGTAAATACGGCACTCAGGAGACACAGACCAGGCCACCCGTGGATGATACTTATAACAAATCTTCCCTATGTGTAAAATCTTCACAATAAGTCACAACAGTTGAATGTGCTTATTCAAGAATTCCATTTAGCTGTGTAATCCTGGGGAAGCTATTTAATTCCTCTGCACCTCAGTTTCTCCATCTACAAAGTGGGATAACAACATTATAAGATTTGTACGAGAATTAACTGACACATTTTTAAGTGTTTAGGACAATACTGAGCATGGGATACTCAATAAAACTTAGATATTATTTCCTAATAGCTCTTCCAATTTCTACTATAACAAAAGAGTAAATTGTACTAATTACTTTATTAATCTACTGACAGACAGTACATCTTAAGGTCAATAGTCTATTTCTCTGACATCCCATACATAGATAGCCCTGTAGGCAGATCCTGTCAGTTCTAACAGCCAGATGCAGGCTCCCCTGTGCTTCCCAGGTCAGCCTCGTCATCCATCCCACCCTCGGTCTAAACTCCCCTTCAGGTTTACTGCACTAGCCAGCTGCCTAACCAGTATCCCTGCTCTGTCTTGGTCCCTACTCTCACTACACTAGCCAGTGACCATAATGTAAAAGACATAGGATTTCCCTACCCCAAACCCTCTATAGCTTCCCAGTCCTGAGTCTTTATGCTGATCTACAGTGATCTACAGGGGCTGGCCACCCCTTCCTTTCCATCTGACTTCTACTTCCCCCTCCCTCACTGACCTATCCCCTGTAAAGCTCGCTTCTGCCCCAGAGGGTATGCATGTGCTGCTGCCTCTGCCCACAGTGCCCGGCTCCTGAGGTTCTCGGAGCAGGCATCTTCTCAGATTGCAGATGCCAACTCAATGTTGCAACATTTCCTGATCAGTGAAGCCTTTTCTGAACACCTTATTTTAAAAAGCAGTGCTGCCCCCCCAGCACTCAACATTCCCTTTATCTGCTTTATTTTTCTTCACTGCACCTGAAGTGACTTGTATATGTGCTTAGTTATGCATTCTCTTCCCTACCAAGAACCTAAATTCTATGAGGGCAGAAATTTGAACTGATTTATTCACTGCTGTATCTCTAGCATCTAGAATAAACCTGGGATGAAAACAGATGACAAATTAGGGAGGGAGGGATAAATAGCAATCTGAAATGAGGTACAAGACAATTGATTTTACATTGATTCTTAACAATACAGCCATGTGCCACTTAACAATGGGGATAGGTTCTAAGCCTTTCTTTCAACAACACAAATTTTTGCTTTGGCTATGACCATCATGGTCCTGTGTCTGGTCTTCAATCCAGACCACGAGAACCATGTCTGAGATGGGCCTTCTCACATTTTTGTTCTCTCGTTGCTTTCAATAAAACAAATCCTTTAACAGCTTCTGTCCCATTGTTCTTGTTCTTCAAGATAACAGCTATGGTGGCGTGGGGCATGCCTGACTGGAGAGCAATAACCACCACAGATTTCACACCTTCCAATCCTTTGTCACTTCTAATTCCGTTTCCAGGTCAACTGCTTGTCATGGTCTTTTAATGGCAACATTGGAAGTGGATGTTGGATTTTTAGGAACCATGATAAACAAAACAACATGAGATTAAAATCAAGGACAAGAAAAAATTGATATAATCAACAGGAGTCAACAGTAGGTATATGAGATCACTGCCAACATACCACCATCTACTGTTTTTCAGCAAATACTTTTTTGTAAGTAGAAAGAGTACACTCTAAAACAATAAAAAGTTTACTGTAGCAAATACGAAAACCAGTAGCATAGTCATTTATTATCATCATCAAGTGTCGTGTACTGTACATACAAGTAGCAGTGCGGCCAGTCTGTGTCCACCAGGATCACCACAAACATGTAACACATCGCACTGTGATGCTAGGATGGCGACAACATCACAGGAGATGGGAATTTTTCAGCTTCCTTACAAGCTTATGGGACCACCATCAGGTTTGTTGTTGCCTGAAATGTTATGTGGCCCATGACTCCAGATAAAGAACTCACATAACTCAGTATCAAAGAAAACAATCCAATTAAAAATGGGCAGAGGACCTGAATCGTTACTGAAGACATACAGATGGCCAACAGACACATGAAAAGATGTTCAACATGACCAGTCATCAGAGCAACACAAATCAAAACTATAATGAAATATCATCTCACACCTGTCAGAACAGCTAGCTGTGTGGTATGTGACTATGCGCACAAGTGTTCACTATCCTTTACAATTCAAACATTGCTAGCACACCCATTCCCTTATTTGAGCCTCATAGAAGTTATTTTTGGTGGTCAGGGAGAAAATCACCACCACCATTTTATAAAGGATAAAACTGAGGGCGAGAAAAGTATGGTTTATGTGGTCAATGCAGCTCAGTAAATACCAGGAAACAAATGAACTGAGGAGAGGGCCAGGTTCACTGTTTTTTCCAGATACCTAGGTTGGTCTTTCAACTACATCAAGACCATGATGCAGTTAGCCTTCACAACGAACTGGCTCATGGAGCATTCTGCCCGTTTCCTCCCACTTAAAACAGCAGGTAAACCTGATAACGACATCTGTGTACAAGAGGGAACAAGAAGTGTGGAGGATTGCTCTATACTCTATCACTCTTTGTATTTTAACATGATTCTTTTGCTTTTTAAAAAATTATTGATTTTAGAGAGTAGGGAAGGGAGAGAGAGAGAGAAAGAGAAGCATTGATGGTTGTTCCGCTTAGTTGTGCATTCACTGGTGGCTTCTTGTATGTGCTCTGACCGGAGATCAAACCTGTATGACCGTGACGTATCGGAAGGACACACTAACCACGTGAGCCACCCAGCCAGGGCCCTCATCTGCTTTTTAACAGCACTTCCTTCAGCTGCAACAGGCGGCAAGGCACATCAATTAGGATACTGGCATACAGGTACATTCTAAGGGGTGAGAGTAGGACACACACACAGGTGGGGACCAAGCACATGGACAACGCTTATTCAGGGTGCAGTTTGCAAGAAATAAACTAAAATGAATGTAGACTATTGTTTAATGTATTGTTTATATAAAGTGCCAAATTCTTTTTTTTTTAATTGGTTTTTTACTCTCTACCAAATTTTCTACAAATTTTATCCTGAGCTTGGCATGCTGTGACCCAGCCAGCGTTAGCAGACACTTGGATCCTTCCGCTTCCCATGTCCGTGCATCCATCACAGAGCTGCTGCAAGTTCACATTCTGTACTTCACAACACTGGGGTCTTACACAACTACTGTCTACTTCTGGAACACCCTTATGTGACCTGTCATCTATTGTGTTCCTCTGCTTCACGACACATATGTCATTCATCAGACTCAGATTTGCCCCTCTGGGCTTTCACATCATCTTGTCTTATATGTTAGTCAGCTACAACTTCTTGGCACCTATAAGTCTCCTTGTCCCTCAAACTACTCCCCACACCCCCCTCTCTCTTCAAAGATGCTTTAAGAGTCAAGGTTGAATCTAGGCTAGCTCAGAGTTTTGATGAATTTATCAATTGGCATTATTTTGTTTTTACAAATTACTGTTATATTAAGTTGTCATCAAATGCTACACTTACCCCAAGGCAGGCAAGAAAAGCAGTCATTCCAGCGGGGCTGGGGGATACCAGAGAACTTCTGTCCCCTCCTCAAACCCAACTCTGAATTTCTACAAGTCCAGTATTCCTGAACTGCATACCTGCTTATGAGCCTTATTTGGCAATTGTTTCTTTTCTGCTTTGTCCACTAGATCCCAACTTCACTTGAGGGGAGTACCTTATGATCAATCACCCCATATTACCTCCTTCCTAAATGCTCTATTGCAACTGAAATAAACATAATCAACAGTTAGAAAAGAGGGACTGACTCCATCTCCATGCCCAATTAAGCCTATCAGAGTCCTTTCACTCTCCTTGCCAGCAACTGACCAGGAACTCAAGCCTATTCCACTCAGGATATGCCAATCCAAGGGGCAGTTTTTATACCCATGCCCTAAACTGATCCAGAGAGGCAGAGGGGCAGGCTTTCACTCTCTTTCTGGGGGATAAACAGGCTGCTTTCAGTCTCTCTCAATCTCCCCACGCACATCCCACCCTTCCTCAATTGGATTCAAGCAAAGCATGTGTGCCTGACTGCTACTGGGAACCACTCACAGTTTCGGGGTGCCACCGATGCTGCTACTGCAAAGGCATGAGGAAGGAATTAACTGGGTCGCTAAATCAACCAGCAACCCCGAGGCAATCTCTGCCTCTCGATTTCCTGTTATGTGAACCAGTAAATTTCCTTATTGGTTAAGCACATTCGAGTCAGGCTTTCTGATGCTCATGCCTGAAAGTATCCTAGCTTACACACTATCTAATGGATTACTCTACAAGTGGAAAAAATCAGGTTGGTACCCATTTCCACACCACAGAAGAAAACTTGAATGTAAGAATGACCTTATCAGTTATTTTAAAACCTATGTAAATTTAGTTGGGTAAACAAAACAACACACGAATCATTAATATAAAATAGTACCACATGAAGGAACTCAATGAAAAAAAAAAAAAACAGTCAAAAAACCCCAGAAGTTCACCTGGGGTCGCATTAACATGCCATCACCAAAGCAAGTACGACTGACTCACAGACTGGCTGGGAAACCATGCCCTTTGGGTATGTGCTCACATGTGACCAAGATGGCATCACTAAAGGGGAGTGTGCTCTAGGTTCTCAAACCACGCTCGAGTAGGAAAAACGTGGACACAGGTTCTGGAGACCCTGATTCAACTGTCTCTTCTATACTACCTGCTCCACATCATCTTGAGTCCTAGGCAATAAGCAATGTCCCCTGAATGAGAGATAATGTGTCAGTTTCCAGGCTCAGACATCCGCTCCTCTGTGAAAGTCTAGGCACCATCTTTCTGGGGGGCCTACTGTCTCCTCTATACAATGAAAGCGCTGTATGTGTTCCTGTCTATTCCAGAATGCGAGGTCACACAACCAATCAAAGATTCTGCTTTCTACTGTGTCCAATAGGGATTTTGATTTTAATAGTTAGACTACTTATCTCAATAGTTACTCATAAATTTTTATTAGGTGCCAATTCTGTACCAGGCGATGAAGAAATAAAAAGATAAAATATGATCCTTACCTCCAGGAAATCACAGACCTATGGTAGCACTGTTATAATATATAAATCTTAGTGAACTAAATTAAATGCTAACACTTTATAAAGTAAGTCTCAATTTTCTAAGATGAAAGTAACAAATCAGAATAATCTCCAAGTACCAAACTAATTTTAGAACTAGAAGGAACCAATGCCTCAAATCAGAGGAAGATGTTCTAAGTGGGTAATGAGGAGCAGTTTCCAAAAATGAGTTATAAAAGATTGTGCAACTAAGTCTGCCCACACCTCAGACACATGCCTCTAACCCTCGCTCTTCCTTGCTATTCCCACTAATGAAGCAGGATGAGCCTGACATTCCTGACCTGCCTTGCTAATTAATTTCCAATCCCCTTAACTCCTTTCATCTCTTTATTATCTTTAAATGTACAGGTAACTAGGTAACATAACAAGTAAGTAGAAAACATGCCATTTATATATTCTGTATCTCTGATGGCTTGTGGTGTAATACACACACACACACACACACAGAGAGAGAGAGAGAGAGAGAGAGAGAGAGAGAGAGAGAGAGAAAGAGAGAGATGGTGAGCAAAAAAATATATGAAATTGAATTTTTAAAATCTTAATATGATAAAACATGGGAACTCCTTGCCTTACTCCTTAAAAGTTGTTCTGCCAGCTTATCCCAACTTTCATGTAACTACCAAGTTTTTCACAATCTTCTAATGACTTTATCTTATAACTGCTGATTTTTTAAAAAGAATTTACATTAGACAGATTAAATGTCTTTAAACCATTATCTGAAAATCCCCCTCTGAGTACAGTTTTGCTCTTTCCCAAAGGATTTTTTAAATCGACTGAGTTTTCACAGCTATTTGAATCTTTCTGAACTTGAAGATTAAGAGTGATTTACAAATAAGCCAAGATGTGCAGAATGGGAACATTCACAAAATCTGGGACTCTGAACACACACTGTCTTCAATTTGTCCATCCCCTCTTCCCAAATACACATAGTACAGCCATATGCCAATTATCTCACCCTATATTTTCATTAAGGAACTCAAACATTTCAGCTTTATTGCCAGCCAAATACACACTGGCGACTCACAAGTGACTCAATGACTGTATCAGCTAAAAGTCCTATCTCATTTCTCTCAAGTCTTTATATTTACACTTTGGTTTTTTTTAACTAAGTTCACTACTGCCCAGAGTCAAAATCCAGGTGAGGGCCAGTTTCTCCAGCCACCATGTTTGTATTTCTACTACTTCTGCAATATCTAAAACCAAATCTTCATCCCACTTAAGGACAAAATTTGAAGAAGACAGAATTAAGGATATACATTTATGAAATGACCCTGGGGAGTATAACACATTTTCTTAATCAGTGATCTTAGAAAGTTACACAATCATAAATCTTAATGAATATAATGCCACCTATGTTTTCCTACTTGTTCAGAAAAAAATTATGGGAGACCAAGCTAAAAATCTTGCTGAAACCCAATCAAGTATGTCTATGATATGCCTCTCTTCTTGCGGTTTTCCTTAAAAAAAAAAAAAAAGAAGAATTGGTGAATTCATGCTGACTCTTTCTAAGCACTGTCCTCTCTTCTCAGTACTTATTATATCACTTATAAAATAATGTCCAGGACCCAAATGTAAGGTTACAAAATTTACTTACATTGTTTTCATTATTAAAACTAAAACACACTGCCTCAAAGATAAGTTCATTCTCTATGGGCAGGTAGGCGTTCCCTTATTATCTATTCTTTCCCATTGAACTTACATCCCAGCTGTCAAATCTTATTTCCCAGGCTTATTTAAAGCTCATTTTGCTCTACACGGAGGTCAAATGCAGAATGAGAACTAATGCACCCGGCACTGTGTCACTCAGCACTACACCCCCACCCACCACTGGCAGTTATCACCCTTCTCAGAACAAAACTTACAAGAGCCCCTGATTCTGTTTGTTTGTTTGTTTGTTTGTTTTTTAAGATTTTTGAGATTTGTTATCACTAACTCTTTTTCCAGCCATCACTGAACAAGCCTTCCAGTCTCTACAAGCCCAAGCTCAAATCAACCCAGCTTTCTGTTGGCAGACGGACCATTCTAATGTGATACTGAAGGCTGGGCTGAATGCCCAGCTTGTCTAGTTCTCGGGAATCGGTGCCCTGGCCAATGGGCAAACAGTCAGCCGCTACCAATTTTTTCAGTGGTTGTTTTAAAGGAGGTGGGCAAAAGAACAACCCCTTGCAACAAATAAGTAGAGGCGCTGGCCAAGAGCCGGTGCCACCTGCTAACATGCATAGGAATGATGTTGGAGACATGTTAGATAGAGGGCGGACGGGATTCTCCTGAATCACCTGTTTTATTATGGTGCTCCTGCTTGTATTCAATAATACAAATTAAGAACATGCTAGAAAGATTCATTTTTCTGTTCAAATAAAAAGATGAAGGGAGAACACAGAGCTGAATTATTTATCCCTCCTGCCTCGTCATTCTACGCAGTGACCCTGCCATCCCTCCAGCTGAGGAAGGCAAATGTCCACTCTGCAATTTGAGACCACGAAGGTGTTTTCTAATGTTCACTGGAATTAGTTGCCCCACTGCTCTTCTTCCCGTTTTCTGGGGCTAGATTTAATTTGTACAACTGTGCACCACTGACATTTTATTCCTAGTGACCTAACTTAGCTCTTTACAAGAATATTTAAATACCAGAATAGAGGACAGGTAAAAGCTACACAATTACAGCAAAATCCGAGATCCTACTGACATGGGATACAGAGCTCTTTGTGATCCCATCTTTGTCTCCCTTTTTGACAATTCCTGCCATTCCATCCTTTCCAAATTATACTTCAGTCACTCTGCTACAAGTGTCGTTTCCTGATTATACAAGAATGCATCACGCTTCTCTGTACAGCTCATTCTGATACAAAGCTTCTTTTGAAAAAATAAATTTGTTCCTATGCAACTGACAGAGTAGGAACAACTTGAGCATAACATGAATTTTGCATTTGATTGTGTACAATTTCATATGCAAGAAATACTAGGTGAATTCAGAACACTGCACTCAGTTGAACTAAGCTGTGTAGAAATTAATAAAACACACATAGCACGTACTTCGTTGACCAGCAAGCTCAGGTCCCTGTGTGGACCGTGGGCACTCCCATCCACAGCAGTGTGGTACACTCCCACCCATCCACATACGCTCCTTCCGCCCCTTCACAGTAATTCACCAGCCGCCCCACACCCTGGGGTCTTTCCTAAGACACAGTACTAGGCTTAATGTACTTTTGTGTGTTTTTCTTAGTAACCATTGAACATGTGAAAATTTATACTACTATTTTAATTAGGTTCCTTTTCTTTGTCACTGGTAAAGTTTTTGAGTGACAGTATACAAATCAGACCTACAAGAAACACATTACTCCAGGAAAGAAAATTAAAGGGCCACCACTGGGCTTTCTACATAGTAGGCTCTCAAAACGCAGTTGGGAGAGACGGAGAGAGGTTAATCAGAACACCCTTTTCCAGCCAACATTTGCTACTCTTTTGAAATTTAAAAAAAAAAAAGGCACATTCACATTTCATCTACTCTTCACTGCTGATGAGTCTAACAAGCAGGGGGAAATTACTTCAATCTAGACAGCAGAAACAGAAGCATAGCCAGATTAAGTATTGTTCCTTCAAGTCCCACAAGTAATTGTGGTAGAACTGACCTAGAATCCATGTCTTCTGATTTACACACCATGCACTTACTTCTACACACCGGCCCAATCCGGGTGAATAAACAGTGATGGAAAAATTATGGGATATTGAAATTTTATCTGTTTAGTGTTTAGAAACGAGGTTTTTAAAGGAAGTTTCATAGTTCCCTCCCCTTTTCTTCAAGTGCTAATGATAAAATCTAACTCATCAAAGAATACAATGTGGTACAAACGGGGCCCTAACGTGGGAGACTATCAATCTCTTACAGAGAAAGCCCTTATGGGCACTTAGGACACCCACATACCTCAGCATTAGACGTACCCTCTCCGCCTCTGGGCTGAGCCTCACACACTCCCGGCGCTTTCTGCTTGAAGTGCCCTCCTGTCAGACAGCCACATGGCTTTCTCTTCTACCTCCTGTCAGACAGCCACATGGCTTTCTCTTCTACCTCCTGTCAGATAGCCACATGGCTTTCTCTTCTACCTCCTGTCAGATAGCCACATGGCTTTCTCTTCTACCTCCTGTCAGATAGCCACATGGCTTTCTCTTCTACCTCCAACAACTATTTGCTTCAAAGTCACCTCAGTGAAGTCTACCACAATATGAAAAATTGCGTGATTTCCCAACCACAATAAAGAGGTTTTCCTTTTCGCATACTTTCTTTTTCTAAAATTTACTTTCCAAAAGACTTCAAGATTTATGTAGTTACAGCTTCTGGTCAAGATGCCGTGGTATCAGCATCCTCCCACAACCACATCAAAATAACACCACTAGAGACCGCCTGAAACCCAGCTGAGCAGCACTTCTGTAACTAAGGAGAGTAAGAAGAAGCCCCGTGGAGACTGGCAGGAAGGTCAAAGATGCAGAAAGAGCCGGCCCGCACCAACCTGTGGTGACTAGTAATCAGGAGGGATCTCTGGGCTGCAGGGATCCCCTTGGAGGAGCCATGGGTCTCAGCCCCACACCAGGCCGCCCAGCACAGGATTCCAGTGCTGGGAGGAGAAGGCTCCATAACTTCTGTGAAAACCAGTGGGGATTGGGGCTGAGTGACGGGAAGGGCTGCTGGTGTTCCTCTTAGATGGCCCCCACACAAACTGACTCACTCAGAGCTCCAACGCTGGAACAGCAGCTCAAAAAGGCGGGGGGGGGGGTATGAGGAAAAGAACTGAATTGTCTGGCTTTGGAATGAGGGCTGGAGGGGCAGCTTTCTCTTAGACAGCAGTGCTGGCAGAGGCCGTTGTTCCCTTGCTGAGCCTTCCCCATGCAGGCACAGGCCTTCGCTGTATTTGAGTCCGCATCACCTTAGCTAACACAGTTCTTCCTGCACTGGTGATTCCGAGGTCCCACCCCACCTAATTTGTGGTCCCACCCAATCTGGTTCCAGTGGTTTTTCCATCCAAATGGTGTATTTTAGCTCATGCTGTGGGGTGTCCTAATTTATCTCAAAGGTTCACCAATGCAAAACAACCACAATCTAGCTTCAAGTACCTCTTGCTAAGTGGCCCCAGGCCCGGCACTAGCAGCAGTCAGCCTTGGTTCACAGCTTGGCCTCTCCAAGGCACCTCCATGCCTAGCCCCAAAAGCAGCCATCTGCAGACTGCTTTGTAGCTCATGCTAGAGAGCCCCAGACAGGGCAAAGTAAGCAGCTGACCCTGGACGGCACTTCCTGAGCAGAACTTGAGCAAGCTGCAGACTATGTGATAGCACTACCCTACCACCTCCACAGCAACACACTCAAAGGGTGGACTTAGTGGGCACCAGAGCCCCAGTGAAGTGAGTCCTGTTCCATGAGATTGACCTCTGCACAGCAACTCCTCCACTTTAGTTGTGGCAGGTCATTGGAGCCGATTGGCCCAGGGGTCAACCCCTCCCTTTGATGCACCAACACCAACAGCTACCAAGGTTACAACTAAAACAGGAAGGTGCATACAGCCCACACATAGGCACACCTAGAGCAACGGGCTCAGGTGGCCAAGAAGGCTGTGTCTCTGGGCCT
This sequence comes from Rhynchonycteris naso, assembly GCA_037038555.1. Classification (NCBI taxonomy): domain Eukaryota; kingdom Metazoa; phylum Chordata; class Mammalia; order Chiroptera; family Emballonuridae; genus Rhynchonycteris; species Rhynchonycteris naso. The sequence goes on along the minus strand of CM073000.1, from coordinate 181,290,416 downwards.
TATAGGGTACATATTATATAAGGTGACCCAATCAAGACTGGAAGACATAGGGCCCGGCTGGTTAGCTCAACTGGTTAGAGCCTCATCCCTAAACACCAAGGTTGTGGGTTTGATTGCCAGTCAGGACACAAGTGAAGTGACCATCTGCTTATGCACTCTTCCCCTTCCTCGTTTCTCTTTTTTATTTCCTCCCACAGCCATGGCTCAACTGGTTTGAGCAAATTGTCCCCAGGCACTGAGGATGGCTCCATGGTCTCACCGCAGGCACTGAGGTGTCTTGGTTGCTAAGCAACAGAGCAGCAGCCCAAGATGAGCATAGCATCACCCGGTATGGGGCTTGCCAGGTGGATCCCCATCAGTGCACATGCAGTATAGTCTGTCTCTCTGCCTCCCTGCCTCTCACTTAATAATAATAATAATAATAATAAATAAAATCAATAAAGAAAATAAAAATATATAAAAGCTGGAATAGCAATACTTACATCAGACAAAACAGACTTTAAAACAAAGGCTATAACAGAAGACAAAGAAGAACACAGCAATTCCACATCTGGGTATTTTATCCAAAGAAATCCAAAATCTCAATCAAAAAGACATATGCATGCACATGTTCACTGCAGCATTATTTATAATAGCCAATATATGGAAGCAACCTAAGCGTTCATCATTAGATGAATGGAGCAAGAAGTGGTGCATATATACAATGAAATATACTCAGCCATACAAAAGGATAAAATCTTACCATCTGTAAAAGCACCGATGAACCTAGACCGTACTGTGTTGAGTGAAATAAGTCAGACAGAGAAAGACAAATGCCATATGATGTCACTTACATGTAGAATCTATAAAGCTAAATAAACAAATAAGCAGACTAGAAACAGACTCATTTTGACAGCTGCCAAATGGTAGGGGATTTGGGGGAATGAGTTAAAAAAGGTGAAGTGACCAAGGAGTACAGACTGGTAGATACAGAATAGTCACAGGGATGTAAAGTACAGCACAGGGAATACTGTCAGTAATACTGTAATGACTATGTATGGTGTCAGGTGGGTACTAGTTTTTTCAGGGTGATCACTTAACTTATATAAATGCCTTCTCATTGTGATATACATCTGAAACTAATATAATGTATGTCAACTGCAACTGAAAAATAAAAGATTACTTTAAAAAGATTTATGTATTTGGTTTTTCCCTATATCCTCCATTATAATTTAAATTCCATGAGAGCAGATATTTTTGTCTATTTTGGATATTGTCACCCCAATACTAGAACAATGCCTGGCACATAGTAGTTCAATAAATATTTGTTAAACAAAGGAGTATATGCACTTATGCACAAGCATGGTCCTCTAAGCCATCATAAGAATAAAATTAAAAATCTCAAATGCACAGAACCAAGCACTTTTAAGCAACTTGTTCAAATACATGAAAACTAAGGAAAGCATCTGGGCTCCCACTGAAGGGCAGGGCAGCTTTCCCAAGCGTGTGGTCCGTTCAAAAGATTAGACACAGGTTCCCACCTGGGGAGCTCTTAGAATTTTAAGAAATGTTTTTAAAAGTAAGTGTGCTTCATATTTATAGTTTGAGGCAGATTTTCTCCACACGGCCATCATTTCTACAGAGAAAGGGCCAGATCATGCCTCTCTAATAACAACACCTGCAAAAAAGTCCCTTGACAACAAGCGGTGGAAAAAGAGGTGTAATACTAGACACAGAAAGAATCTATAAATGAGAAGGCACGGTTCATAAAATAACACCAACGTATTTCACTGCAAAACCTCTTAGAACAACAGATATTAAATTCTTTTGCTCTCCAGTGCACTCAAAGCCCACCCAGGTTTACAGGTCAGTAACAAATCACAAGTGTCAACCTCATTCTCTTTTCCACTGAGCTTAACAAAATGAACTAATAATGCAGTGTGTGTTTATTAAAAAAAGAACTTAGCACACAAATACTTGGTTCCAAGGCATAATGGAATGGTCAATTTAATCATGTCAAAACCAACATTTCATATATATACTCTGTCCATCAGATGAAAAGGTATGTGCATCCCCAAAGAGTTGGTAATATTGTCTATTATTTGAATATAAGATTTAAAAGAATAAGGGACTGTCATTCTTGATATGAGCACCACATACCTCCTAGACTTCTAATTTCTCATCTGACTATAGGGATAATGTCAGCTGTGTCTCACCAGGTTACTGTAAGGATTGAACAAACAGAGCCAATTCACTTTCTAGCTTCAGTGTCAGATTATAAGAAGCATCTAGAGAGATTGTTAAATCTCAACCATTGTTCCTCATTTAGACTCACCAGAGGAGCTTCCAGAAATGATGACCAGGCCCAACCTGCAAATACGGTGATTTAAACAGTCAGATTCCGCCATTTTTTTAAGTGTTCTAGTTCCGGATTATTTCATCATGGAGACAGATTTGAAAACTAAAAATTTAAATTCCAACACCCAGATTAGTAGGTCTGAGCTGGGTCAGGGAATATGTATTTTTCTCACAAGTATCCCTACATGAATCTTAAAGTACTATATGAAACACTGACCTAATGTATATAACAAACTACTTACCATGGTACCCAGCACATAAGTAAAAGCACTCAAACTGTGGAAAAAGAGCAATATATATATAAAACTATACATATACTTATTGTGTACACACACTACTGATACACATATGTATCAACCCAAGGTGTATTTGAAAGGAATCCATCATAAGCTATATAACATATACAGTAGCTAATGAATAAACAGGCTTTATCTTATGACATCCATGTTTCTAACTATTTTAACAAATGCAGCAGAAAATTATTTATTTAAAATATATACTAGGATTACAAATTTTAACATTTCTGCAACTTTCTATAAAGGAAATATAGAAGAAGTCGGGTATAACTTTAGAGAGGAAGAGAAGGGAGGTGTGTGTGCAGGAGGAGGAAGGGAAGGACAAAGAAAATTAACTCCTGTAAATACTGGCACTGAGCAGTGGGGAAAGGAGTATTGCAGAAGATACTGAGACAAAAAAAAGAAAAAAATTTAATTAATCACTTCTTTTTATTCCAGATGAGGAAAAGAAACTAGTATTTATTGACAGTGGCTAAGCACCAGGCCTTCCCTACCTACAGTCCCAGTCAATACACTCAACCCACCAAGGGAGCCCTGGCTATCCACAAGCACACACACAAATCTACAGAGAACACGTTTTCTGCTGAGAGACTCAGAGAAGCCTAGCCTCCTGGTCCTGACTGCTAGCTCCTCTGACCGTGAGTGTGCCGACAGCCTTGTAGCCCGCCATCCCACCCTACCCAGCCCCATGCTGGCAGGCCTCAGGCACTGCCCTGGGGATCCTTCAAGGCTCCAGCAATCTCTCTTAACCAGACCACCAGCAATACCCGGGCAGGGCCAGTGACTATCACTGAGGGAACTTAGAAACTCCTGAGGAGGGAGTTCAAGGAATGAATTACTTATTATTATTAAGACAAAAACTCGCTTGTATTAGGAAATGCTTTCCCTCCAAGAATAGCAGGGTTGGACTTCCAACTTGATTTACTGAACTTAACTCAGAGAAAATGGAAACTTCGAGGAGAGAAAGGCTGAGTGAGGAACCCAGGCTGCACACAGGCAGGGGAGCTCAGAAGAGCAGGAATTCCCTAAAGGGTTCCTGGCTTGAAGCATCCACCCACTTTCAGGTGCCCTGGGTGTCAAGCGTAACTCCCCAACTGCAATTCTAGGGGGTGAGAAGTAAAGGAATGTGAACAACAACCAGAGAGAACTGTCATGCTCTGGAAGCCCAGCAACAGCAATTCTGATGACGGCAGCAGAAGAGGCCCTTGGCCTTCTCTCCGTGGTGGTGGCCAACGGCCTGGACCCTGGGATGCCTGGCTGGGCACACAGACTGAAGAATGATGTGTAGAACAACTCTAAAGGATTAAGTATCCCAGAAAGCAGAGGGCAAACATGAGATGAGAAACAGGAGCAGGAAGAACCCCTTCTGAAAAATAGTCTCAGTAGGTATTTAATTTCTATTTCTTTCCCTCTTCTTTGAATTCACCAAGGCCAAATCTTCCAGTCAAATTAGAGTGCAGCAAAGCATGAAGTCAGCATTCAACAGGTTTAATTACTGTGTAACTGAAAGAAATTATTATTCATTCATGACATTTATTTCAGATCCAATGCTAGCGGCTTTTATATAAAGTTGGGAGTGGGGGTAGTAGAACTTAGATGGGGAGAGAGGAACAAGAACTAGGATATATAATTACGGCTATATTTCTGTGCCAAGCACTACTGAGCCTAAACAAAAAGTGCTTGTTTGCTCTCTTGAGAAAAATCATGTGATCCATCAGTGGTGGCTCTAAAGAAAGCCTCCCTTCTCCTGACACATGGCCAAGCTTGATAGGTACACCAATATTTAAAATGCCAATAACAAGAGGCTTATTAAGGCCACAAAGCCTGCTACAGCCCATTGTGGTTCAGAAGTCCTGAACTATGGGAACAAGTCTAGCAGGCAGGCCCTACACAGTAATGGATGCCCACTGCCCCATGAGAGGAATGGGCCAGTTGATGCTATCAGGATTATCCAACAATGTATCTTTGCTAATGAATTTCCAGAGTCTCAACATCTCCCACAGGCAGAAAAGAGAAACAGAACCTCCCACACACCACCACCTGCAAACTCAATTACATATTGATTCACATATGTCTGCCCCATGGAAGAGACTGCAGAAGAAGGTGCCTGGGCACCTAGTTCAAAACAGGGAGAATTATCTGTCCACTAATCAACCACTAAATGGGAGATAATCTGCTACCTGAGTGGCTAATATTCCATGATTTTATCAGAATCTAGTCATTACAAGCTATAATCCCACTGAAATGCTCTAGGGTTCCCAGAGGGCACTCGGAACTAAGTAAAATGTCTAATCAAAACATATCCTGTTCCTACTCCACCATAGTCACACAAACACACACGAGAATACAGAAACATACAAAAATATTTTTGGAACCATTTATCCTTAAATCTTCCCTAAACCTTCAACCACTAGCTGTTAATTACTACAAATACTACAGCAGTTAGGAATTAGCAGAAACCACCTCAATTTGTTTTAAAGCCTAAGACCACACAAGTTGTAGACGAGAAATTTAGATAAATCTGAGGACCAAGAGCAATTCTGAGAAGTAATGATGATGAAGCTGTGGTTGTTAAAGTTAAAATTTTACTTGCTCACTTAGACGACCAATTTAATTTACTAAGCTGATTGAAAAAAACAAAACAAATTTTATTAGATACCTTAAATATTTGCTGAGGCTAATAACTTATACTTAGCTTTCCAGACAAACTGTATTTTACAATGTAATTTGGGGAAAATAACTACCTAAATTTCAGCCTTAGTTTCCAATCTTTTAAAGTAAAGGGTTGAGATTAGATGGGTTTCAATGTCATTCTCAGATCTACAATAACACTTCCTTAGGGCTTAATTTTTCTATGGCATATTTAGTTTTGCAATAAAACTAAGAGAAAGGTACAAAGATTTCCCATATACTCCCAACCCTCACACATGTATAGCTTCCCCCATTATCAACATTACTCACCAGAACATTACCATTTTTTTAAACCAAGAATGAACCTATATTAACACATCATAATCACCCAAATTTCTACTATAACTAAACTTCCTAATGTCTTAGATGATTATATACCCCGGTGTTAATAATGCCCTTACTAGGCCCTGAACAGTTGGATCAGTGGTAGAGCATCAGCCTGGAGTGTGGAAGTCCCAGGTTGAATTCCTGGTCAGGGCACACAGGAGAAGTACCCACTGCTTCTCCACCCCTCCCCATCTCCTTTCTCTCTCTCTCTCTCTCTTCCCTTCCTGCAGCCAAGGCTCCATTGGAGCAAAGCTGGCTCGGGCACTGAGGGGGGCTCCATGGCCTCTGCCTCAGGTGCTAGAATGGCTCCAGTTTCAATGGAGCATCGCCCCCTGTTGGGCTTGCCGGGTGGATCCCGGCTAGGCACATGTGGGAGTCTGTTTCTCAGCCTCCCTGCTTCTCACTTCAGAAAAAAATAAAAATAAAACGAAATAAAATAAAAAATAATTCCCTTACTATATTTCAATTGAGCTAAGTCTGATGTTTCATTTCTTCTACTACCATGTAGTAAACAACACATACTTGTTCTCCAAAATGTATTAACAGTGTCCTGGTTCCTTAAATAGTTTAATGAACTTCTCACCCAAGGGCCACCTCCTGGTGAGTGCATTTGGGATAGAGTGACAACCAGCTAACTCCTGTTTTCATCCGATCAGCTGTCTTGCAGTGAGCCTATCCTGTCACGATTCTGACAGGACACATGGATAAGCTGGGGATCACAGTGCCTTTATTCTAGGAAGGCTCACAGGAAAACCAAACTGCTTAACTCACTCTGTGTGGACCACACATGCTCCATCATACCTTTCAGAAATGCGGTCCTGTACTCGATCCCCTCAGCATGTCTCCTGGACCTAAAGTTATTTCTCTAATAGCAAAAAAAAAAAAAAAAAATTAAACTCTGCTCTTCACGCTCCAGTTCATAGGTCCCCCTTCATTTTCACTGATTAATGACTTTCACCTGAATTAAACACAAGTTTTCTCTTCTCAATATCCCACATCCTTACGAAAAGACAAGTCTCCTCTTCCCACTGCGCGGTGTTTCCTCTACCGGGCGCAAATCAGCTCTCCTCTCTTAGCCTTAATCTAGTACATATGGCCACCAGCATTAAAAGCTAACATCCCAGGGAATAAGTACACTTTGCCAGGTACACTTTGTCTAAACATCTCTTCACAGATTATCTCTGTGAATCCTCGCCAACCAACACTAGGAGGTACGTATTAGTAGCCCATTTTACAGACATGGAAGTAGAGGCACAGGGAGGTGAGGCACCATGAACAAATTCTGATTGTGGCTTTGTATTGCAATTTTTGTTTTTAAGTATGCAGAAAACAGTCTCTTTTCCCTCATGTACTTGATGTCCAGTTGCACCCATCTAAAAGGATGAAGTAATTATTAAGGACACCACCTAAAACCTCAAAATGGAGAGAAACAATATGCAGAACCATGTGTTGGGTTGCAATCACATCTTCAATGGAAGAGCTAGTTACAAAACTCCCTTCCTCTCTTTTCTTGCCTGCCAACCCATGCAGCAAATTGGTGTTACATAACGACGATGTGTCAGACACTGTGTTAGAAGCTGTCAGTTCTTTCACAGCTGCTCCAAGGAGTCTAATTTTTCATTTTGGATCATGATTTCAACAACTTTCTACTACCTAAACATGAATTCTGCACATAATAAATGAATCTGATCCTCAACATTTCCTCAAAACACTTCAAGAGTGTGAGCATTTTGCAAACACATTTCCTGAGGCATAACTGGCACACGAGGCTAACAGACACGCACAATACACTGCACATACGGTGGCAGCATGTTGAACCAGGAGGCCAGCATGCTCCCCGGAGAGTAACAGCTTACTGTCCTGAAACATTACTTTCTAGTGCCCACACATAGTGTAGAGATTTAGCAGTCATTCACCAAATTCTAGCCCTGATCATCTTGAGTTGCAGATGATTACATGGTACAAATTCCTTGGCCCACAGTTCCCTGAATGTACCTGACAGACTGTACCGTGCAATTTATCGCAACGTAGTTCTCCTCTAGCATACCAGCAAAATCGCCTTGCCCTCAAAAAATGATACACACTCCAACTTTGTCTTTACATCTCATCTCCTTTTTCCTGTCCTTTCTCCATCTTTACTCTCTTCTACTTCTTCATGTTCTCCCTTCCTTTCAACAAAAGGTCCTCCCAGGGAAAGGGTTGTTGAGATCACCACACTAAGTTAGCAAACCACTGAGCTAAGCGAACTTAATGTATTTCCACTCCCCAGGAGTACTGGGAATTAAACAGGAAACCAATGTCTAGTTTTTCTAGTAGACCATTAGCTATTCTTGGGGGTGGGGTGTGCTAGCAGACTGATTATCTCTCTGAACTCTTGCTACATGGGCAGCTATAATTCTATTGCTTGGTCATTTGGTTCTAGTTTACTCACTCACTTAATCAATACTAAGTGGATGCCTATCACCTTTGGGTGAGTATTCTAGTTCTAGGTACCAGGAGAACAGCAGTGCATGAAATAGACGAAAATCTTTCCCTGGAGGAGTTTACTGTTCGTAGGGGGGATACACAATAAGCGATGCAACAAATGACATTATTATGACAGGGAGCATTAAATGGTATCCTTTCTTGTAGAAATATGTACAAAAGATCTGATAAGCTTGTTGTCTTGGTTAAAGAAAGACCTGGTGTCCTGCAGAAGTCGGGACAATGAGCATTGAATCCAGAGCCAGCAGCAGCCATTGCTTCCACTTTGGCCGAGTCTCACTCTACTGAACGACACCAAGTCTCCTTTACACAGAAAGAAGGCTGGGCTAGAAGAATTCTAAATGCATCTTCTTAGACTGTCTGATTGCCTCATGGAAGAATATGGGTAGCATAGAGAAGCATGTGAGTGGCAACTATCATCCTGTATGTCATTAAGAGTCATCAGCGGCCCTGGCCGGTTGGCTCAGTGGTAGAGCATCGGCCCTGCGTGTGGATGTCCCCAGGTTTGATTCCCAGTTAGAGCATGCAGGAGAAGTGCCCATCTACTTCTCCACCCCTCCACCTCTCCCTTCTCTCTATCTCTCTTTTTCCCTCCTGCAGCCATGGCTCTATTGGAGTGAATTGGCCCCAAGCACTGAGGAAGGCTTGGTAGCCTCACCTCAGATGCTAAGAGCTCAGCTGCTAAGCAGGAGAGCAACACCACAGATGGGTAGTGTCTCACCCCCTAGTGTGCTTGCTGGCTGGATTCTGGTCAGGACGCATGCAGGAGTCTGTCTCTGCCTCCCCTCCTCTCACTGAATAATAAAAAAAAGAGTCCTCAGACCTTCAAGAGTCACTTACCACGTCCCTGAAGCAGCAACAGTGTGGAGGCAACTGCAGGCAAAGCTGTCAGTACAGGATCCAAGCTACAACCCGTAATCATTCATGTTCTTATTCTCCCTTTCCCTTCTCCTCAGAACTCTTCAGAGTTTGGAGAACAGTGACCATTTTACCATTGAAGTTTGAAATAAGATATCACATGACACAATATGAAAGTGAACTAGACATTTTAAAACAAATCAAATACTCTAAATTCCATACTGAGAGTAACCAGTGAACAAAATCAGTAAACGGACTTCTGCTCTCCCTGGACACATACAGAACAGAATTGCAGGTGTCTTCATTTTACTTTTACACCTTCCTAATCTCGATTTCTGATAAACTAGTATTATTTGTCTCTATGGAACTATTTTATGGACAGATTCCATTACTAGAACCTAAAATGTACTAATTAAAAACTATTTTGTCATCAATTTCCATATTTAAATGAAGATGAAAGCTGTACTGCATTTAAAATAGCAAGTAGTCGCCTGACCTGTGGTGGCACAGTGGGTAAAGTGTTGACCTGGAATGCTGAGGTCACCGGTTCAAAACCCTCGGCTTGCCTAGTCAAGGCACATATGGGAATTGATACCTTTTGCTCCTCCCTCTTTCTCTCTGTCTCTCTGTCTCCTCTCTCTAAAATAAATAAATAAAATCTTTTAAAAAAGTTAAAAAAAAAATAAAACAGCAAGTAGTCTTTCACAGAGTGTTTTAATGGTGAAAAATCACTTTAAAATATGACTGCTTCCAGATCTTGGCTATTGTAAACAATGGTGCATTAAAAAGCTGTGGTACATATACACAATGGAATACTATGCAGCTGTGAAAAAGAAGGAAATCTTACCTTTTGCAATGACATGGATGGACCTGGAGATTATTATGCTAAGTAAAATAAGCCAGAGAAAGAAAAACCTCATATGATTCACTTACAGGTGGAATCTAATGAACAAAGTGAACTGAGGGATGGAATAGAGGCAGAGGCGAGTCACAGGGAACAGAGGGGCAGCTGTCAGAGGGAAGGGGGATAAGGGGATGGGATCAGAGAAGGTGAATGGGTTATTAAGATTGCATATACATAACACAGATACAGATAACAGGACAATAAATCCCAGATGGAAAGGGGAAAGCAGTTAGGGGGAGGGGGCAAAGGGTATGTAATGGGGGGCATGGGGATGGGGGTGAGGGTGTTATACGGAGTGGGACACTTGAATCCATGTTAACACAATAAATTAAAACTAATAAATATTTTAAATATATATATCATTTCTTTCCCAGTTAGCTTCTCTTTATTATATGTTCTCCATAGTTTATTGTGAAAACAATAAATTCACAGAGAACTTGAATGAGCACAATAAACGCTCATAAAGCCTTCCCTCACACCCCCGCGCTTTTCCTCTGTCCCCATCTCCTATTCTCCCCACCCCTGGACACATTTGTTGAACCATCTGAAAATAGTTCCAACCTCTATGATACTTCATCCTTTCACTTCAACCCTCTTATTTTAGCATGAGCCTAAAAACAAGGACAATTTTATTCAAAACTATAATATCATTAACACACTCAAGAGCTTAATATTTACTCAATATTATCATCTTATAAAGTCCAATTTTTTAATTTCCCTCATTGTCCCCAAATGAGCTCCAAAGCAAGCTCCCAATCTGGTTTTCATGGTCATACATGTCCTTCGCCTCCTTTAATCCAGAACAGCTTTCGTTATTGCTGTTTCATTTATCCTCGTTCAGCACAGTCCGGGATGCCAGCTCTATGACTGCACAGTAATATAAAGTGAATCCACAGTACCCAGTCACTCTTATAAACAGCTCTAAAATGTTTCTGTCCATCTAAGAGAGGTTGTGGCGTGATGGCGTCACATATTTAAAGACCTAAAATGTCTCAATATTGTCTTTGTAAACTCATAGGCACATGGTCCAAAATGCAAGGTAGCAAAGTTTACCTTGCGACATTACAGGCCCAGTACTGAACTTCAAACCAACTGCTTCTGCTACTCTAAAACATAACTCATTAAACCTAAAAGAATTATCATAAAATACAGTGTTCCGTAAAGTCGTGATGCACTTTTGACCGGTCGATAGGTCAAAAATGCACCATGACCTTACGGACACACTGTATTGGGAAGGGTTCCACAGTATTTATGTTAGAGATAATCCCCAAAATTAACCAAATAGCTTGATTAATTTGTTTCCTATTTTGAAACAGAATCTCAGACAACAGTGCACAGGAAAATCAGACTAATAACTAAAGGTGATAAATGCTATTTGATCTGGTAATAACATGGTCCTCACAATAAATTAGATAATGGTTCAGAACACATATAAGATGATAATGTTAATATGTACAATTTCTATTGTGCCCTTCAATTGTCAAAAAAACTTAGTTCTTTAAACAAGGAACACTGTCCTAGTCAAGGAAGAAGGCTTGGAGACCCTTAATAATACTGGAAAGTTTGCACTGGCCTTCAGCCAAAATCAATCAAGTTCTGACCTGGAAACTGGCTCTGCTGCCAAGGCCAGACATAGCACTAGGAAGGAGGGGGAGATTATGATCAGCAAGATTATTTTTCCAAGCAAGCCTGATTCTAGATTTCTGTAAAGAATTCCAACTAACAATTACAGATTATGAGAAACACTTTTTGCAGGGACCGAATCTTATTTTTTTATTGCTCACACAGCACCTGTCACACAGCAAAAACTTGTTATGTTCCTACATTTGTTATTAGTATACTCACTGTGTACCAGGCACTGAACCAGGTGCTGAGGATGTAACATCAAATGACATTCTAAAGGTCCTGCTATCACTGAACTTACTTTATGTTCAATGAAAAATTAAAGACAAAAAATACTAAATACATAATTAAATACAATTATATAAAGGAATATGGCCCTGGCCAGTTTGCTCAGTGGATACAGCATCAGCTCAGCATATGGATGACCCAGGTTTGATTCCTGGTCAGGGCACAAAAGGAGAAGCAAACATCTGCTTCTCTTTTCTTCTTCCCCTCCTGCAGCCAGTGCCTCAGGTTGAGTGTTGGCCTGGGGCGCTGAGGATAGTTCCCTTGGTCTGTGTCAGCCACAGGCACTAAAAATAGCTCAGTTTTATCAAGCATCGGCTCCAGACAGGGGTTGCTGGGTGGATCCCAGTCGGGGCACATGTGGGAGTCTGTCTCATGATATCCCTTTCTCTCACTAAAAAAATAAAAAAAGAAAAAAGAATATGTCAGGTGATGATATAAGTGTTAGGAAAGAAATAAAAAATGAAAGAATGGTGTTGTCAAAAAAAGGTAAAGGGGCAAACACAGAAGGGTAGCAGAGAAGATGACACTGAAAGAGTAATACCTGACTGAGACCTAAGAGACAGCATGGGGCCCACCAGGTGAAAATGTGTGGCAGAGAAACCCAGGCAGAGCAAACACATCAAAGGCCTACAGGAAGGTCAATGGAAGACTTCGAGAGGGCTAGAGGGACAGTGGGAATGGGCATAGGCAAGGGGAAGATAGTAAGTAGGAGAATGCTAAAACAGTCTGTGTCTTTAAAAAAGTATACAAGCTGATACGTATAGAAGGAAAAGACCACTGCCACAAGGACAACGAGTGAATCTTGTGTCTCCACCCCATTGTTTATGGCTCAATTCTATTTTCCAGGGGTAACAAGAGGCAAAGCAGTCACAGCACTGCAAAGGCTAGTTTAGCAGAGTGATGGAGCCGCAGAGCCATGGATCTGGTTCCCTGCCTTCGGTTCAAGGACAGAGACAAGGCTGAACTGCAGGGAAATGCAGCGCACTCCCTTTACATCAGTGGTTCTTAACCTGGGTTCTATCAAACCCTAGGGGTTCGATGAGTCGGTCTCAGGGGTTTGGAGAAGCCTCTGCCGCGGAGGCCAGAATAAAGTAATACCGTAATTTGTTGTGAGTTCGTTTACTTTGTTGGTTTTGTTCTTTGAGCAAGGTGATGTTCATGCACGGCTCATTTTGTGCACCAGTAAAAAAACATATACCTATGTCTTGAATTTGGGGAAAAAAATCATATTTTATCACTAAAGAAGGATTCAGTGAATGCGCATATGAAACTGGTGGGTTTGGTAACTCAAAAAAGGTTAAGAACCACTGCTTTAAATCCTCCAGATGTACTTGGGGAAGAGACATCAACAAGATAGGGAAGTAGAAGCTACTACTGCTTCCTACCACAAAAAACAAAACAAAACAAAACAAAACCCAAGAATTACAAAGCTCTCCACAAGCAAAAATAGCCCTTGGAGGGCTCAAGAGTCCAATTAAGAGCCCACAGCAAAACAGTGGAGCAAAAAACAAAACAAAAAAATACAGGAGCCTGATCTGTGGTGGCGCAGTGGATAAAGTGTTGACCTGGGAACACTGAGGTCGCCAGTTCAAAACCCTGCACTGGCCTGGTCAAGGCACATATGGGAGTTGATGCTTCCAGCTCCTCCTCCCTTTCTCTCTTACTCTCTCTCTCTCTCTCTCTCTCTCTCTCTCACTCTCTGTGTCTCCTCTCTAAAAGAATGAATAAAATAAAAAAATTTAAAAAAAATACAGGAAATAACTACAAAGAAAGGATCACTGGGGAGATGAACTTGGCTGAGACATCAGCAGACAGAGAAGAACAAAGAAGTGGGGGCTATCATCATCAGCCACAGAACAGGTGCCATTATGGTCCCCAGTGGCCTGCTCTGCAAAAGACACTGCCAACCTTCGCTGCTGGAGAGCTCAACAGCCAGGCCCGTGACAGCCTCGGAACCCTAGAGTGGGAGGCAGGGAGGTGCTGCTATGCACCCCACCCAGAAGTAGCCTTCCTTGTGTCAACCCAGAACCAGGGCCACATCCGCCCACACCACACATTCCTGGAACCCCACAGTCCCATGTACCCCACATGTGCCCGCAGTGAAGACCCCAGCCCACAGCTGCTGCACTAGCACCTCTTCTCAGCACCAGAGCTACCACTGTTGTGGGCTAGCCAGCACCCACAACAACTGCTGTTGCTCAGAAAGTAAGTCCATGCTCCTCCTCCGGGCTCTGCCTGCTTCACGGGAACCTGCACATTAGCCACCAGTGCCAACACTGCCACAAAGGCACAACAAGGATCAACTTAGCCACAACATCCCCGTGGAATAAATCCACAAATAAAGTGGACCCACACACGTCTCCAATGACACGTTCAAGTGTCAACTCTGTGTGTGTGTGTGTGTGTGTGTGTGTGTGTGTGTGTGTGTATAAACACACACACAATGAAATATTATTCAGGTATAAAAAAGAAAATCCTGCCATTTGCAACAGACAATGTGTATGAACCTGGAGGGCACGGTGCTATGTGAAATAAGTTAGAAAGAAAAAGGCAAATACTTTATGGTATCACCGATATGTGGAATTTTTTTTTTCAAAAGTGATACTCATAGAAGCAGAAAATAGAAAGGTGGTTGACAAGGGCTGGGAGATGGGAAAGTGGGGAGATACTGGTCAAAATGTATATAAACTTTCATTCATAAGATGATCAAGTTCTGAGGATCTAATGTACAGTGGGGTGACTATTATTATTAACATTCTTGTATATTTAAAATGTGCTAATGGAGTAGATATTAAGTTCTCTCATCACACACAGATATATATATACACACACACATATATACATACACAAAAGGTAACTATCTGAGGTAATACATGTGTTAATTAACCCGACTGTGGTAATTGTTTTTGCAATGCATACATAAATCATCATGTTGTACACTTGAAGCATAACAATTTTGTCAATTATACTTCAACAAAGCTGAGAAAATGTACTTGGGGACCTTCTTAATGGTTTCCGATGCATGGATGAAAGCTTGTTTTATTTTTAACTTGTCATTAGTTTTTCTTCTTCGTAAAATGCCAGCAAAATCCTTTCCAAAACCTTACATCCAGAGTAGCCGTTATTCTTAACTCCCTCCAGATTCTGATTTGCAAAGATCTCACAACACTGGCAGGTGGCAGAGGCTGCCCCGTTCCTCACACCCACAGCTCCCAAATCACTTGCCTGCCAGGGCCCACCATTAGAGTGTCTGAGCAGTGAAGAGGCTGAGTTTGCAGGAGGTGTGATTTGGCACAATGAAGAATGGAAAGAAGTCTGCCACCATCAACCAGGACAAATTTCAGACAAACTGGCCCAGGACAGAGAAAGGACCTCTACAGAGCAGTCACCGGAGAGGCACCACCAGCCACGGTCAGCACAGAGGAAAGTCCCATCCCCGTTTGTTTACAAAGATAAACAAAGTCAAAGTGTTCTTTAAAATAATGTAATACAAGCAAGTAGGAAAAAAACAAAAGAAACATTCATGCTCACCGGTTCTATAATTCCACTATCAGGAAATCTTTTGCTGGAAATGTTTATTAATTAAAGACTATCAAAAATTTCATAAACATTTTACAACTCAAATTTGTGAGCATAAAACCTTCCCTTTTTCACTCACACCTGAAGAGAAAATACAGTAACACAACACAGTTGTGAATCAACATTACGTCAAAATCCTTACATTTCTGACCGCATAATTATTCCTATATGTTCCCACATAAGAGTAATAATTTAAATTAGGATTAACTCCATAGGATAAAAACTGTGCTGTTGGATGCATCACAGTATCTTGTCTTAAATATGTCTTCTCTCTGTTATATTCCTAGAAGCCTGGAAGAAGAAAGAGTATCTGAATTTACTATAAATAATAAAATTTTGATGCATCTATAGCTTTAAAATTTCCTTCATAGAAGTACATAAATAGTTTGCCTATTTCATAGGTTCAATTTCATAATTTCCCCAAAAACTAAAGATTAATTTCATCTTCATAGCACATTGCTTTTGCCCAACGTTAACAAAGCTTATCAACCACACTAATGGAAATGCTTTCATCTTCCCCAGTAGAAGTGGCAATTTGACAGGAAACATAAAACCCTACATTAAGACTCATCAGTTGTTTGACCTACAAAGAGGAGGTATTTCTTGTCATGCACATTCCCACCGACACAATCTCTGCACACATACGGGACAGGGCACACATCTTCGGATGCCGGAAGCTACTGCAAGCTGGTGGTGCAATGAAGTCACCACCAGCTACTTCAATGGTGAGAAAACACAACTTAAAAGAAGAAAAAGTTACAACTACTACATTTGTTTTTTTATGGTCTTCTCCTTCATGACCAAAGAATTTGACTATGTAAGTGCTTGAGAACAACGGAATGATTTAATCGACTATAATGAAAGCCCAAAGGAATTGTGACAAATACTACATTAAAAAGAATAATGCACATGCAAAAGGAAAATATGTAAAATTAGTTATAAAATGTAAATAAGAGCCAACACTGGAAAGGAAGATGTAAAAATTTAAACTGTGCCGATGTTAGTATTATATAGCTTTTCCCTAATAAAAGGGAAATAAATAGTACTGAATGAAAGAAAAGGTTCAAGTCTGCTTACACCCCTGGTTTCCATGAGTGTGAATGTACTTCATGTCTCTTGTCTATACTTCTGGCTACAAATGCTACGGGTGACTCTGGGCTTCTTGCCCTCACCTGCAGATTGAAGGGGTAGACAAAATAGTTTATAGTTCTAAAATTCAAAAAGTCTTCCCTTGTCACTAAAAATCTTGCTGAATATAACAGTCTTTCCTTGTTTCTTGCTGAATGAGTCACTGTAATGAAGCTCTCAAACATCGTACCGAAAAAAGAAGGTAAGTAGAGCTGCCAAATTATACCTCTTCTTAAGGCTTTCATCTCTGTCAAGAGCATAACAGAACTGAGTCCTCGCTCATTAAGTAAATCGCCAGGCCACTGGGTCATCACATGCCGAGACCCGCTCTCTGTCTCTGACAGCTTGTTTCCTTCACTGACTGGTAAAGTGGCTGGACAGGAGCAAACTCCTTCATGCAGTTTTGTTCCCTTTACCCGTGGGCCGTCACTCCCGCCACTCAGTACTGCCTTGCTTCTGTCCTTTATCTTTCTCTCAGACTCACACAACCATCACATACAGGCCCCAGAGGCCCAAAGAAAATACTCCGTGTTGTTAAGGATAGCCTGGAGCAGATGGAGGAGAAGCAAGGAAAAGAACAAGGGGTGGGGTTGGAGGTGGGGGAGCACACAACGCCTTTCTTGTTCTTGTCATCTTTCTTAGACAAATTCTGCATTAGACAAAGCCACAGTCGAGGATTTTACACTGGTGTTAAACACGACTAAGTCCCCGGAGAAGGAGGGAAGGCATTCGCCTTGGTATTGGCTGTGCTAAGCTACTCAGCTTTCCTGAAAGATAATCTGACAAAGCAGTCACAAAGAAAAAGCAGACTACGGTACTCACACTTAGCTGCTTATACACACTTCTCTTTCCTTCCTAGGAAAGAAAGCAAACAAAATTCATCTTGGGATCAGCTCTCAAGGCCTGGTATTCTGTCCTGCACAATGTAGAGATCTAATATCCATGGACTAATTCAATAAATTTAATTCAGACAGTTTATTCCTAAAACAGTAGCCTGTGTTACAGACACTACGCCAGAAGAAGACTACATTCCTTGTCCTCAAGGAACACACAACCTGCCAAGAAGACAAAAATAGATATAAACCAAATTAATGTGAGCAAAAAAACCAAAAAAACAAAAACAAAAGTTGTGCTTACCTATCTAAATGAAAGTAAGGGTGTAAATGCAATTACAATGAACAACTGAGAACTATGTTGAGATGTGCACATATCAAGTGTTAAGAACAGGTTAGAGGGGGCCTCACTAATCTCACAGTCTATTAAGTGTCTACTGATGATTTAATGTCTACTAGTGTGTCTTTTTAGGAGGAAATGCCATTTATTAATTCCTGAAATTCAGGTTTAAGTTTTTCCACAATTTATTCACAAATCTAATGCAAAGTGTATTTTAAGACATGTGATACTCAAAGACCAGACTGAAGGCTCTTAAGCATTGATGGTATGTAATGAAAGCCCATAATGATTATCATTTAGATGATCATGAAGGAATATAAAAACCACAGGCAAGAAACAGTTTTCACTTTTTATATAACAGTGATCATATTGGTTATATCTATGTGTATTAAGTACTAAACTAACATCAGGTATCAATTAACTCAAACTCCTGAATGAGAAATTAAATATGAAATAAAAAAAGAAAATCCATAGTTATAGATTTACTTATGGAATAAAAAGGAAACATACCCCACCTTCTAGTAGATGAATATTAATTGACCTAAAAAATCAGACCAACCAGGATATCTTCACAATAAATCATCTTTTAACTGGCTTCCTCTCATCTGACCACCTAAATCAACTGATGATCCTCATTTCCTTTGTAAAACATACTGAAAGCTTCAGAGCCAATGAACATTCCTGTGTAAGACAACAGGGAACCACACACTCATTAACACTACACCTTTTATTCCCAAACCTGTTTATGCTAGTTTTATTTATTATTTCATTAACTACCATATTAGCCAGTGATGGTTGCAAAATTAAAGTAATATAATCCTTCCACAAAACTTAAGCTGATTATTTGGGGGACGCCTTAAAGAAAATAAAAGTTGAATTAATACGAGACAAGACTGGGAAAGGGAACCTGAAACGATTCTGCACTCAGATTACTTATGTATGTCTAAATTAAGTTGAAACAGTTACAGTATAAACTTCTAGATAACTGTGGCCAGTGCGTTATAAATGTGGTTTATTCAAAAAGAACAACTGGAACACAAATCAGCAGGACAATTCTCAGACCAACCCTCATGAGCCATTATAAACTCATGGGGAGTCGTTTTAAAAAACACAATGCCACTTCTGCACTTCAGTTTACTCTGAATCCCTTGGGCTGACACCTGGACATCATCGTTCTTTAAAAGCTCCGAGCGCTTCACATGTGCAGTCAAGGCAAGCCACTGATCTGTATCAAAAGATCGGTGAGAGACTATCTAATCACTTACCTTACAATAAAGTAATGTATTTAAGTACACATTTTTTTCTCTTAATGATTTCAAGCTTTAGTGACTGTTTCTAATTTGTAAATGCACAACAGAACTGATGATGTCAGATAAGAAGTATTCTACCACAACAAAAAAAGTGTGTAACCAGATCTACTTTGGCCTACCAAGGAAAATGAGTGGAATTTTAATGTTTTTCTTCTAACAAATACCTGCAGGGAAGATCTACCAGTTAGAACCAAGTGAGGCTGAAATATCACTTCTGTAGCTTCAGTGAAGTTCTTGTGTCCTTTCTCTGTACAACTGGACTATCCATCCTTCCTGCTCTTTCTTTCACATTGTGAGATCCTCCCGCTACTCTAAGTGTACAGTCACATTCTAGGAAGGCAGAGGAGCAGTCCTGTTAAAAAGGCTGGAGAGGGCCCTGGCAGGCTGGCTCAGTGGAAGAACCTCAGCCCAGCATATGGATACCTTTGGGTTGATTCCTGGTCAGGGTGCATAGAAGTGACCATCTGCTTCTCCACCCCACTCTCTCTCCCTTCTCTCTATCTCTTCTCCCGCCATAGCCATGGCTCTGTTGGAGCAAGTTGGCCTTGGGCACTGAGGATGGCTCCACAGCCTTACCTCAAGTGCTAAAATACATTCAATAGGCAAGAGTCACTTAACAAAAGAAGGTGACAAACAAGCATATGGAATATTTAACATCATTAGCTACCAGGGAAATCAAAATTAAAACCATAATGTGATTCACTACATTATCACAAGAATGGCTAAAAAAAAAACAATCTAAAGACAAAAACAGTAATAATACAACCACCAAATGCTGGTGAAGATGCAGAGAAATCAGGTAACTTATTCACTGCACTGAAGAGAATGTACCATGACAGAGCCACTATGGAAGACGATTTGGTGGCTTCTTAAAAATTAAATATGCTACCCAGAAATTGCATTCCTGGGTATTTATCCCAGAGAAAACATGTTTACAATGAAACCTGTGCACAGATGTTCAGAGCACTTTTATTTGCAACAAATAAACTAGAAACAACACATTTTCTTCAATGGATTGGGGGGAGGGATGGTGAATAAACAGACTATGGTGCCTCTTTACCATGGGCATAATACTGAGAAACACGAGGAACAGCACACAACTTGGAGGAACCCCAGACAATCATACTGAATGAAAAGAGACCACCTCTAAAAGTCACATAGTCTTCAATTCTCTGGGTGGCAAAATTAAAAATTGGAGAAAAAATGATTGGTTGCCAGGTATTAATGAGTAGATGGGGGTATAGGGTTGGGAAGAAACTAATGTGGCTATAAAAGGCCAACAGGAAAGAGCCTTTTGATGATAAAATTGTTTATCATGTCTGTATTAATGTCAATATCCTGGTTGCGATATTGTAATACAATTTTATAAGATGTTACTATTAGAAGAACTAGGTAAAGGCACATCATTCTCTCTGTATTATTTCTCATAACTGCATATGAATCTACTGCTATCTCAAAATAAAAAGTTTAATTTTAAAAATGTATACTTCTCCCTGATTTAATAGATGAAGAAACAGTTTTACCAAGTTTCTATATATTTCCAAAATCATGACTACCAGTAAATGATAGAAGCAGAATTCTAACTTATGTCTTCCAGACTGACTCCCCAAAAAAGATTTACTGAAGGGCGTTTAGAGAATAACTGAGCATTTGCTATGTGCTCCATTAGGGATACAAAAAACAGATAACGCAGTTCTGTATCTCTAGGATCTTATGGTTCCACAGACAACACATATTAGTGAATAAATAATCACAATAGAATGCATTATGGATATCCAAAGCCAAATGTTAACGCAGTTGAGGGGTATCACCTGAGGGGTCACTGATGGAAGAGGGCAGCCATTATAGCAGGGGTCTGGATACTCAGACTGACTTTTTTTTTTTTTTGTATTTTTCTGAAGTGAGAAGTGGGGAAGCAGAGAAACAGACTACCGTAGGTGCCCAAGTGGGATCCTCCCAGCAAGCCCATGAGGGGGCGATGCTCTGCCCAACTGGGGCCCTTGCTCCATTGCAACCGGAGCCATTCTAACATCTGAGGCGGAGGCCATGGAGCCTCAGCACCTGGGCCAACTTTGCTCCAATGGAGCCTTGACTGTGGGAGGGATAGAGAGAGATAGAGAGAAAGGAAAGGGGGAAGGGTGGAGAAACAGATGAGCACTTCTCCTCTGTGCCCTGGCTGGGAATCAAACCTGAACTTCCACACGCCTGGCCGACACTCTACCACTGAGCCAACCGGTCAGGGCCTCAGATTGACCTTTTAACAAGATCACTTTGGTTGTGTTTTGGAACGCTAAAGTTGTCAAGAACAGCAGTGTGGAAATAAATTAGGAGGCTCCCATAATAAAGAGGAGGATAGTAAGAACAGAACTAGAAATGGGTTCTTTGGAAATGCACGTGACCAGCTGGACAGTGTTGTCTTCCCCATGGTAGAAAACATAAGAGGAAAGTTATGTTTGGTTAAGGAAGAAGAAAGTATCAACATTTCAGAATGTTGCATTTGAGGTATCAGTTGAATTTCAGATAATAACTAACCAATTAAATATATACCACTGCAATACAATAAAGAGATTAGAGTAGTGAAAGAGATATTGGAATAACCAGTTATAGGACATACTTACCCACAGGAAAACAGAGAGCTGCCCAGAGAGAATACGCAGAAATAAGGGAGAAAGGAAAAGGATGACTTTAACTCAAGCAAGCAGAATTTTAGAAGAAATAATGGCTGGGTAGCAACATAATTCAATATAAAGATAACTCACAGATCATTTAAGTGGAAATACAGAGAAACGTGTACTTGTATACATTTATGGTAGTGGTAAAAGAGATATTTATCTAGATATAGTTTAATTTTAGAAAGGGATCAGAATCCTGATGATCACAAGGAAATACTCTCTCCTGCGCTGATGTTTCTGCTAATGCATCACTTGATTTACCTTTCTCAAGATTTGTAATGCAAATAGCCGAGGCCAGGTAGGCCCACTTGGATTCGGGCAGACAGTGGAGAAACTGCAGAGCTAGAAAGCGTTGGGCCATTCTGTTTAATAAAGTCTCACAACGGCAGATGAGCACTCAGGGAGGGGAAACCGCCTCCCAGGCAAAGGAACAGTAAAAGGGCCCCTCACAGTGGCGGGCAGGCAATTGCCACCTGCAATCCCCTGAGCGCAAGCACCCTGTAGCCTTACACAGGCCACACACACGTGGCACAGCCATGCACTCACACACCCATCAGTCAGAGTGCTTGCAGCCAGTAAACCAGAGCAAGTAACAGAGCTGCCCACACCATGTAAGATTGGTTAAATAATTTCCTTAAATGTAAAACTAAGAAATGGCACGCTATCAAAGATACCATGTAATGTATTTTCTTATAGTTGTGGGCAAACTTCGCAGAAGTATATTCCCAATAATTGCAAGTTTATATCAAATCATTTGGTCATTGATTGAAAATACAGAAAGGGCTTTTTCTTTTTTATTATTTTAGACAGACAGGAATAGAGAGAGATGAGAAGCATCAACTCATAGTTGCTTCACTTTAGTTGTTCATTGATTATTTCTCATCCATGTCTTTACTGGGGTGCAATCAAGCCTGTGACCCCTTTGCTCAAGCCACTGACCTTGGGCTCAGGCCAGCAACCTTTGGGGTTCAAATCAGCAACCATGCATGTCAATGATCCCACACTCAAGCCATGAGCCTGCACTCAAGGTGGCGACTTCGGGTTTTTGAACCTGGGACCTCAGTGTCCAGGTCGATACTCCATCCACTGCCATACCACCAGTCAGGTCAGAGACGGGTTTCTTTTTTTCTTTGTTTGAATGTTTTAAGATACTGGAGAAAATTCCAAATTAACAATCTTTTTAAAATAATGGGTTTTGGGGAAAAATATAGAAAAGAATTATTTAAATGGGTTTTTAAGCATCTATGTCCCTGGATATACACTAAAACTAAACTCATTTTGATGAATTTTGGGAAAAGCAATAAAAAAATACAATAGAAGTTTCAAAACACAAAAGAAAAAAGTTCTGCTGCGAATCATGGAGATTTGGAACACCCTAAGCATATCATCTCACCCGCCAAAAGGCCGAGGTTTCTGTTTCTCATTATCCCCCACCCCAATGAAAGATGGATACTCTTTAATGAGTGATGGAACTTTGTATCATTTAGCTTGGTGTTACACCCATGCCTCACTGTATGAATGCATGTTCTCCTTCTTAGGTTCCTAAAATATATAGAATATGATAATTCAAATGAAGCAGTTAATTGGATGCCCCTCCTTCTTTTTCTTTTTTATGAAGATCATTTCTTAAAAAATTTCCCCCACTTTAACATTAATTTACTCTCATTCCTTAACTCTGGATTTCAAGACTCCTACTGAGGGACAGTGAAGGTAGAAGGAAAAGGTTATTATGGAGGTGGAGGATGGTTTCAATTAATTGAAATGTCTAGCAGCAAATAATGGGTAGGAAGGCTGCTCAAAGGAAAGGGAGCCACTGAGGAAAAAAGTAAGCCCCTAACACTGTAAACAAAGAGACACTGCTTTAGTTATAATAGCTTTAATACTGAACAATGCAAATGGGTTTAAATCCTGTACTTTCATTATGTATAAAGAACAAGTAATTTTGCTGACATTAAAAACACAGCAAACAAATCCATACAGAAAAGAACAATATAGGAAAAATGAGCCCAAAGTGTACTAATTCCTTTTTTAACTAGAGGGATTTTTTTAATGTGCTCATGCATAAAATCACAAGAAGTATGAAGGCAGCGGCGACAAATTCCATCCTGCCTCAACGCAATTCCATTCTCTCTACAGTCGATATGCCGATGTTTTCAACAAGCAAATCATGGAAGGATTTCAAAAGGGGGGCATTTTAGAATCCTACTGTAAGCCTCATTAGTAACTCTATACATTCTTAGCAGAGCAACATATGTGGACCCAGAACCAGAAAGATGGCCAAGAGCCGCAGATGAGACGATGCATTAAGAAGTGTGTATGCACTTCTTCCCCCAAAGCCTAGTAATGGTATCATAAAACACGGAACGGAAACATCAACATTGCAGATGCAACCAAAGCCCCTACTTCCCTACAATATAACCCCCAACAGACAGTAAAGAGAGAGTCTCATGTGATCAGCCAAAACGATGAAAATCCTTTCTATAACGAAATAACTTTCCAAAGCTCTTCTATTCATGAATAGCAGTCAACTGAAAGAAGGAAAAAAATAAACTTCTACGTAAACTACAAGCAATTGGGAAGTGATTGTCAATTTGTTTCAACCAAAAATGCATCAAGTGTCATCATAAACGTCCCTCTTGAAAATTCTCAACCCAATCTACAGCACCATAGCCCATTTTTCCTGTAAGTGTAGCTTCATTATTTTCTTCTTTAAAGTCTAAAATAATGCTTCTGGAACACGGCTGGAAGATTGCTTCCTCCTGGTTAGTGGCAATGTCAGAATGCAATCACAGAGCCTATTTTCATCCAAGAATCATTAAGCCAGAGGAAACACAGTCACAAATAAAAGTCCCAGGCTCTTCCTCTTCCCTCAGTAGCCAGAGGAGCCAGTGGGATGAGAAGACTGGATAGGAGGTGGCAGGTTTCCCTGGGGAGAATAAAAGCATATTGACTTACCTTCTCTGCATACTTGAACTTAACATAGAACCAGCTTGACTTGATCATTGTCTCACCTCCTGCCTTCAGAGGAAAGAGGATGAAAAAATAAAAATGAAAAAGAAAAAAATAAAAACAGTCTAGTGCTGAAGAAAAAGCAGTGTTTCAGCAAAGGCCTCTTTCAGATGCTGAGTTTTCCAAAGGATGACATGGATTCAAAGACGGGAGGACAAAACAGGAAAACACACTCTTTCCAACCTGGCCTCCTTCCCCTTCTGTCCCTGCACACCTTCCTTAGCGCCTGGGACACTGCCTGTGATCCCGCTGCGCTCCGGAAACGCGCTCCAGAGCTGCCTGCAAGCCGCCTGCCTCTCCCCCCTCCCGCTCCCTCCGTGCTGTTCTCTTGGCTGGCTGACAAGAGAATTCCTCAAATGGACTTCAGCTGCCTTCATCAGAAATGGCACATGTCGGTAAAGGCGGGGGGGGGGGGGCTGGCTCTGTCCCCACCAGAAGGGCAGCCACCTCCGCCCACCATGGCCCCACGAGATGAATAATGAATTCCAGCACTCCCCCTCAGGACACAGATTAACACCTGGCCAAACATTGTTCTGACAAGAGCCCGTGTCTAGAAAAAAGGACTCTGCCACAGCTGTAACCGCAGGATCCCCCAAACAAGATCAGGAGGCGACCTTTCTCCATGCCGAGGGGAGATTACAACACTAAAAGCAGTACAGTGTCCTTAGCAAAAAGTGAACAAGAATCCATTTGAACTTCTCCAGCTGGAACATCTTTCAACCTCTTGCAGCCAGAGAAAGAGAAATGGGGACGGCTTTCTCTTGCTACTCCCCACCTTGAACTCCCACTAGCCACCAGACAGCTCCCGGTATTCAGCCTCAGGAGATACCAGCTTGGAAAAAAATGATTGACACTTAATACATACATTTTTTTTGCCAGAAAACACCATGTTTTTATTTTTCTTTTACTACTTTTAATTCATTTAACTTGCAAGATAGCGAGAAAAATTGTGATACAGCATCAGCACCCCTGTCACAAGATGCAGTAAATGGATGACATGGAGAAAAAGGGGTGGAATCGAGGAGAGGGCATTAGGACCCACGAGCATGCACACCTGTGCACTACTGCCCACAGGGTGAAATGCCTGAGACAGGTGGGGGGGATCTGTGATCCTCAAAGCATTTCACATGGCGGCTGGCTCCCTTTCGTCTCTACTCCCCACACCCCTGCCCCCTAAGTGATGAATATTTATCAATACAAAATACAGATGAATCTGGATTTCCACAAGAAAATATGCTTTGCATCACTAATCATCAGGGAGATGCAAATTCAAACTACAACGGATATCTCCTCACAGCTGTCAGAGTGGTTATTATCAAAAAGTCAACAGAGAAAGTCAGCCAGTGACACATGCCAGCAAGAACGTGGAGTACAGGGAACTGCTGAAGGGACTGCCCATGCACTGCTGAAGGGACTGCCAATTGGTGCAGCCACTGTGGAAAAGAGTATGAAGGTTCCTTTAAAAACTGGAAACAGAACCACATATAACTAAACAATCCCACTTTGGGGAATTTATTTGAAGAAAACAAAAATAATAATTTGAAAACATGCATGCACTCCTATATTTACAGCAGCATTATTTACACTAGCCAGAATATGGAAGCAACCTAGGTGTCCATTGATAGATAAACAGGTAAATGTGGTAATATAAACAATGGACTATTACTCAGCCATAAAAAAAAAACAAAGTCTTAACATTTGTGACCGCTTGGATGGAACTAGAAACTACTAAGTTAAGTGAAATAAGCTGGACAGAGAAAGACAAATGCTGTATGATCTCACTTTTATGTGAAATCTGAAACACAAAATGAAACAAAAAACTCACACAGAGAACTGATGGTGGGGCACGAGCAGAAAAGGGGAAGGATGCCAGACCAGCTCAGCAATGGGGGTGCACAAAAGGAAGGCGCTGCTGGACTTAAGAAAAAACACACAAAACACAACATAGAGAAAAGATGGGTACAAGAACTCCCAGCCTCTAGGACTGAGAGCCCAGATCTCCGCAGCTTCGTCGTATTTATTCGTTTTCAAGCAAATTCATAGAACCTGGGTTAAATTAGCCTAGAATGGATTCAGGTGCAGAGAAGGAGGATTCTCTAATAGCTTTCAGGTATGTAGGAAAAGGCTAAAGGGATCGGCTGTTTCCTTTAAACTATTTTATAAGTGCTTGCCTGGGCAGCGTTCTGCCCCCGCAGGATCTGGTATTCCAAAGTCAGAGCAAAGACTTGTCTCAGGACAACAGTCTAATTCCTGGCCATTTTCCTACAGAAAAAGAGTAAGAAGTACAAACTCCTAGGCATAAAATAAGTCATGGGGATGTAATGTACAGCAAATGAAATACAGTCAATAGTATAGCAATAATTATGTGTAATCGCAGAATGTTACTAGACTTACAGTGGTCACAACATAAGGTATCTAAGTGTTGAATCACTACGTTGCACACCCGAAACTGACATAATATTGTATGTCAACTACAATTAAGACTAAGTTTTTAAAAATTAAAATGAAACAGTTCACTGTGGCAGTTGAAAAAAAATTATCTGGATTTGAAAGTAAATTCCATAGGATGATGAAAACTACACTCATCTGTGAAAAGAAGAGAAACAGGTGAGTCTGAATGTCTGATATCAGCCTCCACCTTTCAAAATGGTTTAAATAGTTTGAAACATATTACCACTCAGTTGCTTTGTGTCCACTATTAGTCCTAACACTGAATAAGGCAACAAAGTCAATATGCTGTTCATTCTTTTTTGTTGTTTGTTTTTTCTTTTTATTAATTTATTCGGGTTGCACTGGTTAATAAAATTAAATTTAAGTTTCAGCTGTACAATTCTATAATACATCATCTATATAATTGCATTTTGTGTTCACCACCTCAAATCAAGTCTCCTTCTATTATCATGTATCCCCCATACCCTCTTTTACCTTCCCTCCTTCTTTCCCTCTGGTAACCACCATATTGTCTGTGTCTATGAGGTGTTTTGTGTTTGTTTGTTTTGTTTTGCTTAATCCCTTCACTTTTTTTTCTTTTTTTTTTTTTTACATGGACAGAGAGAGGGATAGATAGGGACAGACAGACAGGAACGAAGAGAGATGAGAAGCATCAATCATTAGTTTTTCGTTGCAAAACCTTATTGTTCATTGATTGCTTTCTCATATGTGCCTTGACCATGAGCCTTCTGCAGACCAAGCAACCCCTTGCTGGAGCCAGCGACCTTGGGTCCAAGCTGGTGAGCTTTTTGCTCAAGCCAGATGAGCCCACACTCAAGCTGGCGACCTCGGGGTCTTGAACCTGGGTCCGCCACATCCCAGTCCAATGCTCTATCCACTGTGCCACCTACTGGTGAGTCATTCCCTTCACTTTTTTCATTCAGCACCACAACCTTCCTTCCCTTTGACAGATGTCAGTTTTTCTCTGAGTCTGTTTTGATTTTGCTTGTTAGTTTATTTTGTTCATTAGATTCCACATGTGAATGAAATCATATGGTTGTTTGCCTTTCTCAAACTGGCTTATTTATTTAGCATAATACTCTCCAGGTCCGTCCATTCTGTCACAAAGGGTTAGATTTTTATGATAGAGTATTCCGTCGTGTAAATGTACCACTGCTTTTTTATCCACTCATCTACTGATGGGACACTGGGCTGCTTCCAGATCTTAGCTATTATATAAATAACACTGCAATGAACAAAGGGGTGCATGTATTCTTTCAAATTAGTGTTTCAGGTTTCTTTGGCTATATTCTCAGAATCACTGGGTCATACAGCAGTTCCATTTTTAAATTTTTGAGATAATTCTATACTGCTTTCCACAGTGGCTGCACCAGTTTACATTCCCACCAACAGTACATGAGGGTTCCCTTTTCTCCACATCCTCGTCAACACTTGTTGTTTGCCGATTTATTGATGACAGTATTCTGACAGGTGTGAGATGACAGTTCATTATAGTTTTCATTTGTATTTCTCTAACTATTAGTGACATTGAGCAACTTTTCGTGTCTATTGGCCATCTGTATGTCCTCTTTGGAGAAATATCTACTTAGGTCTTTTTTTTTTTTTTTTTTTTTTACAGGGACAGAGAGAGAGTCAGAGAGAGGAACAGATAGGGACAGACAGACAGGAACGGAGAGAGGTGATTGGGGTCTCGAACCTGGGTCTTCCGTATCCCTGTCCAACGCTCTATCCACTGTACCACCGCCTGGTCAGGCCTACTTAGTTAGGTCTTTTGCCCATTTTTTTTTGCCAATATCCTATTTAAAGGAGCAATTTTTATTACAAATCAGAAGGGTCGAAGTCTACATGGGGACTCATATCCCCTTCACATCTGCAAATGACCAGGATCATGTGTGGACCATTATTTCATTTCTTTACATCTGCGTCAAAGAAGTACCAACCTTTCATACCTATAAACCCTTCATCTAAAGCTCAGTCATGGTGTTTGAGGACATACCATTTGCTGAGGCCTCAATGTCATTTACTTCCTGTCTTTATGTAAAAGAGATATGATTCCATTTTAAAGCTCCTATTATATTAGCATCAGGTTAAAGCAGTAGCTTCATTTCAGCATTCAAAATTTTAGGCTGATTATCATTTAGAAGCTGTCCTGAAACACTCTATCCCTGCATCACAATAATTATAAACATTCTCATCTTTTTGAAGAAGCATTTTTCCTACACCCACATTAACATTCTACATCTCAGCAAAGCAAACCCACAAGAGCATAGTAAAAATTCATGTTGAAATGGACGGCAAGTTTGCCAAGATTCATCCCATAAGGCCCATTTCCAATAAAGGATCTCAGTGGACTCTAATTTGGCTTAATCGGTGAGGCTATAAAACACTTAGGGAGTGGGAAAGCGTTAATGGAGTTCACACTGAAGACCTGAATTCTCTGAGAACTATGGCTCTATGCTTACCCTCAATTCCCTGAAGTCTTTCCAGCATCCAGTTGCTCTTTTTTCTAGAACACCTTTCTGTTCCCCCTTCATATCACCCAACTCATCTTTTCTCATCCTTTAGATTGACACTTAGCTGTCACTTCCTCAAAGAAGACTTCTTTATCCTCGTCCCTTAGTCTCTATTGGGTTCATCTACAGTTCACTGAACATCTCCCCTTAGCGCTCATCACACAATGTCTTGTTACCTATTTACTTCTCTGCATCTCCATCTTAGAGAAAGTCACCAATCTGCCTTGATAACAATTATAAACTGTGGCTCAGCACCATGGCTGGACACAACTGATGCTCAGGATTGCTGGCTGGCTGGGTAGGTGGAAGGAAGAGTTTCTCACCGGGATGAGAAAATGCATGTCAAGTCATTAGCACATTTTCTCCAACATAGTAAGTTTTGGTAAATGTTTCTATCATTGTATTCTTAAGTGGGGCAGAGTTTGGAACTGCCACTAAGGGGACAAAGAAAGCAACTTAGTAAATGCATTAAAGAGCAACACTGAAAAAGACATCAGATGTTGATCCCCATTGATCTATAACAGCAATTTTTAACCTTTTTCATTTCATGGCATATCTAAACTAATTACTAAAATTCTGTGGCACACCAAAATATGTACTTTTTCCAATCTGACAAAAATTAGGTATAATTTTGATTGATTTACAAAAAGAAATAAAGTAATTACCTACCCTTTTCGCTCCAAAGTGACCTTAAAAAAGAATCTAGTGCCTATACTTATATATAAGGATTTCTGGTACCCAAGGATTAATCAATCAGATATAACCTTATTATGCAAATTGATATAAGATGTAACTCTGTATTTATGGTTCAAGACAGGGAGTTCACACCATCGCTATTTGACAATCTAAGGGAAAAGATGTCATGTTTTAAAAATTCTTGCAGCACACCAGTTGAAAATCACTGATCTATAATAACAGTCCAGACAGAATTTGAATTCTCTCAAGTGGAACATAAAACCTCTAGAGAGAACTGATAGCTTAGATGCTCCTGGGAAGAAATGGGCAGAAGAAGAAGAGCTTCAAGGAACTGAAAGTGCGGGTGAGAGAGGTGGCCAGGGTATTACATACACAATGCAGGCTAAGGAAGTCAAGAAGTGAGGCCAAAGGGGCTTGTGGTCTGACAGGAGCGAGGCGTACAGGATTTCACAGAAAGCACGGAGTGGGGAGGGACAGATGCCATCATGGCCACTGACCAACTGCACTTACAGACATGATGTCAAAACATCCTGTCTTTTGGACAGATTATGAAAAACATTTTTTTTTAAGATTAATTCATTTTTTCGTGACCCCTCCCCCCTTTATCATGAATCCAAATGCTCTTGGGAGGGGTAAAAGTAAGATAATAAAAAGTTCGAAAAAGATAGAATTTGGGTAACCAAGTAGTTAGACTAATTCATAGCCTTAGAGTGAATGTTATTCCTGGGGAAGGATTTGAAAAGTTCATGAAAACCAATAGTGTCTAACTTTTAATATGAGATTCACTTTTAAATAAAAAGAAAAACTGAACTCCCCATTTGATCATTTTAGCAGGTATTCATTGGTTTAAGAAACACAAAATTTAAGAATTTAATGTTTTTTAATAATTTTTTTTTATTAACCATTCCTTCTAGAAACACCTAATAATAATATGCACACCAGAGGGTAGCACATGTGACCTATTTAGTTTCATGATAAACAAAGGCAGGGCTCCCAGGCTGGGGACTGACCTGGGTCAAAAACCACAGGGATGGAAGACAGGAAGCCCTGAGAGGAGGAGTGGCTTCAGCGAGGTCCGTCCACAGGTCGGGGCCCAGTGGGTCTGTGAGACCTCCCGGCTGCCTGATCTAGCATCACACTACTGTACAGACGAGCGTCCTAAGAATACTGGCAGGACAATAGCTGAGTTATTCATCTCAGGTAACATCATATGATCATGAAACAGTAAGAATTTATAATAGACTACACATTCTCTAAAGAGCCAAAGGGAGATAAAATAAAATTCCTATTTATTGTATCTTTCCCCATCGAATATCTAATGTTTGCATGAATATATGCTTCATGAGCGATAAGGAAGGAAATCAAACTCAATGGAGGAGGTAGAGTTTTGAGTGCTTTGTGTCAAGTGTCTGAAAAGAGGGGAAGGCTGAGAGCTGGGGTAAAGGCTGGGCGGGGCAGCTGCTCACCCGACAGAATGGAACGCATGGGGCAGTGTTACTTTCAGAGTTTCAGAGAAGGCAGGACCTAACTCCCAACATGCCAAATGCTGGGCGTGACTGAAAACTAGTCACTGATCTCTCTCTTAACCTCTACTTCCCCATCCGTAACCTGAGGGTAATCAAACCGACCTTAAAAAGAGAATTCCTGTGAAAATTAAACAGGCTCATAATTGTCAGTCAACATCATTCCCTTCTCACAATTGGAGCTTGATAAAGACTGTGTCACTTCACTTACATCTCAGCCCCCTAACCTTTGCTCAGCAGGAACTAGAGTCAGCAGGAAACACAACAGAAACTCCATTTTCCAGACTGCAAGTCAGAAACCCCACCTTCTATGACAGGGTCTTCCTTATCCTCTATTGACATTCAAAGCCTGACCTGCCTGCCTTAAAGGAAGAATGAAGACCAGAGAGGACACCACGAGTCATCCAGCTCCTTGGTGAACATCTGTGGTGAAAGTAAGCGTGCGGCTTGTGAGCTGCTGATAGGAGCATGCTCTCTAATAAAAATAGGGTGACTGTTTTATCCTTCATGTTTGCTGGAGAATTGAAAGTTCACAGAAAACATACATAGAGCTGTAACAAACTAGTGATTGAACCCTTTAATAACTGAAACCACAACTTAGACAGGATTCTGTGGCAACTCATTCCCATTTCCCAACATAAACTCATTCTCCTTCCAACTTCTACCCCGCTTTTCTTGTTTTGGTTTAAAAAGGCAGTTTACTGGTGAAATGGGACGACCTCTGTGGAAGAATCCCTTCTGCAGCACTCAAAGAGCTCATTCCCACTGCAGCTGCGCCTGGAACACACCCTTCCTCTGGCAGGGCATCTGAAGGCTTGTTCAGAGAGGCTAAGAGGTATGATGGGCGCCCAAGAACTTCCCCTTTTCTCCGCAGAGAAGGCTGGTCACAGTTTGCAGAAACCTTCAGGAGGATGCATTTATCTGTCAAACACCGCGGGAACCTTCCAGCCTTTGTCAGTGGTGCTTCCTCAGTTGGGAATAACTTTTCCTCTCTTCTTCAACCCTAGTCTCGGCTCCACCAACCAAGGACATGCATATGCACATGCTTCTGCGTGCAACCCCCCACCCCACACACACATACCCCTTTGCTTAATTCCTTAACTCCCCTGGAACTTCAACTCTTTATAAAACCTTCCCTTTTCCTTCCAAGGAAAAATCTGTAATTCAGCTTCTCAGAAGTTTGCCTTAATCGTATCCCTACCCCTTACAATCCATGATTAGTGTGTTCTGTTCTTCCCTAAACCCTTAGAGGGAGGGAGAAGTGCACATCTGCTGGGCATTTCAGGAGAAAGAAATCATGCCTGTGTTATCTGGATCTGACCTCCACTCTGCTCCTCAGAGGCATAGGGCCTAGCAGGACAAGTGCCAGGGCTCGCTGCCAAAAACTGACTCAAATAGCACCATTCCAAGCTAAGTCGTTTCCCGAGTCCTGGAGGGCACCAGGCCAAAGTCCCATCTAGGATTCTCAGGGTGGGAGCAAGGTCTCAACAAGACCCCAAGCCATTCTGGATGGAGACCGGCAGAGGAGAACTGCCTCCGCCAGGGTCAGCTTCAAGGCTCCCTGCCCCTGGAAAGAGTCCACTTTTATAAAAATGTGATTATGTTCCTGGAACATTCTCCATCTCCTGGAACAGTTACGACTCAGGAGAACGTTATCCAGGAGGAGAGACAGACTCCTGTCTGCGCTCCTAAAGGGATCCACTGGACAAGCCCTGTACCAGGTGATTCTCTGCCTATCTGGGGCTGTTGCTCATTGCGACGTCCTGGATAATATTCCTCCTGTGTCATAACTTGTCACTTGGGCAAGCAGGCTCATGCTATCACAGAGGCAGATACAGGAACCATTGCCTACCATGCTCTGAAACACCTGCTCCATAGTTGGACCAATCACTTTCACTGAGGTGACCTCTGATACTTAGAATTCCTTGAGGCCGTATGAATTTTTTCACTCAAAACTTTCCAGAAAGTCCTCAGGCAAACCAAATGGTTTAAGACTGGGTAAAAAGAAGGAAACCAATAATCCTCTTTTGAGAGGAAGAGAGACATAACCTTACCACCTGGGTTTACCTATACTAGTGATATGTTAAGACACATTCTAGTTATTCATTTTCTTATTATATAATCATTCCTAGTAGGTTAAATTAGCTGAATATATTGACTTAATGTATATCTGACATTAAGGGCCAGGGAAATCTGAGCATATAAAAAACCAAGCCTATCAGAAGCTGCTCATATTGTTAATGCTACAAAAGAAAAAGACGACAGATGTCCATACAGAAGGAAGAGGCATATGCAGGGTGGGGCGAAAGTGTTTACAGCTGTGAGTACATGAAACACTGGGCTTATTCCTGTGTTATTATTTATTAATTATATTATTTTCCATATGCACAACTGTAAACCTCCTTCTGCTGGGGAAAAAGCAAAAAAGTATTGAATGGAAATTATCAGAATACAGTGTGTCCTTAAAGTCATGGTGCACTTTTGGCTGGTCACAGGAAAGCAGTGCACCATGACTTTACAGACACACTGTATATTGAGATTACAGCTTAGAACAGGATCAATGTTGATGAAATTTCTCTAACAGGTTTCTAAAAATAGATATACTATGACTTACTTTAAAATATAAAAATTTCCAGCCTTGGATGGTTGGCTCAGTGGTAGAATGTTGGCCAGGTGTGTGGCTGTCCTGGGTTTGATTCCCAGTCAGGGCACACAGAAGAAGTGACCACCTGCTTCTTCACTCTTCCACCTCCTCTTTTTCTCCTTCTCTGTCTTTCTCTCCCAGAGCCATGGCTTGACTGGTTCGAGCAAACTGGCCCGGGACACTGAGGATAGCTCTGTGGAGCCTCCACCTCAGGTGCTAATAATAGCTCAGTTGCAGAGCAACATTCCCAGATGGGCAGAGAATGCTCCAGGGCTTGTCCAGTAGATCCTGGTAGGGGCACAGGCAAAAATGTCTGTCTCTCTCCTCCTCTCACTTTAAAAAAAATTCTAAGTTCTGACCCAATCACCTTGTCTAAAACTAAAATGTATGAATCTGAAATGTTCTCGATCAAAAGACAAAAGCCACATCTTTCCCATTAATTTCAGAACTTCACCAAATATGAAGAAAACTTTGACAAAAACTCAACACCAATGGGATCTAATTATTTTTAGTTATATTAGATCACTTTTCAGAGACCATGATAAGCAAGCACAAAAAAATTGAAGATTTCACAAATATAAGGTAGCACCTGACATACAAAATAGAGATATGCAACAGTAACTGCTAGGGAGTTAGATATGCGTGAAGAGCAGGAGCCGTGATCCATGAGGAATACAAAAAAAGGAACTAGATACACACAAAAAACAGCAGAGTCCCTTCCTGAAACGGCATTGCAGACTGGCTGGGGAGACTAATGGTACACATAACAGATGACTATATGGCCTCCTATTATAAAAGAACAAATCCCAGAAGTGCAAATCAATATACCACATACAGAGAAGTTGATGAACACCTACAAGGCTGTAACAGAGGGATTCAAGGCAGATGAGAAAGACTTGCTATGGAAAAGGAGCTTTGAAAAAAATACAAAAGCTGATCTGGTCAAGGAAAGGAACGAAACATTCTAGGTAGACAAAGAGTACCAACAAAAGCAAAACGTAAGAAAACTGAAATTGTGCTCTTTCCCATCAATGTAATTTTCACCAATTAACTTTGCTCATGTTCACTTCATCTCTGCATCAAATAAATGCCTTTGAAAAATGATTTAATATTAAAGTTTGCCATTGTGTCCTTTTATAAAAATATATGTGTATATATACTCATATTTCTATACAACTCTACTCATATACCTACTTTTTTAACAGAGAATTACAAAGATAAATGGCAGCCAAGTTATTTTAACTGGTTTTGCAGTATGAATGCAGAATGATTATAATTACAGTTTCTCTTTTAAAATGAGGTTTTGTTCTTTAATATTCATTGACTACTAGCTTGCTTCCCACACACAACACATTATTTACCGTGCAGTGGCCTGGCACATCAATTATGGTAATAGTTTGTGAATAACATTCACATTATGGGAAAATCAGCCTGGTTACTCAGCTCTCCCTCTGGAAAATTGTCACAAACATATGTATCATCTATCTCTACTTAGACTGTAGCAATTAGTAATTATAGCTGCATATACTTCTTTAAAGCAAAAAAGGAAAATAGACCTGAAATGTCATATTTCCAAATGCTCTTAGGATGTTGTCTAAAATTATGTTGTTTGAACTCTCATTGAAAAAGAGAAAATGCATTTTGACAAAATGAGAAATTATCACGAACAGCATTCTGGATATGGAAAAACAGACAAAGCATCTCTGAAATAACACCACCTACTAAACAATTCCTTCCTCATCCAGATCAGAGTAGAAGTGAACAGGCCCCGGGCGGTGGGAGGCCTGAACACAGGACTGTGAGGCCAGACCTGGATTCACACCACTGTCTTACCATTCCCTACTTCAGTTCAACAGTTATTTACTTAGTGCCTACTATGTACCAGACACAGTACATGGCTTTACGGGAACCTAAATAAATAATACAAAATAATTTTTCTCAAGAAGGTTACTTTATAGTAAGGCAACTAGGGACATAAAGCAATACAATTTCGAACAAAGTGTACAGATTTTTTAATTGATATTTTTAAAACACTGAAAAATCAGACACCAGGCAGAGTTTGGCCGCGGGATGTCATCTAATGCCTTCTGCTGAGGAAGGTGGCAGGCCCAGAGTGGGTATTCAGTAAGCACCTAGATGAATGAATGTACAAATGGAGTGGGAGGAGCTGCCGCTGCTGCCTACAGGCATCGGACCTTCCGTCCGTCCGTCGCCCTTCTTTCCCTTGCAGCCCCCTCACAGCACTCTACAGGCACTCACAGCTACAGGCGGCCCCTGCGGGAGGACAGGGCTGAAGGGAGCTAACCTGCGGCTAACCTCCAGCGCATGCCCACGCGGCAGCCATGTATCCTGGCACAGGGCTGCTTTGCCAGGAAAACGGGGGGACTTTCGTGTTGTTCACAAAGGCTGCTCACCAAGCCATGTCCCCTTGGAAATGAACCCACCCAGGGAGGGATGTTCTCTAATTTATACACAAACATCCTGTCTCCTACTTGTCTTTTCCCTCTTCCCTCCATCTAGAATCCACGACACCCATTAACAATCACTGAACACTTCTACTGGTAGTTCTCAGACCAGGAACAGTCTCCACATAATTTTGATTATGAACCCTTATCACAATAAAAAAATTGTTTTATGAGCATCTTCCCATGATATGCATGTAGCTATTTATCTGGCACTGATGGACTATGAATATTGCAAAATATACAAAATAAAGTGTTAAAGGTGACAAGAATAAAATGAACACAATTTTTAATGTTTTGCCCAACATGAAAGCATTAGCTAATATCTCAAGGCACAACTCCCAGTTTCCCATGAAGGGCAAGGTAAATAATTAACAATATCGAATACAAATCTAGGTTCCCAATTTTTAATAATTTCAATTTTCTGGCCAACTTCTTTTTTTTCCCTTTCTTTCTTTTTATTTCTTCCTCCTTCTCCTCCTCCTCTGCCTCTTCCTTCTCCTCTTCTTCTTCTTTTTTTTTCTTTTTACATTTATTTATTGACTTCTAGTGAGAGAGAAAAGGAGAGAGAGAAGCAGGAACATTAATCTGTGCCTTTATGTGCCTTGACTGGGGATTGAACCAGCAACCTCTGCTCTACGGCACAACGCTCTAATCACCCGAGCTCTCTAGCCAGGACCTGGCCAACTTTTTATTAAATATAATTACACAGTTGATAGTTTATAACTATTATGGTTGATAAGGAGCTTATAAAAAGAATGGAAGCATCAATTCTGCCACTGTCCTGCTGTTCCCTGTGAATTCTTATTCCACTGTTTCATTAAAGGAATTTTTAAGAATCACTTGTCCTTTTAATGATTAGTTTAGTTAAAAAATAAATAACATAGCCCAATTATATTTTATGAGCCATACAAATTGAAACGTCTCACATACCATGAACAAAAAGCTAAATGAATCAACCATTCTGTGACACTGCTGCTCTGGACAACTGCATACCTCACAGGGTGTAGGGCTGACTGTCCCACAGCCTGAGTGATAGTGCTGTCAACTCAGACAGCAAGTAACAGTCACTTCCAATGTGCCTTTACCTTAAAGATAATAAATCTAAACAGAATTTCTACTATTTTGTCCTGTGCTCCAATGGATGATTCTAAAATACCTGTCAGGGGATTGGGAGGCAATTACTCTATCTCAGAGAGCTCCCTCTAGATCAGTGTTTCTCAATTATGGGGACCTTGGTCATAAAACAAATCTGGTCTCCAATCACCACAATATAGGTATGAATGTGTGTGGGGGAGTGTATTGATGGAAGAGCACAGGAACAGAAATGATAGGGTGCACTGCATGTAAGAGGGTGTTGTATGCAGTCGGGTACGCTAAGAAACTGTTCCAGTTCTATATGTGTGTACATAAGCATGGTGCATATGTGCACTTCTGTATGTGCATACGTAGTATATATGCCCGATCATGATATAAACTGCATTTCTAACTGTGTGGATAAGGACAAAAAATTTTTTTGAAATCCATATTCTAGTCAAAAGAATGTGGGAACTCATTTGGATGAGATGCCAGTCAAAAGCGCTATACAAAAGAAGGGACAGAAGGCAAAGAAGCAGCCGTGGCATTCTGGGATGGCTATCAGGGAGAGGAGAAAACCCTGTCCAGAGTGTGAACTGTATTCTAACAGGCTCGCCCTTCAGTAGCATAAGAGTTGATGTGATGTTCTCCTTACAGAGAAACACAAACATTAAGAAACCAATAACAGCACCCTCCCTCCCATTCACCCTCCAGCACATAGACATACCATACCCTCCCGCTACAGAAAATAAAAGCATAAGAAACAATAGGAATGAAGAGTTTTTTTAAGTGTCTCATGAGCTCTAGCTTCCTATAGCACAGCCTTCATTACTCATGGAGACAACCTAAGCAATTTGTAAGCAACATGCAAAATGCTATTTACTTGGAAATGCAGGAAAATTCATATGGTGTTACAGAGCAATTGCAAACCAATCTGTCTGGGAGCTCCACTGAAGAGCTGCTCCTGCCCTCACTATGAGCTCTTACAGATAATTTCCAAAATCCACTCGGTTTATCCAAAAGCTAGATTAGTTTTAATAATCCTAAAATATTAGAGCCTGAAACATGAAACCCTTCTCAAGTGCACACATAGGACCACAAGTGACACTAACGTTTGAACTTGGAGGACTTAATTTTCTCAAATAGCCCAAGAGGAACACGTCTGGACATGGCTGGACCACTGGCCACCTTTGTGGCCTTGAGTGAAGAAAGCAAAACTCCTCTAAGCGTCTGTTTTCCCATCTATAAAATAATGAAGTTGCGCAAAAGTAGCAATTAAACTAGGCCTTTTTTTTTTGGCCCTTACATTACTTTTTTTAAAAATGGTTTTGACTGCCTTAAGAAGAAATAAGCACTCTGCAGTTTGCCACAGTGCTCACCTCTCTATTACATCATCAGGGGACAGACACAAAGTTGTGACCTGCTCAAAGCCTGAAGGCACTGCAGGGCTCCTGCTCTAGCTCCAAAACTAACTGCACTGGGAAAGAGATGCCCGTGAATGAAAGAGAAAAGGTGTAGCAGAAACCAGGACTAGCTTTAAACACTGATTTTATTAAGAACACTGTCTGATTGTGCTTAGGGACCCACCAACACATCAGCATGTGTTCTTGATTTCTTCAGACTCGGTCTAGAAGCCATCAGAAGGAAGAAGAAGCCATCAGAAGGAAGTGGACGCTGCCCCAATCACGCATTATTGAGACAGGGCCCCCTGGGCTTTCGCAGCCACAGACTAAACCCTCAAGTATGAGATCCTGTGAGATATGCAGAGGTTGAGGGGCAGGCCAGCTCCTGACTCGGAAGCCAGAATTCACCGCGTCCAAACAATCCCCATTTCAGGGGGCAAGCCTTCAGGAGGTCCTTAAATAACCTCATTCAGGCTCCTCCATAGCAGCTACCTAATGTGAAGAGCTTCTCAAGTGAAAGAATGGAGGCTAAGTAGGCATTTCTGTGGGGGAAAAAAAAGTCTACAAAAAAGAAATTATAAGGCTTATACACACAAAGAATGCTAA
This sequence comes from Rhynchonycteris naso, assembly GCA_037038555.1. NCBI lineage: Eukaryota > Metazoa > Chordata > Mammalia > Chiroptera > Emballonuridae > Rhynchonycteris > Rhynchonycteris naso. The sequence continues at coordinate 181,250,362 of CM073000.1, read as the reverse complement.
CATCCTTGAGTAATTTCCACCTCAGGCTGGCTACCCTTCCAGTGAATGGGAAATGAGCAAAAGGCTGGGTCTCCCCAGATGTTGAAGAACATTCCAGCTGCTGAACACAACCTGTTTGCAATTTTCTACCCAACCACCAGAATGAAAGCTCAAACCTTCATAAAAGCAGGCCCTTAAATTTCCTCCTCACTGCTGTTAGTGGTTTCTTTAATCTTTTAAGCTCTTGGGCTTAATACAGCAGCTGCCATAAAGAATACTATATTGTTGAAGATAGGAGGAAAGGGGGGCGGGGGAGGTACAACATGCTAAATTCAGAGACATGGGTTCTGCTAGAATGCAGATGGAAATAAAAGAACAAGGAGCACTACTACAATGAGCGTTAGAAATAGAACCCCCTTCTAGAAGCAAGGGGGTTTGAAAGGGGCAACAAATGTGTCCCGTGTGCCCATGGCACTGCTCTTTTACTCCTTCAGTTCCAACACCAAAGCACCTTCCTTTCAGGACAAGATCTCTTAACAGGGTTGTTGTCAAACATCATTGTGACAGGTTCCGTGTAAATAAAACACAGGAATTCATCTTTAGAAAACCCCACTGATTTAAAGGAGGGAGGAAGGAAATTCACGCGGAAATGTTCTCAGTTATTTAACTTTAGGAATTTAACTGTTATCTAATGCATGATCTTCCAATCTGTCTACCAAAGAGCCCTGAACAGTAGAAAAGAGCATAAAACAAAGAGGACTTTTTCAGTGGCCTACTGTCAGCAGAATGGTCCATTTAGTTTCGGTGTTACATCTTTCACACCGTTAAGGATACATGTGAATTCCTTTTAGTCTCTGAGATACGTTTAAGTATAAATTAATATTTTTGCTAAAACCTCAGGTAAAATAGATGTGGCAAGAAAGCAGGAAGCTACCGCTGCTGGGTTTTTACACTGTGACTTCATCCAATCCCCAGCATGCTGCCACAACACACAACAGGGAACCGTGATCTAGCCCAAGTCTACGCTTTTAATTATTGGGAATCTATGACCTAGAGAGGCAAAAACTCATGCCCAAGGTCACATGAGTTAGTACTGAAACCAGTGCTGCAACTGCTGGTTAGGTACGATGTGCTTTTCACTAACTTACAGTGCTTCTCTGGACGTAAGTTTTAAATAGTACACAGAGGTAAATTAAATAGCTAACTACTCAAGAATTAATCTCCACCTTCCAAACTGTCAAAACCTTGCTGATATTTGAGGGGGAGTCCTAGGACACCTGCTGTAGCCCATGGACCACCTCCATTTGAAATCAAATTAACATCTTAGTAATTTATTAAATAGTCAACATTCATTGCTTTTATTTTTAAAGTTAGTACCACTTTTCTATCCTTATATCAAGAAGTATAGGTAATGCCAACATATTTAAAAGATAAGCACCATAGGTATAAGTTTATAGTTTTATACTTGATCCGTTTTGACAAAGGACAAACAAAAATGCTATCCCTTGAGGAGAAACTATACATTAAAAACTTCAGTCCTTAGACACAAGATACTGCCACAAAAGTGGAGGAAAAGTATTTGCAATTAAGGTATCTAAAATTAAAATATGAGCAATCTCTTTGAATAAATGTAGCAGATACCCAAACTTTAAAGTAACTAAAATAATCTGATTTTTTTCTAAAAAAAAAAAAAAAAAAAAAAAAAAATCAAAGGTCCTTAATATCAACTTTATAGATTTGAGGTGAGAGGTGGGGAAATTTTTCAGATCCACCCAGCATATAAATAACTAAGAGGTAAAGTCATATTTTTCTCTCTTAAAGAACTAACCTTCCCCCTTTTCATAGAGTTCATAGCTAAGGGCTGTCCCAGGAATTCCCTGCTAAAGGAAGAAATCAGTTCATAGTATACTTCTCGATTCAAGTCCCAGGGAACAATGAAAGCCCAGCTGCCATTTTGAAAGCACCTCCTCTGATAAGATTCCTGCAGTCATTTTAGAAAAGAGTAAAAGTGTTTATTATCCAACTGGCTATTTCTCAAACATCTTTAGTTAATTCATTGTGTAGATTTACTGAGTCCTGAAAGGAAGCAACTGCCAAGTGGATGGCTCCTGTCCACTCTACACCATCAGAGAGGCTCACTGCACTGGTTCTCGGGTCTCAGTGCTCCCACCTGCTCCCTCAGGTAGCATCAGCTCTACCTACCTCTGAAACTTCAGAGCACGGGCTCATGATGTAAAATGCAATCCGGATCAGATACTATTATCTGTCATGGTTTCTAAAGATGAAAGAATTACAGTGTTGCTCTAAAACTAAAGGGGCCCGAAGATGCCATAAAAGTCATCAGATGATATTCTCAATGGTCACTTAGCTCAATGAAGAAATATCTGAAGTTAATATTAATCGGGGCTCTCAAAATCAAGATGTTCCAGGATAAGCCTCAAATTCACACCTGATACAAAGAAGCTCATGACAATCTGCTGCCATGATAGTCACTCAAAGAACCTAACACCATGATTCTGGGTGATTCAAGTAAGGGGTCCAGATGTTGGAAGAGGTCAAAATAATCAGACGTTGTAATTAGCTACAAAGGCTGGTGAGCAAATTTAGGATGTCATTTTAAAGAGGTTCCCTTGACAATTTTGTAAAACTGTTTTCCTGAGTTGAAATAAGTAAAATTGTAACAATATTGAAATCTACATCAAAATAGGTACCTACAGTAATTACTGTTAGAAGTGAGAAAAAGTCTTCCTTGACACTTTACTACGATCCTACCTTCCATAATCTTCTCCAACCCTGCCCTTTCTAAGCTGGGATTTGTGTTAAATATGTAAATATGATACTTGGTGCCATGGCACAACCTTGATTCTATTCCTCTTCTTTATTCAAACTCCTACAAAATCTATATAGAGCATATACTGATATTATTTGGTCTTCAGCTGAAGCACTGGACTAGAAGTCATATAGCAGTGCTTTATTATTAGGTGACCAGAGAGATGACTCTCAATATGCTTATGCTATTTTTAGAAATAACCTCAGAATAAAAGTTTATTCAATTGAAATAAAAATATACTCAAAATTACGGTATAAGAGAACTCATCAAATCTGTACTTTTCTTGAGAAGTAACGTAACACATTTCTTCCCACATATTTCATCCCCAAAATGTGCCAATGTGTGCCTTTCCCATTTTAAGAATAAGAAAACTACATTGAAAAAGTTAAGTATTTAGACCCAAGTCAAAAGCTAGGAAGCAGTCAAACCAGAATTTGATTCAGTTGCCTAGCTCCAAAAATCCATGCCCTTTCCATTTGCTTGTGCTGTTTTCAATAACGTATAAATTAATAAAGTGTAACTTTGAAAATCTAATTTTCTAAACCAGTGGTTCTTAACCTGGGTTCTATCGAACCCTAAGGGTTCGATGAGTTGGTCTCAGGGGTTCAGAGAAGCCTCTGCCGCGGAGGCCAGAATAAAGTAATACCGTAATTTGTTGTAAGTTCATGCACTTTGTTGGTTTTGTTCTTTGAGCAAGGTGATGTTCATGCACGGCTCATTTTGTGCACAAGTAAAAAAACATATACCTATGTCTTGAATTTGGAAAAAAAATCATATTTTATTCATATCTAAAGAAGGGTTCGGTGAATGCACATATGAAACTGGTGGGTTCGGTACCTCAAAAAAGGTTAAGAACCACTGTTCTAAACATTGGGATGCATGTAGCTGCTTCCAAAGTATGCTACAGGAGCTGTGTGACACATTTTTAAAAGTTTTTATTTTATTAGAATAAAAAGACTTTTTTTATTTTGTTCATTATGGCAGTATCAGTGACAATCTTTAAAGGGAAAAACAATACCATGTGCTCTGAGCAACATGTAGAAAAATTCTGCCTCGATGATGTATTCAACTAATCTCTTACACAAATGGGAAGTCATCAAATCCCAGCTTGAAAAATTGAGGGTCTCTCTAAGCACCTAGTGCTGCATGCAATGACCTTCACCAGAAAATAAATATCAAACATTTATTAAACATCCAATTCAATTTAACAAATACCTATTAACCATCAAGCACCAACAAGGTGCTAGCAATACAAATAAAGACTAATAACTGAACCAGACAACTTGTTTCTAAAAAAGTCCAGAGGCTGGGCAGAGGAAATCCTAAGGGCTAGACTACAAGGTGCTCCAAGGACACACAGAAGGTAGTATCAGGGAAGGTTCACAGAAAACATAACATCCAACTCAGGTTTTGAAAAATGATTAGCAACTTTCCAGATAATATGAGGAACAATTAAATACTTTAAAACAGAATCAAACCTGGGTTTAGAATGTATATCTGGTGGTAACTTGAATCGAGAGCGGTAACTACAGCAAACCTTTTTTATGTAGTTTAGTGGGCACGGAAAATTGCACAGGGGTTAAAAGCAATGGGTTTGCAAATAGGCAAGTGGTGTTTGACTGTCCAAGTCTCAACTGCCCTATCTAGTAATATGTGGATAAAATAGTACCCATCTAATAGGACGGCTGTGAGAATAAGAAATGAAACATGAAAAACATCTGACGTAGTCACTGTACCATGACAAGCCCTCAGCATACTTTATTACTGCTCAGGCATGGTACAACAGGGAAACTATCTTTCAGGGGTGTTTCATTCATCTTCACATGATTGTGTTGCATACATTACATAAATAGACTAGATTACATCCGTTATCCATTCTGTTTTCCACTTGATTTGTGATGTTCTAATAGTAAATAAATTCAAATTATAATAAGGCTAGGTGACCACTAAAAGGATATCAACCAATAATACAAAATTTTGACCTTTCTTTTTCAAACAATATCATCACAACTTAATGTGTTTATGTAAAGAATTTCATTCCACTGAGTCTCAATTTCCTTGTCTTTAAATGGAAGTAATAGCACAGAAGAACTGAAGAGATGTTAGGGTAAAACAGTGGTTTTCAACCTTTTTATACTTGGGGACAGGTGAAAATAGAAGAATTATTTCAGGGACCGCTAAGGTAGAAATCACCCTGAGCATAAGCAGATTCGACCAAGATCACTGGGCCTCAAATCTCTGTATAGCATTAGGGTGGTTCACTCTAGTGGACCAGTGGCTGAAAAACAATGGGCTAAGGCCGTGCTCAGCAAACTCAGTAGTCAGCAGAGCCAAGTATCAACAGGACAATGACTGAAATTTCTTTTGAGAGTCAATTTTTTTAAAACTTAAACTATATAGGTGGGTACATTCCTTACCGAGGTAGCGCCGCACGTGGTGTTTTGTGGAAGAGCCACACTTGGAGGGCCAAAGAGCCTCACGTGGTTCGCGAGCCGCGGCTTGCTGACCAAGGGCTAAGGGATAGCACAGGTAAAAAGGCCTAACTCTTCCTAAGAGATGGAAAATAATTCTATCTCTTTCCTGTTTATCAAAATGTCTATATGACTGAGATTTCTTAAGGAAACTTAGAAAAAATACTGTAATACTACAGCTGACATATTTTAAGCTAGTTTTCTACATTCTATAGGTATAGTTTCTGTTTGCTTAATTACAACTGGCAATAAAGTTCCTAGTCTTTGAGAAAATGTTTTTGATCCACAGGCCACAGGCATAAGTTCTCTAAAGAATGGTGGCCAGCAGGGTGTGGACCCTGAGAAAGAAAATACCAACTAAGAAGGCCTCCCAGTGGCTAACGGCGCTCAATTTTTAAAAAAACAGAGCCTAGAAACCATTTCTACACATACATCTCATGCAAACTGCACTTCAGGGAGAAACCTGCACTGAACTACCTTCCTCTGTGCTGATCTGCCTACCTGTACTGTGTTTCTGCCATCTGAGCCAGCCCTTCTAGAGCAGTCTCTGGAATCCTATTTCAACCAATAGGACTGAGGTTTTTCTGTCCAATCAGGGCTGTGTGGCTATATCCTCATCTGCATCTTCACCGACCAACCAGAGACTCCATTCTGACCAATCAGGACAATGCTTTTTTGACCAATCAAACTGTGAAGATTTGGAATCCTCATCTGCATGAGGAAAGTCCAATCAGGGACTAAGAGTGAGGACTTCTGTATATTTAAGTCAGCTCCCATCTGGCTCTGGAAGCGCATTTTCCTTTCCATCAAAGACTGAAAACTGTTTTCCGGGTACAGCTGAGAAACCAAAGATGTCTAAACAGAGCAGAACACAACCAGCACAGGAGCTGAGCAAAAGAGACCCACACTGGAGTATGGAGCTGATCATGTAGGAGTAAAGCAGACCATCAAAGGGCAGAGCAGAGCAGAGCAGCACTGACTAGGCAGAGAGGGGCCTGGCCCCAGAGCTACCTCACAGCCATGCTGTGCTGCTTCAAAATTGAGCTGTAACATTATTGAGCTGTTCAACAGCCACGCTGTAGCACAACTGAGGCACCTGCACTGAATACAGTTTCCTCCTCATGATACCCCATACTGGAGACTCCGGTTAGCAATGAATTGGCATCAACAACCATGGGTTGCCAATTATAGCTAAAGAAGCACAAGAATAACTTTGAACAAAGTTATTTTACGAAGTGAGATTGAATGAGCTGCCATTCACTCTAAGACGTTATCTGGAATTAATCTGGCAGAGGCTTGCTTGAGTGGCTACCTCTCTACTCGCTTATCTGTTTCTTATCTATTTGACTACTCAAGGGATAAAGATTAGCAGCTAAACTCACTGGTGGTCAGTATTAAAAGATGTCATTCATAATATAATTACAATATAAAACTATTATATAGATATATACTGCTCACAAACATTAGGGGATATTTCAAAATGAATATGAAGTGACACACACACACACACACACACACACACACACACAATTTCCTAAGGAAAGAAAACCACATATATGTTTTGATTTACACATAAACACAGAACATAGAAAAAGAATAACAGAGTAAAACCTAAAATTTTAAAGCACTTTTAGTATTAAACTTTACAGAATGAGAAGCTATGAAAAAAAGTACAATTTACAAGCTGTGTAACCTTGGAACAGTTACTTAATCTCTCTGTGCTTCAATTTTCTCATTATATATAAAAAAGGGATAATATTGTACCTATCTTTGATCAATAAGATAAGCCAAATAAAGTAGAGCCTAGTGCAAATTAGCTGCTCAATATATGTAAGCTAGTATTAATGTTTTGGCTTTGTGGAACAAGAGAAACAAGCTTAGAAAGCCTATGTGATAAATTTACCTTTAAAATAGCAATCACCAGAGATTTTAATTTTAATAACTTGTTTTATGACCTTAAATGGAAACTTGGGCAGAAGAGTACTTATTAGTCAAAGAATATTTATTCTGGTTTTCTGTATGACTAACAGTGTTAGGCTGACAGTGTATAGGAAAACAATACAGTCATCCCTTGGCATCTGCTGGGGATTGGTTCAAGGAACCCCACGGATACCAAAATCCACAGATACTTAAGTCCATTATATAAAATGGTGTAGTATTTGTGTATAACCTGTGGACACCCTCTACACTTTAAATTATTTCTATATTACTTACAATACCTAATGCAATGTAAATTCCATGTAAATGGTTGCTATACTTCATTGTTTAGGAAATAATGACAAACAGTCCATAAAAGTCTAGTATAGATGCAACCATCATAGGCCTGACTACATAGTACACGTCAGCAACACCGCATCATTTTTTAAAAATATCTTCAATGTGGAACTCACAGATTCAAAAGGATGGCTGTATTCACTTACTAAATAACAACTGGGCCTTGTTTAGAATTTTCTTTTTACATTATAATATCTTCAGTAGAAATCCAGAGATACTGCAATAATAATTAAGTTCCATGTAATTTTCAGAGCCAACAAAATAGAAATCAATTCTTTCAGATAATCTCTTTGGCCTTTGACAATAATCTATATTGATTTGAATTTTATTCATCATTTAGTAATGAATTAGAATTTCACAATCCCTAATCCTTAAACTGAGACAATCAGTGGCTTTTATTGGCAACAGTCCCACATGTGTAACATGAACTTCCTTTCTGATGCCATATAAGTCCTCAGCAATTTTCTGTGTTTTGTAGAGTCAGCAAAGTACAGAACAGCCAAAGCCCTATTTCCCCCCACTGTAGGCACACAACATAACTAACCCTTGACTTGATAGTGATATCAGTATTCAGGTTCAGAATGAGGATCAGCATTAGACCATTTGACATCTGTGTAAGCTGCAATGTTCTGTCTTCTAGTCCCTTCAAACTTCTGTTTTATGGTTACTTATAGAGCATCTATAATGACAACAAGCACTGCTGGCAACACTTAAGCACTTCTGGCTGCTGAGAAAAACAGTGTGAATTCCAGTATCAAACTAGAGTGCCCACCAGGCTCTTCAATGAATTAGGAACTAATGTGAGAAAACCAGCAGACAGATGGTCTACTCAATAAAACCATTTCCCTTGCCTCATAAGACCAGAGGAGCTGCTATATAACTCACACAAGAAGCCTGTCCAGACAAGATGAAAAGAAACAACAAAAATATGTATTGATTCTCTGTGCAAGCTATCACTATGTACTTTACTTACTTTCTCTCTAAGTTTTCACAAAAACATTATTGGGTCCATCAACTGATGAATGGATAAACAAAATGTGGTACATCCATACAATGGAGTATAATTTAGCAATAAAAAAGAATGAACTATTAATACATGCTACAACATGGATGAAACTGGAGAGAGGCAGTCACAAAGTATAACATATGATATAATTCCATTTATATGTATATGTAAGGCAGTGTTTTCCAACCACCGGTCAATGGACTAGGATCGATGAAGGTCTACCAGAAATTTTGTGCTGGTTCACGAAAGAGTTAACCACCTTGATGTTGTATGAGGATTATAAACCCAATGACTACAGATTCTATAATCTTTGAAAAACACTAGTTTATTTTTGGGGTGATATAAAGGCCTAAAATTGATTGTGGTGCTTGATAGCTGCAAAACTGTCCATATACAAAAAACACTAAACTGTATGCTTTCAACTGGTGAATTTTATGATATGTAAAATATATATATTAATAAAGCTTGTTAAAATTGTGAAGCAGATATCATAAGCTTTACTTTACCAACAAAGGAAGTAAGCCTTAGAGCCAAGCCCACAGCTGACAGCGTACTCAATGATGAAAAGCTTTCAGCTCTTTCTCTGAAATCAGGAACAAGACGAGGATGCCTATTCTCACTCCTTTTATGAAACAGTATTGAAAGTCAGAGCAATCAGGCAAGGAAAAAAAATAAAGTGCATCCAAACTGGAAAGGAAGAAGTAGAACTGTTAGTATTTGCAGATGACATATTATATACAGAAAACCTTAAGGACTCCACCAATAAATAAGTAAATAATGAATAAACCAAGGGGATGTAATACACCACATGGTGACCACAGTTAACAAGGCAGTGCATACTGAAAAGTGGTTAGGAGAGGGGATGGATTTTGAGAGTTCTCATCACAAGAAAATAATGCTCTAGCTATGTATGATGATGGACATTAAACAGATTTACTGTGGAGATCATTTCACAATACATACAAATATCAAATCCTTCTGTTGTACACTTGAACCTAACATACTCCTAATTTTTTATTTTTTTATAAAACCTTATTGAATTTATTAGGATGATACTAGTTAACATAATTACACAGGTTTCAGGTGCCCAATTTTACAACATATCTCTGTATTGTGTGGGCACCCCTCCCCAAGTCAAGTCTTCATCCATCAACATTTATGCCCCCATACCATCCTCTCCTTACCGCCTCTCCTGGAAATGATGACACCGTTGTCTGTGTCTCTGAGGTGTATTTTTTTCTTTTTTGCCCTTTATGGTTCTATTATCTCCCTCACCTAGACTCCCACCAATATAAAGCAGGTATCATTAGCTTTATTTTGCAGACAAAGAAAGCTCACTTCAGAGACATACAGCTAGCTATTAGAGCAGAGATTCAGAAAACCGTGTCAGCTGACCCTAAACACTAAGTTTTGGTGTTTTTTTGTTTTGTTTTGTTTTTTACTATATACTAAAATTTCTCAGAATACTTAAGATGCTAAAAAGAGGTACCGATCTAAAATCCATCTGACTCTTTCATCAAAGTAGGTTGCTTTGTTGTCTGCAAACTTCCCCGTTACTACCAGCATGTATTTGGTTCTATATATATTGCTCCTTGGACACCATGAAATCTGACCTCTAAAGATTAAAACAGAGCATATTCTCAAACCATAAAGAAAAGTATATATCTTCATACAAAAAAAAAAGTTTCGCCCAACAAAAGACTACTTCTCTGAATCTTAAAGTCAAAGTCTAAAAATTTAACCAAAGAATATCTTTACACTAACCAATTTTTTTATATATGCAACATGAACAGAGTGGGTGGATCATCAAGTTTGGTGGTACCTGTGACCACTGTTTGTAATTCAGGTAACTGCCCCAAAGCTCAAATACAATGTGCCCTACCCATATACTTTTTAAAAATCAATATCCTAAACACAAATGTCAGTTACAGTGGTCTATATAGATAAAATACTTTATCAAAATGCATGCAACCCAAATCACAAAAGCAGCCTCGCTGAAAAGGACCAGAGTCCATTCCAGTGGTCTGGACCTAACAACATGCTACCTTTTGAACATGCCCAACAAACCTGACCCAAAGTAGATATGTTAAGTTCCTTCACTCATAATAAAACAAAATCATTTTATTAAGAATAGTCTGTAAACTCTTTATATAGTGTAGGTTGGGCAGTAAGTACTCTTAGAGAGTTGAGGTCAACATTTCAAGTGCATTTGTCCCATTTTCATGATATCTCTGTTAAAGAATTATCCCTCCGCCCTCCGCCACCAGAGTCTGGTTTCGGTACTTGCTCTTTGACTAACCAATTTTGTGGTCTTTATTTGACTATCCCTGAGCCTTCATTTTTAAATCTATAAAATTGCATAAGCTATGAAATCCCTTGCACGTTTGTCCAGAAGTAATTCCAACAAAAATCCAAATATTCAAAACAACTGTTAATATTTTCACATTCCCAGTCCATGCATTCATTCTAACAAGCCATACATTTTCTCTTGTGAGCACCATCATGATTTAATGAAACCTGTTTCAAAGTACTATGTGACCTCGTCATCGTGTTTCTAGGTATGAGTGTTCATTCCTATATGTTAATTTACTTCCTATATGTTCCTATAGGTTAACTGTATTCCCAAATTCTTCTAAGTTCCTATGCATTTTTTTTCTTTACACTGGGTCAAATAAATACTGTCTTAGTCTTTTCATGCTGCTATAACAGAATACCACAAACTGGGTGGGTTAAAAACAACACTTATTTCTCTCAGTTATGGAGGATGGGGAGTCCAAGGTCAAGGTGCCAGCATGATCTTGTTTTGCTGAAGGCTATCTTTGAGGTCTCAGACTTTTCGCTGCAAGTTCACATAGTAGGAAGAACTATGGATCTTTCTAGAACCCCTGTTATAAGGCATTAATCACATATATAAGGGCCCCATTCTCATGACTTATGCACCTTCCAAAGTCCCCACCTACTAATGCCATCACCTTTGGGGGCTGGAATTTCAACATATGAAATTTGAGGGAAACATAAACATTCATACCTTAGCAAATACCTCATCTATTTTTTTCTTAATAAATGGACAGTTTGTTCTCTCTCAAACCTGTATGTAAAGATCCTCAGTGAAGCTGGTGTTAATTTGACAATGAAGATTATACACATACTGAAAACCCTGATAGACTCTAGGGAATGGTGACTTAGAAAGAGAAATATTTTGCTGTAACAGGAATCAATATTACTGAGGTATCTAATAAATGGCTTTGAATAAAAAATACAAATATTTTCTATAAGACAGAAAAATTGGTTAGGTATTTTAGATCTATAATAAATTCATTAAATGCACCTCCCAATTACAAAATAATTTTTGAGGCTATTTCAGGCTGCCTTTGACTCTAAATTGTTATAAGAAAGAGTGATAGGGAGATCATCATTCCTATACCTAGGCTGATAGGAAAAGATTTACCCTAAAGTAATGAAACCTAGTATTTACGGAGGACTTACTATGTACTAGGCACCGCTGAAAGGACTACAAACATATTAACCAGCGTAATACTTCCAGGAGACTTGAATGCAGGCAACTGCATTATCCCAGTTAACAGACAAGGAAACTTCCCTAACAACATCCTTACATTTCAATCTAGGAGCACACCAAGAGTTCAAGCATATGCATGAAGTACAAGTGTGCTCTGTGTGCATACATATACATATAACACAAACATACATTAATGTAACTGTATGCTGCATCTATGTATACATGTGGGGGTAATGTGGATATACATGTGTCTAGGTAATGTATAAATAAATAGATTTGCCTAGTTCCAATTTAAAAACTGGATTTTAAAGATTTTTCAATCAGGCCACTTGATAACCACATCTTTCTAGTCAGTAAATACAGAAAAATAATTCTAGTGGCAGTTTTCCATGAGCAAATATATTAGAAGATTAAATTGTTGACATACGCAAACAGATTTTCACAGCTCCAACTGAATGATAGCTTTAGATACAAGTCACGTAACGTTTTTGTTGTGAATCCTGTCACACAGAAATTCATACAAATCATGCAGAAATCACCAGTTGAAATTTGTTATCCTTGTGACTGCCAAGATGACTTCTACCACCATTCAGCTTACTCTACTGCTGGGATCCCAGCCTGGGGGGAGATAGACTTCTCTTGGCAGGGGTCCAGCATCCCAGCCAAACCCTTGCAGGTGCTGAAGAGTCTCCGTGGGACATGGGAATACTAATGATCTACTCCAGGTTTTCTTTCTAACAGAAGAAACCATTACAGAGACAGAACAAGTATATGAGGACCCCTACAGTTTCAATATGACAATATTTACTCTCTTTAGAAAGTGAAAGCTAGCCCACAAACTTCTTCCAGGACAACCTACTATAAATCCTTTGTGACAAGCAGGCACCAGCTAAATCAGATGTACAGAACTGGTGGCACACACCACGCCTACTTTATAGAGTGACTACTGATGTTTAGAAGAGAACATTCTTTTGTTCGTTTATTCAACTAAAATGTACCGAGTATGACCTCTGTGCCAGGTGTTGCTCTGGGTGCAGGGGACACAGCAGAGAACAGTGTCTGTTCTCGGACCATCCGCGCCAGCGAAGGGGCGCCTGCCCTGGGAAGAGGAAACAGCTGCAGACCTGACCTGAGGGCAGCAGAGTGAGGAATGAGCAGAGTGTGGAGCACACTGAGAAGCAGGGAGCACGATGTGAAGATAAGGCATCCATTTTCTATGCACTCTCAACCTACCTAACAGCCAGGTTGTCAAATCCCTTGTGAAAGCTGTTGCATGCTCCCTGTTTCTTTTCAATTTTTTTCCTAAATGTTTTACACTGTCCTAAGCAAAGTTTGGTATATTAAATAAAATACTTTAACAATAAAAGTAAAAAAAGCAATCACAATTCACAACCCTACATCGGAAGTGAAACGCAGAACATAAACCAGTTCACCCAGTATGGCCCGGCTGCCTTTTCTTCAGAAACTCCTGTGTGACAGAAGACCTTCAGGTCCCAAGTTTGCAGACACCATATCCAGCTCCTCTGGAAACAAGCCGCATACCATGGAGGCCAACCCCACACCACGGGCCAGCACACACTCTCATGCATGACCACTAAGATGGCCACCACCAACCGAGGTTCGAAAAGTTTGATGAAATAAACCATAAATTCCTCGGTTATCTATTGACCATGTAACAAAGAACATTCCTGGAAGGTCTATAGGGCAGGTTGGAGCTGCTGACAGACTGTGATATAAAAACTTCCCATCTGCTTGGAATTATCTCAGACTAACCAGTTCCAAATGTTCACCAGAAAACACGTCGTCGGAAATAGTAACAATCAGAGTGAGGCTTTTGGAAGTTCTTCAGACAGACAGGAAGATGCTTTAAGGTGCTGGTGTTAGCTCAGAAACTGGAATGGATGCCCGTGTGGATGCAGCCAGGAGTGTGTCTAGATGTAGCGTTCACCTTCCTCTCCCACTGTATGGCCACCTTGCCAGAGACTTCTAGATCCGTCTACACATCAACTCAAAGAGACACTCTGTTCGTGGCTGAATCATGGGACTCGTACTTATCAGTAACGCCACACCCAGAGGACTGGAGACACCAAAGAGGCTATCTTCCTTCTGAAATTAAATTACCTTATCTTGGGAGCTCTAACCACCACATTACAAATCTTAGTATGTATATATGTGTGTATGTATAAACATACAGAAGAACAAATATACAAATAGGTGTGTGTGTCCATGCGCTTGGGCTGTATGACACAGCCATCTATTTTCTCTTGCACAACCCTTCTCTAGACCAAAGCAGATCCACTGTAGAAAGTTTCCTCAAGGTCCAGGCTGTCAGGATAGCAAGCTTTTTCTCACTCTTAATTTGGGCTTTGTAATTGGTTTCACCCCTCTCTCATATTCCACATCCAAACCACATCACCCTTCTCTCCCAAGCTGCTCCTCAGCTTCTCTCCCGGACACTGCCCTGGTCGAGGCCACCGCCCTCGCCAACCCGAACCAGAGAACAGACTCTCGCCTGCACTCTGCGCACACCTACCGCTATGATTCATCAGACAAACAGTAGTCAGAAACTCATTTTCAAAACTCGCCTCTCAACCTGTCAGCCCCACCCGTGCTTCCACCCCTTTAATGCCTGCCTTCCCCTTAATTCCTAACATTTAACGTTACCCCAATATGTGTTTTCTTTTCCACCACCAATTAACTCAATTATGACACTACCTACCTGTGAGCATCAGCTCTCACAGGACTGCCCCCCACTGTAGAGGCCAATCTCAAGTCAGACTGCCCTGTGTGCTTCTGACCCCCCTGGCTAGGAATCAGAGGTCCCACACTCTCTCCTCAGGTTTTATTAATTTGCTAGAGAGGCTCACAGAACTCGGAGCCGCATTTAATTATATTCGTCAGTTTATTTTAAAGGGCATTATACAGAATGCGGATGCAAAGCCAGGGGAAGTGGCACACCTGCCACAGGAAGGGCACAGAGCTTCCTTGCTCTACCCAGGCGTGCCCCACTCCCCTACATCTCCATTTATTCACCGACTCAGAAGCTCTCTGAACCCGGCCCTCCACTACACAGGCATGCCTGATTAAATCACTGGCCGCTAGTGACTGGACTCAGCTTCTAGCCCTTCTCCCTCCCCTGAGGTCCTGGGGTAGGACTAAAAGTTCCAACCCTCTAATCACAAGGCTGGGTCCCCTGGCAGGGAGCCACAGTCCTCAAGTAACCTAGGGGCTTTTTAAGTTGCTCAATTAACATAACAAAAGAACCCTTTATTACTCTCACCACTTAGGAAATTTTAAGTGTTTTAGGAGCTCTACTCCAGGAGTGGGACAAAGACCAAATACATATTTCTTATTGTAATTCACCATTATAAATCTTATAACCATAATCATCCTTAATCCTTCACATTTTCATGCCTCATATCCTTCAAGCAGGACCTTCTTGATCTTGCCCCAGCCAGCCAAGCTCTGTGACACTCTCTCCCTCTCTTCACCCCTTGTAATGAATGGGTTTCTCTCAGTTCCTCAAGATCCCCTGTCCTCTCCAGCCTGTGGCCACCACACAGGCAGTCCACTACACCGCAGCCGGAGAGCACTGCTCATGTTTCCCGTTTCTTCCTAGAGGGTACTTTCTCTGGACAGCCTTCTCAACCTTCCTTTGCTCTACATCAGTGGTTCTTAACCTGGGTTCTATTGAACCCTAGGGGTTCGATGAGTCGGTCTCAGGGGTTCGGAGAAGCCTCTGCCAAGGAGGTAAAGACACACTTGTGTAAAGTCGTGATGACACGCCCCGCTTGGCCATCACTTGCTGCAGAGGATCACGTTACATTGCTGGCCAACCAGTGTTGCGGGGAATTTAGTGCGTGCAGTAGTCAATGACTGTCATAGTTGTACGTCGTGTGGTTTCTTTCTTAATATTTTAATCCATACTAAATATATCGAGCAAAAAAAGGAAGTGGTCGACGAATATGTACAACATGGATTCACATGTATCACAGAACGGGATGGGAGTCAGCGTCCTATCTGCATGATATGCAATGCCAAGTTGAGCAACTCTAGTCTCGCCCCAGCAAAACTAAATTTGGGGAAAAAAATCATATTTTATTTATCACTAAAGAAGGGTTCGGTGAATGCGCATATGAAACTGGTGGGTTCGGTACCTCAAAAAAGGTTAAGAACCACTGCTCTAAGTTAATTTATCCTGTTACAGACTCCCACAGAATTCATCACACTTGAAAGGCTTTATTAACTGTCTGCCTTTCTCACATGATGAATACAGCACAGAAGTTAGAAACCTGGGACCTGCTTGCTACCCAGGTTCGAATCCTGGCTCTACCATTTATAAGCTGTGAAACCTTGAGCAAGTCACCTAACCTGTCTGGGCCTCAGTTTTCTTAATAACTAAAATGGGGATAAAAATAGTATCTTCCTTACCCGTTTGTTATGAAAAAGTGGATGAAAAGTGTTTAGAATAGAACCTTGCATATAGGAAGCACTCAACGAATGCTAGTTGGTGATATTATTATTATTACTGCGACTGTTATTGTTTATGACAAGTGGAATGTTAGCTTTGTTCATCATTCAAACCCCAATGCCTGATACATGGACACTAACTGACCCCAATTCCATTTCAGCATATTTTATTATGAGTAGCTCTCTTTATGAAGCCATAAGAAATGAGAAGCATCAATTAACATTCACTTAACACGTAAACTCTGCCCTACATAAATGAGAAGGATGCCCACGAGAAGCCACAGCACCTGGTGACTCACTGGGAATCACGACTGTACAAGTTTCTCCTGTCTCTCCATGGAGTGAAGGGGTTAAGAGGAGTGTCAGTTTAAATTCTATGAACTTCATCCAATATTCATCAACTCAAAGGTATTCCTTAATCTTCCCTTAGCTTCTGCAGGAAAGACTATGGATCAAAGAGCTCACTTCACACAGATAGTGTTTCATGAAAGGAAACTGTATCAAGTTCATGCCCTGGCAGGATGTAAGTGGGCTGAACCCAGCTCAGAAGCTGCAGCTCGACTGGAGGGGCGCAGGCAGAGGTGGGAGAGCGTGTTCGGCTCAGGAGAGCTAACGTGGTAGGAGAAGTTCCTGAGGTGTGTTCATACATTCATTTTAAAAAAGCGGTGGGAGACTAGCTTAAGCCTAACAGAGCTCACCAGTAAGGGAACTTCTTTAAAAATATTTATATGAAGCAGATGCCTGTCCTTCAAGATGAATGGGAGAAAAGAAAAATGGAATTAGGTCTTGAATTGTCAACCACATTTACCAGACCCAGGTGAGCCTTCAAAAAACCAAGTTCAAACAGCTGGTAGGTGTCACCTGCACTTACAGGTAAGAGAGTTGATACAACGTCAAAGAAAAAAAATGTAACAGTTACACAAATGTTTTTAAAAGTTCCCTTTGCTGTGCAAACACCTTATATCAGGGTGAACTCTAAATCTTTACAAATTGGGTTTACTGGAATCACACATACTACGACAATACAACCCTCCAGTTTAAAACATGCACCGCGGTTCGCACAGGCTTGCAGCGATCCGTCAGTAAGCCCTGCCATTTCTTCCTTTGATACATCTTCCCAAGTCACCGTTCTCCATTCTTCCCACTGTGAGCAAGACTGGCTTATCTCAGCAGTCTCTTTCAGCTGGTCTTTGTAACTCTCCCTTCTAACCATCCCACATATTACTATCTTATTCACCTGCTCAGCTATCTCTAATTGATCCCCATTTTTCAGCCTAAACTCCCTTCCCCGGCTTCCACGCCCTACACAATCTGCTTCCTCCCCATCTGTGTAAAATAATCCTCCACCTGCACACTCCCTCCACTCTGGTGAGCCTTCCTACTTCCCACCTCCTCCCCCGTGTGCCGTACACTCCACACTCACTGCATGGTTTAACCTGCACTGTTTCTCTGTCTGGAACACCACCTCCTGTCACAGAAGCCCCTCGGCTATTCCCAGTTCCCATCATGCTTAGGTTCGGGTTTGTCACTGGACTACAAACACTGTCAGGGCAAGGTCAGGCCTTAACGGTTATCTGCAGTCCCACAATGTTAGGTCCAATCATGCACCCA
The DNA here is from genome assembly GCA_037038555.1 of Rhynchonycteris naso. Classification (NCBI taxonomy): domain Eukaryota; kingdom Metazoa; phylum Chordata; class Mammalia; order Chiroptera; family Emballonuridae; genus Rhynchonycteris; species Rhynchonycteris naso. The sequence goes on along the minus strand of CM073000.1, from coordinate 181,232,204 downwards.
ACGTATGAATCGCTAAACCATATTGTTCAGAAATATAAAGGATCAGTTTTTTGTTTTGTTTTTTAAATCATCAGAAACAAAAATGTGAGATCTACATGGTTCACAAGCAGCAAGGAAGCTTCCGGAGCACGGTCAGGTGTAAGTAAGCACTGATCGCAGCTTTAGAGGAGAGAGAGCCATGGGAAGAGGCATGTGGGAGGATGGGGGAGGAGGAAGCACCAAGGAAAATGAATGTGGGGAAGCATGAGTCTTATTTGATGAGACTAAAGGGTCTTCATAATTAGACTAGGCTTTGTGTTCTAGAAGTACGATCTGTAAGTGATGAGCAGTCACTATAGGTTCAGAAGTTCAAGGAAGGGTTTGAAGATTATTCCTAAAGCAGTAAAAATAAATATTCAATGAGCCAGAGAATTGTAAAGGCGCAGAATTCATCACAGAAGTTTCTGAGGTATTTGAGGTATGTAGCATGGACTTCTCACCCGGGAACCTCCCCTCATCATATCCCCACTCCACCGTACATCATGGTACCAGATTTCCCCCCGCACACCGCCCCACACTGCCAGACCCCAAGCTCGGTTCCAGAAGACAGGAACCAGCGCCCATGGCAGAGGAGGCGGGGCTTCACCATGACACATGGAAAGGGCACAGAAATAGCACGTTGAAAAGGACCCTGGAGCATTGTGCACACTGACAAAAGGCATCGCAGCATTCTCTTTAGAGAGGTAAACCTACTTCCTGGCAGGAACACTCTAAAAGGAACAAGAAGAGAGGAAGGGGAAGAGAGAAGGAGAAGCAGTAGAAGCCTACAATTGCACTGAGTCATAACAAGTGATGACCGAGCCCTCTTCTCTTCTCAATATGGAAAAAAAAAAACAAAAAAACAATAACCCTGCATCCCCCTAAAGAGAGAACTTACACAATTCTCTCATCCAAGCGGCCTCAAGAGTTTGTTCAAGGTATCAGAAGATATCAACCATGACCTAGTTTAAAGTATACAGATTTTATATATATTCTCTTCTCTTTTCCCTCCTGAGAGATGCTGCGATGCTTCCTTGCTGGTAACCCTGCCCAGATAGGTCAGGAAGGAGGCTGAGCCACATCCATGGGTCAGCACCATGGAAACAAGAAAACCTGTGATCCCCAACAGTGCCCTGAGTGCCAGACCAAACCTCTTCTTCAGATACACCCACATTTCAATCTCTGTGGGCAAAGTAGGTTAATGAGCTGCCTTGAATTTCCCACCTCCAGACTTTTCCCCAGTGTTGTGGCAGTCCAAGATGAGAAATCACGTTCTCTCCAGGGTCAGGAATAACTTTTAAGGAGACTGGCCTTTTAAGTCTCCATGTGCTTTCTCATCTTCTCACACATAGCTATCTGGTTGGTTACCCTACGTCACACTAAGCCCCTCAGGGGCCCCATAATTCTGCTCAACCTACCAGTTCTATCTAATGGGGATGAAAGAAGGGAATGGAAGCAGAGGGAAAAGGACAGGAAAAGGGTAAAGGGTAACAGGAAGGGAAGGGAATGAACAGAAGGAAACAGAAAGAGGAAAAGAGAAGATAAAAGAAGAGAAAGGAGGAAGGACAGAAGGGAGGAAAAATAAAAAAGATGAATAATTCTCAAGTTTACTAAAATAATGTGTATTTACATTTTTTAAACAGAACTTCGATTCACTCTTACATTATTAGACTCTTACATTAGTGCTTTTACCACTGATGCTTTTTTATAGATGCTTACATCACTGTTGCATATGGTCATACTTAAATTGACCCAGAAATCCTGTAGTCTGCTAGGAAATTTTCCCAACATGTACTAGAACTGACCTCCACAAGAGAGCGGGGCCCCGAGACTGAAGAAACAGGCTGACAACAGGATTAAGAAGCGTTTATTAAGGGAACTTACAGACAGAAGTAGAGTCTTGGGTGGTAGCAAGATAGTGGAACTCCACACCCAAAAGGGATGAGGGTTTCATACATACAGCCTGAAGGAACATGGGGGCTTGAAGCCGAGTGGCACTTACGTGGTAAAAGCTGTATATTACAATTCATTAAACAACTTATCGAGCCACGTACCTATATAGGAACATTCCTTTCAGGTGATAAAGGTTCACTCCTCCTAGGATGAATGGGCCGTCAGCGAGAGCAACTTGCCTATGAAGATGGCACCAGTCATGTCAAGCACCAAAACCCACTTTGCTTAACATAGACAGAAAGGATTTGTGGGTCCCAAAGGACATGTTACAGATGGTGTAAATGCAGTGGAAAAAGGAGACAGACTGACCAAGATGGGCAAAAGGCCTACAGAGAGGAGAAACTTTTGTTGCATTCTACAAAAGTTACTCTGTTAGCAAAATATATGGAAAAAATACCTAATACTTCCATTTACCGAGATGAAGGATGTCCGGGTGAAGCTCTCCAAAAAGGCTCAGTCTCAGGAGAGGACAAGATTCCCAACCTCTGGTCCTGTAGAATGTTCCCAAATGGTGAACGCATAGAACCCGCTGTAGCTATTACTCCCCACTATGCAAACTGAGGTAGGCTCCTGGTAAATGGTATTCTAAACACAGGAGCTCAACAATACAGTAAGTACCTTTCTAGTAGACATCAGCTGGTCTGCAACGTTGGTCGGATCCCATGTCAGTGCTACCATGGGACACAGACTTCCTCAAACTTGAATTAGACAGTTTCAAGGCTCTAATGACTAAGCCAGACTAAAAGTCCTAACAATTAAAAGATCCAGGACACCTATGTAACCAGCCCTGTTGTCTTCTGGACTCTGGGTCCAACTTTTACACTGAAATTTACTTACTGATCCCTGCAGATTCCATAGGTACCTTAAACTCAGCTTCCCCAAACTGAAGCACTATGCTTTCTTCCAAACTCCTCTGCTTTCCCTCTTTCCTGTGTGAAAGTACTTAAAAAGATTATCAGAAATCTAAGGTAAAAATCTTGGCTACTCCTTCCTTATATTCATTTATCTTCTCTTCCCACTCTCTGAATATATGGTTTGCTAGCCAACTCCTATCTTTAAGATTCCTAAATATCTCAGTCCCTTCCTTCCCTTAGCTATTCCCTCTACCTGAACTCAGGACCTCAACATTTTTGTTCAAGTCCAAAAATTACCCATGCCTCCCATCTCCCAACTTAACAGCTGAGCATGCCCCCCCTTACCTCTCACCACTTTTTGCTACTACTACTCTCCAGACTGTCACCAGTGATGCATCTTAAAAACATATCAATAATTTTAAGAGGCTACTCACCTGTTTTCAAATTCTATGATGATCCCTCATTGCCTGCCACCTTCAAAACCAAGCCATAGCTTGGGTTCATCAAGCTTATTACAAGCCACTCCCCTTTTACCTCGGACCCCGGCAGCATGTACGCCACACACTCAAGCTCAACTAACCTTCACAGCCCACTTAAGAGGCCTGTCTCCCTGCCACACATCCCGAGATCCCCTCCTTCGTCTTTGTTCCCAGAGTCCTTCAGGCACACAATTGCTTGGGTCATGATTACATGATTCTTTGCACGTTTTTCTACTTACAGAGACAGTGGGCTCAGGAGAGGGGCCCTTCGTGGACATCTTTTATGAGTGCTTAACAAACATCTGTTGTTCAGAAAGCAGGAAAAGAAGTTCAGGGCTCACATTGATTAGACCGAACAGAACGAAAACTTCTTCATAAATGGCAAAAACTCAGAATGTAATACACACACAGTAGAAGGGAACAGTGCCACAAGCTGTTACCTTTCCAAAGGTACACAAGCACATCAGTTTAGGACACCGGTAAGCACACACAGCTGGGCAAAAGCCAACTCCTGCAGAGTGGCTGCATTTGTCTTGCTAAGGGTGGCAACGACAGCATCTGTCAGGACGAGATTGAACAGAGAAGCTCAGAACCAAGCGGAGCTGTAACATGATGCACCAGTATCTGGTTGGAGTGCAAACAAGATATGCTTTCTTCCTCCAGCACACAGCGGGCACGATGCCAAATACACACACTGTTTGCTATTTTTGCAAGTCTAATAGGGTCTGCTGAGGGGAGGGGTAAGAGATCAGCAGTTCATAATGACTCTCATTATGTCTGGTGCATTTTGAGCCAAGATTAAACACTAGACAATCCTCTGTCCAGTGTCAAGGGCTTTCAACTGCCCTTTCATCAGGATAATTCCACTTCAAACTAATTTAGGTTTCTTATAACCCAAGCTACCAAAACTGATACACTTCACTGTTTTCAGCCCAGAAAAAGAGGTCAACGTCTGCTCCAAATAGAAATCCAGCCCTTGGGTACAGGGTCTGTGACTGCTGCACAGGAGCTATGACAGAAAAACGCCACGAGGAAATCTCGCCGTCTCTACAGAGCTAGTTATAACTCAGACAACTCCTCTGAGAATCTCCAACCCTACACACTGCCACGGCTGCTTCTGTAGACAGTATCCCTTGCAACGTAAAGCCAGGGAGCAGTTTTGGGAGACCTCTAGAGAAACGGCTGAGCTTTCTAATTGCCACCCAAATCAACAAGGCTATATGAGTTTCACACCAGGGTAAAAACCATCCTGCAGCTAACTGTTTCTCAAGTCTAAACAGCAATCTCTAAACTAGACCTTTATAGTCAAATTGGAGAGTAATATAAGCCAGTGCTAAATTTTAACAATTACTGCCTACGCGGTCTTGTCAGAATACCGTGCTTTACCCCTCCACCCACGGAAAATGTTTGCAGAGGACGGGAAGTAAAAATGAGGGGTGGATAATCAAACAGCCCATAAATACTTTCCTACCTTCTTTATTCTAAAATTTTATCATACTTAATTTCAAACAGAACCAACATGACTGTGCCCTTCCAACAAAGTTAGTGCATACTACTTGGCTTCATAACGAATACAGGTCAGCAATTCATAGAGACCACAAGTTCTAGAAAGGAGTATACAAAGAAAAGTAAAATGATGCTGCCCTACTAAATAAAAAAGGCCATGTCTCAAAGGTCCAAACTCACTTTATCAATACAAAATAACTCCAAAAGCATGACTTCATGATATAAACGTTCTAATTACCTATTAAGTAAAAGCTACCTTACACATACAGGTATGTACATGTACTTACGCCCTAAGGGAGACAATATTTAATGTGATATGACCCAAAACAAGGACGACTGCACCAAGTAGGCATCTGTGTACTCATATGTGACGTTACTTATATAAACAGCACTTTGACTTATGCTCTTAAAAAGCACATAATGTGCAAGAGTTTTTAAATGAACTGTTCGCTGATATACAGCACACAAACAAAAAAAGATCTTACATGGCAGTGCAATGTTCACACTCTGAACATTTGTGTAACCAGCACCCAGATAAACAAACAGGTCAAACCAGCACCCAAAAGTCACCTTTAAATGTATACAGTTTTACTTCACTAGGCGTGAAAAGATATGTCTATAAATTCTGTCCTTACTTATCATAGAATCCTATAGGTCAAATTAGTTGACTTCTGCATTAAAAACTTTTATTTTGGAACACAGAAATCATTTTGCTGCATTAAATAGCAGTTCTAGATTTCGGGAGAGAATCAAATTCTCAAGGGTGCTATAAAAATCAGTAATTTCAAGCTAATATGTCAAGTCCTACCTAAAGTCATGGTGACTGTTCAACAGCCAAGCCAACAGTGGAGGCCAAATCAAGCTACTTACCAATGAGAGAGGTGCACTCATGTCCAGGCATGCGGTCCAGTAAAAGCAGGCCTAAAAATCCAACAACAGCTCTTGGCTTCTATTCCACTACTCTCTATTTTCTGAGTAAATACCTATAGGTAAAGTAAGCTTCTACTTATCAAATTAAGTTTGAAATTGTGCTTGCCCCGTCTCTCCTCACCTTCCTTACCATTTTCTCATCTCTCTTTTTTTTTTTATATAGACTTTATTCACTTCTTTTAGAGCAGTGGTTCTTAACCTTTTTTGAGGTACCGAACCTACCAGTTTCATATGCGCATTCACCGAACCCTTCTTTAGTGATAAATAAAATATGATTTCTTTTTCCAAATTCAAGACATAGGTATATGTTTTTATACTGGTGCACAAAATGAGCCGTGCATGAACATCATCTTGCTCAAAGAACAAAACCAACAGAGTGCATAAACTCACAACAAATTACGGTATTACTTTATTCTGGCCTCCGCCGCAGAGGCTTCTTCGAACCCCTGAGACCGACTCATCGAACCCCTAGGGTTCGATAGAACCCAGGTTAAGAACCATTGTTTTAGAGAGAGAGAGAAGGGGGACAGGAACAGGAAGGAAGCTTCACCTAATGTGCCCTGACCACGTAAGCCCAGGGTTTTTTTGTTGTGTTTTTTTTTTTAAGCCCAGGGTTTTGAACCAGCGACCTCAGCATTCCAAGTCAATGCTTTATCCACTGTGCCCATTTTATCATCTCTTGAAGCTCTCTTGAAATGTGAATTTAGTCTTCAATAAGCCTTGGCCCCTGCAAAAAAGCATTCATAAGTCTAAAATCTCAATCTTGTACTTGCATACCAGATGGGATGCTCTATTCAAAAAAAAAAAAAAAAAAAGGGCAGAGAGCTGGATTTTTCAGCAACAAAAGAAAACAAAGCACTTTTCCATTTGGTGCTGCAGAGGGAGCCAGAACCATGCAATGTGAACAAGCTGTAAGTCTTCTAGAACTGGGTGAATCCAGTGATAGTGAAAAATATAAAGTACGCACACATCACGGATATCACACACAAACACACATCTAGACCCTAGATCTTGGTAGAGTCTAAACGATAACTTGTGTGTTCAGAGGAAACATCAAATGATTTATTTCATGAGGAGGAGATGACCAATACAAGGAAAATAAAGCTATTTTGATCTATCAAGTGAAAACAGAATAAATTTTAAAGGGAATCATTAATTTCAAGGTTTTCTAGCCAAGTTAAGTAGTCAACGCACTCAGATTGGCAGGCTGTCTGACAAGGGGGTTCCTTTTTATTCTTCAAGAGCTCTTTATGAAACCTTTCTGGGATACGGTTTCTCAGAAGCTGATCTATATGTTCCTTCCCCTCTAACACACAGTAATGGGTCCGAATGCAGATGGAGAGGAGCAGGAGGTGGTAAAGAAAAGGTGCAAATGTTTACCAGAAGACGGACAAGACAAAGTAAAAGGAAGAAACCCTGATGGAGCCCCACCAAGGCCGCAAGATTGCCACAAGGTCACAAAGGGAGATCCTTCAAGCCCTGCACCTCAAAACTACCACTGGTCAGAATAAAATACCACAATGAATGCATCAAACCAAAAAGGCATTCTGCTCAATGGTGAAATACAGTCAACTACTAATTCCAGGTAATAGAGAGCTCATTTTCTGACGGCTCTTTCAAAATATACCAAAGACATATAATTACAAACTAGAGTGATGTAGATGAGGTTTATACTGCTAAGAATCTATATCATGTGGAAAGACTAGGTAAATCCTTAACGGTGCACTAAATACCTAAAACTGCAGCCTATTCAGTCCAGATCACCCAACATTAACTGAGCACCCCTATGCCAGGCACTATATGAGGCTCTAGAGATCCAAGGAAGACGAGTCTGGTTTTAAGGAGCATAATAAGTGCTGGGGGACACAGGGAAACAAAATATGCATAATGTGAGGGATACAGTAGTACAGTTTTAGACCCAAAAATCCAAAATGCAACACGGACTGTAAGGCTCTGTCTGGAAAAGCACAAACCTGCCCAAATACAGTATTTCAGCACATACACTCATCATAAAATAAATCTGCTCTATCAACATACAAGATATGTAAATTTTACACTGAATTAAAATGTATGAAGGAATCTTCCTTCAGTGCAGTGCTATGGTACCAAAACTTGAGACTACTTTGATGGTAGTCCACCACTCCAATGATGTTTCTTAATTTTTGATACAAGTTAATGATAATGATATTTTTCTAAAGATTATTAAGATCAAGTACAAAAGAAATGTCAAGCACATTAGGAAACAAGAAAGGACTGTACAACAACTCTTCATAACAAAAGAAAAGACAGGGAAGAATCCATTGGGGTCTTCAGCCAGGCTAAAAAGAATTGTGATATAACTAAAAGAAACAGGAAATTGGCCATTTCTGGTTAAGATGCTGTAAGAGAGACCAGATATACCCTTCTGCCGCATACAACCAAACACACCTATCAAAATATATGAAAAAATAGGTTTTAAGACACTAGCCAGGAGGCAACTGCACATAAGGATCCCTCAGCTACAGGACACAAATGAGGAGAACCCTGTAACTGTCTCAACTTACTACCCAGATTTCTAGGGTACAATGCAAGGAAAGGGACACTCAGGCAGACCAGGAAGACTCCTTAAGTTTAGAGAGAGCACAGAATCTCAGGAGACAGGTCATGGGAGAGAAGTCTACACAGAGCAAGTACCCCAGAGATCTTCAGAGAGTACCACTGAGTAAACAGCAGCGATAAATGCTTAGGTAGGAGGGAAATTCACTGGGCTAGCTGTCAAAAAAAAAAAAAATACACACAAAAGGATTAGAAGAAACATTTCCTGACATTTACACAGACTGTGACCAGTGCAAGCTCCCACCAGCTCATACTTCAGAGTACTGAATAGAATATTCTGGAAGTTCTTACAAGAGTAATAGGGACTAATCAACCTGAAGACCCAGCTCTTTCCTCTCTCTTCCTGTATAAATAATAATAACATTAAAAAGGTCAGACTGTTTCCAAGTAATTTAACTGCACCCAGAATAAAGTTCAAGAACACTCAGAAAAATGCAATACTAACACTCAACAAGGTAAATTTTACAATGTCTGCTATCCAATCAAAAATTACCAAGCAGGCACACAAACAGACAGGAAAACATGACCTATAATGTAGAAGACTCAAATTAAAGTCAACCCAATACTGACACAGAGGGTACTTGCAAACAAGGACATTAAAACAATTATCATATATTTATTCCATGTAGAGACATGGAAATACTCAAAACTTTTAAAAATGAAACCACAATAGCCTGACCTGTGGTGGCACGGTGGATAAAGCATTGACTTGGAATGCTGAGGTCGCTGGTTCGAAACCCTGGGCTTGCCCAGTCAAGGCACATACAACAAGCAATCAAGGAACAACTAAAGTGAAGCAACTATGACTTGCTACTTCTTGTTCTCTCCCCTCCTCTCTCTGTAAAATCAATAAATAAAATTAAAAAAGAAATGAAACCACAACATCTGAGATGAAAGACACACTAGACAGGGTTAATTACAGATTAGATATTGCAGAAGATAGGTAAACTTGAAGACACCACATTAGCAACTATCCAAAATAAAACACAAAGACAAAAAAGAATGAAGAAAAATGAAAACTGTGAACTGTGGGAAGATGTCAAACAACCTAATATCTGGTTAACTAAAGCCCTGGAAAGGGGAAGAGGGGACAAAATAAAACCTGAATAAACAATGACCAAAAATTTCAAAACTGGAAAAGAACTATGAACTCACAGATGAAAGAAACCCAACAAATTGAAAGCAAAAGAAACATACCGATACACACAAAATTAATGCTCAAAAGCTGTGATAAAAAGAAAATCTTAAAAGTGGTCAAAGAAGACATACTACATTAACAGAAACAAAGTTGAGAACAACATTATATTTCTGATAGCATACAGCGAGAGAATGTAGCAGGAGCAATGCTTTTAAAGTACTGGGGGGGAGCTGTATAGATATATCTCTAAAATTTAGAATATCTTTCAAAAACAAAGGAAAAATAAAAATGTTTTCAGGCAGAAAAGCTGAAAGATTTCATTACCAGAATTCCTTTCGCAAGAAATATTAAAGGAAGTCCTTTAGGCAAAAGGAAAATGATCAAATGTAAATTGGATCTACACAAAAGAATAAAGGGCACCAGATATGGAAATTACCAGAAGAAATACATAGAATGTATTCTTATTATTTAAATCTCTTTAAAATATAATTCCCTGCTGAAACAGAAATAATAGCAATGTATTTTAGCATTTTAAACATACATAAAAGTAAAATTCATGCCATCAGCAGTATAAAGGCTGAAAAGTGGGGAATGAAGTAAAAGGAATTATATTTATAATATGGTCATAGTAACAGGAATGATGTAATGTCACTTGAAGGTAGACTATGGTAAATTGAAGATATTTAGCATTAACTCTAAAATAACTACTAACACCTGACCTGTGGTGGCACAGTGGATAGAGCATTCACCTGGAATGCTGAGGTTGACAGTTCGAAACCTGGGCTTACCAGGTCACGGCACGTATGAGAAGCAACTACAAGTTGATGCCTCACCCCCGCTTTCTCTCTCTATTTCCTCTCTCTAGACATATCAATGAATAAAATATAAAAAAAGTTTTTAAACCACCACAAAATTAGAATAAAGAAATTATAGCTAAAAAAACAACAGATAAACCAATAAGATAAAATAAAAATTTTAAAGTACCTTTTTAATACAAAAGGTCAAGAAAAGAGGAAAAAGAAAACAACGTCTGACAGATAAAAAAGAAATTTCAAAATGATAGCTTCAAGCCTAATTATGTAAATAACCTTATTAAATATAAATGGTAAACATACCAATTAAAAGTCTGAGATTATCAGACTGGATTTTAAAAATGGGATTCACTGACATATAGCATAAAAAACTGCCCTTTAAAGATACAGATGTTAGATGTAATTAAGTGACAAAATTAAATAAAAACTCCTATCACTAATCAAAAGATTTTCTTAAGGGCAAAGGGGACATCTATGAAGATACAGCATACTCTAATCAATAAAATAAGTGGCAGGCCCTGGCCAGTTGGCTCAGTGGTAGAGTGTCAGTCTGGCGTGTGGAAGTCCTGCGTTTGATTCCTAGCCAGGATACATAGGAGAAGCGCCCATCTGCTTCTCCACCATTCCTCCTCTCCTCTCTCTCTGTCTCTCTCTCCCCTTCCTGCAGCCAAGGCTCCATTGGAGCAAAGTTAGCCTGGGCACTGAGGAATGGCTCTGGTTACAACAGAGCAATGCCCCAGATGGGCAGAGCATCACCCCTAGTGGGCTTGCTGGATGGATCCCAGTTGGGCACATGCAGGAGTCTGTCTCTCTGCCTCCCCACTTCTCACTTCAGAAAAATACAAAATAATTATAATAGCAAAATAAAATAAGTGGCAAAAATTATTGGAAGATTTAAGTCATACAAAGAAAATTTGATCACAATAAAGTTAAATTAGATATCAATATCAGAGATCTCTGGAAAATCCCCAAATATGTGACAAGTAAATAAAATATTTCTAGATACACCATGAATCAAAGAAGAAACCACAAGGAAAATTAGGGAGTACTATGAACTAAATAAAAATAAAAACACAAAATAGGAGCATCAATGTGCTGCTGCTAAAGTAGTATTTATAGGTAAATTAATAGCATTTAATGCTTGTATATTAAAAAGAAGATCTTAAACCAATGACCTCAGCTTCCACCTTACAAAACATAAAAGAGAAAGCAGAGGAGAGGAGAAGGGAGGAGAGGAGAGGAAGGAAAAGAAAAGAAAAACAAGCAAAGTAAACCCAATTAGCAGAAAGAAAGAAATTAGTGAAATATAATCTATGAAACTGTGAAAAGCAATAAAACCAAAGCTGGTTCTTTAAGAAGGTCAATAAAATTGATAAATTCCCCAGTCATACTGAGACAAGAGTGAGAAAAAAAAGGTAAACAGAGAAAGTGAGAGAGAAAGGTTGACTGATTTTTAAAATAGTAAGAAAGGTAGAGAGACTACCAATACGTATCTAGAATCACCACAGATTTTACAGCTATTAAAGGGGTAATAACAACTGTATTGCCAAGAAATTTCAAAATACCTTGAAAAGACAAAAATTACCAAATTTTACTAAAAAAGAAATAGGTAACATGTATTGTCCAATATCAAGTAAATAAACTATTAAATATCTTCCCACAAAAAGAAAACTTCAGACCTAGATAAATTCACTGATAAATTCTACCTAACATATTAAGGAGGAAATAATAATTCAACACAAACTCTACAAAGAAACTGGAGAGAGGGAACATTTCCCCCTCCATCCTATAATAAGGCAACGAAAGAAAACTACAGATCAATTTTTCTTCATGAACATAGATACAAAGATTCATTGACAAATGTTTAGCAAATCAAATCCAAATATATATTTAAAAAATAATATATAATGACCAAGTGGGGTTTAGCCAGGAATACAATGCTTAACATTAAAATAAAAATCTGTTTAAAAGTCACCATATCAAAACACTAAAAAAGAAAAATTATATGATCAGCTTGATAAACATAATACAGATATTTGACAAAATCTAACATTTATTCATGATAAAACCTCTTAGAAACTAGAAATAGAATGAAACATTTTCAAGAATCTTTAAAAAACCTACAATTAACATCACACTTAATGGTGAAAGACTAGATAGCCACCACCAAAATCTGTTTGCTCTTACTACTTCTATTACACAATGCTGGAGGTTCAAGCCAGTGGACTCGAAGAAAAAGAAAAAGAAGACATCCAGATTAGGAAGGAAGAAACAAACTGTCTCTAGTCACTAGAGATATGATCATCCATGTAGAAAGTAAGATGGAACCTACAAAAACTACCAAAACAAATAAATTAGTTTAGTCAAGTTGCAGAATACAAGATGAATATATAAAAGTCAATATATATACTAACAATGAAAAAATGGAAACTGAAATTTTAAAACAATACTATGTATTACTGCTTCAAAAATATTAAATACTCAGGAATAAATTTGACAAGATGAGAATGACTTATATAATGAAAACTACAAATATTGCTGAGATAAATAAGACCTCTATAACAGAGAGATACACATTATGGAAGAGTTGAAAACTCAATAATTTTAAACTGTTAAGTGTCCCCAATTTGATCTACAGCACCAGCATAATCTCAAACAAAATTCCAGCAGAATACTTTGTAGAAATTGAAAAGCTATCTCTAAAAGTCATAAGCAAATACAAAGGACCTAGGAAAAAAAACAACTTAAAAAAGAAAAAATAAAGTTGGAGAACTAATACTATTAGGTTTCAAGACTTACTATAAAGCTACAGCATTGGCAAAAGAGAGACAAATAGAAAAATGGAACACAACTGAAAATACATAAATAAATCCACACATATGGACAAGTGCCTTTTTTTTTTAACAAAGGTAAAAAGGCAATGCAGTAGAGAATGGGTAGCTTTTCAAAAATGATCTAGCAAAACTTGGATGTCCATATATAAAAAAATTGACTGTAATATACCTCCCACCACATGTATACATAAATTTCAATAAAAATGAAACCTTTACCATCTAGTTTATATCAATTATACCCCCTTTAAAAAAATAAAAGATATGGAAGGCTGGCTTCACCAACTACATATTCATAGGGCTGATGCAAATAAACACTAGTGTGAGACCAACATGTATCAACCCTTGATAACTGATAATCAAACAACTGGTTAAGTCCATGATGGCAAACCTATGACACACGTGTCAGCACTGACATGCGTAGCCATTTTCGATGACATGCGGCCATATGAAGCCGCATACCAGAGAAGTATGGGGCCGCATGCCGAGAAGGACGTTTCATCCTTGGCTCCTGCACAGCCAGGTGCAGTAGCCGAGGATAAAACATTTGCTGTAGTGTAGACACTCTGTGCCGGAGGTCTGTAGGCCAAAACATTTTTGTTATTTAAACTATAAATATCGCGAAATTATGGTTTTTTCCTCGAAGTGACACATCACCCAAGTTACGCTCGGTATTTTGGAGAATGTTGGCATACCAAGCTCAAATGATTGCCCATTGCTGGGTTAAGTTAAGTACTTTCAAACATGTTGATGACTTTATTCTTTAAGAAAATACTTTTTTTTTCATTTCATTTTGCTTGTTAAATAAATCTTCAGGGAACTGATATCAATGCTGGTTTCCTTTTACTACAAAAAAAATAAAGAAAAAAACCTCCCTAAAAGGAGGGAATATATAGAGAATATTAAAATGCTATACAAAGTCAACCAAAAGATAATACACTGCCATATATCACATTGCCTGCCAAACCCCTTTCCTGCAAGCCTGGAGTTATCCCTATTTTAATATAAGCAACTGGTCTTCATTTAGAAGTGGGGAAATTTGTAAGGAGAGAAGTACTTTTTATGGCATAGAGCGTTACAATCTTAATTAAATCGGGAGTTTCTGAGCTGGCCACAACCAAAAGTCACCCTGAGAAGTGAAACAGTTATGGGTCATGGAGGAGCATAAGATGTGGTTGTTCTTCCCACCTTGATGCTTTGCTTACTGCACAAGTCAGTAACGCACACCAGGGTCTGTACAATAAAAGGCCTGAGAAAGAGGCCAAGCTTAAATAAGTCCATTTTAAAAATCTTAAAGGAGGCAGAATTAATACTTTAAGTCAATCTTGTGGTACTTGTGTTACTAGATACAAAAACATCTTTCTTAAGGACAGTCACGTGTCAGCATAAGCTAGGTGAATAATAATGCAGTTTTGAACTGCCACTCAGAACCTCTCTAGGAGCAGAAAGAGGACAAAACTAGTAGGTAATGGTTTATATTTAACCACAAGGCTGTCCTAGCCAGAGATCCAAGCCTCTCATACACCAAGTAGATAAAGTCAATAAAAGATGTGTGAGAAATCTACAAAAGCACAGTACCTTGCATAGTGCCATTCAAACATCCTTGGGGTCACTCAACATTTACTACTAATCATTTTAACACCATCAGTAAGATTCAGAATGGTTTTCTTGCCTGTCCTGGGCTTTCTCCTTCTACTTCCTACCACAATGTTTGCTTGCTTTTCTTTCGTTTTTTGTTTTGTTTTGTTTCATTTGGCTTTCCATTTGCCCTAGCTATAAATTAAAAAAAAAAAAATTCCAAGTATGATGCTAAAAACAGAAATATACAACCATTTCTTCATACAACTGAATACTGGTTTGGAAACTGTCTCAATTTCAGGGAGAAATTTTCACAATTTACACATTTCTCTTAATAAATCAATCTA
Organism: Rhynchonycteris naso; assembly: GCA_037038555.1. Lineage (NCBI taxonomy): Eukaryota > Metazoa > Chordata > Mammalia > Chiroptera > Emballonuridae > Rhynchonycteris > Rhynchonycteris naso. The sequence goes on along the minus strand of CM073000.1, from coordinate 181,217,163 downwards.
AAAATACAAAGTCAAGGAAAACACTTCTGCATTCATTTTGATTTGGAAATATTCTCACATATTAACAATAAGAAAACAAACCACAAACACCCTCCGTCTCTGAGGACAAAGCCAGAGGGAGACCTTAATGGTGACAGCTCATAAATTCCAGCCCGAGATCACAAATACAGATGTAAGAAAACTCTCCCAAGAAAAATATATGGCATTAGAAAAATCACAAGGGAGATTAGTGAGAAACTAAGAGCATATCTATCATTCAATGACTTTTTCAAAGAGTATTTGTCACAGTTTATTTACTTTAAACTATTCCAAAGTAATTAAGTAACTCAAGGATGAAGCTCTAGAAAACAGGCCCATCTCTTATATTCCTCAAATAACAACAGAGTTTGGGAGACATGGCGTGCACATAAAACAGGGACTAAAGGAAGAGAGTTTGTCTGGAAGAGAGCAGGCAACCCGGGACAGTGACCACTTCATCCGAAGGACAGCCGAACAGTCCTGGGAGGAACTTTGGATTCTTACACATTTCACTCCTCTTATACAAGGGAGGAATGGAGAAGAATTTTACAAAACCAGAAGAACCACTACATTTTCCCCAAAATTTACTTTCTGCAAAATTAAATATATATATATATATAAACTCAAAACTGACATGTCCAAAAATATAGGTTAATGCTTAAAAAGTAAAAATTAGAAATTCTGTTACGTTCCTTTGCTAAGAATTATTCATGAGAAGCCGATCTCCAGGATTTCAAGTTGAAAGATCTAAAATTATAATTCTCAGATCGCTACCAACAGTGATGGCCCCCAAACAAAGAGGGCTTACTATTTCACATTAATCTCTTCTCAGAGAAAAGGCTTTTTATCAGCTGCTCAAAACAGTATGCATGAGCCTTATCCATTTAAGGTTTTTTCCATCTAATGTACCCACTGGGATCAACAGCAGTCTCACAACCATAAGCGCATCATAATTTACCAAAGTGTGAGTCATTACTATAAAGCAGAAACTCTGAGGTGTTGTTCTTTGTACTAATCACATATTTAAGTGCAGGTTCATCTAAACTCTTAATACTAATATAGTCCAGCTGATCCATATGTTTGTAAAAATCTCCTTTTTTAACAAGGAAAAGGGAGTTTTAAGTATTCTAAAACCAATCACTTCTGCACACATCTCACAGCTTCCTGGTGATAGGAAAATAAACCATTTGCTTTCCAGTTCTACTACAGACACTGAGAATCAAAGGGACCAAAAACTCAGGAAGGACGGACAACGAGCCAGAAGCATGACTGAACCTGCAACCCAAGGCTCCTGCTCCTCAAGCACTTTCTCCAGTGAAGTATTCATACAGCCTAGACAGTGTAACAGCTAACACTGACTTCCTATCCTTCACGGAACACATTCACAACAAAAATGCCCACTCGCCCTCTAATTAGCTGTAGTGCTTAAAATATCTTTGTAAAAAGTGAGTTCAGAATCACAGCCATAAAAGAATGTAAAGACAGTTTCCTCTTCTTCCGGCTGCCAACATGTGATATCCAGGAGGAATAATTTTACTGCCCGGAATGAAGATCTCCATAATTGTTGAAAGAGGACCCTAAAGAGCATTTCTCGTATCAGTAGACACAATTCGTCTGCAATTACATGTACATAAAAGCACCATATTTCGTATAGTCTAAACAAACAAATAAAAAGTGTAGAAGGGGCCTAATATCAAGTGTTGCAATATACTTTTTGGTCATTTCTCATTCTCTGAATCACAGCCCAATCAATTTTACACTTTGTCCCTCACCTGGTTGTCAACAAAGGAAATGAACTAGGTTGACATGCACGAGAACAGGTGAGGACTACACTTGAAGAGTTTAAAAGTAACCCTTATTGCAACCCTTCATCAGCAGCTCTATTTTTACCTTCAGAGCTGCCTTTCAGATGGAATGTGGAAATGGGCAGGAAAATAAAAGTTTCTCTTAAATTACTGCTTTAATCTACTTTAAAAAAAAGTTTATCTGTGCCATAAATGTATCTTAAGGCCCTGGCCGGTTGGCTCAGCAGGTAGAGCATTGGCCCAGCGTGTGGAAGTCCCAGTTTTGATTTCTGGTCAGGGCACACAGGAGAAGCAACCATCTGATTCTCCCCTCTCCCCCCGCCCCACCCTGCATATCTCCATATCTCTCTCTCTCTCTCTCTCTCTTTCTCCTCGCGTAGCCATGGTTCGAGTGGTTTGGGCAAAAGTTGGCCCTGGGTGCTGAGGAAGGCTCCATGGCCTTGACTGCAAGTACTGAGATAGGTTGGTTGTCAAGCAATAGAAATGAGGTCCAGCCGGGCAGTGTATCACGCGGTAGGGGCTTGCTGGGTGGATCCCAGCTGGAGTGCATGGGGGAGTCTGTCTCTGCCTCCCAGCCTCTCACTTAATAAAAAAAGAAAAAATGAATAAAAAAAGTATCCTAAAAACTATTTTGACTTGGAATATTGCAATGTTGGTAAGAAGTAATACAGCTGGACAAGATGGTGGCGCAGTGGATAGAGCATTGGACTGGGATGCAGAGGACCCAGGTTCGAGATCCCCAAGGTTGCCAGCTTGAGAGCGGGCTCATCTGGTTTGAGCAAAGCTCACCAGCTTGAGCCGAAGGTCACTGGCTTGAGCAAGGAGTCACTGGGTCTGCTGTAGCCCCCCAGTCAAGGCACATATGAGAAAGCAATCAATGAAAAACTAAGGAGCCGCAACAAAGAATTTGATGCTTCTCATCTCTCTCCCTTCCTGTCTATCCCTATCTCTGACTCTCTCTGTCTCTATCACACACACACGGAAGTAATATAGACAATAGATTGCTTACTTCAGATAAACCTGTGGCACATTTGTGGTCACTCTTTCAAGTACCTTATTTAAAAAAAAAGACAATACAAATCACATCTTAACATCCCTTCAAAGTTTATACAACTGATTGGTAACAGAAATGTCCTTAAGTTTTCACTTCAGTATTGATTGAGCAAACAAAAAGACTCAGATCATGCCTAGTGTCCCTCGGTTTGAACCCCTAAAGAACTCACTCACACAGAAACACCTCTTCTAGAGATGAAAGCCCCCAAACAGCACAGTCCAGCCGGTTCTTGACCGACAGCTCCTAGGCCTGAAAAACACTACCATAAATAAAAGCCTCTGTCACCAACTCCCAACCCAATGTAAGTGCCACAACCACCATAACAACAACAAATCTTGGTCTTTTTGTTTGTTTTTATTTAATTTATTGTGTTTACATAGATTCTGGTATCTCCCCTAATGTATCCCCCTCCCCTGGATTCCCCTCAACATCTCCTTTGCCTCCCTCCCCACAGCGCCCTCCCCCATTCCCTTCCAAATCTTGGTTTTTTAAAATCTTTTGGACTACCCTTCAAAAATTTGTGCCCATGGTGTTCTAAAATTTTCAATTTTTTGTACCACCATTTTCTCAGTTAAAAACATGCCCTTTTCAAAATAGAAGTTATCTTAAAGGGGTCAATTTCCATTCCTGACTTGGTAGGGCTGTGTTTCCCACAGGTAAGTAGGATCTCACTCACAAAAAGGCAAAGGGAACGTAGGCTGTGGGGGTGGGTAGATGACGTTTTAGACAGTGAAAAAGGTTTATATGATAGGGGCATCAGGGTCAGGGAACACCAAGAGGAGGGCATAAATACATGTGCACTTCTCTACCACATAAAGAAGCTGCAGTTTGTCCTGTAAGTAAAAGGAAGTCAATGAAAGCTCTTGAAGCAAGTGACGTGACAGCGTGCATGTCCTCCAGATTACATTAGAAGGAGTCTGGAGAACAGACTGAAGAACAATGAGAGGAGAGGCTGAGCAACTACTGTTATACTACAGCCACTGACTCAGGAGAAGCTGAAACAGCACAGGGGCAGACGGGGTGGCAAGTGCTAACGGAGGGAGGGGGACAGATGGAGCTACATAGGACATAAAGCTACAGGGTGTGCAAATATGAGGCGGGGACGAGGAGCACGACCCTCAGGTTTCTAGCATGATCTAACAGATCTACAGCTTGGATGCTTAGGTGACAGTCCGCACATTAAACGACAAAACTGAAGAGGAAGAGCAAATTCAGGACAACTGTTACGGAGTCCAGTGTGAGCTATGCTGAGTTTGAAATGCTTACAGATGACCCAGGTTAAAAACAACGGTGATAAGCACCTGGGTTTGTGGATCTGAAAGCTGAGAAGAATGGTCTGGGTCAGACATTTAAAGGGAACCAGTCTGCAGATAAGAGGACTGCCTCTGTTAAGGCAGAGCCCTTGGCCGTTTTGTTCGCTGTAGGCACCCACAATGGTTTGCCCACAGAAGTGCACGGCCAACAAATATTAATCTGTGAGTACCGTGAAAATAAGCAGTGTGTGAGGGGGAACGAAACTTACAGAACAGTGTTTTGAGAATTTCACTAGAAAACCATCTTTGTTTTTTTTTGTTTTTTTTTTACAGGGACAGAGAGAGAGTCAGAGAGAGGGATAGATAGGGACAGACAGACAGGAACCGAGAGAGGTGAGAAGCATCAATCATTAGTTTTTCGTTGCCATTGCGACATTTTAGTTGTTCACTGATTGCTTTCTCACATGTGCCTTGACCGCAGGCCTTCAGCAGACCGAGCAACCCCTTGCTGGAGCCAGCGACCTTGGGTCCAAGCTGGTGAGCTTTTGCTCAACCCAGATGGGCCCTGCGCTCAAGCTGGCGACCTCGGGGTCTCGAACCTGGGTCTTCAGCATCCCAGTCCGACGCTTTATCCACTGTGCCACCTCCTGGTCAGGTGGGAAACCATCATTTTTAACACTTTCTAAGAAAATTAGAATTTCCAAAAACAAAAAAGCAAATTATAAATTATCTTTTGGGGAGAAAAAAAATAACTTGCTAGCAAATCGAGATCTGCTTTAAAATTTACTCCAGGGATCATTAACTATACAATCTTCCATCAGTATTCTCATGATAAATTTGGGGCCTGAATTTTCTTTCAAATATTCCTTTCTAATATTTTAGAATATATGATGTTCCACTTGCCTTGACAATAATTGTCTATTTCCAAGTAAACAGAAAGACAGAAAGTGATAGTGTTTTGGTTTATGCTTTGTATAGATTAGCATAAAAAGCTCCACCTCCGGACTGAAATATGACATTCTGATACCAGGAATTCCAAAAATAAATGGGAACTGGGTTGGTAACCATCACAAAACCATTTCAAGAAAATATACCTATTTATGTGGTCCATATAAAAAACATGGCAATTTCTAAAAACACTGGAGAGCCATTAAGATTTTAATAAGATTACGTGCCCACGTAATTCCCAGTAAACTGTGCCTGAGGTAAAAATGTGCGAATGCCAAAGCCTGTCTTTGTACAGCTAACAACCCAAGAGAACTGATAAAACAAAGCACCGATTCTAACAGTTAGCGATGCTTTCAGCAGGAAAAAGCATTATTCTCAAAAGTTTCTTAACAAGGCAAAGGGGAGGGCAAGAGAAAGGACATAGTGGGAAAGACACACTTTAAAGAACTTGAATACACACCTCGGAAGGTTCACGTTCTCTAAGGGAGGCTCAGTAGTGTCTCCTTTGAATTGCATTTAAGCCATCAGTCTCAGCCCCACTTACTGCATCCCCCTCCAGGACAAGATGGCTGATCCAAGCTGTAAATGCATCACGGGCAGAGCTTTCCTGGTATACACCTACCTGTTATGTCAGAGTTTTTTGTATAAGGTTTGCACACAAAGGACGTTCAATAAATGTTCACTGAACCAGAAGATATGGGAAGAATGAATTAATATGCCCACTTAAAAAATTAAATTAAACTGCTTTCTAACGTCAAAATATTTTCAGACAGAGGGCATGTGGGACAATCATTTGACAGTGCAAAGACATGCTATTCATGCTCTGATGCTAAAAATAGTTTGTACTTTTATGGTAAAAAAAAAATAGGTAGAGCCCCACATAAATATTTGCATGTAAAAGGGTGCTCAGTAAATTTCACTTCACCCACACACACACACTTTCCTCTCTGTCTCCCCTGCTTGTTGGCCTCTTTTGACCACCTCTGAAAACATCAGGCTGTAGTTTCCCAGGCCAGCTTCTTCTGGCAGCACTAGCAATCTTACTACTCTGATGGTCTAGGACACTGGAAAGACAGACTGTCCGGCATTCCATGGAGAACAGCAGATGCCATGTTCTTGGAATAAATTTTTGCCTGATGTGTACGTGCTGATCAGTATTTCATTTTACATTCATGTCCCCAGAGAGGAAAAACAGAGGTCATTATTGTATTGGCTTTTTTTTTTCCTGTAAGCAATTAATGTTGGAATGCAACAAGACTGTGTGATTAGCAATGTTTTCAATTGGAAAAATAATTATTCCAACCTTCAATCATGCAACTTTAATTACTGAGCACATTTTTCTGTGTGCTACAAACACCATGGTGGAGAGAACGGGTATGATGCCCTCCTTCAGGAGAACCTGGAGCCCAGCAGAAGGGGAAGACCTTATTAAAGGATACCAGAAAAAAATATTATATAATTATGTAATGTGTCGTGTTAGGACATAAAATGGATGAGTGCAAAAGAGAAAGCACTCAAGGCAGAGCCCGGGGTGAATGATAATACAGCCAGGAAAAGCCTCTCTTAAGAAGGTGACATCTCAGCTCAGGCCTAAAGGACAGGAAGAAGCCCCCCAGACAGAGAGCAGAGGGAGGAGCAGTGTGGGTGGGCAGGAGAGCAAGGGTAAGTACTCGATGAGGAAAGCCCCACAGACTGGAGGAAGTGAGGGAAGGAGAGACGGGCAGGAGCCAGTGAGCAAGAGGAGGCACAGTGAGGGGAAGCTGAAGAAACAGGGCTGCAGAACTGAGCACAGCAGCTCACAGGAGTCAGCATTGTCACATGAACTCACAGAGGAGCCACTGAGAGGACTTGGAGTCTGGGGATGTGATCAAATACATATTGTAAAGATCATACTGGCTGCAGCATGCAGCGGGTTGAAAGGGCTCGAGGATGGAAATGTGAAACATGAGAGAGGTATCTCAGTTCTTCAAGGCAGGACAGCAGGTGGTGTTAAAGGTGAACTTCACTATGTGCAACAGAGGCCTGGGCCCTGTGTCACATGGTAACGTCCTCAGGAGCTTTATGGTAGCTTTATGGGAGAAGGACACAAATACAGCCAACCCTACAATGGGGTACAAAATGAAAAAGCTCAAAAGTGAATTATAAATAGAGTTGAGCATATATCCCAGTTTCCCAGGAAGTCCTGATAAAGCTTATCGTTCCAAGGTAATTATTAACGGTGCCCCCCTTTCACTCTCAGAAATGCCATGCATTCGGTGGTAAGTTCGGGAATCACCCAGTTAAGTACAAAGGAACATGGGAGTTCTGAAGAAAATGCAATTAATCCTGAGGGAAAATATTATAAAAGCTCCAAGAAGAGGTAGACTTGAAAGCAGTCACTGAAACCTGACCAGGCTGTGGCACAGTGGATAGAACATTGAACTCGGACACAGAGGACCCAGGTTCGAAACCCCGAGGTCGCCGGCTTGAGCGTGAGCGCATCTAGTTTGAGCAAGGCTCACCAGCTTGAACCCGAGGTCACTGGGTCACTGGCTTGAGCACGGGGTTATTCACTCTGCTGTACCACCCCCCCCTAGTCAAGGCACATATGAGAAAGCAATCAGTGAATGAACAATTAAGGTGCCACAACAAAGAATTGATGCTTCTCATCTCTCTCCCTTCCTGTCTGTCCCTATCTGTCCCTCTCTCTGTCTCTCTCTGTATCTCTGTCACACACACACACACACAAAAACAATAAAACAAAACAAAGAAAAAAAAAAAAGTAGTCACTGAAAAACAAATGTGACTACTGAGGATCATCCAAACCGGGGAACAGCATAAGCACAGGAACAGCTGTGGGGAGGCAGCATGGGACTCAGGAAAGGGACAAAGACATAGCCATGGCTGGTGATCCCGAGAGCAGGGCTGAGGAGAGGCCACTGGGAAGGCACGCTGCTGCAATCGCATTTGGGACATCAATGTCCTACCCTGGTCAGCAAACCTCAGCTCGCGAGCTACATGCGGCTCTTTGGCCCCCCGAGTGTGGCTCTTCCACAAAATACCACGTGCGGGCGCTACCTCGATAAGGAATGTACCCACCTATATAGTTTAAGTTTAAAAAATTTGGCTCTCAAAAGAAATTTCAGTCGTTGTCCTGTTGATATTTGGCTCTACTGTCTACTGAGTTTGCCGAGCACGGTCAGACCTACGCTAAGGGGCGTCGATTTTATTTTGGTGGTTATGGAGAGGCACTGCCACCTCTCTAACAAGAGCGCACAACAGCTATGAGTGAAACAATGCTCGACCATATATAGTAAGAATCCAGATAAGCACGGTATTGATAAGTACCCTATCCGTAAGATGCTGAGCGCAAAGGGCCCTCCGGGTGGCAGAGGCGTTCTGTAACTGCGAGAGCTCATCTAAGTACCAAGGGGGTGCAACTGTGGAGTTGTGTGCTGAGGGGGGCATGTGCGAGGCACTGGGGGAGCAGATGCCAACGGCTCTCTCCACTCTCCAGGCTGCGTGAGGGCGACGGGCACGCCAGGATACTGAAAGGGAAGGATACGGAGTTTAACAAAACTGGTGGTTCTGACCTCGCTGGCTCCTCTCTGCCTCCTCTTCCAAACGGACAGCCCGTCTTTCTCCTCCTCTTTCCACCTTGGAGCCTTTGGTTCTCTTCTGAGTTCCCTTCTTCTATCGACTGTCTCTTGCTCGCTCCTCAACCCAGCCAGTGTCGCACAGGAAACCGCTCTCCCTATCCTCCCCACTGCTGTTTTCATTTGAAAAATACAGATTTAGAGTTTTCATATGGGGTGGTAGGAGGCAGGGGAGAACTACACAAATCGGTTATTTAAGTTTCAAAAAGTACCATTCAACCTCCCAGCAGTGAAGGCTGGGTCCTCTGTCTGAAAGGCAGGGGCACTTCCCAGCATCCTGATGACTTCTTAGGGAAACGCGACCACAGTACTTTTTTAAGTCCGAAGTCATTATTAATAGCCTTATTCACACAGCATGATGATTGCATCGGCACATTCCACACGCCTCTCCAGGGGGGCGGCGTTCCTGGCCTCACAGCAACGCATTAAAAACTGAGTGCTACCTACTGTTGACACACCTCAGGCAATTGTTAAATCCTAAGTGCAGGCTTTGCTACTTAAATAAAAATTCTTCTGAGGGCTTTTTTATTCTATTTGGTTTCAGAAAGGAAAATATTTCCTTTTGAATTTGTGGAACCCAAACCAGAAATTCAAGTATAATATCTTATTAAATTGAAGCTTTCTCTATAATGGAGAAAACAGTTCATGATCATAAACCTTCACTCATACACAGGCACTATTTTCAGATTTCATTCATACCTGTCCCCTAATACTGCCACCAAATAACACCAAGTTTTATAATATGGCGGGCTTGTAAAAATTATACAGCTTAAAAGCTCAACACCACTGCGGCGCTGAAGGAAGGAAGAAGTAAGCAGAATCTAAAAGAAAGGATAATGAAAAAGCTCCAGCTACCATATGTATAAAAGCTGTGTTATTTGGGGGAGTTGGTAAGTTTAAGGGGAGAAGAATACAACAAATGTTTCTACCCAGGCTATATTCTAGTCAACTCCTACTGAAAAGAAGCCACTTTGAAAACATTGTTTGCTGTGATATATTATCTATAGCATTTAGGAGAAACATATATTTTTTGCCAATAATATTTAGGAAAATAACTCAATTAGTAAATATAGAAAACAAGACTACAGCCCTTGTGTTCATAAAATTGTTTTCACACAAAATATGTTTCAAAAGGGTTAAGATTTTTTATAAGTTTTGCAAATAGCACAGTAATGTCCCCTTTCTCTTTTCAAAATATAAAAACGAGTACATTTCAATTTATTTAAAACTATGACTCTTATGTCACCTGCACCCAAGGAACCTGGTGCCCAAACGCCAACCCCACCCAAGGGACTCTGGCTCCACAAGCCAGAGGTGATGCCTGGGAATTTGCATGTTCACAAAAGCCCCAGAGTTGTTCTGAGTTAGGTGGTCCAAAGACCACCCTTTGAGAAACATTTTTCTGTATGTTTCCTATTCAGAAACTGCAGCTAATTGCTTCTCAATCCAATGATAGCTAGTCTCAGCCACTCAGAACCGGCGCTGGCAATTAGGACCTGTCCGGCTCTGCACTACATGATTTCAAGACATGTGACCCGAGCGCTTCCTGAGCAAATGCAGGTGCAAACAGTGATCATTGAATGGCCTGCTACAACAGCACCACTGTAGGCAGACACGCGGGAGGAGTGGCAGCTTCTGCAGAGCTGTGATCAATGAATGCAGGTGAAGTGTTTCAGCAGGCCTCTGGAAAGACACCAGGTGGGCCCTTGACAGGACTTGCCTGCATTTGTGAACCACTCGGCTGGTTTCAGCTTGTGTGTATCAGCAAGCACAAGGGTGAGGATATGCGCCCCTCGGTGTGAAAAGACCCAAAGCTCTTGCAAGAACTTTGTTGCATCTGCTTGGTATAAAATTGCCAATGCTTTCATCAATACGCAATGCTCCAGAATTCTTTTAGAATGTCCAAATAGGTTCTCTTAGACATCATTAGGACCCAGCAGTAGCTCAAGTGCACTAAAACAGTTGGGTTCCTGTGGCAAAGCAGGTCTAATGGGACTGAGGGTTAAGTACAGCAAGGGGTGTGTCATTAAGGTCCCTCAGCCAGAGCCTCGGGGACTCTCTAAAAGCAAATATCAGTCCTACGCAAACAGAACATATGAATCAGCTACAACTCACTGAAATGTTCAAGGGAAAGCTAAAAAGAATGCAGTAATACTGTATCTATCTTCATATTTAATTAAACAGAGCTAACAGCACTTCCAAGAGGGAGGTCATTCCTCCTTGTTCAGCACAAGACTTCTCTGTGCAAAGCTATTCTGAGAACGGGCAATAAAACAACTCAACACACAAACACTTACAAAAGCTACCATTTCGGAAATGCTACTGACGCTTTAGCTAACAACTCTGAAGATGAAATACAAATGGCAATCCCGCAGCTGGAAGCAGCCATAAGAGAGGCAAAAGCATCATTCACTGTCAGAATTCAATCCAATGCCCCATCCTCCTCTTCCCTCGTCATGCCCGGAAGCCCCAACTGCCTTCACAGAACTGTATCATCGAGAAAGGTTTATAGGAAGAAAAGGTATATGCAAGAAGTTAAATATAATCTCTCAAAGTTCAAAAGATCAAATAATCATTTTGTCCTGCATACCAACTGTATGAACAAAAAAGTAAGAATAATGGTACCCTACAAAAAACTAATAGAGAATACTACAAGATAACAGCAGATTTAAAATAACCACCTTACAGCATTGTCTGCATTTAAAGAGAACCACACAGAGGTGAGCTGTGGGCAGATGGCTTCGTTTCCAGCCCAGTAAGTGCACAGTTGGCTCTCTGGGTAGGAGGAGACATTCAGCTCTGCCTATGTGCACATACTGGATCTTCAAATGCACCTTTGGCTTTTCCTCCTTGGAAAAATAATTACAAATTGGGCATCAAGACATCCAACAGTTCTCAAGTAACATTCACCACGCAGAGTTCCTGCCCGTGCCTGCCTTAAAGCCCACCCACAAATTTCATTTTCAATTAGCAGCTCCTCGAAAGGCAGTAATGAAAGCACTTGCTAAAGAGCATTCAGATGTCACTGAAAGACTGCAAACCCAAACTGTAAATAGCACATTGTGAGTCGCCTGTCACCACCATCAGCTCCCACGGGAATCTCGCCACACGTGGCTATCACAACCATCTGCTCAGCTCCCACCAACACCGCTGCAAACCACACAGCCACCCACCACCCACTTCCACCTCCCACTTGATACCTGTCATGCAGACTTGTGTGGAGATGGCCTTCCTGTGAGCAGAGATTAGAATGCAGAACACACAGAGGCTTATTTCATATTCTGCTACTACAATCTGACTATATACAGGCAACACTGTATCATTAGGAGAGGGAAAATGTAAAATTAACACCAAAAGGCAAGAAGGGAGTTCTGTCTACTCTCATCAACTATCAAAGGTGTAGTGGCCAAATTTCGTTAAGAAAGAATAAAACATGTTCCTTCACCATTCAATCACTAGTGTTATAGGAATTCATGTCAGATAAAGTTGAGAACCATGTGTGTCACTTTGTCCTTCTTATTCCTCTACAATATATGGGATTTAAACGCCCTTGATCATGAAGTTTTGTACACACATACATAGAACAACAAATCCTGACAGGATTTAGTGAATGTCACTGTTTTAGGGAATAACTGTGATAGGTCTCAGGATCGCTCAAACTGAGTTACTGACAGTTCCTTTCATTGCAGTTGCTTTTCCCATTTTAGCCTATTTTCTCTCTGTAGGTTTTATTTTATGAGATGGTAGTCAATGGGCTATGTTCATTTTTAGTCAAACTTACTAAATTTTAATTAAGAATTATACAGGTCACTTGGGATAAAATTTATGACCGGGCACTTCTGTCTCTCCAAAGTTGAGTGCTGTTTATACTCACACTTACCAACATTCAGGGCTGACAGAACATATCTCAGACAACTATATGAAGTATTGAAAACCATACACTCAAAAGATCTAGAACTCAAAAAATTACTATTACTGTTTCCAAATGCCCAAGTTAAACAAAACAAAATAAAACAAAACACCCTTCATATAACTTATTGTATTAGTTACAGGTGTTCAAACAAACACCTCCAATATAACACATAACTAATTCTGAACAGAGGTAAGTCTGAATCGGGGTTTCCTCAATAACCAATTTAAAACTGGCATCTTATCCTTAAAGTCAGTCAAGGTTCCAAGAGTGATTATAAGCCAATCTTTTTTCCCCCAGTTTTTCTCTGTATGCTTTTATTCTTATTTTTATAGATTGAGCAAAGGGAAAAAAGTAATGTGCAACTTAAATCCATAAGAAGGAAAAATAAAGTTTTATTTAATATCTCAGTTTGAATTTTTCATGTGACTGCACAATTTCTGAAAAACAGATGAAATCCCAATTAATACATTAAACTTGAAAGTTTGAAATATTATGTAAAAATGATTTAACTGCAGCTCACATTTCTTGATATTAGCTCAAGGCACCTCTAGTCATTTAACCATTGTAACAAATGTATTTATGAAAGAGCACAGAGCAAAGTTCATATGGCTTTTTTATTACTAAAGTATAATCCTTAATTACATCAGTGTTTCAAATGCTCTGATTTCCAGACACCTGTAGGCTCTAAACTCAAGCTGGATAAATACCTGTGTGATTTCAGCCTGGATTTCCACCCAAAACTAATTAGCAGTTCTTCAGATATATGACTTGAACTGAATCTGTTTAATCAAAGTTTTCCATTATAAATCCTCCTTCGCAAGTTAATTTCCACCAGTAACAAATGTCACAGAGAAGTCCTCAAACAACCCGAGTCAATCTAACTGCAATAAAGAATCAGCCTCAAAGGAAAAGAGCATGGGAGAGATCACCTGCCCCATCAGGAAGAGCGGAAGCACAGATGGTGGCCTGGTCACCTGGACCCTCTGCACCAGCAAAACCACTTACTCCAAACAATGTCATGCAAAGCAGAAGCAACCACCCGGCACAGCTCTAACAAAAGCTCTGATTTTAAATACTTGGCACTGGGATCAATTCTTCTTTCTAAAAATCAGCATGCATTTTTGCTACCCGTAATTTATAATTTTGTATACATTGTGTTATCTTCATTGTCAGCTCCAAATCCTCCACCTATTTCCTGTGGTTCAGTTCACACTGGAAACAGAAAGAACAGTCCAATAGACTAGATGGAGATTTAGGAATATGCAGAGGAGGATTTAACTGCGGGTGCACCGGGCACACGCCCTGGGCCCCAACTTCTAAAGGGCCCCACAAAACCCGAACTTTACACTTTTTCTAATGACACCAAGTTTGGTTTCCTATGTGCAATTTAAACATTAATAGTACATAATATTTTTTATTTATTTAAAAATACAGTTAACATGTATTTTTATTTTCCCTGTCTCTCTTTTTTTTTTAAGGGGCCCAATATTTTCTTCTCCGCCCAGGGCCTCCACCAACCTTAATCCATCTCTGGAAATATACATCCAGAACCAAGTCTGAGAATTCTCTAAACTCTTATCAACTTTTCCTCATTGCCTCTCTATTTTTATTTCTTTTAATTTAAGATTTTATTTAATGATTTTTTAGAGAGAGAGTGAGGGGCGGTAGACGGGGGAGGATTGGGAAGCATCAACTCATAGTAGTTGCTTCCCCTATGTGCCTTGACTGGGCAAGCCCAGGGTTTCAAACCAGCTTACCTCAGTGTTCCAGGCTGGTGCTTTATCCACTGCACACCACAGGTCAGGCACCTCTCTATTTTTAAACTTTGTTCCCTTGGTGTTTTAAACAATAAAGTACTAAACTTTTAAAGCATCCCTTATGGTCTAGTAGTTAGACATAGTGAAAGAAAGCTTAAGTCAAAACACTAAGAAGAATTACGGTTTCCCAAAGTGCTTCCAAAGAAGTCATCATTTGGCTCAACTGTTTGGCAGGATGTTACTTCACCGTGTTCTCGGGGGTTTCACTGTGAAAGAGTCTCCCCGTCAGAGAATAAAGCTCCTTACAGTGAGGCCCTCACACTCCTGTTTTTATCTTCCCCCCTCCGAAGTCTAAGTTAAAAAGAGAAACTATCATATCCTTACTAGTAAGAGTTAAAACTGTTTTCTATAATGGCCGAGTGCACACAAAATAAGCAAATAGCTCCTCCATGTAGGACAAATAAAGGCCGGGGACAGAGGTCAGAAAGACATGTACTCTTTTGTGTAACAGTTAACTTGCTCCTTTATTTTTTCAAACCCCTTTGGAAATGAAGGAGACTGTTCAAATTGACCATGAAAAAAAAAAAGCAACCATTTTACAAGACAGTTGCCAGCTCAGCATCTTCTAAGTCAGTGTGTATTTATACTTAAAAATATAATCCAACAAGTAATTTCCAGTGGGGTGATTAAGTGCTGGTGACAAACTTTCCACTACCAATATGGAAAAACATCATGAGAACTGAAATTTCCTAATCCAGCAGGAGAAGGACAAGCAGTTTGGTTTCAGAAATACGCATCTCTCTTATAAAACTATTTAATTGCACTCTCACAGTAAAAAGATTAGTTGCCTTCAACGGATTCTCAGGAGGAAAAATAGATCCCATTATTTCCTCTCCACTAAGGAGTAACATCTTCCCATAATTACAGGAAAGCTGTGTGTTGAGTTCCCTGCTCAGGAAGTACCATTTCCTAATAAAATGCAAACTTAATCCACTCTCACCAAGTCAAAAATAAAGACTCCATTCTCAGCTCCCACTACCCTCTTTCATCTGTAGTTCTTGTGATTATCACTCCCTCGAAGAGAGGCACTGAACAACAATCCATTAATGTAGAAGCTCTCCTCCAGGTCCCCTCCCAGCTAAACTGGCAGATTCGGTTACTTTATCCAGTAAGGGGCAAAGGCAGCTGGGGAAGGGGGAAGAGGCAACTGGGGGGTGGAGTAATTGTGATGTGTGTGGGCATCTAGCAGGGTAGAGAAGCAATCACAAATATCCTTAGCACAAGTTTCTGAACGTACACTGTGGCCATAAAACGCTCATGTGGCCCCTTTTACCAATAATCTCACAACAGATGGCACTCGTCGGTGCTGACACACAACCAGCTGGGCCTCTGTCTCCCACCAGGGACATCTAGAGGCATCTCACGCCTCTACTTTCAGTGTCTTCACAGAGCCAATCAGACTCTAAAACCAAATGACCGTCAGACCTAGCATGGTCTTCCTGTGCAGACCTCAACAGCAGCACTATGTATTTCTGTGTCAGGCATCATTTCAAGGAGGAAGGGGCCTGAGAAACCTCATTTTACAGATGGGCAGCAACAGACCGGGGTGTGTTCCGGGTGTCATGGCAGCACATGGAAGTCTGGGAATATTAGAAACAAAAAGTTTTAGAGCTTTATCTCCATTATTAATTTCTCCTTCTCTTCCTATTAGAAAAATAATACTTGATTTGGGCCGTATATTTTGTCATGAACACTGAAGATAAGAAAACAGCACTGGTTTTTAAAGCCAAAATACGATTCACTCTTTCTGTCTCTCTGATCCACAGAGTCTTTCAAACATTTTGCCAAAAACAAGGACAGATTTGATTTCAAATACCAGTACTACTGGAATGCTGATTGTGGGGACCAAAAGCTACTCAAATTTGAGAAACTCTTTCCCCAGAGGACAAAGTAGAAAGAAGAATGTTAAGGAAAGAGAATAGAAAAGTCGTGGTCTGGGAATAAGAGTATCAAGGATGAGGAAGCAGGGCTTAGTGCAGACTCCAAATCAAGTTGGTTTCCTGCCTGAAAGGGGAAGAAGCTCCCGCCTACCCCATGTGGGAGGGACAGCCTGGGAGAGGTGGTGGTGATTACACTGAAGCCTATCTCCACTGGGGAATATACTGTATTTCCCCATGAATAAGACACGCCCATGTATAAGATGCATCTTAATCTTGGGGCCCGTAAAAGAAAAAAGAGACAACAAGCATGAAAAGTGGGAAATGCAAGTAAAAAAAAAAAAATCTACAACCACTGCATAAGACACACCCAGTTTTTAGACCCCAAATTTTTCGAAAAATGATGCATCTTATACACGGGGAAATATGGTAGTACTTTCCTCACACATCTAGCACCAAAAGGCATGAGTTGGGAGTCACAAATACCATGAGAACAACACAGTCCATGGAAGCTAGCCCTTCTTCCCTCATCTCACTATCTGAAAACAAACCAAATATTAATAAAAAATTAAAGCTTCATCCAAATGGGCTTGCTTTCAAACATTCTAGCTTTCTCTGCTCTGGTATTTTATCCATATTCTTCTTGTGCCCTTCTAAGCCATTTCTATGACCAAAATCACTGCCTCTGACCACTATTCAAGTAGTTTCTAGAAATACAGTGTGTCCGTAAAGTCATGGTGCACTTTTGACTGGTCAAAAGTGCACCATGACTTTACGGACACACTGTACTTACAGATCCTCTGCATCCTATGACCCGGAGTCCTCCTTATCTCCATGCCCATTACTCTTCTCAATCAAGAAAGGCGGAATGTCCAGAGGTAATGAGCAAGCCTCAGAAAGCTGGGTCTGAATCCTGGCTCTGTCCCTCGCTGCTAAGTGGCCTGAGATCATCTACATGACCTCTTTGAGCCCCAGCTGCCTCATCTGTAAAGTATATCGTATCACCTACCACCTATGACTGTTGTGAGAACTGCCGCTGATACTGCACAGACTCTCCCACTAAAGACTGTAGCAGGCACACATTAGATATATGTGGTTAATGACTGATACAACTGCAATCTGGCAATTCATTTCAGGACACATGGACCTCTCGAAAACTTGTCTTGTGTGTACATTTAGGGACATTTCTCTGAGAGCTTTCTGAGTCCAGGCTGAAATCCATCACTCTACATGTCTTCTTGGGAGCATGCCCATTATTACCTACCAGGTTGAACGCTGACCCCAAACTGTCCACTAGATCTAACTGAAGCTTTTGATCCTTCCAATCTTTTCACTGAAAATCACCAAAAATATACTTCTAGATGCTTTACAGGAGTTACCTCCAAACTGGCCTGACCATTACCAAACAGGCACTTTCTAAGACGGCAAATATCTGTGCCTCCATCACTGAGGATTCTGATTCATTAGGTCTGAGGGCGGGGCCAGGGCTTTGTGATTTAAAAGGTTTATGACAATGATTCTAATGACCTATAAGGTTTTAGAACCCCTGCTTTCTATAGTCCCAGGTCCTCCCCCTCTGCAGACCAACATGCACAAACTAGAAATGACCTGTTCAGCTTCTAATTAGAGCACTTGCTTTCTGAAATACACACCCCTCTGGATCCCTGCAAGGGACAGTTGACCCCACCCAGTGGTCCTGACACAAACAAACAAGACACACCCTGACACAAGCAACTCTGCAGGCACCAAGGCCTCCGGATTTGTGCAGGAAACCTACTATAAGCAGCTTCATTTCTCATTATTAATCTATCTCATGCGGGGATTTCCACAGGCAGAAAGGCTCTCCAAATGCCAAGAGCTATATTTTCTTGTGGATCATCGAAACCTAATTATTAACAGACCAGTAAGCCCCACTGCCAGACTTTCATCCATTCGGGAGATTGGAAAGACAGTCCTGAATTATGGGCTACAGAGAGCAGCTAAGGAACCAAACGCAAATTCATTTCTTCGCCTCTGCTCTCCCACACGTCCCAGTATCTGTCCATCCCAGGAAGATGTGGACCCCTGCAAGGCTCTGCTCGCATGTAGAGAACCATGTTGAGCACCTCAGAACGTTCGGATACATGGCGTATGTGATCAAGTCTGCCTATTCTGTTTTGTCCTAATCACAAGGCACTCTCCCCTACCAGCCAGTCTACCTTGACTGCCATCAAGATTTCAGCCAGTCGACCCTAAACGCCAACAGCAGCAGCATGGAGCCTTGTTACAGAGAGCGCATCTGACTGCAAGGGTACCATGCTGAAGTTTTAGATCATAATAAAAGAACTCTGAGCTTGGTTGACTATAATCTTTTAGAAGAAAGCACGAAGTTCTGCAGGCAGCCTTTCAGCATCCCACAAGGGTCCCTTCTCTACCTGTTGGCAAGAACCACAGAGGAACAGGCACCTAAGGAAGGGATTTTGCACCCAGAGAAGAGAACCAAACCAAGCAGCCTCACCTGTCTGAGTCCCTTTGGCATCTTCTTTCTCTTCCCAAGGTGCTGGCAGAGATTGCGGTCATTTTCTCGGTCTGAGCTGCAGTGGTGCGGGTGGCTGAGGCGGCTCTTTTTGGAGTGAAAGGACAAGCCATTGGTAAGTGCTTCTCGTTTCTTCTTGGTCAGAGGGGCCTGGCGTTTCTCCACACGTTCCTGAGGCTTAAGTGCTACATCTTTCTGTAGAAAGGAAAAGAAGAAAAGCGAAGTGGTGGGTATATAGGTATCCAGTGTCACACTCAAAAGGTAGGCTAACGAGTTACTTAAAGGAGGGTGGGAAGGGCAGGAAAGTGAAATTTGAGAATACCTAAAACCAAGAAAAACAGCCCTCAATTTTTCTGAATCCCTAATGCCACCACAAATACATCCCCTTTCTATTCTCGACGGGCAAAAAAATCAACTAATCACAAAGTAACTGTCCATTAAATGTGATTTTGCTGTTGCCTGGGACAGTGGCTTTCCATTTGATTCTGTGCTGGGTCCAGCACACAATATTCCCCCAGGAGGCTTAATACATTCACTTCCCAAGATGGTACATCAATTATGTTTTGAAAAAGGAGTACTAAGTGCATGTGCTATTCAAAAACAGCACCACAAGACTGAACACACCAGTGCCAGGTGGATGTGAGCCAGCAAGAAACTGTCAATTCATACGATTAAAATGTTTCCTTAATGCATTATATTTTTACCACAAGGTCCTCTGAGCACCCTTAATTCCTATCTTCTCTGCAAAATGTAACAATATTATCATCAAGATCAAAAGCAACTTTTCATTTATTCTTGTATGCAGCTGGGGGTGGGGAAGAGGAGAGGAGAACGAAAATGGCTGCTCTAGAATAGAAAGCAGCAACTGTAGAAACTACAGGCAAAAGTTTCCGGCCACACAACCTTGTAGAGTTATGTGCCTGACGGCAGCTCAGGACATACTGAGATCCCAAAAGACCCAGGTTCAAGCCCTGGCACTTACATTATTCATTATGAAAGCTGGAACAAGTCATTGCAACTCTGAGCCCATGGGTGAAATGGGCTCAGATAGCACCTGATGTCATACATGTGAATGTCCTCTGACCCTGGAGAAAAGCTGTTACCTTAAGCACTAAAATGAAAAAAACCTGGCATTCTGTCATTTGTGAGTGGTTAGCATCCTCCTTTCACAGAAAGTGCATCTTCAGGGGCCTCACCCACCCCACAATTATGTGAGGGCACATAATTTCTCAGTGTGTGTGGTCCTAAATGCGCAATTAAAAATAACATAAAACCAGAACAGAAACTTCCCTTGACCCATTTCTCCTTCTCAACATGCCAGCAGTTCCTCTCCTTCAGCCAGTACTCTTGCGGCACTTTTCTATTCTAGTGCTCCTAGGACTAATACCCCAACACCCCCCTCCCCCACCACCAATATACACAGAGCCCCTCAGTATCTTTCCCAGGATAAGCTAAGGCCATTAGTTGGGGCCTTGAACCTTTGTGTCTGCCTGGCTGGGCCTGCAAAGGCCTCCTTTTCACAACTCTTTTCCTAGTTCAAGGGCTTTCCGCAGTGCTGCCTGCTCAGGGAGACCTTTATCATAGTAAAAGCAATGCCCTTAGGCTTTCACTCATTCAACAAATACAGTCTTTTTTGTGCACCTACTATATACTATGTACAAACTTTTCAATGTCCTATGGTGCTAAGAAAACAATTATGTGGGGGAGAAAATCCCCACCTTATGGATTTTAGAACTTAGGGGACAAACACTAATCAAATCACACAAATACAGAGGGTCCGTAAAGTCATGGTGCACTGTTGATCAGTCACACGGTCAAAAGTGCACCATGACTTTACGGACACACTGTATATCATTGCAAACTGAACTAACTGCTCTAGAGGATACTAAAACTCGGAGAAATGGTCTAGTCCAGTGAGTTTTAATCTTTTTACTCTTGGGGGCTGGTGACCTAGCCAGCTGGAAACGGAAACACACAACGAATCAAGTTTTTTCTCACCATGCATAACAGTGCAACATGGTACAAGCTGGTGCTTGATGTCTGAACTCCACACATACAATGCACTAAATACTACTTAAGTTTGTCCAAATTCTTTTTGTCTATTGCACATGACCTATAAATGCTCTACATGGTGCAAAAGGTGTTCAGACAAGACTACAAGTTCCAGATGTCTAAGACAACCTCAATAGTATTTTCATCGATGATACAGTCTGATAAGTGGCAATTACCCTGAGCATAAGCAAATTCGACTAAGATTATAGGGTTTATAACCTTTATATTACAAAACCAGGGTGGTTAACTCTTTCACACACTGGCATGAAATTTCTGGCAGACTGGTACTGGTCTGCAGACCGGCAGTTGAAAGATGCTGGTCTAGTCCAGAGGAGGGGGTTTTAGCTGAAGAGCTGACCACCATTTGACCTAGGTTTGAAAGTTTGAGCAGAGAAAACAGCTTGTGCAAAGGCCCTGAGTCAGCTGGCAGCATAACCCCTTGAAGAATGAGAGCAGGGATAAGAAACATTCACCTCAGTAACCCCAGGGCTTCACATACAGAGTCAGGCAAATACTATAATAGGTAATATATATGTTCATGCTTGCTAGGTAAACATATGTGAGACGACTAGTTCAATTACCCAAACCTGTGAACCACAATAATGATCTACTCATATCCTAAGATTCCTTTAACACAGATTGAAGCAAGCTAGAAAAGCTGATTGAAGCAGGAAACCAAGAAACCTAGCAGGCACTGATGACAAACAAGGAGGATCACAGAAAAGAGCAAGCAGCCCCAGAAAAGGAGAAAAGCCTTGTCCTTGGAGCAAAAAGATATCAGAGATAACAATCTTATAAGGCAAATGATTGCCTCTGGGCTAACTTCCAGCTGCTGTCTCTGCAGAGGAGTCATCCTCTGCCACGGAAGAGGCAGCTCTCCTGAGGCAATGAGGATATGGTGAGCTGTGCTTAGGGGACAAGCTGAGATAAGGCAAGTGCACATGGACATTGATTCTACAGTATCAGAACCTTGTACACTATGCCTAACACGTGGTAAATGTTTAGTAAGTCTATAGATTTATTCCTTTGTCCAGGGTCCACTACCGGTTAGCTAGGTCAGACATCTACTCAACTCAAACGACTCAGTGCTCAGTCTCACATGCAAGCACGATAGCTAGCTAATATGAAAAGACACTCAGGTATAATGGCAATGCTAGTAGAAGCAGTCAAGTAAGTTCCATCATGAGCTGCTTCTATACAATATGTTTAAATTGCACCACTTCTGAGAATAATATATAAACTCCAAACATGGTTTAAAAAAAAAAACCCTTTCGTTCTCATACAACCCACCTACTGCCCTGCATTATATGCATGTAGAGTCTCGGATTAATAAACAAATGATATTTAATAATGTATCAACTGTGCATTAAAAAAAATTATGCCATTCTCTTTGGAGACCAAATCTTTCATAGCGAAGGTGCTCCAAAGTATATTGAAAATTATGTGCAATTCCATACGAGTGTGAATTAATATTTATGAGAATATGGTATAATTTTTTTTTCCATATTCATCTTATTTTCAGGTAGCATATTAATCAATCAAGGCATTCTCACTGCACTGCAGAACGGTTACACAGAGCAAACAGACCTCATGCCGTGACAGTAGCTTATAAGAGACCTGCTGAATGAAGCCTTAGCGGCAACAGTACGATCATCTAAGCTCCAATTAATATTAAGATTTGCAACTATGGAGGGAGGCGAGGAGGGACAAAGAGAGACCAGAACAAAGTATGTGTGGAGGTGGTGGATTAAGAGGTAAAGACAAAATGAACAGTGTTTTAAAAGGTTTTATTATGTAAGAGGTTTATATTTTCAAACACTAGAGACTATATTTTTTCAAAGGTATAGTTTTATTTATAAATTACTATATAGGCCCTTTAGTACAATTCCTGAATGAGCAAGGCCCCCGTTTCTTTATTCCCTCTATAAACACAGTTACTGACTGCTTACTATGTATATATTAAAATAATCATTTTAATTTTCATCGACTTTCTTGGGACAAAAAAAGGATAAAACCTGTTCACTACAACCAATGAGAATTAAAAACAAATAGGTTGAAAATAAACCAATCAGCCTTTACTATTCTAAAGAGCTGTGCACACAATTATATACATGTATATATGTGTACATATCAGCAATTTTCAACCTTTTTCATCTCAGGGCACACATAAGCTAATAACTAAAATAATGAGGCACATCAAAAAATATATTTTTTTGCCTATCAGACAAAAAAGTTTTTGGTATAAGTCTGATTCACTCACACCAGACAGCTACTGCTGTGTTGGCTGTTATCACTTTTTTATTTGACAATCTAAGGCAAAAGAGGTCAATGCCCCTGACTAAACAATCAAGTACTGCATATTTTAAAAATTCCTGCGGCACATCAATAGGTTGTTCACACCACACTGGCTGAAAATTGCTGGTATATATCCACAAACCCACCACCAACATACTATTAGCAACTAATTTAAGAATTTCTTTAAAGAAACATGAACAGTCTATAAAATAATGCTACAATACGGGGACTAAAACTGTCTAGTGTATAAGAAAACTTAGAATCAATAAATGACAATTTTTAGGCTAGGCTAGTGATTCTCAACAAAAATTAATGTCCATCAGAATTACCTGTAGTGCTCTTTGAAAGGAAGAGACTATGCCCCCTTCTCAGCAAGGGAAGCGTTTCTCAAACAAGCACTGGCAGGGAAAAGGGAAGGAGGGAAGGAGGAAAGGAGGGCAGAAGGACCAGAAAGAGGTCAAGAAAAATGCTCGAAGGCATCCACTTGACAATCACAGTAAAAGCAAGAAAGCCAGCCAGCCAACAGCGGAAGGCTGACTGTGAGGTGAAAAGATTTAGACATATTTGCTGGCAATAGAGGGGGTAAGTGCACAAGCCATGCACAGCAGATGGGAACAGGCTTCCTGAACAGTTGAAAGTATATGATTTTTAGGTCACTGGTGATGGAGGGAAGGGGCACAGGCAGCACCTATAGTGAGAGGCTCAGAAACCAACTAACCAAAATCGGTGATCCTGCTCTTGACTTTCCCTTCTCCCAAGTTACAGTCTTCCCCCAAAGGTTTTCACCACCATTCCTGAATTTCAGAGTGAGATGTTTTGGTGCTGTGCGAGCTGGGGGAGACCAACAAACTGCAGACTACAGGACTCCATTTGCTGATTACAGATGACTCCAGAGACAATGAAGAGCAAGGACACGATTTGACTGCCTTGCATGAAATGGGTTTCAGAAAGCAAATCTTTTATCTGATTTTCCAACCAAACAAATCTGAGGGCAGCCCATCGCTTACACAGCATCTGTGTGGCATGTGTGTCTGCGTGTGCCCATGTGTACAAATACGTGAAAGAGGGGTGCAATTTACACGGAACCTCTTCTCTTTAGTTATCTGATCTTAGGAACTTGCATAGAAAATGAAGAAGAAAACAGAAGGGGAAAAGAATGCTTCGCCTGTCACCGTCAAAAGACATGAATGACTGTGTGCTGTCATTTTCGTCTGTCAAGTCCTTTGTTGTTTATTACATCTGTACTTGCTTTTGAATGCTTCCACAAACATTAATTCTATAACTCCTCTCAAATACAAAAGAAACAAAAGGATTTGCTGGGATCATAAGACATGAAACATTAGCAAAGAAACAAACATACAGCTCTTTCAAAATTTAAAACTTGTATCAATATGTTCACATTGGGCCCCCACTTCAGACTTTTGAACAAATGAACTTATCAACAGCCTCTCAGGGCCTAAACTTCTCAGTAAGTAGAGGAGAATAAAAGAACTTACAAGCAAAATAAACAATATGGCATTCAAAAGATAACCCCTCATGTTCATATCTTTTAACAAAATTCCCACTGCATGCCATGTGCCAGAAACTTTGTCACCTGTTAGAAATATCTAAGAAAGGATCCTTGAATCAGGCTGCTTAATAAGGGTAACAGGCAAATCAGTGAGTTATAATAATACTAAAGTAGGGCAGATGAACAATGAAGATAGTCTCTACTATTACTTCACACTGCACTAAAACTGCAGCCCTGTTTACTGGCATAAAGATGGAAAAACTGATCAATGCAACAAAAGAGCAAGTGCAGAAACAGGCATATATATATATATATGAAAAACTGGCTTTAATTAAAAGTGCCAAAGCAATTCTGGGGAGAAATGATCATCTTTTTTTTTTTTTAAGTGAAAAGACAGATAGTGAGACAGACACCTGTATGTGCCTCATCTGGGATTCACCCGGACACCCCCGTCTGGGGTCGATGCTCAAATCAACCAAGCTACTATTAGCACCTGAGGTCAACACTAGGACCAACCCAGCTTTCCTCAGCACCCAGGACCGATGCTGGAACCAACAGAGCCACTGGCTGTGAGAGGGGAGGAGGGGGGATAGTGAGGGGAAGAGAAGTAGATGGTCATTTCTCTTGTGTGCCCTGACCAGGGTTCAAACCCAGGACGTCCACATGCAGGGCTGATACTCTATCCACTGAACCAACTAGCCAGGGCCAATAATAATCTTTTTAACAAATGTTGATGGAACAAGTAGATATCCATATGCCAAAAAAATAATAATAATTTTACCTATATCTCCAGCTAATTAGAAAAATCAACTCAAAATGTATAATAAACCTATATAAAAACTATAAAACTTCTAGAAGAGAAGATAGGAGAAAACTTTAGTAATCCTGTGTTAGGCAAAGATTTCATATATATATATATATATATATACACACACACACACACACACACACACACACACACACACATACATACATACACACAATCCATAAAAGAACAAATTGATAAATTATACTTTATCAAATTTTAAAACTGCTACTCTTTATAAGACACTGTTAAAATATTAAAGAGAAAAAAATAAAATTGAGATAAGTTTTATAAAGTGTATCTCTGAAAATGTTTTTGTAGCTAGAATATATATTTTTTAATTACCAAAACTACATAGAGAGAAAAAAAATTAATGGGCAAAAGATTTGAACTAACTAAAGGAGATATATGGATGGCAAATGAAAACATGAAAAGGTAAACATTAGTAGTCATTAGGGAAATGCAAATTAAAGCCACAATGAGAGAACACAATGCACAGATTAGAATGGCTGAACTGAAAAAGAGTGACCGTACCAAGCTTGGGCAAGGATGGCGGAACCTTTATAGACTATTTGTGGGAATATAAAATAGTCCAGTCACTCTGAACAACAGTTTGGCCATTGTTTTAAAAGATCTAAGTGCACCTACCCGATGATCCAACCATGCTCCTGCTATGTATATAGTTCCCCATAGAAATAAAAGTACATATCCACATAAAGATTTGCACATGAATTTTCACATCAGTTTTATTTCTTATAGCCAAATACTGGCAATAACTCAAACATACAACAACAGATGGATAAATTGTCATATAACTCAGCAATAAAAAGGAGTAACCAACTGATAAACGCTGCAACATGCATAAATCTCAAAATAATTATGCTGAGTAAAAGAAATCAGACCAAAAAAAGAATACATTCTGTATGATTCCATTTATATAAAATTTAGGAAATATAAAATATTCAATAGTAATAGAAAGCAGATTGGTGGTTCTCTGGGAGAGACAAGAAGAAAAGATTATAGAAGATCAAGAAACTTTTGGGGTGATGGACACATTCATTCTCTTGGTCGTGGCAATGGTTTCATGGGTGTACACACATGTCAAAACTTATCAAATTTTATACTTTTAACTTGTGGGGTTTACTAATAGGTCAGTTGTGCATCAATTTTTAAACCTATCTTTAAAATGGCAACCCGTGTGCCCTGACCAAGGATTGAACCGGCAACCTCTGGGTTTTGATGCTCTAACCAACTGAGCTATGCGGCCAGGGCACAAACCAATTTTTACTGTCCTCGATGTAAAAAAAAAAAAAAAAAAAATGAGGCAACTTAATAAAATACACTTCATACCTGATACCTATGACATATGGGAATCCAAATGTGGGGGGGGGAGCAATAGTGAGATCAAGTACAGACAGATTCTATACATAAAAACGTCTGTCAAAGGTACCGTGCGAATGTCAGAGGGGAGGAGCAAAACAAGACGGAACCCAAAACCAGCCGCTGACAAGCTCTCCTAAATTCAGCGACAGGATGAGAGCACAACCCTCAGCTTAAGTGAGACTTTTGCACACTCTGTGAATTGAAAACATCCCAGCCGTCTCCCATTCCCAGAGATAATTGAGAGTTGGCTGCTGTTAGACTTGAACACACTCAAAGTGGTTGATTCCCGGGCAACCAGATGCTAGGGCTTAAAACAGTTTAGGCTCTTAGCCCTGAAGGATTCCTAAAATTGGATTACAGTCCCTCCAGATAATCTGAGAAATACAGCATGACAAAAAGGAAACCTTAAAAAAAAATTAACTCTGTAACAGCAACATTCTGAAAGCTGAGCAAAGCATGACTGAGGCAGAAAATCTCATCAGCAAGGGCTTAAGGGCAGGAACATATACAAAGGGTGAGTTGGAAAAGTGAAAGGAACTCGCACCACAGAGGCGAGCACAATGGGAGCCAGGGGAGAAAGCCAAGGCCATGCTTTCTCAGGCCTTGCCCAGGGCAGGCGGGGGCCTGGTGCACCGCCCCTGAGAGGCAGGCAGCGCCTACACATTCACTGCTTTCACCTACTCAGATCTGATCTACCGAGATCTCACACGCTCATTTGAGAGAATGTGTAATTCTAATGACATCCCGTTTTAATTAGCCATTATTCATTTTTTTATACTAGATATTCACAGCAAAAGATGAAAAAAGAGTTAATTAATGTACTTAGTACACTGTAGCAAAATAATGAGTAATTGGCTCTTCTCGGTCAATACTCCAGTTTAGCTCCTCAGGGAGAACAGCTCTGACTCCATCATCGCCCCTGAACTCCGCTGTATGAGTTGATACTGAGCCAACTACCCAGGGCCAATAATAATCTTTTTAACAAATGTTGATGGAACAAGTAGATATCTATATGCCAAAAAAATAATAACAATTTTACCTATATCTCCTGCTAATTAGAAAAATCAACTCAAAATATATAATAAACCTATATATTAAAACTGTAAAACTTCTAGAAGAGAAGATAGGAGAAAACTTTAGTAATCCTGTGTTAGGCAAAGATTTCATATATATATATATACACACACACACACACACACACACATACACACACACACACATATATATATATATATATCCAAAAGCACAATCCATAAAAGAACACACACGAGGCAGGCACTGAACAAGTGAATTAGAGCCATGAGAATGCCATGAGTGTTTCTCTCACTAGAGGTTGTCCACTGCACCAGGAGCCAGACTACTCCACCTCTCTTCCTTTCTTGGAAGAGCTTTCCCACTTTATCTAATTATGGCCCCTCACTCATCCTGGCAAAACCATTACTATTCCCCTAAATACAAGACGGAGGAGAACAGATGCTTCAGGCAACATCATACACCACTTTATCACATCTGAGAGACGACAGGACAATGAAGGAGACTGGGAAAATGTCTGGCACAGCTGTCATTTTTGTGACCTGATAACAATGCCAAATTACCATTCACTGGGTCTCCATATCTCCCTGTTCATAGGAAAAGTCAAGAATGTTCAGCCTGACCTGTGGTGGCACAGTGGGTAAAGCATCGACCTGGGAACACTGAGGTCGCCAGTTCAAAACCCTGCACTGGTCTGGTCAAGGCACATATGAGAGTTGATGCTTGTAGCTCCTCCCCCCTTTCCCTCTCTCTCTCTCTCTCTCTCTCTCTCTCTCTCTCTCTCTCTGTGTGTGTGTCTCCTCTCTAAGATAAATAAATAAAAAAAGAAATTAAAAAAAATGTTTAATATGATTATCCAGATATTCTGGACAAAGATCCTGACTGGCCAGTAAAATCCTCTTTATATCCAGATATTTGATCCTGACTAGTAATAAGGCACAAACTTTTCTTCCCTTAAAATGTCCCCAACTTATTATCTTTCCTAGGTACCCACATACTGCCACATCTTCATTCTAAATGACCAACGTCTCTAAAAGTATTCAGCAATTAGCTTAAAAATACTGTTGCAGTTACTTTAAGCGGCACACACTGAGAGGTCACTGCCCTGTCCTGGAGGAGGAGGTCCTGGAAGAGACAGGCATTCCAGCTTCCATTTGAGAATGCTGGTCTTCTCCCGGCTTGCACTGAGATTCTGGGGGAAAACTAAAACAGATGATGTACACCCCAGGAATCCAACCTATAATATGGATATCTGGCCCTAAGTGAATCTGTAATTTACTTAAGATAGAGTGTATCCATTCACAGCACTTTTTCTAAGAGTGAAGTTAACCAGAGGAGACAAAGATTGGGATTCTGAACTAGGAAGAGTGGCCGATTCCGTTCTACCACGCTCTACTCATTCTGATCCTCAGTCTTTCCTTTAATCATCCCCAAAAAGGCTGGTGGAGCAGCAGGGAGGGAAGAGAATCCCGGTGTAATTTCAGAATCTTAAAAATGGGGCAAAAAGGACACTAATAAATAGGTCCTTCTAACTCTGGCTCCTAAGTCAAATCTGCATTAATGAGCAGCAGAGAACACCCTGGTGTTACCTTTAGTTAGGGCTGGGTATGCTGTCGTAGAAGTGGAGGTGGTAGCTGGGAGTGAGGAACTACTCCTTAGAGAGGCACATTTAGGAAAGCAAAATCTCTCTCTCACACACACACACTCCCCACACACACCCTACACACGCAAACGTACTGTACAATGAAGGCACATCCTGTCTACTCAGTAACTGAAAATAACTTTATGAAAGGTAATTTAATGTTTAGAACTATTTCACAACAGGAAAAGCAACTTCTCGCAAAAAATTCACATTATGCGGCTCTGAATATAAATACAACTTTATACGACATATTGGGGAAAATACATGGACGAGAGAGAGTTCTTTGTGGCTCATGTTTCTAGAGAACTATGAAATAACTTTTAATAATTGAAAGTAACAATTCTGTAACTTTCTCCCAACTTCCCATTGAAGACAAGGATGCACTCCTTCCTTTACAGAGCAGTGACGCAGAGAACCAACATGACATGTGCACACTCACATCTCCACACTACACAAATGATTGTCACTTCCCTCCTCAAACTAAATTAAACAGGCTTCTCAAGAACAGAGACCAGTCTCTTTCAGTAGCTCTACTTGAGGGCCCTCCACAGGACGATTTCCTCCATTCCTTCAACCTCTCTGATCTTACTGTCTTGGCAAACTACCTAGCACATGCAAAATGGTCAACAGAAGTAGCTGAGAGTTCATTAACTCAGCAGACATTTCTCTTCCAGATCATCCTTCCCAGACCTTTAAATATGTCTGTGAGATTTCCCTTTCACATAAGCACCCTTCAAGTTCTCTGTCCCAACTTGGTTTAGATTAGAGAACTAGATATGATTTCCTGAAAGGTTAGACCTTTCCTGAATATAAAGCAAAGACTAATTTATAATTTTTAATAACTGCTAATATCTATATAGCCACTTAGAGTGGAGTGTTTACAATACCTTTTTAAATTATGATTTCATGTGGTTTTCTAATACACCCACACAGTAGGCACCATCATTTTCATTTCTAAATGAGGAAACTGAGGCCTGGTAGACAAGTGACTGCCCAAAGTCAATAAGCCGCTATTGGAAACACACCTGGAGCCTCAGGGCTCTGATTCCACTCTCTTTCCCTGACACAGGTCATTATAGCCTTATTGGTAAGTGTCAGCATTATGACCTTTTGCTGGAGGAAAATTTTAAATTACAGTTTAGTATTCTCATTATAAAATCCTTCTGTTCACCTCCATTTCCCCTCCAAAGTGTAATTAGGGAAAGGCAATGCCTCTTATGTCAAATACCTAAATATCTTTCTGAAGGATTTAAATCAGAAATAAAAATCTAGACAGAAATAAAAGCTTTAGCTTTTCTCTAAAACTGACAATCTTCACCATTTTATTTCAGGGGTGAAAAGTGGCAGACAATGACACCTTTCTGACCTTAAAAAATAAGCTATATAAATGCTCCAGGCCCAGAATTTCACAGGTTCTGCTTACACGCCTCAATAAATATTAATGAATACTGACAGTGACTATAAATACAGGTGCAAGAAGTAGGTGTTACTGTTTAGTGCACACTGCAAATTATCTATCACTGAATGAGACACTTACGGGGGTCTCACAGAAGGCTTTCCAAGTCCTGGAGCTTTTTTGCACAGCTATATCCTATGACTCTGCATATTCCCTCCCTCTCTTTCCTGTCACCTCCAGT
The DNA here is from genome assembly GCA_037038555.1 of Rhynchonycteris naso. Lineage (NCBI taxonomy): Eukaryota > Metazoa > Chordata > Mammalia > Chiroptera > Emballonuridae > Rhynchonycteris > Rhynchonycteris naso. The sequence continues at coordinate 181,185,972 of CM073000.1, read as the reverse complement.
CTTCTATTTCAGGTTTCATCCAGAAGGATTTTATTTCCTTTAGCATCATGTAGGTGGAAAATGAACACCCTGATGACTTACACAAAACATAGACTAGTGCTTAAGATGTACCCACTGACCTGAGACACCAACCCAATAAACTCCTGAAGCTATTTCAGCACTGAGGGTAAATCAGACCCTACGATTACTGTGGAGGGAGGAAGGCAGGCTGTCTTCCATCGGTCACTACACTGCTTCGAGAGAAGAAAGGCAGAATCCGTCTGCACAAGGGATCAGATGCTAATTCGGAGGTAATGAATGTCATGCAAAGCTTCTTGAATAAGCCACAGGCTTGTCTGTTTACCAAGGCTGCCTACAGATAGGTTTAGGGACATTTAGGAACTTACTGGGTCTATCAGATTTGATAATGAAATCAGTCTCTCCCTTTAGAAACTCTGGTTTAATGGCAAAGTTTATTAAACTGCAGGCAGTCATTCAGAAAAGATCAATAGAGACATGATTACAGAGAAACCAAAGGATTAAACGCGAGATTTATCACAAAATTAAACTGAATTAAATGTTCTCTGATAGCACTTGAAACGCTGTCGATACCTTTAACTCATAATCTATGCTTCCCGTGTTCACCCCATAGGCAGTACGGACATCAGACCTGAGGAAGTGACGGCCATGTAGAACCATAAGCCACAGAGATCGACTGACAGAGGGGAGAGTCCCTGATGAAAATGTCCTCTCGTTTTCCAGAAACAAGCATCTTAACTTATCTACTAAGAACTGTCCAGCTAACTAAGTGATTTGAGTTTCTGGGTACCTACCCAGTCCAGTCTGCCCATTCCTAACACAAGTCTATACATCCTCACAGGCATCTATCTCAGAAACTGTGTCTGCAAGTTACATACTTTTATAAACAATTTCCTTCCCTTCTCTCACACAGAAGCATGAGAGAAGTGTCACTTTGTGACACTGGCCTTTTCCATGAGGAAAGGGGGCTGGAAAATGTTATTTGGTGGTAAGAAAATCAACCCTTCCTCATCCTGGGAGGACTTACTGATGTCACCTCAAGTTCAGCAAATTACACTCATAAAGGTGAATGCACCATCATGGGCCATGAAAGGGAACCACTAGCTAAACAAACTGGCAACAACATACACACTCGTAAATGGGAGAGGAGTTGCTATCCGTGAGAGCTGTGAGAACTGACCCCACAGTGAGAGAGAAAGGCTCTGCAGGACCTGAAATGATAAAAGCCAGGCCTACAGGGTGAAGTTGGAAGGGTGTGTGCAGGAGCACATGGGTTGGTAGAGATACTGGTTATGGGGCAAAAATTGAGCCTGTGGTTTAAACTATACCTTGGAGGGCAGTGTGTATGAGGGAGTCTTCCTTTTCTCCCTCGTCCATTTGCTATCATATGGCCGTTAGCACACATCATCCCACAAATGGCATCAGCCCTTTCCTGATGGCCAGCAGGCTGTGGTGATTTCAACCGTAATCCAAGATGGCAGCTGTTTTGTCAAGAGGGGAAGAGCTGGGTTGGTAACAAGATGTTGAGGCTGATACCGCCCCGTAATTCTATTATCCCTTCAACAGCATACTGATTTATACCACAGCCACCACTTTTCTTCTCAGCAGTTACCTAACCTTACAATACTGTTTAGGGCGATAGGTAGTCCCAAACATTTCTCAGCTCCTCAGGGAACAAGAATGCCCTTCAGCCTGCTGAAGAAAGGGTCTCTGCACCCCACACGAAAAGCAGGGCTGCTTTGAAGTCCACAGAGCTAAAGCTTCTTATGTTCAGACTCCTTTGTTGACAGAGATCCTATCAGTTTCTTAGATTACTGCCCACAATAGAAACTTCATACCAAGAAAACTGTAGCACTTCATTGTTATCCATAGTCTTTATTCATTTCCCATTTCCTTCTCTGGGCCTTACTTAGCTCAACCTAGTCCTGACACAAGCAGGTGCTCTGGTGACAATTAGATTTTGGTGTAAGGAGTGGTGTTGACACTTTGTGGCATTGTGATCATAAGGAAATCTCCCAGCCTGGTTAAACCTCCATTTCTGGAATACAAGATCTGGTAGCGTTATGAGGTTTAATGAAATCTATGGAAAATGCCCAGGATGTTTCGTGGCATAAAGCAGACAATAAATAAATGACATGTGAGGAATTCCTCTTCCTGACTAATGCAACCGTGTTTAGTCATTACAAACGGAAACTGTTCGTCATTACAAAGGTTATATTTGGCATTGGAGGATTAATGGTAGAATCTATTCTTCACATACTAAATGTCTTCCAATGTACCAGGCAGATACAAGGTATATTCATAACACCTACTTTAATTACCATAGCACCTTGTAGAGCCTCAGTTTCCTCATTTCTATGAAATGGGGGCTAATTATGGCACCTAATTTACAAAGTGATAATTAGAATTAAATAAGCTAGTACAATTTTTAAAATATTTTGGGTTTAGTTATTTTACTATGAATTAACCTGACCAAGGTCACACAGCCTGAGGACAGCACCAGGACTTAATGCAGAGCTGCAACACAGCTCATGCCATCATAATGCCTGCAACCTGAATGCAGGAGCCTGGGCTATGGTCTGACCGTAGTCCAAGACCGAACTTGTGGTTTGGGACTCAAGCTTTTCCACACTTCACATTTCTTTTCTTTTCTCTTTCTTTCTTTCTTTTTTTTAATAAGCACATCATTTGGCTACTTAACCTGTTAAAATACTGCATAGAAAGTACATTTTGCTCTTTGGAATAATAACATTATATAAATTTATTTTATCCATCATTTCCTCTCTCAAATCTGCCTCCTATAATTTATAAAAAAGCTAAAAAAAAAAAGTTATCTGAAAAATAAAGAAAGAAAAGAAACTCATTTCTTAGTTCCATTTCAAATGGAAAGATGGAGAACATCAGGAAAATCCAGCCTTTCATAGTCACCATACATCCACATTATAAAGACCATCATGGAAACCCTTCTTAGAGACAGGCAAAGCGAAGGCCTAAAAAAGCATGTGCTACTGATTCTATCACAAATGCCTTTCAACTGCTTTATCCCCTGCTGGTTTTCTAAATGAGACACCTGTCCATTTCCTGAATGAATGAGTGAATGAATGAATGAAAATAAATGCATACAAAATCATTATTAGATACAGTTCAATATGAAAAGATTACCTACAAGGCTTCCTGCTAGAGCCTAACCTTGAAAGAAATGGGTTTCTTGGGCTGTGCTAGGGAATCCCTCAATGTCCTGTCCCAAACCTCCCTGCACAAGGCTTAATAGAACAGAGGGGAGATGGGAAAAAGGAGGAGGGGGAAAAGCTCTCCTTCCCAGCTGAGCACTGACACAGTACCGTTTGGGAAGCAACTTTATGTGCTCTTAGTAGTAGATTAATGAATGTAATTACCTAGCATTGTGGCTGTGAATGCTGCAAAAACTATAATTTATAGAGTGCTGTAAAGTTCTAATGTGTTTTTATGTCCATAAGCTGCTTAACCATAATCTAATGCATTTGTACAAGAACAGCCTAAGTGGCTCTCAGCTGAAGAGTGAACACAAGTGTCTGAACCTCAGCAATTCTACTCGTATGTCTTTATAACCCAACCCCGTGTGGTAAGCATCTGAAGGAAACAGCTGCTGAATTATACAAATAATTCTAGAGACACTGACAACGCTCTCTGCCTCTCTCACCATGAGCAGAGCTTCGGGCTGACAAAGGGCTGCAGGCCTTAATTAAATGGGAGTGGTGCTCTACTCATGTTAGTGGTTCCTTTTTCTTCCCACCATTGGCCACCCTCTCCTCTACTCTGCCTACTGTGCCCCTCCCCCCTGGGGGAGCTAAGGGGAGGGAGGGTGGTAAGAAGAGCCCAGGGGGGAAAACTACCTTTCTATCTGAAAACATCCTACCTGCCTTCTAGCTTGGAAAAAGGCTCACCATTTCCAATTATTTCATTTCCTGCCATTCTATTTTCAAAAAAAGGTCTCAACAATTCTTGGATATCTAAAGCAAATTACCCTTTGAGACTGCCTTAGATAGGGGTTTGAGGTGGCGGGTATGATCCTACGGATTATGGTGATGAAGATGAGGGTGGTGATGATAGAAGTCATGGCCATGGTGATCATGGTCATGGTGGTCGTGCCGGTGGCGGCTGGTGCTCTTCAAATTTACGACATACCAGTATCACACACCCACCGCAGTCCTGTGAGCAGGTAACACTGACAATCCATTTTCAGGTGAAAAGCCTAAGAGTCGTCATGGGCAGACAGAAAGGCGGGTGTTCCAGTCCAGCTTTCATTCCAGAGCCTGCACTGTACTCACCAGGCAAGTCACTTAATTAAGGACTTCCTTGTTTGTGACATAGGGATAACAACAGTGTTGACCTCCTAGGAGTGTCGTGAGAGTAAACTAAATGAATATATATGAATTGCTTAGAATATCTCTGTTGGGACCGAAGCAATGGTTAGCCCACATGGGCCATCATTACGACTGCTACTCTAGAAACAGGCAGCATGTGACTCTGCTGGCGGCAGCGGGGTGGGGTGGGGGAACACTGTAAGGGACACGAAACTCTGCACGTGCTTTCTAGAGGCAAACACCTAAAGTCGCACCCATCTATAACTGAGAGTTTAGAGATTTATCCTGAAATATAGCTGTAGCTCATAACAGATAAAGCAGCAGCGTCAAAGTACAACAGAACAGGTCCCTCTTTACGTCCCAAGCACAGCGCTGAGTGAACAGCACTGTCAGAGGGCACAGACCAAAGGGTCCCCATGTGTGAGCACAAAAAAAGAGTCCCTCAGCAGTAGGAATCCCCTTTCTCCTCCTCTGTTTTTAGTGGCAATGCAATAGGGTATCTGCGAGTAAATATTTTAGTACACATTTTAAAAAAATAATAGCTTCAGGAAAACACAAGGCTAGAATATCTTCAGAGCTCTTGGCTGAGTACGGAGACATGATGGCATCACATCAGTGGCCGCCCAGGGATGAACCGCCAGCGCCGAGACACACACTCAGGGTAAATTAGTATCATGGCTAATAAATAATTGATGCTCTCCCTAGTTAAAAATGTACTGCTCTCCCGCACTCATAGGATGAGATGTGATTTGGATTCAATTAAAGCTCTATCTTGTCCAAGGGAAGAAATCCTGCCTCTCAGAGAGAGCCATGCGGCTACTGCTTCAGCTCTCCTGCCGGATTGATCCGTGGGAGCCTCCAGCTCCATCGCTCTCCCAGGCGCTGCCTACAGAGCAGCTGCACATCCATCTCCCCCAACAGCGGAGTGAGAGGGAAGAGAGTTTCAGCATGAATAACAGAGCAGGGGAAGGGTTTCCCACCTCCTGCAAAATTAGCTCTTACCTGGATGCGAGCATTGGTTCCTGTTCTTTAGTCCAAAGGAATGGGGGGGGGGGCTGGGGGCAGGGAAGAATAATACACTGTGTCCTGAAGAACACACTGCCACCCTAAAAAAAAAAAGATCTGAAGCGAAACTGGGCATCACAGGGCTCTGGGTGTGGCCGGTCCTTCCACACGCCTCGCCTATCCGGAGTTTCCCACTGCACACTGCTGTTCTCCTGCAGCCTTTAAGCCTCGCTTCCTCCGCAGCAAAGGAGACCTGCTGGCCACGTGGAAGTCCCCAAACATTCCCTAGTTCCTCACCCCACCTACCACCACCCTCCTGTATGCTTTCCTCACCTCAGTTTCTCTGTGGGAACAGGATCCTAACCCGTCTCCTCTCAGGCTCCCCGCAACCACACACCCCCGTCCTCTAACTCTGTCTGCAGTGCTGTCCGGTCATCTCACACAGGTCCGCTTCTCGCTTCTCCCGTCATCTCGCGCAGGTCCGCTTCTCGCTCCCGATTCCCTGTTGGAAGCCCGGTGCTGCCTACCACTTGCTTGCACCAAACTGACGGGGTCAGCCCCGTCTTCCCCAGCGCCCTGCCTGCCTTACTGGCTGTGCAGCTCACACACACCCTCCACCTACGTGTCCTAGGGGTGCCTTCTCCCTCCCAAGCACTCTTAACACGTTCTGTCCACACCTGTTCTGAAAGGGGTTCCTCTGGGATGAGGTAAAACTCCATTAAAATGTTTATTTGTAAGTGATTTTCATCCAATTACTTAATAGTTTCTAATTTTATGTATGTTTTATGTTATACATAGATAAAACTAAAATGAATGAAAATATATATAACAGGGATGTGCTTATTCTAAGTGTTTTTGCCAACAGGGGTATACAATAAAAAAAAAGTTTGAAGACTTCTTGTTTAGACCATGCAATCACCTTGACAGCAAAAACATTTTCCTATACTTCTTTGAACACTCAAAGCTCTTTGACTCAAAGTGTCAAAAAATGATTTAGTGGTATAGTAACTAGACATTACAAAGCACAGCTTACACACCCACAGAGGTTTAGAAAAGGGTGCTCTGTGAAACCAAACCCCAGCACTGGGCAAATAAATAAACCATTAGTCTGCAAGAAATAACCACATTTAGAACAAGTGTCAGGGGATCATCTTTGGTATTAACGATGTAATGACAACTTCAGAGAGGTACGAGACCTTCAAGTGCCAAGTCCCAAGCTAATTAGCAGGCAGCCATCAAACACACCACGTTTTATGTGACTGGCCCAAAGGGTTCTTTTAGCAAAATATCACAGGTTTGCCTACTTGAATAGGATACTGTGTTGAAACTGAAAATCAAGGGAAGAGGTGATAATATTTGCCCAGAAATGTTTTTGTCAAGAGATAAAATGAATCCAACTTCCTCCTGTCACTCAAACACCCACAGTCAGATAGGTCTGTGTGACCAGCCACTTCATTAGGGTGCTCAAAGCTGCAACATCTTAATGGATACTGGATGGATAGAAAGATAGATGCATGCTGTAGAAGGGATTAAATGCTTATTTCAATCCTTGCAGTACAAATTTCATGCAACTCCAGATAAATCAGGTGGCTTTTGCAGTTACATCACTGCTTGTCTTTCTTGCAGAGGACTGTCACGTCATATCTAATCTGCCATAACACCACATCTAGGCCTTAGCAGTCACTCAATAGAAATCTGTTATATAAACACTAAAAAACTATGTTTTTAAAACTTAAAATTTATTATTCAGTAAGTCTAAAATTCAACATTTAATAAAATAATACTAAAGTCTCCAAATATTTTGTACAGATAAACCATAGGGCATCAAGCCCTTTGTGCCGCACAGAGGGCTGTGAGCCATTTCATCCCCCAAGCTATATACAAAAACAAAACCAGGAGTGACCATAATAAATCTTTCTAGCCCTTTGGGTCTCATGTTGGAAATTCAAGGAGGGTAATTAGCAAGAATAATAATAATCATTTAATGCCATAAACCTTAGCACTAAGTTTGTAATCTAACTGGGACAGGAGCAAGAAATACTTCTAAACCACAGAATAAAAGATGACTGAAGTGACTATTCTCATTTAGTCAAGTACTAAACCAGTACAGTACCATTTCGACAAATAGGGAAGAAGCTAATTCCTTATACACAAAGATGCCTTAGACTGTCCAGTGGTTTGAGAAAAGCTGACCTAGAGTTTCAAAAGTATATATTTGATATATTGCTAAATGCCCAGACATTCAAGTGCAAAGGTTGAGAATAAGGAGAGCCTAATGCTCATCTAGGAAGGACCTGTGGGAGGAGGGGGTGAGGAGAGAGAACAGGAAGAATAAATATGCAAGGCAAGATCACAATGGATTCACAGAGGAGATTAGTGAAAGATTTTTTAAAAAAGTTAATGGTTTGGGGCAGAGTACAGTCAACAGAGAGGCACTGAAGGTTTCTGTGGGGGAGGGGGCATCACAAATTGACAGTGGACATGCAGTGTGTCCATCCTACCAGCAGATACAAGGCTCAGGAGTGACTCCTATTGATCCCACTTTCCCAATCCCTGCCAACTCACTGTTACTCTACTGCCACTACCTTAAATCGAAACTTCTCTTCTGGACTTGGACTTCAACAGAGGAACAATTTTTTTTTCATTTTCTGTTGCATGAAGTTTTAGAACTTTTTCTATATTTCTGCATCACTGATTCCAAATATGAAATCAGATTTTTAGTGCATGCTCTAGTTTTTATGCAATTTTAATTTCTTTTTGTTACAGTTAATGGCATGCATTGGTTTTTAAATTAGACTTAAAGGCTAATGACTCTTGGATTGAACATAACTACAAGGCAATTAATGTTTTACAAACATCACTTTCACATAATTGTAGTTGTTTCAAAATGTAAAAAATTATTATCTGATAAAAACACCCTTTTATTTTTGTTTTAAGATTGAATCATGGCTTCTTTGAGTAAGCGTAAATGTAAGAATAGTCCTGACACCTTCTGTTATATATGTGGCTGTTACACACTTCAACGTCAAAGGCACAATATTTCATCATTTGTGACACGTGCATATATTGCCTATTTTCAAATTCCCCTTGGCGATCAAGACAAGAATTGGGCTCCTCATATTGTGTGTCATAATTGTGAGGGAACGCTTCATGACTGGACAAAAGGAAAACACAAAGGAATGCCTTTTGGTATTCCCATGTCTTGGCGTGAACCTAAGGACCACAGCAGTGACTGTTATTTCTGTCTGATCCATACAAAGGGCATCGGCAAGAAAAAACGGCATATGATCGCATATCCTAATATTCCTTCAGCAATACGACCTATCCCACACTCTGAGACACTCCAAGGGTTTTCAGGGGTTTTATTTCTTGTGAGGATGAAGAAAGTGAACATGGTGATCAAGTGTATTTTGATAAAATGCATGAGGAAATGGTTGTAGAATCTGAAGGGTCTTCTTCTGATGCCAAGCAGTCATTAACCCCTCAGCTATAGTTTAGCCAACCCGAATTGAATGACTTAGTAAGAGATTTGGGCCTTTCAAAGAAAGCAGCTGAGTTATTAGCCTCCAGGCTTCAAGTAAAGAATGTACTTCACTAATCAGCTGAAGTATCCCATTTCAGGAAGCGTGAACAAATTTTTGTGGACTTTTTTCCCAAAGACAAACACTTTGTTTACTGTCATGATATCAGTAGTTTTCTCAGCCAGCTAGGTGTTACCACTTACAGTCCAACAGAATGGCAGCTATTTCTTGACAGCTCTAAACGGAGTCTGAAATGTGTTCTCCTACACAATGGTAATGTTTATGCAGTGGTTCCAATTGGTTATTCAACTCATCTGCAAGAAGATGATAATGACATAATAATTGTCCTCGACTTTCTAAAGTTTGAGGAGCATAACTGGATTATTTGTGTGGATCTTAAAATGGTCAATTTCCTGCTAGGACAACAGAGAGGTGTCACGAAGTACCCTTGCTTTCTGTGTTTGTGGGACAGCTGAGCTTGGGAGAAACACTGGACACAGAAGGAGTGGCCGAAACGTGAAGCTCTGGAAGTAGGGATGCAAAATATTGTGAATGAACCTGTAGTTAATCGAGACAGGATCATTTTCCCCCCACTTCACATCAAACTTGGCTTAATGAAGCAGTTTGTTCAGGCTCTGAATAGAGAAAGTGAATGTTTTCAACATATTATTTCTGCTTTTCCTGCCTTGTCTTTCGAGAAGATAAAAGCAGGTGTATTTGATGGACCTCAAAATTGAACCCTCATATGTGATAAAGAATTTGCCAGGAAGATGAATAAGGAGGAGAAAGCAGCATGGCAGTCTTTTGTGGCAGTTACAAAGAACTTCCTTGGCAACAAAAAAGCAGAAAACTATGAACTTCTGGTTCAAAGAGTGCTGTTGGTTTCTACAATATTGGATGGAACATGAGTGTTAAGATTCACTTCCTGAACAGTCACCTTGATACGTTTCCCGAAAATCTTGGAGCTGTTAGTGATGAGCAGACTTCTGCTGGAGCATCAAACGAGATTGTCCTCAACAAGTACACAAACGCAAGAGCTACAAATGCAAATTTTTGCCTGAACAGAATTTAAGTAAGTTTTGCGCAAATTTTATGATTAAAGTAAGTGTTTTAATATGTTCTGTTTTGAAATTGTAGACAAATTCTGATGCAATCATATCTTTTAGTGTATTAATGTATTTACTGCATTATATAAATTATTATATTTTCACAAGAAGACATTTTACTTCGTTATGTTAGACTAAATGTTGAAAATTTTACAATAAGATGAAAACTTAAAATATTGAATTGCAAAGAAACTGTAGCTTATAGAGAAAAAACTAATGTCTGATTTGAGATCAGCACACTCGAATTAGGTAAGAACAAGTGTTTTTGTGGATGCACCAATACTTTTGTTTCCCAGTGTTATCAATATCCTGATTGGTGTCTATGTCTCCAGGCTTCCACCGTGTTACAGAATTGGTGACATCTCTAAAGACCAAGTTTAAGTATGTCACTTCCTTTGAAACCTTCAATGGCTATCCACTGATCAATTCCAATCTCCCTGGCCTGTGTCCACAGGCCTTCCATGATCTAAGGCATGTGTGTGACTCTCCCGTCATTTCTCGCCACCATGTCCTGCACCCTCTCCTCACTCCACACTCACTCCACACATACTCACATACCTAAGTTCCCCAATTGTGCCTAGTGTCCCTTAACTCAAGTCTCTTTAAAACTACGATTTCCTCTGCCAACATTCCTCCCTGGCCTACTAAGCCCCCCTCAGCTTGGCTTTCCCCTACTTAGCTTCAAGGTCTCCATCTTCCTGAACAAAACACTCATTCTTTTCAGATTATAGTTTCCATTGACTTTTCCAATCCTTTACCACTCTATGGACCTTTCGAGGCCAAGGTCAGAGCCCCATTTGCTATCACATTTCCAACATCTAGCAGAGGGACAGATAGGTATAAAGTATCAATAAACATTAGACGAATGAATAAAGTTTCCTCTACTCCAGAGACAATCCTGGTTCATAAAGTAGGTGGTTCTAGCCACTCCCTCACACACTCTCCCAAGGAGGCAAGAGGCAAGAAGTTATGCATGGCACAGTATTCTAATCAGATCCAAATAATTCCCTTAGGATATGCACCATCTTTATACCCTGTTGTATTTCTACCAAATCAACACGTTGTTTAAGCTGAAGAAACATATGCCAATTTAGCAAAGAATCAGTAAGAGTGGTAACAGTAAGGGCAGCTCCAGTTCGCTACATACTTGCCACTGGCCAGGTGTTGCACTCACTTGTTTACTCAGCCCTTACTACACGCCACAGATTAGGGACTGCTTCTTCTCCCATGGAAATAGAAAACTGGGATTTAGAGACATCAAGGAAGTGGTTCTCAAGCCCAGCACCTTATGGAGTCTTCGAGGAAGCTTCAAAAACAAAACTGCCTGAACCCCACCCAAAAGCAACCAAATACTAACCTCTGGGGCATTTTAAAATAAAAAAGTTCCTTTAATGTATCATCAGGGTTGAGAACCACAAGGTGATGTGTCTAACATTTTTCCAGTTTTTATGCTGCGGACAACATGAAGTCAGTGTGATTCCAGAGCCAGAGCTACCCATGAAAGCTCAGCTGTGTCTCGGAACTTTTATGCTTCATCATCCAAGGCGTGTTTCGGCTGTGCGTTCCTATCAGGTCCAGCTTCCGGGGCACCACCTGTGCCAGCACCCAGGGCCCTGTACTCAGAAAGGCTTAGCACTGGATTTAATGTTCTATAATGTTATCTTTGAGCTTGTACTTTCTAAATAGCTGGTGATAACCTCGTAATTAGTAAAACGAGGGTCTTTTTAAAACACAGATTTTAACAAGTGCCACCCTCAATGTGTAAATCGACTTCATGGGTCTCATCTGGCACAGCAATGAGGGTTCTACTAATTCAATAGTAGTCCTCCAAACTGCATCTTCTACTTCTGTTTCCTAACAGACACTGTGGGGACTGCGATAGACCGTGGATGTTAATATGCCACCATTTAATAAAAACAGAGAGCCTATTTTCTCAGGAGGCACCAAAAGTCCAGATTTCTCACTGGAAATGATAGGTCAGAAAAAGAAAATGAGTTTTTTTAATTGAAGTGCAAGAGGCTAAAATATTAAAATACTATCTTAAAACAAGGCTTTAGATACTCTAGTATTCCAAATGCATTAGAAAACAAACATAGAAGCCTTTTGTTTTAATTTCAGTGCTTATAAAAGAATTCGGGTTCACACTCCATAATATTTGACACTGATTTATTAAGGACATACCCAACATGACAAGAAATGAAGGCGACAGAAGAAAACATTTCAGCAACTTACAGATAAAGGGACAAAAGGCACAACAGATTGATGTTCTAATCTTCCCTACCTCTAAAGCCTGAGCTTCAAACGAAGAGAGAACATAAGAAATGACCCATGATTGCTTCAGTGTGAACACAAGCAGAGGACATCAGCTCTGGCAGGCGTGTCTTCGCCAGGCTTTCATATCAGGGCCACCTTCCTGGGGCGCTGTACTCAGGATTTAGCATGTGGTTTAATGCTCTAGGTTATCTTAGAGCTCATACTTTCTAAATGAAGTCTGATGAGAGAATGGAGCATGTGCACGAATACAGTAAATGGCATGCCTGCCGTTCTTTGCCGTCCCATTTGCCCACATCATTCACAATGCCCCGTAGGCACAGAATTACATTAATGTGAGATTTCAGTGAGGCTCAGAGTACAGTGTAAGGGCAAGCATACTACATTTATGATGGAGTAAAAGGAGACCATATTTCCCCTTCTAACCAGAATCTGGCTTAGAACGCAGAAAGGAGGAAATGGTGTTCCAAGAACTCTGACCTCAAAAAGTTCATACTCGTACTGGAGGAAAGAAAATAAAGAAAGAAAGCAATGTTTCAAGTCAGAAGTAAAATATATCCAAAAATGAGACAGTAATTAAAATTGCTTAGAGGTGGGCAGGAAAACAGAAAAAATATACCGGTATATCAACACGTAATGGGTTCTTGAATAATACTCAACAGACCTTCTGACATCCACATTTAGTACACCCAAAACCACATTACAGATGCCTATTAAAAGCGGATGGAAATGTCTTTCTTACCAGCCTTCCATAATTTCCCCCACAGTTGTTCAGAATGTTATTTTACAGAGTCTTTTGCTTATATAATTCGGGGGTCAAACCACATTTTCCAAAAACAGCTGCCCAAGCTTCCAACTCTACCTGTCAATAGTAACTGATCTGCTTCATCTCAGAAGCAGTAGTTGTACAGGGGCAATGACTTACCCTCCAGAAGAACTGAGGTGCATTACAGGCATGCACTGAACCAAAGGCAAATGCCTCTTCCAGTACCATGCACAGGTATAAAGACAGTGCTTCATTTTCCAAGCTAGCAGAGGGGAACACTGGTGCAATTACTCCCAAACTGCCTAACCCCCATACTGCTTACATGTAAAAGTCAATACAGGTAGTGGGAAGAGCAATGGCCCAGAAGGCCTGAGATCAAAATGTAAGTCCTGCTTGGCCTTGACAAGCATTTCTCATTTATAAAACAGGGAACCAAACCATCACTGTTCCCTCACAGCTTACCATGAGAATCAAATCAGAATGTGAATAAGCAAAGCGAGGAACAAATGCAGCGGTATCCCTGGGGTTTGGAGTAGCCCTAACGTGATTTAAGGAGGACTTCGCCTCATAATTAGCCCGCATTCCTGCGCACGTCCGCTGGTGGCAGAGGAAAGAAACCCAGCCTCGGTGAGTGAAGAACTGACTTCATCTTCTACCTGATTGTGCTAGGGATCTTCATGAGGGGAGAAACTGTGCTGAATATAAGAACTGGTCACAGCTTAAAGCAGTGGTTCTTAACCTGGGTTCTATCGAACCCTAGGGGTTCGATGAGTCGGTCTCAGGGGTTCGGAGAAACCTCTGCCGCGGAGGCCAGGATAAAGTAATACCGTAATTTGTTGTGAGTTCATGCACTTTGTTGGTTTTGTTTTTTGAGCAAGGTGATGTTCATGCACGGCTCACTTTGTGCACCAGTAAAAAAACATATACCTATGTCTTGAATTTGGAAAAAAAATCATATTTTATTTATCACTAAAGAAGGGTTCAGTGAATGCGCATATGAAACTGGTGGGTTCGGTACCTCAAAAAAGGTTAAGAACCACTGGCTTAAAGGAAGAAAAAGTCTACTCGACAAGTTTCACGTTCATCTGGGACACACTTATGATCTATCACATGCAACAAATTGATAAATAAGGTATCGCTGCTGCATGACCAAACCATGTCATTCCTAAATGAGCAGCATCTTCTCAGGGAGCAAAACAATAAAGCTAAATTCCGGGATAAGGAACAATCCCAATGATCAGTAGAAGCTTATAGTTAAGTAGCGTATAATACAGTATACACCTGACTTATGAACTTCACATATAAACTGTTTTTCAATTTATTCCTGACAAGGGAAATGTTAGGGGTATTTAGCATATGGTACATTTAGATTTCTTTACAACATTTTAGTAAGCATGAAATTTTATTTCAAATATGTGCTTATGTAGAGTTGCTAGACATAATATAGGATGCCCAAGTAAATTTGAATTTTGGATATAAATGTCTAGTGTAAGTATTCCCAAATATCGCATGGGACATACTTATACTAAAAAATAATTCTTTGTTTATATAGATTCAAATTTGACATCCTGTATTTTCATGTGCTGATTTTGGCAAGGTTACCTATTTCAAACCACTTCTTTTGATTTAATTAAGAAAAAATAAATACCCTGAATGGGGGGAGGGTAAATGTGAATACCCGCTGGAGTTAAAGAAGTTAAGCCATACAGGCTTAAGTGAAATGAACAAAAGTAAGAGGATGGTTATCTGGTTTTAGAACCACAGTCCCAGGTCAGTGAATGAGAAGAGAGTTTAGGCAAGGGACAGAAGGCCAGGAAGGAAATGCTATAACAAAATTCAGAACCAGAACATCACTTCCCCTGGAGAAACCAAAAAAGGAAAAAATATCTACAACTACATACACAAAGTAACAAAATACATATTTCTGCAGTGTAAGAATGTGGACAGTTCTTTTTAAAACAAAACAACTCCCTCCTCTTAGTCACCAGGGCTGCTCATAACGAATGGTATTCAGTATGATAAAGCATTTGCACATGGACGGCTCAGGCTCAATTTAAGTCAGTGAGCAAAGGTCATTCAAAAATCCGCCTTCTCATTAACCCAGCCAGCAGCCCAGGAGCAATGGCCCCATATTACAACCTCCCACCAAACCCTTAGGTCGCCTACCTTCTTGACTCTAGTTCTATAATCAGCTCAAGGAGTTAGGATTCTCCTTTAATAGCAGGGAAATGTGTCCTGACCCTCAGACCACCTAAGATGGCCCACAACAATGCAGATAAAAGGGTGCTGTCAGTCGACATAGTTCCCACTGCTCCTGCACCATCTTTTAAGGACAGGCCAGAGCAGTCCCCAGAACACTCCACAGAACACGCTGAAGGCTAACCCCGGCAACAGACCCCATCTCCAGGACTCATTTATCTGGCTCACGTTCGCTGAAGAACCACTGAGTGGCCCGTGAATCCCCTTTCCAGACTTTCAGTAGCCCTGTCACATGGAGCATCAAGCTCACGGAAGAAAGGCTAATGGTCCTGAACCCCAGCCTGTTAACCAAGGCTCTAAGTGCTCATTAGACACTGCTGAGTAAATCACAATCCTAGGCAACACGAGGAAAACCGTGGGCAGGCAGAAATAAATCCTCCTATCTGAGTTCTCAATCGTGGCTGCAGCTAACCCAGCCCTCACTGCTAGCTTTCTAACAAGCCTTCTCTGACCATAAATGAATGGCATATATTGTGACAGGAAGACTGAAAAGGCCGAAGTAGATACCAGAACCTCAATCTCGCCTCGTTTTCTTAAACTAAAGATGTTCCAGCTCTTGTTATGTGAAAGGGCTTGCTCTACAATTTATTATTCCAACAAGCACATCCAACAGCACAATGAATTCAAAGTTAACAGACCAAGCCCTACTGAAAATACAAAAAGAATAAGATGGCCCCCTGCTATCACAACTATTATAACCCAGCTGGGAGATAAGATTCTTAAACAAATACCTAGTACAAGGCCGGTGGCCACGTGCTCTTAGAGCAGGAAGAGTATATTCCAGTAGGGAATCATGAAGGGTTTCCTGGAAGAGGCATCTGAGGACTGAGCTACAGCAGGGCAGGAGTTTGAAAGGCAGCTATGGGAGAATGAAGAATATAAAATAGGTATGTATAAGGGAAAGTCAGTAAAAAGATAGGCCTGGGTGTTCAGACAGAGAAGGGGCTGATTAATCACCAGCCCTAAGAAGTTTAGATTTCATCTGTTAGGCAACAGGGAGCCATGGAAGGCCTTTGAACAGTATACTGAAATAAGCAGATGGACAGAGGAGTACAGGAAGGTCTGAGGGAAAGAGAGAGCATACCCACAGGACCAATTAGAGGCTGCTGAGACCGCACAAGGGACATGGAATAAGGATCTGAACAAAGCAGGTAGCAAAACAAGTGAAAAGGAAACGAATATCAAAAGACAAGAGACAGAACTCACAAGAGGTAAAGAAAGGGAGAAGGCTACAAACACTGAAGAGTATTTTTTAGCGGGAAAGACACAAAAATACATATAGGAGCCATTATTGAAAAGTAAAGATGAAAAAGAGTTGAAGAGAAGGTACATTTTTATCTTAGACACACTGACGTTCTAGTGAAATACCCAGGGATCTGTGCAATAGGAAAGGAAACTTGTAAACATTGGGATTCTACAGCATTTTGATAATAAATGACATGCATTGACGAAGGCTGAGAATAAGAAGAGTCAGCAAAGGAGGACGGGGAGTGAAGTGTGCGCAGGGCGGGGTGAGACAAGGAGATGAGACCAGGAGAGAAACGGCCTTGGCACAAGACACGGACAAAGAAAAGGAAAAATGTGATGTCACAGAAGCCACAGCAAAGGAAACATTTCAAGGAGAGCAGCACTAACTAACTCCTGTCAAACATTTCAGAGACTTTTGGTAGCAAGGGAAGAGAAATGAGAAAGGGTCCTTGAACAAGAAGATTAGAAGGTCTCAAGTGAGATTTCATCCACACTGACATCAATGCCCCCCAACACCGAGAGCCCTCTGCATTCGAAACACCTGTAAGAAATTCCACACAGCGCAGAGATTACAACATCAGAAACCTTACACTGACTCAGGACACACCGGACATTGGTCTGGGAACCAGCTAAAAATATGCATGTTAGCCATGAGTGCCAAAGAGCATGTGCACGGCCCAGGCCCAAAGACCATCCCCACCAAGGGCGTCCCACAGAAGCCCTTTCCCCCTCCCCAAATTGCCACTCCTCACTTGCTTTCTCCTCCATACAAGTCACAGTCATCAAGCAAAGCAGTGCAGAAAATAGCAAATCTACATACAAAATTCCCTTTAAAAAGAAAAAAGAAAGCCTAGCATCCTCTAATATTCCACACACAGCCATAAATCTTTCTGTTCGTTCATGTCTGACTGTGAATGAAAGAAAAAAAAAGAACAATTGAAGGCAGATATATGAACTTCCTACCCACCCTGTGGGATATTTGTAATACAGAGAGTAAAACTTACATAATGTGTGTGCAGAAGAGCAGATGGGTCTTCCAATAAATGAAATATGATCCTACACATTTTTTCCCCTCTCCAGTACACTTTTAATTCACGAGTCGCCTTGTCTCTTTCCAGGAATATTCTCTTTGTATGCTCAGCTCCCATCTATCTGGGTAGAGCATTACCATCATCACAAATCACGGCTTCAGTGCCAACCCAAAAGCATTATGCAATTTACTGCATGGCACCTGGCATTAATGCTCCTGTTATCTGATTCTAGCACTCATTATTTCAAATATTTTAGATAAAGTATGTTTTCCCTCTCAGTATACAGAATGATAAATGGCTTGCAAATAAATGTGAGCATCTCCGCTTAGTATGCAAGGAGTAAACAATGAGCCTGCTGGGCGGCCCCTTTTATAGCGTGAATCGTGAAGAGACTGCTCTGCAAACAGCACGGCTGCAAGATGACATCTGTGTGCTCATTAATGCATCATTTCCTCTGCACAGAAGCCCTACAACTGAAATTTCATTCTAATCTTTCATTGAGCAAAATTGCTTTCAGATGAGGAATTAAGGCGAGGGACCACACCCCAGCGCAGGGCCGCCGGGGAGAGCTGCGTCTCCCCTCTCCAGGGCGGAGGAAAACAGGGACAGAAAATCGGACTGGGGCTGGATTTGCCCTCACTTGGCAGCACCGTGGAACACAAACAAAAATTAGGAAACAATTTGCTATATTACAGTTACTTCCTAAATGAAGTGAATGTGGGAGTATTTGAATTTAAAACCCCACAGTAATCTACCCAGTGTTGGAACAAAGTATGGATTAACAGAGGCAAGGCACCCATTTGACATGCTCTGAACCTGGCTTTTGCAGGCAGAGAAGCGTGTTTGGGTTTAAAACTAGAATGCCTAGTAGGGGCTGGAATTTGTTTGACTCCGGACTAAGTACCTGCCCGCCCTCAGCCCAGGTACTACTTCTTGATGTCAGAACCACTGCCAAAGCAGCAGGCAGTCAGAGAGAGGACCCCGGACTGCAGGGCTGAGGGACCTGCAGACTCCTGAGCCCCAAACACAATGCAGAGGGCCTTGTGGGTCAGCTTCTCCCGGGAGGCTGCTGCACTTAATGGGGCTAGGGTGCTCCTGCTTGCTCTGTGGCTGCGTTTCAGTGCCCCCACAATGCACTTGGGCTTGCTAGCGTGGAGGGCCACGCGCATGGATCCTCAGCACTGCAACACTACCTACTCAACCCAGACACAGCAAGCTCCACCGCGCGGCACAACCTCCTTCTAGATCTTTTTTTAGAGTCATGCAAATAAAAACGCAAAAATTCAGAATAATTACTGAGGATATAATTTTTGTCAATGGATCTTAAGCTTTTAGGGAATCATAAAACTCTGAGAATATGAGAATCTGATGGACACAATAGAGCCTTAGAAAAATGAATAGTTTCTGACCTTTAGAGACCCCAAAGTCAACCTATGGCTTATACAGCATATGAATACATACAACTGTTTATAATCATATATGCATGTATATGAAGGTGTATATATATGTGTACACACATTCACATATATACAGATATATACATTTGTATACACGGACATCCAGAAGCACCCCACCACTACACCTCTAGAGCTAAACTTGGGGGAGATTCAGGTGAATATACCTGGTAGGACTAGGTAGTCCCTGAACAGACTTCTGTCTCAGAAGTCCCTTCACTAATCCATCAGACAGCTTTCTGACTGAGGAGACATTTTTCCAAGCATCCTTTTAAGCTACTCAGCTTGGCAACACCAGAAAAATACGGCTATCCATTTAACACCAGGCTCCAGACTCTGCGCTCCTGATAATCTTAGAAAGAACCCTGCATCCTTTTCACATCTTTATAAAAAAAAAAAAAAAGTGCTCATAACTTAAGTGTCTATCAGGAGTGGACACAGTGCAGAGTAACTGATCACATGTCCCTGGAGCTCATCTCCAGTGGCCTGGATCTGCCAGCCCTTCTCCCAGTGCTCTCTCAGCTCTCTTCTAGAAAGAAAAATAAGTCGTATAATTTATCTCTAATCTACTTTGAAGACACAGCATCCTTCTAAAGAACTGTGTAAGGGGAAACTTCTGACTCTAAAATAAGCAAAAGGGAGCACTGGACCTCCTTTCAGGAGCCACTGGGGAGCCTGTCATCACGCAGGGACAAGTGCCCCATCTCTGCCCGAACTGTTTCACATCGCTACAGACTGTTTATAGATAGGCAACCATGTCCTTCCCCTGAAAAAGTCAGCTTTGTGTTCATTTTACGTTCATTCTTTTCAACATGTCTTTACTCCACAGAACTTGGTGACTTCTCCTTTGAACTTGAAGTAGCATATGCCTAGTTAGTTCCCTCATTTAATAAGTTAAATACATTCTTTGACATGTACATTTAATATTGCCTTTTATTTTATTTTTCAAATTATTCTTTTAAGTATTAGGAGTGATATAACTTGAGCCCAAGAAAGACTATGAATTCTCTAGGACTCTGAATTCTAAAGAACCTTTTTTTTAATCAAAACTATAAGCATAAGGAGGGACCAGGACTTGAAGATGAAAAGTGAGGTAAGAAAATGAAAATGTCCTTTCCAAAGCACACCACAGTTAATGTTCACTACAGGAGCCCCCAAATGAGTTTTCCCAAAGGTCTTTTTAAAATGTGTCCTCTGTTAAATTGAGAGCCATATGAGACTAAGTAAAAGACTTGGTCACATGGCAAACGATGCAAGAAGGGAGATTCACGCCCCACTTAATAGCACACGGCAAACCAGCTCTGTCTCTAGAAGTCTAAACAAGCTGTCCAGCCAGCTTCCAAGACGAGGAAAGCCAGAGAGACTGGCACACTGGTCTCTCCTCCCGTGGGTCTCCTCAGCAGGTGAGGAGGCCACAGGCCAGCACCAGCAATTCTAAGAGACTCCAAGGAAAGCTTTCAGAAGTGTTAAGAAATAATCATTTATCTGAATTAACATTCCACTCTAGATGAGGTAATTAATTAGGCAAAAGAAAACAATCCCTAGTACTTTGCTCTGATAATTAACAAACATTAAATCTGCCATTGGTAATTTACTACACTGGGAACAGAAAATTTCAATTGTTCAACCTCAACCTGCAAGGCTTTTATCTTCTTGCAAGCTCTTTTCAATAATCCTTTATCAGCTGACATTAAGGAAAGTACAAAAGCAGTGGGGCACTGCTCAAGATGCTTACTTAACCTTTATAACTGCGTGATGGTACAATGTGTGCATTTTTCAAAGTGACAGGCTGCTTGATAGGGAACATCCGCAGACAAGGGGAAGGAGCCCCGCGTCTGTCCAAAAAAAGAGAACAGCACCCTCCCTGTTTTCCCAACCCTGTTGCTGCGCACTCCTGTCATTCTGCATTAATCCCTGTACCAGGAGCCAGCCCAAATCCATTTACCAGGTCCTCCAAGCATTGCTTTCAGACTACGGGAAAGCCCTGAAGGGGGGAAAGCGGCAGCCTTACTTCCCACCCCCTCCTACAAATCAAAGGGAAGGACATATTGAATTCTGCTTTTTTAGTAACTTGAAGCCATGCATAAAAATCTGCTTAACAGCTTCAGCCTGGGAACCAGCTATTTTTTTTTTTTCTTTTTTACTGCATTGCCTGTGAGGTAGGTTTTGTTTTGGGTGTTGCCTTAGTTATATTTTCAGTGAGTCAATCTCACGGGGGTTTTGAGTGCTATGCCCATTACAATGAAATATGGACCTTTTGATTTCATAAAGTCATGAAATGAAAAACTTCTTAAGTCCTTGCAGAGGAAAAGTGGCATCTGAATAGTTCATATCCTGGCAAGTGTCATGTGACGTAATAGGCTTGTGACTACAGCGGTTGACACTGCAAGAAACAGCACCCTCAGAACCCTCTGAGGAGGGACATCCTGGGGGAGCTGGCACCCGGCTCCCAGCGAGGCAACGGCATTGGGTGCTTACTTTAAAGAAATCCAATGTTCTGTTGGCTTTATGTGAGAAAAATTTAAGCACCAAATACTCTCGTGTTTGCGATACCTCCTTACAATGGAATCTAAAGCAGGAAACAGTGAGGAGGGGCGGTGTGGGGAGGAACGGGGCCAGTGACAGATGGACCAGCTCTGCAAGTAGCAGCGCCTTAGTTCTGTGGGAAACTGTGACTACAGTGAGTGCGCTGGAGGGGAGGGACTGATGGAAAGGTTACGAGGAATTCCTGGGGTGCTCTTGGTGGTAGTGACATGAAGGTATTATATATGCATAAAATCTTATCAAGCTACCCCTTAAGAATAGTGCATTGTATTATATGTTACCTCTCTAAAAATATAAATGTGATTCAGAAAAAGATTTTTTAAATCCCCAATTTAAATCAGGGTGCCCCTGCCTTACCGTTTCGATGTCATCGTGGTATAGCAGGAAGACCAGAGCAAGCATCAGGCTCTGGGCCTCAATGATTGCTGTTGGGTACATGCTTTGCTTTTCCCTATGTGCAGTCAGGTCATCATACTGAAAAGGAGATAGAAAGCCTGACACTATGAACCTGGATCCCCAAATAGGCAGTTGAATCTGCCATTAGCACTATTTGTTAGGCAGAAATAATGTCCTTTGAACTTTCTGAATTTAAACATCTCCTTGCTCCCCATTGGTCCCTGTTGCTTACACCTGTCCAATTCATTCACTTAAGCTACCTGTCTAACCCAAGCAAATGTGTTTATTAGGGAGCCTTGCCTTAGACCTTCAAAATAATTTCCAGCCCTAAAACTATAATTTAGAGTTCAGATACTCCACTGGGATTTTTTTAACTGGCTCTGAGAGGCTTAACAGAGTAGAAGAATTCAATGTTACTCTTAACATTTGAGCATGTATTGACATGGAATTATCTAGTAACAGCTATCCTGCACAATCCAGCTGGCTAGCTCTTGAAATCAACTAGCTGGTAAGAAACTGTTTAGCTGGCTAACCAGGCATGTTTACAGGTTCTTGTTCTCCTGAATCTACCAAGCAGAGATCCACACAAGATAAAGGTAAATACCTATTTTTAGATGAAGGTAACTAGAGTCAACAACCAAAAATAGATGAATATGGGTCTAAGTACAAGGACCTCTGCCAGTTACTAAGATACACGTCTCTCGTTTTATCTAAAATTCAGTCAGAGTCTCAGGTCAGTTTTCAGGGTGCACTAAAAGAGAATTATCATGAAAAACAGGATACATGGAAGGTAACAATTTTTAACTTAACAATGAACCTTAATATGACCATGACATAGAGCTCTCGTATCCCCTGTCTTTTCACCTCTACTAACTTTTTTATAGCTACTTGTTTTAAAAATATTTGTCTTGAAGACTTCTACTGAAAAGATTTTCCACTGAAATCTTTTTACACTCCCCTTTCTTCCTTTTGAAAGCAAGAAATCTTCAACTTTCATCCAGCAGTTGTGGCTTTTGCTTTGATATGGTAAATGTTGGCAATGACAGTCTTGATAAAGGTTTTCTGCTTCAATGAACACAATATTTAGAATGATGAAGATGCTATAAGCTTAAACCCTTTTTATCTAAAGTTTAATATAATAGTTCTATTGACTTGACAATTGCAGTGATTTCTGGGAAGGTAAGCAAAGCAGAAATAATTAGTACTACATGATGCCCAGTCCTACACATGGCACTGTCAGGACAGTAAGTCTAAGATTCAGTGTCTGGCCACAAGGGCTTAAAATAGGTACCAAGAGCAACTTCTCTTGATCTCAAAGAGTAAGACAGGACTAGTAACTACTCTGGGAAGTCTTATTTTTAGTCAAGGCTGCATCCCAGGTGTTCACTTTCTTTAGTGCTTACACTTCTCTTCCTCCTTCCCAAGGCAGAATTGCCTTGTGACCACCATCCCTCCTGTCAGCATCCAATCAGAGCCACATGGGAAGGGAGGAGACAGAAGGTACAACTCCACTCATTCAATTCTCAGCATAAAGGACCTAAGCAGGGGAGGCATTTGAAACTAATAACAGAAATAGTATTTAGGACTTAACCTTGGAATTAAATAAAGAGAAGAGACCTTAAAGGCCACCAAGTCAACCTCTCTTCATTGCACACTTGAGGAGGACCCACCAGAGGAAGTGACTATCTCAGAAGAAAAGGGAGTTTCAGCTTCAACTTAACTTGAAAAGCAATGCATAACCAAAAAAGTCAACTTTTACAATCTCACCACATATATACTTTCATACATGTGTTCTTACCACTGTTGTTACATGCACCCCACTGCCCTGACATCAGGAAACTATCCTCACAGCAGGAACACTCTGTGTTATATTCCCAGAAGTGGTGATAAATCTGTATGAACTAGCCATACCCTAGATCCTTGTTCTGGCCATATCTATGAGAAGGTTATGCTGGGGGTTGCGGGGAGAGGCTATAAATGGAGAACAGGGTATGACTCAGCAGACCCCACATCTCTAATACCTGTGATCATGACATCAAGAAAACGTTCAAGGTGCCATCAGACTGTCCATTAGGGCCTGGGGATGGCCAAACACTCCATCCTGAGCTCGCTGCAGTTAGCAGCTTCATTTCCCCTTCCTCAGAGAAAAAGAGAAAAATCCCTGAGCACATCAATGCCATTCACCACCCAAAAGAAACATTGTATCAGTGTCAGTAGTCTGAAGCTACACATTTAATTCCAGCCATTGAGAAACAACACCCCTTACATTGTTGTTATAGTGTAGACCAGTGTTTTCAACCATCTGCTGGCCAGTCCACAAGAAATGTCCTGCTGGCCCACGAAAGAGTTAACCACCCTGATGTATGAAGATTATAGACCCAGTGATCTTTTCTAATTCATTTACGCTCAGCTTGATTACTGCCTTAGTGGTCTCCGAAATAATTCTCTCATTTTCACTGGTCCCTAAGTGTAAAAAGGTTGAAAACCACTGGTGTAGACCACTTCTATGACTATCTTAAAAATCAAATTAATTTCAGCTATTACATTCTTTTACCTCAGAGGCTGTTAAGTAAACTTCTGTATAACTAACTAATGATCTCTATCTCTAGGACAATAAGTCAACAAAATTTCAAGCAATCATTAAGACCCTAGTTCCTTTCCTCCAAGTACTAGGTAAAAGCACCCTAGTTCCTTTCCTCCAAGTACTAGGTAAAAGCAATTATAGGCTGTCCTATTATCAACAAGAGACAACGTTCTGTCTTTTCCTTGGCTCAAATTGGGTTAGGCAGGCAGGTCTAGCACCAGACCTGTGAAAGTAAGTTAGACAACAAAGACAGCTCACTGTGATTGGGCTGTATCAGCAGGGCCCTCATTTGCACAACACCGTCAAAATGGGCAAATAAAAACCAACACAGAGTAATAATATCTCTTAGGGCTCGTTTCCAGGACTGCCTGCTTTGTTTTAATGCAGTGTGCAACAGCATGGATTTCATCAGACATTCTAAAGGGGCCGCGTAGCATGGGGAAGGAGAGGAAGAGCAGTGTCAGTTATGTCTGCATAGATGGCACAGGTCTGACTCTCAACAAACCCACCGCTCCAGAGTGCCGAGGGTCAAAGGAACAAAGCAAAGGACTTAAGGATTACAGTGCACACAGAGGGTCACTGAACTGATTTCACAGGAAAGAAGAAAAAGAAAAGAGGCAAGCTCACGCGCCCCTTCCTCTAGAGCTGTGGACGTCCTAGCGTTTTAAAGAGAAATTAATTGCAGGCCCTTGAAGAACAAACATGTAGGTGTTTTAAATGCTTGTTCGTCCATGTCCACATCCCGATCCATCAGCAGTCGGAGGCAGTAACCATCTAGGGAGCCTGTGGAAGATTCTGGGCTAGCACTCCCTCAGCTGAACCAACTGTATGTTCTGCAGAAACACGGGTTACAGCACACAGTGAGATTATATTTAGAAGACATTTTAATGTTCACAAAGCATTCCCATAAACATCATTTCATTGATTTCTTACATGGGTAAGTTTGATGTGACTCGTTTCCCAGTTGAGAACAGGCTGAGAGTAGTTAAGTGATATGTGCAAGGCCCTACAACTAGTTGGTATATCCAGCTGAGGTCTGTAGTGAGAGGAGGGAACTAGAAGATGAAGGCCAATCAGAACTGGAAACCCGAAGAGGTCGCAGGACGTCCTATACAATACAGAAAGGACTGACCAATGCAGAGGTAACCTACAGGGAATGGGACTACAGAAATAAAGCTTAGCAGTTAAGGTATTAATCTTTAATAACAAGGATGGAAAAAACCAGCTAGCAATGTACAGAGGACACAAGAAATGTATTATTACATTGTGCTTCTCAAAGCCCATCACCCAAGCCCCAAGCCTTGGAGATCACTTTCCCACTAGGACAGTGGTTCTTAACCTTTTTTGAGGTATTGAACCCACCAGTTTCATATGTGCATTCACCGAACCCTTCTTTAGTGATAAATAAAATATGATTTTTTTCCCCAAATTCAAGACATAGGTATATGTTTTTTTACTGGTGCATGAACATCACCTTGCTCAAAGAATAAAACTAACAAAGTGCATGAACTCACAACAAATTATGGTATTACTTTATTCTGGCCTCTGTGACAGAGGCTTCTCCGAACCCGAGACCGACTCATCGAACCCCTAGGGTTCGATAGAACCCAGGTTAGGAACCACTGCACTGGGGGGAGGGGAGGTCCAGGCTGCGGGAAGGAGTCCCAGGAGTGAGTGCTAGACAGGAGAGTCCAGTTTGCCCCTTAGGACTTTGGACTATTTCTGACATGCCCATTTTTTTAATGTTGGGGCTCACAGTATGAGGGACATCAAGAAAATGAAGCATATAAAATAGCAAAATATCTAAAATCAGGAAGTGATAAATGGCTCAAACAACCTAAAATGTAGGCAGGAAACAGAGAAATGTGATTTATGCCATTCATTCAGAAAAATCACTATGGAAAAGCTATCAACAAGCTAACTGTGTCTCAACCCAAAGGAATATATATATATATGAAAAACACCCCACAGTGAAATGAGCCCAACTAGGGTCCCCAGGACTCTCTATCCCTGAAGACCTGAAGCAGAAACTCGTTGACAAGCTCTTAACAATGAAAAAGCAAGAGTGTGGGAAGCCTATGTGAGGAACCCTCACAACCTCTCAGTTTCTTGTTAGTGAAAAATGAAGCCAAAAATTATCTATCTACCTGAAGCCATTCGCTACAAGTATGACAGTTACATGGACATGATCAATGTTTGAAGTCCAGCAAGCTAAGAAACAAAGTGACGTTTATTAATGAAACAATTCATAAACCTTCCCAGACTTGAACTAGGAAGAAACTATGTCACGTTTCTTATCTATAATACTGATTTGAGAAAACTAAAATCCTGGTGGAAGAACCCGGGGTACCTAGGAGAATAGGATGGATAAAGAAAATTGATACTGTTACTAATTATCACATCAGCTAGCAACAAAAGATACAATTAATATGGGTTCCAGTTGACATAATAAAAAGAGCCCCCCCACCCCCCCCACCCCCCCCACCCCCGGTATCAATTAGGAGGCGAGTGCTAGCCCTGCCTCTACCACAAAACAGCAGAGAAATCCCTTCACCTCTACAGGTTTCAGGTTCCTAATCTGTAAAATGAATGGGTTGGGCAAATGCCTTCTAACAGCCAATCCAAAAAAGAGGTCCTATAATTCCATAGCAGTAAAATAGAGTATGTTAAATTCACAACAGTAAGATCAGTACTTAGTTTTACCCATGAACTTTCAGCTATAATTTGTTTTTGAAGCCATCTTCTATTTTTGGAAGCTTTGTTTTATTCAGACTAGGTAGTATATCAGACTCACTGTCAGGTAATGTTCCTAACAGACACTTTTCTTTTCTCAGGATTCAGCTGTAGGGGTTGAGTAATTTGTTTCTACAGACCTTCTCCCACCTCAAAACAATCATGGACTTGAGAAGCAAATCCTTCATCTGTAGTCTCTATCTGCACTGAAAACTAAACTGTAGACACTGGTGTACCTAATTTGAGGAGAATCAATATCTTCTTAAAAATGAGACCAAACTCTCACAAAAACATATGCTTTCTAGATGACTACTCTTTCAAAATTAAAAAAATAACAACAATACAATCTTATCGATGACTGAAAAGATTCCTAGGGAAAATTTAACTAAGGTCCCCAAACAGTCACAAAAACAAAGAAATAAAAGAGTGTTACTGGAACCCCTGGCACCTAGCACAGTGATTATCACACAGTAGTAGCTCAGTAAATAATTGCTAAATGAATCACTCACTCTCCAACAGAGAACTGAGAAAAGTAACTACTTAATCTTTCAGAAACAAATTTAAAGTGACATTAACAACGAATCAATTGGGAGATACAGTCACTTGGTCATGTATTAAATTTTCCCAGAAACATCAAGAAACACAAAAACATGTCTGCAGATAACACCACTATGGCACTATAACAAAGTAACACTGAATAAAGTCTAATACCTTTTACGGAAACAAATATAAACAATAAAAATGCTTAAGAATTCTGGCCCTGGTCAGGTTGTTCAGTGGATAAAGCACTGGCGTGATGCAACAGAGGTCATGGGTTTGACCTCCGGCCAGGGCACATAGGAGAAGCAAATCAATGATTACCCAACTAAATGGAACAACTAAGTGAAATGAGTTGATGCTTCTCTGCTTCTATTGCTATTTCTCCCCCCACCCCACCCAACCTCTCCCTCTCTCTCAAATCAGTAGAAAAAAAAAGTTTTTGTTAATGTTTAAGTATTCTTACTAGGCCATAACCACCACTATAGAAAGCTCTAAAGAGTTCAGCTTGATGACGTACAAGAAAAGATACAGGGAAGTGGAATGCAGAGGTTAAGAACATGAGCTCTAAACTCCAGGGCCCATGTTCAAATTCTAGTTCTCCCATTTGCTAGCTAAGTGATCTCAGCAAATACTTGACTTCTCTAAGCATCTATTTCCTCAGCTGCAAAATAGGATAACAGCATTTAATAGAATAAATTTGGAGTATTAAAGACCGGCACTTAGTCAGTGCCGTGCAATTATAAGGATTGGCAGGCTCAACATAACAAAGGTGTCGATTTTCTCATAGTTTGTGTAAAGGTTTAACAGATTTCCTGTCAAAATCCCAGCAAGATTTCTGTATAGACAAGATTATTCAAAAATATATGCAGCAAGTAAAAAAAAAAAAAACTAGAATATCTAAAAACTATTTTGAAAAAGCATAAAGTACAAGGAATCACTCTATGCTATTACTTATTATATAGCTACAGTAATCAATACTGTAAGGTAATGGTGAAAGACAGACATACAGATCAGTGGAAGAGAATAAAGAACTGAAAACTGCCCAACACAAGTTTAGCCAACTAATGTATTTAACTGAAGTATTACTGGCATACAACATCCTATTACTTTCAGATGTACATCACAGTGATTCAATATTCATATACATTAACAAAATGATCACACCACAGTAAGTCTAGCTACCATCTATCACCATATAAAATTATTGTAATATTATTGGCTATATTCCCTATGCTATACACATTGAATCTATGCTATTTATAACTGGAAGTTTGCATCTCTTAAACCACTTTACCTAATTTTCTCGCCCTTCCCCAACTCTCCTCCATCTGGTAACAATCTGTTTCTCTCATGTATCTGTGAGTCTGATTATGTTTTGTTTTTAATTCGACATGTAAGTGAAATCATAAGGTATTCGATTTTCTGTTTGACTTATTTCACTTAGTATAAATACCCAAAAGTTTCATCCATCATATCTTTATTTTTAATGCCTGAGTAATATTCGTGTGTGTGTGTGTGTGTGTGTGTGTGTGTGTGTGTGTGTGTGTGTGTGTACATATCTCGGCTATTGTAAAGGGTGCACTAATCTCTTTGAGTTAGTGTTTTTGTTTTCCTCGGGTAAATAACTAAAAGTGAAATTACTGGCTCATATATTAGTTTGTTATTAATATTCTGTGAGAACTCTATACTTTTTTCCATAATGGCTGCACAATGAACCTCCATAATGTATGAGGTTCCCTTTACTCTACATCCTCACCAACCCTTGGTATATTTTTTTTTTGTCTTTTGGATAATAACCATCCTAACAGGTGTGAGGTGATAGCTCATTGTGGTTTAGGTTTGTTTTTCCCTGATGATTAGTGGTGCTGAGCATTTTTTCATGTGTCTACTGACCATCTGTATGTCTTCCGTGGTAAAATGTCTATTCAAGTCCTCTGCTCATTTTTTAATTGGTTGTTTATTTTAATCAGTTGTTTATTTTTTTATGTTAAGTTGTGTCAGTTCTCTATAAATTTTGAATATTAAGTCTTAATTGGTGTATGATTTGACAAGAGTGGCAAAAACAATTCAATGAATGAAGAAAAGCTTTTTAAACAAATAGTGCTGGAGCAACTAAATGTTCACAGACAAAATAAAAATCTAAACATTACATCATATATAAAAATGAACTTGAAATTATGTATTTAAATATAAAATGTAATACCATAAAATTTTGAGAACACATGAAAGCAAATATGCAGGGCCTTGGACTTGGTAAAGAATCCTTAGACATGACATCAAAAGCCTAACCCATTAAAAAATTTATTTTATCACAATTAAAAATTTTTGCTCTGGGCCCTGGCTGGTTGGCTCAGTGGTGGAGCGCTGGCCCGGCGTGTAGAAGTCCCGGGTTGGATCCTAGCCAGGGCACACAAGAGAAGTGCCCATCTGCTTCTCCACCCCTCCCTTCTCCTTTCTCTCTATTACTCTCTTCCCCTCCTGCAGCCTTGCCTCCATTGGAGCAAAGTTGGCCTGGGCGCTGAGGATGGCTCCATGGCCTCTGCCTCAGGCACTAGAATGGCTCTGGCTGCAACGGAACAACGCCCCAGATGGGCAGAGCATCACCCCCAGGGACATGCTGGGTGGATCCCCGAGTCAGGCACATGTGGGAGTCAGTCTGTCTGCCTCCCCACTTCTCACTTTGGAAAAATACAAAAATATAAATAATTTCCTTTTTTTTTTTTTTCTCTGCAAAGGACCTTGCTAAGAGAATGAAAAGAAAAGCTGCAAACTAAGAGAAAACATTTGTAAACCACAAACCTGTCAAAGTTCTCATATCTGGAATACACAAAAAACATTCAAAACTTCAATGGTAAAAAACAAATAATCCAAAGACACAGGCAAAAGACATGAATAGACATTTCACCAAAGAGAATATACAAATGGCAAATAAGGACATAAAAAGACATTTAACATTACTAGCCACTAGAAAAGTACGAATTAACCATAATGAAATATCACTGTATATTTATTAGAACAGCTAATAAAATAGAGTGCCAATACCAAATCCTGGCAAGGATGCAGTTAAACTGATTTGTTCACACACTGCTGGTCAGAATGTACTATGGCACATAACTCTGGAAAAGGTGGGCCTTTCTTAAAAACTAAACACACCATATTACCTAGCAATTTCAATTCTGAGCATTTATCACAGAGGATCTTACATCCATACAAAAATATCTGTAAATGACTATTCCTAGGAGCTTTACTTATAATAGCCTCAAACTAGAAACAAAGCAGTCTCTTATAAGTGGATGATTAAACTAACTGTGGTACATCTATACCATGGAATACTATCTTAGCAATAAAAAAGAATGAACTATACAGTAGTACAAGGAACAACTCGGATGTGTATCCCAAGGGATTATGCTGAGTGAAAGGAAGAACAATCTCAAAAGGTCATGTACTGTATGATTTCATTTAGATAACATTGTTGAAATAACAACATTATGGAGATGAGAAAGCAGGGTTGTATCTGCCAGGAAACTGTCGGGAAATGGAGGGGCAAGGATGGGTGTTACCTACAAGGAGTACCACCAGTAAGATCTTTGGGATGATGGAAGAGTTCTGCGTCTTGACTGCAGTCGTGGTTACACAAATCTGCACACTTATAGATAGACATAAAGCTGCGCACGCACACTGTACTGGGTGAGAGGTCCCCTGGATCTCTCTATACTATCTTTGCACACTAATAACAAAACATAAGGAAACATTCGAATAATCTATGCAACTTCTCAAAAGTCAGGAAACAAGTAGCCAAGAGCTCTTGAATCCTGGTTACCCGGCTCCCACAATTTTATGTTTACCAAAGCACTAACTCTGATGTCTTCCCTCTTACAACGATTCAATAAACAAAGCCAATGATATTGAAAAGGGGGTGGCGTGGGGAGTGTGCTTCAAATGTAAACATAAAAGTCACATAAAATAGGCTAACTCAATTTTGCAGACAATTGAACTCCAGTCATGCTGGATATATGGTTTACCTAATGCTCCTTCCCTAGACAGTATTAAGAAAAAACAGGAAGGAGGGGGGAATGGGGCTTGCATTTCACAGAATCCTTTGAAGTGGAAGGAAAATGTAATCCAATAAATACTGCTTGGGAGATACACGCAGAGTGGCGACCAATAAAGACAGGGTTTACCTGAGGGCACTGCATCTCAAATGGCTCTGGTTACAGGTGTCTCCCCCAGGTAGCAGGGGTGCCGCTGCACTTGGGAGGGCATGGGCGTCTGACAAACTGCTTCACCACCCCCTCCCTGCCTTTGTTTAGTCACAAGCCCTTAAAAGAGAACAAACATTTAATTCCCTTGTAAAACAGATGAATGCTTTATAATTTACTAGCAGCTGCTGGCAGCAACACGCTCTGCTCTCATATTCCTATTAAGCAAGCTGTGGCTGATTTATTAAAAGCTCGGATACATCAAAACAAATGACTGAGACATCATTATAGTACTATTTACAACCCCTTAATGGGGTTACGGGTAGGGACAAGGCAGTACAGACTGCAAACTGCTTCCCTTCTGTTAAAAAGGAGCTGTTTCCTGTGGATGGGAGCCACCATCCTCAGGTAAGACCCAGCCATGCATGGTGAGGAAGGGGTAGGAGCCCAGGCCTATGAGGGAACCAGGGCCACCTGTGGCTGACAGCAAACCATGGGATCCATGACAAGACTCTGACAGTCCCTAAAGGCTTATAGGACAAGGTACAGATGGCTGCTCTACCCTGTGCCTCAGTTTCTCTCTCTGTAGTATCAGAAACTTCCTCGCCTTCCCCCACTTCTAATCTTTAAAATCAATCTAGAAGGAGGAGCCAGGTCCTTGGAGGAGGTGGAGGTATGGAATTGGGAAGAGACTCACATGATACTGAGCAGGAGGAGGGCAAGGGCGAGGCTGACTTCAGACACTAGAGAAGACGTGTTAAGTCCAGAGCCACAGCTTCCCTTGCTCTGTCTTTGTCCTTAATGCTCGTGTGACTTTTGCTCAGCTGTCTATCTGTACCACCCTCCCCAAGCACGATCTAAACAAAGGTTTGATCCTAGTCTTTTATGCTTTTGTACTGAAGTAAGCTCACAGGTTCCCCCATTTGTAGGGACACCAGCCTTTTGAAAACAATAATCTGAAAGAGAGAAAAAGGTAGGTCACTGGAGTGGGGCAGAATGAGGAAGGCCAAGTGGACCCTCAGAGACGTACTGGTGCTGAGGCCCAAGATGGGCACTGCTCTAGAGGCTACAGTGGAGCCAAGTAGTTGCTATACTCTGAGATCATCAAGCTACAATGAAATGCCATCTCCACCATAACCGGCAAGGAATGACGAAACCTGGTGGGGTGCAGCTGTCACTACAGAGGCAGAACACCAGGTCTGGTGCCTTCCTGCTCCCCCAACACTCAGGCTGACACTTCATTGACTCAATCACTCATGAATTAAAGAAAAAATAATGAGTATACAAGGAACGGACAAATGAACTCTGAGTACTTTATAACTTTTTCATCTCTACATAGTACATTTCAATAAGCCCATCTGAATGATAAGACAGGTAATAGTATTGTAAAGCAACTAGATGGGGGAGAGGGAAGAAATTAGAGGGTGTAAGAGAAATACAAATGCCGAAGTTTCACTGCAAGGTTAAGAACTTGAACTCTGCCACCCAATTGCCTGGATACTAATCCTGCGCCAATCACTAGCTAATTATAAGATGTTGCTCAAATTACTTAGCCTTTCTGCCCTATGGTCTCCTCATCTGTAAAATGGGACTGTATAAACCCTAGATCAGAAAGATCAGAAAACCACTGTGGGGATTAAATGAAACAATACCTGCAAAGTGCTCACAGTAAGGGCTCAAAAAACATTAATATTTATTATGGTTATCATGGATTCTGGGCCCCCTGCCAGTTACAAAATCAAGGAAGAAAGATGACAAAAGGAAGAAAATGACAAGAGAAGTCCACTGCCCCCATTCTCTGCAAAGTCACCTTCCAAATACCATTCTAAGACATTTCAGCTGACTTAGACGTTTGCAGCTGACTGAAAACCCAATAAAGCCAGAGCGTAATGAGATTGTCAAAAAGCCCAATGTGATCTTGGCTTGCATTAAGAGAATCCCAAGGTCCAGAATAATCATAGCATGGTCAACTATGTTTTTCCTCTGCACTCTCAGACCACACCTGACAGTGGCAAAGTCTGTGAATAACAATATGCCTGAAAGCAATTCATAGGCAGAACATATTAACAAAGGCCAGTGACCAAAGAAAAAAATCAATCACAAACTAGAAAGAAATCATAAAACTTGAGAGAAGGGAGGGAAGTGGTCATTTGGTCTAAACCCTCATTTCAGCAAGAGGCAACAGAGACCAAGAATAGTGAGGCTTCTTACCATGGGCCTCTTTAAAACAGGAATTGTATGTCATTTATTTTTATCTCGAGTGTCTGCCTAGAACTGAACTGCCCACAGTCAGCGCCAGAATAGAGCCACAACCCCGGCCTCCGCCACCGCAGTACTTGTGCCAACTACAGCAGCACTGCCTCCAACCGACCCACACTGGTAGAAACGAAGGAGGAGGAGCAACCACGGGGGGGGGGGGGTCTGGGTGAGCTCAGCTCCCCTCCAGTCTGTCCAGGGTCAGCACTGGTCCATCCAAGGCAGTGCTAGCTCACCAGCACAACTTCAGAGAACTGGAGGCTCTCTTCATTTGCAAACACTCCTCCCTGCTGTGATCTAAGAGTGGGCCACAATGATCAACTTTTCTTTTTCAAGCTGCTTCTGATTCATGTCAGTGTGGGAGCACTCAACACCCAAGAAGAACAAGTCTCCGCGTGTCTTTGCTTCCTATTCAGAAGCTCACACAAGAGTATCAGTGTGGCAGACAACACCCCTCCCTTCTTCTTTGCTAATAATAATAGGACCTGAGTTTAAGGGGGAGCAATGTGCCCAGGGAATCAAGAATGAGTGCTCTCAGTCAATCATGGTCATCCTGATAGTCTCCTTACAAGTTATTAGAGACTGTGAATGGGGGTTGGTAATATGACCCAAGTCGGATCCAGGAGCCATAAGGGCAAGTCTTTGTGCTGGCTTTTGAGGAAAATCTCCCTTCCTGTAATAAGGCAAGTACATATATACCAGGAAGATTCTTTTGCCCCTGCATCCTTCCTTCTTGTTTTAATGCTATGAAGACATTATTCTTGGAACTAGGGTATCCGTCTTATACCCATAAGGTCAAAAGCCTAAGGATGAAATCCAACACACTGTTAACAGCAGAGGGAAATGAAAAATGAACAGAGCTTGGATCTTGGATCTTTGGAGTCTCTGACTCAACCCTGGAGACCTCCTGTTCCTTACTCTTTGCCAAGACACTGTTAACTGGGGTTCCCCTTAATGACAACCGAAAGCATCCTGTTTATGTCCACTTCCACAATCCTAATATATTCATTTCACAGGATAAAAAAAAAAAAATGCTTTTCTTTCTAATTTACATATCTCTACAAGCCTGAGTGAGGTCATACACACAGACACGATGTTAGGTAATGTATAACATACGCCAGGTCAAATGGAAGAGTATTGAAGAACCTAGAACCCCCAAATGCCAGGGCTAAGATCTGCCCGCAAGACTAAAGCAATTTGAACTTTCCAGCATGCGCTAACAAACAACAGATCTGGAGGGCTGAGGTCCCAGGGGTACAGCTTGTGTTCTTGAAAACCCCCGAGTGTTTCACTTAGTCAAATATTATGCTTCTGCTTCTTAAATATTTCCATTTAAATGTAGATTTTGACCTTCTCCCCAATGAAATATTAATATGAGTATAAAATATATATAACTCATCCTCTGAGAGAGGGTCTCTTCCCAGTGTCTGTCACGTTTCCTCTCTGCCGCCTTGGGATGGCTTCTGAAAACCATGACAGCTTTATCTGCAGAACCCATCTCTGCCAAATGCCTCGCTGAATGAGTGAGCTGCAAGACCACCACATCCTTCCCAGATGTATTTTGGGTTTGTTGTGTCTGTTTCATTTTCTTTTATTCAGTTATCGGTAAGACTGGTTTTCTTACAGCAACGGTCATTAATGGGCTGGGTGGACAAAATGAAAACTGTCTCCAGCAATACAAGCCAAAGGAAAGGGTAATTGAATTTGAAATATCTCCTTCCCTAAACAAGTAGCCTATATTAAGATGAACTAGGTTTTCTATTTCTTTCTAGTAACTGCAGCCCATTAAGTAGCATGGAGGGCTTTTTCTTTTTAACATCACAAATTGTGCCATTTATTCAGTTTTGTATCTTTACGATTCAATCAGCCAAACGATGACTAGCAGATCAAGTAGAGCTACAGAGATCGACTAATATGTGAATTTTTTCCCTTTTTATTTCTTCATGCTAAGTCGCATCTAACAAAAAGATGCTATTTAACCAACTACTTCCAAAGCCAAACTGTCTCTAGTGATAAGCCCCAATGTAGAAAAGAAGATGGTATTCAGGAGCTGAAATATCTACGTTCCAATCTTATGACTCTGTTAGCTGTCCACCTATGTTCAAATTACTTCAAATCTCTGATCTCAGTTTCCTTATCTTTAAAATGGACACAGGTGTTTAGCTTGCAGTTTTGCTGCACAGATTATCATTTGAACTGAGCCATCCAAAGGTTCCCACACTGATAAATGAAACATCTTGGAACTATCCTCTGAGGAAACCAAACATATTAACATTCCATCTGTTACTCTGCAATTAGGTCAGCGACAAACACCACAGACGCTGCTGCGTCCTGTCTCCATCCACTCCACACTTGCACTCATTCAACAGATGCTTATTGCAGACCTACTAGGCACTGTATCAAGCACACAGCATTAAACAATACAAATATGCTTCCTGCCCTCGTGGGATTTATGATCTCTAGGAGACTTCCTCAATCTTGACCTCTTGTACACACCTGCTGTTCAGAACGCTGCCCTGGGAACAAGCCTCTATGAAACCCCACTCCAGACTCTCACTACTCTCCACTCCATCACAAACACCCTCCCACCACTTCTGTGCCTGAAGAGACCCATTTTATCTGGTTCACCCCTTAACACTTCCATCTCACACTTCTTCACTAACCCACAAACTATTCACTATCCACCTCTTGCAGATTCATTGGAAGATTTGAAGTCCAAGAGTGTCACTCAAAACACGCCTTTTCCAGGCCTGTGATCTACCCATTAAATCACAACCTCATCTTACCCCAGACTGAAGCCTAGAGTCGCTTGTCACTGGGTGTGACAAGGGTACCAAATGCAGCCCTTTCCCAGACACTGCCTGGACACCATCCTGACCCCACCTGGTATATTCTCCATTATCAGCATCTATATAGAGCAACATTAGCGTCAGGCCTCCACGCTACCCTAGGGACCAACTCTGAGCAAACCTCACTATTATGCCTAGCTATTAGTGAAGTTTTTTACCTCTAAAGTCCTGAGCTGGACAGGCAGTCAACAGAGGGCCAGCACTAGGTATGTGCTGTCCTTTATCTATTTTTGGTGATGCTACCACCACACTTTTGAGGCAAAACTAATCCACATGACCACAAGCACAAAAACTTAACTTTAGGGTCAGTGATTTAGGGTATAGAAAATAGATCCAACACGGCCACATAGCTAAAATAAGGAATACTCACTGGCATTACCAGTGGTTTGGGGCTGGAGAGTATGATCAAACTCAACTACTTTGAAACTCTCCTTATGAAATCTCCAACAGCATCCTAGGCCACAGAGAGAGGCAAAAAGCATTCCACACCTTCTTGTCACACACTGCTGTGGTCAAAAGTGAGATACCCATTTTAATCATTGCTGTATAACATCACAATGACCTCAGAAAACTTAGGGTGTTTCTAAATACTGACTCATTTTAAAGCCCTAAAGAAAATTCTTATAGACAATGTTCTGAACAATGACAGGCTCACAGTGTTAGAAGACCTCTCCTCTGGAGAGGACCAAACTAACTAGGACATGTTCATCTGGGTACATGTTGGTTACACATAACAAGCATTTCGTTCCTTCTTTGCACACTTTTCTTTAAACACACTAAACTGCTCTCCCTATCAAAGCATAACATGGAAATTCCAACAGATTTCTAAATAAGGTCATCTTAAACACCACCAGGGTTTTTAGATAAGAAATTCTAGATAAGGCATCAAACAGGAATGTATGAATGTGCTAGAAACCTCAGAAATTGAGCCAAGCGGTCATCCAGAACTTTGAGAACTAGTCACACTGTTTTCGCTGCTGAATCAATAATGTTAAATTGAGGTACTGAGCTTCAGAGTCCCCACCAGAAAAACCCCTAACGTTTATTGAACATTTAGTTTATGTTAGTCACTTATACTACACACTATAGCAATGTGTTTTATATGCTGATTATGCCACTTAAGCTAAACAAACATTGTGGTGGTATTATTATTATTATTCCCAATTTACAGTAATAGACCCTGAGAAACATAAAATAAGAAATTTACTCCAGGCTAATACCATTTGTAAATGACAATGTTAACATTTAAATCCAGGCAGCCTGTTTCTGTTGTTTGAGAAAATTTTCAAATATATTAAAAAGTAGGAAACATATATTCATATGCATATTATTTAGATTCAAAATTGTTAACATTTTGCCAAATTTACTTACTCCACACACTTATTTTTGTTTTATGTAAACATGTAAAAGCAATTTTGCAGATATTCTGATAATTTCATGGTGAAAACTTAACATGTCCTAAGAACATAGGCATTATCCTAAAAAGACCAAAATACCATTATCACACCTGGTACTTGAGCAATAAATTCCTAATGTGCTCTGATAGCTACTCCATATTCAAATTTCCACAACTGCCCCAAAATATCTTCTATAGAAAATATTATTTGAAAGACAGATCCAATCAATATTTATGTTACTAGATTTGGCTGAGCCCTGGCCAACTGGCTTAGCAGTAAAGCATTGGCCTAGCGTGTGGAAGTCCTAGGTTTGATTCCTCGTCAGGGCACACAGGAGAAGCAACCATCTACTTCTCCACCCCCCCCCATCTCTTTCTCTCTCTCTTTCTCTCTCTTCCTCTCCAGCAGCCATGATCCCAGGCACTAAGAATGGCTCCATGGCCTTGCTCAGGTGCTAAAATAGCATAGCTGCTAAACAACGGAGCAGTGGCCCAGACAGGCAGAGTACAGCCTGGTAGGGTGCTTGCCGGTTGGATCCTGGTTGGGGCACATGTAGGTCTGTCTCTACCTCCCTGCCTCGCACTTAATTAAAAAAAAATTTTTGTTGTTGTTTCCTCAGTTTCTTGTAATGCAGAATAATGCCAACCAGCAATTAGTTGGGGTTTTTATGTTTGTTTTTTTTTTGCATGACAGTGACTTTTTGAAGAGATCAAACAGACCAGTTATCCTAAAAATCTCCCATAGCTTTTATCTGCCTGTTTCCCCCTAGTGTGTATTAATCTGTCGTTCTAGCCCGTGTTTTCTGTAAACCTGAACTGGGTCACGTGAAACGTTTCTGGCAAAAGTGCTACAAGACGGTGCTGCGTATTCCATGATACATGACGTAAGGAGGCTCATAGTGTCAGGCTATCTATCCTGCCATTCCTGATGCTGAGTTTGACCACTCAGTTTAGGAGGTGACCACTACTGTAAAAACACACTTTCACCCTTTGGCAGTGTTCTGTGTTATTCTTGGGTAACATAAGATTATTCTGTTCCCAACATTCCTTAGAACTAACCATGCTGCCTTCCATGAATGGCCCGTGCCTGAATCAAGTATTTCACTTTGGGTTGCAAATGCTGATATTCTAATTCTATGTTTTATCTGTTAGCACCCTTTCATAAGCAGAGATTTCCCTTACCAACCATAAAAGAACTACAGTCTCTCATATAAAGGAAAAGTAAATGCTTAATTATTTTTCTTTAATTTACAATATTTAGAAGGACGAGTTTGCATAACAGTCATTTCCAACAGTGCCAAGAATTTCTCTTTTGCTGTCTCATCACTATGGATTCATGAATTTTATTGGTTCAAAGTTTTAAATTCAATTGCATTCATTCTTTTAATGTCCAAATCTGTAATGTGACCAGTGGAAGCCGCATCAAGCTGTGGAGTCCAGTGTGCTGAACCACCACACTCGCTACACTGAGGAGAGCTCACACAAGAAAACTGCACAGAGTTGCTTCATCTTAGCATCCCGTGGGCTTCACAATGCTTCTCCTAGCGCAGCACCTAAACTCTGTGTTTCTATGAAGCACTTCCTCTACAGATATCAGACATTTTACATTAGTACTAAACAAATAAAACAGCTATTAATAAATGCAAGGCTTGACAGAATTTTAATTTTGTATCAGAGCTTAATCTAAACAGAAGCAATAGACACACTAACAACACATAATTTAACTCTGGGAAATGCCTTTGGAATACAAGGTTTCTTTATGTTTCCTCCACAGTCCTCCTTCAATTATCTACCTTCTCACTGACATACATATAATCAAAGTATACTATAGGGATCAACTAAAAACTAGCAACAACTGGGAATATTCAAGTGAGGGGGAAAAGGTGGCAGTACAGTAGTGGCTGTCAGAAACACAATCACTGGGCCACCCCCACAGTTTTGTGGGGTAGGGGGAATCTAAAACTCTGCTCTCCTAATGAACTTCCAGGTAATGCCAAAGCTTCTGATCCTGTGGTCACGCTCTGAGAACCACTGGCCCAGACTGACCCCTATTTATCTGCCGGTCCTCCCCTGGCCCCCACCAAATTCCTTGGGCTCATGTCTTCCACTCTCCTGCTTCCCTTCCTCCGCCTTCAAAAAATGACGCATGTACAAGTGGCTACTAGAACACTCGTGAGCCAGTAAGAAATAGGCCTGAGACCTTAAAGTGATTCTCCTGGCTTGATGCCTGCTTTTACTCAATACCCCAATGGTACTTTTCTCCCTGAACTACCTTTACAAAGGAAATAATTGTTTAATGTGGGGATGGGGGAGGGGGGTCCTAAAATTATTTTTCTTTTTTCTGTAACTTGCAAAAGAAATGTGAGCTTTTATTTTTGCCAAACTAGAATCTTAATAAACCAGATTTATTGAATTACTTGGCAACAGACAGAAATGAGGTCATATTATAGAAGACATCTAGGATAAAAGCATAATCAACATGTCTGACCTCTAAACCTATGTCTATATTCTAAAAAAGAAAGATTCAAAAAATTCAACCAATGTTTATTGAGCAACTGCTAAACAGTGCTCAGCACTGCAGACAAGCACAGAAGACAAGGTCACAGTGAGATGGAGCCAAAAGCAGCTAATGACAACACAAGTAATATTCAGAATAATAATCCTGGAGCACTATATGATGTCTGAGAAAAGAGATAGGCAGTGAAGGTCAGCGATCCACTCCCCAGCCCAGGGACCTTCAGCAGACGAGGGGGTCATTTCCCTCTTCAGACTCTCAGGAAGGTCCTTCCCCAGCACACACTGCCTCTGACGACGCCCAGTGACCCTACAAGCCTGCAATAATGCATCTACAAAAGCTCCAGAGTTTGCTAGAGAATGGGACAGATCTGACTGATCTGCCCATAAATCCCTGTTTTGGTTTTAATTGTGGCCAAAAAGACATCAATCTGAAAACATATATCCCTAACAAAGCCAGGGCTTTAAAATTAGGTCCCAGAGGGTTTCTTAGAAGCCACAGGATGGGATGAGTAAATGGAATACACGGTTATTGCCTCTCCCATCAGTGGGCTTTTGCTTTAATATCCCCATTTAAGGTAGGGTTCCAGAGCTAAAGGAATTTTATAAATCACTGATGTAGTTCAGCCATCAAAAAATAAGGTTCTAGTTCTGGACTATGTCTTCCAGCTCGGGCACAAGTCACACACAAGCTGCAGTGTAGTGACAGAAAACCAGACAGACTGCCTCTGTGCAGATCCCAACTCTACCACCTGCCAGCTGTGTGACGTGGGCAAACGAGTAAGCCTCTCTGTGCCTTAGTGTCCTCTGTAAAATGAAAGTAACAATAATAGCTGCCTCATAAAGTCACAGAAAGGATCAAATACGGTAACACATAAAGTACCTTGGGCAGGGTCTGACTTATTAACACATTAGTGCCCATCACTGCTATCTTCCTCTTATTCTTCTTCTTCATCATCATCATCCCTTTAGAACAGTAGCTTTACTTATAAAAATAAATAGATAATCTCTAGGAATTGTCCTAAATTACTCAAACTTCATGTAAATCCCGCATGCTGGCCACCCAGCTTTGTCAAACGTACAAATTACGAAAGCTTGAATTAGAGTATCAGACCATATATACATACTCTCAGTTGTCACATACTGGCTCCCATTTCAGTATTTATCCATGTCCACAAGCTTCGTAAAACAAGGTAATCTATATACCACAGGACAGGAAAAGAGGAAATGTAGCCCAGGGCTCCAGCTGCAGTCAGAGACTATCTGAGCCCCCTGCTAAATAAAGTTCCTCATCACACATAGCATAAGAGAAGTTACACATCCCAGAGAGGCTGATTTGCAAGTTTCTATTTTATGCCAGATTTAACCAGTCGGAAGTTAAATGGAAAACATGTGTAGTATTAATAAAAGGCTCAGTGTCACTTTATTTCTTATGCTAAAGCACAATCGATGATTCCAGAGAGAGCTAAGAGCTTTTAAAATACACCATGTGGTCCCTTAACAAACATGATGCCTCCTGATGAATACTTCACTGCTGGTGTCCGTGGCAAATAAGCAAGAACATACAGCAAATTGCTGCATGCAATAAGCAAGCCCCCATTTCCCTCTCTGACACAAATGGCTCTGCAGTGACTCATGGCATGACCAGGAGGCAGGGAAGAGGGGCAGGCAATTGCAGGCTCCTCTCAGTGGGGTACTTAGGGAGATAATGAAGCAGGAAGCAGCTGGAATCATCTTGGACCTCCAGAGCAGCAAAAGAGAACAAAAGGTAACCAGGAGAGAGACATCTAGATTCAAAACCTAGCCCTACCTGGTGCTAGCTAGCTAACCTTGGACAAATTAACCTCAATGAGCATCTGCAAATACAGAAAAGTGGACCTCCCCACAGTTGTTGAAAGGAGCCATGGACAAGTGATACGGACAGCTGTCACTACTGAAAGCTTCTCAATTACCAGGTCTGTCACACTATCTACGTGTATTGTCTCATAACAACTTGTGTACCTAGATTACTATTATTATCCCCATTTTCAGATGGAAAAGAACAACAACCAAAAAACTGAGCCCTGTTAATCCTCTTAGCCATCATCCCAGACCAGGGGCTGATCCTGCGCTCTCTATTTCATGAAGTCATTCTTACAAATCCTAAGCACAGTCACGGTCTCTTACAGGAGCATCTCACAGCATCCCCTATTAGAGCAGTT
This sequence comes from Rhynchonycteris naso, assembly GCA_037038555.1. Lineage (NCBI taxonomy): Eukaryota > Metazoa > Chordata > Mammalia > Chiroptera > Emballonuridae > Rhynchonycteris > Rhynchonycteris naso. The sequence goes on along the minus strand of CM073000.1, from coordinate 181,142,738 downwards.
ATCAATCAACACAACAGCAGTGACACCTAGCATTTACAGTACTGTACAGTAATCATTGTAAACCATAGCTATCATCCTAACATTGCTGTCCACCCTCACTGCAAGGCACACCATAGTGCTTAATACTTCTTTTCAGAAATGAGTGAATGTTAGTATCACTGTTATTGTTAATTTTTTTATTTGGTTTTTTTTCTAGGACTGCAAGTATTTGGACTCATTGAAACAGAACTCATGTATGCAGAAAGTGAATGCAGGTTTCTGAGCACCTGTGGCAAAGCTCTTTGTCATTGCCCCTAAGGAGCTTAGTCTGGTAATTTACTCCTCAATAGGTATGAACTGGAGTGATTTAAACACACAAGAATCCACCTTATCCAAACATTAAATTACAGGCTTTCAAATGGGATGCAAAAGAGGGGAAAATAAATTACCACAAAAGGAATTACCACAGATTACTTTTACAATGAATGTTCCTAAATCCAGTTTAAATAAATCAATTTACATAAATTCTCTAGAATGCATCATCTGTGTCTACTGCATACATTGAAAACTATTCTGTATTTTGCAACACATCCGTGTACTACTTTCTGTGAATTTATCCATAGCTGACTGCTTCAGAGACGTGGTCAGGGGATTCTCCAAACGCACAAGGCAGAGAGAGTGGTCACTATCTGACAGTGATGTCACCCATTCGTAAAACTATAACACAGTGCACGCCTTATCAGCTAGCTTGGGAATGAGCTGTCTTATGCTACATACAAGAAAACAGTAGTTTTGTCTGAAACTTTCAAATCAAAGAAGGGCAAAGGTTGGGTGTATAAAAAAGTTCTGCAGTCCTTTAAACTCAAGCCTGTCACATTTCTTACACGCACAATTATTTAGGGCTTTCTGATGGTCAGCTGAAGAAACAGATAAACAGTGGTGCGTGCTGAGTCCATCAGGCGTGTCAATCAATCTTGGCCAGGAGGCAATTCGTTCTAGGACAATGAGCAGCTGCTACCCAAATGTGCCCATACTTTGAAACTATTAAATCACTTCACCTTCTTTCCAATAATCAGACTGCCACCTGTGCACCTGAATTGATAAATATCTTCACCTCTGGGGTGCTGTATGCACATTCAACACTTTAAGTGCCCTATACGATTCTAGAAAACACATTTCTCCAACTACTGACCTTTCAATAAAAGAAGCATCCTGCACTGAAACTCCGGAAGGACATGTGCTATTCTTCCCCCACATCAGTCTTCAAGCTTTCTCAAACTCAATGAAATTATTCTCCCTCTACAGATATCTCTAAAAATCTTGCTGTTGTCACATGCCTGGGTTGACAGACAGTAAAGGGAAGGGCTGCAGTATCTGTGATGGTTTGGGGGGGGGGGGGGTCTCTTGGTACAAATCTTCAAAATTGAATCAAAAGAGCTACCCCAAAAGATGAGATTTCATTCTGCAGCATTTTCCACTTACCAAAAATACCCCTCGCTTTCCACTAACAGGGAGACTCAGTGTGTCCAGCGGCCAATACTCCCTGGATTGGCTTAAGGAAGATCATGAGATCAGAGTTCTGAGCTCCATTTATGATCTTTGCCATGAGCAGAAAAGCGTCTCCTGTGTATTCTTTCACAGAGCCAGGATCAACTGATTCAACAACATTCATTCTGTTGGCAATGAGGGAGGGTGCCAGGCTCTTTCCTAAACCTCCCTCCGGCACTAAGAGTTGGCTCAGAAAACTTTGCCAAAATTGCCAGACTGTTCCCTTATTCGGGTGAGAAAGGGAGAGTGGGGAACCCCACCTAAAACGGACACTCAAACTGGAGTATAGAAAAGGTGACTGGCTAGACCCACACTAAACCACTTCATTTTAAGATCATTTGAACCCTGAGAATAAAGGCCTATCGCTATATCCCCTTGGCTGAACAGTCTAGTGGGCTGTTTTTCTGAGTCCCTAGAAAATGACCTATAACTTGATGGGCTAGGCAGACTGAAAAGATGGGTACAGAAGGGGCCAAACAGGGTACGATGGCAGGGAAACTGACTTAACAGTGAGAAGAGGGCAGAGCAGCAGGTAAGAGCAAGTAGAAAGGGCTTAGCCAAGCTGCCTGGTTCCCCTAGCTCTGCAAGGGCTTACTTAGCTCATCGTTTCTCAAACGAGCTGCCGTTTGGAATCCCTTGAGAAACTTTCAAAACTGTGGATGCTTCTTGGTGCTTACTCCTAGAGATTCATATTCAATCAGTCTGAGATGGGGCCCAAGCATACCTTTTCTTTTTTTTAACTTCCAGATGAATCAATTGAGTATAGATTTAATTTTTTCATGATATAATTTTTTTAGTATAATTACTGTAGAGTATAATTCACTTGCCAGAATCTGGATTTTTTTGAGAACATTCTAGGACAAGTTTTCAGGTTCAAGCAAGATTTTTCAGGATCAGGAGTCCAGATAATATGGCAGAGCTTTCACGAATATTTACAATTAATTCGAATTTCAAATATGATTGACCTTTTATAAGGTCAAAATTCAATTATAATTAAGTACTAATCAGGTCAACAGTAAAGGCAAATGTCTGGCGGGGGGGGGGGGGGGGGTTCATACCAGCTGCATGCATGTGAGAAGAGCAGAAAACAGACAATGGATTGGAAAGTGGTTCTCAGTGAGTGGTCCCTGACCCAGAGCCTGAGAATGTGTAATTAAATTTCCTAGGCCCTATTCCAGGTCTGTGAAATGGCTACAGACAGAATCCAGCATACTGTGCTATAACAAGTCCTCCAGGTAATTCTGTTACAAGTGAGAGTTTGATAACTACTGAGGCAGAGTAATAACTGATTACCAACTTTTTAATAAAGCATCCTAGGAGTGCCTCGTGGACATCCAGGAGGGAAATCATATATTCTCTCAAGCTTAGATACTTTCAGGCAACATCTCACAGGATGGCCAACTAATTAGTATTTATTGTCACTAAGATTTTCTCCTCAAAACCTCTTTTAATCTCAACCACTTACTTTATCCGCAGGCAACCAGAGAGCAGTATACAGTTAATGGCCTTATTGTTGGGGGTAGCAGGTGCTTCTTTTATCTCTCTTACAAGGCAAAATCCTGGCAGGGATCTCTGAGTCCAACCACAGCCTAGATTTCCTAAGTAGCTGTCTACCATTTGCCTCTTAGCTTGTCAATTTATCGAGTTACAGCACCAAAAATCCATTAAGCTTCTGTAGGAGCAATATGAGAGGAACCTGAGTAGGTGAAAAGGTCCACAGCATTCAAGTCTCCCTGCTATCCAACACCAGGAGAGCCAGGTGCGAGAAAGGCAGGGGCACCTACAACACCCAGCCTTTGGCTAGTGGGTCAGCATTATTCTCTGATGCTATCAGCTGCTTGGCACATGCTGCTGAGGTCAGGATCTTCCATGTGACAGATCATATGTGCCACTGATTGCAACTCCATTCTAGAACTACCAACCACATGCCAGTCCCAACAGCTATTCAAAACCATGACTCAGTTGATGCTTATTTTCACCTACATGTCTCAGTAAATGACCAGAAGAAAACACCATTATTAAAAAGGTGAAAAACAAAAGAAAGATTTGAAACACTGTAAAAGTTAAGTCCAACTCAGATCTCACCACCTCAATGCATGAATTCCTTTGGGGGTGGGGGAAAAAGAAAGGTATGTATTTCAGGCACCTGTAAATCCTTCTCCGACGTTTTAGCATAATGGCAACCTTAGGGATTACAGCTGGCCCAAACAACCTTTTGAAAATGTCACACAAAATAATAATGTTGCTTAGGACTGCTGAGCCAACTTAGCACATGATTTAAAACCCTGAAAATTAAGTCAGTCACAAAGCATCCCTTAAATCTTTCACCATTTAAATCAATCCAAGGGCCAAAACCAAGTACCTTTCAATTACCGAGTAAAGTGATGGAAGGAATTTTATTTTCTAACTCTACACCTCACTCTCACAACAGCAATATGGATTAATCTATTTCCTCCCTGTCGCTTAAGTCAGGTTTTCTTTAAAGCAGAGCCACCTGTGATCCGATGGATGGCCCAGACAAAGGTACAAACAACACTGTCATATCACTGGAAAAACAAAACATCAACAAAAAAACCCTGGTCATTTGGGTTTAGAAAAGTTAAGCACAGCTTCTTAGCAAGACGGACAGTGACAAACAAATGACCAAAGCAGCTGGGCCTTTCCAGACCCTCTACCTCACTGGGAAAACTAAAAACATACAATAATCCAGTCCAGAAAGAGGGGGTGCTTCCTGACAATGACTGGCAGCATGAATAAACCAATCAAAAAGCTGTTCAAACTGGTTTGTTGTTGTTTGGGCTCTGGAGTCCTCAGGATGAAATAATCCTGGAGTTCTGTACCTGATTCCCACCAATGGCGCCTCAAGCCTCTATGAGAGTAGAAAACTCACAGAACAAACACTGTTCCCCAACTGTGTTGTACTATTCAAGGAGATTGCTTTTATTCCTTCCTTAAGAAAAAGAAAGAAAACTTTCAAAGTAGCATAATTGCAAAAGCAAGAAAAAAATGGATTCCAACCTTTTCATTTTTCAGATTTTGGCTGGGGAAAGTAAGCTGAGGATCCCAGTATATAAATAAACTACATAGCAACCCCAGCGTTTCTCTGTTGATTACAGATTACAGTACTGTAACAGGTGGGAAAGTCTCTCTTCCCTGGCCTTTCACTACAATATAGGTTTTCTAACTCACAGCATCGGCAGAGATGGGAAAAGGAGATAAAAATCATCAGCCTCCCTAAAATCAATAGTCAGCTTCAAAAAATTCTCCTCGGGAACCGCAAAGAAAAGAAAAAAATGTCTCCCCGCTAACTTAATGCTCTGTTACCCACAATTCTTAAGTTCCTGTGCTTTCTTTCCTTTTTTTTTTTTTTTTTTTTTTTTTTTTTCCCTGGTGCCCTCTAACCAAACCAAAGCAAAACATTCAAGTGCTTGGCTGGCTTTAAGTAAGGGATCAATGAATGTGTAATGAATGGACGGATGAATGAACAAATAAATGTGCTCCGTTACAAGTTATTTGGGACACTCATTTAAATAAATCAGAAACGTTTCCACAGTGATAATGAAATCAAAGGCTGTTAGCTACTTCCAGTGAAGATGTGATCCAGATTACCAGCTTGTTAAAATAACTAAAATAAAACCAGCTAGGTAAAATAAGAAGAACGACGCACTTGGAATTTTAGATGATGTATCATTAAGCACTGAAGTTGGACTGGCAAAGTAGGATAAAGGTATTAGGTTATTTTGTCATTGTCTGACAATTAGAAACAAAAATGTATTAGGAATTTTTACCTCATAATAAATTTCAGGAGTCATTTTTATCATGTCAATTGCTATAGAAAGATTCCAGGACTACCCCAATGCAACCTTTTAAATGGCTGCTTGTCATCCCAATGGCCTGGCCCCTGCCCTGGAGAAAGGTGACAGCAGAAGTGCTGCAGGAGCAAAGCACAGAACACGAGACAGCGCAGTATGTTGTAATATTGACAATAATCCTATTCACGTTCATGTTCATCACAGAGATAATACATATGCAAAAGCACTGTCATCACTTTCTAATTTTATCTCAAACCACTCTGTGTCGATGGGTGACAAAGTTTATCAGTTAGAATGCACTGGGCTGCAGGAACCAGAAAACCAAATCAAAATAGCTTCCATAAGAGGTGTTTCTCCTCACACATAAAAAGAACTTCCAGCCTGGCCAGTGGCTTGGTGGACAGAGTATTGTGTTCAATTCCCAGTCAGGGCACACAGGAGAAGCAACCATCTGCTTCTCTTCACCTCCCTCTCCCCCTTCTTTTCCTCTTCCCCTCCTGCAGCCAGTGGCTCAACTGGTTTTAGCACGGCCCTGGGTGGGTAGGATAGTTCCTCTGGAGCACATCAGCCTCAGGTGCTAAAAATAGCTCGGTATTTCTCCAGCATCCGCCCAAGATGGGGTTGCCAGGTGTATCCCAGTTGGAGCACATGCAAGAGTGTCTCACTATCTTCCCTCCTCTCAACTAAAAAAAAAAAATTTCAAGATACACTGTGTCTAGGTTGGGTGACTCAGCAGCTCACCAATATCATCAGAGTGATTATATTTCTATCTTTCCTTCACTCTGTCAACCCCCCACACGTTGGTGTGTTCTCTTAGGCTAGCTCATGGTTCAAAGAAGGCTGCTGCCGTGTTCCAATCACCACAGACAGACAACAACCAGAGACAAAAATTATACTTTCTTCTATCTTCAAATGCAAGGAATCTTTTTCCCGAACCCCCCATACTAGATTTCCGCTACAGTTGAAATGGTCAGACCTAGACTTTTCATTGGGATGAGGGGTAGAATTATTGTGATTGCCTTGGATTAGTGAAGATATACCCCCTGAACTCAACATGGAAAGTGAATACCTAATGAAATAAGGACTCTGCCAGCAAGGACGAGGGGTGAGCGGACAGGTCTGCGTTATTTCCTACAGAGAGATGTGATATCGACCCTGTTTCCCAGCCCACTGACCAAGTTCTCACGGAAAGTTTATTTACAACCTGTGCTGTGTGACTCAATCTGAGGCACAGGGGGAATGGAGGAGTTCTACAAAAGAATCTCTATAGAAAGCCCTTGTCTACAAAAGAGACAAGACAAAATAGAGTTAAAAAAGAGGAAAGAAATCATGCCATGGGCTTCCTCAGTGAGAACTCGCATACACAATGGCCACAGTGTGAGGACAACTTGGAGTGAGCACGCTCAGAGACATTCCAACCAGGATTTCAGTGTCCAAGCTCAAGTGTGATAAATAAATAAGAAGACAACACTTCTCTCCTCCCATGAGATTTAAAAAACCCCTCCGGTGCCAATCAAAAGAGAAGCTGTATTTCACCAAGGTGACATCAAATGCTTTCTTTCCTTAAAATGAAAGAAGTGTTTTTCATCCCCCCTTTGTTAAGTCCTCCTCATGTTTTAAGTAAAAAGAACTTCATGTAATGTTCTGACATGTACTTTATGCTTCAAATTTCTATTAAGGCATCTCCTGAAGCCATCTTTAGAATCCAGGGGCGTTCTCCCTCTTTCATGGTTACGCACCATCTCCACGGGATAAGGTCATCCTGGATGGAGACAAGTGGGTGCAAGACGCACCAGAAAAGCAGCTCTTGAGTGCAAAATCCACTTCTCCACATCTGAGATCTCCCACCCTGACTTCTCTCCTCATATTCAGGCATAGTTAACAGTCTTTCTGGGATACAGGAACCAGGAAGCAAAGAGAGGCTCTACCTGTAAGAGGGGAAGGAGGGACCAGAGGGAAGAGAGAGGCCAGCAGGATGGGATGACCACACCCAATCCAGGCAGCTCCCATGCGGCTCCTTTCAAAATACCCACCAACCACAGTACCTCTCCAGGACATATTTCTGGGGACTAAGGATAGCATTGTCCACCCTGGGCCTATCAGGTGACTGAGGGAAAAACTATCTCCCAAAAGTCAAGATCAATGAAGGTCAATGCAAAGCCGGCCTGATAAAGACACAGCAGAAGCTAAGAGGGGGTTGACTCTTCCTCCCGTAACAGACGTACAGCGTTACTTTTACTCCAGGCTTCCTTAAGATGAAAGGAAAGGTAAACAGCTCATAGCACACAGTAGGCACTCAGTAATTTATTAGATGAATGGAAACAATCCACAAACCACCCAGAAAAAAATTTCATCTTGTAATATAGTATATATTAATCTTGCAACATCATTCTAAGCTAACAACATGCACTTGGAAAAATATGTGGCCAAGAAATAAAACATTATACATGAACACTTGCACTCACAAGAGACTAAAGGCGAAAACAGTGTGTTGTAATCCCAGCAAAAGCACTGCCCAAAGCTCAGTGTGCTGAAGAGATTCACTGTCAGAAGCCACAGATTCAAGGCCCAGCTCCACCACCTACGGCAGGTCACTCAACCTCACTAAGTCTCAAAACTTTTTATTCATAAATCGGATACAGTAAGCACTTGCCCTGCCAAGTCACAGCCTTGTAGAAGATGCAAACAACTGCTCCATAGGAAATTAACACTAACCTTTATAAAGGGCTATTCTCAATATAGTCTTGGTACCAATCAACCTATAAACAATGACAACTGGCCTGGCCTGTGATGGCGCAGTGGATCAAGCGCTGACCTGGAACACTGAGGTCGCCGGTTCAAAACCCTGGGCTTGCCCAGTCAAGGCACGTATGGGAGTTGATGCTTCCTGCTCCTCCTCCCCCCTTCTCTCTTTCTCTCACCTCTAAAATGAATAAACAAATTAAAAAAAAATTAAACAACAAAAAGTTTCTCAAACTCCCAGGTCATGATCCCTTGTATTCACAGAATTCTCCCTTTTGCAACAAGCCCTGATGCAATTTGGAGGGAGAAGATGAAGGAGGGAGGAAGATGAAGGAGGGAGGAAGGAAGGGAGGGAGGGAGGGAAAGAAAAGAAAGAGTATAAGAGAAAAGGAAAGAAAAGACTAAGAATAGAACCTAATTCCCCTGAACAAAAAGTAATTTGTGTTTAAGAGTAAAAAAAATAAACAGCAACAGAGACCCCATTTGCATTAGGTGTGCGGGACCCACAACACTAGTAAGGACTAGTTGCCTACAGAGATAATAAATGGCAGTACACTGATTACCCCTTTACCTGACAATTTTATTGATCTTAACCAAAGATCAGCTTTATGCCTGGAGCATTTCAAAGCTGGGTGCCTCCCTCCTCCTAGAGCAAGATAAATATTTGCTTGTGGACCTGCTCACTCATGGATCAGAGAAAGGAAAGGCTCTGGAGTTAAGTGAAAATGATCAGCTGTTATACCTGGGCTCTGTCCTATTACTCTAGTCAGCCAAAACAAGTGCAGTAGGGGAGTGGTGTTGAGCAGCTCGTGGGTGCCAGGTGTTAGGTGGGCTGCACAGGATTCGGAGACACAGCGGACAGAGCACTGCCCTCTGAACTGCTCTCCACACCCTTGCCAACACGGGCACCGCAATGAGAGACAAGAGGAGTCTGCTGAGAAAAACTAGAAAGTCTCTCATTCCATTGCTTCTTCCATCAAAAGACACTACTTCCAGATTAGTGGTTCTCAACCTGGTTTATATGCTGGAATCACCAAGGAAAACTTTTTAAAACACCATTGTCTGGGCCCCATGCTAGAGAACTAGTAACATCTGGAATTGTGGGCCAGGCACCGAAATTTTTTAAAAGCTCCCAAAGTGATCCTAATGTGATTCCAGGGTTGAGAACCACTTCCTTCTTCCTCTGTTACATGACAGATGGCTACGCAGAAGAGGTCTAAAACTGTTAAAGGACATGTGGCTACATTTGCATGGATCACAAAACTTAATATTAAAAAATAATAATGGCCTGAAGCCTAAAGATAGTTCTCTTTCCTGGGTAAAAAGAATTTATTTCTGGAGAGGCCCAGGGAATACATGCCAATATACATAGGTCCTGAAGTTAAGTTATATACTATCAGTAGAAAATCACCAGTGAAAAGGAGCTACTTCAGAAAGTAGCAGAGTTTTTTCTGCTTCAGGCTCAACCTCACCAACCTTGTTTAAAAGAAAGCTGTCCCTAAACATGTCACTTCACAATCAGATGCAGCCTTCAACTGCTTGCTCTCCAAGGCAGATCAGGAAACACAGACGTGCACACGCAGCGGCAAAGCTCTGTTTCACCAGTGATTTCACACCAGTATCCCACACTTATCAAGTCAAGGTAGTGACAACGACGGCCACTGGAAGTACCAAATGTTCAGGTACTGCTCCCTTCCTGTGGCCTCTCCAAAGTGAAGGCAAGGTGACGATGTCCACAGAAAAATGAGATACTCAAGCGGATTGTCCAGCAAGGGGGAGTCTCAGGACAGAGGTACCAGGGAGCTGACGCAGGGTAGATGGTGCAGCCCAACCAAAACGAGGAGAGAAGAGTCCAGGGGTCTTCCTGTTCCTGGAGAACGTCCACTTCTGCCACAGCATTTGACCACAGGGCGCCAGTTTCCAGAAACAATAGAAATGATGGTCTATGATGTAATTATGTGTCCTAAGTACGTATCAGTGACTGATTTATTGAGTATTTATTTATATTTGGTGACTAACGTAAGCACTAAACATGTACGTATTATATCATCAAATCTTCACAACGTCTCTGTGACATGAGTATTATTATCCCTATTTTACAGATGGAAAAACTGAGGCAAAGAGAAGTTTAACGTCTTGGTCAAAATCCCACAGGCTATCTCTTCAGAGTACACCTTTCTCAATTCCTCTAAAAGTACCTACCATATTTCCCCATGTATAAGACGCTCCCACGTATAAGTCGCACCTTAATTTGGGGGCCCAAAATTTGAAGAAAAAAAAAAGAATGTTATTTCATAAAGTTATTGTACGGAAGGAGAAGTCAGACCCTACCCCTCCTCCACTGAGGAGGGAGAAGCAAGGAAGAATGCAGGGGGAGGGGAACGTGCAGGGGATTAACTGCTTCCCACAGTTCTCTGAGAAGGTTCATGGGGCAACTTGCCACACAGAGAAAGGAAGAGAGAACTTACCTGAAAACCCCTTCCTCTCTCCTCTCCAAATTCCAACGCTTGTTCTCTGACCTCACTTGAACTCCCACTCTCCCATCCAAGAGTCATGTAAGTGAGGTCTATCTCTAGACAAAGGGGTCACGAGACCCTTGCACGCAAACCTGTGTTCTGTAAACGGTATATAAGATGTAAGAAATCTAACTTCGGGGAGCACGTGTTTGGTCTCCTCTTTTGGGGTCACGCTGCTCTGCTGGCTAAATAAATCCTACTTCTTTCATTAAGTTGTCTGGGCATTTTTATCCTCCTTTGATTCCTGTAATAATTGAACTTACCATAAGTTTTATTCATCATAAAATTCATACAAGTCCTCATTCATGTGAAAAGGCGGGAAATGCAAGTAAAAAAAAAAAAAAAAAAAAAAAAAAAAAAAAAACTACAGACACTGTATAAGATGCACCCAGTTTTTAGAACCCAAATTTTTCAAACAAAGGTGAGTCTTATAACAATAATCACCTCTCTCTCCATCTCGCCTGTTTCTCTTTGCCACTGTTCATTTGAAAAACTGGTATTTTTCCCTGTGAAACTGAGAGCTTTCAGCCTTTTTCCCACCTAGCAATCGTGAACTTCTGCAGTATTTATTTAGCAAGCACTTCCTTTCACGTGCACAGAAAAAAGCCAAGGTCACAATGTGGTTGGCATAAACTGAGGATGAGCTGAGGTGACCCCCAGTGGGAGGGAAACCTGTGGATCACTCAGCCTGGGCATTGCACTGTTAGTTTGATGTGTTTGTTTTCCCTAATAGGAACAGCAGTCAACAGTTAAGGGCACAGACCAGTAAACTGAGAAGACTTGTATTAACAGGAGGGCTAAATCTACTAATCTGCTGATAGACTATGCTGATGGACTTTAGCTCCTGTGGGACATTAGTTTAGGCATCTTTTCATAGCTGCTGCTCAAATACAGTTCAACAAGCAGGCTACTCTCGAGGGCTCCTTGTCTCAAATAAACTGCCCATGCCTCCAAGAGTCAGTCTGAGTGCAGTTCAGAACTTAATGAGGTGTCAGACCTTCCAGCCAGCTACTGTCCTGCACCATCTCATTCCCAGGTGGAACCTGACACCCTACAATGTATCTTCTGCAGCTTCTACTCAGGAGAAGAGAGAAAGACAGACATACCAGCACAGCACCCCTGAGGAGGAATGGGAAGAGGCAGAGAGGGTGTGAGAAGAGACAGAGAAGAAGGAGTCAAGTTGCTGAAAAAGAGATTCAGGGGTGGAAATAGAATGAGGACTTAGTTTTACAACTCTGCCCATCTCCTAACATTGCTAAGCAACAATATGCCTGCCAGAAAGTGGAAGGTGAAAAACAACAACAAATAAATAGCTCAGACTCAACAACTCAAGGTCCCCATTTTGGCTATCATGCTTCCCTTCCCCTTCTCCCTGGTGCTCCATTTTGGACTTATTTCTGTCCTGTGCAGACAGCGGGGACCTCTGCAGTCAGTGAACTGACAGGACCTTGATAAGCTCCATGTTGCACAAGTGCAAACCTTTAACCACAGCACAACAGTAGTAGGAACCATATGGATGTTCTTGTGGGGTCAGGATCAAGGGATTCTTGAGCAGATGTTGGGTCAAGGGCTATTCTCACCTCTGGCTGCTGGGTCACGGGTCAGCAAAAAAAGCAGCATGGCCCTTGTGTCCACCTCTGTGTGGGGCAAGACCATACCTGTCCTGTGCCGAAACTATTCAGCTCTTCCAAATATAGTTCCACCAAACGCACCTCAATCTCCTATGCTGTTGCCTCCTTTTCTCTTAACCCCGTCTCTCAGCAGTCAAGAGTTCTCTGTCAAAATCAACAACTGCCAGAGTCTGCGACATATCATTCCGTTCACAAAAACTTAGCGTCTAGAGCAGAAATGATATGGGATTTGTAGGTAGAGTTGAGTCAAATCTTGAATTTGCCACTTCCAGCTACAGAGCCTGTGGACCATCTGTAGAAATCTTCGTTATCATTAAAACAGTGATGGTTAAGATCTACCAGTGACAGTGGTAAGGATTTTATCAACTGCCTATGGAAGACAGCAGCACAGTGGCTGGTCCCTGGACTCTTCCGTTCTACTTCAAATGCCATGAATCTATTGCTGCTCACACAACCATTTTCCTAGAATTGCACTAGCTTACGCCCTTCTCATCTCTCACGGTTACAATCAGAACAGACTCCCAACCCACCCACTTCCCTCCCGCCATGGGCCCCCTCTGATGAGATTCATAATATGTAACTCTGATCTTTCTTTCCTCCCTGTGCAGTAGCATTCAGTGGCTCCTTTATGCTTTTCAAGGAAAAAACAAAAAACAAACAAAAATAAAAACCTTCCTAGACTGAATTCTGTAATGCCTTACATCCCCACTGCTCTAGACCCACCCCTGCCCCAAAATAGATCCCAGCGCCTTGTACCCAGCACTTGGCATACACTGGGTACTGTACCTACTATGTAGGGCCACTGGTCTCCCGTCGTTCCCATACAGTTACCTTATTTGTCCCAAGTGCCCCAGGCCTCCCACTTTAAAGTTCTCATCTTAGGTAAATAAACCCTGCTCCTAAGAGCCACGCTGTATTAAGCCTCTCCAGGTGCAAGATCTCTGACCCCAATTAAACTGCACCCCTGCCAGCGGTGATAAAAGAAATGAACTCACACTGGAATTTAACGTGTGAGGAACATATTCTTCACAAACTGCCTAAGTTTTGTACTGAATTTTACATCTATTTTTCTTGGCTTGAGGCTGAGCTCATGTTCTCTCTATACTTAACTAAGCTCTTTGAAGAAATACAATGCTCACCATCATATACGTCCTCATGTAGGCTATTCGGACTCTTCTTCTCCTACTCATTCCCGAGAATCTGGCTCAGTACTCCCTGGCCTGGGAAACGCTGTCCTGATGGTCAGCTGCTCCCTCCCTCCTGACCCCTTTCACACACCTAACTGACAGCTCAGTTGAGCATCCTGCTGTAGAGTACCTTCTTGTCTCCTTTTCTGTCAGTAGCCCTTAATTCCATGTGCCTTATTCACTGATTTATTCCCCTGGAAGTGCTCAGCCTAAAGCCAAGGTTCTTAAGGCTTTGGCATAAATCTGAATTACCTGCAGAGTTTGTGAACCAGGCTGCTGGCTCAACCTGCAAGGTTTCTAATTCTTTCTTTCTGGGGTGGTGCCTGAGAATCTGACAAGTTCCCAGAGGAGGAGGAGGAGGATGCTAGACATCTGGGACCACACCTGTTGAACTACGGACCTGAACTTCTTTTTCCCCAACTGGACAGGATGCACCTTTGGAGCCTGGAACTCTGACTTCTTCTGTTTTGCACAAAGCTGGGCACCGAGTAGGCGTTTGATAAAGATTTCTATTGACTGACTGCCTGCCTTCCTACCTCATTCCCTCACACCACTGTGGCGGGGTTTCTCCTTTCTACCTACAGCACTGCCCCACTGAGAAGTTCACTGGAGAAGCAGCCCTGTATCAGCCCTGTGTTTCTGTATTACCGCCTAGCCGTGCCATCTGACTGGAGCAGGGCAAAGGAAAGAATGCCTCATAAATTTCATGAAACGCGGCAGCAATTAACCTCACGGGAAAAGAAACTAAGTCTTAGGTGGAACAGCATTGTTTAATAACTACGGGTGCTGTACACCTCAAGACTGGTTCCTGTGTAGTTATATAAAGCTCCCTGAACATGCCTGTTTCTTGGCAGCTCTCCCCGCACGCCTGCTACCCACTGTGTGCACCGTGAACCAGGCAACTGAAAGCTTCCCCAGGCAGCCCAGCACACCTGTCAGCTCACGGGAATCAGATGTTTCCTTTAGGAACAGTTCAGTGAAAACATCAGGCAGAAGACACAGGCTGACAAGAGAGCCTAGAACTTCCTGGAGAAATGCGTAAAGACCTGCTGGGACGGGAGGCAACTCACTGCGCCTCTCTGCAGCACTGACTCACACCTTCATATTAAAGTCAGTGGCACTAACTTGGAAACTACATATTTCTCTGGCTCACTTCCCTCAGGCCTGTTTTGGAAATGAAAAGAGAGGATGCGAAGGGGGCAGCAAGGACAAGAAAGGTTCCTTGATTTGGGTCAAAAATTTCATTTCTTCTTTAAAAGGAAAACCCATCACCACCATTTGGGTTTATTGGATGTGTTGCCCCACTCATTTCTATTTGAAAGTCATTTCCATTAAAAGCTACTTCATTAAGAACAAAAGGTGCACTTGCTGGGTCCCACTGTACCATTTCCATAGAACTCAAGGAAAACCAAGCTCTCTGCTTGTCCTTTGTAAGATCTGCTCCTGCCAGTAAATCGGTTGTTCCCAAGAAAAACTAAGGAAAGGGACATTTTTCCACTACTCAGCAAAAATTCGAAATCTACTTACCGAACACAAATTTTACAAGGCACTGAAGTGATAACCCCCAAGCAGAGAGCCCACGAGGAGATAAATATCTTATAAACACAAAGGTCACAGACCCAGGTGTTTATGAGTACAGAAGATGTTTATGGCTATCCACCTGGCTAGAAATTTGCTTTCACCCTCACTCTTCTTTATCACCAGTTACATTATTATTCTCCAATTATTTTTGGAAAATCCAAAGCAAAGAGGACTATAAAAAGAGCTTTACGAGACTGTTGAGCCAAATCAGTATGCCAGAAACAAATCAATGCTTCCAAGAGTTCTGAATACGATTAGAGGCAAACAATAGTCCAATGTGTCTGGTAACCTCCCTCCAAACCATTATTGCATAGATTAAAAGATTACAGATACTCCTCTCTGCTCTTCAATATTAATAGTGATATAAAGCACATTTAATAAACCCAAACTGCCACAGCCCTAAGTTGGATTGTGGGTCTGGTTCTTCATAAACTGACATGTACATGCAGACTCAGTTTAATAATATACAATCTCGGGTCAATCAAAATCTACCCTCACCAGCTCTCTATTTATTATCACTTTTGCCACAACCTGCACCCAATCAGCTGCTGTCCTAAAACTCTCTAGGCTGGCAGCTGCACAAAAATCTGCACAGCATCAGCATAACAAGTGACAGGTCTCCCCATCAATTACAACTCTGAGGGAAAGACGGCTTCAGCAGGGACATAACCCCACAGTCACACACCACCTTAGTTTCTGACGGACCATCAGATCAGAAAGGAAGCTGTCATCAATAGAGAAAAGAAATCCAGCTCCTCATTAGCCAGGATTTTCTTTTCTTTTCTTTCCTTTTTTCAACATACATCAAGGAATAATCATGGGCCAACTCAACTCTGACAGCTCCTTATGTAAATGGCATTTAAATGCAGGCAAACAGCTCACAAACAAAGAGGCTGCAGTCAGACTGCAGCTCACAGACAGACTCAGATCTAGTGTCCACGCTGTGGGTCCCTCTCTAGGTTTTATCTCCTGCCAAATGACCAGAAACATCACAATGAACCCAAAGATGTTGTTACAGGGCTTCGCTGAGAATGGGGATGAGCTGTGCGCCCCATTGGGGTCCAGAGGCAGGTTCTGCTGCGGGAATGGAGTAACACCACCTCGTGGACCACCCACATCCCCAGGCAGGACTCTCCCTCCAGCCAGGCCAGGCTTTGGTTTAAGTCTCATACCTCCACCTCCGCTCAGGCTCTCTGCCCTTTTGTGGCTCTTAATCCAAATTCCAAATTCTTCCAGGTCCAACTCAAGGCCCACATTCGCCACAAAGTCCACCCCACCCACCAACCCACAGGAACCCACTCACATGGTGTTCACATGCAACACTGCACGCCAGAGCTCTGGCATCAGTTCTGCCCTGGAGAGCCCTCCAACTGTGAAACGCAGGCTTTCTTTCCCCAAACAACCACCAGGTTCCCTTAGCTAGACACATTCTATTTCTCCTTCCTCATCCTCTGTGCACACGAAGTGCCCATAAGACCTGGTGCGTTAAATGCTGCCTTGAACAGGGAGTGACTACGACGGAACGCGAGCCACGGGGAGTGGAGCTGGAAGCAGTAAGGATGGGCTGGTAAAGATTGAAAACATAAGCCTTTCTCCCTCTAGGCTTCCTCAGCACCCTGCTCATGCTGTAGTTATCCTCTTCCTATAAACTGCTGGCTCTGTATTTTCACATTTGCTTCTCATGTCGGAACTAGCGATCGTTGGTAGCAGAGCTGCAGCCCAGTGTGTGTCCCAGGGACGACGGACCAGCGTGAGCTCTGGTGGTAGTGACGAAGGCAAGAGCAGCTAGCACTGACTGGACATTTACCATGCAGGAAGCACGTCACAACAGCTCCTGGCCTCATTTTACTGACACGGGACTGAGGCTCTCTGGGGGGCCACCTCAGGGCACAAACCCGTCCAGCTCCAAAGCCAGGCAAGTGTCTCCTGGATGAATGAGTGAATGGCATACTTTAAGCAGGAGGGTATCTGCAGCCTAAAGGAAACAGCAGATTTGGAGTCAGATGTCCCAGGCTAAAAATATTGATTCTGTCACTTACTGGATAGGAGACCACCTGATTCATCACCTCTCTGGCTTTTGTTTTCTTTATTTACATGGGGGTAATAAAACCTATCTTACATAAATAGTAAAAACAAGTGAAAGCTCTTGGTAACTTGTAAAGCATGGTACAGTTATCAACTGGGTCAAACGGGAGCCCTGTACGAAGATCCTAGACGAGCAGCACGGGACTTGATACTAGACAGGACTGAGCAGGATGATGTGGCTCGCGGCAGCTGGGAAGGCCATGCATGGAACAGAGGAGCACCCCAACAATGTGGGAGAGCTCCTGCATGAAGCTGACCTTCCTTTCCAGCACTCAACACACCCAAAAGTCTACCCAAAAATCTAATCTTAGCCAGAAAAATTGAGTTTAACACATAAAGTGCTATATGTCTGAGGAAGGCAGAACAAAATATTTTTAATTTTCAGGACTTATGGATGGAATGTCCTGAATTTCTCTAGAATGAGTAGAATTTAAACAAATGAATATATGTTAAAGTACCCAGCATCATGCCTAAACCACAGAGGACCAAAATAAATAAATAAATGTTTCCTTCCTCCCTTTTGATGATCACTAGAAAATGAAGCCTTGAGCTGTCAGAAATGCTTGTACTCAGACTACCTGTCTCCCAAAGAGAAACTGTGGCCCCCAGCTGACAGCGTTATTCATAAGCTGATGCCTCGCCATACCCAAAGCTGGGCGCCATCTCTAGCCCTGCAGTACTTGAATTTCAAAGGCAGAGGCTTGGCCTGTGTTCCCACGAGGAAACTGTGCAGCAGTTAGCATGACCCTCTTGATTAGATTCAGACTGACAGTCATCCAAGTCCAAACACAAATTATCACCTCCAACAGGAAGGCATTTACTCACAGGGGCCCTGAAAAATAGGGATCGCTCTGTTGTTTCGCACCAATTATATGTAGAACATATGCACCCCTGAAATGTGTAGATCTTTAGCCTAAGTTTCATTTAAGCATTAAAAATCAACAGGAAGAGGTCTGGAGAAGACATGAAACGGAGCAGAGCACTTCCTCCTACGTACTAAAAACTATTCTGCCCTGATCTTGTTTTTTGACAAATACAAAGATCTATCATTCCAAAGATGACTTTTAGATCTTGATCCTTTCTACTTGAAAACTTTCTCCCTTATCAAAAACTTGCACAAGTCCCTGGAGGAAACTCCCCGATGTCAATAAAAACAGGTGTGTCCGATTGTGGGGAAGACGCAGGGTAGAGGGAAATGGACCCATTCCCTTTCAGAAAGCATACCATCTTCTCGCTACAGAGGAAGGCAAGTCATCTATACAGATGGGATAGAGAAGTCTTCGATGACTTATCATCACACTTTGGCATATTATCTGATTATACTACAAGATGGCAGCTGAAAACCATGTCGGAAGACTAGTTGTAAATGTCCTTAGGACAAAGCCAGGCAAATTTGCAATGGAGGTATCACTATTTAAAAAAAAAAAACAGAATTTTAACTGAAAAATGATTGGTTTCTCTGATCTCTAAAAGGGACCCAGAAAAGAATGCCTATTATTCCTGAAGAAAGGGACTGCTGCCTTTCATTAAGATGCCATGAATGCTTCTCCTGTTGGCCACAGCACTGTCAAGGGTGTGCATTCTTGGCAAATCCTGTAGCACAGAGAGCAGCCCCTCCTCTGCGAGCACTGGCCCCCAGACAGCTCCGGAGTGCATGACCCCCCCCCCGACGCTGTTGGGCACGCACTGTACACACACACACAGTTTCTGCCGTTTTCACAAGTGCCAATTGAGCCCCCAAGTGCACATTCACTGTGCGGGTTGAAAGCAGGCCTGTAGGTGACAAAGGGAACACGGCTCCCATTCTCTGGTGCCCTATTCAGTACCCTGAGTTAGACAGGCTCCAGACTGTGCAGGGCATTTTGCCTCAGCGGCCATGGCCCAGGTGGTCTGTCTGGGGGCTGGCCACGGCTGCAGCAGGAGGGGCCCACACAATGGGTCTTCGTCACACAAACACCCTGCCAGCCACACACCCTTCCCTCCTGCCTGGCTCAAACCTATCCACAAAGTGCTCTTGTGACAACAGCTCCCATCTTTTGCTGACAGTCTGTCTTCTTTCTACTTTTCACTCTCACTCTGAACTGTCTGGGCAGAAACCCAGGGGAAGTGGGGGTGGGAGAGGGGGCAGAGGCATCACCATTTCCTATAAAGATTGTAGGAAAACAAATGACGTGAGGCTCAGCTTTTCACAACATTTGTATAGTATTTACAAGGTACACCAGTGGGGCTTAAAATGTACAGTGCCAAGAAATGTTAAAGCAACAAAAAGTACGGCTCCCTAAAACTGCAGAATCTTTAAACCAGAAATTTACAATGGGTTTTTCTTGGCAGGGAGAACCTCAATGGAATAATGGTTAAATTGTATTTACTCTGAGGATGTAAATGGAAATACCACACTTACTGGCACAGCCCGGAGTCTCGATTGCCCTGGACTCAATTGCCATTTTCATAAATGCAGTCCCTGTTGAACCACAAGTAGGCCTCGGAACCACCCCTCGCCCAGATGCTGACTTCTCCATTTTTCTGTTTGCTAAACTCCCTCTGTGTCCAGAGAGCTTCCCCAGCTAACATCCAGTTTGGGAAGTGTCTAAGGCTGATGATTAAAAGCGGAAAGGCCTAGACATTTATTAAGGACTGCCATATGTCAAGCACAGGGCTAGGTGCTTTAAATATATTCACAACTACTTAGAGGTACTTGAGAATTACATACCAGAAGCAAATCGTTACTCGGCACTCCCCTTCTCCCATATACCGTGATTCCACAGCTAGAAAGCGGAATGTGTGCTAGTTAATAATTAGGAAGCCTCCAATATGTGCACCAGACACCATGCCAGGCACGTTACAGACATTATCTGGCTTACTTGTGTCACAATGAACTCACGTATCTAGAGGAGAAACATATGCTCACAGAAGTTAGATAATTTTCACAAGGCAGAACACACATCAAATGAAGGAGGATGGCAAGTCCAGACCTGACCTGACTCCAAGGCCACCGTCCTTCCAGACCACACTCTCCCCCCAAGCCTGCTGGAATCTCTGGCCAATGCTTACTCACGCTTCCAACAGACTTCCTCAGTGCTTGCCATATTCCAGGCATTGTTCTAGCGCTGGAGACACGGGTGGACAGGACCTCCAGTCCCCAACAATGTGACATGTCAGCAGAAGCTGAATGACGTGAGGACATGAGCCATGCGGACTGCTGGAGACAGAATGTCCCAGGCTAAGAGAACAATAATGCAAAGGTTCTGAGACAGGGACTGCGTGGCTTGTTCTAAGCACAGCAATAAGCTCAAGGGTTAGGACGGATTAATGGAGGGGACAGCAGGGGATGAAGTGGGATGTTAAACAGGCTCTGGACCATGTGTTACTTGTAGGCCAGGGTAAGTACAGACTTTGAATTGCATTCTTAGCGAACTGGAAGACTACTTGGAGAATTCTGAACTGAGGGTTAATATGATCTAAAGTACATTTTAAATGAGCTATTCGGCTGCTCAGTGAGGAACACCCTGTACGGAGGCAGAGACAGAAACAGAGAGAGCAGCAGTGGGGCACTGAAGCCATCCAGGTGAAAGACGGTGGCGGCTTGGCCCAAAGTGGTGGCAATGGAGGTCGGGAGAAGTGGCTGGGTTCCATTCAGTCTTGATGTCAGCCATCAATGACTGACACAGTCATTCCTGCTCTACTCTCAGAAAGAACCTGGATCCAGAACCCTAGAGTTAAAAAGAGCCAGGCAGACATTCCAATGGGCATTAGGAAACAAAATTCAGTAGAAAGTTGTAGTCCCCAGCAATGGACTCACTGAGGGCATCCTGGTGCCAAAGGAGAACCAGCAATTACAAATATAGGACACATTTAGGCAAAGGGTGGCAGACAGATAAATTTTACAGTGCCACCTTCTAAGCAACATTTTTTCAGCCCCTCCAGGTACAGCCAACCATCTTTAGCAACCCTAACGCCCAAATGTATCATGCAATGCAATCCATGCAGTAGCAGGTCTGGTGGAAGGAAGCTCCAAGAAACTTCAGTGTGTTTGTGCTGGAGAGAAAATGTAACCTCCTACTTCCACCTTGCCAATTCAAACAAGTGTTTTAAAACATAGTATCACTTGTTCTTTGCTGGCCTCTTTTTTTTTTTTTTTTTCCCTCCCAGAAATACCCTAATTATCATGCTAGAGAGTTGGGGAAAGATGGCTTTTATGTGGTTTTATCTCCCAAACAGAGTATTGTCGTGGGTTTATTTATTTGTGTTTTTATAGTAACACGATGCTCTCCTGTAATTGAGACAATTATGGAGAGGGCTGGCATGTGTTTTCCACAAGATTAAAGGCAATTTCTGTTTTCAAAGCCACTTTTGCTTCTTGGAAAACTCCCTTCCTATGCTAAACTAAATCCACTAAGCCAAAATCCTACATCCACCTGGTCTGCATTACAGCAGTGCGAGCAGGACTAGGAGAGAGCGTTTCATTTACGCGTTGATTCAAGCAGTATTTACTAAACCCCTTCTGCACCAGGCGCTGTGGGGTAGGAAAATACAGACAAAATAGAACAACGGTCTTTGTCCTCCAGGGGCTCTGACTCCAGAGGGGAACACACAGAAATGACTGGGCTAAGTAAGAGGTGGTAATAAAGTAAAACAAAATGTGCTGGGAGAACAGGGAATGAAGATTGTTTTCACCTACTAGAGAGGGGTGATTTGGGGAAAAGCTGTGAGTGAACAGGGCCTTCAAGTCCCGTGAGTCTAGGGAAGCCATCGCTGAGAGGTTCAGCAAAACCAAAGGCACAGGAGAGGGAAAAGATAAGGCT
The DNA here is from genome assembly GCA_037038555.1 of Rhynchonycteris naso. Taxonomy (NCBI): domain Eukaryota; kingdom Metazoa; phylum Chordata; class Mammalia; order Chiroptera; family Emballonuridae; genus Rhynchonycteris; species Rhynchonycteris naso. The sequence continues at coordinate 181,120,855 of CM073000.1, read as the reverse complement.
GCAATTAACTGAAAAATCACCTGAAGGGCTTTGAGTCTGGCGGATAATTTTTACTGGGGGGAGAAGGAGGGACTAAGGTAATGGGGTTCAAATAGGACCAGAAAGGGGGACTTAAAGTCAGTATGTAGAGACCTCCTCCTTGACCGAAGACTTTGGATTCAGATATTCAGGAGAAACCAGGAAACCATGTCACGCGTCCAAGTAAGAAAAGACTGCCTGTCAGGTTGCTTGCATGCCAGATGCAGGCTAGGTATAAACAACTGCATGTGCCTCTTAAACCTGTGGTGCAGCTCGGGGGCCATTAGGAAACCCAGGTCACAGATGGCAAAACTGAATGTTGGGTCGAGTTTTAATCTGTTGTAGGTTTCAAACAATTCTTCCTGACCCTATGTGTCCATAATAAGTATTCTTCCCATGAGGCCCTTCAGAAGTCTCTTTTATGAAGGTAACTCACTCAATAGCGTGGAGCCTGGTGCAGAGTACAAGCACTTTGGCCAAGTAGCACTCTGAAAGTTGGGCTCTTCTTAAATGACAGATACAGAAGGCATGAGGGAAAAGAGTAGAGACACTTCCAGGATGTGTGACTTACTCAAACCTCATAGCAAACTTCACCACTGGGGGCTGTACGTATGCTTTGGTATCAATTGTATGTAAATATTAAAATGTTGCTTTCAAAAATGTTTTTTAAACATGCTGTGAGTTGTATGATTGGGAGTATATTATTATCACCTTATTTCATACCTGAGTTCATTCGAACAACAACAACAACAAAAAACCATTTAACAGATAAACTAATAAAGGCCAAATAAAGTAGTGACTGTTCCAAGGTCAGGTTGTCTCTTTCTCCTGAATCCAGGCCCTCCACAATTTTCCCTGCCCACAAAGAATGGTGTCATTAATCATATTCTAATGGAGTAAAGATGACAAGGGCACACACAACCCTTTTAAAGTCTATTCCCTTCTAATCCTCCACCCTTTTTCACTGTCTCTTAAAGCTCTCCTCTCCTGTCACCAGCACCACTCCTGCCCCAAATCAGACTCTGAGCTGAGGCTTCTCATGATCAGTCCTCCCAGAAAGAGACTCGGTCCCCTCGGCAAGGACAGGATCCCTCCTGCATTTAACAGCCACTGTGCGCCTGGGGCTTCCCATACATCGTTAATAATAGCAACAGAGATATTGATTCAATCTTAATTACGGGCCAGGCACTGCGCTAAGCATTTTAAATATTATCACAGTTAATCTTCACAAGAACCATGTGAGTCTGGTAGTTTATTTTTTTACACGAGGACTCTGCGGCTCAGAAACGTCCAGTAATTTGGCCAAGATGACAAGATTAGTAAATTGCCGAGCTGGGGCTTAAATCAAAGCCCACAGAGCCCCGAGGCCAGCACACTCAGCCACCCTTCCACAGCACCGCTGAGGTAGGCATGCTGGTGCTGCAGAGCGGGCAGTGTGTGAATGTGGGAGGCCAGAACGTGTGGAGGGACCCGTGGGGAAGCAGTCAGGCAGGGGTCAGGTCACACTTCCCTTCACGTCACACTGGGGAATGCAGGCTTTTTCCGACGCTAATCATCAGCCAGAACGTTTTGAGTAGGTCAGTGACCTGGTCAAGTATGTATATTTTAGGAAAATCAATTCTGGTTTCAATGTACAGAATTGATTTTATTGGGGGCAGAGACAATCCCAAAGGCAGACAGAGAGGTTAGGAGGTTTTGTATTTCTCTGACAAATTGCTGATGAGGGCAGTGTTCACCAGGGTGCTTCCTAGGTATTCAATAAATATTTGTTAATTGAGGTATTGATTGGTTACAAGCAGAACAATCTGTCGCACCTATTGGGGCATGTCAGCTCTGTCATGTGGCCATGCCAGGGCGCGATCACGGACTCTGGTACAGCGGTCTCTCGTGCTTAACAGGTGTCTCTTCACAGCAGCGCCGTGGCACCTCCCCACTGAGGGTTTATCCTCTACGGTGTGCTTCTACTAACCATAGAATTCTGGGTGACTAGTGAGACTAGGGCTCTGAGCATCCGTACTTCTCTGCCTTCTTCCACTGGGGACAGGGAGGACCATGGGAGAGTGGCTGGTACACAGATTTGATGATGAGTCATGTTTTCCCAGGACATGCATCCTCCACTCTGAAATAACCACTTGCCTTCCTTATAATCAAGGACGCAGAGGACTACGAGGTAATTTTGGTGGTAAGGTAAAATATGATGACTATGATGGAGAAGGGGGCCTATCTGACTACCAACAGCCTTTAACATCTAAGCGAGAGTCCCGATTAGAGGGGCTCCAGCAGCCGCCTGACTGTTATTGCAAACTCCTGGTTCTGTGCTCCTCCCTGCTCCTAACAGAACGCGTGCAACTGTCCAAGGCAGCGAGTTGAAGACGACCATCAGACGTTTCCCTGCGGACCCCGGATCTTGAGATAAAGACCTGAGGATTCATTTCAGCCTTGCCCGGCCATAAACTGAACTTGGTCTGAGAGGCCAAGTTCCTCCTCTGGCTGCATATACTGAGGGCGGGCGGCTCAGGCACCACAGGCTCATCTGCCTGGCTGAGCAACAGAGAAAAGCTCAGGGCCTGTCCAGAGAAAGTGAAATCTAAGGAAACTGCTTACTATATTATCTAGTTAGCACCTGATTTAGTACCTAAGCGTGTACTTTAAACTTTTAGAGCACTGCCTACATGGAAAACAGTTCTGGCTTCTTCAATAAACCAGGACAGTACCATTATGCTATTCCTTCACTTCCAGACTAAATCACTCAACAAATATCACTTGAACACCCAGTGGTTCTCTATTGTTAGTATGCATAAAAGTCATTCAAGGGGGAAATTCGTTAAAAATGCAAATGAGCACACCCAGGGAGTCTGATTTCCTAGAAGTGTGGTGGTTAAACTATGTCCACAGATTCTCTAACATTCCTCCCTTCAAAACAGGGAGCCTAATTCTCCTCCCCTTGAGTGTAGACCATACTTAGTGACTTGCTTCGGACTAACAGAACGTGGCAGAAGTGACACTTATGACCTGCAAGACTGGGTCATTTGTCTCTCTCTTGAATCATTCACTCTGGAGTAACCAGCTGTCATGTCAAGAAGTCACTGCGGAGAGAGGTCCATGTGGTGAGAAACCAAGGCCGCCTGCCAAAAGCCATGTGAGCGCACCATCTTGGAAGTCGATCTGAGAGCCCCAGCCACCCACTGGGAGGAGAGGAGGCCTGGTCGACATCTTGAATGCAATCTCATGAAAGAACCTGAGCCACTACCACCCCGGAATTCCTGACTCACAAAAACTAGGAGATAGTAAGTCTCTGCTGCTTTAAGATGAGAAGTTTCAGGGTGACTTGTTATATAACTTAAGTAATATGCTTAGAAATCAGCATTTTTTAGATCCCAGTCTTGGTGATTTACAGCAACAACAACAACAAAAATTAAATACCCATAGTGACAGGGTCCCGCTTTCCAATTTAGTGCGAACTTCTTTGTTAAAAGGAGAAAAACAACAACTGAAAATAAAATTAGAGTGTGCTGATGTTGTTTGTGCTCACTAGACTTTAAGATTAATTTCATTTTCATAAACACGCCATCATTTACGCTTCGGAGAGGCAACACAAGGTCCAGGACACTAAACATTATGAAAGCAAGCTGGCCATCACTTGCCATAAATATTTTTAATCTCCATCTAAACTTTACACTCAGTAGTGTAATTCTATTACACAACAAATAGTTCCTGATCTCATTTTAAATGCTAAAAGAATAGCCCTCTGAGGAAGAGCAGATACTCCCTTTCCTGGGACCAAATCTGACAACGGATCTGACAGACACGCACGCTGACTGCAGTAGAAAGCTAACTAACCTATGGCAGCTCTTTAATTTGGAACCACAGGAAGAAGGAGGCTACAGAGGAGCACAGCAGAGTAGTCCAGCTGAAGGCAAGGGCTCTGGAATGAAAATGCCTCTATTTCAATCACATTTACTTCCTGTGCGCCCCTGGGCAGTTGGCCTCACCCCTAGCTCTGCGCCTCAGTTTCCGGCACTATAAAATGAAGATAATGAACCCAGCTCATAAGACTGTGTAAAAACTAATGGTTCAACATGTATACATCGCTTACAACAACAACTCATACAAAGCTCTAAGTAAATACAAGCTATACATCCCAATCTGACATCACCTCCTACCTAAGCCTTTGGAAGGACAGCCTAAGAAAAAACTTAAATCTTGAATTTTGTCCTCATATTTTTATTTCATCTTTCTTCTGCAGTTCTGACGCTGGTGAAAGAAGAGAGTGGTGGGGTTCAGTCAGCAGAAGGAAACTGCCTGCCCCTGCTTTTCAAACATGATCATCCAATACTAATGTAGGACCCACTGGGGACCTGACATCCACACTTCCTAGGGGAAATAAAAGTTGGCTCGGCTTCCTACACTTATCTTAGGAAGAAAGAGTTCATTGCTACTGAAATTTCTAGAATGACTCCCAACCTGAAGTGATCTAGATTGCTTTGTTTCTCCTTTTCATAAATTTGCAAAACAATTCCAGAAGAATTAGAATTTTCTGTGTGTGTTTTTCATATTCTTTTTCTCCACGAGTTTTCTTGTACTCACACTGGTATTTTCTGACAGCTGCACTGGACCCCTGGACATCCTACCGTGATCATTTGCCTCACTCAAGACTTGAAGTATCTTTCGCTCCTCATTGGAAATTTTTTCTTCTGAGCAAGAAATACTAAGAAAGTCTGCCTTTTCATAGTGTTTGTCCTGTCATTCTATCCCCTACCATGGCAGTCTCACTAGAGTAAGTACTACAGTCCACACAAAGGAAATTCTTGGGCAGGGGGCAGAGGTCAAGAGTGATTTTTCAAAATACTCACACTGAGCGAAGCACTTGCCACAGACTTGGTCAAGTTGGTGTGTTTTGAAAGCCTTGCCATGTAATCTCACAGTATCTTTGTACATGTCTCTACTAGTTAGTCTGTTGCTGAAGTACACGAGGCACTGGGCTTAAACACTGCCCTGTCTCATCCTCACATCAGCATTCTGCAGCTGACCATCAACAGCACCAAGGAAGAGTGTAAAGGAAAACATAACTGTCCTCCATGATAAAAAAATGTTCAAATGCAAGCTTAGAGAATAAAGGGAAAGTGACTCCTGTCTGTGCAGTGATTCCTACACCTGAGCACGCAGCAGGATCTAGGGAGGTCTTGTTAAGACACGGATTGCTGGCTTCCTCCTACCTCTCCCATCCCCAAAGGAAACCCTGGAGGTCAAAATGGGATTTTGAAAATACATACTTCCAGCAAGTTCTCAGATGAAACTGACACAGCCTGAGAAGTACACTTTGAGGAGCACGACTCTGCGGTGAAGGCGTAAAACCCAGAGATGCTACCACTGGCGACATGAGCCATGTGATGACAAAATCTACAGGACTCCTGACACCAGCCAGGGTCTGTTACCATCCCTGTAACTATGAGCCCATGATCCAACATTCTGGCTCTCAACAAGGAGTATCACTAATGGATCAGGAGGATGACAAAAAAAAATTTTAAAAGCCTGGGCTAATAGGTAGATATGCACTTCTCCACAGTGACCTGCTGACATAATGCCTCATTCAAAGGCATTACAGGATTAATTATCATGGCAACTCCTTACTGACTTTTGGAAAGTAGCAAGAAAATGATGCTTCCAACCCACCCTCATCAACTTAGTATTTCAGAGCCACATGAGAAACCGTAGGTAATTCTCTGACATCCTACAGAAGCCAATAATGAGCTCTAATTCAACATCAAAGGTATGGAAAGTTTCACACACACCAATGACTGAAAGCCCTTGCATCCCCATGAAACAACTGCAACACAGTTGTGGTTTGTGAGAATCCTAACAGAGCCACCCTACAGGTATGCCTGGGCCTGCATTTTGTGTTAAGGTTTCCGCCTCCCTCCATCAGCAGTACTCCCATCTCCTTCCCTTCTGTTTCCCTGTGTAGTACGGTGTCACTGGAAAATGCAATTTAAAGATAAAGCTCTGAAAAATGTTAACAAACCCCAAAGAGAAAAGCATGTGCCACCATGTGGAAGCCCTCCTTAGGAACACCTGTGAACTGTTGTGTTTAATTAGCTTACAGCTGGTTCTGACTGTGCATGACAAGACAAGGATTTACTTTTTGACTGCAAGTCCTTAGGCTGTATTTTTCATAACTATCCCACAACTAGGCTGAATTTTATTTGGTGGGCAGGAGAAACAGAGATGGACCAGAACAGGGGAGGTTTTCAAAAAGGCAACCAAAGTCATCATAAGTAAGCAAACACAGTGAGTGGAAGTGTATTGCTGGGCATCAAAGACTCCTGGATAACCCACTCACAGTCACATGCAAAGTCCCCAGAGGGTGATCACATGTGATAAGTGGCAGTCTCACACTGTGATGAGTTCACCATCAGTGCTACAATTCTTTATTCTAAGAATTATCGCCAATTGGTGCCACTCAGAGTAGATTGTCAAGTAGCGAACGGGGCAGAGGACATCAGCAGTTTCAATGACAGCATTCCAAGCAAAGCAGCTGCTAAGAAGAGCCGTGAAATGCAGCCATTTATAATTCTGCTGAGACACAGATCTGACCATTGCCTGTTGTAGGAAGAGCTAGAAAATGCCCAGTCCGGCACCGACAGCTGAACCTGGCTTTGTCATTCTCTCTGCTTAGGTATTCAGTCATTGTCTTGAAATGAGCAGCTATTTCTGAGGAAATGACTACCGAGTAAGAAAGAAGATGTCAATGAAATCTGAAAGGGCAATTAATTTATAATGTTTATGTCATGAGCAGTCAACAGATGATTCTCTGAAAAACTGTCACTGAAGAAAACCAGTATTCTGTACAAAAACCCATGCACTGTAAGATTCAAGAACTCACAAAGGAGTGACCCCTCACTAATGACACTGTTCCACTGGACCCTCCAGTGGCACACAGAGGCCAAGTCCTAAGCAGAGTTGTACCCAAGATACAGACTGTAATCCAGAAAAGCAGAACACTGGAACATAGAAAGCCTGGCTCATTCACCCCAAAGAAACAAGCACACTGACCAACAACCAACCAGTGATGGTTACAGCATGCCCACTATGAGCCAGCACTCTAAGGTTCATTATGAAAATACAAGTTCCTCTCTTATTGGGCAGATAAGATAGCTGCATAGAATAAGCAATAATCTGAGATCAAGTTTCATTAAGTAATGAAATGAGTTCACAGTCAGTGCTATAGAAGAACAGATAAAGAAGTCACCAAGTGGGACAGAAGTACACAGATAAGCCCTTCCATTATCATCCAAAATAGGTTATCAGGTCCCATGCAGGGGACAGGGTGATGTAAGACTTGTACAAACTAGTTAAGCAAGAAATATACTCTGCCTTTAAGGAATTCAAGACCTGAGAGAGGTGGTTTCATCACAGACTACAGTTCAAGGGATAGGTCAGCACAGATAACAAAGTACAGATTCTGACCCACAATAAATAAATAAATAAATAAATAAAGAAGAAAAGAAAGGCTTTCAAAAGGTCTTTCCCATCAAACTAACTTTGTAAGAAGGAATAATGTACTGCCCTCAATACATATTATTCAGGCTAAAGATTTAGTCAGGGCAGCTTTCCAAAGATAGAAAACATTTACAGATTCTGATAAAACAGAACACTTTGATCCCAATCTGCTGGTCTGCTTCATGTAACAAACATGAAGGATCTTGAGCACATTTCAAAGAGCTTGGCAAACCGTCCTACCTCAGGCCTCTGCATTTCTCCTTTCCCAGACACCCGCCCTGGTTCTTACTCAAGTGTCTTCTCTGTGCCTACTTTTCTGGCCACTAAATCAGCAATTGCATCCCCACCCCCACCACCAATACACGTAACACTGCACCTCCCTTTCCTCCATTTCTCTCCATGGCACTTAACTTGTAAGTGTTCTAGGAATTTTACTTTAAATTTTACTGAACATTGTCTTCCCCACTAGAATGTATGTTGGTCAGGTGTTGTACCTTCTGTTTATTGTTGGGTCCCGAGCATCTAGAACAGTGCCTGGCACACACACATAGAATTAACCCAGCCTGACCTGTGGTGGCACAGTAGAAAAAGCATCAACCTGGAACACTGAGGTCGCCAGTTTGAAACCCTGGGCTTGCCTGGTCAAGGCACATATGGGAGTTGATGCTCCTTGCTCCTCTGCCCTTCTCTCTCTCCTCTCTAAAATGAATGTCTTTAAAAAATAAAATAAATAAGCCTGTTAAGTAAATTAATGAATGAATACATGCTTGTATATACTTGTACCTGTGAGTTTCTCATTTTTAAGGACTGTATATAATATAGTAAACACTTTATTGCGTATCACTGTCTTTAATTTTATACATTTTATAATAAGTAAATTCATCAAGGTATTCCATTTTACGGAGAGTTCTACCAGCACTAGGCACAGACAGGCACGTAAAAGCTTTTTATCATAAATTCCACATCTCTTCTGTTTATTTTTTCATCATCCTTTCTCACAGAACCTCACTGTTAACCCCTGAAACTGGCAAGTGCATCCTAACCAGTCACCCTATTAACTGGCATGTGTTGTATTATTATGGACTTATTTTATTCAGTCAAGAAATGTCCCCAAACTTATGTTTAACAAATGAGGAAAGACCAGGATGAGCAGCACAGCTAGAGTCCTCACCCTGGTAGAACATATTAATTAATAAGCAAGGACCAAAAACTATGGTAAGAGTTATTTATTCTAGGTGAAGTGAGGGAACTGTGGAAGCCTGCAGCAGGGATACCTAGTATACCTATTCTAGTTTACGAACAGTGAAAGGCTAGTAGTCATTAATATATATATATAAAATCTAATGATGGGTAGGAATGAGCCAAGTGAAAAGGTGAGGAGGTGAAAAGCAGTCCAGGGAGATGGAATATAAACAAATGGGAAGGCTCAGACAGAGAAATGGAGTCTTTTCCAGGAACAGTGCAGAGAGGGTCCAGGGATTGCTGCAAGATCTGTTTGTAGCTGGAGGAGTGGGCAGGGACCCATCATGGGGGGCTTTCTGAATCAGGGTATTTGAATCAGTTCCTCTCAAGAGCCTCCATACCCCAAGGCCTGTGCTAGCTGCTATCTGGAGAAGAGAACTGAATGAAACTGGGCCAGAACTCCCGACCTTTGGCACACTCACTGCCCGCATGACTGAAGACTATGACCTGAGGCTGGTGGGGAAGCAAGCATGTTTTTTAAGTACCAGATCAGAGCAAGCATGTGGGCGAGGGGAGCTTCACAAGATCACACCAGCAGAGTGCCTGATGTCAGAGAGACCCAGCTAATCTAAGGGCTGCGAAGACACCAAAGCAAGGGCTGCTCTGAAATTCTGCCTCTGGGATCGATCTGGTGACCCCAGATATGAGTAGCGGCCCAGTCCCACCAGCTCGCCTGCTTCCCTTGCTTTCCTGCTGGTTTCTACTCATTCAGCCTTGGACTAGCCGCTGCATCTTAATGACCATATTTTCTACAACAGCCTGCACTCTGAGCAAGAGCATTCCTAACACCAATGCCGCAGGGGCAGGTAACCCTGACACCCACAGGGCCTGGAGCACGCTGACCTGGAGTGAGCCATTAGAAGCAAACTTCCTGTTGCATGCTTATCTGACTTACACGTATCTTATTTGAATGCTTCAGGGAGTACACACTTAATGACCAGATGAAAACATTCTTTCAAGTAGAAGGTTATAGATACATCAGTTATTAAAAACAGTAACCCTTAAAATCCATTTTGGTAAATGTTGATTATGTAATTTTTTATGATCTTTGGGTTTTCAATAATATTTAGATTTCCAATTAGAAAAATGAAAAGAGATGAAGGCACAGCAGCAAATATCTGAAGTTACAAATTACAAACACAGCTAGAGAATCTTCAGTTTTGAGCAATTCCATGTCTGACTATGCAGTGTGTAGTCGGAAAGCGAGTGACAATCACCCATTTGATTTGAGTGTTAAAGGGACCTCTGTGAACTGTGGTGGCCCTTGAGCAAACTGGTGTGTCAGCGTAAGTGGCCCCCTGCTCAGGCACCCACACATGACAACTCCTGCCTGTCTAAAACAGTGGCTCCCCAAACCCGGGGGGCGGGGGAACAGGAACAGCAGGAGAACAGGGGGGAAATGCAGATGCCCGGCTCCCACCACCACACATTCTCATTCAGTGGGTCTTGGCTGAGGTTCCTGAATTAGGATTTTTAACAAGTTCCACAGGAAATTCCAAGGCTGGCAGTCTAAACCCACCGCGGTCTAGGATCACCAGTCCTCTAAACAAGCTTACACTCCAGTAATCCACTGGTGTACAGAAGGAAAAAAATGTCTCTTTTATTTACAGTTACTTCTCATACCAACGTTCCATGGTTTCTGATTTCCATATGTATTTATCACAACGTATTAGCGCAGTCTGTGCATCTATTGGCATTGCATGATCAATCCTCCTCGCAAGGAGTCATCAACAGTGCGGGAGCCACCGTGGCACCTTCGCCGGGGCCGTGACTGAGCATAGCACGCAGGGTCCCGGGAGATGAGGACGGCGGAGGAAACCAAAGGGAGTGCGGTGAGGCGGCAGTGCGGTGCTTCAAGAGCCACGCGGACGGACGGGAAAAGCGAACAGTCGAGGGAAAAGATGAAATTACGCCCACGCTTAGGGAGACTCAACGGGGTCTCAGCTGTCCCAGGTATAAAACAAAGGAAGCAGTGAACCACTTGTTCTCTTCCCGTCCCTCCAGAATCAACACATCGGAGTTCGATGAGACACTGACAGAGAGCTCCCCGAGTGCTGCAGAGACAGCTGGTACGTGCTGGACCGCACAGATGTGAAACAGTGACAAGATCTAGAAAATGCCCATCAGGCAAGCACTGAGCCCATCACAAGAATCATAAAACATCAGAGCGGCAATAGCTCCGGGCCCCCACGATTTGCAGACAAGGGAAATGGCTCCAAGTGGAGACTGGTTCTGACCAAGGAGCCCGAGGCAGCTGGTGGCAAAGTCAAGTACCCTGATGCCCAGAGCACAGCCCTTCTACTATACCAGTCTCCTACCTTTCTAAAATAAAGAGGCTTTTTAAGATGCCAGAGGCCCAGCTTTCTGAAGATAAAAAATATGGTCCATTCATTGTTCTCAAATATGATTTATGTTTGTAACCTTTAGAGAGAAAAAAAAAGAAGTGTTCTGGGATTTGTTTTGCCTCTCTCTTGTTTCTTTTTTTAAAATCAGAGGAGCTGGTGAAGACATAACCTTATACTGTTAGAAAAGAAAATTTAAGAGCATCTTAAATGAGGAAGCCCAGTAGCACTTACACTGTGATTGCAGCGAGGCTGCCAGGAGCCCGCCAAGCCGGGGACCTCTGGAGCAGCCAGACCTCCAGCTGCCTCCCAGCGCAGGCGCTTCATTCACCTCGCTGGGACTCCGGAGGCAGGCAAGTCTTCCTACCTGCTTTGTTGTGTATCTAAAATGCTCTTTAGTGTGGAATGAAAAGAACAAAAAGGGAGGCAAGAGTTGCTCATCCCTGCTGGGGGAACCACTGCCTTCCAACCCACCCAGGACGCTGGCTGAGTGGGTAGAGCAGTCCAGGGTTGAATTCCAGATTTGCACCTAATCCCTGCCAGATAGCAGTGCCTCAGATCTATGAAGTCTGACCCCATCCCTTGGGGAGTAAGGGGCTGAACTTGTAAAAAGTCCCCGAGAAACATGGCAGTTTGAGAATAATTAATTTATTGATTTCGAGACAAGAAGGCCTGGAGGCACAGCTGGGCTCTGGGAATACTCCTCCTCACCTCAACCCCCTACAGGTCCCAGGGTATCTTCCCAAAGAGGTTATATAATGGAGCTGGAGATGAGAGAGCAGCATCTCCAAACTCCAAATTTAGCCAGTCCCTCATGGAAAGTGGAAAGAGGGTGGAAAACCAACTAATATTCACTGAACTAGGCACTTTGCACACGTGATCCCAATGAATCCTTTCAATAAACATCCTCCGCATTCAGAAGGGCCCTAGTTAAATCAAAACCTCAAGGGTAATCTGGACTCAAGCTAGGCTGAAGCAAGCTTTCTCTCAAACATGAAGATTCGGATATCAGGTCAAATGAAAGCACATATGAGCTCATACTGACATAATCAGGCCATCAAAAAGAGTTTAACAAGTCAAACATATTTAACATTAATGTTTGATATATACATGATGGTCAAGTCCCCCCCCCCAAATTCTCCTGGGCAACACTTCATTGTCCTTGCTCAAGTTCCCACCCTGTAATAAAAAATAATGCAAGTGCATTTCTTTCCACCTATCCCGCAAATCTGTCTGCACCATCCCCACAATTGTTCAATTTCATGAGGTTTGTCCAGAACTGTTTTTCTTCTTCCAGATCACACCACAAAAATGTCTGATTCTGGGAGAGACTACAGGACTATGCGGTCTCTTCCCTATTTTCAACAACTGGTCACCCCATCTATCTTCAGTTAGGTTACATCTTTTCACTGCATGGTCCTCTGCTTGCTGAGAAAGAGGAGATAGAACAAGAATTGAAATCTTAAGGTGTCGCACTCCCAAATCTGAAAAACATTGCCAGTTGCTGTTCTCAGCCCACCCACAGAAGCCTGGAATGTGAGCATCGGAAGGGCCTTTTCAAAGTAGTAGTCGAACATTTATAGCTCCATAAACTTATTGTGTAATGGAGGTAATGCTGTGCGTGAATTCAAGCTCCACACAGTAATTAGGTGGAGAAGAGAACAGGCAGGCACTCTTCAGAGCTAATTGGGTCTTGTGTATACTGTGTAGAAGCACAGAGCAGGAAAGCAAGCTTTGTGTCCTGGCACCAGCCCCTCCACTCCCAGAACCGGCAGTGACAGGCACATAGCAGACTTCCCCCTCCTCAAGGACAAGGAGAATGCTGTCACCTATATTTTTGTTTCCAAATTAATGTCCCATCTTCCCTTCTCAAGCCAAGTGGAATCTACTTGTAGAAAGAAAATTTTGTATCCTTCTGCTAAGTATCTGTTTATGTTGTCACTACCCTTATTCATTTCCTCAATTTATTGTGTCTTGCACTATTAGAATAGCCTCCTCATTGTACTAACTCTGATTTGTTTTGTACAAAGCTGCAGGAATAACTTACTGATGGATATCTTTTAGCCTGACCAAACCTGAAGGACTTCTCACTGTCTATAGATCCTACCATCTGGGATCAAGGGCTCTCCATGACCCAGGCCACCCTCCCTTTCAAACCTTTTTCCTCCATACAAATTCTAGGGTCATAAAACTAGAAGCCAATGAACCAAACCTACCCACTAATATATTTTCTTTGCAATGATTAGTAACATACCATAATAATAACAATCAAATTCAGAACATCCTATGTCCAGGCACTCTCTAAACACTTTATATTCATTAACCCCTTGATTGTCACAACTCTATGAGGTTATTATCCTCATTTTAAAGATGAAGGGAAGTGAGATTAAACAAATGGAGGAGCCATCATTTGAACTCAAGCAAATTGACTCCAAAGTCTGTACTCTCAACTACTATATTATATGGTACCTTCCTTCACCATAGGGGTAGGCAAATGACTGTCTGAATGAACAGATGGGTGTTTGGATAAATAGATGAGTGGGTGGGTAGATAAACAGAAGGGTGGGTGAAAAGGTAAACGGATGGGTTGGTACATGGATGGAACTATTTTATGAACTATTTTAAGGTTTGTATTTGTGAATGCACAGTCTCCACATTAGTAATGAAGAAAATGAGCTCTCTCCTGAATTCTCCTGGGTTTTGTACCTTAACAACAGAAACAAAAAACTTTGATGCACCGGCTTCTCCCTGAGCTACAAAGTTGCACCTGCCGAAACGCACAGGCACAGAAAAAGTCCTGCATAAGTGAGTAGTTTTACCTTTATTGTGACTGTCAAATTAGAGACATAAAAGAAAACACAAGCGCCAAACAGATCAATGCAAAGTGCCTAATAAAGAGAAGAGGCTTCAAGGGAAAAAGAAGAGATGAAGTATATGAACCGTGCATATTTAGAGCACCTGCAAATTAACTTCCTGGAAATAGCAATAAGCAGATAAAGTATCAATCTTCATTGGAACCAGATACAAAATGGATGCAGCTGCAAGCGCACAGAAGCATACACACTTTACTTCGCAAACATCTGTCCCAGTACGTCCAGCGATTCTCCCACATCATATAGCAAGAAAAGTGTCTTCCTGCCACTTGACCCTAAGTTACCTTTAGTGTGCTTTCACCAAAGAAAAATGCCAGAGGACAGATGCCAAGAGAAAGAGTTAAGCATGGCGTACCTTGACCAGGCGGTGGCGCAGTGGATAGAGCGTCAGACTGGGATGCAGAAGACCCAGGTTAGAGACCCCAAGCTCGCCAGCTTGAGTGCAGACCCATCAGGCTTGAGCAAAAAGCTCATCAGCTTGGACCCAAGGTCTCTGGCTCCAGCAAGGGGTTGCTCAGTCTGCTGAAGGCCCATGGTCAAGGCACATGTGAGAAAGCAGTCAATGAACAACTAAGGTGTTGCGACGGCAACGAAAAACTAATGATTGATGCTCTCACCTCTCTCCATTCCTGTCTATCTGTCCCTATCTGTCCCTCTCTCTGACTCTCTCTCTGTCCCTGTAAAAATAAATAAAATAAGCATAGCGCAAACCTGACGTGAAAGAATGTAAGGCAAAGAACCTTGCACAGGGAGCTTGCCTTCTGCAACCTGCCTTCACAGGTGGGCACTGCAAAGACCTGACGTCTCCCAATGCACTGGCAAAACAATTTATTCCAATCCTACCTAATCAGCATAATTTTCCCTCCACCCTCACTCCAGCAGCCCTATGCTCCAATTATACCCCGTAAAGTGTCATTCCCCAGCTAGAGCTTCCACTCTGCTGCCTCCCAGCCTTTGCTCATGCTTGAAACACCTTTCCTTCTCTGCCTGTCCCCCCAATGCAGTAACAGCCTGTTTATCCTCATATGTCGGTGGCTTAAAATATACTGATGCCTGTGTCCCCATTCCACAAGTTCTGATCTAATGGCTATGGCATGTAACCTGGATATTAGGATTTTTTTTAAATTCCCCTGGTGATTCTTAAAGCACAGGCAAAGGTTGAGAGCCACTGCCCTGGACCGTTTATTTCCCCAAACAAGTCTTCTGCCTAATGGGGATGAACTATTTCCACCCTGACCTTCCTACAGCACTTCACTTTGACTTTGCTTTTCGGAAGAGCTGATCACGTGGCAGGGTGCAGCTAGGTCTGCCGCAGCCCTGTGTCAACTCTGTCTACATCATTAGAACATAGCCTCTTGGATGGAGGCTTGAAACTGTGTTTTACTTCTCTTTGTTGTTCCCCTTGACAAAACACTTCAGCCTCAGCAGCAACTCAATAAATGTTTAATGCATTTCCCTAACTGCTATTTTTATATACTTTGCCAAAAAAACATGAATAGTGCTAGAATTTTCAATGAGTTTCCAGTAGAAATAGCAAAGACCACAGGTCCTAGATAGTTACAAAAGTTTCCTGCTGGAGGTAGGTCGCCTTCTCCCTAGTGGGCATCGGTGGAAAACACCCGATGTTGACCTTCCTCCTCCTCTCTGTCTGCTATCTGTAAGGATGAGTAAAGCTTCAAAAAAAGAGAAATGCCCAGCCTTCCTCACCTCCGAGGGATATGGAATCAATCAAATCATGCATTTTCACCCAAGATATTGATACCAGGGGGCTTAAGCAAGGAACTGAACAACAGGCCCGTGTTTCCACAAAGCAAATTTCAACACAACATATCCTCTGGAACTGCTCTGATTCTGGAAGAGAGGCTGGCTCTAAGACAGGGATTCTCAGAATTTGTCGTCCATAAGAATCCCTGGGATGGTTGGCCAAAATGCAGATTTCTAGGCCACAAACCCAATGACCCAGAATACCTCTGGGTAGAGCATGTGGATGAAGCCTGGAAATGTAGAGGTTCAGCAAGCTCCCCGTATGATTCCAATGCTGGCAACAGTGGACCACACTTCCATTAACAAAGAGTGGCTCCGAGAAGTTCAAATACTCCAGAAACTTGGTCTTAGAGATTCACAGAGAATCTGGGAAGAAGGTTTGGGGGAAGAAGAGGTGACCTAAAGTGCCAGTATGAACAGAAATTATTTAGGGATGGGAGGTAGTACAGGGACAGTATGCCGGTCTGCCTCTACACTCTACAGCAGTGTCTACTGTGAAGTTTAAAACTGAGGTCACACAAAGTCCTTGGGCTCAGAGTAGAAAATCAGTCAATGACTTGACAATAATAATTTTCCATTTTAAAACTACCTGCTATGACCATTTTATACCCGAGGTTTCTCAGAAATCCAGTAGATTTGGATATCATTCATCTTAAGACACCTTCCCCTCTGACTTTTGATTAAGGAACAGTCCTGAGGCTGAGTCCACACTTGCCACCCCCCAGCAATGCCTGCTGCTACAACCGCCTACAGCCGTGATGGCGAACCTATGACATGCGTGTCAGCACTGACACACGTAGCCATCTTCGATGGCATGCGGCCGCATACCAGAGAAGTGTGGGGCCACATGCCGAGAAGGATGTTTCATCCTTGGCTCCTGCATGGCCAGGTGCAGTAGCCGAGGATAAAACATTTGCTGTAGTGTAGACACTCTATGCCGGAGGTCTGTAAGCCAAAACAACAGAACTCCGGCACAGAGCGTCTAGTTCTGGGACTTACGGTTAGGCCGTTTTTCTCCAAGTGACACACCGCCCGAGTTGTACTCAGTTTTTTTGGCAAATTTTGACACACTGAGCTCAAAAGATTGCCCATCCCTGACCTAGGGCTTCCCCATCCTTTCTTCCTCACCAGCAGTCAGCCAAACTAACAGGTCCATTCACTTCCCAGGAAGTGAGTGGCCCAGGCACAGCCTCTGTGTGCATACCTGTGGGTAACAAACTAGAGCTAAGTCACCTGCACCAGAAGCCTGGCCTTACGCAAGGGAAAGATTCCTACCCCTGAGACTACAACCGCTTGCTGGACGCCTGGAGGGGTTCCCAGGTCAGTCTATGTCCGTTCATTCCTAATGAGAAAGCCTGTAGTCATGTCAAAGTATCTGGGAATTAAACCATGAAAAGACCCAAATATTTCTTTACCTTGGCAGCTGTTCTACAACCTCTTTTCTTGACACTAGTCAATGAAGCAAACCAGCTCCTTCAAATTCAATACCATGTGCGTCACCTTCCCATTAAGAAAAAGCAATTCCCACATTTTAGCCATAAATGAGAAGCCGCCTATTTCGCAGCTGTATGGAACGACGTGACCACACTCCACAAAGAGGGGCCATGCTCAAACACCTAACCAAATGCCGGGAGATGATTTGTGGTACTTAGATGTAATTACTGTGCTATATTCAAGTTTTTAATCTCATGTTTTTCAATTTCATTATAAAATTACAGCCCAAACCTCTGGACACAATAGCAGCATTGTCGCTGCATTCATTACCCATGTTGCTCCAAAGAAACACGCAGCTCTGCTGGAGGTCACTCGCCGGGAGCAGCAAGCACAGGGCTGCACAAAGGCGCCGTGCTCCAGCTGATCCCATTCCGTCTAGGGAGCTCAGGAAGATTTAAGAGTCTGGGCAGATGACAAGGTGTCAGCAATTTAGGGCCATTATTTTTAAAAAGCATGCTTAGGGCTGAGTAATATAAATTGAAAGATGGCATCTAAAACTATGAGGTCATCCTCCCATCATAATCAGCACCAACCAGATCTCTGCTGAACAGCATGGAAAACCGGGGGTGGGTTCAGATTCATGGAGCCAAGAAGCTAACTGGAGAGTTAAGAATACAAGAATTAAAGCTAGAGAGGGAAGGACTGCACTGCATTCCTATTCTATGAGGATGAAGACTAGCTGGGTCTCAAGGCACAGGCAATGTCATGAGAGAATACGCAGTACAGAGGGACAACCTGAGGTTAAAAAGATGAGCTTCCTAAGCAGACAAAAGGAAAGGTAATGTAGGGATGCTAAAGCTTCTCGCTTGATAATCTTCAGAAAATAAAGCATCAGCTGAGTTTTACAGTTCTAGAATATTCTTAGTGGGACTAGTTGATATTGTGCTTTAATCAACACATAGTATTGGCCATGTGTAAGGCACTGTTCTAAATGCTTTATGAACAATCCCATTTAATCTTCAAAATTATCCTAAGAGGCAGGTATTATAATTTTTCTGGCAAGAAAACTGAGGAGCAGAGCAGAGGTCATGGCTTACCCAAGGCCAAGAAGTGGCTCTTAACCAGAGCATTATTACCATATGGTTCCTAATATATGCTTTCACTATAATTCAGTTTAAGATAATTCTCGTTCACAGTCTCTCTTTCATCTCTCTCTCTCTCTCATACACACACACTTTTCATTATCCCAAATAATGTATATTCAAAGAGGCAAAATATGAACTATGGTAACACCCAGATTGCATAAAAAAATAATGATGCTCTGATGGTTCAACCCCTAGAAATATATTTATTTCTTCCAAGTTCAAAATTAAAAGGAAAATTAATTCTTTTAAACAAATACTCACCCCTTGTCTATCATATCAACTCTGCAAGTGTCAGGGAGTTTGGATATTAAATCTAACAATGACATGTGTTCTTAACTTCCAAAAGGAACTAGGGAATGCATAAACATCTCCTTGTCTCACTAGAAAGACAGCTGGCAGTATCCCAAGAAAACAAACAGCCTATCCACAGCCAGGATGAATTCTGAGCTCGAAGAATAATTTTAATGCATCCTTACACACATTCCCTATGGCTACGACAAAATTCACCCCTACCCTCATCTAAGGTCTTAGATACTTCAACAGTCACATTCAGTAAGGCTGATCCTCAGCTGCTTCACAATGAGTACTCTGGACCTATTTCAAACAGTCCTGCAGGCCGGGAAAGGTGCAATGGCCCTGGGTCCCAGCATACATGTGAGGGTCAATGATCCTGAGGGAATGTTAATAGAAAGTACATGGACATTCTTTTCCCAACAACATGAAATAACACTGGGGAACAATATTTTTTTCATTTTCTGTTGCATAAGGTTTTAGAACTTTTTCTATATATTTCTGCACAGCTGATTCCAAATCCAAAATCTGTTTTTTGGTGCATACTCTCTAGTTTTTATGCAATTATTTTTTTGTTACAATTAATGGCATCCACTGGTTTTTTTATTGGTTTTAAATTGGACTTAAAGGGCAACGATTCTTGGATTGAACATAACCACAAGGCAATTAATGTTTTACAAACATCACTTTTACATAATTGTAGTTGTTTTTAAGTGTAAAAAATTATTATCTGATAAAAACACCCTCTTATTTTGTTTTAAAATTGAATCATGGTTTCTTTGAGTAGGCGTAAATGTAAGATAGTCCTGACACCTTCTGTTATATATGTGGCTGTTACACACTTCAACGTCAAAGGCACAATATTTCATTTACGACACGTGCATATATTGCCTATTTCAAGTCCCCTTGGGGATGAAGACAAGAATTGGGCTCCTCATATTGTGTGTCATAATTGTGAGAAAATGCTTCATGACTGGACAAAAGGAAAACGCAAAGAAATGCATTTGGTATTCCCATGGTTTGGCAAGAACCTAAGGACCACAGCAGTGACTGTAATTTCTTGCTGATTCATACGAAGGGCATCGGCAAGAAAAAATGGCATATGATCGCATATCCTAACATTCCTTCGGCAATACGACCTATCCCACACTCTGAGACACTCCCGGTTCCAGTTTTCAATGGTTTAATTTCTTCTAAGGACAAAGAAAGTGAACATGGTGATAAAGTGTATTTTGATAAGATACATGAGAAAATAGTTGTAGAATCTGAAGGGTCTTCTTATGATGCCAAGCAGTCATTAAGCCCTCAGCAGTTTAGCCAACCCGAATTGAATGACTTAAGAGATTTGGGCCTATCATAGCAAGCAGCTGAGTTATTAGCCTCCAGCCTTCAAGAAAAGAATGTACTTCACCGATCAGCTGAAGTATCCCATTTCAGGAAGCGTGAACAAATTTTTGTGGACTTTTTTTCCAAAGACAAACACTTTGTTTACTGTCATGATATCAGTAGTCTTCTCAGTCAGCTAGGTGTTACCACTTACAGTCCAACAGAATGGCGGCTATTTCTTGACAGCTCTAAATGGAGTCTGAAATGTGTTCTCCTACACAATGGTAATGTTTATGCAGTGGTTCCAACTGGTTATTCAACTCATCTGTGAGACGATAATGACATAAAAATTGTCCTCAACTTTCTGAAGTATGAGGAGCATAACTGGATCATTTGTGTGGATTCTAAAATGGTAAATTTCCCGCTAGGACAACAAAAAGTTTTCATGAAGTATCCTTGCTTTCTATGTTTGTGGGACAGCCAAGCTCGGGAGAAACACTGGACACAGAAGGAGTGGCCAAAATGTGATGCTCTGGAAGTAGGGATTCAAAATATTGTGAATGAACCTGTAGTTAATTGAGACAGGATCATTTTTCCCCCACTTCACATCAAACTTGGCTTAATGAAGCAGTTTGTTCAGGCTTTGAATAGAGAAAGTGAATGCTTTCAACATATTTCTGCTTTTCCTGCCTTGTCTTTTGAGAAGATAAAAGCAGTTGTATTTGATAGACCTCAAATTCAAACCCTCATACATGATGAAGAATTTGCCAGGAAAATGAATAAGGAGGAGACAGCAGCATGGCAGTCTTTTGTGGCAGTTACAAAGAACTTCCTTGGCAACAAAAAAGCGGAAAACTATGAACTTCTGGTTTAAAGGATGCTGTTGGCTTTCCATGACATTGGATGTAACATGAGCGTTCATATTTACTTCCTGAACAGTCACCTTGATAAGTTTCCCGAAAATCTTAGAGCTATTAGTGATGAGCAGACTACTGCTAGAGCATCAAACGAGATTCAACAAGTACACAAACACAAAAGCTACAAACGCAAATTTTTGCCTGAATAGAGTTTAAATTAGTTTTGCACAAATATTATGATTAAAATAAGTGTTTTAATATGTTCTATTTTGAAATTGTAGACAAATTCTGATGTAATCACATCTTTTAGTTTATTTGTGTATTTACTGCATTATATAAATTATTATATTTTCACAAAAATGATGCCCAAGAAGACATTCTACTTCATTATGTTAAACTAAATGTTGAAAATTTTACAATAAGATGAAAACCTAAAACCTTGAATTGCAAAAAAATCTGTAGCTTACAGAGAAAAACTAATGTCAGATTTGAGATCAGCACACTCGAATTAGGTAAGAACAAGTGTTTTTGTGGATGCAACAAAAATTTTGTTCCCCAGTGTAATCACACTCTGGGACCTTTTGCCTCTTTTTATTGAATTTACTGAGGTGACGCTGGCTAACAGGATTATACAGGTTTCAGGTGCACTATTCCTCAACACTTCGTCTGTACACTGTATTAGGTGTTCACCACCACAGTCCAGTCCTCATCCATTACCATTTATCCCCCTGTATCTCCTCCACCTCCAACCCCCGCCCCCCAGTAATCACCACACTGCGTTCTAGGACATAACCACCCCTTTCAGAAATCCAACTGAGAAAACTAGCATTGAGTAAAGATAATTTAATACACTGGCTCTCAAACTCAACCAACCTTTAGAAGCAGTTTTACAAAACATTGATGCCTGGGGTGGATCATCAAAGATTCTGATTTAATTGGTCTGGGATGCAGCCTGGACACAGATACCTTTAAAATGTCTCAAGTAGTAATGATGTGCATCAAAATTTGAAAACCATTGCTTTCAGGGAAATTACCAAGCTATCTAGTTTTCAATCAAAAAGCCACATCACAGGTAAACCTGAAATGCTTAACTGCACTCCGTGAAAGTGGCCTCGATGATGCACCCTTAAAGTCTGTCGGCACCAAAATGCTGCCCACAGGAAGAGGTCCGCATTTGATTAATGCTCCTTTTCTATAAACTCCTTGTATGATTCAGTTTTAGGAAAGAGTTTGCAAATCCTTAGAAACCTCTTATGTTTTCTTGTCCTTGGAAAATAAAAATCAAGTACCCTATCCCATTTCCTTTATAACCTTGAGTATCAGAAGTATTAGAGCTGAAGTGAAAGGCTAATTAGAATATTTGTTCACTGCCTGCATTTGATTCTCCTTCTGCTTATGCAAGTTTTGATTAACTATTTCCTTTTTTCTTTTTTTAAGGAGCATGGTAGAGAATTATCTTTTCTGAAACTTGAAGCAGGTCACTGGGAAGAGACAAAAGCAGAAGTAATGAATTATGGTCAAGTCCTTGAAGGCTGACTTTCAGGGAATCTCTTGGGAGTCTTCCCTCTTAGGTCCTCAGACTTGCCACTTTACTTGATGCTTCTGTTCTTGAAGAGGTGCAGAAAAATCAGGTATCCCATAGGCTAAATTATATTCAGATAATACTAGAGGGACTCTACTGTAAAGACTTTGGAAACACAATAATCACTCCTTAGTTTGTTTCCATGTATTGGGAACTTAATGCATGAAATTTCATTTGGTTGAAGTCAGCTCAGAACTCACTCACTCCAAGCCCAATCTCCAAAGTGGTGGAGCTGTTTGTTTTCCCCAACCTGCTACTCTTGGCAAAGTAACTTCCACATTCTTCCCTTGCACCCTCTTCCATATGGCTAAAATTAATGAGCCTGAAAGCTGGGGGCCATGACTCTCTACAGCTGTCTTTTCAAGCAATTATTTAGAGACAGAGAAGGAAGTCATTAACAATCCTGAGAGTCAGCCACAGACAGCCTCTGCCACACAAAACACTCAAGCTAGGGCTCTGGACCAAAGGTCACTTTTTATTGAGGTTTTGGGTGCAGTGGGGTAACAAAGTAGGACAGAGAGAGAGATAAGGGAGCAGGTGATCACTATTTTCTAGCATCTTCAGCAACAGTAATTTCTTCTGTGCAAAAAAGATCTAGCTGAACCAATCAAGAATTCATTCAAGAGCGACCACAGGCAAGAGGGAAGGAACGCCAGAGAAAATAATGCCTCCCTGAAAAGTCTGTCCATTAATGCCAAAGGAGCTGCCTAAAACCGTGGTGAAATTGCCACCTCTGTCCCAGGAGGCTGAGGACATGGATGTGAATGGTGCCAAGTGCTGTAACAGTCGTTACTATAATCAGTGTTGGTAAAGCCTATTCAAAAGCATGCCTGTCTAGTAAAAACCAAAACATTTTACTCAAAGTGGCAGCTTCCTCCTGCTGCATCTAACTACTCACCACACCAGCACTGGTCTCACCAAGTCAGTGTCTCTGTGAACTCCAACATCTTAGAAAATCATCACAGAAATGGGAAGTCCTAGGACAAACTTAACTGCCATTGCCTGCAACCAAGATGGAAAGGCAGAAAGAGTTGAGTGCAAGCTTTCCTACAATCACAGGCCGTGTCCTTCCCTGCAGTCTCCGTTTCCTCATCCATAAAATGACACCAAGCCTCATCTGACAGGCTCATAGCTTTCAAACTTTTTAAAGCACAGCACAATAAAATACATTACTTATTGTCAAGATCTGGTGCATACACACACACCCACCTCTACACACAAACATCAGAAACAAAAGTTTTTTGAAACAATATGCACTCTCACTAACTGTGATATGATATATTCTGGTATCAACTGATTTCAGTTTTTGGTTTTTTTAAGGCTAGTTGTCACCTATTAATAGGTTAAGAAGTGCCATTGCAAAACGCGCTGTTACAAGATGTCTTTGGAATCCACGTATTTAGATGTGATCCAATGGAGCAAAGAGGCCAGCACACAGTAGGTTCTCTGTTTTTCACAAGACTGTCCTTTCTGAGGAAGGGACAGAAATGACAACTCCTGTTTATTCACAGACTCTGTCATACTAGTGCATCCCCTGACCCAAGCAGCCAGTGAGCGCCCTGAGTCAGGCGGTCAAACCACTGGGGTACACCCATGGCTGCTCAGAATGGGGAGTCGGTGTTTACAGATTCTTTTTTCAGTTTTGTGGAGGGGACTTCAATATTCCAGATTCCCAAAAGTTACTTATTACCATTTAAAATGAAACAACCACCCTGCTAAACGCATATTTGGAGTGAGAAGGAGCCTCTCAGTCACACAGAACAATTTTATGGGAGGCACACCCTTTAAACCCAGCTACCCTAAAGGCAACTGCAGTGATGCCCTCCTCTGCAGCTCATAAAGTTGCAAATCTAGAGAGAAAAAGGGAAACTAGGACCTTGGAAAGCTCTCAAAACCTTAGACAAAAAAATAATAAAGTCATTTAGGTTTCTATGCATGATAGCGTTCCATAATAACTTCAACAACAGAAGTGTTTAAAATATCTTAGGTAATAAAAACTCTATTTTCTTTAATGATCATTTGCGTACTTATTTTATGCTCATTTTTAAGGAGGCCTTCTTTGACCACAGTTATGGAAATAGCTCCCTATCCCATCTTCTTTTCCCGGTATTTTCTTCTTTTTCACTATTTATCACCCCACCCCCTCATTAGAAAGTAAGTATCAGGAGGGCAAGGACCTTTTATGTTTTTTTCTTTCTTTCTTTCTTTACCACTGTAACCCTGGCACCTAGAACAGGGCCCAGCACACAGCAGGAACCTAAGAGACATATGTGGGGTTAATAACTTTGTGAATTAAATGAGTAAAATGTTGACTCCCCATTAGAGTTCAACGCCAGCCGCCACGGGCCTTCTCCTTCTCCCTCCTCCATGGGTCATGGTGGCAACAGAACCACAAGAAGACAACGTGCTGCTCCCTGGGGATACCAGCTACACTTCCTGTGCTGCTTCCCAGTACCTGTTCCTTCCTCCACACTGACAAGTAACAACTCCCTAGCTCCCCTGGGCCTTGTTCTGGGTCAGCCAGCTGCTCACTCCCCTTAACTCAAGGAGAGAGATGTGAAACAAAGCATGTCTCCTTGATGCCACTCCTTCAGAGCCTACCCCAAGTTAGAAGCCCCTCACACTGCAAAGGAAAAACTGCAGCTAACCCCAAGTAGGAAAAGACAAAGGGTGCCTAACCTGTGGTGGCGCAGTGGATGAAATGTCAACCTGGAACGCTGAGGTCACAGATTCAAAACCCTGGACTTGCCTGATCAAGGCACATGCAAAAAACATCTAAAAGGTGATGTGTCCTGCCCCTCTCCCCCCACCTTTCACTCCCTCTCTCTAAAAGCAATCAATAAATAAAATCTTTTGGAAGGAAGGGAGAGAAGCCGGGATGGAGGGAGGAAAGGAGGGGGGGAGGGAAGATAGGAGGGGGGCAGATAGGAGGGGGAGGAACAGAGGGAGGGAGAGAGAGAGGGAGAAAGGGAGGGAGGGAGGGAAGGAGGGAAGGAGGGAGGGAGGGATAGAGGGATGGAGGGAGGGAAGGATAGAGGGATGGAGGAAGGGATGGAGGGAGGGAAGGAGGGAGGGAGGGAGGGAGGGAGGAGGAAAGGAGAGAGAGAGGGAGGGAGGGAAGGAAGGAGGAGGAAAGGAGGGAGGGAGGGAGGGAGGGAGGGATGGAGGGAGGGAAGGATAGAGGGATGGAGGGAGGGAAGGATAGAGGGATGGAGGGAGGGAAGGAGGGAGGGAGGGAGGGAGGGAGGGAGGGAGGAGGAAAGGAGAGAGGGAGGGAGGGAGGGAAGGAGGAGGAAAGGAGAAGGAGGGAGGAAGGGAGGGAGGGAAGGAGGGAGGGAGGGAGGGAGGAAGGGAAGATGGAGGGAGGGAGGGAGGGAGGGAGGAGGAAAGGAGAGAGGGAGGGAGAAAGGGAGGGAGGGAAGGAGGGAGGGAGGGAAGGAGGGCAAAGGGGGGCATAGAAAGCAAAACTCTCTGAGCTGACATTCTCCAGCAGAACTGAAGACAGCTGCATCTATACCCTTCTCCGCCTCCTCAAGGAAACAGCTGGCCCTTAAGAAAAAGGCTTGCCTCTAGCTGGATGCTCCAAGTCGTGAGAGGAAAGATCGTGCCAAAATTTTAGACTTTTCCAACTGGCAGCTGAGTACTGATTCCCCACTGGGACTTCCTTCATCCATCTAACTGAGCCTACCCAAAACTCATGTTCAAGGGCCACATAATCATCTCTGCTCTAGCTTGACCAATCAGGCAGAGAATTTTACTGGAATCCAGGCTCTCCGTGCTTCCAATCTCGTGCGGCTGACACTTGAAGTCACTGTGGGTAGTTCAATGCCTACTCACACTGGAAAACATGCTCAAGTATCTAGAGGTGGTAGTAAAAGGTGGGTAGGGGCTGTCATAGCAGCATAATGGAAGCAAATCACCTGGTAAAGGAGATGAATGCATAAATCCAGGCAGAGAATTTGAAGTAGAAAGGCATTACTGACTAAAGAAATCATTTCAAATGACTTATATACTACAAATTGGCTTCAAGAGACATCTCAGTCTGCACATGTATTCCCTGCTGAATGGTGATACCTATTCAAATGATCAAAAACTGTCCGTTCTTAAAATCAGGTTAATCCCAGACCTCAGAAACGGGAGGGGGGGGCCGGCGGTGGGGGGAATGGTCCAAAATCAGACAGGCAGTAAATGTTACTCTCAGGACCAATATCTCTGACATGCCTCAAGCTTGCTAGCAGCATTTCTATGCCACAGGCAGACTCCTTTCCTTTGCCCTCATTTCATTTCACAGGAAGTCCTTCCCTTATGGCCACAGAATACCCAAACAGAGGAAAGGAGGAAAGGGCAGAGCATTCGGCTATCCCCCTGGCTTGAAAAATGACTCGAGGACCTGGAAAAATGCTGAAAAATCAGTGCGAGCACAGCAAACATCCGTGGCCAAGAAAACTGAATCCCAGTGAGAACTCAGCCAGCTGGGAACCACTCCAGAAGGAGAGAGACAAGCATCTACTTAAATGGCCAGTGTCCAGCTTGGTACAATCCATGCAGCTATGAGGACCAGAGTGGAAACCCTCCCTAAAATCCCACCGGGCTGATCCCTCCCAAACTGACTTCCAACAGCCCCAGAGTAAAATCATTCCTCCCCCTGACGTGAACATTCTAACCTCCAAAGAGATTTTCCAGGAGGCGCAGGCAGTGCCACCGAGCACTGGTGCTTCCTGTCACGTCACGGCAGGCTCAGTGGCGTCAAGTGGAATAAGTGAAGCAAAAACGGTGAGCGGCACCCTCTTGAGAGGGTCAAAAGGGTGACCCCACCCGCGTGGTGAGCTGGGCACGCAGAGGGAGCACGCTATTATGTGGATGTTAGATCTGCATATAGGTAGGTAAGGAGGTAAGGTAGACAAATTTAAGCCTGTGCTGATACACAATAACCCATACAGATGGAATCTTATTACTAAGCTAAATATACTTGAGAGTCCGTTTAACTCTTAGTAATTCAAGAAAGCCTTTCAAGAAAGGAAATTATTCTTGTAAGGCACCTGTAGCGAAAGCTAAAATACACCAGACTCTAGCCAACTGTCCAAAGACAAGGCAACATAACACCTTGCTCCTTGCCAACAAAGGATGCCCTGAAGAGTTACTTAGACTTAGTTGCAACATAAGGTGTGAATTTCTCTTGTTTTTTAAAAGGCAGATTTCCCTCTCTGGTTTGCAGAGGAAAATTATCGTTCAGTCCCTAAATGCTTACCAATCAAAGAACCTGGGATTGTAATGTGGGAACCCACTGGGGTGCAAGCCTCTGGGACTGAAAATGTTTACAAAGCAAATAATTGAGAACTGACTATAGCTACAAATTCCCTATGGCCTAAAATCATCCTTCTCTGGTAGGGACCGTGCCAAACAACCAGGATTGGAAGAGGCCCTACCAGTAAATTAATACAATGCGAGGTTCTAAAACCTGGCTCCATTGCAGACCTCTGGTACCTGACCCGCAGAGATAATAACATCCAGGAGCTGGTATTTTTTAACAAGATCCTGCAGGTGATTTTGAAGGTTCGGAAACACTGAGTTAAACTCTCTGCCTTCACGAACAGATGGGGAATTAACAAGTCTTTCTGTTAGAAAGTTCGTGTTCAGGGCCCCAGATAGAGTGCAGGCCCCTCATGCCAGGGTTTGGTAACCTGAGAACAGCTGACCCAAAGTACTTGTTCCAGTAGCCACACATGGCACATGGCTGGCCAGAGCAAGGCAGCCCGTCCTCAGGCCACAAGCAGCTGCCCCTCCAGAGCTTGGTGTGTGGCCTTTGAAACAAGTGGGAAGGGAAGCCCAGAAAAGCAAACAAACGCACACCAGCCACTGCAGTCGCTACAAGGTTAGATTACAAATCATGTGGTTAAAGCACCTCCAAGAGACTGGAACTGCTCTAATAGAGACGCCTGTCAATTCCAGACAGTGTAATTAGCTAGTAAAACTGGAAACAAACAGTTATTCCAGTCCTCTGCCAAAAGGTCACAGAGGGTGGGGCTGAAGAAGAGAGGTCTCCTTAAGAGAGCTGCTCTGTAGGGCTGTTGCTAAGGCCAAGCTGGAATTCACAGTGCCCGCTGCCTGCAGGTGTCACCGGTGGGTGCATCCGGCCCACAGGTTAACAACTAACCGTGTAACAGTAACAGCTAACGTACCTACTGCCGAGGCTGCCCTGTGCTCCCGGCAAGTGCCGCACCCCGAGAGGCTCCCCTCTCTCCAAAGAGGCACTGTTGTTATTCCTGAAGCTGCTAGTATTGGCAGATATATTATCTTTAGAAAGAATTTGCTTTAATACTACTTTTCATTATAAAAAATAAAAATTATGGAACCATCTTTCAACTCTGAAAGTAATTCTGAGAAAATGCTGTAACAAAGGATAACCTTCATCTGGGCTATGAAGACATAATCTTCCATTTACAAAAGCAAATGTGCACTTTAATAACAGGACTAATAGAATGGAAATACAAACAGCTAAGTTGGGGGGATCAGAGATCCATATTCTAGTCTCAGCTTCATCATTAACTATGAAATTAAGCTGGTTATGTGACCCGGCTAGACCTCAGTCTCTCAGTTTGTAAGATGGGAATTAGGAAATAGAGTCAGGAAAAATGATCAAGTCCTTTTAGCTCTAGAAATATAATTCTAATTAATTTATAGCTTTGTGGACAGCTCTTAAGTGTGTTTGGAATTAGTATCTGAGTCAACGTGATTAAAATCCTATCAACCCCAATTAAAAACAAGGGAGAGGCTATCTGTAGTTGTTTCAGTCTGATTTGTCACTTGTTTTCAAAAAGGATTTAGGAAAAGCAATGAGGTGAGGGTAGAAATCATGACAGCCACTAATGATCTCATTTAATTCCATCAATGACACTCACTGATGACCATTTGTCCTGAGATTCTACGCTCATGCTTTTACCAGGCGTCCTGATGCAAACCTTCCTCCCAGGCTCCTGTGTTCAGCTACCTCCACTTACAGCTCCATAAATAACAGCCAGGCGCACAGTGGCCAACCACCTGTGAAATTAGCATCAAATGGTCTGATCATGCTCCTTATCCACCCGTCCTCCTCTACCCTGGGCAAAAACTCCAGACAATTCAGTTAGACCAGAGGTGAATCCCACTTCCCAGGCCCCAATAGAGAACAGCCCCGTGGCCGACAGAGGACAGCCGTGTCACTGTTCAGCACTCCGATGGGCTCTCAGTAGAAGCAGTCAACATTTTAACAAGCACCAAATTGCCAGTATTAATTTTATAACTTCTGAACCCCAGGAAATGTATTATAACAAAGACTCTAGTAGTTCCGAGAAATTAAATACAGGCTAGGTTTATTCTTGCAGTGTATGTTACTTTATATTTAATTAAACTTAATAAAATTAAAAATTAAATTTAGCAGTAATATCTAGAACTTGATGTGGTTAATATCAATTGAAACTGAAAAGACTCCTTTGGATCATAGGTAGTAGCTGTGACTAGGACCCATTAAGCAATGTACTTTCAGCTTTAGTGCATTTATATGCCTTTATTTTACATATGAAAGACTCCTCACTCAACTTGGGAAGTACAGGGCAGTAGCATTTTTTATAAAATTCCTCAGGAACAAGCTCTCCCCCTGTCCTTGCTAATGAGCGAGCACTTGCTATAAAACACTGTCTTACTGATTTATTCAACAACATGGATTTATTGAGCAGACACTACGTTTCAGTTCCATTGCTGAATGCTGAGGGTTTCAGAGGGTCTCAGGATGAATGTTCCTGAAAACTTTGCATACTGATAGCTATGTGCAGGACTTTATTTTATACATGAAAAAGTGGAGACTTAAAAAGAGAAAGTGTAAAAATGGGAGTCATTTTTCAAAGTTTAGCCTAGCAGTACTGCATAGCTCCTAAGCCACACCCCATTGCAAATACAGACACACACAAGGCGGTTTGAGTAAGTATGGATTTTATGTCTCAATCAAGAAGAAGAGAGGATGATCAGTGAACACAAGTTAGTGATGGTGGTGACAAGCCCCTCAGTTGTATTCACTGTCCCTTTGTTGAGTGGCAATCATGCTTCACTGTAAATTAACTTTTAGTGCGTTTCCATCTTGCATTTCCAACTAGATGACAATATCTTCTATGGCAACAACTATAGTTTCTATTCATTTCTGTGTACTGTATCGCTGTAGCCAGCACTGAGCCTTACACGAGAGGTGCTTCATTAATATTTATTGGCTTATCATCCATTGAGCCTCCACAGGGAATACAGCCCACACCCTCCACGGAGACTGGGGAGAGCCCCCGACCTACATGAGTAGCATGAATGATCGGTGCCCAGAAACATGATGAATGCAAATGGCCTCCCACCCCACACCAGCCAGCTTTCCGTACACTATCCAAAACCCTCTGCCTCTCATCAAGTGTTACAAAGAAGGGGTTTGGAAGGAATTACTATGATGAAGTGGAAAGTTTTCTCCAAAGTCCACCTTTTAAAAGAAAGAAACAGAAATCATTTGAAAGCAATTTGTATTCCACGAAATTCAACTTATTGATCATCTATTGAATTCAAAGCACTCTGCTGGGAATCATAAAGGATATGAGAATGTCTTAGGCATCAAACTGCCAAGGCCTTAGAGCAGTACCCACAGGGCTTTGTTCTAAAACCCAGCTTTCCCAGGAAAATGTTATGGTAAAGGCTACACGAAAGGGAAATGTTCATACAAATTGCTCAAGAAACGCTAGCTGCTTCTATTAGGGCCTGGGAGCAATGTCTTCAATCAAACCAATGTATTTTCACTGAACCATAAAGTATACAAAGGTCTTCTGGAAAGACATGAAATACAATTAGAAAGGTGACTATCAGCACCACATACACTCATCAAAACACAACCAGAAGACTTAAGTATCTGGGACTAGAAACCCCTGAGTGACCAATTAGAAAATGGCATGGGGGGGGAGGGCGGGGGGAGATCCTCTGCTTATTAAAATGTTCACAGTGCTGATGGCCTCACCTGCTTCTCTTATGGTCACACTGCTGGAGTCACCTAGAAAAGCCAAGAGCTGAAGGAAGAGAAGCCTCTCTTAAATTCCCTTTGGAGATTGTGCCTTTGTTACTCCTCCAAACAGCCTAGGTTGTTTTAACCACAGGAAAGCAACTGAAGGCATGGGGGAGGGGAGAGAAGTTATAATGCTTACTCAGCCACTTTCCTAGTTTATTTTTGGCCTCAGTGAAACAGGTTTCATCATGAATAGGAACAGAGACCCACTCCTGAAGAAGCTGCTTGTGTCAGTCCCAGTAAGGATTAATGGCCAGGTACCTGGCTGTTTTGTTCCGTGGGTCACACAACACCAGAGATGCTGATAAAAGCTGCACACTCTACACATAAGGACAGACAGTGGGGGGAAGAGGGCTACCGAGGTAGACAAGTCAGAGGAGAGTCAGGAGACACAGACACAGCCTGGCCATCTTGCAGTATCCAGGGGAAACAGACTCCGAGCTCCTAACTCCCAGGTTTACTCAACAACAAGTTAGACCATTAGCCTGCAATCGTTACATAGCTGGATTTGTGTGGCTTACCTGTTTTTTTGAAGAACAACAGAGGACGAAACTTATAAACAGTTTTAGAAGTTCCTTGACACCCACACTTTCTCTACCATACCCAGACCTTTCTGGACTACCTTCAGTGACATGACACGGACTCTTCACATTTTGGAAAGCCTTGTCAGAGTGCTCTTCCTGAAATGGGCCCACATGTTACTCTATTTCTTCCTATTGCTGGTCCTGGTTCCACACTAGGAAAGGAAAAACGGTCCCTCTCTCAGAAACCAGAATCCACATGAATATTTGGAGATGACTATCATGTGCTCATTTTCAAGTATTACCTCAATGAAGACTAAGGATTCCTAATGTGCGTCCTCCCTCCATGGATAACTAACTCCCTTACTAAAAGATTGACAGGCTTGGAAGCTATAACCGGTCTGGCTCCTCTGACATTAGGCATCTGATGACTGTTACCGTGACAGACAAAGACACGTAACAGAAAAGAATATTAGCTAAGTAAGCACTGAGAACTCAGAAGGTTAGAGAGTGACCCAAGGCTAGATTAGGAGAATCCCACAGTGAACTCAGAGATCGGCTATCCTACCAAGGGCCAATCTCAGCCATCTATTACTTTAAAAAAAAAAAAAAAAAAAACAGACCTGGGGTATTTCTGAAGGTGCAGTGTCAAAACAGAAAAGCTATCAAAAAGAAAAAAAAACAAAAAACATCCTGACACCCAGTTTAAATATGGTTCCAGATTTTTAAAATGACCTTCCTTCTAGCACCCAGAGCAGCTCACCTGCCCCAGGTAAGAGACACAGCCGGCCTCTAATGCAGACTTCACTAGTTCTGCTCCAGGATAAACAACCCAGTTACTCTGAAAGTCGCACCTTAGGATGAAAGCATCCCAAAGACAACTCCCCAACCCCTCTCTTCCAGCTCTTCCAGCCTTAGCTCCTTGCTGCACCCACCTAGGTAGAGGGCTGTCAGACCAGGCTAACATCAAGGGGGAGAACAAACAATGTAAGGAGGCCTGACTCACCCAGGCCCTGTGCTGAAAGTGGCCCATCAGTGGGGAGAACCCCTATGGGTCTCCTTGGAGTGATTAAACCAGCCAACCTAGAAGTCAATATGATAGCCATTAGGTTAAAGTGAGGCCAATGGGAGAGGCCTAAAAGCTGTGATGGTTGGGTTAGAAATCATTTCCTAGCCTAGGCTGAGAGCAGTATGTTGACAGAATGCACCAGCCCCAGGGAGGTACTGATGAAAACCATGACTGTCAAGGCCGTGGCAGCTCACGCAGCAGATGTGGAATCCATCCTGTCATTAGCCAACAAGAAGGTAATGCCCTGAAAAGGAATGGAGAGAAAGGTGTGGCTGAGCGGTAGAAAAAGCAAAAGCACACCACAGTGCAGTTTTTAAATCACATGGCCTCACAATTTACAGCATCTAAAGATGCCATGCACTATTTTTTACATTACCCAACAACAATAAAAAACATACAAAAAAATTTTTCCATGTGGGGATAACAGGCTTAATGATTTCTAATTATGTATTCTGTTAATTCTGCAACTACTTATCTAGTAATTCATAATTTACCAGAACAAGTTTCTATTTGCACAGATTGCTAACAGATTCATATTCCGAAGAACTCACGATGAGCTGAGATTACTCTGGGGAGACCAGTCCCCCCAGCCGCCAGCTGCATCAGAATCACCTGGAGCATTAATTTAAAAAAGAATTTTTGGGCTTCAACTTAGACCTACTGAACTCGAATCTCCAGGGATAAAGACTGGCCCTATGTACCCTTATAAACCAACATTACTAAGTTGTAATTTACATAGAATAAAATGTAGCCCTTCCATGTAAAGAGTTTGATGAATCTAACAAATCAAGATATATAATATTTCCGTCACCCCAGAAAATTTCCTTATGCTGGGTCTTTGGATTTTTGCTGATATTTCCAATTTTTTTTATTTGTTTCAAAAATAATACCAATAATTGTTTATTGAAGCCTTTTTATGATGGCTGCTTTAAAACTCTTGCCTGAATTCTAACATCTGATTCATCTCAGTGTTGTTGGTGTCTGTTACGGGCTGTTCTCATTCACGTTTTGATTTTCTTGGTTCTTACAATTTTTACTGCATCCTGGACTTTATTTAACAGCCTCCATGTTGAAATGTAGCATGAGGGCTGGGTGAGTACGTCATTTCTGCTTCCTCCTGGGCCTGCCAACACTACCCTGGCCAAAGGAGAGTGCTGAATCACCTACTGTTGCAGAGGTGGTGGGGGTGAAAGCTCAGCTCCCTGCCTGGACCGCTGACAGCTTCCCAGGGAAAATGGGACACTGCCTCATTACCTCCAAGTGAGGGGGTGAGATCAGATTCACCAAAGCCTCATTGCCACCAGGGAGGGAGAAGCAGAGATCTGACTCAGCGCTGTGTTGTACAGGATGGGGGTAGGAAGTTCATCTTAAAGGTGGACTCCTGGGACCAGGGCTGCCCAGGACCACTGCCTAGTTCTACTGAAAGGGGAATGAAAGATCAGCACCCCTGTTCAGCTCTGGCGACACCACCCCACAGGGGAACTGAAGTGCACTGCCTGATTCCAAGGGGCAGGGTCTGAGATCAACTTCCTGCTGGGCCCGGTCAGAACAGCAGGAGGTCTGGGGGGGTGTTGAGTGGTCTTCCCTGGTGTTAGGCTGTAACTTTTTGACACTGCCAAAAAGTTCTGTTGTTAGCCCACCTTTTTCCCCAGGCCTTTGGCTAGGAGAAATGGGCTTTTCTTAAGAGGTTTTTTTTTTTTTGCTCTGCACCTCCTGGTGATTTGGGGTTGGCAGTTTTGCAGTACCCTGTCCAAGATATATGGTAGTCAAGAAGCAAACCCAGGGAATCATGCGATGTTGTTCCTCGAGTCCCCACCACGTCACAAGCAGCCTGCCCTTTCCACCTTGCAGAAGATTCATTCATGTGCTTCTTTGTTATGTCTGCAGTTCTCAGTGCAAGGGGAGGCACAGCTGGAAGTCTTGAGGCTGCGTTCAAATGCTCTCCCAATGATTCTGATGCACCAACAGGCTCAGGAATATCACACTGTTCCTCCAAACCCTCCAAAGCCACCTGTGACTGAAGAGTCCTCCTGGACACCTTACCCCTTGCCCAGCCTCTGTGTTTCCACCACGCCTGTGCCCCTCCTACTGCTGCACAGAGACAGCTACTCAGGGAAGATGGTCCACACTGCACTAGAAACTCCTAGAAAGCAGAAACGGTGCTTCTTTACTCCCGGATCGCCTGTGCTCAACACAGTGCCTGGGACCTAGCAGCACTCAGAGCAGTTGACGAGTTCAGTCCAGCAACTCCTCAATTGTAGCTAATACCTACTAAGTGCTTGCTATGCACCAGGCACCTACTAAACACTTTGAACTAGCTCATTTAATCCTTATAACAACTAGTAGGTAGATATTACTGTAGTCATGACTTTCTACATAAGAAAAGAGACATCGAGTTTAAAGAAATTACCCAAAATCACACAGCTCATACATTAAGCTAGGATTCAAAGTCAGGCTGCTGGGCTGGCACAGCCTACAACCTCGCATACTCTATGCCATCTCATAATGCATGGCTTGTAAAACCTAGTTTTATGTGTGTATTTTTAAAATTTATTCAGACACACTAAAGCATTATCCTACAGTTATAAATAAAAGTCAAGGAACACAGGAATCAAAAAGGATTTGCCTTGGGTTATAAATTCATACGCTCATTGGCACCCTCTCTGGATCGGGTGGTATAAATCATTAAGTCCTAACCCCTTACCCTCGCTTTTCATAATCTAATTTCAGCCTATATTTCAGTTAATTCCCACCTTATGACTACAAGTTCCCAGACAGGAGGCCCTTGTAAACCTCTGTCAGACTGTTCAGTTGTTTATTACCAACTCAGTAAACATTTATTGAATAAGAAAAGGAATGGATCCAACAGCAGAGGAACCACCGGACCTAGCGCAGCAGAAAACAGCACTGAACTAACGTGAAAGCCTGAACTGAGGCTGGATCGGCGTAACCAGCTGGGTCCATACACCCAGGCTCTGTAAGCCTCCCTTAGCCTCAGCTGTGAACGAAGTCAAATCTGGGTGCAGTGCAGCTTCCCATGCCAAACAAACAGGAGGGGGACATGGGGGTCCCCAATTCTTTCTTCATAAAAATATAGGTCACATGGCAGAAAAAATATATATATATATAGGTCACATGGCAGACAGGTTTGAGGCAGAACTAAAACCAAAAATCCCAACCTCTGGATTAGACTCCCAGTTCCGGTTCCCCCAAAGACACCACTGTCCCTCTGCCTTGGTGGTCTGTCTTCTTTATTTGGCAAATTCCCCATTATCGCCTGTGCTCAACACAGTGCCTGGGACCTAGCAGCACTCAATGCATAATTTTGACTAAGTATCTTAAAGCCACGTACTTTCCCTTTGGAACCCCAAATCCATCTTCTCACCACTCCCCTTTTCAGCTAACTGTTAATGCTATAGGAAAAACTGCTCTTGAAAAACAGTCATAGACCATAAAGGCAAATCATCCAATGGAAACCTACACAGACAGATCCGTGTGTGCTTTAGTAGATTTCAGGCAGTGCAGGAATCTACACAATAGCATCCAGACACCATGAGTGGCACTGTGATCAGGGCGACCATAGCCACTGTCCCCGGCTCTCCCCCACAGTTTTCCAACACAGGACACACATGTCCTTGAACTGAGGGGTCAGCAGGTGAGGCAACATTTCCTTTTGTGATCTACTTTAAAACCAACTGGCCATTAGCTCCTTCAAGCCTCAACCTATTATTGCCTTACGCAAAATCATTTTTTTTTAAAGTACAACTAATTGATATTCTTGAACAGATAGGCTTTACATTCATCCTCTAACTTTAAATGGTGCCATTAAGTCCTTCTAAGTGCATCTGAGCTCAATAAAAATAAAGAAAAGAAAAAGAAAGTGTTAGAGAGTTATTATGCAAAGTAATCAGAGATAAGCAATTGGCCTGGAGGGGAAAATATCAGCCTTCTGTTGTTTTCTTGTGGGTCTCTTGAAATCCTTGCTTTATAAGGCACATCCTCTGCAAATTCACAGCAGTCCTGTATCTAGTGTTCTACAAAGCCTGATTTAGGAAAGCAGGACAACTGCCCCTAACTGTGAACTCAACCTAAGCTCCACACACCATGTAGCTAAGGTTCAGCAGCCCATGTGACTCACGACATAACTACAGGCTTCAGCGACGTTGGAGCCAAGGCTGGTACCTCAAAACATGCTTCAGATAGCCAGGAATGTACCCACTGGGCACCTCCACCTGCCTTTCTGGAAATCCAGCATCACTTGTGCAGAAAACTTTAAGTAAACCTTTCATATGAAAGTGTTCACATACATATAGCTAGTATATCACAGGACTGCAAATGTCTGCTGAATGAATATGACACCCACACAAAGTTCTGAGGTTTTCACTTACAATGTAAAAATGCAAAAGATCTTCCTGGCTGCAAGAACAGAATCACCTGACATTGATCAAACTAATATCTTAAAAAAGAAAAATCAGAGCCTCTCAATAAAAGATAAGCAGTATATACTACTTATAACATGCTCTGACATGCTAACAGCCCCAAATGAGAACTAACACTTCCTAACCTGTTTCACCAAACCAACCATTTGGAAGGTGGCTCAACCATTCCAGCCAGACACCTGTGTTTGCTCTCGAATTTCACACTCCTGTAACACTGACCATCCACCACAAACAACAACCATTTGTCTTGTAATAATGAAAGCAACCAA
This sequence comes from Rhynchonycteris naso, assembly GCA_037038555.1. Lineage (NCBI taxonomy): Eukaryota > Metazoa > Chordata > Mammalia > Chiroptera > Emballonuridae > Rhynchonycteris > Rhynchonycteris naso. Next base: position 181,083,125 of record CM073000.1, on the reverse strand, counting down.
TAAGCACTGAAACACTTGCTATGTGGTAGCACTGTCCCGAAAGCCTAACTTACACTTTATCCTTCACAACAACCCTGTGAAGAAATAGTTGAAATTATCTCCATTCCTTAGCTATAGTTCAGTTCACTTGGACCTCCTTAAAATAAAGCCTTTATATATATTTTTTGCCTTGGTTTAGGTCTCTCATTTATTTTCTGTAACTGACTACTCTGAGGGTTGGGAAGAGCAACACAAAGGACTGAGCAGCTCACTGCCGTGTCCCCCTCCAAGCTCTGGTCTGCATCCTTAATTCCCAGACAAGCAAGGCAGCAGCCAGCTCCCAGGGAAGGAGTGGAGGGATGGCAGATATACAGGCAAATGAATAATAACCTGAGGAACAATTAGGTCTCCAAGTTGAAGAGCCAGCTATTTCCAGCTAAATGTAGAATGGTGCATTTCCATCGCCATTAACTTCAGGAAGATTGCAGCTAATCTCATTGAATTTAGAAATGAAACCCACTCTATGAACATTACATAAGTCACCCCTCAACCTCCCACTTCCTGGACAGCAGTCAATACTTGGAAAGCAGTCAAGTTCTTTCTCCCATGTAGCAAGCAAAGAAACTCCAGTGATGGTGTGTACACACTAAGAAATATTCGCTAAACCATCTATTTGTGATTTTTATCTCCCACCTAATTACAGCTGAAATAATATAATATGATTTACGCTCTTTGTTCAAGTGTGACATACTTAATAGATTATTCAATATTGGTTTATCCAGCTATGTCAGACTGACAGCAGCACTTAATGTTAATCAGGGGGATGCCTATGTATCAATTCTAAGCTTTGTACAGTTCAATGAAATTATCAGAGTTGCCAGGCACCATCAATATGTTTTGATCTATGTGTCAAGAGACTTGGGATGTTTGTTCATTTTCCCTTCATGTTCTGCTTCACTACACAAGATGCAGGAAGGAGCCTAAGTGAATGTGTGTGGCCGGACTCGGCCTCACAGGCTCCATGGTGTGAACAGCCCAAGGCCCCATCCACACAGAAGGGCTACCCTTTATCTGGAGACTACCCCATCAGGCCAGTTCCCTGCTCTCCTTTGGAGCCCCTCCTCACAGGAACCTATCTTTCCCAGCCATCTCATTCGCTCACCTCATCCTCAGATTTCTTCCTCAGGGACCCACCGTGCCGCACTCCCTTCCTTCTTAATCAGAGCAGCCTTGTCTCCTGAGCCCCTGTCTTGAGCACACAATCTTTTCTAGGGCCCAACTCACGCTGACCGCTCCTTCCACTTCCTTTACGAATTGAAACCTGGTTCTTCTGTACAAGGGCTGAGTTTCTCACCAGGTTTTCCTGCTCATTCTATACCTTACAGCTTGCAGGTCCAGAGCCGGTGGTGTAGAGCGTCCTAGCTCTCCAAATCTGTAGCCAGCTTATTAGTGCACTAATTTCATGCAACAAGAAATATAACCTCAGAGGCTGGACTACCTGGGTTTGTACTGAGCAGATCACCTTCCCTCTCAGTATCTGTTTCATCACCTAGACTCTAGCTTCTAGACAATGGAAATGTACCCCACTGAGTTACTGGAAGATTAAATGAGGTAAAGTGGTAAAGCATTTAGAAAAATACCAAGCACATGGTAATTACTAAATATTTTTAAACTATGTTCATTTTTTCTTCCAGTTTATACAATCTGACATTAGAGAAAGAGAGGGTGAGTGGCTTGGACATGGTCAAACAGCTACTTGGGGCCATGGTCATAACTGAAATGACTAAGTAATTCTATTCAATCCCACTACGTCAGTCACTTGTAGACAAACCAAATAGTTATTAGACGATCAGCACAGACAGCAATACACCAAATACTACATAAGGTCCTAGGGGAGACAGACAGGACAAAAATGACACTTGCACAAAGAATAAGGTCTGGTGGAAGAGACTGTCACAGGTAATTTCAATGCAGTTGGTTAGGCAGCATGATGACAACAGCCTCAAACTGGGACACAGAAAAAGCAGTGACTAACTTGACCTGGGGAAGGGTCTAAGAAAGTTCCACAGACAGAGTGACATACAAATTGGTCTTGGAAGATGGGAATAGTAAAATAATAGTAGGCAGCAGGCACAACGTGTACCTCAAGGTATGGAGAGCCCCAGTGATCTGAAATGCAGACCTTACTACACAGCTGACTGGCTAAGGTCTGGAAAGAATGCACCTGCTGGAGTCAGCTAATGATCACGTCCGTAAGCCAGGGACAAAAAGATTGAGCAGGCTACTACACATACAATGGAATCACCATCCCTTCCTGGTCCCTATCAATTCTGCACTGACAGAAACAAATGACAAACGGCTCTTATTTTGGTCCTTTATAGTGTTTGTATGCCCAAGAACTCAGTACGGAAGGGCCCATGTGGAGGGAAAATGACTCTGAACCAACCAGCCAAACTACTGCAATCAGTGGAGTATAGACACATCTATGGGTTCTCTCTCCTACTCCATCCTTCATACCCCAGTGCCTACATACACACACAACTATGACCCACAGGCAACTCATTTCCTGATCTAATATCTATTCCCTCAAATATACAGTACTAGGGGTGATAGTGGATTATTTTGCTCCATATACTTTTTCAATGATGCCACTCTAATGGCAGAGGAGAGGTTGAGGGAAAACATTTTTGGAGCTATACCATTAGACTTTGTGGGAGACCTGTCACTCCAACAAGAAGCATAACACCAGGTGAGCATTTGCACTCAGGTTTTCTAAGACTCAACTGGCTTCTCCACTAATGAGTACTAGATCCTGAGAAGGCTTCCCTCTGGGTCTAATGTAATAAGAGGCACCAAACTACAGGAGCCAAAGTAAGCTATAGACAGGTCAAAGCTCAAAGTATGTGTTGGTCAAATAAGTTTGTAAATATGATATATATGTTTGCTCGCTTATAGTTTGTATTGGGTGTGGGGGACAGGCTATAAGTAGGCAGGATTGTTGTAGCCTAAGGCTTAGTTTCAAAACTAAGCTTTTCCCCACACCCTTGACTGTTGCATGATGTGGGTGGTGCGCTCTCATGAGGAATCACATTATGCCTCAGATAAGTGACTTTGTATCAGACTTCCTTGTTTGTATATTGGATTAAAGGTTTTGATTTCTACACTATAAAGTGGGAAGACCGGGAGCTTGCTCTCTCTGTTCCTGAGATTAGCAATAGAGAGGAGAGCAGAGAAAGGCCATGTGGAGGAGAGGAGAAGCAGCCAAGATGGCAGAGTGCTGAAGGAGAAGCCAGTTTGTGCAAAGTTTGTACAGAGAGAAGGGGCTGGAGAACAGAGGTGAATAAGGCTGGTGAGGAAGAAAACTTTGATTCTAAAAAACTCGGATAAGTCAGTGGCTTTGGGAGCCCTGAATGGAAAGGGAAGTGTTTTCCCACTGTGTGTATTACTTGCCTGCCGGATTAAAGCTAGGATTAAAGCTAATGGTCCACCAGTTCTTGGCTCCATTGTTTCATTACCATCTTTCTGAATCAAATGCAAACCTGCACAGGCCAGGTGGCTGTGATGGTGGCCGTGGCCACTGGCTGTACAGTATGAATAAAAAATTCCACCTATGCAGGGACAACTCAAAGCAGCTTTGATATCTTTGATACCCAAGAAAACTAATTTGAATGAATTTCTTAAAAATCTATCACTTATGGAAAAGAGCATGAAGGAGCCTAAAAAATTTTTAAAAATAGATTTATCATCTAATCTGACAATTCCACTTCTAAGTATATATACAAATGAAATAAGAGAGGGATGTTAAAGAGATATTTGCATACCCATGTTCAAAGCAACATTATTCACAATAGCTAAAAGGTGAAAATAACCCAAGTGTTCATCAAGAGGAATGAATGGATAAGCAGAGGGTGGGATATGTGTACCATGAAATATTATGCAGACTTAAAAAGGAAGGAAACCCTAACACATGCTACAATGTGGGTAAGCCTTAAGGACATTATGCTAAGTGAAATATGTCAGTTACAAAAATAATATTTATGATTCCGCTTACATAAGTGCCCAGAGTGGTCACGCTCCTAGAACTAAAGAAAAGAATGGTGGTTCAGGGGGTAGAAAACGAGGGGAATGAGGGTTTGGCATTTAATGAGCCTAGTTTCAGTTTTGTAAGATGCAAGTTTTGAAGCCTGGTTGCACAACAATGTGAATATATTTAACACTAATGAACTGTACATTTAAAAATGTGTCCGGTGGTAGAATTTCATGTTATCTGTATTTTACCGCACTTCAAGAGAAACCTAGCTGTTTGGATTATATACATACAATCCAAAACATTTTGAAACCAAATTAAAGTGTTCCCCATATAATGAGGACTACAGGGTAGGAGGGGTGGGAGTGAGAGGTGAGGAAAAGGTGTGGAAGAAAAACTGACAAAACCACCAATATTCTGACTTAAGCAGAAGCAAAAACAATATGCAATCAGTCGAGAGATAAGATTAACATTCCTAAACTATCAAGAAGATCCCTCTATCCTCTCCAGATTCCTATGGGGAATTCTTAAAATCTCTCAGTGTCATTAATATACTTACTTACAGAACTGCCTGCAAAGAGGAGCAGGGAGACTAACCCTTTGAGTCTGGGCTACAAGGCTGTGGAGGATGATACCTTCATCACGTTTCCTGGGCCTGGTCCCCCAGGCCCAGATGTAACTAAGCACCCTTAAAGCCTTAGGGAAAGCTGCTTCTCTGCTCCTGAAACTGAAGGGGCTGTTTGTTCTTCTAGAGCCCAAAGTCAAGGACTCATCAGCTCCCTAACACTGGCTTCCCACAACCACATACCTCTCCCCCTTAGCAATGCTGTCCCCTATGTGAATGGCATTTGGCTGGTAGGGAGTGCCATCTCCCGCGAGCTCGAGTCGTGCAGGTTGTGCCTGTGTCGGTGCCAACCTGAGAAAAGACAGGTCTCACCGCGCTGGAGTGCCAAGTACCACTTCTTTTTATATGCTCCTCCCCGCCCATTTATCACTTTCAGATTTTAACTGAGCACTTTCGACCTAGATGTCAGCCAGCCAAAATATCCTCAATCCCTGTTGTGTCTAAGAACTGCTGGGGAAAGATCCACAACCAGCCAGTTCAGCCCTGCACCTCTCCATTCATCACAAAGGGGCCTCCCTTGAGGGTATTTTTAAAAAGGCTCTCTGGAATAAAGGGTATTTTTATACCCTCTCTGGAATGAGGGTATTTTTAAAAAGCACCTCCTCTGAAAGGCAGCCATAACTCCAGGAGCCCAGCTGGGCCTGCACTGCTCATCCCAGCCTGCAAGGGCCCAATGGACATAAATCACGTTCCTGCCACTTTGTGGCAGTTCAGGAAATTACTGGCCAGTATTAACCAGGCCTAAATTGCTCAGAGAATTCTCAAAAGTCATCTTTTATGCTAGTAATATCAGCAAGAACAGAATGAGAATCACAGCCTCAAGTGACCGGCCTTCCTACCAGGCCGCCAAGTGGGTGGCTCTAAGCAAGGGCTTGGTGGTGGTGCTCCAGCTTCGGCAGCTAAGAGACTCAACAAGGCCAACCAGTTCCCATCTAACTTCAGAGATTTTAAAAGTCAGAATGAGAATGCACCCTGATTTGAATTCTTAACTAAAGCCTGAATGAACTCATAATCCAGAATGCTCACTGGGTACTTACCATGTCCCAGGTACCACACCAGGTATGAGAAAACCACAGACTTAGAGAGACCGGCCACAATTTAAGGCAGATACGATAAATACCTAAGCATAGTATATAGCAAAGGAGAACATGAACCGTGCACTGAAGGAGAATAACATAATAAGGTTGACAAAATAGAAGCAGCACAATGCCAGGTCCTGGTCTCAGTGCATCACATACACTAATTCATTTAGAAGTCACCCTGACCTATCCAGACAGTGCTCCTATTGTCTCTACAGATGAGAAAAAGAAAAGACACAGAAAAGCAAAGTAATCTGCCCAAGATCAAACAGCCTCTAAGTGGCATAAAAACTCAGAGTCTCGGTCTCGTATTTTTTATATATATATATATATATATATATATATACACACGTATGATATATAATGGAGAGAGGTGATGGCCAGTTGGGGGTGGAGGCATCTGATATGGACCTAGAAGGATGAGTAGATATCGTTACACTGTTACACATGATAGATACGAGATCATCAAGAGCAGTTAATGTGCCTGTTCTTAGAAGAGCAGCCACTTATAAAAAGATGTAAATTATATCCACACTGGCCACTGCTGTCCTGGCCTCTACTCGCACAGTACTCCTTTGAGAGGAAAATGAGCTCCTAAGACCTGCAGGGTTCCACCCCATCATCTTCAGTCTATCCTTGAGTGACACCACTCCTCAGCCCCCCAGGCAGCTTTCCCGGGGGCTCCTCAGCACAGGGAAGACATCACCCCCATGAACTACTCAATTATGCTGAGGCAATTAAAACACCCTGGTGAACAGTTCACCCTAAATATTTTTAAATCGCATTAAAAGGTGTGAGGCAGGTATAAGATTGTATCATTATTTTTAAGTTCATCCTTTACAGTCCCTCGTTTAGAGGTGTAAAAATAAAACTTGTGTGTCATTCCTCACTTCCCCTAATACGGCCTGATTCACAGGCTGTCCGTCCCCAAGCTCTATGATGGAGGTGAACGGCAGATGGGCTCTGTCCTGTGACCACACACAAAAGAGAAAGTGCTCACACAATGGGCAGCATCTCCGAAGCACATCTGGGTAAAAACAGGCTACTCTTCCCATCTGCAACCAACTAGCTCACAGGGCACAGGGGAAATTCACAGACCTCATGTAGGTATATGGTTCATAAAAACGTCCTTATTGTTGCTCCTTTTCTTTTTAAATTTAGGGAAGGAATTCAGTTTCCATATAATTTTTTAAAGTTCTGTCCCATCACATTCTTTTAACATTGTTTCCAAACCCAGGCCCTCAGCACGGAGGCGCCAGAGCCTGGGTGTCGACACCAGACCTCTTTGATGAATGCTCTCTCGGACGTTCACTGTGATGAGAATGAAAATGTCCTGACGTACGGCTTTAAAAAGTCTTTAAACTCTTTACATACTTTTTAAAATGGCATATAGAATTATCAACTGTCCAGAAACAATTATCTTCTTCCTTAGTCTAACAACTTGTATTTTTAAGCAACGTGCAACCAAACACTGGTCACTATGACTAAGTTAGCTAGCAGCTCAGCTCTGATAAAAAGCTGAGAAAAATCATATCATAAATGACACAACTGGAAAGAAAAAAAAACCCTATTAATCACTCATATGGTTTATTGCTAAAAAATAAGGACTATTCCATTTACTTCCTTTACTGATGGGAAAAGTGAAGCTCGGAGGAATTCAGGAAGTCAGGACAGTAACCAGGCCCTGAACTGCAGGCTCTTCTCCCACCCCAGGCCAGTGTGCCACAGCAATGACAGCTAAACCCCGGTCCCTCTTAAATAATGAACGCCGTAACTGAACAGTCCACTAAAATATAAACTCCGTAAGGCTAAGAATTCCATTTCTCTTACATACCACTATATCTCAGGAACAAGAAAAGGATCTGGTATATTGCAGGTACACAGCCAACAGGCTGAATGAATAAAAAACAACTCCACCCACAATTTAAATGAAGATCCAAAACACAGCCAAAATGCTTAGCCAGACAGTTCCAGTGAGAGGAAGCAAGACAACAGCAGGGGTTAAGCCCAACATACTGGTCTTTGCCAGGGAAAAATTTAACCCATAACTCCTGATTCCATTTATTATAGCTCACCCAGCCAAATCCCCTACTGTGAGAACAAAGAGGGAACTCTCCCAAGTTAATTAGGGGGTTAAAGAATTTCCTAAGTATTCAGAGAAAGCCTACATCCCCCAACCTCCTATTCAATCTCAAATCCATGTGCCTCCATATTTTCTGTAAACAATTATCTCTTACTCTCTGTCCCTGACTCTGGAAATACACACAAGTCACACATGAAGACAATCTCACAAAATGACTAACAGGACCAAACTATTTAAGGACAGCACCAAAGGAAAGGCATTCTGACTCAGTAAACCAATAAGCAACGGGAAACAACGGACATCCACGCCCCCTCACCCCCCACCCCCCACACACAGCCAGTCATTGTCCTAATAACAAGCTGCATGTTTCAACTCCAATCACAGGCATAGCAGCCAGGCTAGGTATATTATCTGACAGTTGGCAGACATTACATTGATCCAGCAACACACCACCTTAGGATGGCACAGAGAATCCCAGCACAACTAGGCTAGCAGAGCAGAGGGCCCGTCCCCTCTCAGGGCAGGACACACCACATTGGTCCAGGGGTATTTTCAGACAGCAAAAGCATGCATTTATTAGTCTTGGAAGCTATAAATTTATGGTCCACGGACTCCAGTATGCCAAAAAGACCCAAGCTAACAGTGGGAAAAGTGGGAAGCAACTCTCAGCATTATATCAATGGTTGCCCAAAACTGAATAATAAGTTAGGAGATGAATAAGAATAACTGAGGAAGAAGTTGGGTGATGGGTACACAACATAATCAACAGTTCAAATGCTATAGAGATGTTTACCTGAAACCTCTGTACTCTTGCTGATCAATGTCACCCTGTTACATTTAATTTTCCAAATTAAAAAAAAAAAAATTAGGCTTCTTTGCCCTCCATTCAGCCTCTCTAGAAATCAGTGATCTATAAGTAAACAGTTAAATTTACTAATGGAGGACCTCCCTATGGTCTGAAATTGTGGCTCCCTTGTTCTCACTATAAAAGAACTTTTCATTTAAAAACAGCACCCCAATGAAACTATTTTGGTAAGACCTGATGTTAATATAACTGTATAGGACCTGAAACTTGTATTTTGGCCAGGTCCTCACACTGCTCAACTTCATAACATTATGATAGGAAAGGGTTATTTAGCAAGTTCATGGAAGAAGATGTGGTTTCCATTTTCAATTTACTAATTAAACAGTTTGTCTTTCATTTATTAGATAAGAATTCAAAATACAGCATGCAAAAATGCAAGCAAAAAGTAAAGCCTTGATCTTCTCTATGACAGAAAGGTAAAACAAACCCCTTAAGGACCACAAAGTAAAGACTAAGGAGTCAGGTTCAGCTTCTAGAAGGTCTTCTCATCTTTGAAATGGGCCCTTTATATTTGGAATAGGGGTGACATCAAATGGGATCTTTAAAAGCCATAGTATATAACTGAGTCACAAAAAGAAGGGACTTGTAAGAACACCTGCTGACAAGTGCTAACGAGATCTGACTCCCCATTTAGGAGCAGCAGTCAGGAGTGACATCGGATGTTTGAGACCTAGTCTCAGATTATCAAGGCATTCTGTTCAATCATCTCAATAAGGAGCATAGTATAGCAATTAAGTATATGGGTCCCCAAGGAAGACAGCTGTGTGAGGTTAGGCAAATGATCTGTCTCTCTCTCTCTCTTCTTTTTCCCAGCATAAAGAGAAACCTGGCCATACCTTCCCTGCATGAGTAATAAAGAGGGTGAGTTGTTGGGCTGAAATAATGCAACAGGCCCATTCCATACATTAGGATAGAGTGCTGATGATCGTGTCTTGGCCTGGACACTGTCTCAGCAGGTGTCTCTTCCCTGAGAGAGCTCACAAGGGGGTGTAAAGAAAAAACTCCACAACCCTTACAACTGGAAGACGATTTTTAAGAACAAAGAGGTTAAAAAATTCACCGGGGCTTTCAGCAAGTCCTACATATGTCAGGGAGCTTTCCTAAACTGGAAGGCGCCCTGGCTGTTCCACTGGGTCTGAGTTGGGAACCAAATGTGCTGCGGACATATTTAGTTTTCATGCTCACCGCAGACGACCTGCAGAGGAGGAGGGCGGGGAATGACCGACAGCGAGTCCGATTCACTTCCTCATGCCTCACTCGAACCCCAATGATGCCATCAAGTGACTTCTTCAGCACAGTGACAGGCAGCACCGTGAAAACTGAAGGCCCAGCCAATATCTCATCCAACTGATGAAGAGCAGCAGCAGCACCACCAAAATAAAGCAGCAGCCCTGGTGTCAACCTGGTTCCTATGCTAACTGCCTCAGAGACAACAAACACATGAAACCCAGGCTCCACCTGCAGTACGACCATCTTCTCCAAATCCAGTGCTGGGACAGAAAGCCACCCTCAGGCTCAGCGCCTCGGTGGTTACAGCAAGACCAACTGCATACAGCTTTTTCTCAGCTGGCCCTGGGGGGCAAATACATCCTTACCCTTTAAGAACCAGATCAAAGATCACCTCCTCTGTGAAACCTTCTCTGACCAGGCAGGCTGATCCAGTTACTTATATCTTGAATGCTCTCTCCTGTTTATTCAGAATTCTGTTGGCATATTTACTCCAAAGAATTGTCACTTATGTTTCTGTATTTAACCACCTTATGAGATGATGAAGTTTGTAGAAAAGTAGCAAATGTCTTCTTTTGCTTTACACACTGGCTGAATGAATGAATGAATGAATGAATGTCACAGGCTTGTGTTATAGTCAATTCACAGGATTGATAAGTGTACACTGTGTTAAAATTGTAGAAATTATGCTGAAGAAAGGGAGTTGGGACCATTAAGATTATTAATTAGATAATTTTTTAAAAAAATAAGCTGGAAGTAAACAGTCTGAGAGAAAAGTTAAGAAAAAAACCCATGAATCTCTGAATAACAGAACGTTAACTAAAACACACTGGAATAAAAAAGAGGCCTGCACTACTGTGTCAACATCCTAACAAAACACACTGTGTTACCCACATCTCTCCCAAATAAATCAAAGGGATCTAATCCAATTTCAAGAAAAGATATATAAACGATACCTGACAAAACCCTATCCAAACGGAGTCTTCCATGTCAGATAAAATGATATATAGGGACTCGACGGTTATGTAGATAGATCGGAAAATGAAATCACAGCGTACCTTGTGAGCAGGGCTCTCAGGAAAGAGCAATGGTTCCCTCTTATCACCTACACAACCACCCACCTCGCATTTCTGAAAGCAATGTCTCCAACAGTGATCGCTTCTTCTGGTCAATCATGTTCCCTAATCCCATGACCTGTATGCTTCATTTTGCTTGTAACAATATACCTACCACTCACTCACAGCAGAGGCTGAAGCAGTGAGTGACAGGAAGGGAGGGAGGCAGGAAAGAAGGGAAGAGAGAAGTGCAGGAGAGAGTGGGGGACTAATTAAGAGGAGAGGGAGTATTCTTTTCTTCTTTGGGGAACTCTAATGTGTCCATGCACGAGCTGCAGAATGCTGTGGCAATGCAAGCTGATTTTCCCTACAATTTTGGTATTTATAATGAAAGACAAACCAAAGTTTTGTGGGTTTTTTGTTCTTTAACTTGAGCAAAAATGACTTTTAAAGCAAAGAATAAGGTATATCTCCACTCGTTCAGCAAGCAGAGGTTTATTTTATGTGCACACCATGTTCCAGGCACCAACGCCATGCATAGTGGGAAGAAGCAAAATAAAATCAGGCTAGGCATAGAGAAAGATTTCGTCCCCCTCACCACCAACATCTCTGGGCATCTACTCTGTTTCCTGATGAAAACTAGCAGTCGCTAACAATTCAGCCCCACATTAGGACACAGAGTTCAATTCTGATTGGTATCATTCAAGACAAAGAAACAGGGCGAAGTGACAAGAGCATAAAAGAGAGGAGGAAGAATACAATGAAGAAAGGTAAGAACAACAAGTGGAGTTGTCTGGCCCAGAGAACAAGGCGGATTTCATTAGAGGCTTCAAGTACACAAAGGGCTTTTATGAGATAATCCTGAGCATTTCCAAGGTTCTTTCTTTCTGAGTAAGGCCTGTGTTTAGGCATTTCCTTCTATTGACTTCAGAGATGCCTTCCTCGAGTCAGAAGTGAATGCCAATATTTTGCTTGTTGATATGTAAGCAAGGGCTTAGCATTCCTATAACACACAAATACTAGTTTCCTCCTTCCTCGGCGTTAGCAGGCTGTCTGTAGGCATTTCTTTTCCACCCTGTAATTTCTTCTCCGCCTTTGTTAAAACTGTAAGCACATCTGCAAAAGACTAAACATGACACGGTGCGTGACTATCACGTCCTTCTCCCCCGTGATTGGCACCCTGACTACAGAGACCTGATCACTCCACTTGACACAGGGTTTCAAGAGGGCACGTGGCCACTTGGTTACCTGCAGTTACTGGCGACATGTGCACAAGCCAATGCTACTTGTCTCTACTCTGTGACTTCTGGGGAGAAAGCAGTAGACAGCAGTGGATTGTCAAAGCCTGACCTTTGTTTGCAAGGCTGGGTTAAATCATGACGGCACATGGCATCCGGGCACAACCATCAGGAGAAGACGAATTCAGCCGGGTTTGTGGTCCAGTATCTTTCCAATCCCTGACCTTTACTTCTCCTTCCCAAGTGCAGTTGCTCCAACTCCCGTCACAAAATACCTGATGCCCAAAGTGTCCAGCCAAGTAAAAGACAAAGATCTAGACCCATTCCCAGGGCCCACTGTACCCAATGCATTATCATGTCTCAGAAAAAAAATTAGTAATAATAAAGAAAACCTGACAGACGAGAAATGGCGCACAATATAGCTAACAAGGGTTTTACCATGGCTCTCAGAACAATGTTACTCTTTGTGTGACCCCAAGTATTCCCATGGCAACCAGCAGTAACATCAAACTCCTAAAATCAAATAAAAAATAAAAAAGCTGTGTTAAAGTGAGAATTCTCCTAATTAGTAAGCTCAGAAATATAACTCTTATGGCAAAGGAAATAATTTATTGTTGAGATCTTTTTAAGAGACAAGTTTCCCTGCCCTTACTCTAATCTCCATGCTTAATAAAGATGATTAGTTTTTGGTGGGGTTGATTGTTGTTTTAATTAAAGACTATGCAACAGGATAGAGTGTGATTATTAAGTAACCCCACGATACTACATGCTTTGTGCCAGCTCAGCTTCAGGCATTTGCTGTGTGTACCATTTCCACTATAGTTTTCTTCACGTACGAACTAAGGGAAAGACTGGATCTATAAAACAGGGCTGGCAAATTCTTGTTTTCTGTGAGACTACAGACTCAAAATGGTCTGCTCCAAACCTCACCTCTGCCTGCCCTCCCCCTCCCCCAAACCACTTGATGAGTGACCCTGTCAAGTCACTTAACCTCCCCATGCCTCTAGTCCCTCAGCAGAACAATTAGTTGTGCTCCCTCATCTCATGGCAATGTTGAAAGAGATCACTATTAATAGACTACCCTTGCAAACTTATTTGCTAATACAAAACCCCTATATGAGGGCCGTGCCACTGGGCCACAGTGTCGTGCAGTGGGAAGAGAAAAGACTTGGAGCTTGATGCCATCAGGTTTTAAACCAGACCTTGTAACTTACCAGCTGCCAGAGGCCTCAGCAAGCTATATATCCTGTAAACATTGGTTTCTTTATTTGCAAAATGACCAAAAAATACCACCTTCCCCTCAATGCTGATGTGAGAACAAGTGAACTAATATATATAGATGCTTTAAGTGCCTGGCACAGAGCAGGCACTCAAATGTCACTTTCTGTTGCACTTAGAAAACCTCTTGCAACTTCTCCTTGACACCGTGGGCACTGGCAATGCCCTAGATACACCCCACATGATCTCCCATCTGAAATACTGCAGAGTCTTCTATGTTCCTATCTCCAGTCTCATGACCATCCATCCTTTATCATCCATCCTGCCATGAGCAAGTGTGACCTTTGAAAACACGTCTCTCACGCTATGGCCTGCTACTTGACATCTCCCAGCAAATGCCTACATCTACAGAGTTCAAGTCAAATCCTCACAGAGACAGAAAAGACCTGGCACTCATCAGCACGAGCTGACTTTAATCCCCGATTCTGAAGCTGTCCTTTGCAGCTCCTCCTACCACACGCTGTGCTCATCACAATGTCCTGGTACCCCTGTCCGTACTGGATGTTGTCCCCACATCCATCTGCCCACATGGTGCTGGGGTGTGCAGGAGAGGCGTGGAGGGAGGTGCTTGGCAGTCCAACTTTCTGCAGCCCCCAGCCCTTCTGACTCAGTCACCAGATTTCTGCAGCCCCCAGCCCTTCTGACTCAGTCACCAGAAGAGGAAAAGGAGAGCCAGGGCAGTCAGAGCACAGCAGCACAGCAGGCAGCAAGAAGCGAGACAAATTCAACTCTGTCCTCCTAAAGGTCACACTGAAGGAGCTGTCACAGCTGGGGCAAGGCAGAACAGGCCACTGTTTGACTGCAGGTGAATAGCTGAAACCAAACTGTGGCGCGCCAAGGCCTGCACGGTAGCTGTGTTCATCACCAGCTTAATTACAAACCCCATGTCTGGCCTGCAGCTCCGAGAGCGGAGCTCAGGAAGCACTGCCAGCTCTCCCAGAAATCCCCCGAGCCCAGCTGTCTTGCCTTCTGGATACAGGCTCCTCCAGCTGTGGAGCGGAGACAGATCTTCCATGAGTTACAGGACATTCCCTGGGCCTTTAAAACTTGGCAAAACACCAGAACTGACTTCTGGATAAGCGCTGTTATCAGCTTAAGCTGAGAAGACACCAGGCAGTTCTGGAGTTCCCTGCCCCATACGAGCATCACCCACACGGAACCTTCATGGCACCCCAGATCACTGGCACACCCATATTATCCATGAGGAAACAAATTTAGAAAGGCTAAGTGACCTCCCCCTGCGCCAAGGAGCAGAGCCTAATTCCTCTCCGGACCCACCAGTGCTTATACATGCAGAACTGTCCAGCCAGGGAGCCACCGAGAAGGAGTTACCACTGAGGCCCTCCAGAATCTGTTAGCTTCCTGAATGGCTCCTCCCTGACCTTTCACACACACAGCACAAAACTAAGTCAACCATTTCCAACTCACTGGCACGAGGTAGGAAAGTTTCCATGTTACATGTATCCAGATGCACCCCAGGCAAAATATGTGAGAGCCAGGTGCCTAGCATTGCTTATCCCTGCAAAACATTAGGGGGTGGGAGGGCAGGAACCCTACCAGCAGTACTTTTATGGGCCAGTCACTACCCTGCACATTCTCAATATTATGCAATTGCACAGAATTCTGCCAAATGGGAGGTAGCCATTACCATCCTATTTTCTAACTAGAAAACAGAGGTTCCAAGAGTCTAACCAACTTGCCCTAGGCCATTCAATGAAGCCAATATCTAAACCCCAGACATTTCTAACCTCCATGCTTTATTTGAGGCAATACACAGTCGTTCGTCAGGAAACATGGCTTCCTGAGACACACAATTTCAAGTGAATATTTCCTGAAATACAAACAGCAGCCATAGCTCTAGCACTATAGCTCACTGCAGATCCAAATACTCCGCTTCATCTCCAGTCACTCCCACGTTCCTCCATCAGTGACTCCTTAGAAACGTTTATGAATCTCTCATCTCTTCCCATTGATAAAGAATGTTCTCCTCCTAAAAGTCAGATTCTTCCGTAAATGGCCATAAGGACTAGAGAGCAAGAGAACTCTTATGAAATTGACAATCTTCCATCCCTTAAAGATTGATTCACTATCATCACCCATGAGTGTCACCATTCCAAAAATTCATTCATTTTTTTAAGCAAAAATAATCCTCAGCAAAATAAGTCTCACAAGATTCTAACCTTAAATACTGAGTGTAAGTGGCATTGATTAAAAAGCCTTAAACTTATCCTTTTATTGGCAAACACATTCAGGGGCAGTTATTCATGGCATCTGGTTCAGAAATTAGATACCGAGTTAGTTGAAGATTGATTAGTGCTTAGTATAAAAAAGAAAAAGACTAATTCCTGTATTATTCTTGGCTCAGTAAGTGACAATCTTGGCTTGGATCCAGGACACGAGGCCCGGAGAGACTCTAGGCCCCATCTGTACAACAGGAAACCTGGACAAGCCAAAGCTGCGTTCTGACAAGTTGCGTTTCCTCCCACCGGGAGACAGAACACCTCTGCCAAGAGCCAAGGCCCACCCCTGCCTACTCTCTTTTTCAGTGATCTGAACACCCCACCCTTGCTAGAAAACAGCACTCCACAGAGCCAGTGCCAGACCAGTGAAACGCAGAGAAAGGGCCCCTTAGCCAGCACAGGCGCACTGTCTGAGCATTTGAACAGGGGCACGTATAAAGAAAGGGGCTCAGAGGTCATGAGGCAAATCGGTACCCGTGGTGGTCATAGTCACAAGGATATTGACCTTTCAGGGAGCAGTAGGTGCTGGCACAGTTACAAAAACCTTATGTGAATAAATTAACATTTATTCCTCAAAACTCCATAAAATAAATATTATCATATTCACTATTTTAAAAATAAGACACCTAGCCTGACTAGGCGGTTGCTCAGTGGATAGAGCATCAGACTGGGATGCAGAAAACCCAGGTTCGAGACCCCGAGGTCCCCAGCTTGAGCGCGGGCTCATCTGGCTTGAGCAAAAGCTCACCAGCTTGGACCCAAGG
Organism: Rhynchonycteris naso; assembly: GCA_037038555.1. Lineage (NCBI taxonomy): Eukaryota > Metazoa > Chordata > Mammalia > Chiroptera > Emballonuridae > Rhynchonycteris > Rhynchonycteris naso. Next base: position 181,066,665 of record CM073000.1, on the reverse strand, counting down.
TCGCTGGCTCGAGCAAGGGGTTACTCGGTCTGCTGAAGGCCCGCAGTCAAGGCACATGTGAGAAAACAATCAATGAACAACTAAGGTGTCGCAACGAAAACCTGATGATTGATGCTTCTCATCTCTCTCTGTTCCTGTCTGTCTGTCCCTATCTGTCCCTCTCTCTGACTCTCTCTCTCTGTCCCTGTAAAAAAAAAAAAAAAAAAAAAGGACACCTGAAACACAGAAAGGAAAAGGAAAGTTCAAGGTCACATGCAGCCACTATGTGGCAGAGACGGGCTCCCCCCTCCCCCCAGGAAGTCTAGCTTAGGTTCCTGCAGTCCTAAACACTATATTAGAGTTCCTCATGATGGCACCTGGCAGCACATTTGCAGATGCAAGAAACTGAGCAGGCACCTGACCTGTTTGGTGTCTATTTCTGTGTGGCTGAAGAAGTTTATATGTTGAGAAGCAATCCTGCAGGTTTAACCACTAAGGAGAGGCCTAAAGTTCAGACTAATAATCCTTTCATCCACCCTTCGGCCTGTTTTCCTTTTCTCCTGCTTATCTTCGCCCTTCCCTCATATAGAATACATGGCAAAAATTCAAAAGGTACATACAATATAAGGAAAAATTAAGTCACCTTCACATCACTATTGTTTTACCACCTCTCCTTCCCAAAGGCAGCCATCCTTATAAATTGACATATGAACTTTAAACAGAGTAGTTAGGGGATAAACAACATTGACAGTCACTCAGCAAATGGGCAGGCATCAATATGCAAGACTAAGAAGGAAAGCCCACTTCTGACTGAACCAACCCCACAGCCCGTGAGTAACCAACTAGGCTATTATTTACCAGCTGCTGCCTCCCCGAAATGCATATCAAGACAATCTATGAAAGCTTGGGGAAATAATAACTAGTCATGTGATCATGGGATCACCCATCTCAAAGAAGCTTCATATACACCTGAAAGTTAGTTTTTCTGGTAATTTTTAGCTAATGCTTTCAAAAAAAGATGTGCAACTCATTTTACTAAGCAAAATGGTTTGGCAGGTACTGCTCGCTATGCTCTCCCCCCCCCCTTTATATTTATTTATTTATTTATTTATTTATTTTGATTCCACACACCTGTAACTGCTTAATATGGAAGAGGAAAAAGAGTAAAGACTGGAGGCATGGGTTTCCATTTTATTCCACTCCTTAATTTCTGGGTGACCTTTGGCAAATAAGTACCACAATTCCTCTAAACTCTATTCTTCCTAATCTGTAAAACAGAGACAAGACCACTAGCCTTTGTGGGCCAAAGAAATGATGCTTGTAGAAACAGCTGGATCATGACAGGCACTCAATGCTTATGAGCATCCTGTCTGCCTTCTCACGTAGGTCAGGCCTTCAGTCTGAACACCGACAACCCCAACAGCCTTCCGCCTTTGATGTTCCCAGTTCCCCACATGCACTACAGAAACATCACACACAAACCAACCGCAGTCACTTACTACCATGTCAGCAACGCTTAAATTTGAGCCTCATTATAAACAGAACAAGGAAACAGGTGAATGCACCAAGTCACCAAGTGTCCTTGAAGGCTACACAAATGGGGGTTACTGTCACAATTTAAATACAATCAAGGTATTGTGATTACTTGTAAACTCAACCCCAGGCCCTACATTCCAGATACTTCTCCTCTTGCCCCTTCAACCTGACTCAGAGAATCAGAGGTGACCCACTCTTGTTCCCTGTGATCCCCCTGCCTCCTCCTTCCCTGCCTGTAATGCCAGGGTGGTTTTTAAAACAAATGAGAATGGCACTCCAGAAGCAAAATGAATTCACTTAGCTCTGTGCTCCCTTCTCCCTTGCTGTTATTTATTTTTGTGTATTTCTCTAGAAGCAACATTTGTCAACATGGCAGCAGAGAAGCCTCAAGCCAGGGAGAACTGTGTTTGTATAAAACAACTTACGCGCAGTGCGGGAGCGGCTCTGAGTCAAGCTGCTGTACAAACGGGCACAAAGTGCACAATGGTGAGCCCTGGCGCTGCTGCAGCAGCTGCTTCAACACCCAAGGAAACCAGTGCTTCAGAAGGGCAACAGCTAAATTGGCCATTCTCACAGAAATACAAAGAATTTCAATCACATGATCCAGCAGCAATAGGCAAACTGGCACAGTCCATCACTGACAAGAGGAGGGGAGGGAAAGAAGGGGGGTCCAGCTGGCAAGAACTGAGGAGGGAGATGAAGGAGCAGGACGGGGAAAGCGAACGGGTGGGGTGGGTGTGAACTGTGTTGTATGAGAATCTCGCCTCAGAGAGCTATTTAAAAGGGGAGAGATGGGCAGTGGCCTCCAGGGGAATGGGAGTTGGTAAGTAGGAAACCCATCCTGAATCACCCTCGCTGATCTTTAGATGCCTAAAATCTACCAGCCTCACCCTTATTGATTCAGCACCACATGTGCCATCTCCTTTCATCCTGACGACCACCCTTCAGATAGTACTGCCAGTAATGTGTAGGGGCCTGGGGCTCAGAGACAACAAAGACCAAAACAAGCTTGTTCTTCTTGAAGACTACACTGTCTCTACCAACCTGACTCACTCCACATAGTGAAGTGAGCTATTCATCTGGAAAAATACTACAATAATTGATAACAATTCAAGAATAAACTTTGATGTACTCACAATGGCAAGCCACTTTTGCCCCACCTTGTACAGTGTCACCCTCAGGGACATCCAGGATTGCTGGGGCTGCTGTTTACCTCAAGTGCCATACTTTCGTTTTAATAGCGAACAGTGTCTCTTCCCCCTGTAGTCATGGAAAGCTCTTTGCAACCGTCTATGCAGATCAGAATATAAAACTTCTCTTTCCATTCCTACATAGGAGACCGGACAAGGAAGGGACCAAGGGGAGTTGCACCAGTCACTGTTACTATGGAAGCAACATTAGAGAGCAATGTGACCACTATTTGTCAATCAATGGCTTTCTTCAACTTTATAACCAGGTTTTCAAAAGATATGGTTGCCATATATTTGATAACGAGGACTTCACAACAGTAACAATGATTATGAATGTATCTGACATTTATGTAATAGTTTTAATTTTTGCAAACGATCAGGCTACACTAGCCCTTTGAAAAATTAGGGATGTGGTCTCCTCACACGCCCACTTTCCCACCTACTTCATTCCTCTGCACACATGCCTTATCTAGAGAGCTTTATCCTAACAGCATGTGAACTTCTGAGATAAGGAATCTAAAACCCCAAGCAGAAAAGGCTGTTTGTAAAGGGAACATGATCTCTTCCTCCCAAGCAGGATCTTGATGACAAGAATTTTATCCACACAAAGTTCAGTAACCAGAGTTCATATTAGAAAACTCCATCTCTTATAAGAAACTATAAAGAAAATCCCATAAATACATACTATCTAGATTGGATCTGGCTTTGAAGTTTTTCTATATAGGAAAGAAAACAGCTAACAATGCTAAGCCATCTATATTCTACTCAGCGCAGAAACCCTATGAATTTGCATGCTTCATCCCCATTTTACAGATGGAAACGTGGCCTAATAAGGATTTAGAAATCTACCCAAATTCTCTATCTCTGGATCTATCTCTTTCACACATACACATTCTCTCTCTCTCTTCCTCTCTCCTTCTCTGTCTCTCTCTCTCTCTCTCTTAATGGCAGAGGTCAGATTTGAACCTGAAATCAGTGTGAGAGCCAATCTAGCACTCCAAGGCAGCACAGATAGTGGTAAACTTCTGGCATTTTGAAGCCAGAGACCTGACTTTGAAACCCATCTTTGCTACTTGCTAGCTGCATGATCACGAGTAAGCCAATTCGCTGTGTATAAAACATAGCTAATGATACCTGGCAGGGCATGCTGAAAACAAAACAAGATCATGTTTATCATGCCCAGAGTCCAAAACTTACACTCAACAAATTATTCATGTTTGTTTCCATCACATCACTGTAGACTTATTTTTCTTCATTATCCCTTTATACTTATAGGCCATATTATAACAGCCAGCTTTTTTACTGGGAACTTACTATGTATAAGGCACCATTATAAATGCCCTTTTCCAAGATCACAACACAATGGCACAGTTGGAATTAAACACTAGGCATTTTGATAGAGCTAAGGCTTCTACCCATTATTTTGTAAGGCAGAAGTGCAGAAAGTCAACTTTGCAGGTAAAAGTATATCAGTTCCCATTTTCTAGAGCAGTGGTTCTCAAAGTCTGGTCCTTAGAGTAGCAGCAAGGGCATCACCGAGGACCAGGAAGGCAGAAAGAAAACAAATTCTTGGGCCCTGCCATAAACCTACAGAATCAGAAGGTATGGCCCAGCATTTTGTTTTAATAAGTGCACTGGAGTCATCTAGAACACTTGTTCAAATGCAGATTGCTAGGCCCCGAGTAATGCGTATGCTAAAGCTTCTGCCAAAGGCAAAGAAATGTAAGAATGCCTGAACATAAAATTGCAAACAATGCTCGCCTCTTCATCCAACTTTAGCTTCTTTCCGGCCACCAGCCCTACTGCAGTCAGCTCTTAAGGTACAGATTTACAATGCCTGAAGTTGGTGGTCCACCTCCATCATCTGAAGACTTGGAGTTGCCCATAAACTCCATTCTCAACCGAGTCGTCAGTCAAGTTAATAGTCCCCCAGTATGGTTCCTCATCTCACTCAGAAAAAGCTGAAGTCCTCACTACCTTCAAAACCCTATATGACCCCCGCCCATTCTGCTACCAACCTCTTCCTGAAGTCTTCTCTTCTCTCCCCTGCTCCACTTCTACCTCCCACTCTGCATCCCTGTCACTACTCAAATGAGGCAAGAAGTCCAACTAGAACACTGGTACTTTCCAGTCTCTCTTCCTGGACTGATATTCTTCTGAGAAACACTGCACAGCTCATATCCTTTCCTTGTCAAGTCGGTGCGTAAATGTCAATTTAGAGAGGCCTTCCCTGACCCCAAACCTCCATCCCAGCACATACTTATTCCCACACTCTGAATTTCGGTCCTTTTCTTCATAGAACATATTACCATCAGATATACCAAACATTGACTTATTTGTCTACCGGGGGCTTGTTCCTCTCAAGTAGATGATAAGTTTCATGAGGGCAGAAACTACTTTTGTTTGCTGCTAAGCCATTAAAGCCAAGAGGAGAATCAGGTACCTAGTAAGCATCCAAAACCACATGTTTAATGACCAAGTTAATGAGAAAACCCAGTTAATCCCAAAGGCCATTCCAAAAAAGCCCAATGCCATTTTAAAGTGCTGATGCATGGACTGGCATTGTTTTTATCTTTTTATTACCAGTAAGACAAATGGACAGCACAACTTCCAAACCCACAGAGAATACTCAAAATCCCATTTCTTCCAAAAAAAAAATGACATGTTACCATGCAAACAGCAAGATCATCTTTTCTAAACCCACACAAATATTACTTCCCCCAAACGTGATTTCTAATTTACAGACAGCTACAAAATATAATCTATATTGGAATTTGCATAAAACTCAACAGACCTGCAGCAAGATATTAAATTTTAAATTTGCATGCAAGAATGACCAAGTAATATTAGTCTAGCCAAGGAGATCGTGTCTGTAAACTTGAGAGCTTGCAGCTGTAATGAGAAGAAAAATTGTACACTTCAATGAAAGCAAGTTGATTAAAATGCTCTGATGTAGTTGTAACAGTGCAAGGTAGGCAAAGTGCATTTCAAATTTCATAACCTGGGCTCTGATAACATAAGATGAGATTCACTGCCCCAGAATAGGGCAATGGAACATAACGGAATCGGCTACCTTTGTAAATAGAACCAGGTGACAAAGGTAAACAGCTTAGAATTTGAATGTACCTATCTGGCCCCACATTCCCTGAAGAGCCCTGTGGATCAAGGAGCCACCACGCATAACCAGCCAGCAGGACAGCAATATGGTAATGCTGCTACTCTCACCAGGTGTACAGCATAACCTATGCATTGTGCACGCATGCCTGGGTGGGTTTTGTGTGTGTGTGTGAACACTAAGAGTTTCTTGCTCCTTGAAATACTGAAGTGCAAAGGTGAATTGCTCAATGACTTGTACTGAAATGGCTAAGGTGATGACAGGACTATACGAGAAGGTGTTTAAGGACTGGACCTCTGGGGACCCAATACTCTGCTCCCAAAGAGTAGCCAAAGGCAGTGCAGCACTTTGCAAAAGGCCTTCTATGAGAAGAGCATGGGTGCTCAAAGGTCAACAGCCGAGACAGGACTGTATGAACTTTGTGAGGGACCTTGTTTACATTAGCTTTAGTCTGGCTTTTTATGGGGATTCTGAGCAGTACTTTATTTTAAAAAGAGAACTAGTGTTCTTAAAAGTGTGAAAATCACAGGTTTAACAGAATGGATCCTAAAGAGAAATCAGGAGATTTACATAATCAAATGCTAATCCAAGCCTTTCTGTCTATGTGACCTTGGTCTGCTCCACCTCTCCAAACCTCTCCTCATCAGTAATCTCTATTCCTAAGAATTTAGTCAAGAGAGATGAACACATATCTACACAAAGGATTGTACATCTTTTCATGGATGTGGGGACTACTTAACTAAATCACAGGCAGCAGAACAAGAAAGGAGAAGTTGATAACATACATAAACGTAATAAAAGTGGTTCACAGGCAACAAGTAAGTAACAACCACTACTATGTGAGGCTGAGTTTTAAATATGTTCTCATGCAAGCTTTACAGCCACCCCAAGGAACAGGAAATATTATGATGACCATTTATGCGTGTGAAGACACCAAGTCTTAGATCAGATAACCTGCAAAGAGTACATGCAACTACCAAGTGATGGAAACCACAGTTGAATCAAAGTTCATCTGTCTCAAAGCTACGGAACTGCTTAAATCTACTCCCATCCCAATCTCAGTGAAGTGAAAGTGGTAAGGAAATAACAGGTAAAATAAACAATGAAAGTATGGATGTACAAATAAATCAACCTCAAGTTTCTCCAACTGTTCCAGTATTTTTTGAAACTCTAATAGTTGCTAAACTTAACAAGCACGTGTGCCGGGCATGGGAATAAGGGCTGGAGGTAAGAACTCAGGGAATCTTCACCACAGTCCTACAAGGTGGAAGAAAAAACAACTTTTCCACCTATAACTGTGTACCCGGCCAAACTATCTTTCAAAATTAAGGGCAAAATAAAGACATTTTAAATCAACGGGGGGAAAAAAGCATTTACTGCTAATAGAGTAAGCTTACTAAAGGAAATAAAAGGAACTGAGAATAAAAAAAATTGGTACACAGAGGTAAATCTAAAATATCACCTGTAAAAATAATAATAATGTCTAACTTGGATATTTTTAAAAAATCAAAACTAAAACATTAGACTTAGCTGGGGGTAGGAGAGTAAACAGAGTTAAAGGCTGGTCATGTATATTGTCCAAGAGTGTTAAGATCTGGATTGATTTTAGATCAGTGGTTCTTAACCTGGGTTCTATCGAATCCTAGGGGTTCGATGAGTCGGTCTCAGGGATTCAGAGAAGCCTCTGCCGCGGAGGCCAGAATAAAGTAATATCGTAATTTGTTGTGAGTTCATGCACTTTGTTGGTTTTGTTTTCTGAGCAAGGTGATGTTCATGCACGGCTCATTTTGTGCACCAGTAAAAAAACATATACCTATGTCTTGAATTTGGAAAAATAAATCATATTTTATTTATCACTAAAGAAGGGTTCGGTGAATATGCATATGAAACTGGTGGATTTGGTATCTCAAAAAAGGTTAAGAACCACTGTTTTAGATATAAAGTATATGTAATTTCATTTCGAGGGTAACTATTAAAAGCATACAGCATTGACCTTCAAAACCAAATCAGGGTGGAGTGGGGCGGGCCAGGGTTAGAGGGGAATGAGAAGGAATGGGGGACATGTTGATGTCCAGATTAGGGTCCAGGATACCAATCTCCCAAGCCCATTTGTAAAACTCAACCAGCACTCTGCACAAGGTTAGCTCTCAAGAAATCACACATGAGTCCTCAGGAAACAAGCTTATGATTCCTACCTGTCATCTATGCCCAAAGTACATAAAGACGTAAGATTCAAGTCCTTGCTGGATCCATTTGATGAGAAATTACCACCGCAGGCCACAATCCATACACTGTACACTCATTTTTGGCCTCTGCCCAGAAACTTTTTAAGCAGGCTGGCAAGTAAAAAAAAAAAAAATGGTAACTAAAATCAGTACTTTTTTATAGCTAGAACTATCCAAGCTCCTCACACCAGAGGAGCAGTGGCAACCTTGAACATGGACTCCAGGCAAATCTCTGCTATTTGAAGACAGTTTTGACTTAAGTATGTTTATGTCAAGCATCTTTAATTACGTTTGTGTCTTCCTTTCTTTCAACTGCCTAAAATTTCAACTGCAGTGCCTCAGAAGTAGATTAAATAAAGATAAGCTTTTGTCAATCAGAGCTGGATTTTTTCCCCGCCCCACCTCCTATGGTTACTAGTTCCAAATGCTGCCAATCAAGAAAAATCCTGCACATCAGCTGTCATTCTTTGCTGTCTAAATGATGCTGGTCAAACTTCATTAGAAACAGTGTCCTGATCAAAAGCTACAGCCAATCATGTCCACAGAACATTGAAGAAGCAGCTGTCAAGCTTGTGTCTGGCACAATTCCCATTCCTGGAGGACGCAAGCAAGGCCGGCCACAGCTCCCCAGGGCCAAGAAAAGGCAGCTAGCCATGTCCCTGGCACACTTCAGTTTGCTGTTAAACTACGTGTCTTCTGTTGGTTTTGCTCCCACCTCATTAGCCCACTAAAGGTAGTCTCAGACTTTATTAAGTCTTCCTAGCCATGAAGACAATTGGGAGTTTAGCAGTCCTCTTGTTCATTAGCTGGTTATGCCACTGAGGAGCTGAAACCAAGCTGCTTATTTGTTTCTGAACAGCAGGCTTGACCCTCCCCCCCCTTACACAAACACACACACACAAGGATCACCGCTCTACACACCACTACAGCATCTACATGTTCTCAAAACAAACCACATACACTAACTACACATCAAGGAAGTACTAAAATATTAGCATACGTCTGATAGTAAAAGCTTCAAAGATCCAATTATTTCAACTCGAATGCTTATTTTCAACTGTGTTGACATTATATTGTTGTTAATGACATTTATTTAAATGGAAGAGAAGGGAAGGATTAAAAAATAAAGCCCTTTAAACATGTAACGAAACAGTACAATAAAAGCTGGGTAGAAGCTGGGTGAGGTCATTATTCTCTGGTTGGACTACCCTGTCTGTCCCCAAGGTCAAATACAGAAAGCTGGACTCCCAAGATACTTCCTGTCAGTCATGTTCTGAAAACCCAGATGTGTGTGCCCACATCAGGAACCTGGCTGTGTCAACATGCAGGTGTGGAATGACTCAGAGGTGGGCCATTCGTACCAGAAGAGGCATTTGCCTGGATTCAGAGTGAATCACAAGTTCAGTTATTCTTAACAGAAGTGGTTATTTAAATGTATGATTTCACCCTAATTAAAACTAATGGGGGAAAGAATTTGCATTTAGCTGCCTAGTAAATAGCTCTCAGTTGTTTTACTTTTAATATCTGAAGGGTAATAAGGTAAGGTTTTCAGGGTTAGAGGTAAAGGAGATGAAGTTGGTGGGGTGCTATCCCACCCACCTATACCTACCTGCACCCCCACAAGCTCAAAAGCTTGGTTTTACACTATATTCCTTTCACTCCGTGGGTTTTAACAACCTCCGCCCATCCAAACCCTTAGACCAGAACCTAATGAAACACTCCATCTTAGAAAGCTCAACAGTCTGGGACACTAACAAAACCACCCAGGGACACCAGAGAGCATCTTGTATGCACATTAATAAATGCAGGATATCTGATTAGGAGAATGCAAAATAAGAAGCCATTAATAGCAGCCCTCAGCTCCCTCCTCCACACTGATTATCAAAAGAACAGCAGCAGCTGAATCATAGCTAAATTCTATTCACAGAAGACCTGGGGCAACAAAGAGGAAAAGAAAACTGTTTAGTAGTGCTTCTCTGGAGAAGCTGCTTGAAGTCATTTTGATTCTTGCGTCAATCATGCCTGCCAAAAACCAATAAGCACGTGTAACACAAGCAAAGGCTAGATTCCATTCCTTCCCTCCCTCTGCTTAGTATAGTGTGTACCCAGCACACTCAATTGCCCTGCCAACCAGATTGCTATTTGCAAGGCCTCCAGAGGAACTCCTAGCATCCAGAGACACAGAGGCTTAACTATTTACCGTAACAGCACAAGCCGTGTCAGCCAGGAAATGGAAACGGGGGTCTCAAGACAGCCACTGTGCATTTTGGGAAGAGTAAACGAACCAGGTGACTTTAAACAACATTTGTATTCTCTCTGTGCCTCAGTTTCTTTACCTGTAGCATATCTGTCCCCTGGGGTTATTGTGGAAGTCAAAGAAATTAACTCACACAAAGCACTAGGAAGAATGCCCAATGAGTAAACGTGCTGGCCAGCTTTCTGGTTTCCTCTCCCTTTCCTCCCCTCTCCCTCCCCTAGACGTCCTACCCCCCTTCCTCTTTCACTTTCCTCCTCCCTCTCCTCTCTCCGTCCCTCCAGCCCCACTCCAAGTGAAGAAAGGTAGAGGAAGGAGGGAGAAGAGATGAGAGTAGGAGGGGAGGAAGGAGAGAGAAAATAAAATAAAGAGGCCAAATCCAAGAATGTGGTAGCCAATGCCACCCCTTGCCCCCTGCACTCAACGTGACCCCATCCCATCTGTACACGCACAGCTTTCTCTCCTGGCTCAGCAGATAGCGGAGAAGCCAAAAGTACCCTTTGCTACAAAGAACCTCAGCCAAAAGTCATTTGAAGTCGCCAACAGACACATGAAAAGACGCTCAACGTCACTAAGAGTTGGCAAAGATGTGAAAGAAAGGAAACACCTCTCACTGTTGGTAAGAATGCAGACCGGTGCAGCCACTGTGGAAAGCAGGATGAAGCTACATCAAAATATTAAAAATGGAACTGCCTCATGACCCAGCGATTCTGGGAATATAACCAACAGAAACCCCAAACGCTATATGTTCACTGCAGCATTATTTACAACAGCCAAGATCTGGAAGCATTCCAAGTGCCCATCAGTAGGTTAGTGGGTAAAACTACAGTGCAGTAACACAATGGAATACTACGCAGCCGTTATAAAAAGGAAATCTTACGTTTTGCAACAGCATGGATGGACCTGGAGAGTATTATGCTAAGTGCAATAAGCCAGTCAGAGAAAGACAAATACCATATAATTTCACTCAGTGTGGAATCTAAAGAACAAAATACACTAACAAAATAGAAATTGACAGCTGCCAGAGGGACAGGAGTGGCAGACTGAGTGGAAAAGGTGAAGGGATCAAGCAAAAGAAAAAACTCACAGACATAGACAACAGTGTGGTGATTACAAGAAGGAAAGAGGGGCATGGGAGGTAGAAGAGGGTAAAGGGGGAATAAATGGTGATGGAAGGAGACTTGCCTTGGGGTGGCAAACCACAATACAATATACAGATGATGTATTATAGAACTGTGCACCTGAAATCTGTATGATTTTATTAACCAGTGTCATCCCCATAAATTCAATAAAGAATTTTTTTTAATTTTTTCATAAAACCTAGTATTTTGAGATCAGTGAGGGATCTGTGGACTTCCAAACTTTCTGCAAGTCAAAATGAACCTGCTGGTAGAGAGCCAACGTTTCCAATTTGATTTGACAGACTATATACCCAGTTAGGATGTTCTCTCAATGTAATTAGTGATGCACTGTCAATGAGCAGTTTAGCTATTGACAGTACCTGTTGCAATTTAATTTTAAATGTCAATGACTGATTAGGGTTCACTGTAATAAGGCTTTTTATATATGGCAAGAAAGCATCCTAGAACAACAGGAGAGGGTGAAGAAAATCAATAGGCACTACATAAGGCTGTCTTTCAAATATCCCTGCTGTGACTGTCTTGAGCGAGGCAGGATGCTCCTCCCCTGAGCAGGCTGGGGACTCAGGGAGTGTGTCACTGTCACCCATCCTCTCAACCTATGCCCACTGTTCCTAATGAAAGATGGGCAGGAGGAGCAGGCTAGGGTTAAGAGATAGGTGAGCTTGACCTTGAGCAAGTTATATGATTTTTCTTTGCCTTAATTTCTTCACTCATAAAAATAGTATAATTGTAAGATCTACATAAACAAACATATATAAGCACTTAGTGCCTGGTACTTTAATGATAACGCAATAAATGTTAGCCACTTGGTATTATCCAACCAAGTTAAATGGTGCATTTTCTAAATTTTTTTCCCTTAATTTACTGATTTTATAAGGGTGGGGGAGCGGAGAGGAAGAGAGACAGCAAGACAGAAACAGCAATCTGTTCCTGTATGTGCCCTGACTGGGGATCAAACCCACAATCTTTGCTTATTGGGAAGATGTCCCAAGCAGCTGAGCTATCAGGTCGGAGTTAAATGGTTATTATTAATTAAAAAGAAAAAGTACAAAGAAAAACCACCCACATTATAGCAGGGTGTCACACATTCACATATGAATGCAGGCTCTTGAGTAAAGCTGGCTCCCTTTGGAGAAAAACTGAGTAGGGGTCTCACCTGCAGCTAAGGGGATATCCCAGCCCTTCCTAGCACACACCTACTCTCCGCACAAACTGGAGCCCATGTGGGGCAGGACCTGGTGCTGCCAGACCTTTTGACTTTCCAAGAATAACCCCAAATCTGCTTTTGTGACATGAAATCTCCTAGCTTTTAAATGATTTTTAAACACCAAATAGGCCACGTGAACTATATACCTGTGGCTGAACCGGCTCATGAACTGACTGACATCTGAGGACCACTCCTATCGAAAATCCACCAAAAGATTTCCATAGAGGTGAAGACCTCCCAGAGATCAGAGCACAGAAGGGCCCACAGAAAGTCTGCAGTGTACTCTCCATCACAGGACAAGAAGTGGCAGGGCTTACAGCCTGCTTGCTGAGAAGGGAAGAAGATGATTCATGAGTTGCAAAGGTGATGCAAAATGCTAATCAGCTTTAAGCTGACACGGGATAATGCCAGCAAATTTACATGTTCTCTAAAATAATTCAAATGCTTTTCATGCATAATAACGGGCAAGGATATAGATGAAGTGATAATACTTCAGAGGCGTCAGAAAATATCCCGATTAATCTAGGCCATAAACCCACAACAAATTCTTACTTCCCTCTGAGAGAAGAAACACAGCACAACAACTGGAAATCACAGGAAATACCTAGGGAAGCGTCAGTCGACAGCTTTCCCAGGTCGTGCGCCTAGGAAATGTCACTCTGTTTCTCACATGCCTTTGGTTTACCACAATATCCTTGGTGTCCTCATTCCCTCTTGACAAATAAGGATGGAAAGGAGGAGAGGAGAGCCAAGAGGCAAGGAGGCAAGGATGATGGCCAGTGGGAGAAAGGTGCTTGGATCAAGAGATGGGTGGTTAAAAGAGACTTCTCCAGAACAAGAAAAAAAGGGTACACAAAGTACCATCTAAGACAATTTTCACCTTTTTCAACAACTGCATGTACTCAGCAAATACTGAGTACCCACTAATGCCAAGGGCCGGCCGTCCTCAGTCCTGGAAATGCAGCACTACAGACAATGAAGTCCCTGCACCCACAGAGCTTACTTACAGCCCTGAATCATCCATGTGGTCTAAGACTTCATCTTCAAAGCAGACACCATAGACTTTCTAGGTCATAAAGAATCTTAGAAATTTTCTGATTCAGCGCTAGATATGAGATACAAATTTCTTCCCGAGCGTTGCATTCAACCAACATTTCACTACGCCCTGACATGTGAGCCAGACTCCGATACGAGCTGTCCCTGGCAGTGCACCACACGAGGCCGGGCCGCTATAGAGCTCACAATCCCCATGCTGGGGAGCTGGGCAGCTACCTCCGCTACCCAGGGGTGTTTAGAACCACTTCTGGGGAGCGCCCAGGCTTCTCATAAAGGGTGCCACTAGCTTCCAGGAAAACAGAGGCTAAATCTGCTCATGCCCCTCAGCACCCTTTCTCCTGAGATGCTCCAGTCTTCTTTGCTTATTAACTGGTAGTCTAAATGCAATTTCTCTGAGGAAAAAATAATAGTTCCACAGGCTACAAAAAATTAGAAGGTGAAGCAGTAACTCATGAAGGCTGTTCACAGGCCCCCTCTATTACACCCATTTCTTTTTGTTTGATCCCCACAACATCAATTGTTAGTCCCAGCTTGGCTCTGTGGGGCCATCAGAAGTGTCATCCCTCTTTCATAGGGTAACTTTGTAAGCCTTTGAAGAGAGCGTGTGGGTCACTTCCTTCCATCCCCAGGCCTGACAACCTAGTTCCATCATTCCCAATGACAGATCTGGGACACTTCCCCATCCAGTTGCCTCTTCTTTCTTTTGCCATTATTGATCCAAAGCTATGTATTAAAGTATCTGTTTTGGCACCGGGATTGTCCCTTATAGAAGTTTGTGCAAAATGTGCCATTTAAGGCATCTCCTCACAAAATCATACTGGTCAAAGACTTGACAAAGGAGAGGAAAAACTTATCCTACAAATGGCCCATGGAAACCTGGAGCTTTGGAAGAACACAGTGAAGATGTCTGCATTATCAGAGGTGCATAATCTTAAGAATCAGACTCCTGGGACCTATCCCATAGCCACTGAATCAGACTTTGTAGGAGGAAATGCCTGGAAATCTGTGTTGCTAATAAATATTCCCATATGGTTCTTATTTATTACATACATAATTTTTTAATAAAATAAGAGGAGGAGTTTTATGCTTGCTCCCTCTCATTTGCTTATATTGTTTTCTACTTCTCCTTAAATTCCCTCTGGCCTGAGTCCCACTGATCCCAGTAGAATCTGGATAATGTAGCCCACTGGATACTCCTGTACTGAAGCTGGTTAGAAAAATTAGTGTGTCAGATAGAGGCTCTCAATTGAGAAGACCTCAATTTATATAAAAATCTTTTCAGAGCTCTTATAATCTCACTGGCCATCTGTAGCACAAAAAAAAAAAAAAAAAAAAAAATTCCTGGAATTAGTGGAGCTAAATGGTTACATAGCAGTAGATACTCTGAAGACTTTTAAAAAAGAAAAGAAAGTTTCTATCTTGTACTTGAGAAAAATCAATTAAACTGTTAAACCCATCCCCCACCAGGTAAGTGCTTAGACATTACAGGATAAAAAAACACCAAACTATGTAGCTTGGCAGCAATGATATATGTAAAAGCTAGATTTCTCTAGCCATGGCTTATAATAGGATTCCCAGTACCTACCCTTTACCCTGCCCCTCATCCCCAGTGATTCAAACGCCAACTTCATCTCTTTACTCTGAAGCAGATTTTTAAAATAAATAAATAAGAGTCCCCAAGCACCTGAAGAGACATTTTTCTTTACCTACGACATTTTATAAAAAGGGAGAGAGAGCGTTATTGGCACTCGAATCTACAACATCAGAAAAATGGCAGTCCTTCAAACTCCACACGTGGAAGAGCTCTTCAATTTAAGCTGAAAATGGGAAATTAATTTTCAAGTCTCTGTCTAAGACACAGCTTTTAAAAAGGTATTAACCTACATTTGGAGATTAATGCAAACACAGCCATCTTGTTTTAGTGGGTACAATCCAACTTTTATTAAGACAAAGACGGATTCAGAGTAATTAAGAGCTTGTCCAATACCCAGAATTTTATGACTCTAAATATTAGCGAAGCTGGCATTCTTACCAGCTTCGCCTCAGAGCTATTGCATTATAAATCCTCGGTGGCAATGAAACACCAGCTAAAAAGAGGTTGAATAAGTCTCATTTAAAAACCAGCCTTCCCGTGGAGAACTACCTGACTTTAATATAATGTATAGCCCCTCTTAGAACATTAATATTACTGGAAAAAAGGTCAGTGGATTGGGGTTTTCTACTAAGGAACCTCAAAGAAGATAAACAAACTGCAGAAGTGTGTTTCAGCAATGTTACATGCTGAGGAACTTCCGAAGCCAGTCTAACACCCTGCTGCTCTGAGCAGGAGGGAGCAATAGGCCCCACCAGGGATGCCAGGGCAGTTTTACCTGTAAGGTGCATTCTTAACACTGGGTACTGTTTATACAATGTAGCAGAGTCACAAATATAAAACTTCCCAAAGTTAACATCCCATGTAAAAAATACCTGAGTGGGGTACTCTCATCTGCTGCCTCAAGGTTTTTAAATAGTGCCCCGGACCCCTCCCTTCTCAGAGGAAGGTTTCACCAAACACAACACGTTCAACCTCTCTCTACCAGGTGGATTGACGGGACATTCATGGAGATGACCAAACCACTGACAAATGATCATCACTTTTCATGACTTCATAAAAATCAAAGACTTGGATACTAAGCTCCCAATGCAAATTCCTTCTGTATCTAAAAGGTCTCCAAATATTTAATCACATAGGGACTATATCACAGCTTAATGAAAACAGTTTCATCTCTACGCTTTAATCAAATTTGACACCCACTGACTAAACAGACGAATGCCAAAAATTCCTGTGCCCCAGAAGTCAACAGGGATAATGCAAACAAAGCCCGTTGGCTCTACCGTCAACGGGGGAGAACGTCATCTCACCTGTGCACCTCACCTCAGCAAAAGCCCAAAGCCAATTCCCTATATCCCTAAAGCATAGGTAAGACCTGGTAGAATAGATTAGATGGAAACCCAGCACGCACTACAAAATTAGCAAAAAGCTAGCTACTACACACAACGGGCTGTGTCCCGCTCGGAAACACCCTGAACTAAAATGAAACACCAGTCAACACTCACAGATGCAACACTCCACCTTTCTCTGTCCACGAGGCACTCGCCCTTCTCATGAGAAACAGCATCCTCCTCCTAAAGGGTTGAACCCTACAGACTAAAGACTGTGCCAGAAAAAATAAATTTAAATTGAGACACCATGCTTTCTGTGACAATTCAAAGAAACTATCAGAATACCATAAACTGTATTTTAGGGGATTAACAAAGGTACTATTTCTCAAAATAAACAAAGGAGTTTTTATTAAATACTCCTGCTTTTATTCATCCCTAATGTGACTTTTATTTATTTTTTATTCAAGAGAGAAATGGATACCTAGTATCTGGGCCTTTTCTACTAAAAATGACCATGGCCAACAACATTTCAGCATTATCGTTTCTGAAATCAAATGAGAAAGAAAAACATATAAGCCAAATACACAGGCCACATAGAAGTAACACCAGTGGTTTGTCAGAGAGAGGAACCCACGGGAGACAACAGGCTGATTCAGCCAAGGGTCCCCCGGCGGCCGCTCCCCCTGCTCGCTGATCACTGAGTCCCCTCACGGGCACCACTGCACACTGACCACAGAGATTGCACACTCCAACACCCATATGAAATTACTGCAAGTACATTAATACTTCCAGATTAAATTACTACTTCCTTAAGGTATGGTGATAAGTCACTGAACCTGCTTTTAGCACCCTATATGTAACTATGCTAACCTTTAAAGCATCAGGCAAACACTCCAAAAGTAAGGTACCATGGGCTTTTTAAAAATTATTTATTCATTTGAGAGAGGAGAGAGAGAGAGAAAGAGAGAGAGAGGGAGAGGGAGAGAAGGGAGAAGGGGAGGAGCAGGAAGCACCAATTCCCACATGTGCCTTGACCAGGCAAGCCTGAGGTTTCTAACTGGCAACCTCATTCATTGTTCCAGGTCAACACTTTATCTATTATGTCACCACAGGTCAGGCGGCACGACGGTATTATAATACCCAACATACAACCAGCAGGACGACTACACCCCAAAACAACGATTTTCACTTTTTCAATGAACGTTACTTTTATACTCAAGTTAAGAAGTGGGTCCCTGACCTTCCCGTAAGTGTCTGGCCTCAGTAAACATACACTTTCTAAACACTGGCCATTGTGTTTACGGTGTGGAGGTGAAGTACGGTATGGAGGTGAGGTATGAAAAAAATGTTGGCTATTTGCCAGATGAAGGACTTCTGAATACATTGCTTAAAGTAATCCTCACAGGAAATGTGTTACCCATTTTGCAGATGAGAAAAGACAGCTTTGGCAAGCCAGAAATAGACCTAAGTTTACTTAAATAATAAATGGTAGAGCTAGAGCTCCAGCAGCAATGGATGAAGACTGTGGCCCAGCTCTGGGACAGGCACAGCCCAGCTGTGTAAGACAACCTTTGTCCTCACACAGGGCTTTAAAACCTCATGTTGGGAAGAGGACATTAGCGTGAAGCTCCATGGCAAGTGCCTGCTGAGCACACACAGCTGCACAGGTAACTGCAAGGGAACCAACCACCTCCAGAGACGAGGAATGTGATGCTCGTGGAACATTTCCAAATCCATTCTGGGCAAGGCACTTGGTTTCACAAATGAGAACAGCACATTTAAGAGCTGTGTTAGCTGTTAATAAAGGTAGTAATAATGCTGGCTGTGACTTACTTGGTATTTGCTATGGGTCAGGCACCATACTGAACATTTCACATACGTTTTCTTACTTAATTAAAAGATTCATCAATATGACCCCCAGTTTATACTAAGGAAACTAAGTTTAGAAAGGTTAAATTACTTTCCCAAAGTCACATTAAGTAGCAGAGTTGGTTAAGTAAGTCTTTTGTCAAAGCCCATTTTCACTGCTATCTATATTAACTC
This sequence comes from Rhynchonycteris naso, assembly GCA_037038555.1. NCBI lineage: Eukaryota > Metazoa > Chordata > Mammalia > Chiroptera > Emballonuridae > Rhynchonycteris > Rhynchonycteris naso. The sequence goes on along the minus strand of CM073000.1, from coordinate 181,047,996 downwards.
CAATGTTTCTACTTCTTGAAGTCATTTTTGTTAGTTTCCAAAATCCTCATCAACTACTCAGATACAGTTCTCATACTGTATATTTCTGATGGACATCCTCGATTTGCAGGTTTTTCTATACCCAGGTCCCCAGCATCCACAGGTAATAGGACTGTTCTGAGTTGTTGTTTTTTTTTTTGGGGGGGGGGGACACCAAAAAAGTTTCCATGTGGTCTCTAAACTATTGGAAAAAATCCAAGGTATAAAGGTGCACACATATTAATCATAGGTTACAGCTATTTGGTATTCTAAACACTTCTAACAGAAGTTCTTAACAGTGCTTAAAAGAAGGCTTAGTGCATTAAAAATATTGTCTATACCTTTGTTATTATCATCCCAGCTTGCCAGGGATGTAAACACAGACTTACAGACATTACAGGAAGCTGATACAGGAACCCCGGCTGTCTCGATTCCTATCCCTAGACTCGTGTGGAACACGCTCTCCTGGTTTAAACCACCTCTCCTCTCTGCACTGCAGCTAAGGAAAGGGCACATGAAATAATATGAACTCAAGTGGATCAAAGAAAGTTTCTTTACTTAAATTTTAAGAATTACTGAAGACTGAAAAACAGAATCAGTGTTAGAGCTCTCAAAGGATGACAAGTCTGTTCATCTTAAGGCAACAGAAGTCAAAAAAGAAAACATACAAAATTCAATCTCATGAAGTCCTTCGTAATGAAAAACTAAAATAAGGACTAGAAAAAGCATTCATAACAAATATTGCAAAAGTTACTATATATATATATGTGTGTGTGTGTGTGTGTGTGTGTGTGTACATATGTATAGAACATAAAAACTTCACATCAGTTAAAAATAAGTTCCAATCCTAAACCAATAAAAAGAAAACATAAATGTGGCTCAAATAATAAACAAAAGTAAAGTGAAAGTATAACTTTTTCAGTGATACATTAATAAAAAGATTCCTGTAGCTTTTTACCCTAAAAATGTAAATAGTGATCAGTTCTAAGTTCACCTTATATTGCTGATGATAGTATAAAGCATAAACTGTACACTGATAAAACCTTTAAATCAAAAAGGTACCCTGTTATTGTTTAACAAGAGAGAATGTGTAAAAACAAATTAAGGAGCAAATCTAATATAAAAAATAGTTCTTCGTGCTGTAATAACACAAAACTGAAAACTTCCAACATTTGAAGAATATAAAATAAGTCACAATTTGATGTACTGTTATGCAGTCACTACATTATCAATCATGGAGAGAATACAGCAACATAGAAAATGACTTTTTAAATCTTAAGCAAAATATAAAATCATTTCTTATGATTATACCACCATCACAACAATGCGTGCATTAGATAATCCTGGAAATAAAGGTATAAAAGTGGAAGGGGGGAGGTGGTGATTTCTTAAAGAGGAGTCCGAAGTCTATGAATGCTTTTCCCTCTTTACTAAATTATTACTCAAAGAAGTGTGTTACTAAGTATAATGGTAAATGAGAAAGAAAAGCAACTCTCTTCTTACCCTCTGCCCAGCTTCTCCCTGCCCTGAAGGAATAGATGTATCTACACAGAAGCTCAAGTGGCTAATATCAAAGCTTTCTTGCCTAAAACTGTCTCACCCCTCACAGAAAAATGAGGGTGAGTTGGACCTGGTACATATGATTCAATTTTGAACAAGAAAATAGTAAACCAACATGTCACACACAGAAAACACAAATATGTCATCAATGCCTGTTCTCTTGTGTGCACTGTAAAATCTAGCTCACGAAAGGATTTTTCATGCTGTTTCTACTACGAAACACTCAAAAATCCAATGTTCATCTGAATGTTTTAACATCCCATAGCAGGTAGACACTGGCTATTTTCTAGAGAGGATTTTCCATAACACTGAGCAGAAAGTTGAGATTAGCGCTCTGCTAGCTCTTAATTCTCTACGGCTGTTAAGGGAACTTGTAGCTCAGGCACGGGGCTCAGCTAACTACTGTAGTCCCCCCCCAATACATGTGGAGTATGTTCCAAGATCCCCCCCACACACTGGATGCCTGAAATCGCAGACAATACCAAACCCTGTATAATGATTTTCTTTCCTAGGCATACATACCTAGGATAAAGTTTTATGCACAAATTAGGCACAATTTATAAATAAAGACAATAAATGAACAACTATAATAAAATAGAACAATGATAACACTATACCATAATACAAGTTATGTGAATGTGGTCTCTCTCTCAAAATACCTTATTGTGCTGTATGCACAGTGTGGATCAACTGGACAATGGGATGATTCACGTCCTGGGCAGGCTGGCGCGAGGTTTCACTACTCTACCCAGCACGCAATGTAAAACTTATGAATTGTTTATATCTGGAATTTTCCGTGTAATATTTTCAGACCACAGCTGAGTGTGGGTAAGTGAAACTGCAGATGAGTGAAGACTACTTGTAGTTCCAACCTTACTCTTCATGAAAAAAGTTTAAAAAAAAAAAGCCACAAGCAAGCACTTAACAGCCCACATAGTTTGTTTTCCCAAAGAACAGCATTATTTTGGTTGAATCTTATTGTTTCTTTTTTTCTTTAAAGCATTTCTCACAGAACTACCTACCCAAGGGAAACACAGATAAATCAATGTCAACCTACAGACATCAAAATTAAAAAGACAGAAAACTTTCAAAAATCAAAAAACACATAATTATTTTTTAGTGTGCCTACCTAGTTCATTATTTTATAGATGTCACTAACATTTCAGAGGAAAGCTGTTCTCTACAATGCACCTGCACAGGTGTGGGCAAACATAGGTGTACAGTTGTGAGTATGCAAAACGGAGTTTATATTTGTATTATACGTTCTTTCCACCTACTTTTGCCCACCCCGGTATGCTTTACTAACTAAAAGCATTCCTTAGATTTTTAAGTTACTGGTTTGGGGATCGCATTTGTGTCAGGCTTAGCGTGAGAATATCCTGAGGCACTGGGAATGGTAGGCACACAAAGCAACACTCAAGCAAATGGCCTCCGTGTCCACTGGGAGAGAGCACTTCCTTTCACTCCACATTCTCACCGCACCATCCTCTTGCATTCGGTTTCATCCTCTCCAGAAACCTGGACAAGCTCTCCCAGCCGGAGGCCCACTGCAAACCCCACACTAGTAAGTTCCACCCGGCAACCCATTACTGAATTTCTCCTTTAGTGTGCCGAACTAACACTTCATTAGCACATCAGCTCTCAGCCTTTGCTGTCCTTGGAAGATGTAAGTAGTTTGAACAGATAATTCCCTGGATTCTGCCTCCGAAAGATTATGATTTGACTGCCATGGAGTGTGTCCTAGGTATCAAGATTTTGTAAAGCACCCCAAGTGCACTTTTTCTTTTTGACAATTTGATTCTAAAATTTATGTGAAAAAGCAAAGGACCTAGAATAGTTAAACCTCTCTTTAAAAAGAATGAAGTGGGAGGATTCACACTACTGCATTTCAATATTTACAATAAAAGTAGAGTAACCAAGACGATGTGGTACTGAGATAAGGACAAATATAACAATGCAGTGGGACAGAGAGCCCAGAAATAGATTTAGACAGGCAACTGGCTTTCAAGGAAGGCACCAAGGATATTCAACTGGAAAAGGAAAATCTCTCAAACAAATAATGCTAAAACAACTATGGATACACATGACAGGAAAAAATGGACCGTTACCCTCACCTCACACCACACAAAAACACTGAGATAGATCAGAAACCAAAATGTAAATGAAACTTCTAGAAGAAAACAAGGGAGGATATTTCTGTAACATAAGATAAGTAAAGATTCCTTAGAGAGGACACAAAAAACATGGAACACATAAGGGAAAAGAAAAAGTAGACCAACAAAATTTAAAACATCTAGCTTATCAAAACATATCATTAGGAAATTGAAAAGGCAAACCAAAAACAAGGAGAGGTATTCATGTCACAGATATGTGACAAGTCTGCACTCGGATTATGATTTGCCACTTCCCTTGAAGACCAACAAACTCAGCCATCCCACAACACTACTGATTTTCGGGACCACAAGAGGGGTCAGGCATCTCCACGTCCTCATGCCTCAGTCCATCGTAATAGCCTCTCTCCCTGGAATGCCAACCCTGCCTATCTGCACACACCTTCCTGTCCTTTGAAGCATCACTTTTGTGTCACCTCCTTCGTGAAGGTTTCTCAGATCTCTCTCCAAGCTACAAATGTCCCCTCTTCCACGTCCCCAAAGTACTCAATGTATGTAGAGGATGTGGTGAGTGATCTGCTGGAAAAAAACAACTTGCAAATCACCACCCTCTCACAGGAATCTATTTGCATGATAACCAAGTTTACTTTTCAAACTTCTGTGCCTCACACAAGTGGATCCTGGAGTCAGGGACCATCTCTTATTTATCATGGTAAATCCTGGCATACAGTAAGTGTTTGATGTATGTCTACTGATTTTACAAATAAATACTAATACCTCCCTTCCTCTAAAGTAAAGCCAGCTGGGATAGAGGACAAAGAAAAACACAACAAAACAACAAACAAAAGAAGTGATTATATATGTGTATCTCACACCTACGATGAAGATCTACTTGGTAATTACTGGAAGCTCACCAACCTAACATAACAAATCCTTCCCTGTGGAATATTAAAGTTTTAAAAAAACATTTCAGTTCTTAAATCAAAAATGTTCTTTCAATGACTTTTTCTAACACTATTTTTACTAGCTGATGTTATAAAGGTCTATAGCAGTTGCTAGGTACTTACATATCTGAATTGTTACAAATAATTAAGCAAAAGTAATTTATACACATCAAGAATCCAGAAGAGATTTCCTCTCTGGACAAGCACCCCCAAAGAGTTGTTCTTCTCCAACCAAGCCCTCTCTACCCGGTCACTCACATACATATTCAGTTGACAATGATAATCCAAGCTTTAGATCAGGATTTTAAATTTTTTTGCAAAGAAGGAAAAAATATTACTACTGGGGGATTTTGTAGTTAATATTTATCCGTAAACAGTAACATTCAATCAAACCTTGTTCATTCAGCTAAGCAAAATAAAGCAGACACTTAATCAATTATGTAACCTTGAGTTCTGATGCTACAGTTTTGCTTTCTGTGCACGCACACGTGGTGTGTGTGTGTGTGTGTGTGTGTGTGTGTGTGTGTGTGTGTGTGTGTGTGACAGAGACAGAGAAAGGGACGGACAGACACACAAATAGGAAGAGAAAGAGATGAGAAGCATCAATTCTTCGTTGCGGCTCCTTAGTCTCCTAAGTTGTTCATTGATAGCTTTCTCATACGTGCCTTGAGTGGGGGGCTACAGCAGAGTGAGTGACCCCTTGCTCAAACCAGCGACCCTGGGCTCAAGCCAGTGACCTTGGGCTTCAAACCAGAGACCTTTGGGCTCAAGCCAGCGACCATGGGTCCTGTCTATGATCTCACACTCAAGCCAGTGACCCCACACTCAAGCTGGTGAGCCTGCGCTCAGGCCAGATGAGCCCGCTCCCAAGCCAGAGATCTCGAGGTTTCGAACCTAGGTTTTCTGCATCCCAATCTAATTCTCTATCCTCTTCACCACCATCTAGTCAGGCTGCTTTCTGTGCCTTTAAAAGTGCAATGTTTTCCTATTTCTGCAAAAGTGTTTATCCAGAGGGCACAGGACAACAGCAACCCTGTGGCTCTATCATTGGTAGGGAAAAAAGGAAACGTGAGAGATTAAAGAGACAGCTCCCTCATAAGTCCAGCGATGAAATGCTTCATGGTCTTTTGAATAAGAACTTCTCTGAAATAACAAAAAACAAAACTAGAGATTCACACTGGCCACAGTCTACAGCAGGCTGTTCTGCAATGCTCCCTGACTCACAGAGTTCTTGAAAGCCAATGAAATGTGAAGTCACAAAGATTGGAATAGAAAAGAAGACAAAAATATTCATCTAGTCATTTTATAGACAAGGAAACTGAGGGGCAGAGAGGAAACATGACTCACCCATTGATATGTGACATACAATGTTGCTGGCAGGTCAGGAATCCCAGGTGGTCAGACTCAGCCAATTGAGTGATTTCTTTTTCCCAGCTTAACAGGATCCCATGTTTACATCCAGAAATACCCTGGAGGCCCCTCTACTTGCTAAAATCAACACATGCTACACTGCTTCTATAGTTTAGTCTTGGATCCTACTCATCCATCCTGTACCACTGTGCTACATACCAACTTCTACTCTTTCCAGGTGATTACTAGACATTCCAGGATGCTTGGCCTGGCTTCCGCCTCTGCCTGAGGAGGTCGACTGAGAGTAGTCATCCATTTCACTAAACCACCATTAGAGGGTAATGAGTTGCTTCTTACACAATGCCAGTGGACTGGGGTGTGAAGCTCAACAGTCCATTACTTACCCACTGAATCATTCTAGCACTCTGCCACCATGTCACTTTCTGACAGAGCAAGCAAAAAGGTCTAGCTTCGTTCAGGCTTTCTTGCAAGGCCTCAGAAATGCCAGTGGCTATGAGACGGCCAAAAATAACAGCAGTTAACATGTAGAGAGCATACATTGTATGCCAGTCCTTGTCTAAGTGGGCTGCATGTATTTCTCATGCAGTCCTCACAACCACCCTTTGGGCAGGTACTATTACTATTCCCCGTTTTACAGATGGGAACACCTACTTTCCCAAGGTCACAACTAATAAGTGGCAAAGCTGGAATTGGGACTAGGACCATTATACTCCAAGAAATGAACTTAATAATAACCACCAAGTTATTCTGTCCTTTGCCTGAGTTAAACTCTATAAAACAGACTGATTTCAAAGCAATCCTTCTAAAACATTCCCTTTCTGCTCCCTTCTCAAACAGAGTAAAGCATTCCATAACAAAAGGTTTCCCAAATTTCCTTAAAAACTCTCAGATAATCACACAGCCTGTATAACATCCCATACAGACATAAGACCACAATTTGGCTACTGCAGATGACCAAGGAAGAAGTAACGGGGGCAACTAGACCACCTGCTGTAAATAATGAGGGCAGTGAAACTGGGATCAAGTATCTACCTCTGTCCCGGAGGCCTCAGAAGCAGGTGCTGCTGGACCTGCAGGGTAATGTGCAGTAGCACATCTAACACCACCCAGTACTCCTTCCTCCTCCCGGCTGCTCCACAGCGGCTCTCACCAACTGCTAAAACAGAATACCTTCTGACATGTAGAATAAAGTAGCAAAATGTTGCTCATCTCATGTCTGCTCTAAAAAATGCACAGGTACTTCTTGGAAACACTCATGTTTAGTGGGGGTGTGGGGGGGTGAGTTGCCCTGACACTTTGGTGAGAACATATTCCAAGAGAAAAGAAATTCCAGGTCTGTTTCTCTCTCTCTCTCTCTCATTGCAAAGATTTAAGTTCATGCCTCAGATCCATTTCTATTAAAGCAAAAGATGCCCAATGCTACCCAATACTACTTCTAAAGTGAATGTTAATATAAAATATCCTACATAACATACTCTGTTTTACACATCATCAATGTAAGCATATCAACAAAGTCCATCCTTGAAAGGGAAACAAGATCAGGTAAACTAACTGTCCAAGGTCACACAGCTGCTAAACATGTAAGTTAGAGTAAGAATTATTGTCTGCTTGCCAAGGCATTTTTCAATGAAAATGTCTTATTCTATGTATGAACCAAAATAGCATTCTTCTCTCCTTGTGTTCCAATGACAAAGATTTGACTCTATTGAAAAAGGGGGCAGGGGGCAGACAGCTGGCTCAATGGATAGAAGGTCAGCATGGTGTATGGACATCTCACTTTTGATTCCTGGTCAGGGCACACATGAGAAGCAACCACTTGCTTCTCTTCCCTTCCCTCTCCCCCTTCTTCCTCTCTTTTCCCCTCCTGCAGCCAGTGGCTCAACTGGTTTGAGCACTGGCCTCAGGCACTAAGGATAGCTGGGCTGATTCAAGCATTGGCCCCAGATGGGGGGCAGGGGGGTAGGGGGGGGGCTGGCGGGTGGGCCCTAGCCAGAGTGCATGCAGGAGTCTATCTACCTCCCCTCCTCTCACATAAAAAATAATTACTGAATACTTGTGTGAATGACCAGTCTTTCATCTTGGCCACCAGCTATACAAATACTATCACTACATATCCATAAAGAGAATTGCTTCTCATTATCTTGTCCTTTAATGTAGGGATCCCAAACATTCTCATGTATTTCAAGTAAAAAAATCACAGCCACACCTGCTTTATTTACATCCTACCTCTAACAACTTATCCTTCAGCACTATCTTTTGGGAATTGGTGCCTTCCTATCTAAAGAGTTTGGGGCTCACCAGTTCCCAAAAGATAAGGTCCAGACTCCTTGAATACCTTCCCTTGTTAGATCCGAACACATGCATCGAGTGCCCTTCCCAGGCATACAACCCAGTCCCCTCCATCATGCTCCACCATGCTCCTGTGTCCCAGCTGCCAACCCTGCACATACTCATGAACTTCCAGGCAAAACTCATTTCTCTGTATCTCCAACTGCATTCACCCTCTTCTGTCAGCCTACAGTATCCCTCCTTGTCTTGACCACTGAATAAAAGTCCTCCTTAGGACTCCAGATCTAGTTCTGTGGTAACCATGCCAGCATATTTCTCAAAGCTCACAAGTACTCAGTGCTCAGACTATGACAACTACGACAATTACACAACTTGTTAAGTAACACTGGACAGTGACTGAATCCTACATTCCCATCCCCATTTCCACTTCTGATGACAGGGATAGGCACAGAGATTCCCTAAAGTTCCATCCCCTGAACTTTTATGGAGGAAGTGCTTGGGATTACATGATGAGCAAAAGAAACTAAACTGGGCCTCCACTCTCGCGGAGCTGGCCTCTACTGGAGAAAAAAGGGGGAAGCACTTAGGAAACAAGCATAAGCCTGAGCTGTAAATAAGTGCTATAAAGAAAAGGAACGTCAGGTGAAGGCCGAGAAGTGCTCGCGTTAGATAATCAGGAGAGAGAAATCTCCCTGATGGAGGAGATCCCAGCAGAGCCGTGAATAAAGTGAGCCCAGCGGGGAAGCGCATTCTAGGCAGGGTTAAAAGTACAGCAGCCTCCCCTTATCCACAGGGTACTCACTCCAAGACCCCGGTGGATGCCCGAAACTTTGGGTAAGTCCTGAACTCCATATACACTATATTTTCCTATACGTATATAGCTATGATAAAGTTTAATTTATAAATTAGGCACAGTAAGAGATCGACAACAATAACTAATAATAAAATAGAACAATGATATAAATAATAAATGATAAAATAGTGTAATGAAAATGATGTGAGTGGGGTCTTTCTTTCTCTGATAACCAATCTGATCACTGGCACGGCTCCTGAGTGACTAAGGAATAGGGAGCACATACCGTGTAGATACGCTAGACAAAGGGATGGTTCTCATCCTGCGTAGGATGGAGGAAGATTACCACACTCAAAACAGCAGGCAATTAAAAAACCTATGAACTGTTTACTTGTGAAGTTTTCCATTTAATATTTCAAACTGCAGTTGCCCCTGGGTAACTAAACCACAGAAAGTGAAACCCTGGATGAGGAGGAACTCTCATCATGGTGACACGGCTCCAGAGGTGCCTGAGCAGACTGGCAGCAGAAGGTAGATCCCAGGGGGCGTACACCACATGCAGCACACTAATCACTCTAGCACCAACAAACACTGACCCTGGTCCTTCTGAGTGTTCTTTGGGAAGGCTCTTTGCTGCTGACCAGGATGACTACTGGCTGCTGTTCTGCTGAGAGAAACTGCCCCCAGCACTCTGGTTTCTCCTTGCTGCTGCTGCTGCTGACTCTTCCCTAGCTTCTCAGTTCTGCACAGCCTTCTCAGGGTGAACTCCATTTCACCTTCTTTGGCTTTCTTCTGAAAAAGACCTAGTAAATACTTTGGTCCCATTTCCCCCTACTTTACAACATTTCATAGCCGTTTCTGCTGCAGTTCCCAAAAGACCCTAATAAATCTCCCTGCAATACACCAGGTAGCTAGCCTTCTCTTTCTCCCATAATAACAGTAGAAGCTATCTAACTTCTTAAGCAGAATTTTGCTCCCTAAAAAGCAATACACTGCCTTCTTACAAAATTCTGTCTGTGTTTTCCTCTGTTACTCTAACAGTTAACTGCTACACGTCCCTACAATTATTTCATTTCAAAGAAAAATACCTTTGTTTAAGCAAACCAAATATATGGATTTAACGAATTTTCTCAAAAGATGAATTGGGCATGACTTTGGTTATAAAAGGATTTTTTACTTTGGAAAATGATTCATAATAGCATTACTAAAAATGGCAAGCTCTCCTATTTTATACTAAATTTAGGAGTCAATTCTCACACAAAGCTTTGGGGACACATCATTAGGTCAGGTGAAGTATGTCTGAACAATGAGGTCTTCTTTCCAAGAGCCAGGCTTGGACTCATCATATATTCCTCGGAATATTATATTTAACCACCACCAATTTGGAAACCTATAACCCTCAAGGGTTGATTTAGAATCATTCCATTGTGAAACGTTGTAATTCATAAAATACATGTCTCTACTGCAAAATGTCTAAAAGTGTAGTAACTATACACCCACAAAACTAACCAGGCTCCCGCTCTCTCCGAGCTGAGACTCCACACTTATAACTCTTCCCGTGACCAACCTGCATGTTTCCATTTTTCTTAAGCATGCACATTACCATGCAAATTACCTACACTGTTCTCTGCCACTTCTTACAGAACACTTCTTGGACTTCTTCTATGCTCATACTGTCTGATCATCAATTTGCATGTCAGTTCATTTTAATTGGATTTCATCCAACCAGAATTACAGCTGCCTCTCTCTATGAAAGAATAAAGTGATTTTTTTTTCTTCAACAATGCCCGGGTCCCTACCAGGGAATCAAACTGTCATTCCACTTGCTATTAATTATCCTGAGCTATGCTACTGTTTCCCTTCCTTCATAAAGTCATGAACCATATTCCTTCCCCCTATGATTAACAGCAGTCATGATGATGCCTTACATCCAATGAACCAACGCAAGAGGGAAATCCAAGCATCAGACACAGATGACAAGCAATGACAAGAATACTTAAGCAGAACATTTAACTGAAAGCAAAGTCTCTTATGTAACATGAGTTCTAAGGTGAAAAGCTTCTCATGTAGTATTTCTAGGGCAAAAGGTCCCTCGACTTCCCGAGGCAGTCAACTGCAGTGTCCCAATCCACGAGGTTCAGACGGGTTTCCTGATACCTAAATCTCTTTAGCCACGCTAGAAGCCTGTGATTTCTTGTTTCCGTGGTGATGGAAAAGATCTTAACAGGATCGTCAGTATGACAATTCCCCTGGCATTTGTAGGCTCTTTTTAAATCATCCTTCAGTCCCCCTTCTCTCCATGTTGTGTCACACTCAGGAGAGGGACCAGGATGGAAAGAAGTCTCAAAACAGTTTCATGTGAGGCCCAGTGGAAGAAATTTAAGATTCCTTTTCTCTTTTTTTAGTCTGAAAACTTGAAGAATATGATAGCTATCTTTAAAAAATTCTCAAGGGCTTCAAGTGTAAAAGAGGAAATTAGATTTATTCAATATGACCCCAGAGAGTAAAATAAGAAAGAACCAATAGGTTCTATAACCTGCAAAGAAAGAGACTTGCCCTCAATCTAAAGCAGGAATGCTCAATCTCCAGAAAAATGGAGCTGCTTAAAGAAAACATTATCTGTCAAGGCAGGCCATTCCCTGTCAGGAAGGGTGAGACCGCCACTTGGAAGAGACATCTGCAAGCCCCTGCAGGACAAGCTGGTGAAGAGGGTCTCTAGCATCCTTCCAACTGTGCAAAGCTAATCATTAAGTATTTAGGTGGTTTGGGTTTTATCACACTGAAGAGGAGTGAGCCTTCTAAGGCAACAAGTGATAATAAGCCCCACATCCTCACACACACACACAGCACACATCCACAGGTAACAATATGTTATGCAAAGGATTATGCAGAGGGCACTGTGTTACTTCACTTGAGTGGGGAAATGAGCAAAGTTTGAAAAAAGTCCCCCTATTGTTGAAGGTAGAAAAATGGCCTGCCAAAGATGTCAAATGTCCTAATTCCTGGAAGCTGTAAATAGATCATTTTCCATGACAAAAGGATAATTAAGATTGTACATGAAACTGGTGATGCGGATCATGGATTGTCCAGGTGAGCCTAATATGATTTCAACAGTCCTTAAATGAAAATGGAAGATGTGAGTAGAAAGGGCAAAACAGAGAGACAGCATCATGAGGACGCAGCCTGCTGTTGCTGGCTCTAAACATAATGGAAGGGGATCATAGGACAAAAATGCAAGAAGCCTCTAGAAGCTAAAAAAGTTAAGGCAACAGATTCTCCCTAGAGCCTCTAGCAGGAAGACAGCCCTGCTCTCACCTTGACGTTAGCCCCGTGAGGGGTCATGTTGGACTTCTGACCTAACAAAACTAAGATAAACATGTGCTGTTTGAAGCCACTAAATGTTGTGGTGATGTGTTACAAGAGCAAACAGGAGACAAATACACCCACTAAAGATCCTGATAAGCCCGTGCATTCTCAGAAAGAATGGGTTCTATCTGCTGAATAGTTTAAAATGATAATCTTTAATTGTCCTTGATAACCTGTGTCTTATATGAGAAGCGTGGGTTAGTGGGCGTATATACAGACCAACATAAGCTGCTTTAACAACTAGCCTTTACATGCCATATCCCACGTTCACAGGACACGCCTGGCACACGGCCGGTTCCCAATCAGTTTTTACTAATTTAAATTTAATAGTCAAAGTTCAAATGCCATCTCTGGCCTCCTTTGCTGACAGGGACAAAAAGGCCCTCATGCTAACCAGTACATGGTGGCTTTACTGCTTAACAATCTCACCCAAGGATTAAAACAGTGGATGAACTCTGCCCAGCGGCCCTCTGTTTATTTAGCAAAAACAAAGACAGGGTGTCTATGTGGGGACACACAAGAGAAAGACAGAGAGACTGAGAGCCTTTCCAATCACGCACTTCCCCTTTCAAGAAATAATCACTGCAGACTAGACACCACAAGATCTACCTCCACCCCTTCCCAGAGCAACAAATGCTATCACTAGAGGTGCAGGTCCTCCAGGGATAGAAAACCTCAAGCAAGACACATCAAAACCGTTGCTTTTCCTCTCACTCTGCCCCCTTCAACCCCTCCTTCTGGTGTCCCTCCTCCATACAACCCGGAATGCTGTCCTACTTCTCTGTCCTCATTCCCTCTAAGAGTTATGGTCAATCATAGCTCTGTGCCAGTCCAGGAATGAGCAGCTGAAATGCTATGAAGTTTCTACGTGGGGCCAGAAACACAGAGCCCATCAAGCCGACACCCATACTCTCTTACACCCCCCCACCCAGGGAGCTGGTGGTAAACGCCACCCTGAGTGTTTGGTCTGCCAGAGCCAAGCACCGCAGCTCCACGGCCTCTGCTCGCTACTACTACCTGCTTATTCCAGTGGCTAGGATTCTTTAAAAGTGCTTATGGTATATCTGACCCCATGCAAGGATACACAGCCATACAGCCTTCTTACTGTCACATTCTAAATCAAAGGCACATTCAACTCTATTCTGATATAAGCCTCAGTCTGTCTTCTTCAGAAGGGGGTGGGGGGACTTGGGAAACATGTTTAAAACAAGTAATATGCGCCTGACCTGTGGTGGCGCAGTGGATAAAGCATCGACCTGGGAACACTGAGGTCACCAGTTCAAAACCCTGCACTGGTCTGGTCAAGGCACATATGGGAGTTGAGCTTCCAGCTCCTCCCCCCTTTCTCTCTCTTTCTCTCTCACTCTGTGTCTCCTCTCTAAAATGAATAAAATAAAATAAAATAAATTTAAAAAAAAAAGATTAGCTGAGTGGAAAGATGGGTATACAAAGATAAAGCAAATCTAGCAAAATGTTAATTGTAGAAAACAAGTAATATGCAACAGTGGAGGAGGAAGGACTTACAAAGGAGGGAAACTTTAACACACACACGCAATATTGGAAAACCTTATGTTCCCTAGAGCTTTAAATTTAGAATTTCAAAAAAAAAAAAAATAGTCAATTTTATCATTATCAGGAGCCTCTTGCATTTTAAAACTGAAGAAGACTGAAACTATAGAATTGGTCTACAGGACAAGCAGAGAGGGACTTAGAGGCCACTTCCTTAATGGCCCTCCTAACAGACATGCTCTTCGGCCATGTAACAGACAGCGCAGCGTTAAGAAGACATGCTCTACAGAGACCGCCTAGCTCCTCTCCCACCTCCAACACTTAGCAGAAAAATTTCTGATCCCTCTGTGCCTCATCTGCTTCCCTCACAGAATGAAAATATTAGAGTGCCTATACCACACAAAGTTGTTACAAGTGTTAAATGAGTTCATACACATAAATCACTTAGAGCAGTGCCAGGTAGAATGTAACTTCACTTGTTTATGTTAGCAATCATCATCCACATGTGTCCTTTATTATGACCCTATTTGTCACGTTGTCATTTCTAACCAATGACCATTCTGGCTCTAATTCTTTATCTCTTCATTTTGACTGACTAACCTGACGGTACATCATCTGCTGAATGGGAAGGGTTATGTCTCTGTGGTTTTTGATGCAAGCCGACTGGCTTTCTAAAGAGTTCAATGAGAACATGATCAGCCAAGAAACCAAGTAACCAAGTTTCTCTAGGCTCTATTTCTCTTTCTGTGAACTGATGATCTCTAAAGAATGCTTCTTAATACAGTACCCCACTGGCCTATCAATCATCTGTTTCTAACTTAAAATATGTCCTCAATTGCTTTCTGAATAAGAAACACTGATAATGCTTCAAGAGCCACCAATGTCAGCTGCTATCTACCCAACATAAAAAGTGATCAGCTCTGGAGCCATTTGAAAATCTTTCAACCACAGTTGGATTACAACTGCTCAAAGTATTTCTGGCCTGACCAGGCAGTGGCACGTTGGCTAGAGCGTTGGACTGGGACCCAGAGGACCCAGATTTAAAACCCCAAGGTTGCCAGCTTGAGTGCGGGCTCATGTGGTTTGAGCAAGGCTCACCAGCTTCAACGCAAGGTCGTTGACTTAAGCAAGGGGTCACTAGGTCTGCTGTAGCCACCCGCGCCCCCCGGTCAAAGCACACATGAGAAAGCAATCAATGAACAACTAAAGTGCCGCAACAAAGAATTGATGCTTCTCATCTCTCCCTTCCTGTCTGTCCCTATCTGTCCATCTCTCTGACTCTGTCTCTGCCACAAAAAAAAAAAAAAAAAAAAAAGTTCTGAAACCCTAATTTTGTTGTTTATGCCTCAAAAAATATTATTAAGCCAAAGAAGGAGTTATAGTAATTGTTTCAAAGTCATTTACTGATGTTAAATCTAAGCAGGGTTACCTAGGCAGTCAATGACCTTCCACAGCAGATCTGACTCCAAATAAAATGTGTTTTCCTCACAAAAACGCAGGCAATATTGAAAACAAGCACAACTCCGTTATTAATAGAAACAAGTAATATAAACATGTCTCAAGAATAGCACTAAAGACTCTCTGAACGTTTTGAATGAAAAAATATGTAAAAAAAAGTAAGTATGAGACATAGATGGGACAAGTATGCTGATTACTTTAAGACACTGATGGAAAGAAATAAAAAGAGATAAAAATAAATGAAGAGACAAATTATGATCATGTATTACAAGACTTGACATACTAAACAATTCTCCCTAAACTGATATATAGATTTAATGATTTTTTTAAGAGAGAGAGAGAGAGAAAGAAAGAGAGGGAGGGAAGGAGGGACAGATAGAAAGGGAGAGAGATGAGAAGCATCACTAACTCTATGTTGTGGCACTAAGTTATTCATTGATTGCTTCTCATATGTGCCTTGACTGGGGGGCTACAGCTGAGCCAGTGATCACTTGGTCAAGCCAGCGACCGTGGGTTCAAGCCAGCACACTTGGGCTTCCAGGCAGTGACTATGGGGTCACATCTATGATCCCACACTCAAGCTGGTGACTCTGCATTCAAGAGAGATAAGCCCGTGCTCAAACCAGAGACCTTGGGTTTCTAACCTGGGTCCTCAGCATCCCAGGCCAATGCTCTATCCACTGCACCACTGCCTGATCAGGCCAGATTTAATGAAATTTTAATTAAAATCCTAGGAGAATATTTTTGTAGACATAGGTAAGATGATTCTAAAATGTATATGGAAAAGAAAAACAACTAAACAGTCAAATACTATAGCGCCATGAAAAAGAAGGAAATATTACCTTTTACAACAATATGGAGGGACCTGGAAACTATTATGTTGAGTGAAATGAGCCAGGCAGAAAAAGAAAAATATTATATGACCTCACTCATTTGAGGAATCCAAGGAACATGGAGAACTGAGGAAAGGAATTGAGACAGAGGAGGGATCAAACGGACCAGAGGAAAAGAGGACAGAGGGAAAGGGGATGATAGGATGGGATAAACCTGAAGGGAAGGAGGGAGAGCACTGTAGGGAGGGGGGGGTAAGGGAGATGTTGAGAGGAATATGGGGGAGGGGGAGGCAGTCGGGGTCACCCTAGAATCTATGTAAAAACAATTAATTAAATAAATTAAAAATAAATAAATAAGATGTGAAAAAAGAATAAAGTTGGAAGAGTCATATTACTTGCTTTTAAGACAATATAAAGTACAAAAATCAAGAGAGTGGACACTGAAGACAGGACAGACGCACAAATCTGATGGAACAGGACAGGGAATCTCCAAGTAGATCCACGCTTACATATATGGAAACTAATTTTTGACAAAGATGCAAAAGCAATTCAATGGAGAAGGAACAGTTTTTTAAACAATAACATTGAAACAACTATATATAAAAAATATATTAATTTCCATCCCTACTTCATACCATGTACTTCACTCAAAAATAATCATAGACTTAAATCTCAAATCTAATATTATAAAACTTCTAGAAAAGAACCTCTGTGACCTTTGGTTAGGCAAAGGTCTTTTTAGCTGTGACACCAGAAGTATATACTCCATAAAAGAACAAACTAATATTTGTATTTTACCAAAACTTAAAACTCCTGCTCTTCAAAAGACATTGTTGGTTTTTTTGTTTGTCTTTTTGTGGCAGAGACAGAGAGAGTAAGAGAGAGGGACAGACAGACAAGAAGGGAGAGAGATAAGAAACATCAATTCTTCGTTCCGGTTCCTGAGTTGTTCATTGATTGATTTCTCGTATGTGCCTTGACCGGGGGGCTACCACAGACCGAGTGACCTCTTGCTCGAGCCAGCGACCTTGGGCTCAAGCTGGTGAGCCTTGCTCAAACCAGATGAGCCCGTGCTCAAGCTGGTGACCTCGGGGTCTCGAACCTGGGTCCTCCACATCCCAGTCCGATGCTCTATCCACTGTGCCACCACCTGGTCAGGCCAAAAGACATTGTTAATGGAAATGAAAAGACAAATTATTAGGCTGAAAGAATATATCCGCATATTTGATAAGAGACCTATATTCAGAATACATAAAGAACTCCTAAAACTTAAGAAGAAAACAACCTAGGTTTTTTAATGGACAAAAGCTTTGAAAATATGCTTCACAAAGAAAGATGGCAAACACACGAAAAGACTCTCAACATAACTAGTCACTGGAAAATGCAAACTTAAATCAAAATGAGATTCAACTACATGCCTATTAGACTGGTTAAAAATTTTAAAATACTGACCATGCCAAGTATTGGGGGAATACAGAGGACATATAACTCTCATACACGGCTGGTGGGAATGCAAAACAACAAAAACACTTTAGAAAACTGTTCGGCAGCTTCTTACAAAGTTAAACACGTACATTTTAACTGTTTAACCCAGACATTTTATTTCTAGGTATTTACCTAAGAGAAACGAAAGTATATGTCCATACTAAGACTTGCCTGCCAATACTCATAGCAGCTTTACTTATAATGGTAACAAAACTGGAAACAACCCAAATGCCTCAAAAAAGATGAATGGATAAACAAACTTAGGTATATGCAATAAACAAAATAATATTCAGCAATGAAAGGAAACTATCAACACATACAACTACATGAGTAAATCTCAAAATAATTTTGCTCAGTGCATGAATACAGAAGAAAAGAATACATAGCATATGAGATTCGATTTATATAAAATTATTAGAAATTCCAATTAATCCGGAGTTATAGAAAGCAGATCAGTGGTTGCTCCAGGAAAGGGAACATAGAGAGGCATGAGGAAAATACTATAGAGACATGAGGAAACTTTCGGGCATGGTGAACATAGTACAGTGTGTTCGTAAAGTCATCATGATGCACTTTTGTCCTGTGACCGGTCAAAAGTGCACCATGACTTTACAGACACACTGTATATGTTCATTATCCTAACTGTGGGATAATTTCATGGGTATATATACCATGACTAAATTTAACAACGCACCATTTAAATGTGTGGAATTTATTGTATGTCAATTACAACTTCAATTTTTTAAAACAGTTCAGTGGAGCCTGACCTGTGGTGGCGCAGTGGATAAAGCGTCAACCTGGGAACACTGAGGTTGCCAGTTCAAAACCCTGCACTGGTCTGGTCAAGGCACATATGGGAGCTGATGCTTCCAGCTCCTTCCCTCTTTCCCTCTTTCTCTCTCTCTCTCTCACTCTGTGTCTCCTCTCTAAAATGAATAAATAAAAAGAAATTTAAAAAAAAATTTCTTTAAAACAGTTCAGGGGAGAAAAAAGTAAAATAAAACAAGCATTTCTACTCATGTCCTAACCAGAAGCAGATTAAGGTCAGTTGAGGCCCCAGGCGCAGAAGAGAATATTGGGCCTCTTAATAAAAAGAGAGAAGAGAGAAACAGCGAAAATAAAAATACATGTTAACCTTATTTTTAAATAACTAAAAAATATTATGCACTATTAATGTTAAAATTGCACATATGAAACCAAACTTTGTGTCATTAGAAAAATGTGTAAGATTGGAATTTTGCGGGGGCCCAGGGCACACGCCTGGTGCGCCCACCGTTAAATCTGCCGTCCTAATAGTCAAATGCAGGAATCAGACAAGTAGTACGGCATCGAAGTCCTATGAGGAAGGAAGTATGGAGGACTGTGGATACACAAAGGTGGAGCGTAAGCCTGAATTGGGAGGCTAAATATGACTTTATGCAAGAAAGGATATCAAAGCAGCCATCTGAACAATGAGTAAAACTAATTAAACTGATTAGACCTATAAGTAAGATTGCTTAAAATAATGCTGTAGTTATTTTATTTTTATAAGACAATTTCATTATCACAATGATTATGTTGTATTTTACTATAAAATACCACGCATAATACACACTACATATTGCATACAAATGTACACTTTGGAGGTAGTCATTTCCTCAAAACCAGTAATCATCTATTATAGGACTGTAGCCAAGACTGGTTTTATTTGTTCTGTACATGGGAAAAATTGTAGAACTCAAAGTGAGGCACCACGCTAATAATTTGGTTGATTTTTCCCCCTCTATTTTTACAAAAGTAGAAATAAATTATGGAAAAATTGTTTCATAGGAACCACAGGAAGTGGTTGTATACATGGGTTTAAAGCAAATGTCCTCAGATTCAGCAGACTTAAATTTATTCCACACAGATTTAACATAATGTCCAAAGAACTACAAATAAACAGTATCTCTAATAATTCTAATCTCTCTGCACAATAAATAATTTCTATCATTAATCACAACCTTAAAGGAACTCTAAAAAGAAGTGCATTGAAACAAGACTGAATCCTTCCACTAGTCTTCAAAACTAGAGTCATTACAAAAACACTTGCCATTTTCTCTCGCTCTGGTTTTAACATCCTCTGAAGCCTTCCCCAGCCCTGCTCAAAAGGCTTAAACTCATTCTTAAACCGTCATTTTCACATAAATTGCATGGGGTAGGGGTGGGAAGGCAGGGACTATATAAAAACTTATGGCTGCCCTTTTATGGAATAACAATAAATACTCAGGGACCTGAGATACGACCCACCATCAAGGTACCTACACCAACTGATTCTCCTAATAGAATATTAAGGTGAAAGACAGTCTACTATAGCCCAAAGAGCCCAGCCAAAAAGCCTCAATCTGAATTTCTTTAATTGCCAAATACATTTTATAATTAGAACATACAACCAGTAACAAGCTTAATTATAACAGTGGGCATTTTAATTGCTTTTGGAAAAACTAGCCAACAACCTTTGGTACACAGCTTCAAAAGGATTCAATCTCACGAGCTAATTAAGATATAAACCCTGACAAACTGTAGCTCTCACAGTGATACTCACTTGCAAGTTGCACACAGATAAGGTATATATAAAAGGATAATTTAGAAATTACTTATGGAAATAAGGGGACTTGTTTAATGCGATTTTGCTTTGGATCTTCCCACAATTAAGAGGGCTGGCCTTCAAAAATAGAAAGTCTCCCAAGTAGAAAAATCAGAATCATTTCCTTTAAGAGACATTTCAGATCACTTCATACTTCGGTTGATTTATTTAGTTAATTTGGGAAGGTTCTGGCACTTAAAAAAAGAAACATTTTTTAAAGGAGGTAACTAAAAAGGAGAGTGGATGTTGTTGTGATGTTACTGAAGCAGTGAATTAAATTTGTCAATGGACACGGCTCAGAAAGTACCCAGAGAGTTTTGTAAGAAGTAAGAATAGCCTTGTGCCTCATTTGTAACTCCACCACACCTCTTACTTAATAAAGTCTGGAGTTCTGGCTTATACTATTTACAGAACAACATCCTCATGGTTAAATAGTCAACAGCGGCAAAAAGCCCTCCAGCTTTGCCCTTTCCACTTAGAGACCTTGAGTGCTGGTAACTAACCAGCAGAACAAAAGTCCCTCCTTATCTGCGCTGCTGAGTGCTAGGATAGATGGTTTCAGAAATGAATTTATATTATATAAGGAGCAACAAATGACTGATTCATCATCTTAAGGGGACTCTCCTGGGTGAAAACTTGCCCAAACTATCAGAATGGCCAGAGGGGCCTTACTCAACAGTCAGAGGGAGAAGTTACAGCAAAAACATGATGGCATGCAACTTTCTGGTTGTATGGGGAACTCCTCAACACACTGTTACCTCCTACCGTGGCCAACTCATTCGCCTGGTGTCAAATTTCACTCCACCTGGACAGCACAATGATTTACATTTACACAGGGCACCCACACCAAACCCCTTCAATGATTCACACCAACTAGCTGAAGTCCAGATGAGCTATATATACTACCCTATTCCTGGAAAAGGCATTAAAGAGCCTTAGTCTGGTTTCACAGGAGCTAACACCACCAAAAAAGAAAAAAGGAGTATTCTAAACTTTTACTCTTGCCCTCAAGCTAATTCTTCCAAGGTAGTCTAAATCTTGCCTCTAGCCAGCCTTGTGCAATCCCACTAAATCCACTGGATCACTGAAACAATACCCATGGTAATGGGGTTTTGTGACAGATTCAGTCCTCAGCAAGAAAGCAAGTCCTTTGTACACAAACACCCAACCAGGCAGCAAGGGCATCAGCTGAGTCATCAGGGATGTCTGGGCTACTTCTGGTGGTTCTGACAAACAAGCACATAGCACCCCTCCCTCAGTTTCAACAAAATGCAGCAATAAATGAAAGGAATTCAATGTGGGTCTGGTTGTGTGTCAGAAATCCAACTTTCTCAACGGGTTCTCAATAAGCAACCAAATTCTACTTCCTTCAAAAATATATATAATGAAATATCCCAAATCAAAATTCAATAAAAAGGTAACAAAAAACAGCCTTTCTTCATTATCACATATTATTTATTCCCTTCCAAAAAGACAGGAAATAAAAAATGCAAACCGCCACCACATGATGGGTTCATAACTCGGACCTCTCTCACAATAACTAGACTGTGTTAAATAATGTACTCCAAATGCTGTAAAGCCATCCTTCAGGACATCATGAGATGGGTGCCGGGCATCTCTGTGTCCATCCAGAAGTCCCTTCCCATCCCTCTCAAGCTGCAGCTCTAGATTCATGACAACAACTTCTGCCTCCCAGTAAGTGGCATATGGTCGCTAACACCCTCACTGTTTGAACTCCAGAAACCCACAGAACACTATCACAATGCTTCTGCAATACTACCAACATCTGTTTTTATAAGCCATTCTCAAAAACAAAAGTCTGAAAAAGTTATTTTTCTTTCAGTCACCCAGGAAAAGGAGTTTAGAGAGCTGATCATTCTGATGCCCTGGGATATTTTTCCCCACTTGTGTCTCTGCAGATATTTACAAACTAGTGATATCAGCCAGGACTAGATAAGCTAAACATCACAGTGTCCACTCTGAGCCATCCAGACTTTACTTGAACACACAGCACTTTCCACCAGAGATTCAGGGGATCAAACATGACGCTCAGACCTCATTCTCTGAATCTCCTTCTGGATCCTTAAAGAAAACCTATAAAGCAAAAATTCAGAGACAAAGGTTCTAACAGCATTCCCAGACCAAGAGTTCCAAAAGCCTAGATGCAGAGACTAACAGCCAAAACCATAAATATGGTGTGAACAAGTGTGAAGCAGGGCTCTCTTTAAGACCTAACTACAAGGCAAATGTATTCAATAAAGAGAGCCAGTTTTATTACACATTTAGGTACACATTTTTGGTTAAAATTTTTTCCTAAGAGGTAGCTATCATGTTCTTCCACCAAATAGATTCTATCAGGTTGATAGTCAAAACTAGATTCAAATGTTAATCCCACCAGCGTAGGGATTTGGCCTGCTTTACTCACCAACGTAACCATCATCCAGAACAGTGTCAGGCACGGTGTGTGCATACAAAGATTAAGACATGTAAGTGGCATGTCCAAGGCCACACAGCTGGCAAATGGAGCATGACATTTCAGTATGTCTGTAGAGTAGATGCATGTATTGGTTACTGTAACTATGAGGCTTCCTGCATAGTGCAGTCAAGCAATCCTTTATTAATAGCTTCCTCTAAATTCCGCCTTAAACTAAATGTGAAAAAACTGGTACCTTTAGCAATTGTTATAAATTATGAAACCAGTCAAAGAAAGAAAACTGGTGGCACTACAACCTAGCCCATGACTAAAATTTACACGCAAAAAAGCTAAAACTCTTACTGATAGGGCAAGTCTGTATAAAAAGCATGTAGATGAAGTCTCATCATTAAAACAGAAGGAGCTAACCTATTACACACATGGCTGGTCTCTTAGGAGGAATGAAAACTCTTGCTTTCATAGTTAAGGTGACCAAAAGAAAGAGTTTTAAAATGTGGTAACTAGTTACAACTGAGAGTTTGAGAGTCAAGGGCTATTCAGGTGTTCCCTATCAAGAAAAAAGCAAAAGAATAAATTCCAAGAAAAGAGAAGTATCAGAGATTGCAAAGGCTCCAGGCCTGACCTCCCAGTACTTTTTATGTTGGTTTCCTGGGAACATACCAACCTTTGTGTACTACTGCTTAGAGCAGAAGCTTCAACAGTCTTTTTTACCTTACAATACGCATGGTATCATGTAACCAAATAAAGTGAAGTGTAATCTCACCAGACAATACAACACAAACAGCTGTGAGTTCGTAGTTAAAGGACAGCAGCTCCATTCAGCTGCACACCTGCAATTATTTAATGTCTAGTTAAGCTTGTCTCCACTTAATAAATTACTTAATAATTACAAAGACAACAAGAAGAAAAGGCATAAGCCACAGTTAAGAACTGGAGACAGAAGTAGGAATGAACAGAAAAGGGTAGGGAAAAACTCCTTGCAAAAAGTCTGGGGAAGAACAAGGTATCTGAACCAAACAAAATCAGTAATTCAAGTTGCCAGCTATTTCACAAGCATGTGCGAGGTGCCAGGCAGGGTGTCAGCCATGACAGAGGAATCAAGGCTGACCTGTCCCAGCCCTGCCTGCAGTGTGCTCGCCTAGTCCTGAGCTACTTCTCGGAGGAAGTTCCGCTGAAAGAAGGATAGAGTTCTCACTTCAAGATTACTAATTAACCTTTTAAACTTAATAAAAGAATAGATACTTTCCCAGCCTTCCAACAGACAGCCAGCTTTCACATGTCCAGAAAACCAGAACAGAATGTGTCAGGACAACCTATAGGCAATATCAAAATCTCATTTTCACCAAGAGCTTCCAACATTCTCTCCACCAGCTATTTCCTGAAATTCACCCAAAATAAATTTATTTTTTATGTGCTTTTATAAATATATATGGGGTAGGGGTTCTTTCTTAACCCCTTTGCCTTCTTTCATCTGGTCCCCTAACGCCCTTCCCCTCTGACAGCTGTCAGTCTGTTTCATGTATTCATGCCTGTGTTTCTGTTTTGTTCATCAATTGATTTTGTTCCACATTAAATGAGATCATAAGGTATTTGTCTTTCTCTGACTGGCTTATTTCACTTGGGCCATCCATGCTGTAGCAAAAAATTCCTTTCTTTACAGCCCAGTAGTAGTATTTCATTGTGTAAACATGCCACAGTTTTTTTATCCATTCATCTACTGACATGCTCTTGGGCTATTTCCAGATCTTGGCTAGTGTAAATAACACTGAAATGAACACAGGGGTGTATATTTCCCAAATAGTGTTTCAGGTCTCTTAGGATATACATGTGTCTGTAAAGTCATGGTGCACTTTTGACAGATCAACCAGTCAAAAGTGCAACACAACTTTATGGACACACTGTATTTCCAGAGTGGGATCGATCGCTGGGTCAAAAGGAAGTCCTTTTTTTTTTTTTTTAGGAAACTCCATCAAAATAATTTTTTTCCTGCTATATTTACTTCTCCTGACAGCCCTCTGGTGAAACAGAATTACTAAAAGGAAGAAAATGAAAGACAGAGAGGGGAGGGGTTGAAGGGAGAAACTTCTATAAAATACTTTAAGGGCCTGAATGGTGTTCCTCCAAAATATTACAGGCTGCAGTCCTGACTCTGAGCACTTCAGAATGAGACCACATACGAAGCTAAAGTCTTTAAGAGATAATTGAGTTAAAATGAGTTATTTGGGATGGACCCTCATTAAATATAACTGTTGTTCGTATAAGAAGAGGACATTTGGACACAGCACACATACAGAAAAGACCATGTGGGGACACAGCGAGAAGGCAGCCATCTGCCAGCCAGGGAGAGAGACCTCAACAGAAACGAACTCCTGATCTGGCTACAATAAGATGCTGAAATGGCACGCACTCTTTCCACACAGTAATTCTGCAACTTTGAACCTGGCCAAGGAAGGACTGTCCTCAAATCACAAAAGGACCCAGACACTTGACCACCCATCTCTCCACTTGCCCTGTCATCTACCCATGCATCCACGCTGCTATACCTACTTAACTCTTATCGTTTACAGGGGAAATGAAGACAAATTAAGATTTGGGACTAGCTCCTACCATTAATACTAGGTGGTATGAGTAATAGTACTAATTATATGATCAGGCTGAACTGAAATAGGCACAAAAACCTATGGAAGAACTATGTTAGGCATGTCTAGCATGTAAGGTTCCAACCATGAGGAGAAAAAAAGGGAAGAAGAAGATATTTTAGGCAAAGAAAACATATAAGCAAAGGCACAGAAACATGAAAGCAGGAACCAGAAGTCAGAATATCAAAATATCTGAATGTGAATCCCAGCTATAACACAAAGTTGACTACTTTGGGCAGATAACAAAACTCTTTCACGCTGAATTTAACAGTTTAACAAGATCATGCTTGTCAAGCACCTAGAGTTGGACCTACCAACATAGTGCTGTGAGTGGTTATATTGTTTGCCCTGGAAATGACAGGCAGTTCTGTGTGCTGGGCAATAGAGAAGAGGAAGCCTAGGAGTGAGGCTGGTACAGCATTTTGGAGCCACACTGTGAAGTGCCTCGTATGGCACACTAAGACGCCTGGAAAACAATATATCCTACAGACAAGAGGAAGCCTCTGAAGGTTTTTAGACCCCAGTAGCAACGTGCAGAGTTTGGGATTTCCAAAAGAAACCTCTAGTGATGATGTTACAGTAAACAGTTGGAGAGAGAACAAAGTCAGGGTGGGGAGTCAGTGAAATTGCTGAGTCAGGAAAAAGGGGGTCCGAAAGCAGAGGAGAGTCAAAGTACCTTTCAGAAGTAAGACAGCCAGGATACGACTTCCCAAGACAAAACTTGTTTCACAAAGAAAATGACAACGGCTTTAAATCACACTGGCTAGCCAGGTTATTATTTCACACTCTGGAAACTGTCTTAATTAGCTAATTTACATTTTAATATATTTACATACCTGCATACATAAAAAAGAGCTCTCAAAACATGACCAAATAGACAGCACCCCTGACCAATCAACACTCTCTTTAAAGAGCCAAACAACTGCAGAGAGCTTTTATTTTTAGCATTTAACTTCTCTGATATTTACTAAAGTTTATAGTCCCGTTTTCCTGGGAGTTATTTTATTTAAGTGGACTGCATTAATATGCGTACTTCCACCCTGACCAAACCAGCAGACGAGAGCAGACGGCTTCCTCTGACTCTTCAACCTACTGCTATTTTCATACCTAACCTACTCTAAAAGTATAATGATCCACTCTAAATCTAGGCTTGAAGGCAGAGTACTAAAGGCCAGTACAACATTTACATTTCTCCCAGGCTGAGGCATGGAAATTCAGTGACAAATCAATTTTTTTCTTTTACAGAGTGGTGGATACGCAGGCCTTTGAGAAGAGGCAGCGCTGGTGAGAGGAAACCCAAAACAGGCGATGGGATGTCCTTCCGTGACTCACCTTCATAACCCTGGCCGTCTTTAAAAGGTTGATCAGGCCGATAAAGCAGACTGAGTCAAGTGATGAGGGAGGCTGGCCAGGTTTCAGACAGGCCATGCACCACTATGGTCACAGGATGGCCACCGTCAGGCCACCCGTCAGGCTTGCAGAGAAACAGACCGCAGGTTAGGGTCACCCAGGAGTTCTGCACCAACAGAACGGTTCGACCTCTGCACATCACCCACCCCTCTGCACACCACCACAGAAACACACCTGCCTTCCACACTTCACAGGCATTCTCTAAGAGGCCTCCCTCCCTGGCCTTTAACACTTGGTCTTTACACTGGTTGCCTGTAAACAATGCTGTCCCATCCATTATCTAGTCTCCACACTCCGGAGAAGGAGGCCCCACACTGGAGCCTACCTTGTGCTGTGCCTACAGAGCAAGAAGTCAACAGATGTTCGGAGAGTAACAGCTCAAGCACAGCCGCAGAGAACCCTGTGGAGAGCCTCCAGCAATACTTACAAAACTTGAACACGCACAGGACTTAGGGATCTTCTGAAACTCATATTCTTGAACCCCACCCCCTGGAGGTTCTGCT
The DNA here is from genome assembly GCA_037038555.1 of Rhynchonycteris naso. NCBI lineage: Eukaryota > Metazoa > Chordata > Mammalia > Chiroptera > Emballonuridae > Rhynchonycteris > Rhynchonycteris naso. The sequence continues at coordinate 181,020,668 of CM073000.1, read as the reverse complement.
TCAGTAGGTCTGGGGTAGGGGTCCCCCAAATCTCTATTTCTATTAAGACCTCAGGTGATGCTGATGTTGCTGGTCCACACCAGCTCTGCCCAGAATAACCTCCTATCCAAAGTACAATTCTGAGAAACAGCACGGCAGCACGGGGTAGCTACTCTCTCCTTACCTGTACAACATTCACATACCCCCAAGGCAGCCCGGTCCGCTTCAGATCAGAGAACTGCTAAAAACATTCCTCCACAAACTGAGTTCCCTGGACTTCAAATGCCTACCCCACAGAAACTAAGGATGTGCCTTTCACAGAGTTCTCTCACTGGTCTTTCCTCCAATCACCCACTTTCCTTCCTTTTCCCTCTACCTCTGCCTCTTCCCCCTCCGCCTTGCACAACTAGAATCACACCTGAATACTAAATTACAGCCCTTATGGCTGTGTTTCCCTGGAAAACAAAATGTCCCAGGAAAACTGCCTGCTTCTCAAGTTGTATCTCCCCTCAGAATTTACCTACTTTTCCCATAATGAACCCCTTCCCCTCCATACCAGCAATGAATCAATCCCTGAAGACCACCCAGAAACAGCCAGGGGGCATTCTCTGCCCTGTTTCTCTATCTCCTGCCCACTACTGTACAAGCACACCAATGTCTTCACTGGTCACATGAAGAGCATACATGATCTCAGGCTTCCTTCCCGTTCTAATGCCCTAGACATGTAGCATCTACACCCAGGACACTCAGGCACCATTCTAGGTTCCTCCTCTGCCGACACTCCCTCCTCAGAGAGAACCCCTGGCTGAGGCCCGTCCTCTCACCCCAGAGGCCAGGGGAAACATCTGGACAGTCAGAGGAGGCAGGGGCAAAGCTGATAACCTGTTTGACCTTCCATATCCTCAGCTGTAAACTGAGGGCAACAATAACTCAAAGCTATTTTAAGAGATTTAACTGAGTTAAAATGAAACATGTAGGTACAACTTGCTACAGAAATGTTCTTTCTCATCAATGCCATGAATTTCCCTAGTATTCCTATTTCACCTACTAAATGTCCCTCCTTCAGGATGCTTGTCCCAGTCACCTATCAAAGGACAGTCACCTTAGGTTCTTTGTATTCTCACTGTATGCCAGCAATTTTCAACCTTTTTCATCTCACGGCACACATAAACTAATGACTAAAATTCAGCAGTAAACCAAAAATATATATATATTTTGCTGGCCTGGCAAAAAGAAATTGGCATAATTTTGATTCATTCATATCTGGCAACAATTGTTGTATTGGCTGTTGTCATCTTTTTATTTGACAATCAAAGGGAAAAGAGGTCAGTGTTCCCAACTAAAAAGTCAGGTACTGCATGTTTCAAAAATTCTTGCAGCACACAGGTTGAAAATCCCTGCCGTCTGCCATGTGGGGGGGGGGGCAGGGTGGTAATGAGGACAGTCAGCTTCACAATTTGCAGGTATCTGGGCTCCTGCTACCGGACTGCAAGCTCCTGGAGGTCTCCCTGCAGCACCTCACACATCACCCTGTTCAAGGTTGGGCACTCACTAAGTTTTCAAATGCTGCCTGAGTGATGTGACATTTGCGAGGAGGTGCAATACCTCACAAGCTGAAGGACAGAGGGAGAAGAGCTTGATCAACAAAAGTCCAGCATACCACAAGCACTACTGTACCCACAGTCTCTGAAATCACTGCCTCTTATGACATCCAAGCCACTATTTACTGGCAACTTATAGCATCCTCCACCTATGCTAAGAACTTCACAGAGACCATCACATTTAGTCCTCACCACCACTCAGTGAGGCAGGTCTTACCATGATCCCCGTTTTATAAACGGGGAGAGTAATACTGTGCAAAGACGTGACATGGCGTGTCCGAGGCGACATGGCTAACAGTAGCAAGGATGGAGTCTGAATCCAGATAGTCTTATTCTAGAGCCAGTGCTCTAACTTCCAGGGGAGGGAAGCCCTTACGGGACACAAGGCTTCAAGGCCTGTCTCCGTCTGAGAAAAGCACCTCTGCCTCCATGTGTTAGCGCCTAACTCCGAGAACCAATTAACGGGACAAAATGACAGCCTGATGCTCCAGAAAAATTATAGCTACTCATCCTCTCAATTAGCATGTGATGCAGAGAGAAGAGAAACAACCAAATATTTAATGTGATTGAAACCAGGTCTATGAAAGATTCAGTTGCTTGAAAACCACACTTATAATTGGAAGTAAATCTCAAAACCTACAAACTCTGGACAAGGTTTTTCTTCAGTAACTTTTCTAGTTAATAACTGAAACTAGTAAACGAAGAACAGATGACAGGCTCTGAATTATCTGCGCCACAACGGAGGCTATCAGAGGTTGAGCGGTGTCTCCCAAATCTGTCACTCCATATGGAAAATCCCCAGAGGCTGCCAAGAGCCATGAATTATATTTGTGTCTTTCTTAGAGCTGACACGTATGACAAGCCCCAGAATTCCAGGAGACCTGAACTTCCTTAAACTATCCAATATAATTAACAGAGCTAATAATGGCATAAGAAAAGAAAAACATCCTAGCAATCTCTGCAACTTTTCTGTAAGTCTCAAAGTATTCCAAAATAGCGTTTCTTTTAAAACTTAGAAATAAAAAGACCATTAGAAAAATAAGCAAGGAATGTGACCAGATTGTTTACAGAAAAAGAAATACTATTTTGACCTTCGATAGAATAATAAATGCTCAATGTTATTCATAATAAGAAATACAAAATGAACCATTTTGATATACAATTTCTCCTATCAGACTGGCAAAAATTCAAAAGTTTAACAACACACCCTGTTAACAAGGTTGTGACTCTTAAACAGGTGGGGATATAAATTGATACAACCTCTACAGAGTGATTTGGCAATAAGGATCAGAATTACAGATACACATACAATTTCACTTCTGGGAATTTATCCTATAGATGTACAAACACCGATGAACGAAATGCCCCATGTTCAAAATGATTTACTGCAGCTTCACTTGTAACCGTAAAGGACTGGAAATAATCCAAGTGTCAGAGCAGGTTAAATTAATTACGGTACAGGCATACTTCAGAATATTATGCAGCTGTAAAAAAATTTAGGAAGCTATCTCTGTATTGAGATGAAATAATCTCCAGGATATGCTGCTAATAACAAAGGAGCAAGATGTAGAACCATGTGTGTAGTATCTATTATATTATATACATTCAAATGTACTTCTATTTGCTTTGTCAAATTATGGAGAACACATAAACTAGTAAGCCATTATGGGAGGCTGGCGAATAGTGCATATGGGTCCAGGAATGGGAAAGAGACATTTCTCTATATAGTTTTTATTATGTAGTTTTGATTTTTGAACCATATAAATGTGTTACTTAAAAATAATAAACAATGAGATAAAGAAACTAGCAAAAACACCCATCAATCCCACAAATAATTCCTGGTTCCACTTCTATGTGGACGATATTATTCAGAGATTATCAGGGACTATTCTCCAAGTTCTATTTCTACTGCTTCCTACAACATAACTTACCAAGCATTATCTTAAGAGATACACATCAATATTAATGAATAGAGGATAATCAAAAGGAAAATAAAAGTAAATGTAAAAATGAAACATAAAAAATTTTAATATACTCAAAGTCACCTAGGACGCTGGAGAACCTTCCCCCAACCACACATACCTACCCCAAATCCTAACCTCTCTCTCCCCCAAGTACGGACAGTGGAGAATGAAGCATTTTCTCATAATTAAAAACTCAGAACTTATTTGAAAGGAAATTTGAGCCCAAAAGCGCGAAGAAAAATCTCTAAATACAATTTATAACAATGGCTATCTTCAGTATGGAAATATGACGTGCTGACGGACACTGACCAGAACTGATTCTGCAACACGTTATTCCCAGTGGGTCTTACATACAGTCCTTGTGTGGACGCCAAGTTTGTGTGACCGTGGGGCCTTCACAGCAGTCCACAGGGCATGTGTGGTATATCTTACAGGAGAAGAGCCAAAACAACCAGGCCAGTCTGTGACATCAGTATTCCTACCAGGAAAGGGCCCTCAAGCTCACAGATGATAACATTAAGTGACATGACTTGGGGTGGTAAACACACAATAACAGTGTGATGTCTTGTAGAATTGTGCCCCTGAAACCTTTATGAGTTTGTTAATCAGTGGAACCTCAAAAAGTTCGATAAAGGGGGGAAAGCACATTAAATGGTAGACAAGCTGCCACTCAGTAGGTAAGTACTTTTCAAAAAACCCTTCGGGAGATAAGCCATCAAAGCACAGCTCACCTAAGTACTATCCAGGGAAAATTATTTGCTTTTCTACTGGATCAATAAGTAGCAAATAAGGTCAGGGACTAGAAATGAACAATCAATAAAGTGGGGAAAGCATTGTAACCTGTCATTGGCTTTAGCCACATCCCTTGTTCCTGTCTGGAGAAGGTTTTCACAGGAAGAAGGCAACTACTAAGTATGCTGATCGATTTCTTACACACACACACACACACACACATTTCACTGTGCTTAAAATTACAGGACTATTATTAACGAATCAAGATACTTCTTAATAACAAACCTAATTATAACCCAGGGAGAAAAATTTGCCCTAGCCTAGACAGTGCCAGGTGTAACTGCAGCTCCTAGGTTTTTACCACTTTACCACAGTCACTGCTCAAAGTTAGGGACATAAGGGCTTCTGATAGTGACATCCTGCTCCTCCTCCGTCTTATGCTCAGCTCCTCTTAATGTGTTAATCAGCAGGGCCACGATCCAGAAAGCTCCTCTAGAAACTGCCGCACTATCCACATCGTCCGGTCCCCTTGAAAAGGAGAAGGGAAATGCCGCCTGCTGATCCAGCCACAGAAGGTTCCTCTGGTACCTCAGGAATTTTAGAAGCTGTCTCATAAATCAATTCAACTTGGTCCTGTTACAAATCCTGCTGCCACAGTGGACAGTGTCTGAGACTATAAATTAAAGCTGTAAGAGAAAAAGGGGGAGAAGGAGGGACCCATCTGCAAAAGCTGGGGGGGAGAGCTGACAATGTCCATCCTAGAGGTTCTGAATACACAGTGTGAGATGCCCAGGAAGTTAAAGAGGTAGGTAACTGATCTGAGGGTTAACAAAACCCTGTGTTGCAGACAGAACATTTAAGTTCCTCTCACTTACACCTTTGTGGGTAAGAAGCCAAGGTCAGCTGAGACCAGCTTAGACCACCCTCATAGCATAGCCAGAGAGCCTGCCCCTGACACCTCCTCCCCAGCACTTCTCTTCTCATACTGGATCACGGCTGCTGGCTTTCCTATGTTAATTCCCTCTCAAATCTGAACTTCCCAAGGCCAGAGACCACTGATTGACCCCCAGCGCACCTAGCTCAGAGCATGACCTATGGAAGCCACATACAAATATTGTTTTTATTGTTTGCTTAGCAGAGGTAATGCTTGTGAGGAAAGAAAGGGGAGTCTCTGCGATCAGTTCCTCCTCCCTTGGCAAAGAAGAACATGAACTCTCCATCCTAAAACAGTGGTTCTCAAAGTGTGGCTCCTGAACCAGCAGCTCCTGCGTCACCTGAGAACTTGTTAGAAAAGCAAATCCTCAACCCTGGCTGGCTGGCTCAGTGGTAGAGCATCGGCCCGGCGTGTGGAAGTCCCAGGTTCAATTCCCGACCAAGGCACACAGGAGAAGCGCCCATCTGTTTCTCCACCCTCCCCCCCCTCCTTCCTCTGTCTCTCTCTTCCCCTCCTGTAGCCAAGGCTCCACTGGAGCAAAGTTGGCCCGAGAGCTGAGGATGGCTCCATGGCCTCCACCTCAGGTGCTAAAATGGCTCCAATTGCAGTGGAGCAACAGCCCCAAATGGGCAGAGCATCGCCCCCTGGTGGGCATGCCAGGTGGATCCCAGTCAGGCACAAGCAGGAGTCTGAATGTCTGGCTCCCCCACACACACCCCACTACGGCTTCTCACTTCAGAAAAAGGAAGGAAGGAAGGAAGGAAGGAAGGAAGGAAGGAAGGAAGGAAGGAAGGAAGGAAGGAAGGAAGGAAGGAAGGAAGGAAGGAAGGAAGGAAGGAAAGAAAGAAAATTCTCAGACCTCACCTAGACACACAGATGTAGACACTGTGGCTGAGGTCTCCCAATCTGAGGTCTCCCGCCTTCCAGGTGATTCTAATGGAAAGCAAAATCTGAGAACCTCTGTCAGTTTCTACTCATACATACCGCGATAGCTTCATAACCTACCCCTTATAAGTCAGACAACTGAATAAGGTAACTTTGACCAAGTTTTAGATATTTGGGGAAAAGCAGTTTACAGAGATCTGCAAGGCAGCTTTCCTGGCGGTGTTAATTAACTGCATGTGCCATACTAGCTCAGTGGTTTTTATTAATCTAGTCCTCTCCTCTCACAGCACAGACATACATATTTTACCAATGAAAATACAAGTCAGGCTAGCAGCTAAGACACTGGAAAAAAAAATTCTATTTACAAATGGACTGCAACACATTAGGAAATTAATGTTATACGAAGTGACAAGAAGGTCAGGCTCCTTGGGCAGAATGGAGGTCATCTGCATTCATCTTCAACTGAAACAACTAAAAGACATTCAGAAAAGACTTCAATCCCTCTATACATAGTTACAATGACCTTCTTGAGAATTCCAGGTTATCTGCTGGTGTTTCTAAAGAGCATAGCTAAATATGTGGGTAAAGACATACAGGGTGTTTAAAAAGGAGGAAAAACTCTTTTTTGTTTTGCATGGAGACATCGATGACATATCAACAATGAGCCTAATTACCCTGCTGCCACTCAAAAATTATATATATCCCCTGTGTCTGAAAAAATTCTTGTACCCTAACTGGAGTCTGTTCTGGAGGGAAAGCAGCCCAGCTCAGACACCCCAAGCAGGCATTAAGAAAGCATGGTGTAAGGAAACCCACCCCACGGAGTAAGCTCTCAATTTCTTGCCTTTCTCTAAGGAAGGGTGACCCAAGCAAAAAGAGAAAGGATCAGTGGTTGCCTTGAATTTCCAGGGCTGCCAGAGGCGCAAGCAGCTCAGCTCAGGCTTCAAGAGGCATCAAGTCTCACTGTCTTAAGTGCAAAACTAAACTTGCCCTTGTGATTGCAGAAAGTGCACAAGAAAAAGCACAGTCTTGCTGTTAGTTTGATAGATGCTCATGCTTCACTAGCCAGATATCTGTTCAGATGTCAAAAAGCAGCAACTTCTAAAGTGTTATTGATTTGATAATAATCCATTTTCATCTAGGGCCCACAAAGCAAAATGCCAGAAAGGGTCCTATTTTAGATTAACAATAAGCAAATCTTGAAACTCAAGAAGGACTCTGCTTTGTGATCCCTCTGAGAACACAGAAACTCCTGGCCAGGAAACCAATTAAAAACTATGAAATTTTTCGTTGTTTTGGAGTTTATTTTTTTGTCATTTAGTGTCTAATTTCCATACCCAGCTTCAAGAAATTTAAAATTATGAGTAATTTTGGCCTTGGCCATTTGGCTCAGTGGTAGAGCATCAGCCTGGCATGTGGAAGTCCTGGGTTCAATCCCCAGCCAGGGCACACAGGAGAGGCGCTCATGGCTTCTCCACCCTTCCCCCTCTCCTTCCTCTCTATCTCTCTCTTCCCCTCCCGCAGCCAAGGCTCCATGGGAGCAAAGTTGGCCCAGGCGCTGAGGATGGCTCCATGGCCTCTGCCTCAGGCACTAGAATGGCTACAGTTGCAACCAAGCAACATCCCAGATGGGCTGGGCATCACCTCCTAGTGGGCATGCCGGGTGGATCCCGGTCAGTGCATGTGGGAGTCTGTCTGCTGCCCCCCCCCCACTTCTTACTTTAGAAAAATACAAAAAAAAAAGTAGATAAAATAAAATTAAGAGTAATTTTGGTCAAAAAGTGTTAAATTTATCTTAGCGGGGTTGGGGGTGTGTGATTTTAATAATGTTCATTTTGAAAAAGCAGATTTTTAAAGTATGATAACATAAAAGTAACACAATGTCTATTAAATCTCTTTCAGTCTAGTTTTACAAGAAAAGATTTTTAAATTTCATGTTAATATTTTCCCAACTAAATATCTTAGTTCATATGTTTGTTTTTAAAATGAGTCAAAATTTTTGGTTGGATCTCACTCAAATGTCAACAAATTCATCCAAATCACAACCTAAACCTAATCAAATATCAGACCAGAATTTTTCAAGCTGTTAATGTATATTTTGTTTTATATCTTATTAAAACTGAAAAACAACATGATACAGCAGTAGCTCATCTGTACTGTCAACCCAAATATATTATTTTTTCTTTGTTAATACATTCTAAATGAAAAAATGAATGATATATGCACATGACAAAACACAGCCTACTACTTTCTCTCCCATGGAATGCCCATTTCTGGAAGTACCCAAAATGCACCAGGAGGATGCTCCTGCCTTACAAAAGCAGTACCCCATTTACTATTATTTTCCAAAACACTTACTTTTTGCAAAAGAAGTAAAACGAATTTCATCTCTCACTGCCATACCTATAACTGAAACTATAAATAGTAAGAATACTTTATTAAATAATGAATTTCAATCCACTTTCAAATATGAGGCTCAGCATTCCATCCAAGTATAATCACTTTTTTTAGGTAACTGCTGTCCATTGAGCACCCAAATACAGATCAGCAACGGTCAGCCACATACTCTGTCCCTCTAGTGCAGTTTTCCCTGGGCACCCAAACCTCCTGGGAGATACCAGAAATTAAAGATTCTCCATCCTCATTTCATTTAACCAGAAACATCAGGAAGGAGAGACACCAGAAATTTGTATTTGTTTGTTTGTTTGTTTACAGGGACAGAGAGATAGTCAGAGAGAGGGATAGATAGAGACAGACAGACAGGAACAGAGAGAGGTGAGAAGGAAGCATCAATCATTAGCTTTTTGTTGCCGTTGCAACACCTTAGTTGTTCATTGATTGCTTTCTCACATGTGCCTTGACCGCGGGCCTTCAGTAGACCGAGCAACCTCTTGCTGGAGCCAGCGACCTTGGGTCCAAGCTGGTGAGCTTTTGCTCAAGCCAGATGGGGCCACGTTCAAGCTGGCAACCTCGGGGTCCTGAACCTGGGTCTTCCGCATCCCAGTCCGACGCTCTATCCACTGCGCCACCGCCTGGTCAGGCTGTATTTGTTTTTAATGAACAGGAAGTAAAAAATCAACAAACATCAGTTTCACAAAAGTGCCCCACAATAGTCACATGCAAGTCAAAGGAAGCTATCACCAAAGCAGGACTTCCTTTAAGAGGAGACATCTGAAGAGCAGAATGAAGCCCCAAGATGCCCATGAAATGCAGCACATCTCCCTGTCAAATGGTATAAAGACCACAGTAGCAGTCCCCAAGCTTTAGGATGCATGGGGATCACCTGGGGCTTACTAAAGTTTCTGATTCAATACGTTAGTCCAGGAATGTGCATTTCTAACAAGTTCCCAGGTGAGGTTGAAACCCTTTGAGAACCACAGGGCTAGAGAAATGATGTGGAAATCAAACTGTTGCAACTTCAGTTTTGACACCATCTAGCTGCACAACTTTCATCAAATCCCAAATTCTCCTAAGTTTTGTCTTTTTCTTTTTCTGAGGTATTACACCAGGGTATCTCCTCTAACTCCAACACTCTCTGGTTTTACGAAATACTAATTCAAGCTGGATCGGCACATGAAATAGCAGGAATCTTGAGAGTGGGAAGAAAGCTCCCAGTCTCTGTGACAGGCAGATAAAAATAACACACATCCAGAAGCAACAAATTAGTCCTTTTTTTTTTGTTGTCAAAACCAAAAAAAGTGTTGCTAACTCATATGGCCAAAGGAAAAAAATTACCATATTTTTATTTCCAGAAGCCCATGAATGCTTCTAAAAAAAAAAAAAATCAAGGCATGAATTCAATTTCCTTTCTGTACCAAGTACCTCAGTTGCCAAAAACTTCCTGTGACTTTATTCACAAAAGGGGGAGACAGGATGTCAAAACTTCTCAAATGTCAAAAAGACACCACACAGTGACAGATGTTTGCACAGCCTACTGCTCATCAGTCTTCACAACTATGTATGTGGAATAGATATGCTCATTTTACACAGGAAGAAACTGAGGCTCAGGAAACTTAAGTAACTCAGCACAGATCAGTCGCAGGGTCAAGGTCTGCAGTAAGGTTTCATACAACTCCAAACCTCTCCATGACCCTTTAAAATGCCACAGGAAAAAGAGGGGGCTCTAATGTGTTTAAGTTAATATTGAAGGAGATCATCTTCAAAAAAGATCTTTCAGACAGTGCAGTCTCCACCGGGCTCTGGACTAGCAGAACCTCCAGGGGGTTTTACAAGACTGTTTTATTTAAATTTGCACCCGAGCCTGGAAAACAGGACGAATGTTATGACCTTGATCACTTTGCACAGCATAAAACCCCTTTCACGAGTGGACGGTTGGAGGGCACAGGCCAGAAGAGGACAAAGTAACCTTCTCCTCACCCTCATTACAACACACCCAGATTGAAATCTACCATGACCCTTTTTTAGATAGTCAACTTGAGAATAATATCAGCTGATCCCAGAAAATATTTCTCCATCCCCCCTTTTTAGGAGAAGTTGAGCACAAATCCACATCAACTGAAAAAATAACAAATAACCAAGTTAAAAGACATAAGAAATTAAAAAATAAAAATAAATGAATATGCCATTTTTAATGCTTGCCGGCTACTTACCTGCATAGCTAATGGTTGATACATGTAAGGACTCCCCAACTTTATATTCCTTAATTTCTCCCATTAAATCACAACACAATTATGCTCCCAGAGCAAAACTGTAAAACACTTCATGTGCTTTATTTCATAGCAGCCCTACCCAAAGTGCGGCCTTACAAATGATAGGCCTCAGAAATGACAGGCCTTTCTATAACAACTCATCATTTCAAAGTGAAGCCAAGAAAAGTATCTTTCTAAGGTGTGGTTCTTCCTGTGTCTCTCTTTGCCGACCATGCAGAACACTGCATTTGTCCTCGCCACAGACCTGGAATAGGCACAGGATGCTGCAGTTGCCTGCCTTACCCTGGAGAGCAGGTGTTTTCCTAGTGGACTGGCAATGCCAACTGCCCTCCCTGGGGCACACCCACTGGGCCCCTCTCACTACTGGCATCACTGAAATTCTCAGCTGAATGGCATGGTGGGTCACAGCAGTGAGCTAATGGGACCAAAGTGAGCCATCAGAAACACACAGGGTTCAGTTCACCTGGCTCAGATCCAGGGCTACAGACGTCACATCTAATCTCAGCTTTGCAAACACTGGCTGTAATAGAGGAAAAAAATCCATCCTCCTCCAGGAAATCACCTCCTGACTAGATCCCAATGAGTGCACGGGAATTATTAATTCTATCCAGAGCGCCAACTATGTGCAGGACACTTGATAAAAGTAATAATGGCTTCAATTTATTAATCAGCTTACTAAGTGATCAACTTTCAACTAATATTTATTGAGTACCTACTTTGTATCATGCACAGTTCTAGGAGCTATGGATCCAGTAGTGAACAGAAAAAAACTCTCTCCTCACAAAGCTTCCAATCTAGTGGAGATAAACATTATTAATTAATACAGTGAAAAAATATTTTAATGGAAGTAAGGCAGAGAAGGCACTACAGAGTGACTGTATAGAGGGAGGAACTATTTCAGACAGGGTCAGGGAAAGCCCCATGAAGTGGTGGCTTTCTGACAAGCACTGAAGTGAACACCTGACATTTACTATCAGTAGTCTCTATGACAATCCCACAAGCAGGTATCCAATATTTTACAATTGAGGAAACTGGGGCTCAAGCTAGTTAAAAGACCTGCCCGAGTTGATGAATATCATGCCCAGTTATGCTACCACCCATGGTGCCTTTTCCACTACACCAGGGCATCAAGATACCAGCCCTGATCTCTAAGGCAAGATGTGTGCACCCCAAGGGGTGTTTCAAGAGGATTCATTAAAGTACAAAAAGAAAATAAGATCATCTATGTATACTTATCTTTTTAATCTCAATCCTTTAAACTTCTTTTTTTGTGTAAGGTTTATATGTGTAAACACGTGGATGTAAAAATATTTATTATTGATAGAGACACATAATCATAAAAACTTCAAGACCACTACAGGAGAGGAAATGACAAAGAAATAAACATGCCCCACCTCCCCAAAACAAAACGTTTTGTTATGCACAGCCCACATTCTGTGAACATAATTTTAAATATCAAGACACATGAAATAAAAGAGACCGCCTGTGTGAATACACAGTGCTGCTCACTGCAGAGTTGAGATGTTTTATTCCAGTGCCTCATTCGACCAACACGCAAGCCCCCAGGGCTGGTCCCTACACACTGATGATTACATAGGCTGCTCCCCTGACAGAGAAACCAGCTTATTCCACACTGAAGAGAATCCACTAATTCATTTCAAATTGGTCACCAGACAGCAGCTGTCAACTGGTAATAACTTTTGGTCACTCCCTGCCCAAGCTGTTTAATACGCATGTAAACATAAGTTTCATAAATTGTTCAAATGTGTATTTACTCAAAATACCATTATGGGTCCATCAGACTGTTACAGGCTATCAGCTAAATAATATGCATTTTTTAAAAGGCATGGCAGCTTAATACATATTTTTACTGCTCACATAACTCAAAAACAGCCTCAGAGTAAAACGTTTAATTTGACACATAAATAGTCCATTATATGGCCTAATCCTCTTTTGTGTTTTCAAAAAGGGAAAAGAATGCCAGGGTATTTCAATTTAATAGGAGGAGCACAGCAAAGGAAAGGGGAAAGAATTATTCACACACAGCTGTCGATCTTACTTCAGGGCCAGGCTCAAGGGGTATTTGAAAATAAGGGGTATCTGGTTGTTGAAAGCATGTAGGCTGATTTTCTAAAAAAAAAAAAAAAAAAAAAAAGGAAAGAAGGCCATTATTTTGATGGTCTCCTGTATATAAATCCTCCTCAAAATGTCTAGTATCCTTTACCTAGAACTATAAATTGATCTGGTTAACTACTGTTCTTAAACTAGGGTTCTAGACCCGAACTACTTGGTAACCACAGGAGAATTCCTGTTAAGATACATAAAACTGATCTATAAATCGTCCTTGAGTTCTCCAGGGTAAATGTGCAGTTCCAGAAGATATTTATCTTCTTTTATAGGACAAAGAGCTACTTACTAAGCTGCTTAATAAGGGAGTTAAGCGGGTTCCTAAAATCTATACAGTTATAGATAAATTCAAATCAGCAAGTTAGAGTACACAAAGAACTTGAAATTGGTCTACCAAGAACTGGAGCTGCTCACTAATGATACAAAGTATCCACTGAGCACTCTCACAGGCCAACATGGGGACTCAGAATTCTCATAACCCTCTGGAAAGATGATGCATTTTTACTGGAACATCAGTGTTGTCTACGTCAGTCAGAGTTTACAATACTGCTATTTTTGCTTTTTAATTATAAATTACTATCAGTTCAATTTTATCATTAGGAATTTGATTTGTTGAATATTATCTGGTTAATTTCAAAATGTGTAGTTGCATATTTACAACATTTATATTTTTGTCCTATAATTTTCAATAAGACCTTAAGACACATATGTGGTATGGTTAAAATAAGAATAACACACACCTCTACAGCTAAAGCAGATATATACAAGCCCATTTTCAAAAAAATTACTTGTACCTAAAATCTTCATCTGTGAATTTATGCTCTTTGAATAACTTGCCATCTAAAATCAAGGAAGTACAACAGAATTACATTCTTTAAGCTTATGTATGGGACACACTGTTTTACAAAATGAAATCACACAGCCTGACCAGTGGTGGCACACTGGATAGAGTGTTGACCTGAGAAACTGAAGTCCCAGATTCGAAATTCCGAGGTTGTCAGCTTGAGTGCAGGCCCACCAGCTTGAGTGCAGGGTTGCTGGCTTGAATGTGTAGGATCATCAAAAATGATCCCATGGTCACTGGCTTGACCCTAAGGTCTCTGGCTTGAGACCAAGGTCGCTGGCTTTAGCAAGGGGTCACTGACTCAGCTGGAGACCCCTAGTCAAGGCACATATGAGAAGCAATCAATGAACAGGTAAAGTGCCGCAACTATGAGTTGATGCTTCTCATCTCTCTCCCTTCTAGTCTTTCCCTCTCTCTCTCTCTCTCTCTCTCTCTCTCTCTCTCACTAATAAATAAATAAATAAGTAAATAAATAAATAAAATCATGCATAAATAGCTCATACTAATACAGTGTGTCCGTAAAGTCATGGTGCACTTCTCTCCTGTGACCGGTCAAAAGTGCACCATGACTTTACGGACACACTGTATTTGCTTGTCTTCATGCTGGATGGTAGAGATGAGATAAGGAGCTTCTGCCCCACCTAAGTAGTGAAGTTCAAAAAATTCTGAGAACCACTACTCCAGATCAGTATTTCTTATCCATTTCCAAGTCACAGAGACTTCTGAAAATCTGATAAAAAGCTATAATATTTTCCATAGAAAGATGCATATATGCATTAAAATATGTATCCAGGGGCATATTTCTTAATACTTATAGCTGTTACAAATCCAAATTAGTTGTACCAAGACAAGTTTGTACTGTTACTTTTTCCATGACTAATATTTTCAAAATATTATATACCTGTATAACCAAATATACAAAGGTTAATATTTTTGTTGTTGTTGTTGTTGTTGCTTTTACAGGGAAAGAAAGAGAGTCAGAGAGAGGGGTAGACAGGGACAGACAGACAGGAACGGAGAGAGATGAGAAGCATCAATCATCAATTTTTCATTGTGATACCTTAGTTGTTCATTGATTGCTTTCTCACATGTGCCTTGACTGCGGGCCTTCAGCAGACCGAGCCACCCCTTGCTGGAGCCAGCGACCTTGGATCCAAGCTGGTGAGCTTTTGCTCAAGGCAGATGGGCCCGCGCTCAAGCTGGCAAGCTCGGGGTCTCGAACCTGGGTTCTCTGCATCCCAGTCCGATGTTCTATCCACTGCGACACCGCTTGGTCAGGCCAAAGGTTAATATTGATATTCTTTTGAAACTCCTTATGACTCCCTGAAAATTCTGCAACTATCTCCTCATTCTTAAACTCTCCTCTCTACTTCCTTGAACCCAAGGTTAAGAACCTCCGGTTCTAGATTTCACGCTATTTTACCATCGTTTCATTATCAATTCAGTAAACTGTTCCTCTTATTTCTTAATCCGCATCAGACTTTGTTCCTATTTTTGGACACAGTGGGGTTCGTTACTTTCTACTGACTCTCCAAAACCCTACAGGTTTTACCCCAGAGGAGAAAACAACTGTTCTAAAGGCTTTCCATTCCAGTACCCACAGTCCTTTCACGATAATGCCGTATATTGGTAAGATTAGAATACTGTCTCCGGTGTGCACATCCCTCTCACACTTGGGAAACTTGCTACCTCCTGAGAAATTTCACTGTTTACAACACTACGAGCGAGCAAGTATTTCTTAGTGATCTGAGGTCTATCTTCCTATACCCCACCTCTAGCAGTCTTTGTTGTCACGCCATAGTGCCCAACGTGAAGTCTAACACACCTCTCTTCCTGAAGACAGCCTCTTGAATACTGGAGAACAGAGGACACAGCCTCCCTGTTCTCTCTGCCTCTGTATTTGGATTGTTTCCAGGCCCTAGATCCACCTCACCACCCTGAGCCTTTTCTCTGAATTTGGCCATTTTACCTGGGTCTGAACTCAACACTCCAAGACAATTTCAACAACAGGGTAAAGAGGCCTGGATCCTTTCTTGAAATACTTGACTTCTACCAGCCTCAGACTAAAGCAAGACTTTTTATGAAGATTATCACTTTGTGCTAAAAAGTTCTGCATCAAAACTCTCTAATCTCAGGAAACATGGCACCATCCTTATGTCCGGTTTCCCTACTAAATGCAGTTCTAATCCTCGGAAATTTCTGTAATCAACAACTTGTCCACCTGAACAAACAGCACAGCTTGTCTAGAATTAGATCACAAAGCAGGAAGTAGGAAAAGGTCAGACTTATTCTGAAATCCCTAGGGTAGAAAAGTGGCAACAGAGGGAAGAAAAAATTGTGACCCGCTGTTGATTTCCTCTATGGTACAAAATGAGTGTGTTTCTATATAGTCAGGGTAGTCAGAGAACCTTCTAGAACTGGGCCTTGGAGGAAGGGTAGGCTTTAGACAGGCAGAGAAAAAAAGGTAAGGTCGTTTCCTGCCCCAGAATGACCTGAGCAGAGATGCAGGGGGGAGAAAGCCTCTGGCATTCTACAGGGCCATGGCGCCAACCAGTCCGGAGTAAGGAGAGGGTCCACATGGGAGCCTGGGGGAGCGGGGCTGGGAAGTGGGGCTGGCGAACAGGCTGGGGCGCAGCACAGAGGCCCATAAAAGCGGGCTGCTCAAGTCCAGCTTTCATCCTAGAAACAGTAGGGCATCACTGAAGTTTCAAAGCAGGAAAGTAACATGATGAAAGCTATATTTTAGAGACACTATGGGCCTCTGTACACACCAGGCATTTAATCAATGATGCTGACCAGACATATAGATTTAAACTGCCAGGAAAGAAGTATCTTGTGACCTAAAACTTACAGAAAAATCACTTCCCTGGTGAAATCCACCACGGCAACGACTCACTTTATCTTTCTAACTTAATTAAGTACAGAGGAAGAAAAGGAAACAAAGAATGTAACTCACACAAGTTAACATTGCCTGGAATGTCCAAGATTCTCTCGTTTCTCTCCTAAATCAAAATGCACATTTTGCAGAAAGCTAAAAATGATATAGAGGCGTTAAATATTTACTCTTTCCATTTGCTATTATTTTTCACTGGTTACCTGGCTATAGCAGTCATTAACATGCTGAAAAGGAACTGCATGTAAATGCATTGCTGGTGTGGGAATACTGTCGCTGTGATCTGCTGGCTGCACGCTACCCCCAGCTCAGAGGTGCCGTCTCCCCACAGGCAGGGCCAAACGTCTGGTTCACTCACAATTTACCAATGATTATTTTTCTAATTAATCATTCATCAAAAGACCATAAACAGCAACAGGGTGTGAAGTCAGCACTAGCAAAAAATAAAAACAGAAAACAGAAGAGAGCATCGACTTGTCAAGCCCACTATCAAAGCTATGAACCAGGGCACCAAGCCTGGGCCCGACTGAGGGCCCAGCACAGTCACCAGAGAAGACCCCTTTGGATGGATGGGGCTGCCATTCCAGAGCAGGGCAGGCCCAGTCCCAGGGTACAACTCTTCAAGCACTGTAGAGGGATAACTCACCTATACATGAGATCCTCACTGGTCTCTTCTTTCTCCAAATGCTTCTCCAAAGCCGACCTACTCATCTCTGCATGCCTCCTTCTTCCCAGGACACATGGTTAAAACGCTTCCCCTTCAAGAAAGTCTTCATCATGCCGACAGAGCCTAAGGGCTACTTCCAGTCTCGGTATACCTGACTCTTACAAATTGAAAGGCCCTTCAATATCCCCTGGCACAGGCCCTTCATTTTCTAGTTGGGAAAATGGACCAGCATGCCCACCATCATCTGTTGAGCATGACTTAAGGACTCTTCCAGGAGAGACTTTGTGTTTCCCAGATGGGCTGTCCCCTCTCTGCCTCTGCACTGACTGATGGAACTTCAGTGGCTGAAGAACTGCAACCCGGCTGCTACCCGCAGCAGACACATGCAAGATCTACCCGCCTTTAACATGACTAGCAGGGTATTAAACATGTAAATCAGATTTCTGAAGTGGCTGTACCAAATAAGTACTACAAAATCTGGTATTGGTACTAAGTTATATTTCTAAAAGAATACAGAAACCCAAATGTTTTCCCAACCGCCAGGATTATTAATTAAGCAGCTAGACCTCGGTCTGCAGAGAAACCAAAATGACCCTAGTTCAGGTCACCCTGGAAGGCTGAATGCTAATAAAAAAAAATAAAAATAAAAAAAAACATAGAGGACAGGAAGAGTCCTTACCAGATCCTAATATTAAAACCCCTTCTTATGAGGCCTTATAGACATTAAGTTTGGGACAATGTGACAGACAAGGAAGAAATAGGCTCCAATCATGAGACTGAAATTTTAATCCCAGACTTATAAAACAACCTCTGCTATTCAGTTTTTTCAACTGTACAGTGTGTCCTTCTAACCTATAGCAGAAAACTCTAAGGAAACAATATCCTCAGGAAGGATAAAGTATCCAAATGTGGAGTTCTAATGGAGGATGACCTCACTTGTTTACTGCTTTCATAACTAGAATATTACACTCACTGAGTGCTTAAGATATGCTAGGCACTGCGCAAAGCACCCTGCTTGCATTAACTCACCTAAACCTCACAAAAACCAGATGTAGGTACTATTAACTCCATTTCACAGATGGGAGAAACTGAGTCACAGTGGTTCATTATATTGTCCAAGGACAAATATCTAGTAAATGGAAGAGAAAGGATTTGAACCCAGGCCTTCTGATTCAGTGACAGCACTCTTAATCACAAAGGTCTCCCTCCTTATCACTTAGTATCTGGGGTAATAAAAGAGTTAAGAAAAACAGGAGATGTTTAACAAAGAAGAACAGAACCAAAATTGGAGCTAAGAGAAATCTGATCTATCAGATTATTACACCAAGTGATACACAATATCTTTTCTAGAGTGAACAATTGGATGCTGGGCTAGGTAAGAGAAGGGAAAAGTACCACCCTGTTTTACAGGGGACAAGAGTGGGAAGCAAAGCATTGAAGTGATTTGTACAATTCAGTCTAAGCCTCCAAACACCAAGCAAATTCAGTCTAAGCCTCCAAACACCAAGGCCAACATTCTGTGCACAATTCAGTGCCAATCTATAGGCTTTGGTCCAGCAGTATGACCTTAACAAGGATGATTAACCAGAACTGATGAGGCTGATTCCAAGGGCCCAATCAAGCTTGAAAAAGAACATCATAACCTTCACAGATGTCCTGTTCTTTATGGAACCACTGTATCAGTTTTAGATGAGAGTGTTTAAAAAACATACATGGGGAATACTTGTGCACTATTGGTGGAATTGTGAAATGGTGCAACCACAAAATGGAGTTTCCTCAAAAAATTAAAAATAAATGTGCTATATGATCCAGCAATTCCACTTCTGGGTATATACCCAAAAGAACTGAAAACATGGACTTTACACATGCATAATCATAGCAGCGCTATCCACAACAGCCATAACATGAAAGCAATCCAAACATCAATGGAAGGATGAATGGGCAAACAAAATATGGCGTATACATACAATGGAAGATTAGCCTTAAATTAAAAAGGAAGGAAATCCTGTCACATGATACAACATGGATGAACCTAGAGGACATTATGCTAAGTTAAATAAGCCAATCCCAAAAAAGACAAAGGCTACTGATTCCATTTAGATGAGGTATCTAAAGTAGTCAAAGTCATAGAAACAGAAAGTAGAATAAGGGTTACCTAGGGCTGAGGGCAGGGGGAGGGTGAAAGGGGGAGTTGTTGTTTAATGGGTACAGAGCAGTGATTTTCAACATTTTTCATCTCATGACACACATAAGCTAATTGCTAAAATTCTAAGGCACACCAAAAAATGTATTATACATTTTGCTGATCTGACAAAAAAAAAAATAGGTATAATTTTGATTCATTCATACCAGAACACTATTGCTGTGTTGACTGCTGCCAATGTTTTATGTGACAGTCTAAGGAAAAAGAGATTAGTGCCCCTGACTAAACAGGCACTGCATATTTTAAATGTTCTTGTGGCACACCAGCGTTCTGTGCACATGGTTAAAAATCTCTGGGATAGAGTTTCATAATGGCAAAAATTAAGTTCTGGAAATTTATTCAACAACAATGTGACTACACTTAACACTACTACTGAAACTGAACTGTAACACTTAAAAATGGTTAGGATGAAAAAACTTTAATATAAAAAGTATGACAAACAATAAGCCTGGGATTAGTCATATTAAGCAGCTGTTTTAAGTAAATTCATACCAGACTTTATTTGAATTAAAATTGAACCTGTGTATTTTTCAAATGGACTATCTGTGCCACACGAAATAAAACTCTGAAGACCCCACACCTATACAACTCTACTTAGGTGTTCACAAAGGAGCCAGTAAAGGACTTGACTCAACAACATCCAAAAGCACAAATGATGAAACAATGTAATATGTACATTTAAAAAATATACACTGTTAAAAGAAAAAAACTGAAACTGGCTTAATCAAGAAAAGGTGACTGATTTCATTCAAAGGTCCTTGTGTGTTCAAAAAGAATAACAAAACAATTTCTCATATCTGTACAGTCACCCAACTAAGGCAACACTTAACCATCTCATGCAGTTAAATAAAATGAAAACAGAAACAAAAAGGTATACTGTGTAAGAGAAAATGTATATAATTAACGTTTGCTTCTCCTCCCTGGAATAAATGATTACTGACAACAGCTATATAACTTTACAAGTCCACTGTGAAGTACAAAACTGCATATTTCACTGACCTCTTTGCATGATTTCTTCCAAGTTTGGATGATTTACCAAAATAATTTTTCATTCTTTAAAACTATCAACCTGAAAAGTACATTTCAAATTAAGAGCTATTTTTTTTTTACATTTGAAATGTCTGCAGGACAATCTACCACACACACCCCACTGATTTTCCATGAAATCAATATACATTTCAAACATGTAATAGCTAAGATTTCTGAACACCTGTATCTAAATTCCTTACATGTATTAACTATTTTAATTCTTTGAACTACCGTATAAGGTAAGACCAAGAATGCCCATTTTACTAGTAAGGTAACAGAGGCACAGAGGTCTACTGGTTACAGCACAAGAGAGCCTGATTGTGAGCCCTGGTGGACAGGTTCTAGAACTCACGCTATTTCCCATGTGACATCAATTTAAGAAAATGACCCATGTGTTAATTCTGCCATATCTCCAGGAAACAGGCCTATGGAGAAAATGAAAAGAAAAAAACCATGAATGTCAAACATGCTGGCCTTCGGTCAATTACAATCTCTCTAGCTCTGTTTTTCTTGTTGTGAAACAGGTGTAATGCATTCAATGCCTAATACAGTTGGCTAGATGGTGGCAAAAAACAACAACAGAATTTGGGAACATACGCTTCACTAAGGTGACAGCATGGCCAAACACTCCCCCGATATCTCCCTTCTTCTACTTCTCACCTAGAGACAGGCTTTTCTTTGCCAAACAAACTTTCCCGTCCCCACAAAAGTAATTGACTACAGCAAATGTGCCGCATTATTGGCAAAAGCTAAACAGAAGGAGTCAGCATCTCTCTTCTAAGCTGTATCCCTGTCTGAAATATAATACAGTAGGCAGGTTGTGTCTTTGAAATAGATGGATCTATGGTTTGAGGGCAGCACAGAGCGTAAATCTGTCTCTGCGAATGGCTCACACCATGTCTTTCTCGTTTTGTGTGCTATTGTGTGCTATCTGGCAATATATCTGTCACAGCTCCACTTCCTCCCTTCCCCAGGAACAAAAGTTGAGAGAGATTGGAAATACAACCCCAGGCACAGCCTTATAAAGGCAGCAATTGAATTTCTGAAAACTGCAGGCCAACTCTAGGCAAAGCACCAGTTCAGCTTCTCTATACAAGAGGCAATTTGGTTAGGTAATAACGCCATTTCATCATCTTTTTTTTTTGTTCAACTTGCAATGTAAATCATACCAGAGAAACCACCACTTCCTATAAAATGATTTGAAAAGGGGCAACTTGATGCTGAGACTCATATAATATAAACCATGCTTTACAGACAGTGATCCTATCAATAACACCTATAAGCTATGGAGAGTCCACAGATAATTCTAGGTTCCCCTATAAACTACCTGTGTAGCCTCAGGGAAAATTGAAAATGCTAGCAGCACTGCTCTGTCTCCTCGCTGGCCCATGACCCACAGACCTGGCTTCTTCCAACATACGCCTGCACGAGCATCATGGAGGGCACAAGCTTTCCCCTAAAGAATACTGGTCTTTCAGATAAGCTCTTCCAGATTTCAGAAGCCAACCTGGGAACTTGGAAGAGTATTACAAAGCACTGTCCTTCGGCTCCAAGCATCTTAAAAGCAATTTATCAGTATCACTGCCAGCCTCACCCCAAGAGCTTGCTTTGGAATAACAGCTGCCCAGGATCTCAGAGAGGGCTCTCCCAAAGAACTGGCAAAGACCCCCAGGTTTAAATTACTACCACAAAACTCAGCATAGAATCTCAGCTCATTTGAAAACTACACTTATAAAAACCACCATTCAGGCTCAAAGCTACATGACTTGCAAATGATCCTACTTTGTCAACGTTTGCTCTTGGTGCTTATAACCCAGGCAAAGAATGGAATTTAATACAACTACAAAATTAACAACAGATGGCCTAGTACATTTAATCTAGAGGAGTCAACAATGTGAGCAATGTCTCCAAAAAATAAATCTCCCCAGGAAGGTTACAAGAATATCTGAAAAGTATCAAAATAAAAATTTGTAGTTTTGAAAACAAAACTCAAAACTAGACTAGATCAGGCTCTGGCCGGGTGGGTCAGTGGATAAAGTGCTGACCTGGCATGCCCGGAGGTAGCACTTCTACAATAAGGAACCACTGATTGTACAACTAAATGGAATAACTAAGTGAGATGATTTGATGCTTCTCTCTGTCTCCCCTTCCTCCTTCCCCCATCTCTCAAATCAATGGAAAATTTCTAAAAACAAACAAAAAAACACAGCTACATTAAATCAGCATCTGAGCATTACCATGGCAAGTGCCAGAGTCTGCTTACATCCATGTGGGCCTCTTGGTAAGGACAAAATAGCACCTTTCTCCTTGACTCTTCAAATAGACAGCTTTCTACATCTTTAAAAAGCAACATTTTCACTACTACTTGGCAAAGGCTGGGTTAATGCTGGTTTTTCTAGTTAAACACTCTGGTTTTACACTAGTACATAAATAGCCAATTTTCAAACAATCATAACAAAAGATACTCCACATGAACTTTTGTAACGCAATTTAGCTTTCCTTGGAGCATTCAGAAGACTGGGAAACTCGGGCCCTGGATTCCCCGTTGTAAATACCAGTTCTCACTGTTAGTCAAAGATGAGTGACAGGCAGCGTGGAACAGTGGCAGGGGAAGGCACCAGCTCTCAACTTCAGGAAAAGCAACTCACTCTCTGCGCTTCAAGCTCTCTGTAATTATGAAGGTAGAGCGGTACTCAGAAGTTGTCTCAACTCTTCCAGCTCTAATAGCCTATACATTTTCAGAAGCCCTTATATGCAAAAAGCTCCATTTGATAAGATGTCAAAATAGACCAGACTTTGTCTCTCTATTGAAATTTTCTATCAGCTGATAATTCTCAAGGAAGCTCCATAAATAGGCACCAAATTGATCTGCTGTTATTTTTCAGTATTAAAATGGATGGTGAGAAGTGTGTTCTTGAAAAGTATCAACGTATGAAAACCAACGGACTTACTTTCCACATCTAAGCGAGTATCTGCTACCAGAGAAGCACAATCACAAAAAGAGTTTCAGGAGTGAGAATGGAGTTTTTTAAAAAAGTCCAGCCTGACAGTAGTGGCGCAGTGGATAGAGCAATGACCTGGGACACTGAGGTCCCAGGTTCGAAACTCTGAGGTCGCCAGCTTGAGCTCGGGCTCATTGGGCTTGAGCACAGGGTCATCAAAATGACCCCCTGGTCAATGGCTTGAGCCCAAAGGTCACTGGCTTGAAGCATAACAACACTGGCTTGAGCCCAAGGTCTCTGACTTGAGCAAGGGCTCACTAGCTTGGCTTGAGCCTCCTACCCTGTCAAGGCACATATGAGAAGCAATCAATGAACAACTAAAAGTGACACAACTACAAGCTGAAGCTTCTCATCCCTATCCCTTTCTGTTTGTCTGTCTTTCTCTTTCTCTTGGTTTAAAAAAAAAGAAAAAGCCCAGTGAAAAATTCATTAAAAAGAGAAATGAGATTCTCACAGAATACTGAAAGAAACCATTCTTTACTTTCAGCTTTCCCCCACAACATAGGCTGATGGCTACAGGGACACAAAAGGGTCTTACCAAGCTAACATTTGGATTTTAAGACTTAGTACAGTCAACAAATCTGACCATAGCTGACTTCAATTAAATTGTGAAGTACAAGACCTCAGCCTCTGTGTACTTACCCAGACCATGGCCTAAAAAATGACAAGAGGAGGCCTAGGACTCAGTATATAGAGTGTGTTCATTTCTAGAAACAGCTACATTTTCAAAAGAGCAGACCAAAAAATGGCCTTACCTCAGCAACTGTCTAAATGCGCCAAGAGTAAGAGGAAAGTGACCCCAAGGAAAGGGAGGGAGTTTTCCAGAGATGCTAACATTCCAGGATGTGGGTTTTGATTTCTATAAACACCACCCAGGATAATGCCAGGGCCATACTTGAGGCCGTAACAACTGGTTTCTCTAATTTCCCTGGGCTTCCCTTCCCTTCTAAGATGCTGCAGAGTATATGACATGTTGATGTGGCTACAAATACTTTCTTATTTTTAGAATGCTATGCCATCTTTCAGAATAACTGGAGATATTTCTGAATACTGCCACCCTAAGTTCAGGAGTTGCTGACTCAATTTCTTAGCCCGGCAGGTGTGGCCTCCCTTGCAGCCTTTCTGTCCACCCCCAGGTCACCGACATCCCTTCCCCAGACAAAGGGATGACGTACAAAAATATAAAATAAAAACTATACAAAAATTTACTACTCAGACTCTCTAAGGAATTTGCCAAGATGATGTTAGTCCTCTGAGATGTGAACAGACCCAGATACACATAAACAAATCATTTGACTGTGGGTGCAAGAGTAAAAAAATAAAAACACCCTGGGAAATAAAGTACAGGATTCTGCTGGAAGAAGAAAAACAGTGTCTAGAATAGTGACTTTCTGCCTTTTTTATCTCGTGACACACATAAATTACAAAAATCCTGTGGCACACCAAAAAACATATTTTAGCCAAGGTGATGAAAAGAATAGGTATAAGTTTGATTCATCCACATCGGGCAGCTATTGTTGTGTTGGCTGTTGTCATCTTTTATAATTTGACAATCTAAGGGAAAAGGGGTCAGTGCCCTGAGTACACAGCCAGGTATTGTATGGTTTAAAACCTTTTGCGGCTCACCACCGTTCTGTGGCACACCAGTTGAAAATCAATGTCTAGATGAATCTGTTAAAAGTCTTAAATAGTTTCTCTACTCTTAGGGGCAGAGGAAAATGGTTAGAAGACTTTTTCTCATTTATTTTCATTTTCTTTTAATTTTTTTAAACAAGCAACAATAAAAAATAAACACAAAAATTCAAATTATATGTATGCAATTCTAAAAAGTTCTAACATTGAAGCTGGCTTCTCATTCAGGAAATAGGCCACACATAAACATGGTCAGTCTCACATTTGGACTACCTAAAAGGGGTTAGTGCCACCACAGACTCCTTGTTAGATCTCATGGGGTCCCAGAACAGGGAAGCAACGACTGTCTTTCTCTGGTCTCATTACAAAAGTGAAAGCATCAGCAAGAGCAAACTGTGGTCAAATGAGTTTCTCCTCTATTAGCAACCTACACCCTTGTCAACTGTCAGTTGACAGTCTTTAACAGGATTAAAGACAGTGAGACTAACAGTAACAAAAGCAACCAATTTAAATATACAGGAGCCCTTTTGCTAAATAAATAAAAATGATAAGATTATCAGCTGTTATCTCCTATCTACCTTCCCCTCTAATACACTTATGATAAATTCTCAGGCAAGATATACTTCTAGTAATAATAATAAGTAAAATTAAAACAAGACCCAACATATTTTGAGTATTTACAGTGTGCTAGGCACTGCTCTAAACAACATAGAGATGCTGCTTCATTCATTCACATGGTGGGAATTTAAATCATCCCGTTTCACAGACGTTAGTGTCACAGGTCATACAGCCTGGATGTCAGGCCAGACCAGTACCCAGAGCCAGGTAGTTGGTCTTCAGAACCCATACTCTTAACCACTGTGCCACTCTGTCTCTCAGCAGAGAGAGCCAGGACAGAAGACACACACCCCCCACAGAAGTACCTGGGAAACTTCTGGTCCATTTGCCTATTCCAGGAATCACTCCTCATGAAATTGTTTTTCATCTGTTACATGCTGAAGTGTTCATAAATAATAACTATAGAATCAGAATAGTCAGAGCAACAAAAACCTTCTCTCCTCAGCCAGGTCCCAGACGTACTGTGTGACCTCTGCCACCAAGGATGCTTGTGAGTCTCTACTTAGAAAACAGGACTCAGATCCTCATTCTACTTAGCTCTGGTGGCAAATGTATAAATTAAATGCTTGTTATATGCTGAAAACATCTCAATTTTAGGAAAAATATCTACTGACATTGGTACTTAAAGCATCTAGGAGTAAAAGTATGCTCTAAACAAAACAAAAGCACTAACCCCTTCAGATTTCAGACTTCTAGGTTCTGACATCAGATTCTCACTCCTGGCATCATAGTCCATATGCCTTTTGGCTTGAGGAGCACGTGCTGGAATATAAACTGATGTCAAATAGCTGATGTGACTTCTGCAGTAACGAGCCCACATAAGACTAATCCACATCAAACCTCAGCACACATTAACTGGTGTGGTTACCCTATAATTAAATTAAGACCTTAAGACCTTTCCACCTATAAGAAATGCAGGGTATAGACAGAAACATAAATACAGCCTTATTCTGACCCAATTCTAGGGCTAAATTCTTAATGAGAATCTTGTCACAAGGAACTTAATGCGGACACAAACTTGGCCACGGACAGTGGTTGGGCTGCCTTCTGGATGGATAAGTGTAGGAAGCAATCTGCCAAAACAGTCATAACTGCTCCTTAACAGGCTTCTCTCTCTCCAATAGGCCCCCAAACATACATGAAGAAAGCAGACCAAGTCTGTCTTTAGCTCCGCAAATGACTGCCACACAGGCACGCCATCCCTCTAGGTTTAGGGAATATAAGGTCAGGTGAGGAGTAGGGCTTCCTCTAATACAACCCACAGCCAGCCTGTCATTCCCCTTCTTTTCTCACTGAAAGTGCAAGCAACAGGCCTGCCAATTCCCTGTTTTAGTACCACCATCTCTTGCCTTAACCAGAAAGTCTCCCTCTGTGTCCCACTAACACACAGAATACAATACCTGTTTCTAAAAACACAGTCCTTCTGAAGACTTTTAAAAATAATATCTAGAGCTAGTAACAACAGGGAAACAGAAAAGCAGGCAAAGAGTTCAAGTGGAATTCTCTAAGGAAAGTATTTAGCAATGATTTCATTCTAGGAACACACTCTAGAAACCTCATGAATTTGAATTCAGTCACCAGGAGCTATGAACTGAAATAACACCCACTCAGCAGTCACGCAATAGCCAACATAAAAGGAGTTATTGGCAGTCCACAAATTCCCAATGGTCCCCAGCATAGCCAAAGCCCAAAGATCACTGCTGGCTTTATCTGCCCTCTCCAACAAAGAACTACTTCAATTCACATGCCTGATCCTTGCGACAGACATGCTGAACCAAGAAAGAAAGGAAATGCCAACAGCTTACGAAGATACTTAACTCTCAAGACAGGACGGGCATCTCCATCCCTGGGTCTGGTGGCCACTGAACTGTGTCACAGCACCACTGGAAACCATTCAGGGAGTGATGCCAGCTCCCGGCTGAAATAAAGAATATTGACAGAGGACTGCCCAAGGGGAGGCAGCTCATCCTCTCCCTGCCATGTTCTAAATACTCTCCTTGGCTCCAGTCAGCCCTTCAGAGCTGCCTGCGTGGAACACACAATCTTGACCCTTTCCAAGTTACTCTCTCCTTGACTCATGCTTTGTCACTGGGTTGTCAATTTTCACTGAAAGACAGTACAAAACAATTGTTTCATAAATCACTGCTGTCTATTTTGAAAGGTATAGTTCATGGCCGCATCCTCTCCATTGAGGAAATTTCTCAGGAAAAGTTATGAATGTTTCCCTCTTTGTTCTGTCCCCTGGAAAGTTAAATAAGTGACCCACATCTGCCTATTGCAGAAGACCTATCCTATGTGTTTTTGCCCACTAGTCTGTCTCAACATGGCTTTATCCTATTTTCTCTACATGTGTTTTCTTTGTCTCAATCTTGTTTTATTTTAATTCTGTTGTACTGTGCCTGTTCTTGTAAGCCTGCTCAAAGTTATTTTTTCAGAGTGACAATGAAAATGAAATAAAATAGAACAAAATACTTTAATAAGTAGTATTGCTGAGACAAATGGCTACTTCATCAAAATGAACAGTGACCTTAAAGAAAGGGGACAAATCTAGTTGCCCTAAGCATTCTTCATAACTTTAATCAATTAATGGCCACATCATTATCATCACCATAAAAATCCTGAGATCCATATCTCTCTCTCTCTCTCTCTCTCTCTAAGCAAGAGAGAGAAAGAGAAAGATACGGGGACAAACAGGAAGGAAGAGAGAGAAGCATCAACTCATAGTTGGTGCACCTTAGTTGTTCATTGCTTGCTTTCTCATGTGTGCCTTGACCGGGGGGCTCCAGATGAGCCAGTGACCCCTTACTCAAGCCAGTAACCTTGGGCTTCAAGCCAGCAACCATGGGGTCATGTCTATGATCCCACGCTCAAGCCGGCAACCACTCACTCAAGTCAGATGAGCCAGCACTCAAGCGCAACCTCAGGGTTTCAAACCTGGGACCTCAGCATCCCTGGCCAATGCTCTATCCACTGCATCACCACCTGGTCAGATGATCCATCTCCAATATATGGTTGTGCACTAGGCTGCCAAAGCCAAGGTGGCAGATGGCAGGCATGTGTGCACCAAAGAGGTAAGCATTCTGTGCCACTTACTCCCTGTTCATTACTTTTTTAGTACCAAGTTATCACCTTATAGTGACTGTTTTCATATATGCTTTCTACTGGATCATTAATAACCTTGTTGTCAAAGGCTGGATAAGCATTAGTACTCCGTTCCACAGCATGGGGGGACAGATTTCTTAAGTGACTTGTCAAAAATTAATGAGCAGTGGGATGCACGCAGAAGATGGTCAAACTGAAGTACAAGTAAATCAAGGAAGAAAAAGACACCTAAACTGCTTGCTTACTTATATGCTAGAGCAGTAGTTTTCGACCTTTTTACACTTGGGGACCAGTGAAAACAAGAGAATTATTCTGGGGACTGCTGAGGCAGAAATCACCTTGAGCATAAGCTAATTTGGCTAAGATCATTGGGTCAGTAAGCTTCCACAACATCAGGGTGGTTAACTGTTTCGCAGACCAGCATAAAATTTCTGGTGGACCGGTCCATGAACCAGAGATTGAAAAAAGAGTTTAACTGAGGGATAATACATCTGTCCACAAGCTTTTCCTTTTTATACTTCCTAGCTAAAGAGCCTACAGCCACCATACTTGATCAGGAATGGTGTCAGGTGTTTCTGGGGTCCCACAGGTTTTTACACTCCAAAATACAGTGGCCCCTCATCTATCGTAGGGGTTAGGTTCCAGAACACTCTGCGATAGGCAAAAATCCCCGAAGTAGCGACCTTACACTTACTGTATTATTTACATATACAGAACACAGCGCTCTGGTTGGTCGCCTCCCACCCATCAGCCAATAGTGTGCCGGTGCCGTGTACGACCTAATGGGCAAACTAGCAAGCGGAGGCGGCCGTAGCTGCGTTTCCATCCGTGCAAGTCTTCATCTATTCATCTGCTGTGTGCTACGTATTTTATTTCAATTTAATATTCTTTTAATATGTTATTTTAAATTTCTTTTTATTTTATTCATTTTAGAGAGGAGACAGAGAGAGAGAGAGAGAGAGAGAGAGAAGGAGGGGAGGAGCTGGAAGCATCAACTCCCATATGTGCCTTGACCAGACCAGTGCAGGGTTTTGAACTGGCGACCTCAGTGTTCCCAGGTCAACGCTTTATCCACTGCGCCACCACAGGTCAGGCTCTTTTAATATGTTTTAATTAATATTTTTATATTGTTTTCGATTTTTTAGGCTAGAATATGCTTATTTTACCACAAAAATAATTAATATATAAAAATACCTATATACTACAAAATCCCGCAATATAGCAAAAAATTCGCGATACAAAATTAAATATATACAATTTAAAAATCCGCAATACAGTGAGACCGCAAAAAGTGAGCCATGATATGGCGAGGGACGGCTGTATTCCTAACTTGAAAGCTCAAGCCACAAATACATCTCTCCAAAGAGAAACCCTAAAACTACTGGGATAAGCAGTATCTTCTTCCCCTCTGTTCTTTCATTTTTATATCTGTATTTACACTCTAAAGTTCAGCTGCTGTCTCAGAAAAAGGAATCTAATTTTTTCTTTCTGGTACAAATTTAATGTTTCAGAAAGAACCTCCAGAAGCCCAAAATAAGAGGGAATCACAGAATTTTAGAGCTAGAAAGGACCTCGGCAATACCAGAGAGGAGTTCAGGCAGAGAGCCCACCCTCAGTCACCCTCTGTGCCTGAAAAGGTCGCTGCCACTTTCTGCAGTATTCAGGTCTCGTCCTTCAAACTCTGAATTCCAGGATTCAACCTTAAAAGCATAAAGTTTGAGGATGGGGAATTTAGGGAAAGAGGATAAAGTAGCAGCCTCTCCAGTATATAAGCTCCTAAATCACCTATTTAATGATATAAATCATAGCAAAGTCATCCAAGTAGAAATGTTGGCTCCATAAACTCAAAGGCTACAGATCGACAACACCCAAGCCCTACTATTCATTATGTCACTTGACGGTGAAAGCAGAAACCAGGTCGTCACCTCAGTATCCTCAGATCTGAGAAAAAGTGCCTGGCATACAAAGGGCATCAATAAATATTCAACAAATGAATAAATAAAATAGCCAACAAAAGAGTATTAAGATATTATTAGCACCATTTCCTACCTACATACAACATACCACACACACCTATTTCATAAAAGTAAAAAAAATAAATTTTTTTTTCACTTTTCTTTAAGGAGAAAAACAATCAGCTTTTAAGTAGCTTTTGAAGCCAAAACTATCTTGTCCAACAACATTTACATTTTATGACGTGGCATCAAGATGGGTACTTACTGGGGTAAACACTTCATAGGGTATATAAATGTCGAGTCTCTATCTTGTACACCTGAAGCTAATATACTACTGTATGTCAACTGTAGTTAAAAAAAGAAATTTTAAAATAATTCTGACCCATGCTGCAACATAGATGCATAGATGAACCCTGAGGATTTTATGGCCAAATAATATATGATTCCACTTACCTGAGGTACCAAGGGTCAAACTCATTCAGAGAGTAGAATTTGGTACCCTGAGAAGGGGTCAGAGGGGGAACAAGGAGTTATTGTTTAATGAATACAGACTTTCTGTGTTATAGGATGAAAAGAGTTCTGGAGATGGATGGTGATTATGGCTCCACAACAGTGTGAATGTACTTAATACCGCAGAACTGTGTAGAAAAAGGTTAAGATATTAAATTTTACATTATATGTGTGTTGTCACAATCATTTTTAATTTATCTTTTATAAAATGTCCACAGGCTAAATAGAATCCAATTAAGCCTATTTACTTTTAAATAGCAGAAAGTAAATACGTTATTTATAGTATATAAATAATAAAAACTTACCGTATTTCCCCATGTATATAAGACGCACCCTCTTTCAAAAAATTTGGACTCTAAAAACTGGGTGTGTCTTGTACAGTGGTTGTGGCATTTCAGATGCCATAGATGGAACCGAGGATGAGGCAATATATGAAGACAGTGACTCGTCATCAGGCACAGATGAGGACAAGCTAATGGATGGGAGTTTTGACAGTGATGAGGAGTTGTATGAATTTTATGATGGATAAAACTTGAGTTCAGTAACTTTATGTAATACATCTGCTTTCAAATTTCAGGCCCCAAAATTAACATGCATCTTATTATACATGGGAGTGTCTTATACACGGGGAAATATGGTAAATGATAAATAATAAAGAATTAGGTAAGTAAACTATGATATATCCAAACAATGGCACTCTATATAGATATTAAAATTAATTATATAGGCCTTGCTCAGATAGCTCAGTTGGTTAGAGCATCATCCAGATATGCAAAGTTAACCAGTTCAATCCCCAGTCAGGGCACATACAAAAACAGGTCAATTATTCTGATTGCCCCTTTCTCTCTCTCTCCCTTCCTCTCTCTACAATTATTAAAATTAACTATACAAAATCTTGAAACCTCATGCCTAAATACTACAATATAATAAATTTAAAAATCAGGTTTAGGTATATTTTATTAAAATCTGAAACCACAGGAGTGGATAGAATACTAAGATACATGTGTCCCCCAAAATACAGGAAAGATATATGCCTAAAAAAGTGATTATCTCTTGATGTCAGGATTACAAATAATATTTTTGCTTTGTGCTTTTGAGTATTTTCCACACTTTTATACACTAAACATACATTTATAGTAAAACATATTACACATACAGAAAGGTCTATAACACGTGTATTTTCCAGAAGAAAAATAACATAAACATCATTGCAACCCTAATCATGACTAAGAAATAAGACGTTATAGTACCGCAACATCCCTTTCTGTGTCCTTCAATGATCAAGCCTCCTTTCCCCCTCCCATGATCTGACTTTCATGGTAATCATTACTACCACAAACTATTATTATTTATATGATATGGAAATAATGGCAGGTTCTTGCTATAGGTATACAAATGCAGTCTGTATCGAGTTGGGTGATGTGGGAAATGATTTATACTTTTAAGAGAGCATAATTTTGGTATCTTTTCCAGAAATTTACTTGTATTCAATCATACTTCCTACCTCATCTGGTGTAAACATATGGCTAACCATAAGTTAGAAAGATGTGCAGCATAGGGCTAAAGCTAACTCAATTCCAGCACCATTTTTCTAGCCAAGTGACATAACCGGCCACAAAGTAATTTAACAACAGTTTTGCAAGGAACTGTAAGCAAATTGATTGCTAGGTTCATGGGACAGATATTTACTTATCTTAATTGACAGGGCATCTTCACAAACATGTGCTAAGATGTAATGGTCTGTGTATTTTAAGTATTGCACAGTAATGGTGAATAGGTAGCTTCCTTCCTTCCTTCCTTGAGTAATCTTTAAAGTGGGCCAGCCAAGACTATTACCGTATTTGAATAGAGGGTGTGGATACTCTATCTGCATTTGAGAAGATGAGTTTTATACAACTGGGACTCCCAGAAAATATTAATTGGTAATGATCACTGGGAATTACTAAAGCCATACCATAATCTTTCTTCATGTTTTAAAATTTAAACATCCCTAAACGGAAGCCACACTGCTTACATGTATCAAAATAAAGTGGCAAAATGAGTCAAACTATAATCACCAAGAAGGAGCTAACCAAAAGCCAGAAAATATCAAGAACAACCCACCATACAGTTATTGGTTTCCCTCTACCCACTGTGTGGCAGCTATTGGGAGAATCACCTGGGCAGGAAGTCTGTTGAATTACACACTATTTAAACATTCATTTGTTGCTTGCCATCAGCTACAACAGTAACTAAGCTTCAGACAAAAGATGGATTGAAGAGCAAAAGGATTTTAGACTTGGGGGTATATTTGGAACACTGCTGCTTCATCAGAAAAGCATAGGAGAAAGTGTAGCCATGTAGCTGATGAAGAGCAGCACGGGCATTTTTACGCATTTTTACCAAGGAGGAGACGTAGAAGCCAGGCTGCATAGATGATAAAGAAAATAGCTGGCCTCACAGCTGGGAGGTTTACCCCAGCAGTAATAACTGGAAATGGAACCCAGGGGTGCACATTCATAATGTACTGGAACAGAGAAGAAAGGTAGAACGGAAGTTGTAAGTCCCCAACTATCTCCCTATTTCTACAGTTCTACTATCAGAAACACTGTTTTTAGCACTTCTCTTTCTCCCTAAACATGGACTGTCTTAAGAGCAAGACTCCAGATGTTACAGGGCAGAAACCATATGCTTGACTTCTCTTGTTCCCCATCTCACAGGGAACACAGAGAAGTGCCTGCCCACGTCTTCCAGTACAGATGTCTTAGAACTCAGTTTTAAACTTAGAACCAGAGCTTCGTACTCAGTTTTTAACCCAATAAAAACCTGTTAAAAGTACATGAGCCCTGGCTGGTTGACTCAACGGTAGAGCCTCAGCCTAGCGTATATAAGTCCCGGGTTATATTCCCACCCAGGGACACAGGAGAAACGCCCATCTGCTTATCCACCCTTCCCCCTCTCCTTTCTCTCTATCTCTCTCTTCCCCTCCTGAAACCAAGGTTTCATTGGAGCAAAGCTGTCCTGGGCGCTGAGGATGGCTCCATGGCCTCCACCTCAAGCGCTAGAATGGCTCCAGCCTCAACAGAGCAATGCCCCAGAGGGGCAGAGCATCACCCCCTGGTGGGGCGCATGCGGAAGTCTGTCTGACTGCCTCCCCACTTCTAACTTCAGAAAAATAAAAAATAATAATAATAAAAAAGTACATGGAAAGTAGTACTCACCAAGCAAGACTAATTAATTGTACTTGATCACCAAGGACTTAGGGATATCTAGAATTGGCTACTGAATTAAGTTTTAAATTTCCTGGGAAATGCAAAAGAACCCTTACCCAATTATGTAATATTCATTCACTCAAACATTTGAGAGTTAAAAGAATGCATATATGCTGGTCAGAAAAAAAGGAACATTTGCTTGGCACTGCATTCTCAAAAAAGCTCTATATATATGTATATAGAAACACTGAGCTATCAGATTATTTTTAAGATTTTGCAAGAGACAGAAATATTTTTAATACAGAATACTGAGTTCTTAAATTGAATGCTCTTACTTCTCATTTTCCAAGAACACGGCACTCTAACTCCATGATGGCAATTCTCTGAAGAATCAAAATAATGTGGTCCAGGTATAAGCATATTTAATGATCTAACTTCACCCAATGACAGCATTCAACAGAGCCTAAAGAACAGATAACAGACAGCATGCCTGATAAGACATTTATCTTCAAAATCACTTATGTAAAAGCCAGTTTCGACCGAATATGGTAACCTGTGCAATCATAAAATGTATTATTATACTGTGCTTATTAACTACTTTAAAACTACTGAATTTACTAACAACCTAATCAAAAACCAGTACTTAAAAAACTGAACAGAAGGAATTTAGGAGGGATAATGATTGCACAAGAGAGGGGAAGGCGAACCTTATGGCACTGAAGGAAACAACAGGACAAAGTAACAGAGATCAGGGCTGCAGCTGGAACTTGGGAGAGACGACATGTCTAACTTTCCTGACTATGTAAGCACCAGGCTGGTAAATTCTGTTGTTCATATGCTGCATCCCAGACTCCCACAGATCTAAAATGGCAAAGAACCTCTAACAAGTGTCATACAACCTAACAGTTCATTTCAGGACCCTAGTATCCCTGGACAGTTAGAACAGCTTGAGTTTTATAATCATCGTTTCCACCGATCGGTATAAATCTTATGTTGTAAAATGCCCTTCTATGGGGTTCAAACACCACTGCTGCCTTGAATTTACATAGTACCATGACCTGACCCTACAGAGTGAAATAAAAGTGAAAGTTCACAGTAGGGAAAAGAAAGACAGCCCCCTCTTTTCACGACCTGGAGGACTCTAAGATGGGGGCACAGGTAGAAGGTGGGGAGGAGAATGAGAGAGAAAAATGCAGATCTGCACATTTAAGGAGCCTCATTTCACACAGTGAAATTTCACTGGGCCTCAGTTTCACTATTTATTTGCAAAAAGAACTGTGTTTTTACCAAAGTCGGGTTGGTGTTAAACTAAAGAACCACAAGCAAGTACTGGTGATAGGTCATCCAAACCTTCCCTATCTTTCCTTTGATTTCAAACCTAACACTTGGACCTCTCTCTTGAAATTGAAACCACGTAAGTGACTGTCAGTTTCACAGGCCCTGCTGGCCAACCCCTTCAAATCCAAGGATTTCCGTGGCACACTATTATAAAGCTGAATGGAAGGAAAAGACATCAGTTGATTCTTGCATGTTATACTGTTAACCTCTTCAACACAACAATGATGACAGAGGCTCGGCTGTAAATTGATGGGGACCGGGGGGGGGGGGGGGGGGGGGAGAGGGGGGGTTGACTACATAAACGCTCCTCTAGGAAATCTGCAGTGTAATAGACAATGCTGTCACACTGGGCCTTTTACAAAGTTATTCTCACTTTGCAGGGGTTTTTGGTAGCAGCATGAGACATCGCTCTTTCCACCTACCACTAAGCTATAGTTTATTGAACAAGCAGCTGCTCTGAAAAACACAGCAATATCGCCATCGTTAATGTAAAATATTAATGTCTCATTTGTTCAGCAGTTTTGTGGAAATTAAAACTTTTAGGTTAATCATATACTGAACAATTTTAATTAAAACAGTTATAAAACAATTAATCCACAAGAGCTAGCTTGGAACTTTGCCAGCCTTATTGGTTTAATGCATGTAGGAAAAACTCATTTTTTTTTTCCTTTTGACTTAATGAATGCTAATATGTGACACAAAATATGCATACGAAGCTCCTAATGCAGTTAGTCCATCTGGTTTCTCTTGCATTCTCTATTTGTCATTTTTCTTTGATAGCAAAATTGAAAATGAGTTCTCTGTGTTAGAAGTGATAATGATGCCGTGTGCCATGCTTCATCAAAAACTGCTCTTTATAAAAGTCTTCCCGAGTAAAATAAACACCGTAAGCGCTCTGTTCTGGCTAATCCGTGGCCGGGAGTGAAAGGAAACACAGGCCCAACGGCCGGTCCAGAACCACAACTGCAGTGAGATCACACTGCCGTTACACCGCCATTTCCAAAGGCTCTTTCTATCCTGAGGACACTATAAAGAAATGAGGGTCAAGTATAATATTTTTCAGTATACTTACTTTCTTTTTTTTATTGAATTTGTTGGAGTGACACTGGTTAATAAAATTATGCAGGTTTCATACATCATATGTGCTCACCAACCCAAGTCAAGTCTCCTTCCATCACTGAGTACCCTCCCTTTACCCTCCCCTCATTTCCCTCTAGTAATCACCACTGTTGTCTGTGCCCACATTGTTTCTGCTTAATCCCTTCACCTTTCCACTCAGCTCCCCACAACTCCCTCCCTATTGAAAACTATCAGTCTGTTAAAAAAAAAAACTACATATATGTATATATGTGTGTGTATGTGTATATATACACACACAGATATATATATGTATGCACAATTTCAGATATCAAAGACAAATCCTTATTTCAATTTGTTCTGCATTACAATTTGATTTATTTTGGGATCTATTTGTTTGCCAAAGTAAGCACAGTTCGAGCCCTTTGTTGAATATTTAACGCATGAAAAATCACCATTTTAGCACGGGCTAAGAGACCTATTGCTTCCAGTAAGACGTAAGAACAGCACTGTGTCTGACCACAACACCTTTAGATTAGTTTTCCAGGCAAGGGCCCAAAGAAAGCACACTCAGCTGTTAGCATCCACTAGAATACACCTCCCCATCCATTCAGTCCTGCTGGGAGTCAGAATAGTCCAGGCTTTATCCTTCATCACCCTCCAGAATACAAAAGTAACATACCACCCAAACCCTACAAGCGCAGGCACTTCATCTCAGCTTCAAATTTAAGCAACGAGACCAAATCCTGTTAGAGATGAAGAAACGAGTTCAGTGTAACTCAGCCAGCAAATGGTGGAAATGATCCCCAGCTTAATTAGATTAGCTGATACCTTCATGTCTGGTATGTACCATTTCATTTCTGGTTGGGCACATCACATGTGAAGCATATAAACCTATAAAAGGTATTGGATTCCCCTCTTAACCACCTCATTCAGGCCAAATACATATATATATATATTGTCTACTCTCATTAAGCTTTAAAAACAGTTGTAATGGAAAATTTACCAATTTAATCCCAATTTATCAGCCAAGGCACTCTGGGAAGTCTGTTTCCCTCATCAAGGTAGCAGAGCGTAAAGCTGTTTGGCAATAAAGAACACCAGGCCAGGCCAGGGACTACGAAAATAAACAACATTCAAAAGTCTGATTCCATAAACATGGGGGCATTGTTCACAATAGCGAAGATCTGGAAACAGCCCAAATGTCCGTCAGAAGACAAGTGGATTAAAAAGCTTTGGTACATATATACTATGGAATAATACTCGGCCATAAGAAATGATGACATCGGATCATTTACAACAAAATGGTTGTACCTTGATAACATTATACGAAGTGAAATAAGTAAATCAGAAAAAAAAAACTGAGAACAGCATGATTTCATACATAGGTGGGACAAAAAAGTGAGACTGTGAGACATGGACAAGAGTGTGGAGGTTATGGGGTGGGGGGAGGGTGGGAAAGGGAGAAGGGGAGGGGCACAGGGAAAACCAGATAGAAGGTGACATAGGGCAATTTGACTTTGGGTGATAGATATGCAACACAATTGAATGATAAGATAATCTGGAGATGTTTTCATTGTACATATGTACCTTGATTTATTGATGTCACCCATTAAAGTTAATAAAAAAAAAAAAAAAAAGTCTGATTTCAAACAAAAGACATTGTCTCCAGTTTAGGAAGTCAATCACCTGAATGACAGTCAGTCAGTAGCAAAAGTAATCATGTTTACAAAAGTCTATTGTGATAAATTCTCTAAAATATGAGCATTTAATAATGTCCACTGGTTCAGGTAGACGCTTTATCCACTGTGCCACTGCAGGTCAGGCAATGTCCACTGGTACAAAGCAGCTATTTTTTTCTGGCCTGATCTACTTGTAGAAATCACATTGGCTAGAATTAAAGGGGGTGGGGAACTAACTGATCACACATTTTCAACTCTATTAAGTTCTGTAACTGCATGGTTTTTGTTTTTTTTTAATCACTAAAATCATAAAATGTGAGAGCTATGAGCGACCTCAGAGATTACTACCTTTTTTTACTACAAACCCCCTCATTTTGAAAACAAGGAAAAATAACATACCTGCACTTCTAGTCCTAGGAAGTTGAAGCCAAGAGTTAAGAGGATATTTCTAGATTACATAGGAATTTCAACTAAGTCTGCCCTATTACTGATACCTGAGAGGTG
This sequence comes from Rhynchonycteris naso, assembly GCA_037038555.1. Classification (NCBI taxonomy): domain Eukaryota; kingdom Metazoa; phylum Chordata; class Mammalia; order Chiroptera; family Emballonuridae; genus Rhynchonycteris; species Rhynchonycteris naso. Next base: position 180,981,529 of record CM073000.1, on the reverse strand, counting down.
CTTTTAATTAATATACTAAAGCATCTAGATAAAGATTCCAGCTCTAAGAGGTTCGGGGCTTCCTCAGGATCCCTTTTCCTCAAAGGAAAAGACTCCCAAGCAGGGTGACCCTGCCCCCTACCTCCGCAAAGACATGAGGCAATGTTTAGAGACATTTTTGGTTGGCTCACTCAGGGCAGGGGTGTTTATCTCGCAGATCCTGGTAAACGTCCTACATGGCTGCACTGGATACTCCTTGACCACAAAGAATCCAGCCCAAAATGCCAACAGCACTAAGGACCCCTGCTCTAAGGGTTCACTGCCACCAGCAACACTCAGAACATACCTAGAACCGAAAAATAATGCCTAAGAAGGAATTACTGTCAATTGCCCTAACTCAATAAAGAAAATTTTAAAGAAAGGTCCAAATACCTTTCATTCTTACTAGGAAAGGTTTCTTTAAAAGGAGAGTAAAAGGGAGATATTAGAAATGCAGAAGAAGTATATATGGGAGGTAGGAGGTGAGATAATATGTATTGGCTTTCAAACAAGGTAAGAGCAGCAAATAAAGAAGAAAAATTACCCTCTCCTACAAACCTGTGAAAGCATTCAAATCACTGCAATAACAGGCACCCAGGAGAATTCCCATTCCCCCTCACTAGGATTTTCTCCTAAGACTCACGCTACATCAAGTTAAAATAACACGCACGGAGTGGTTGTGCAGCACCACTAGGTGACAAGGAAACGGACGCAGGGCATACATGTATGTGCAGCACTACTTGCTCTCATCACTGCCAGGGACAGCCTTGTTCTAACTCTAGAACACACGACCCTAGCCTGCCTTACACCGAGGAGCATTACCTTAGCGAAACCAGATCACAACAGGCTGCCCAGGTTTTTAAAGAGAGCAGCGTATCTTTTCCTTGGTCAGGGACCTTAGGCCCCAGAGATTTCATAAAATTTCACAGCAGTTGCTGTCCTCATTCAATTTATTCACAATTTATTTGTAAGGGCAGGTCATATGATGTTAAAAACAAACAAAAACTACCAACTCCAGATGGCAAGATTCTAACCAGTGCTTGCATTTACGGGAATACGAGAAGGACTTGATCACTGGGAGCAGAAGGGGAAGGAAAGGTTTCACGCATTTTGTTTCCACCTGCCTGAGCACCGTTTATCGAATAGGAAGCATTATAGAAAGGACAGACCTTTCCGTCTTCAAATTAAACCCTTAAGACTTGTCCCTTCTAACATTCCTTGCTAGCTTGACTCAATTTCATTTTCTTTGGAATTGTCACAGTAGTTCAAAAGTCAAGTTCATCCTTAAGAAAAGGTTTCTTCTAAATCTTTGTACCTCAGAAGTCAATCAATCCTTCAGGATCACAGCCTTCACTCCTCTCTAATCCGAGTACATACTTATAGAGATCAGAAAGACCGCCTGCACGGTAGGTAGGATTCTCTGCAGAGGGACCAGCGCTATCGACAGCGTGGTCAACAGCATTCCCACCAATCACGTCCATTTAGGACACAGGGCATTCCTGGGCTGCTGTTCCCTTTTCAACTGGTTTGATCTGCAGGCTTCCCACTTCCCAGTGTTATGAGCTTTTTACATTCCCTCTGCAACTGAGGAAACTGCCCCTCACTGTCTGGTCAGCGTAATTTTTTCAAAATCAGCTTCTCACGGACATTACAGAATCATCCCCCAAAGTAAATTCTAAATTTATCAACAGCTAAAATTCGCATCCTGAGGAATCAATAATAGCTGGCTTCCTTCTACTTGATACCCTCTGCCCTTTGCTCCCTGACTCTACCTAGGATTTGCCTGGTTCTATCTTCTCTCCCCTGGAGGCTGTCACTATCAAGGCCAAAAAGGTCCAGAAGAGAATATATTATAAATAAGTAAAGCATCAAACTTTAAAAGAAAGACGTGTGTAAAATGTAGTGGCATACATGGTGAAAGCCACTGTAAAAAGCCCCCAGAGCACCAACCACATACATACGAAAGGAAAATAGCAGGAAGGGGGAAACAGGTAGCCCAGGATGAAAAGTTAGTAGGAAAACACAGGCTTCTTTGAAAGTTGCCAAGAAGTCCTCCAGCAGAACCTGAGGAATGTGGAGGCTCTAAACCTAGAATGCCGTTTCTGAACTCTTCCTTTCAGAATGCCCTGGGCCCGACGATGGGGCACACACCACCAAGGACAAACCAAGGTTACTTTTCATTTGTGAGGAGGTTATTGGTTTTGTAAGAACTTTGTTCTAGTTTTCATCCCCTTCCTAGAATCACTCTACGTTGAGTAGCAAAATCAATTTTATATTAACCAAAATGGTTAACATCTCAGGGGACATGGGAAGCTCACAAATTGGAGATGTACAAAGTCCCTGGAAGGGAAAAGATGTATTCACACAAAATGGCGAGTGACAGCTTCAGACTGGATTTACACATCTTTTTAATATATCCTTTCAATGACAAACTCTCTGGACAACAAGCACTGAGGGTCCTGAGGACTCGGGACAGCAGGAACAAGGGCTGGAGTCAGAACTGGGTTTGACACTCAGCTCCATGGGCTACTAACTATAAAACCTCAGGCAAACCATGAACCTAAGTTTCCGCTTTCCCATCCATCAGACAGCGTTCACCCTTACTATGCAGAGCTGTTGTCAAGCTGGCCAGAGTGCACAAAACGGACCCGCCCCATGGTGGGTGATCAGTGAGTACAGTGGTGTTTTTGAGAAAAACAATGATTCCCAAAGAATTCAGTCAGATCCTGTTAAATATATTTAATAAGATAAAAGGGTGGGGGCAGAAATCATACTTCCCCTGTAGGATTCCACAGAAAACAATGTAAATGTGGACAAAATTTAACAAGTATTGTCTTCAGATTCCTAGGAAAGCTTAGACCTATATTTCTTTTTGTAAACCTTCCCTCTCCTTTCTACCAAATTCCACCCCCCACCCTCTCTGATCCAAGCAGACTGGGAATTTCCTGTAAGGTACTGGTTCCTCACATTATTTCTGAATAAGCTAATGCCCTCCAACTCCTCTGCATATGAATGGACTTATATTTGTAGCATTGGTCACCTTAAAAACACCTTCCCAAACTAAAAGCCAGATTTCCAGATCATTGTTTATCTACAAGTAGCTGTTTTGTTCTGTTCACCTAAGAACAATGTTAGTGTCCCAAAAATAAACTTTGCCTTTAGCCTCACCTGTCCCCATTGAAGCACATTCCTTAACAGTCCATGGCAGCAGACACATGAATATCAAAAGCATAATAATTTAATTCACTAAACAATTTCACAGTGGTTCTCAAAAGTCACACTGTTTACACTTGGTAATTGCTATCTGTCTCTGCAGTATTTACTTTTTAAACCATAGATTTTTTTTTTTAAGCATTTCCCTGGTACTGAACTGAAGAGCCTACAAACAAAGATATCGATGTCTATAAGAACTAGTGCATTATATAGTACTGGCCAGTAATTTATAAATATCCCCAAGTTTGTATGAATTTTTTTCACCACAAAGAACAACCTCAGCAGCTAGAGAAACAGGTGAGTACATGCAGTCATCCTGTTTCTTTACACTGTGCAAGCCGGTCAGTTTGACCTCTGGGTGCCTCCTGGTGTCTCCACATCCCAGACAACAGGTTCAGAACTTGGAGAGTTAATCAGGATTAGCATTACACTTTCAGTTATTCGGAAGAGAAATACTCCCGTGTAATTATCTAGCTCTCTGAAACAAACCAGCACCACTAACACCCTAAACCAAAAGGATGATAAGAGAAACATGTTCAGCAGTCATCCATTCCATAGTCACTGCACACTTTTAGGTTCAGAGTAACTATCCGGAAACTCAGATTTATATTTGAAATAATTCAAATAAGCATTTCTGATATGTCTACTATGTAATAGTAGAGAGTCAGCAGACTTCTTCGGTAACATACTAGACCGTAAGTGTTTTAGGCTTTTGAGGCCATATGGTTTCCGTTGCAACTACTCAGTCCTGCTGCTGTATGTAGCACAAAGCAGCCAGAGACAATAACGTAAATGAACGAATATGGCTGTATTCTATTAACACTGTATTTGTGAACACTGAAATTTGAATGTCACGTACCTTCCATGTCTCATGAAATATCCGTCCTTTGATTTCTCTTCAAACATTTAAAAATGTACAAGTCATTCTTAGTGCATGGCCATACAAAACCAGAGAGCGGCCTGGTCCAGCCTGTGGGCCACGGCTCACCCACCCCTGCACCTGGGCCCAGTGTGGTATAGGTATTTGGGCAGGCATCAAGAAGAATTACACAATCTCCCTGCTTGCTAAGTAAGACAGAACATGAGAAGTGAAGCAGCAATTACAAAACCATGTGACAACTGCAAGGAGAGTGGTGTGGCCAATGTTCCAGGAGCCAGAAGACAAAGCAATGAAGGAAATAAACACTAAAACAGGTCTAGTTTGTTTTTCCATATGCCTTTATAAACAAAGAAACTGTGACTTTAAGAAAACAACCTTCACCACCCACATTTGCTAATAAGACTTTATCAGAACATGGATGGGTGTATTTTAGAATGCCCTTTTGAATTAGCATTCCAGGCCAGGACCTCTGGTAAAATCCTTTCTCCATTGATCTGCCAGGAAGCAAGCACGTCCCAGGTGGTGGCTGACTGAGACTCTGAAGGCCAAGTCCACAGGTCTCACCTGTTTATTTCATCTAAGTCCTTTGGTTGTCACAAGTAATAGTTTTCAAATACCCTGTGATAGAAAGAATCAAACAGGTTTTTGGGTTTTTTCCTCCCAAATGAAAAACCAAAGAAATAATCAGGTTGGCCAGAGTCTCAAGTATTTGCCTGCACCCCATTGGTTCTGCCTAATCAAATCAGGTTTATTAGATGGTCACCTCTAATCAGCACTAGGTTTTATCTGCATTTGGAGATGTTTAGGCAGATTTATTCTAATTACATCAGAACCAACAAAGCTTGGGTCTTAAGACTTTAATTGTCACAACTGTCTGCCCGGATGTTTTGTTCCAAGAGGAAAGCTGGGGGAGCCAGGAGCCAGGCTGACATCATCAGCTGTGTATTTAATTAAAGCAAGATGAAGCACAGGCAGGCTGGGAAGGACAGTGAATGGGTCACAGCCTTCCTGTCCAGATACAGAAGGGCTATACCACGCATGAAAATCTGCGGGCTTAGCCCCCTGCCCCCCACTCCTCTGGCAGAAGGACTACCTTTCCTGACTCCAAGTAGGCAAACACTCCGTTGTGAGCCTCTGGTTTCTCCGTGAGCCCTAACCATCACATGGATGGAGAACCAGCAACTACCACCTGCTAAGAGCCAACAGGCCACAAATCCCTTAGAATAAAATAAAACACAAAATAAACCTTCCCAGTGACAAATGGCCCACACATTTGCAGTTGCTGCCAGAATTCTAGATGTGTTGGCAACTAAATTCCTTCCTTGGATGTCTGAGTGATCCAAGATTTCATGGAATAGCAAAGACCTTCTTCAATGTGACAGTAAACTTCTACATTCTGGTTTCTTAACATAGATGGTATCAAGCTTTGATGGTTCCTTTATTTGATGTACTTTTGGTAATAAAATCTTTTCTCACCCAGGAAAGGTAAATAAATAAATAAAGCCCGATATTGGGTTTGTGACCCAACATCCAGTTCAGGTGTTCAAGCAAGTTCTCCCACTTTAGACCATAGAGGGAATGAAAGTGAACCCAATATTTATGTGGTTTTTTTCCTTAACGTCTTTCCCCCAAATTTCAGCCTCCCCAGGTGAGGGGGGACAGGGGTTACCTCTCATTCACCTCTATTTCTCAGGCTTTCCCCTGCTAGCTTAGGTAATTAAATCAAAGAATAGGCTACAATAGGGCTTGTGCCTTGCTTATACCGAACAAGAAAACTCAACTATCTAAGAAGCAGAAAGAAAAAAAAATGGACAAAATAAATTTTAAAATGTGAGCAAAATCAGTAACTCTGGATAAAAACCAAGAAACTGCAGGATGGGGATTTCTGTTTGTATCAGGTTTTGTTCTCAGCTGACAGACTGTCAACCAACCTATTCAAGGACCCCAAGCCTTAGCGGCGACAGCAGCGAGGGATGCATTCTACTCTGGTGGCAAGCTCCTAAGTCCCAGCCGGACTTCCCAAGAGACCTAACAGCTGCACAAGGACTTATAATGGCTCTGAAGTGAACCTGGGTCACCGCTACAGTCACCACGCGTGGGGAAACGGCATAGGAGCCATTTGTCAAGAAAATTATTAAACAAATCCCATCGGCCAAGATAGCTGGTGGCAGAAAAGTTGAAATAGGGGGAACAGAGAAAAGAAGAAATCTATCCTGCCGCTGTACCAATGCCCCATTAACTTAGTTTTTACTGACAGTTCTTAACACTGATGAGCACATGACACCAGCAGCACCAAGACTCCACTAGAGAAATAAGATGGTCTTGTTTCTTTCTCTTCTCCACGTCTCTTCCCCTCTATGCAGTACTATCTCGGTCTGTCAAAGCCGACAGCCCAGCTATTACTGTAAGCCACAGTCTAAGCCCCTATCCCCACCAGTCCCCCCAAATGCACAGCTCCTTTCCTAAGACACCCCCGCCCCCCATAGCAGGGGCCTTCAATATACACTATCAATATCACACGTCAGGTCAGCCACCCATCTCTGGTCAGAGAAGCCCAATGCTCACCTTTGGGTAAGGGCCAAAACAGGACTCTACCCTCCCACCCCACCCCAAATTCCTCTACCCACTCCCCAGTGTTTCTCAAACTTTAGTGTGCATCAGAATCACCTGGAGGACATGTTAGAACATGAACTGCTGAGCCCTATACCCAGAGTATCTGTTTCAGCAGATCTGGGGTGGGGCCCATAAGAGTCTGCATTTCTAACAAGTTCCCAGATGATGCTGACACTTCTGATCTAGAAAGAATAATTTGAGAGCCACTGCAGTAAATTAATGAAAAACAAGAAAGTCGGGCAATTGCTGTTTTCAGTGTTTTTTAAAAAAATATGACAGCCCTGAAATTAATAGAGCCTAGAGCTTTTTCTATGTATAAAACAGCTGCCAAGATCCTGAAGTGTTTGCTCTGTTGTGTGAGCAGCCGGTTGTGATTTTGTACTCAGCCACAGAGCAGGATTGTAGATTTTTTTTTCATTAACTGGAGGATTTGCTTCGTGCCTGTATTATTGTTTTACAGTTTCTAATTACTGGGCTGTGAAATGCCAAACGGCCAGGAAGCTTCCCTATTGTGACTCAGATGCACCCACCGGTACCGGCTCTGAAGAGTGCCTTGTTTTATGGGACCAGTGGACAACACATGCAATGCCTGTGGCTATGGGTACTCACGTATTACTATGACAGGAACACAAATTAACCACGTAAACACAACCTCGACCAATTCATCTTTCCAAAGCATGAGCACTTATGGCCTTATTTCCTTGTCAGGAGTCCCCTTATCTGACTGCACAGTTTATAAGGCCCACCTCTAATACTTTTCTTCCTGGTTTTTTTAAAACACACAGTTAGCATCATCAAAAAACAAACCAAAACACCCCAGTTAGTTGACTGAAAATATAAAGACCATGAGAGTTTAAGTAAATGTGAAAAGGGAGACATCCCAGATAAGAAAAGCTACCATGAGCACAGCTCTGCTGACTGTAAACTCCCAACCTTTCCCCAAGGAGCTGGACATGAATAAGCCCTGGAATTGGAGTCTTGAGTCCATCACCTGATTCCAGAGGTGTACAAGGCACAAGTTACTGAGCCTCTCTAGGCATCAATTTCCCATCTGTAAGACGAAGACAGTGATAGCACTGCTACTTTATTGGGCTCCCTGGAGTATTAAAAGACAAAATCCACACCAAGTGCTTGTCACAGTGCTGGGCACATTTTAAGTAATCCATAAGCGTTAGGCATAATTATTGCTTCCTGCGAAACTCTGGGGCAGAACATGAAAGAGTCTTCCCCCTGGGCACGCCAACAAACGACGGAGGAGGACAGCTCTCCTCCATCCCAAAGGGACCCAGCAAGATTGGAGGCTAGCCCAAGCAAGACTGGGAGCAGCTGGTGTGGGAAGCAAATCAAGAAGACTTGAAAAGAGAAGCAATGTGCTTATAAAGACTCGGGCTCACTAGGCAAACTGAGTGGGGCAAGCAGAGATGGGGCAGGAAGAAAACGCAGGCAGGGCTGCCTAACAGATGGTCAGAGCCGCTCTCAAAGTTCCCAGACCAACATCTCCTATTGTGATCCCAAAGCATCTGAGAACTATTAACGCACAATACAGAAGTTTTATAAATTTCTCCTAACCAGATCCAATTTTCTCCTTCTTGAAATTCCCTTCCCAGCCTCTTCCAATCTGGAACTGCCTCAGGAGAAACAGTAAGTGGAAGCAAGAAGGTGGCCGTCACAGAGGAGGGACAAAGCTGGGCCACGCCAGAGAGAGCAGGCCAAGAGAGCCTCAGGTCGGAGGGCCGCAGGAGTCAAGTTCACGGGGACCAAGTGAGCACGCATTCTTCTAGCAGCCGTGTCCTAACAAAGGTAACCCGGGGAAGTGAGCAATCAAGAATCAGTAAAAGTAAAAAGGGGACTACTCCTCCCCAAGGAGCACGGGAAATAAAAACAAGTCACCATTGTGTAAGCATGTGCATGCACGTACGGGCATTAAAGTCATTCTTAGTACACTTAGAGAAAATGACATCTCTTGGTTCAGACGTGTGCACTCTGCTCTACTCTGAAACTCAAGAGTAAGAAGTGTTCTGTCAATGACCCTCTCTCTTGAAAACACAAGTGCTATACAGGAAGAGAACACTGCACACTTGATACAGAGGAGGGCTGGAGAGAGATATTATCTTCATCCAAAGGGTTAGTTGTACTTTTCTTCCTAAAAGCAAATCAAAACCATTCATCTATCACAACCATTTCTTCAGACTGCACATCTGGCCGTCACCTGAAATTCTCCTTAGCCTTTGGGGAAAGGACACAGATGCAGGGCTGCCCCATCAGAAAGGTTAAATAAAGAGCCAAGCTTAACTCATTTCTTGGCCTAAGAATGGGCAGAGCCCACGGAGGAGAGTAAATTAAGAGCTAACAAGTCCCCTAGACTCTATCAAGAAAGAAGTCCCCACTCCACGACAGCACTAAAAGTCCCCAGGCCAGAGGTCACCTCAGCCACTTGGATGCAGGACTCTTCTCATGTTTATGCACTGATTAACCAGATGCACCCTCAGATGCTTCCCTTCTTGCTGGTGAACCAGTTAGTCACAGAACTGAGTGGTAGACGCTCAGATCCTGGCTGAGGATCTAGTATGGAATGATCCTGGAGGGGTCAAAGTTGCCCATGTCTGAGTAACCTACCTTTAGCAAAGACCTACATCACAGTTACTATTTTGCTCCACAACTCCTCCAGTCTTCCTTGTGGATGCAGTAAGCATACATTCAGAACTGGACAGTGCCAATTTCTAGGGTTTTCTTTCCTTTTTTCCTAAAGACATTAAATCTACACAAAAGCAGACGTAATTAATATGCTTTTATAAAACTTCGCCTTTCCATAAGTTCACAAACTAAAATAAAAAAAATCACATAGAAAAAAAGAGAATATTTTGCTTCACAAAAATATGGTCACTGTAGAAATAGGCAAAAGCAAACTCACACTTATGATAAAACTAGATACATGCCCAGGAAATCACAGATAAAGATGGCTCCAGCTCCCAAGCTCCAAGACTCTCCATACTACTCCCAACATCTAGCACAGTGTCTCACCGTATTATAGACTCTCAGCATGCGATTCTTAATGATACCCTCTAAAATGGATATGGGATGTAAGAGATGACTTCACAGAGCTTAAAAATAAAGCTCCCACCCATCCAACTGCCCCCACACCTGCCGCGATAACAGAGCAGCCGATTTTACAACTATTTATACACATCTCTCCTGACTCTCTTTCCCTGAACCAGGGCTAAAATAATAAAAATCCCTGGCACAGATCCTAACAGCCACCAAGTCAAAGGGCAGCCAGGAGACAGATTATTTCTCTGTGTGGTATGCTCCCTCTACCAACTGTAGGTATGTATTTTCAACTTAATTAGAATAACTTGCCCCAAACCAACATAACCAACCTATCTCAAGAAAGTTCTTACCTGTCAGCTCACCTTAAGGACCAGACAACACCACAGAGACAAAGAGCAACGCTGCTTTGTGCAGACCTGAGTTCTTCAATAAGATTACCTTACCTAATAGAATTTGGGGATGCAGTGAAGGCCATTATGGTGTCTCCTACAAGCTAGAGGCTCCAAAGGCTTTAACCATTCGTTTTAATCCAATCTGGCCTAATCTAATCAAGACTGTCTCCCTGTATTCTGTCAGTGGACTTTGAGCAGTGATCTTAAAAATTAAAAAAGAACTTCCATTCAAATCACACCCTTAAAACCAAATACATATTAGCCTTTACCTAGAAGTCAGTGTAAACCTGGCTGCCAATATGGGTCGTTTGCTGCCTTAATTTGCTAGTTTTCGTGATCTACCTAGAGGCTAAGAAATGATTATACTATCTACTTTTTGCTTAGATTTTAATTACTCTGCACAAGATGATTTCACATGTTGATTAGTGATTTTACTCAAAAAGCCACACCTTCCTTCTTAATTCCCTGTAAGAGGAGCAAGGTACTAACCCAGCACCACACAGCCACGATATGTTCCTAAACCCAGCAGGGGTTCAAAGCCAAGACTGAGGCAACAGCAGAGAGATTCTCCTTGACTGGCAACCATGTCTTTGTGTAAGGTGATTTATGTCCCTGAGAGGCTGCAAGCACTAGCGCCAGACACCTAGCACAAAGACAAAGATCCACAGCAAACCCACACTGGAATATTACAAGTTCGCCTGACCCTTCCACTGGCACACTAAAACAGTAAGTTAGCCTACACCCCAAATGGGTATTGTCATACCAATCACCAAGCTCGTATGTTAACTAGTACGGGTTGAGCTACCTAGAAAGGAAAAGAAAATAAAAATTAAATATATTCCAGCTACACTGGAAAGAAACAGTAACTATCTCACTGATATTTCTGTATTGATATGGTAAAGTGATTAAATTATTTGATATATAGGGTTAAATAAATTATTAAACTTAATGTAGCCTGTTTCTTTTAACTTTGTTCAATGCAGCTTGTATGGCTCAACATACTTCAGTTGGACAGCACTGTTTTAGACAGCCTGACCCCTTTAGCTCCTAAGCATAATGTCAAAGGGGAAGTACATATTTCACTAACTTTATCAGGTCAAGGCCAGATGATAACCCTCAAAGTAAGAACAGAACAATCTTTGAACAAATACTGACTGAGGCCTCAGCAGTGGTAGCCATTGTGGTTCCAGCACCAACTGAGGCACTAAACAGCTGAATCAACCTTGACTATGCTGTTTAACTTCTCTGACCTTATTAGCTGTCCATCCCTCTGTAAGATGAAGTGGTGTCACAGACCTCTTGCCCAAATTCATAGCTATTTCTGATGACCTCAGGACAGGACCAGCGAGTCCTTGCTAAGCATAGAGCCTGGTTCTCCACCTACAGAACCATGACTGCATTTACCAAATGCCTCCAGCTTTGGAGAATTCTCCAGAACACACTAGCTCAAGCAATCCAGAATGTCTGGTTTCAAATATTAACAACTGAGCAAGAGGGGACGCCTTCCTCTATCAAGAAATATTTCCTCAGCCCTGGTCGATTGGCTCAGCGGTAGAGCATCAGCCCTGTGTGTGGAAGTCCCAGGTTTAATTCCATATCAGAGCACACAAGAGAAGTGCCAATCTGCTTCTCCACCCCACCCTCTCTCCTTTCTCTCTCTCTCTCTCTTCCCCTCATGCAGCCAAGGCTCTATTGGAGCAAAGTTCACCCGGGTACTGAGGATGGTTCCATGGTCTTCACCTCAGGCACTAGAATGGCTCCGGTTGAAAAGGAGCAACACCCCCGATGGGCAGAGCATCGCCCCCTAGTGGGCTTGCCGGGTAAATGCTGGTCAGTGCATGCGGGAGTCTGTCTCTCTGCCTCCCTACTTCTCACTTCAGAAAAATACCAAAAAAAAAAAAAAATACAAAAGAAAAAGAAATATTTCCTCAGGTTCTGCTAATAGCACTTTTGAACTGAAGTGGCTTAAAAGGAAAGCTGTTGTTCCTAGGAACTCAGGAGGTCACTGAGAGATCCAGAAAAGAAACACTGGCTATCAGACGAAGGGTAGCTACCAGATGTGTTAACCACAGAGGATACACAACATGCCATAAACACCCTAAGTGTGTCTCAGGCCTTGTTCCTCATGTGGATTCACACCAGTCATGCCCAGGCAGCCCTGGCCCGTTGCATGACACTGCTGGGGCCACAATGCCTCCCACATCGCACCTGAACCAAATGTGTGTCCCCAGAGTGTTCATAACCTACTTAGGTTTTGAGAAAAGCATTCAGGTTAAAATATTTTACTCAGCAAACTCATGAGGAAACAGCAGCAGAGCCCCAGCTAATGGCAGGGGGTATAAGAAGGAGGGAGAATGGGCCCTCAAAGGACACAGTCCTGGGGCACAGGAATCTAACACAGTAAGTGAAGAAACTGAGGCACGGCCAGGTGAGACAGAAGCAATGAAACACAGCATTTCACACAGTGAGATGCAGGAAACAAAGGCAAAGAGCAGTGTGGAGCACACGGAACAAGGCAAGCAGAAGTGGTGAGCAAAGCACCCTGGACTGGCTCCCTGTACGGAACAGGGCCTTCTAGTCAGCCTCCCAGGGCCCAGCGCTCAGAAAGGCCAACACATGGTTTCATGCTCTTCTGTCACCCTCTTGACGTTCTCAGTTGTCTAATAAGGGGTTCTGCATATTCAGCTTGCCTTGGGCCCTGCAAATTATATCATTGGTACTAGTGGTAAAAGATGGAGAGAAATCAGGCAGGGACCTGGTCAAGCTACAATGGCGCAGGTCCTCATCTTTAAGCTCTGAATGACCCACCGGCAATCCAGGCCGTCACGGCTCTCAACAGAGTACTGGACAATGGCCAGGAGTCCTAGTATTGAGCTTCCAAGTCAGCAGGTCTGGGATAAAAAGAAGCTGTGAAAAGTGCATTTTTAACAGGCTCCAAGTGATTTGAATGTCTTAAGTTTGAGCAATTATGTCCAAAAACATAAGCTATATTAACCCTTTGTTATCTCTTACAGATAAAAGAGTGAAGAGAAGGACTTCCTTCGGCGAATATATCTTTCCCAAGCCCCTAACCCACTGCAGACACTCAAGGGTCTGTAGATAGCCTTAGACTTTAAAAAGGTTACCACCGCACAATTTAGAGAAATGGTATGTCAAGAGTCCAATTTAATGAGTTAATCACCCCAGTGAAACAAATCTACTCTGTCTCTTGTGGTCTAACTCAGTGGTTTTCATCTGCTGGTCCACCGGAAATTTTGTGCTGGTTAGTGAAAGAGTTAACCACCCTGATGTCGCAAGAAGATTACAGACCCAAAGATCATTTCAAATGCCTGGTGGAGGCTGACAGTGGTTCGCATATTGGCGACTGAAAAACACTGCTCCTACTTAAATTCAGCTTCAACTCCTACCCCATTCCCAAAGCCCCCAACCCCAACCACCCAAGGGCAGTAAACTGGCCCACGTTGGATGGCTGAAAACTGTGCCCCCATCTAAGACTGTGTGGTCAAGGAAAAGGGCAGAGAAAGGAACAGAAAAAATAATTTCATGGTATATTTCTTAGAAGACAATGTTCCCTGTTCTTTCACCTTCCTTGCTAATTCCCAATGATCCTCCCAGATTTTGCCAAAGTATTACTCTTCCAAACAGCCAGGACAGGGTTAAGTTCCCCTTACTGTCTGTCTGCTCTGAAAGGGACTACGAACATCCTGTTCACCCCTCATCTAATTATAACTATTTGGATATTCGTTCTGACTTTTATTTTCTTTAATAGTGTATCTTCCATTAGGCAGCTCCATAGCATCAAGAACTCTGTGTAATTCACAAATGTCTACTGCTTAGCAACAAACAGTGCTAAGAGAGATGAGGAATGAATGAGAAGGGTTACAAGGTTGGGGTCTACCACGGAAGGGAATGAAGTGACTGCTTAAAGAGCAGCAGGGCCAAAATAAGCATAGTGATGAGACTCTGACAACACCACAAACAAACAAGACACAACTAGACCAAGGGGTTTCGTTTCCTATCTCCACTCTTCCATGGTCCTAGGATAGCGTCTCCCATTAAAGCACAAAGCTCTGTGTAACAGGCAGAAGGATGTAATCTGGAACCTAGCTCCTTGAGCTATAGAAGCATAGCATACCAGAGGTCAATGTGGTTATAAGCCTCCTTGCTCCCTAAATGCCTAGAGAGTAAGACAAACTCCTTAAGGAAAAAAAAAGCCCAGCTTCCTCAAGAAAACCAGAGAGGTCCAAGGCATCTGAAAGTCTGAGACAAAGTGGAAATATATTGACAAATAATAATAAAAAGGCTAATTACCTAACAGTACCATGTAAACACGCAGGAGGAGACATTAACCCAGAGCTCAGCTCAATGCCATGGAAAACAACCAATTTCGCTCTTCCACTACCATTTGAACCCAGCTCCATACAAAGCTTCACAGCCCTCATTGCTGCGGCCCCAATAGCACCCAGCTCCCCCAGTTGACAACTCTGCCACCACGAAGGGCATGAATAAGTACAGCAACACAGACGAATTCACAGAGGGATCAAAGATCAATGCAAGCAAAAAGCAGGACTGCGGTAAAATGTTTACAGGAGGCAAGAAAGATCAGATTATTTGTCTCAATTTGTGGAAGTTGTAGCCTGCACAATTAAAACAGGTCCAGTCATAGGAAGACCAAGAGGATTTGGACTTGTGCTTTTCAAAGATGCTGCTAGTGATGATAAGGTTTTGGAACAGAAGGAACACAAACTGGACAGCAAACTGATAGACCCTAAAAGGGCCAATGTTTTAAAAGGGAAGAAACCCCCGGAAAAACAGGCTTTTATGGGTAGATTGAGCTCAGTTACTTCTGAAGAACGAATTTAAAAATATTTTGGAGACTTTGAAGAGATTGAAAATATTGAATTTCTCACGGATGGGAAAACAAATGAAAGAAGGTGTTGTTGTTTTTTTATCACATATACAGATAAAGAGCCAGTAAAGAAATTACTAGAATGCAGGTATCATCAAATTGGTTCTGGGAAGTGTGAAATCAAAGCTGCCCAAACCAAAGAAGTATATAGGCAGCAACAGCAACAACAAAAAGGAGGAAGAGGCGTTGCAGCTGGTAGCCAAGGCAGTACTAGGCAGTCGTGGCCGAGGTCAGAGCCAAAACTGGAACCAAGAATTTAATAACTATTATCATCGAGGATATGAAAATTACAATAGTGCCTATGGTGGTGATCAAAATTACAGAGGCTACGACAGCTATGATTATGCCGGGTATAACCATGGGAATTAGGGACGCAGACTACCGTGGCCAACAGGGCACTTACGGGACGGTGACTCGAGGGGGTGGCAATCACTAAAGCAGTTATCAACCGTACTAAAGGAACACACTGAAGAACAACAGGAGGAGATTGCTAGAGTCGCCCATCTTGCAGGACCACACTGAAGGTTGGTCTTCTGTTGATCTAACTAAGATGGTTATTTTGTAAAAAAAACTTTTCACACTCCAAGTATATAGCCACCAATTAGCTCTCTTTGTTTTTACTTTGTCATGTTATGATTCAATGTAAATTTGTGTTTATATACAAATTTTATTTGTATGACTTCATGTTAAACCTCAAATAAATGCTTCCTTATGCGAAAACAAGAAACAAAACAGAAAGAAAATGATCAATTTCCAAAAGAAGTCCTGTTCATTATTCCTTCATGGGTTCTAGCCTAAATGCAGCTCCTGCCTACTCATTTAACCAACTTTGAGTGATTAAGGCCTTTCCCCAGCCATCCAACATACAAAGCGCTAAGTTCATAATTAAAACCCACTATAAAAAATGATGAACAACCAAATTCAGGTGCTGCATAATTTATTTACATTTATGTAACACTTCCCCCAAGGAACTCAAGGCATTTTGCAAACTTCAAGTCACCTAGCAGATATTAATCCTCACAAAACCCCCAGGGGGAAGAATGTGAGGAGCATAATCAGTAATAGGTCTCTTAAATACACACCTATCTCATGAAAATCCAAGAGAGTACTACTAAAAATCTCTGTACGCCACAGGTCTGAGCTAATTTGGAAAATTACCGGTGATATTTTTCAGGAAACCATCGCCCAGAAAAGAGGAGTGGTGACTCTTCTACCGCGCTGTGAGAAAATGACATTAAACCTGCCCTTGCGTCTTTTCATTCTGTAATAGAAAAGTTTAAAAATCCCATTCTACCACAAATCTAAATTTTCTAGATCATCTTAAAAATATACCTCAGGGTAAAGTGTGTGTGAAAGAGAGAGAGAGGGAGAGAGAGAGAGCGTGTGCGTGTATCAAATTCTAAGACTCATTATTGTCCTGAATCTCCTTGAGCTTACCCCTAAGAGAAGCTATGCTTTAAACAAACATTCCAGGCTTTCCAAAGCCTTCAAATGTATTGGTAATGTTTTATTTCTTAAGCTGGGTAGTGAGTACATGGTTTGGGGTTTATTTTTCTTCTTTAAATCACTTTTATAATGCATACAATTTCTTTACTGCTCCCCATGAATTCTGTGCTTGTAGAACAGGAACCATACTTTGGAACCTCTGTGGGCTACATCAAAATCTCCCCGAGTACTTTATAAAGGAGATCCTGTTATGGGTTGAATTGTGTCCCCACAAAAAAAGATATGTGGAAAATTAATGAATGGAACTACATTAAACTAAAAAGCTTCTACACAGCAAAAGAAACCGTCACCAAAACAAAAAGGCAACCGAACCAATGAGAGAAGAATACTTGCAAACAGTATCTCTGGTAGGGGACATATATTCAAAATATATGAAGAACTCATACAACTCAACAACAACAAAAAGCAATTAAAAACTGGGCATAAGATCTGAACAGATACTTTCACCAAGAAGATATACAAATGGCCAACAGATATTAAAAAAGATGCTCTGGCCCTGGCTAGGTAGTTCAGTTAGTTAGAGCAACATCATGATATGCCAAGGTCACAAGTTCAATTCCTGATCAGTGCACATACAAGAGTCAGCCATTGGGTCTGACCTGTGGTGGCGCAGTGGATAAAGCATCGCCAGTTCAAGAGTCAGCCATTGAATGCATAAATAAATGGGACAACAAATCAATGTTTCTCTATGCCTTCCTTTCTCTTTAAAATCAATTTAGAAAAGAGAAAAATAAGCTCAAATTCACCAGCTATAAGGGAAATTCAAATCAAAACCACAATGGCATACTACCTCAGACATGATAAAATGGCTATTATCAATAAGACAAGAAATAACAAGTGTTGGAGAAGATGAGGAAAAAAGGGAACTCTCATACACTGTTAGTAGAAATTTAAATTGGTAAAGCCTCTATGGAAAACAGTATGGGGTTCCTTTAAAAAAATTAAAAGCAGAACTACCATATGACCCAGTAATCCCTTTTTTTGGGTATATACCATATTTCCCCATGAAAAAGACACTCCCATGTATAAGATGCACCTTAATTTTGGGGCCCAAAATTTGAAACAAAAATGTATTACATAAAGTTATTGAACTCAAGTTTTATTCATCATAAAATTCATACAACTCATCACTGTCAAAACTCCCGTTAGCTTGTTCTCATCTGTGTCTGATGATGAATCACTATCTTCATATATTGTCTCATCCTCAGTTCCATCTATAGCATCTAATGCCACAACTGTATAAGTCGCATCCAGTTTTTAGATCCCAAATTTTTCATAAAAGGATACATCTTATACATGGGGAAATATGATAACTGAAAAATTTAAAAACACTTATTCGTAAAGATATATGTATACCTATGTTCATTGCAGTCTATTTACAGTAGCTAAGATATAAAACAACCTAAGTGTCCTTCAACCAATAATTGGCTAAGGACGATATGGTACATACATATAATGCAATATTACTCAGTCATAAAAAATGATGAAATATTGCCATTTGTGGCAACATGGATGGATCTCAAGAGTATCATGCTAAGTGAAATAAGTCAGAAAAAAAATGGATAAGAACCACATGAGCTCAGTCATGTATGGAATGCAAAATAGAAAGCAGAAAATAAACAAACTCATAGACACAGACAACAGGATGGTGGTTACCAGAGAAGAATAGGATGGGGGAAAAGATGAAGAGAGTAAAGGAGGGGGGAACATACGGTGATGGAAGGAGACTAGACCTTGGGAGATGAGCACACAATGCAATATACAGAGAACATATTATAGAAATTTGTACCTGACTCTTATATGTTATTAACTATAAATTTAATTTTTTTAAAAAGATACAATGAAATCCTAATTCTAAGGACCTCAATGTGACTTTATCTGGAAAGAGAATTTGCTATAGATACTCTTTAAGATGAGTCATACTGGAATAGGTTAGGCCCCTAACCCAGTATGCCTGGTGCTATTAGACAACTGGCCATGTGAACACACTGGAAGAATACCATGTGATGACAAAGGCAAAGACTAGAGTTAAACAGCTGCAAACCAAGGACTACCAAAGATTGCCAACAAACCACCAGCAGCTAGGAAGTGGCAAATAAGGGCTCCCCTACAGATTTCAGAGGGAGCATGGTGCTGTCTACAAGTTGATTTTCAGTCTTGCATTTAGCCACCCGCTGTGTGGTATTTTGTTACAGCAATCCCAGTCCCAGGAAACTAATACAAACCCCCACACTAAGAATGCTGTTGGAAGTGCCTAACCATCTGATACAATTTTGAGAAGTCTGCTACAGGTTCTACTAGAGTCCTAAGAACATTTGTACAGGAAAAGACCTCTAACTAACCCTATTGTTTTGAAGATTAAAAAAAAAAAAACCAATAACCATGAGGTTCACAATGAGATGTAAACTGTTACCTGGTGGTGACAATATTTTAGGAACACAATAAAATGGCTGAAATAATGAGACACAAGACTGGTATGTTTTTAAGTGAACAGAGAAGTGAGTTCGGGGGTTAAATGGGAGTATATTATAAACAACGGAAGATGGCCTGGCCTCCTGGCTCTGTGAAAGGAGACAGGAAGTGCCCTCAGACACACACTGCTGCCCAAGTAGTTTTAAAGAAGCTGTCTCTGAAACTTTCCCCACTAGACTCAAGTTATTAGCCTCTGTTCCTACTGTTTAAGTAAAAGGTTCGAGAGAATGCTCACCTGTGCCTGGTTTGGTTTAACCATATTTGCAAAGAGCTAATACTGGAGGAAAAAGTTAGTGAGGGAAAAGCTTTCTGGTTCCACTATCCATCCATCCATCCTTTTAAGTGTCTGACTATAATCCACAGCAGACATACTTAGCAAACTTTAAAATACAGACTCTCAACATTGTTACAATTAAGTCACTCCGAAATGTCATGAAAAGCAATCTAGTCCCATTAAAATCTTCACACTCTCATTAAAAAAGCACTTACAGACTTGAAAATGTTCCTAATACATTATTTAAAGACACAAGATGTACAGTGACTAAAATCCTTGTATAAGGAAGGATAGTAGCAGCTGACTTTTTTTTTAAATGTGCAAATTTGTGTCATAATTGGGTAATTGGCAAACTGCAGGTAGCAGTCAGGTTGTAATATGCTGGTTTTAAAAAGGGGGCCTCCCACTCCTCTGAAATTCCAGTCCACTCAAGAACCATCCTCAATCAAATCTTAGTTAACGGTCCCTCTTTCCTTCCTTCCAGAATTTCCAAGCCCAGGAAGGAGAGAAGGGGAAGAATGGAAGGGGAAAACAATCCAGACCATTTCTGCAGACACCACCAGGCAACTAGTCATCACTATAAAGTCCTGACCTCTAGTCCTTTGGTCTCCTCCCTTTCAATTAAGGGTCACTGCTATTTATGTGCTGCCATCCAGGGAACTAAAAGTGTTTTCACAGGCCCTAAAACCCCTGAGGGAACAGCAACAGCCCCTGGCTGGAAGTCTCTTTTCCACTGCTCTTTCTCTAGCCCCTCCCCCCCAGGAGAAACCCACTCAATCCACCTTGAACCAGGAAGCTGAGCCTTGAATTCTGAGGGAGTCTGATAGCTAACTCCTAACGCTGCTAGCTACAATTCCCTCAATGCAGAGATGACACCTGCGGGTGGCTAGAGTGGGGGGTAGTTATCCAGTGGGTTTCACAGGTATAAATTTGTTTAGTGCTTCTTTCAATGAAATTTCTGAAAATGTTGAGTTTGTATAAAAGATAAGATTTATGACTCCTGTTTCCTCTCTTCCACATGATTATATGTCAGTGCACAAAGCCCTCACTCAGCCTCCAAATATATAAAATGAAAGGGATGAACTCCTTAAATTCTAAGATCCTCCCTCTAAATCATTTGTGAGTACTTAAGTTGCAATGAAGTGCCAGGTCAAAAAAAAAAAAAAAATGATGCTCACTGCTTGATAATTTTGACTGCAATTATTGAAAAACAAATTCTTGCCTGGCCTGCAGTGGTGCAGTGGATAGAGCGCTGACCTGAATGAAACACAGAGGTCGCCGGTTCACAACCCTGGGCTTGCCAGGTCAAGACACATATAACAAGCAACCAATGAACAGCTGACTGAAGCAACTACTTCTTGCCCCCCACCCCCTCTTTTCTTTGCAAAATCAATAAATAAAATTGAAAAAAATAAAAGAAATAAAAACAAATTTTATATAACTTAGAAATGTTTTTTAAACCCCTGTTCAAGAATTCATAGTTTGCCTGACCAGGTGGTGCCTCAGTGAATGGGGTATTGGACTGGGACGCAGAGGCCCCAGGTTTAAAACCCCGAGGTTGCCTGCTTGGGTACAGGCTCCCCCTGCTTGAGCACAGGCTCACCATGGGATCACAGACATGACCCCAAGGTCATTGGCTTCAACAAGGAGTCACTCGGCCTGTTGTACGCCCCTCCTCCGGTCAAGGCACATGTGAGAAAGCAATCAATAAACAACTAGGTTGCCACAACAAAGAACTGATGTTTCTCATCTCTCTCCCTTCCTGTCTACCCCTATCTGTCCCTCTCTCTGTCTGTCTCTTTCACACACAAAAAAAAAAAGAAGAAAAAAGAAAAAGAATTTATGATTTGTTTTCAAGCGAAGGAAGATGATGAGAATTTCTGGGTTGCTCCCCTACCCCCATCATCTACTGACCTCTAACTCACCATGATACCATTGCTGGTATGATAAATGAACCTGAATAAATAAATGTAACGTTTAATCATGTCTCTATAATTAGTCAAACTGTCCTTCAGTTAGCACCCATTATATGCTTGGAGCTTTCTGTAATTTCCATTCTTTTTAGATAGATTTAACAAGAAGAAACTAAGAGAGATAAAGTAGGTTTACCAAAGTCAGAAAACTGAAAACTGGGGGAAAGGGTACTGAGCCCTGTACCTCCTGACCTATGAATGAATAAATGAACAAACAACTGAATTTCAATGTTTTTTCAAGAAAAAAGGTAATAAGAATAAGAAATTAAGAATTCACTATACAAGTTCCTCCTATTGAGGCTTTTCATGAGAAACATTTTGTTTTCATTAAGTGTTCCTGTTTGACAATCCAACATTTAAAAATCAATGGCATTCAGTTTTGGATCCTCATTTTTCCCAGGGGACAAGGGGATGGGAACCTAGGAGTTCTCAACAAACAGTTATGACTAAAGCTCAACAAAGAATGAGAGTGGTTGCAATTAAATACCCTTCTTCTCCCTGGCTCACTGGCTGCCAGGGCATTCCCACCACCCTGCAACCTTTGCACTCAGTTATTATCCCTTGTTCTTGATACACAGAGGAGGGTGGGGGAGGCTGCCTTCATCAGCTCAGGGTACCATTATGAAATACCATCTACTGGGTATCTTAAACAACAGACACTTATATTCTCAGTTCTGAAGGCTACAAGTCTATAATCAAGGTGCCAACATGGTCACTTTCTGATGAAAGTTCTCTTTCTGGCTTGTAGATAGACACTTCCTCTCTGTTATCTTCAGATGGCAAGGGCAAAGACGGAGGGAGAGAGGAAGAGAAAGAGATAGAAGGGAGGAGTGATAAGAGGGAGGGAGGGCGCTCACTCTGGTACCTCTTCTCAGAAGAGCTCAATCCCACCATGAGGGCTCAGGCCTTAGGTCTCATCTAAATCTAAGATAACCTCCCAAAGGCCACATCTCCAAATATCATCAAATTGGCAGTGAGGCCTTCAATATATGAATGGGGATACATAATTCAGTCAATTAACTCAATGCTGCTACTGGAACTTCAGTTACACTCCTTCAGCAAGCACTCAGTGAACACCTAAACACCTGCAGGTGTGGTGCTCCGTGGGGAAGCAGAAGAATAAAAGGGCCTCAAGTCTTCCCTTCACCAACCTCTAATGGGAGCATGGTAGAAAGACACCACAGAGCTGAAAGCTTTAACTGAACAGAAGTATTTAGTCAGTCAGTCAGTCAATGAATACTGAGGCTCTGCTATACAGATGTTTAAGCACTGATCCAAAAGAAGAAATAAACAAAGTTATATATGGTTTCTGTCTTTCACATGTGTGGCCGACGGGCCCTTACAGTGGCGCTCAGCTCCTCCCCTCCAGGTGTCCACACCATTCCCCTGTGGGATCCTCCTCCTTGAGCGCTTCTAACCTGCAGGACATGGTGAGGATGACAGACGTGCATGATCACACAACTACATTACAAAAGACTGTGGGTACCTGCCTTGTTCTCTATCTTGTTGAACAGGAGAAAATAAGCAGCTAGGTGAGGAAATCTCAAGTGACAAGAAACTGTGGGCGGCCTCTAGGAGCAGAGGAAGACCCTCGTCAGCAGGAAAATGAGGTCCTCCTCCAGTCTACGGATTCAAGGAAATAAACTCCACCAACAACCGGAGTGATCTGGGCAGCAGACCCTTGTCCAGATGGGCAACATCTTGACTGCAGCCTTAAAAAGAACCCAACGAAGCCATGCCCAGACTCCCGGCCCACAGAAACTGTGTGTGACACACTCAATGTTATTTTAAGCCACAAAAGACTTTTAAGT
The DNA here is from genome assembly GCA_037038555.1 of Rhynchonycteris naso. Lineage (NCBI taxonomy): Eukaryota > Metazoa > Chordata > Mammalia > Chiroptera > Emballonuridae > Rhynchonycteris > Rhynchonycteris naso. Next base: position 180,958,420 of record CM073000.1, on the reverse strand, counting down.
GTATGGTAATACAGCAATAGACAACACAAGATAATTTTCTTGAATGAACCGTTTAAAGTTTTTAAATTGTCCTTTCCCTCACAAATCAACAATTGTCCAGTATTGTAGGGAAGAAAAGGCAGGGATATTGTTAATCTTTCAAAGAAAAGAACAGGAAGGAGCCTAAAATAATGCTTGGAATGGTCTAATCACAGAGCTATACTAAATCAGAATGATAATGAATCTAACCACTGAGGACGCTGACATCCGGGAAGAGTCAGTGACGTATCCAAGGATTCAGTGTATTCATCATGAGGCTGGGAACCATCTCCTATACAGAAGGCCTTTCCATCCAGTGCAATTTCTTGTCTCAATTCTAGGTGAAATCACTCAAAATACAACAAGCACAATTCTTCCTAGATTTATGGTGGCAAACAATTGAATATTTCTTTTGCAGTTAAAGACTTTGGAGCTCCTCACTGAATACAGTTATATATATATATACTATCTATGTGGGAAAATGGGATGAATTTGTCCTGATTCATGGATATGAACAAGCTTTTTTAGCTGTCTTTTTTTTTTGTCTTCCCTTCAAAATAAAAAATAGGCTAAGTATTGCAGCGTTTCGAGAAGCCGGGGTAATTTGGTTTTATTCTGTGACAAGCAGTCTTATGGCTCCAAAATGGGTTGGTGAGGGCGGGGGGAGGGGTGGTCTAAATGAACAAAGTCATTTAACCTAAATATGTATCTACTTCTAAACCTTAAAACTATGGAAGTGAATCCTGCCCAGAGAATCATGGAATGTCAGCATTAGAAAAGATTGTGCTAATCCTGATCCGACCTCCTCAGTTATTGGAAGGTTAAAAAACTTGCCCAAGTTCGCACAGAAAATGAAGTACAAAATCAAGTCAGGCTACCTTCCAGTTTAGTTATTTCTATTGCACCATACTAAGAATCACTCTGCCTCTCCGTTGCATATGGCTACAAATACTGTAAAGGGAAAAGTCTTCAATCAACACCTCGACATTGGGTGTCAAACACAACCACTAGTAGGGAACAGACCAAACTGAACTTCTTAGGATATTCCAGAATAAATACAGGATGTAAGAGAATCATCCTGTAAAAACTAACGCTTACAAAAGGTTTATGAGAAAGAAAAACACTTCATGATATGGAATTGCTGAGCTCCTACAAAAAAGTAATTAAATTTTCTAAACTTAAGTCATATTTAGGCATTCAAGGGGTGGAGAAGCTAAGAAAACAAGGAGCTCTTCTTAATAACACTACCACCTTTTTAATCTATGTTTCGTATAAAGCCTATTCTTTTTACTGAGGTTTCTTAGAGTGAGTTAATTTTCACAGCCCCAATGTCTTGTCAAAACACAATAGCCAGTGTGCAATGTGGGTACTGGTGCATGCTGTGCCTGCAAGCCCTGCAGGTACTGGGACATAAGGCCAATGGCCGAAGTGTAAGCAATGCTCTGACTACAGATGCCACGATTAATTCTAGAGCAGGGAAAGCACACAGAAGCCTAGTCATCTGAGCCTCTGTATGAGTAGAACTTTGCCTGGAGGGGATCCAGGCAATATGGATCTAGAGGGAATCCCGTTAATATGGTCTGGGCTCATTGTATGAACAGCAACTCTGTTCTAAATTGGGGGAAAACTACCATTGCTTCCTCTGTCCTATTTCTGTTCGCCACACATTTGAATTTATTACTGCTATAATCTCTCCCCAAGTCTGTTTGCTCCATGGGACAGGCAGCTCCTGAAGGAGTCCACACACACCCCTTTCATCATGATTTCTGTGTCATACCTGGTAGGACAGCCTGTGACACAAATTAAAACTCTACCATTCAGCTTCCATACTGGTAAAATAACTATTAGATCACTTGTGACTTCTTTTAATCTCTGTACCATCTAACCTTACATCTCCAACGAAGCACACACAGTAGTTTTTTAAAGGAAAAACAAACAAAAACCTACCGTCTACCACAACTTCACACAGAAGCAGAGCTTAACATATATGTTCTGTCAGTGTGGAATTAATTTTTTTTTTTTTGGTGGCAGAGACAGAGAGAGTTAGAGAGAGGGAGAGAGAGGGATAGATAGGGACAGACAGACACAAAGGGAGAGAGATGAGATAAATCAATTCTTCATTGCAGCTCCTTAGTTTTCTTTGATTGATTTCTCATATATGCCTTGACCAGGGGGCTACAGCAGACCAAGTGACCCCTTGCTCAAGCCAACAACCTTGGGCTCTAGCTGGTGAGCCTTGCTCAAACCAGATGAGCCTGTGCTCAAACTGGAGACCTTGGGGTCTCGAACCTGGGTCCTTCCTCCACATCCCAATCGGATGCTCTACCCACTGTGCAACCGCCTAGTCAGGCTGGAATTAATTATTTTTAACTAATGTACTAATGCTGCTTTGATTTATTCCATATTACCACTCTGTATCAACCTTTTCCCTTTCACAGGTCAAAGTTCCTCAGGATATTAACAACTATTCTGCGAGGAAGTAGAATGAATAGGATTCTGAGTTCAAATAAGTTTGGGAAATGTTGGGTTAAACAAAGTCATTTTAAGGCAGATATCTCAGCGCTTTCAATATGCTACTATCAAAGTGAATTTCCAAGAAAAGAATGTAGTATTTATGGGTTTTTCATTTAGCCTCAGAGCACCTTGGTCTCATTCTTCTACAGAAGGTGAGAAATACTTTCTGGGAAATTTATTCAAGTTCACAGCATTTACCGGTTGAAGAAAACAATAAATCTCAGTGGGAAATCTTCAGTAAATATAAGCAAGACTGACAAGTGGATTCATTGTTTCATTCATGCAACCAGTACGTACTGAGCCCTGCCCTGTGCAAGGGAGACAAAGGCCCTGCGCTCACAGAGCTCCAGCCCAGTGAAAGGGAAGCCTGCCCTCCATCCCTAGCATGGGAGATAAAGAAATCTTTCTCGTGTCCTTGAGGCTGGACACTATTTCTTTTATAGCCCCCAAGCACCTGGTGGGTGTTCAATAAATAACAGCTAGCAGCCTGATCCCAGTCAAGTCTGTAGGCATTTTCCAAATTCCCATGAAAACCAATCAAAACAGTAATAAAATGGACTGCTGGACATCCATGTTTGGTTGTTTGATCATGTGGATACACTTCAATAAAGATACTCATTTTGAAGAATAATTATTCAAGAGCTAGATGGTGTCCCTTAAATTTCCTAAGAGTAAACTGAAGCCAGAGGTTAAGTGCTTGACCAGGACCGTACAGCCTGCAGGAGACAGCTAAGGCAGCAGCAATGTGGCCGCAGAAGTCCGTGACCATCTGCCACCTGGGGCTTCTCTCCATCCAGTGTCAATGGGTTTGTGAACTCATAGTCCCCTTCCTGTCTTTGCAATGTTTTCTTCAAAAGGTTAGAAGTCATTTTATCAGAGAAAATTCTCTAAGTACTGTCCCAACACAGTTTTCATTTCCATCATATCCAAACCCACTCTCAGGGAATCAAGGAATGACCAGGGGAACCAGGAAAAATAAACACAGTGAGCTAGCCTTTGGGTGCCTTTGGGCACAACAACAGGTGTCAAGCCAACAAAACCTCAAAGAGTATGCTCTTCTAAAGAGAGATTAGATTAAATGCTTCAACTATGACCAGAAAATTGAAAGCCCAGCAGAGTGGACGTTCGGTCAGTCCTCGGTTCAACCCACAGCTCTCTCTCTCTCTCACCCGTTGAATGGCACTGGACCAGAGGTTAATTCTTTCCCCATCTATAAAGGGTTGGATTAGAGACTAGGAAGGCTCCCTAGGGTCTCAAATTCTGTGATGTTGCTGAATTTATGCCAGCAACAAGAAATTTGTCATCCTTCTCTTATGACCAGTTTTGTTCTTTTCTGAGTCAGGATCTGCTACATTTGCATCAAGTACTGGATGTTACAGGACATAAAACAGATAAGTACTCTCTAGGCACATTTTATCACACTTCCCCACCATTTAACGTACAATAAAGAGATGTTCTACGAAATATTATGGAACCTAAGAGTACAGTATCCCAAGCTGGTCTAACTACCATGGTGTCCAATTTCCAGAACTTACAATTTTAATAAAATTCTGTAATAATTCACTAAGAAGGGGGAAAAGAAAAAGTCACAGGGAAAAATTAAAACACAGTAATACTAAAACTTCTCTTTATTTCCCCTTTTCTCCTGGTTTACCCTGACACTGACTTTTGCTGCAGACATCATTTGGGACTGGAAAACTGAAAAGTTCCAGACAGAAACTGTATTCAGAAGCTGCTTTCTATCGGAACACAAAGTACAGCTGCACCCCACCGTGAATCGGATCACAGAGGGAGGGCAGACAGGCAGCATGGGGCGTCAGAGAGGCCTTGCTTTACCTGCCTCAATTCCTAGCTCAATCCCTCATTTCCTGGCAGGTGAGACCTTCACTTGAATCTCCAGATAAGAGGTCAATTCAATGCATTTTGACATCCAGATGGCAATGCTGCTGGGACTAAATTAAAATGTCTACTGAGAGTGAAATTGGAGTGGTGTAAATACTAGAGAAAGGAAAAAGGAAATGTGAGTTAAGAGTGTGCTGAATTTTAACAAAAACTTGAAGCTGATACCACCAGAGAAGAAAAACAAAAGGAATTAGGGAAGCCGTACCACACATGAAATGAAAATTATACTACTGATTTTAAATGTAACCTTACAAAGCGTCACCCTGGGAAAGATCCTAGTACTATAACAATATGGGTAATACACTGATAAGAGAATTCCAGCTTCTGCTTGAATATTAACTTGCTCTTGAGCAAGATGTCACTTATTCTTTCTGAGCCTCAGTTTCCTCAGCAATAAAACTGGTGCTGGTGGCGGGGGCAGGGGGAGTCCCAGATAATCTGAAAGACCTTTTTCTTTAATTTTAACTCTTGCAAATCTATAGTATTCATTCAGAGTCAATGAGCACCTGCTATATGTGTCCAACTGCATGTCCAATCGTCAGACACTGCAAACAGAAATTCAAATTCAACAACAGTTCTTGAGAGTTCTGGCCTAACAGTTTAGACAAGTAAGGAAAATACAGACAAGGCAGCAGATACCCTAACAGAAAATGAGACAAGGCGCTGCGATGGCTTCTCCAAGGCTACCCTAGATGGAGATGCCAGAGCTTATCCTGTTCCTCTGATCATGGGTTAGACAGTCAACACAACCATGGGCGTTGCCACCTCAACAAGGCAAAACATCTTTTTCATAAATTGGGCAAAGCTATCCAGTTGTTTTGATGTTACACCTATATTCTTAGGTTGGTTCTTATTCATAGGAAATATTCTGTTTCAGAACCTTCTCTGGGGGAAAAATAAATCACTTCTGTCTTAATGAAACAGCTACTTGTTTTTCATTCCATACCTCCTCCCCCTTTTAAAAAAAACATTAAAATAACTTTAAAAACTCTGTTGCACTATATGAGGTAAGCTGGTTTCTTGCATCTGATATGAAAACAAAGTATTTATTTATAAGGTTGACAAATGTTATGAGAAACAGAAAAATCACTGATCATGATATAACCCATCTCTGAGTCAATACTTTCTATTCTGTACTTTTAAAAATCAAAAATAAACATCAATCTCTCATATACTGCTAGTGAACACAATCTTTGAGAAATGTAATTTGGCAATATGCATAAAAAAATTTAAAAACATGCATTCTCATGTCAAAGTAATCTAAAATTTTATCTGTTGAAATAATTAAAGAACCTAACAAAAATATACATCATAATGCTGGTTATGATATAAAAAACCTGGAATGAGTTTAAGTGTCCAACAAACATTGTTTAAATATGTTCCGTATATCCACACAATGAATTACCATATAAGCAACTCAAAATGCTATATAGAACATCATATAATGAAATGACAAAGTGTCACCAACTTACTAAGTAGGAAAAAAGTAATTATAAATCAGTTTATATGACATGATCCATTTCTGTAAAAACAGAATATATATACCATATTTCCCCATGTATAACATGCACTTTTCGAAAAATTTGGGGTCTAAAAACTGGGTGTGTCTTATACAGTGATTGTAGATTTTTTTACTTGCATTTCCCACTTTTTCTAGCTTCTTTTTGCACTCATTGTTGAAGACAGTGATTCATCATCAGACACAGATAAGGACAAGCTAATGGATGGGAGTTTTGACGGTGATGAAGAGTTGTATTAATTTTACGATGACTAAAACTTGAGTACAATAACTTTATGCAATACAATATTTTTCAAATTTCGGGCCCCAAAATTAAAGTGTGTCTTATACATGGGATCCCAACTGCATATCCAATCGTCTTATACATGGGGAAATGTGGTAAGCATGCATATACATACATACATATATATGTATATATACATGTGTGTGTGTATATATTCATTCATTCACTCTCTTATATGGAAGATAAAGTATAGAAAGACACATACAAGATTTTGAGTGGTTTTGGTAGTATTAAGATTGTGTGTGGTCTTTTATTTTCTTTCCTGCTGATCTATCTAACATCTCCAATTTACATGAATATATGTGGCTTTGTCATTTTCAATGTTTTCTAAATTAGAAAATTAAAAATAAGCACACAGCAGTTTAATGCCAGACTTGGTAGAAGGAAAAGAAAACGCAGCTGTCCATAGGAAAGGAGAGACCTCATGTCCTGCCAAAGATAAATGTAAATTGTTTGGCTGTCCCTGCTACAACCAGTTCAATTAGCGTCAAAACAAAGGCTCTTTTAAAAGGCCACGCACACACTGTATGGGCTAGAGTCTAATTGAGCTAGTTGTAAATTAATTACCTAATGTTGTCAAAATGGGCAAAAAAGGAACTCATTCCCTACATAGAGCGACCTGAAGCTGATCCTAAAGGTAAGCAAGAGACAAGTGTTGGTCGCAAGTGTTTAGTTTCGGAAAATAGCGACAGAGCCTTTACAAGTCATCGCTGATTCATGACAGATTTCTTTGCCAAGGCTAATGTCCCCTCCTCCTTTCCGAGTTTAAGTACCTCCCTTGGCAGAGAAAATGATGCATTTCCATTCTCTCTCCTCCTAATCCTTAAGACTTCAGTTCTAAGAACGAATCAGTGCCAAGTGTCTGAAGAGACAAGACGCTGAATTAGGGCCAGAACACTAATCCGTAGTGCCCTCTGGTACTTCAAAGCTGAAGAATTCATTTCATCTTTCCTAGTATGACTGACCTCACGTGCACACCTCCACCTCTTGCCCCCCCAAAATAAACCACTCTTTTTATAAAATATCCATTTACTGTAATGATGGATCTCCAGTCTGTATAAATGGAGAGCGTATTACTCTCAGGCATATTTTTTCAGCCATCACAAATTACCTTTTCAGTCTCAAAACTGGAAGTTCTTTTTTAAGAAGTGAGGGGGGGCCCTATGTTAATTAAAGTATAGACATGTTCCTTAAGGATGTCACTTAAGTGACTTGAAATGAAGATCTGTGCATCTCAAATGACTGAATTCAATGCCCACTTTGCTTTCCTGACACACAAGCAAGCTCCAATAGGAAAAATACCCAGGTGCTGCTTTTAAGTGAACTTACCTTTAAGAACTCAGACTATAAGAAGAAACCTAGACACCTGGAAGACTAAATAAGCTTACTCTAATTACAATTCAATGCACATAATGGCTATGAGATTAAATAATAAGTAAACTGCACCTAGGTCTTTAAAAAGAAAAAAAATTATGTAAGGAGCAAATCTGAATTTTAAACTATAACTAGATTTACGCAGAACACTTTGCCTTAAAAGTCATATAATCATAGTCCCTTTGGGATGGAAGGAGAGAACTCCAAGCTCAGTAATTCCTGTGTAAACTCCCATTATGATAATCCAGATGAGTGATAAGTGAGCTCGTTTAAACACCTCAAAAGCAAGACGCTGAGACCGCACTCTTATAAATCTATTTTGCCCTGGCCAGATACCTTGGTTGGCTGGAGCATCATCCCAAAGAAATCTACTTTTTTATACAGAATACCAAACTGTACTTCCAATGGAAGTAGGAATGACCACGAGGATCTAAATCCCTAGGGTCTTCCTGAAATCAACCCTACAAATATTTTAAAACAGCCACGATGCATCGTCCTAAAAAGCCTATTCTATAGTAGAATCATTACTAGATCCATGTCTTCTATAGTATGAAAATCAAATACATTCTATCAGCTACATTTGGGTGGGGGGAATATTGGAGACTTTTAATGAAAGGATGACTTTCATCAGTTGTCTTGAAAATTAGGATCTGTAGGCCTGAGGGAGAGGGATGACAGATTAACAATGTGTTGATGGAGGGAGACTTGCCTTGGGGTGTTGAACACACAATGAAATACACAGATGATGTAGTATGGAACTGTATACCTGAAACCTGTGTAATTTTATTAACGAATGTCACCTCAATAAAAAAAAATTTAAAGGACAGATTAAGGGTGCTATCAGCCTAACCAGGCAGTTGCATAGTGGATAGAGCATCAGCCTGGAATTCAGAGTACCCAGGTTCAAAACCCCAAGCACTGGCTTGAGCGTGGGCTTATCAGCTTCAGCGTGGGATCGCTGGCTTAAGCGTGTGATCATAAACATGACCCCATGGCCAATGGCTTGAGCCCAAAGGTCACTGGCCTGACTGGCACCCACCAGTCAAGGCACTTATGAGAAAGCAATCAATGAACAACTAAGGTGCCACAATGAAGAACTGATGCTTCTCATCTCTCCTCCTTCCTATCTGTCTGTCCTTATCTTTCCCTCTCTCTCTCTCTCTCTCTCTCTCTCTCTCTCTCTCTCTCGTCTCCCATAAAAAAATAAAAATAAATTTAAAAAAGAGTGATATATCGCCTGACCAGGCGGTGGCGCAGTGGATAGAGCGTCAAACTGGGACACGGAGGACCCAGGTTCAAGACCCGGAGGTCGCCAGCTTGAGCGTAGGCTCATCTGGTTTGAGCAAGGCTCACCAGCTTGAGCCCAAGGTCACTGGCATGAGCAAGAGGTCATTCGGTCTGCTGTAGCCCCCCAGTCAAGTCACATATGAGAAAGCAATCAATGAACAACTAAGGAGCTGCAACAAAGAATTGATGTTTCTCATGTCTCTCCCTTCCTGTCTGTCCCTATCTGTCCCTCTCTCTGACTCTGTCTCACAAAGAAAAGAGTGATATCTGTTTGATTAACAGGTATCTTTCAGTGATCACATCTGTGGTGAGATTGCCTTCCTTTATAATATCAATAACTAAGCGACATCTCACATTTCATTCCAATCACCTTCTTTTTTAACATCTCTATCTATCATTTAACATTTTCCAAATGATAATTAAGTGGTGTGTTCTACCTTAAAATTCTCTTTAAACTGCGGAATTCTAAATACTTACAATTTTAAGGAACTAGATCAGCTGTATGTGAACATAAATTTGAAAGAGAGAGAGAGAATAAGAACATATAGAATAAACTTATGGGACAGAACTCACAATCCAATTTTACATTCCTACCTTTCTAAGTATGTTTTGAGCTCTGACTCCAGACTTACCTTCTAGTCTCTTGGGGACCCAAGACTCAAAGGTAATCAATACATCCAATTAATCAAATATTTACTGAGTGTTTATTATGTGTTTAGTATGCTAAATAATTACAAAGTATAAAGACCTAGAACATAATCCAGTAAGTTTAAATCTACTTAAGACATTTACTTTTAAAAAAAAATGAATAATTCAAGGAAGTATATATAAACGTTCAAAATTAGTAATATAGACATTTCAACAGGCTAAAGTGATGTTACAAGACTTCAGTAACAATGATGGCCTCTACCTCCCTCCTAGCCCCAAAAGAACAATATCCAAAAATAAAAATAAAAAACTTCACCCATTAAGATTAATTATATTGACCAGCAGCTCCTTCCAAATCTGTCCAACCCTAAAATGGAACATTACCAAAGCTACAATATTTTAAGAATATTTTGTCACCCAAAGAAACATACAGCCTAACCAGGCAGTGGAGCAGTGGATAGTGTTGGACTGGGATGCAGAGGACCCAGGTTCAAAACTCCGAGGTCGCCAGCTTGAGTGCGGGTTCATCTGGCTTGAGCACAAGCTCACCATTTTGAGCGTGGGGTCACTGGCTTGAGCCCAAAGTCTCTGGCTTAAAGCCCAAGGTTGCTGGCTTGAGCCCAAGGTCACTGACTTGAGCAAGGGGTCACTCTGCTGTAGCCCCACAGTTAAGGCACATATGAGAGAGTAATCAGTGAACAACTAAGGTGCTGCAACGAAGAATTGATGCTTCTCATCCCTCTCCATTCCTGTCTGTCCCTATCTCTGACTCTCTATCAAAAAGAAAAAGAAAAGAAATATATGAAGTCACAGGATAGAAGAGCCTTAATCAAAACTGAATTATAAAGTTATCCTTAGAATTAAAAATGTTACACATAAGGGGTTCTAGTATTTTGCTAAGTAAACCTTAACAGTTTAAGGTGAACTTCAATCTAATTCTGTTCTGTGATGAAAACTGTTACTAATGGATTTTAGGAGCTAAAGAAGGATGAGCCAGCAGTACAGCTGGGGATCATTTTGGAATTAAGCAATTCAATGGACATGCTGTGACAGAATGCAACAAAAATAAGACAGCCTTTATGTATGTCCGTGGGGTGAAAATTGTTATCCATAATTGGACTAATTATATACTGTAAGGAAATTCGAGTGGACCTTGCCTATGCTATCCTGGTTGCGAAGTTCTTCCATTTTTTAGCTGACCACTGGGCTGTTCTATTGTCAGCAGCTCCTTAACATTAAATTTTATAGAGTTCACCAAACCGCTATTTTCTATATCCCTTGGTCTCAGATGTTACACTATTTTTTTCTTCTTTTTAAATATTTAAATGGTACAGAAAACAGGTGCAATCCTCAAACTGCTATTGCCTCTCAAAAGGTCAAAAACGTTGTAGGTGGCAGCAGAAACACTGCCCTCTTCTCCTGTTCTGAGAACAGCTGTACAAGCACCAGACCTTGTTCTTAACCTTTCACGGGTCACTGACCCTTTTGAGAACCTGGTGAAAGCTAGGAAAACGTTGTGTACACAAAATCTTCTGCCTATGACTTGTGGGAAGTTTGTGAATTCTTGAAAGCTTGACCAGACGGTGAACCCCACGGGGCAGGGACTGTGTCCTACTTCTGCTTTCTATGCCCAGTTCTTACGATAACCACTGCCCCATGAGTAAACATGAATGCTCAAGACATGAATGAATGAATGAATGAATGAATGGACAAGAATAAAACGAATGGATAAAAAATACAATATTATAGTTTTCTTAGCACCTTCCAAATATAATTAAAGAATCACCAGGGGTGCTCTTCCAAAGAGACTCCTGGGCCCCGCCCTCCGAGAGACTCAGATTCAGTAGGTCATAAGTGGCACTCAGACATATGTATTTGTAAGAAATTCCACGATGATTAGGAAATACTAACGTACTTTACCTCCATGGAAGGAAAGCTTTATTTTTTTTCCTAAGGTATGGCTAAAGAAGGATACGTGTACATACACTTCCACGTGTTGCCCCTACAGGAATAGAGAAAGAGAGTTGTCTCAACTGCTCCAAGGGGGCCTGACAAACTGTTAAGCAACCGAGTTTACAATAATGATACTTTAAAACACCTGACTACTGTGTTGGTGGTTTGTTTTGTTTGCCAGGAGAGGTCATGCTCTGATTCACAACCAGACCTGCAACGGCGGCTAGTTTACAGGGAGAGGTTTAGCATAGCTGCCAGTGAGATCATTAGAAGCAAAGCTGCGCTAAACCTTCCTGACAAGTCCTGATTCCACAGGCTTAAACCACCAAACGGGAATGAATAGGCTCTAATTTAGAAGTACTTGACAACCTGGATAAAATTTTGTTTCACAATAAAAATATGTTCTTAACAGAGGGTACTTCCCTGCAACACCTGGACGGGGACAAACTGCACCAAATCTGTAAGACCTGGTGATGAAGAGACGGGCTTAACCTACCTGACTGGGTACGTCAATTTTCTTCCCTACAAAACCGAAATTTTAAAAATCCCATTTCCCCTCCTCATTCCTATTCTCTACAGCTCAATGAGATTATTCGTTCCTGCCTTACTTCACACAGTAAGTGGTGCTCGACCCCAGAGCCCGTGCCTCGTACGCCAGCCCCCGGCAGAATACCAGGTGAAAACTGCAGACAGCAGGTCTCCTGCCTTCCTGTTGCTCACAGCCTCCAGTCTGTGGTTACTTCAGGAAATTACTCCATGAAAATAACAAATTCCTTACTGGGGCCACTACACACTGATGACAACTTGAGTCTAGGGGAAGAATCAGGACTGCAGCTTCTGTTGAGAAGTCAGGGCACATCACTTTATGACAACACCTTCCTCATCCCACACATGGCACATGCACCAGAGACACCAGGGCTCCGGGCAAGTGGGAGACTGAAATCCCAGCCCAGGCCCAGCTTCCTGTGTAACCCTTAGTTTGAACCAATTAATAAGAATCTCACCTGCCTGACCTGTGGTGGCTCAGTGGATAAAGCGTCGACCTGGAACGCTGAGGTTGCCGGTTCAAAACCCTGGGCTTGCCCAGTCAAGGTACATACTACAACTACTACTTGTAAATGCTTCCTGCTTCTTCCCCACCTTTCTCACTCCCCCACCCCACCCCCCGCCGCCTCTATCCAAAAATCAATAAATAAAATCTAAAGAAAAGAAAGAAAGAACAAGAACCTCACCTACCTTTGGTGGAAAACAGGCACTGTCTGTACATACTAATAGGCATTATCTTAAAAAAAAATATCCCTGGCGACAGGAGGGACTAGAGTGCCATGCAACAAAGTGTAACACATGTCAGACGAGTTAGGTAAGGTGACGGACGCATCTTATAAGTAGTGGGACCAAGATTCACATATAAGTCTACCTGGGTCCAAACCACATGAGATTTAGTAAGCTCAAATAATTATAGAGTCCATATTTTTTCCTAAGTAGAACACTGTGTGACTAAAATCCTCTTCTCATTTTATAGATCCCGAAGCCCAGAAGCAAAATGCTTCGTTTGAAGTAGTAAAAAATCATGAAATAGCCACCTCCAAATTTTGAGTTCAAACTAAGCTTACCATAATGCCCCATTCGATTCTCATACATTACTTCCCTCTTTCCCTAGGAAATGGAGATAACTAACCTTTCTCAAAGGGTTGCTGTGAAACATACAAAGCAAAATTTAATGGTTTATGTAAATGTAAAGTGAAGGCGATCAAATGTTTCGGCCCTAGACCTACAAAGCTGCAGGTAGATCTACAAGACTTCAGACAGGTTAGTGCCCATTTCCGTGCCTCCGCTTCCTCATCTGTAAAACGGGGTTACGAGGGACAACCTCAGAGTTATGATAACTAACACATGTGAGGGCACACAGTAAGTGCTCATCAAATAGTAATAGTATCATCATTATTATAAGCTTCCTATGAATTCAACTATCTGCCATTGGTATCAGGAATAAGCAAGCTTCACTATTTCTAAAGGCTACAGAAAACATCAACCACCATACAGTGGTTCGCAAATACAACTTTTTAAACAAAATAAATAAATACAAAAGATTTAAAAGACCCCTATCTCCACTGGTCTGATTTACCCACAACAAACCCATGTTCCAGGCACTCCTCAAATAAAGAACAAGGGCCAGCCAGCAGCACAGAGCGCTGAGAGCAGTTCACACCTTGGGAGAGCGTGCTTAAACAGCCTTCCTGCTTCCGAAGGCTGCTCTGAGAATAAAGGGTTGTAAATGCCCTTTGTAATCTTTTGACAAGGGTGCTACACAAGCACACATTACTGCAGGCATTATAAATTAAGTATGTGGTTACACATGACAATACAAGAAATGCCTGAAACATCTTTCCATTCCGCAGCATCCAATTAAATTACCATTTCCCCTAAGAAGGAATTCTCTGTCGCATTATCCCACAGAAATGACACTACCACAGACACCTCAGATGTTCATTATGTGTTCTACGCTGTCGTAAGCACTTAATAACTCATTTAGTCCTCAGAACAACTCAGCATTACTATTTTTTTCCATCTTACAGATGGGGAAACTGAGATAAAGGGACACGAAGTGACAAAGCTGGGATGTGAACCCAAGTCATGAGGCTCCAGAGAAGAAACCCGGGGTTAATGGACAAGATACCATGACCTCCCAAAGCAAGATTTCTGCTGATATCCACCCGGCCCCTGCTCTTACTCCTCAGGATAGCGTGACCTCCAAAAGTCACTTCTTTCTTCACAGACACCAGCCTGCCCCGCAGAAATGTACCTGAACCTGCTGACTCTGCTGCTGTGGACATGTCACTACCAGTTACAAAATGCAGCCGGTTTCACTCCTCCGCTAACCCAGAGTCTCCGTGAGGACAGGGCCCCCTGCCCCCTCTCTGTTTACATAATCCCATCGCTTCTAAACAAAACGTTGGTGCACAAGAAAGCAATGAATGAATTAAAGAAGTGCTACCATTACCAATCTGATCATTTAAAGAGATGCAACTCTTTATGCTGCGTTTTAATATTAAACTACATTTAGGGGTTGTTGTTTTGCTTTTGTTTCCTTTCTAAGCAAAACTAATTCTCTCTGCTCAGGCAACACATTTTATTAATTACTAATTCAACAGACCAAAGAAAAACAGGCTATTCAGCTGTCAGATCACACAAGACCTTTTTAATACTTCATTCTTGTGGAAATTATTGAAGCAGATTTTTTTTTTTTAAATCCCATTTCTGTTTTAATAACTTAAAAAAGAAACTGCCCTTGTGGGGAAAAGGAGCATATAAAAGGTAATAAACATTTAATGATCCAATAATTGGTTATATCAGAGCAATCACTGTTAAGTAATTAACTTCTCTCTAGACTTGTTCACTTGATATTTTGAGCACCTTTGATTTGCCTGGAATTATCTATATTATGTATACATACAATAAGCTAAAACCTTTTGGAGGAACCCAAAACACAAGGTGGCCAATGACCCATGTGCATCTTGGTACCGTTCCAATGTGGCCTTTTAAAAGGAAGCTGATTAGCAAAACCAAAAGCCTCCCAAGTCCTCAGCACCCAGTGGGTACCGAAACCACTGCGAAGGCATCACTCCTAAACCACGGGGGCTGTACACACGGCAGCAAGGAGGGGTTGAAGGAAAACACAAGAGAAAATTAGAGCTTAAAAGACAGCAGAAAATAATTAAATCGCACCACCAGGAAAGAATACAGTGAACAGCTGGTATGTTGTTACTATGCAAAATTACAATTAAGCCCAGGTTAATGTCATTTCCCACTGATTACCTGCAGTCAGTTGGAAGAGAGACACACTAAGATTTCACTTTAGCTACAGCACCAGTTTTTTCTGCTTCTTGGTCTCTGCCATCCACACGGCTATGAGGTCTCTCATAATTTTTTTTTTTTTTTTAATGTCACAGCTATACAAGGGCACCCATCTCATTTCTGTCAAAGAGATCCCTTCTTAGTGGTAGATGTTAGGAACTGCTAACATTTCAACAGCTCCTCTGGTCACACTTCTCTCTTCATGACAGTTCCTTCACATCCAAGTAAGGTTCATAGTGTCTTCTCCACAGCGGAGGGAAGTGTCCTTCCCTCTAATCTGCTTGTCCCAGATCCCATTTTCTAAATGCCTTGTATTAAAGGGAAGTACTGGTCACTTCACACTTGCTGTACAAATCATTCCTTCCACTGAAGTGCTTGACAGCTTACACAAAATGGATTACATGTCAACTTTCTAAATCAGTCTTTTTTTTTTTCATCTATATTGCATTCACCTTAACCAGCCCCACCTCCAACCCCCAACAGAAAACCCACCAGCACCACCATGGCCCAAATGCCTGTCATTCCATTGTCCACTCTGGCTATGTGCCCAAATGATGAGGGTCTCTCCTGCCACTGCCACCTGAAGGGAACTTGTACAGAAATAACTGCAATGGACCAAGTTTCACAGGGGCTCTGTGGCTTCCACATGACACTGGACACAGAGGACTACTTCAACGCCAGCAGCACCCTTTCCTATAAAAGAGAGACAAGCTAATTTGAAAGACCATCCTGAATCCACTTCTGTTAAGACTTGAAGGGGCGAGACAAAGGTCCCACAACCTCAAAGCAAGAAGGACTCTTCTAATTTAAATCTCTCAAGCTCTTCTATTACCCATACACCGTGGGCACTGCCCCAATGGCATGCTGCACCAGAGAGCATGACACTACCCCTCCTGCTTCACTGGCACCTGAAAATGGAGGTCAGTAAACTCACCTGTCACTTGCACCTCTGAGAATCTGTGTGGAGGAGGAGATAAAAAGGGAGGGGATGGGGAGAAAACCCTAGTACTTCCTTTGCTAGTAAAGAAGAGATATCTGCAGAATGCCATAACAGATCCCACTTCCTTTGTGCACAAAGAAATATTTATTTAATCAATGTACTGTAACAAAACAAGCCTCTGGTGTACTTTTGGAAAGATGGAAAGCCATTCAGAGCAGGGTGAGTGGAGTCCTGTCACCAATTTAGTCGATTTTGGAGAGAACAGAGATGGGGGAGTGGGAGGCAGGGCAGAGGAGGGCAGTTCACATCCACAGAGCCCACATGCCTGCCAGGGAAGTACAGATGGGCAGCTGCTGGCACATAATTACTAGTCACCAATGATGGCCTGTAGCCGCAGACAGCTCACCCTCGTTACCGGCACACAGCTGAGTGCAGTCTCTCCACCGTGAGCATCCCCTTCCCAAGAAAATAAGCATGCCTGCTGTTCAGTACAGCTAGAACTTCTCCCACTAAGAGCCTAAAGAGTCTTCAGTGTCCAAAGAAAATAGGAAAAGGCGTGCGGACAAAAGTCACTACCTCTGACTGTATGTGCTCTGGATGCAATGGAAAGGAGAGATTATTCTGGGGTGGGTAGAAAGGAGGGCAAAACTTTTATTTATTTTTTTTAATTTCTGTTAACCAAAAAATTTTCTTTCCTCGGGTTCTAAGATAAAGACATCTAGCTAGCTACTGGGACATGTTTACTGGGCTTCCCAGGGCAGTACTGACAAGACTCATTTGTTTACCAGAGTCATAACTGCCTGAGCTGCTAACCTGTCCTTATACATTTTTCAAAACTATCATGAGAATATTTTCAGTGAATTATATTTCAGAAAAGATAGATTTTTAGAGCTCAATCTTGATATATGCTGTGAGTGCCAACAGATAGTCACTGTCAGGAACTGATTTTAAGGCTGACTCAAAACATAGATTAAACAATACACACTTAACATCACCAAAACCTTAACAAAAATGAGAATGATTAGGGAACAGCTAGCACAGAAAAGCAGACTGCCTTTAACATGTGTACCTTATTATATACTGCTTTAGCACAGTTTACTTAGAGTCCCAGTTTCCTGGGACTCGAGGAGGAAGATAGGAAAAGAATTCTGAGGGATGTAATAAAAATCAAATACTTGTGGCAATGTTCTATGCCTTCACCCTTCCTTGGTCCTGGTTACTTGGGTATTCACTCTGTGATGTCACTGAGCTAGCTAGCTGTACATTACACTTATTTCAGGACATGCTCTATGTCACAATATGCATGGTTTGAAAACCATATATGCATGAAGGTTTTCTTTTCAGAAAGGGTTTAGTAGCAGAGAAATTAATTATATTAAACCACCACCATTACTGCCTCCCCCCAGAAAAACAGTCAAAAATATTTTCTAAAATCATGATTCTAAAACTTGAGCACGGGATTGCTGTAAAAAGAAAAAGAAAGAAAGAAAAACCTCCTGCGGATCCTATTAACAAAAGCAAATGCACGAGAGCCACACAGCTGGGGTTAACTTTTAGTGCCTGGAGGTGCAGATGTCCATCCGGGTCTGGAAACCTCTGCACAAGAACTTGTGAAACATTCAATCCAGACTCCCCGTGCCCAACATGGGTGACAAAGTGTAATTATTGGGAAAAAGTTTGCAGAAACTTTAACAACTGAAAGGACACACTCTCACCAAATACAAGAGAAAAAAAAAGAACTTGGCTAAGTAGTTTATAAATATTTTTCACACAATTACAATATGTAACATCATCCCCAAGTTACTTCTACTAGGAACCTCCATACTGCAAATTTAAGAACAGAAACTGTGAAATCAAATTACTCATCTGCGGCCACATGATAACCAGGGTCACTGGCAAAATCTGAACATGTGCTTTACCCCAGCACAGTCTGGAAGCCTGCCCCTGTTCTCATTATCATTATTGTATCCTTGAGAGTTTAGATTTCTAATGGTCTACGACACCACCAAAAGCATTTAGGTAAAAACACGAGGACAAACTGGACCCCACCCCTACCCTCTGTTTCTAACCCCAGACAAAACTATAGTATCCATTACAGATCAACTTCCCATTAGGGGCTTTTGAGGGTTAAATCCAATCCACATTTCCCTTTCAAATTTATATTATGTAGTTTTAGATAACCACATTAAGGGGGTGGGGGGGTTGGAACTAAATTCTGCTCTGGGCGTGCACAGGCAACGTTGATTCAAAGACAGAAAGAGCACTACCCTGGGGTCTTTTATCTGAGAGCACAATCAGGGAGCCTGCTGGATAATTTGTTTTAGAATACCAGAGCACTTGTTTTTAAACAAAGCATAGCCAAGGCAAAAGGTTACAACAAAAGGAGTCACAGGACCAAAAGAAAAAACAAACAAAAACAAAAAGCCAAGTGCCAAGCACCAAGAACCTAGGTGGTTCTTTCCACCCTCTTTCAAAACCTTATTTGCCAGACAAGAAAATGTCACTAAAGAAGGTTTATGGTTTAGGCCTATTCCCCCTCTCCTTTCCCAGTTGAGCTCTTTTTAAAATACAGTGTGTCCGTAAAGTCATGGTGCACTTTTGACCGGTCACAGGAAAGCAACAAAAGACGATAGAAATGTGAAATCTGCACCAAATAAAAGGAAAACCCTCCCAGTTTCATACCTATTTAGTGCAGTTCGATGTGGGCTCCATTTGTTGCCCTACACACATCCAAATGATAGTGAAGTTCTTGCCACACACGGGTAAGGACGTCTGGTGGAACAGAGTGAATAACGTCTGTGATTCTTTGTTTTAAGTGATTAATGTCGTTGATACGTTCAATGTACACATGTTGCTTCACATAACCCCAAAAGTAAAAGTCTAAGCGTATCAGATCCGGGGATCGTGCTGGCCATGGCTTGACAGAACCCCTGCCTATCCAACGCCGGGGGAATGTTCTATCCAGAAACTCACGAACAATGGTGGCATAGTGTGGAGGAGCGTCGTCCTGTTGAAAGATGACACCTTCTGGAAATTGTGGCACTGCATACAATTCCAACATGTCAAGATAGGTGTTTGCCGTAATAGACTGCTCCGCGAAAAAAAATGGGCCTATCACCTTATCATGCATCAGGCCACACCACATGTTCACTTTAGGGGTGTTACGTTCGCACTCAACGTAGGCATGAGGATGTTCAGCAGCCCATATTCAGACGTTATGGCGATGAACATGTCCACAGATATGGAAGGTTGCCTCATCGCTAAACACAATCTTCTGCAAAAATCTTGCATCACTGTCGATCTCATGAAGCATATCTGTAGCAAACGCGCATTGTGTGGGTCTGTCCGCCGGTTTGATAGCGTGCAACAGCCGCAATTTGTACCCCATAAAACAGAGATGTTTCTTTAACACCTTATGAACTGTAGTCTTGGTTACGTGTAACTGTCAAGCACACGCACGCACAGATTTTTAGGGCTCCTTAGGTAGCTATCCCGTATAGCCTCTACAGACTCATCACTGACTGATGGCCTACCAGAACGGGGTTTCTCCACCAAACTGCCGGTTTCCTTCAACTGCTTATCCCACTGAGTAATGTTATTCCTATGTGGTGGTGCTTCATTATAAACGCGCCGGTATTCACGTTGCACTTTGGTCACGGATTTGAATTTAGCAAACCACAGAACACACTAAACTTTCCTCTGTACCGTACACATCTCGACTGGCATGATTGTGGGCTGCTCCACTGTATACACAGTATTACGTCATCATCTGTGCATGCGCACATGCTGCCACATCATCCTACAGACATTGGGAGGGTTTTCCTTTTATTTGGTGCAGATTTCACATTTCTATCATCTTTTGTTGCTTTCCTGTGACCGGTCAAAAGTGCACCATGACTTTACGGACACACCGTATAACTGTAGCCCTGTCTGGACAGTTCTGTCGCTTAGAGCATCAGCTCAAAGAGCAGAGGCTGCCTGTTAGATCCCCTGGTCAGGGCACATAAAGGAATGGAGTGATGTTCCTGTATGTCTGTCTGTCTCTTTCTCCCCTTCTTTTCTGGCTAAAATCAATAAATAAAAAATTAAAAATAATAAAAATAAATCAACCAGTGGTAAAATAAGTTGACATTAAATTTAAAAAAAATGTATTTGTGAGTGGGACATAATTTTGGGGGGAGAAGGAAGGGGAAAAAGGAGGGAGGGAGGGGGGGGGAAAGAGGGAAGAAGGGAAGAAGGGGAAGGCAAGGAAGACAAACAGACACTTGCCCTTTCATGAATCCAAAGAGCATGAAAAGCTCAAGTCTGTAGACAGCTCTTGTATTTCCTCTCAGTACTTTCCCCTGTGAAGTAAGCCTACGAAAGACTAGAAAGATGTCCTCAAAAGAGTAGGTCAGATAACCCCAGAGGCAAGCAAATGTTAGTTTCTTAAATGCCTACCATCTCCTCCCTAGGGCAAAATCACTCAGATTCTAGCTATTTTAATTTAGTTCATCCACAGGAGTGACACAAATTAAATTTATAAATGTTTAGTTCAGTTTAAAAAAAAACTTTAATGGAAGCAATACAGTGCGGTGGGAAAAGCAATGACCTATATATTAGGAAACCCGGGGAAGGCATTCCTGTCCTGCCACTAACCCATGAGGTCGCACAGAACAGTTACATAACATCATTTTCTAGATCTCTGTTTTCTATAATAAGGTGACAGCCTAAGGGTATGTTATCACCTCTGAAAACACACACAGAAGGGGGAAGGGATTAAGAACGATTTGAAACCCCACTGAAACAATATTACCATAAAATTCTTAAGCATGTATTTAGCTCTCTGATGCAGTGGTTTCAAGTCAGGTTCTGAAGCCAGTTTGTAGGGGCTCCACCACTTAGGTGCTGTGTGACCTGAGGCATAAACTTGGGCAGAACGGGACTGGTTATGTTCTCTCTTACAGAACGGGACTCAATCCCTACCCGCTTAGGACCATCGTCTGAGGGTTACATGAGTTGATTTAAGCAATCAGAATAGTACCTGGCACAGAGAAAGCATCACATAAATGCTAGTTATTATTATTATCACATACATCAACATTGAGCTGGTGGTGGTAGAGACAAGGTGGACAATCAAGTATTTTTGTGTCTTTTCTAATCAAAGGAGAAACAAAGAGATCTTGTATCTCTACCTGAGTTTCCGGGCACTCTTCTCTCCTTTGAGCCCTTAGGGGTCCCTGCCCTCATTCCTGAACCTGTCAATTTGATGAGGTACACAAGTACTGGACTCTATTCATCTGCGCACACAGTCCCTAGGATCTACAGATTTCAAAACCCACCAATAAAACCTAACCTGGAAAAAGAAAGTGTTCTCATCCTTTGAAAAACAGTAACCAAAAAATTTCATTTCCAACCTACCTTTGACACCCTGGTGTCAAAATCCATGTTAGAAATCCAAAACTGATAAAACTATAAACTCTTGCTTTATTATGACTTTAGAGGAGCACTTCTAAAGAGCTCACAGGTATAAAGAATTTTTTCCACGATGGGATTTATTTTTCCCTCTTTGGTCAACAACCATCCTGATGAAGGTGAACATTCCGCAGGGAACTCCTGTCACCCACTGTTGTCTTCCTCTATTTCACCCAAAAAGGTTTCAGATTTCTTTTTCATTATTTTTTTCCCTCAAACTTTCCATTTTTCTCCCCACGATCCATTTTACTGATTGACTGCAAGCACTGTCTCTAACGCCTTTCCTGTATTTGGGGACCCAAAGGCATTCACCAGTGTCCAATTCCCTGACTGCTGCGGAAGACTGTGACAGATCTGAGCTTCACTTCTGAGTAAGTCTTCCCAGTGAAAGTAACCCGATTGCCTGACCCGATTGCAGCCCTAGAAATAAGCCTCCCCGTCTGCCTTCCTTTCTCTCAAACTTATGAGCGAGCAGCCAGACAGGGGCTTCTACCTGAAGCAGAAAGAGAAGCGAGTATCGTTATTTCTCAAGCATCTTCCCTGAGCCTGAACCTTAAGCTGTACATCTATTTCATTCTCATCATGTTAAGCTGATTAACTAATAAAATAAAATTTACCTAATTCCAAAATTCCCTACAAACTTTAATGTCCCAGCATTTATCCTCTCTTGAAGAAATATGTTCATGAAAGCATTTGTAATTGAAAATCCTCAGCATCAGGCATATAATTTAAGTCAAATTAGGTAAAATATATATATATAGAAAAACCAACAGCAAAACGCTTCCTACCGTTAGAGCTCTCTTAGGGTAGGGTTACAGTTTCACCACACCTTTTCTCTGTTAGACACACTAAATAACACTGTGACATGAGAATGCAATGGCCCCCCTGCAGTACCAATGCCATTCCTTGAAGCCAGGAGTACTGTTTACCCCGTGCCTAGAACAGTGCCCAGAACACAGAGAAAACTCAAGAACCATTTACTGAGTGGACAACTGGGTGGAAGAGGTATGGGTGCCCCGGGGAGCTAAGGCCCACAGGAGATAATTAGTCCCCGCATAACTGAGAGTTGACAGTACTCTGAAAGATGTCATGGACTCAGATGTATCCACAAAGAACTGGCCACTCTAGTGACAGGGCACATCTTACTGATAAAGCTGTGTCTGGCCAAAAGGCCTTCAACTGCCATCTAACAGCTCAAAGCCTTCCAGATTCATGGGACTCCAGGGTTTCAAAATGAACCCCTGCGTTCCCACTGACTTCTGAGATAATTTTATAATAACTTTCAGCTCACCCCAAACACTTTCAAACTATTCTCAGTCCCCTTTCTAATGCCTCATTCCTGGTCTCCAAAATACTCTGCAGCAAAACAATAGGTAAAAGTATCCCGGGTCTGTCTCAGTGGGGGTGGGGAGGAAGACACAGCCATTAGGAGAGGAGCGCCAGGGACATTACCTCCAGCCCCTTGGAGAGCAGACCACATAAAACGCTAACAGAGAAAATAAAATATAAAGACTGGGAGTACAGCTCACTAATTACATGGCTTGGCTGGGTATCTGAAAAAAACCGACACACCCTCCTTCAGACAGAGGGTTTATGTGCCCTGACTGCACAACAGAAGCCCTGGCGAGCTTCTGAAAGTGCCGATGATTGGGGTGGAGGCTTCCTCCACCCTCCCTTGGGTTGGGGGACTTTTCTAAAGCTCCCCAGGGTTTCTGCTGTGCAGCCAACTTTGAGAATCCCCTGCTCTGAAGCTTACAGTTGGCTCGCTTCCTCTTCAGATAATACACACTAAATATAGCCCCCCCCCTTCCGGCCCCGTTTTAAAAGTATGAATTGCTACAGTTTGTTCAAGCTAGAGGTGGGTCCACGGTGCTGGTTATGTTATGTTTTATACTATCCCATGTTTACAAAATGTTTCATCATCCTATATACACACAGTTTTACACAAACACATTTCAAGGCAGGCTTGTCATATAGTGGTCCTCAAAAGCACAATGGTAAAAACATGGTTACAAGTTCCCAAGGTTAATTAGGTCTGCTGACTTGAAAACACTGGCCTGAATTTTATAACAACACTTCACAGTGCAGGTCTTGAAAAATGCACCAGTCAAACTTAGTTTGGAAAGACCAAAAGGCATCTGTTTAACCAGCAATGCACCCCAAATCAGCAGGGTTGCGAGGGCTGAGCCAGGCTGTCTATGAAAACCTACACAGAAGTGGGTTACAACAAGACAATGTGACCCCCAAGGCCTAGCTCTAGACAGCCTTAAAATGGAGGTGGGAGAGCATACTTCAATGAAAGTTCCCCCAGAAACAAGCCCATCCTACCCCCTTCTTCATCAAGGAGGCAGTGCAGGCTCTGAAACCAGACAGTCTGGGCTTAAATCCTGGCTCAAGAACTTTCTAGCTACATGACCACAGAAAAACTAAGTTCTCTGAACCTCAGTTTCCTCATGTCTAAAATGAGAGTGGTAATGTTACCTACTTCACAAGGCTGTCCTGAGTGCTAAATGTGACAATGCTCTGAGCACAGTGACTATCACATGCAATGAGCCTTGGTGAATGTTAGCCATTATCACTGTTGCTGTTGTGCTTGTCATTAAAATTATTACCAAATGGTGGTAGATTACGGCACTGAAAACAGAGCTAGTTCCCAA
Source organism: Rhynchonycteris naso (assembly GCA_037038555.1). Lineage (NCBI taxonomy): Eukaryota > Metazoa > Chordata > Mammalia > Chiroptera > Emballonuridae > Rhynchonycteris > Rhynchonycteris naso. The sequence continues at coordinate 180,934,016 of CM073000.1, read as the reverse complement.
TTTGTGGTTTCTGAGCACTGGAATTCTGTATATGCTTGAAGCACATCTTCTGGGAGAACCATACCCATAAACAGGAGAGGAGACACAAATCTTCTGTCTCCAAAGGCCTGGAATGGTGGCAGCGAGCTACAGCAGGGAGCTCTCATTCAAGAATATAACACGTAAGGCCTACATCAAGTCTTGTTTTACCACCAGCCAAGTGATCTCGGGGAAATTCAAAGATTTTTTTCTGTTGCAAAATAAGGGATTTGGAGAGTTGTTTTCAGCTGTTTCTAGATTTCTCAAATTGCTGGGGTTTATAAAAGTCCCTCCAGGCCATCCCCCACCTCTGCCCCTCTCCTCCTCACTGGATAGCTCTATTCTATCCTTCATGGCCTTAGAGGGATGAGGGACGGTCACTCACACACATGGCCCTGTTCAATCACATTCCATGAGTCCCTACTTCTTTCAGGGTTCTGCTTAACCATCACCTGCAGAGAGGCCTCAGCTAAGAGAACCTCCACAAAATCGCACATATGCTAAAGGAGAAAGAGACATCTCACACTGCTATCATGAGTCTATGTCAAGATGATCCAATAAACTTGAAAAGCAGAAAACAAAAATTTTTTAAATTGCACATATGCATATACATTAGATTCCCACTATCATATCTACTTTAAAAAACCTGTCATGGCCCTGGCTGGTTTGCTCAGTGGTACAGCGTCAGCCCAGCGTGTGGATGTCCCAGGTTCGATTTTCGGTCAGGGAACACAGGAGAAGCAACCATCTGCTTCTCCATATCTCTCTCTCTCTCTCTCTCCCTCTCTCTCCCCCCCCCCTCACCTGCAGCCATGGCTCACTTAGAGCAGGTTGGCTCCGGGCACTGAGGATGGCTCCATGGCCTCGCCTCAGGTGCTAGCTAGCATAGCTTGGTTGCGGAACAACGAAGCAACAGCCCCAGATGGGCAGAGCATCACCCTATAGGGGGTTTGCCCGGGTGGATCCCAGTCAGGACACATGTGGGAGTCTGTCTCTCTGCCTCCCTGCCTCTCACTTAATAATAATAATAATAATAACCATCACCAACCCAAATATTATGTATTTGCTTATCATTCACAGTATGTCCTCCACCCCTGATAGAATAACATAAACTTCACCAAAGCAGATCTCTGTTTCTCTCATTCACTACTGCATCCTCTGTACCTTGCAGATAGAAACAATTGGTAAATATTTCTTGAATGAAAAAATAAAACAATCCAGATTTCTTTTCCTTCCCACAGAAACTCTTACTCTTATACATACAACAGGTAAAGGTGGTACTCTGGTTGAATGAGGCCAGGGCTTCCCCTCAGCTGACTCAAATGTCCCTGAGGTATCCAAAAACCACTGCCCAAATGATTTCCAAAGTCCTCTCTTGCTCTGAAAATCTCCAAGTACATGTTATTTCTCTTAGACTCCAAAGAGAAATGTTAAATTAGATGAATGTCTATCCATTCTGTAATTTCACTTAACTATTCACTGGCAGTTGCATCAAATTCCCTGGGACTTTGAGACATACCATGTCTCAGAACTGCTGCATCCCTAAAACTGTATCTACAACCACACAGTAGGCATGTCTGGATGGGGGAAAACTCCAACTCCATGAGCCAGATGGAAGGGTGTCTCTTTCCCTGCCCTGTCACATGGTCCCTGGGCCTTTGGAACCTATCACTGAGCCTCTAGGCTGCAAAAGTATCACCACTTCTAAAGGGGTAAGGAAGAAGGCTGGTGGACTCAGGCCCTATGTGGAGACATGCGATACAACGATGTATATGAATTTGAGCAATATGACAGCCAACCAGTGGTGTCCTGACTCCAGTACTTACTCTCTTTTCACTTCTCAACAACCTCCTGGCTTAGCCTACTTTGGACTTCCTTTCAGAGAAACAGAGGTTGAAGAATACCCTAAAGAAGAACTCTGCACAAGGCATGCTTAGTTGGAAGAAACACCCCAGAGGAGCCTCCTGGCTACAATATCGTGATGAGGTCGTATGACAGCTAAAAGACTCCCTCAAAACTGCACAGAAGGTATGGAACATACTCCGCAAACAAGTAAACAGGACCTTTGCAAATCTTTAGCATCCGGTCTAGCAGTGCTGAACTAAGCAAGAGTTATCGATTGAAAGCCTGCATAGTGAACCATCCTCTAACACTGTAATCCAATCCTTAAACTAAAGACAGTTTAATGCCTCTGCATGTCCATATGTTTTCTAATGACGTCTTTGCTGTCAGCATGCTACAGGAGTGCTTCTTGGAAGATGGAAGTAATGACAAAGCACATCACCGGGAAGGCAATTATATGCAGTACTAAGCATTTTACAATGACCATATGGGCTGTATTTCAACAGTGTAATTTCCAAATCAGCCTGAGCATACATATTTCTCTGTCCTTAATCCTGGTACACCATATTAAATGAAGTAAGAGTACTGAAGAAATATGGGAAGCAGATGTAGACATCTACAAGAGTATTAAAGAAACCTTCATCTGTAAACAGTAAACAGAGGGCACCCATTGCCCTGAAGTGAAAGTGACACCCATCTCTACCAGTCCCCTTCACACTGTTTCCTTTATTGAAAACATCACAGCAGGGGGCATAACCAGCCTCCTAGAGGTAAAAAACACAGGAAAAGTTAAAAATACACAGTTTCTTCTTAAGTATTTACAATCTGAGACAGACCCTAGAGGTAATACAAAATCCATATTTTACAAATACATAAAACTCAGGTATAAGAGATCCCTTTTAAAACCCTGTACTTAAAGGTGTGGTTCCTAGACTTTTTATAGTGATAGTTAAATTTCAAAGGACATGCTTTGACTGGGGTCTCCCCTACAATCTCGGGTAAAAACTGAAATTGACACCATTTCCATTCTGGATGAGCAAAAGGACAGCAGTGCTCCTGGAAGCAGCTGGGAAGACAGAAGCATACTACAGGTCTCAGAGCATGATGGTTCGTTCCAAGAAGAAACTGCCTCCTCTCCTCAAACTGAGAGAGACTTCTCAGAGAAGTGTTTGACTGATCCTATTCAGCCAGGTCTTCTGAATTTTCAGGCCCAATGAGGGTTCTCATATTCCCTCTCTCTCTCTCTCTCTCTCACTCTCTCTCTCTCCCACCCGTGTGTGTGTGTGTGTGTGTGTGTGTGTGTGTGTGTGTGTGTGTGTGTGTGATACTACTGCTCAAGGGAAGGTCATCAGCCAGGTCAGAATCCTGAATCCTAGAAGATCAACTCTGTGGAGGCCCTTCTCCGCCCAGAAGGGATGAAAATACAGTACTCTAATGACAGTTAGGATTTCCATAAGAAACAAATCTAACAGCCCCACGTTAGCATACTCTTTGTAGCATAAACAAACCTCTACAAGGTGCAGTGGGGCTAGGGAATGGGGGGGGGGACAATTTGCAAATGTACTTAGAATAATAAAAGGAAGCAATAACAGAAAAAATACAGCACCGTTTGTCAGTCAACAGGTATCTTCAAGAAGCAGATTAAAAAGTGAAAACTATTTAGTATGGCCTTTCACTACAAAGAATAAAGGTTCTTTGTTAAAGAACAAAAACAAAAACAAAAAACTAGCATAAAGGTCTGTTTTACGTGGAATAGGTTGCCAAAAGAAATGCTACTTTCTAGAAGAGTTCAAAGTCAGGCAAGACAAAATACAGAGGAATCGATCGTACAAAATAAAGTTATGCCCACAGTGACCTGTTGAAAAAGTGCCAGTCCCTTCTCCACTTTTACACTTCAGTTCCAAGGGGCCGCTGTATAAAGTCGGTGAGATTACGTAAGTGAGGGCTTTAGTATAGGATATGGCAAACAGCAACCCCTAATAGTAGGAGCCTGACCTTGTTTCTGACAAAGGCTTAAAATCTACCCAAGCGATGGGACCTGGAAAAAGGTCACATTCTAACACAGGAACAAGCAGTGAAAGACACAGAGAGAAAAAGAAAAACTAACAATAAATAAGCTATAGATGTCTGTCGTGTAGGAGTGGCAGCCACCTACTATAAGCTCCAGCTTTTAAAAAGAAAACAAAGAACTTCCCCAAAGATGATGAGGTACTTTCCCCTCCCTAAAGTCTATTATTACACCTAAAAAAAAAATAATACTTTGTAACCAAGGCAATTTTCAGCAGCAACAAGGAACAAATGTGCTCCTCCAGAGAGCCACTTGGGACTCTCACACAAAATGAATTTGTATTAAAAAAATAAAATAAAATAAACTGGAAAGGGGTGAGAGGCACAAGCTCTCAGGTCAGGCAGAAACCGTGCATTTTCCCCTCTCCCTCATGCTGACAGTGGGCAAGCTGACTTAACTTCTCAGAGGTTCAGCATCTTCAACTGTAACCTAAGGATATCATTCACCTTCTCACCGGGTAGCACAAATGAATACAAAATTTCCAGCACAATACCTAGCACAGAGTTAGTGCTCAGTAAAGCAGGCGCTCCCTTTTCAAGCATGTCTCTTCCTGTCATTTTTGTGGAAACTATCTAGAAGTCAGTTTGTCAACAAAATATTTTGTGGAAGCACGGACTGAGTGAGTACCCACGACACATGAATACTGAGCAAAGCAAGCAGGTATTCTGAGAGCCGCAAATATCCCAAGAAAAATATATGCTGGGAGAGTACAGAGGCAAAAAGTAGAGAACAGAGGGAAATAAAATAAGCAAGAAATACAGGAAGAAAACTCTGGCTTTTCCAAGGTTCCAGGCATACTCCCAAGTGACACGCAATAAGCCATTACAGAGCATATAACAAACCAAGAGCATATAACAGACACACAATAAGCCATTACAGAGCATATAATAGCACTTGAACTTCCCACCAGATCCCAAATAAAACAGAGTACACTCTGTCATGGTCAACAGTTCAAAATCTCATTGAGGCTGGCCCCAAGATCTCAATCTCTGGAAAAATCATTCTAGGAAGACCAGATACTCAGAACGCAAAGAAATAAAGCATTTGTCTGACCTACTCCACATCACAGCAGTAAGACTACTAATAAATGCTATTATTATCTGTGATTTTAAAAACAAACCACCTGCAGATAAAATTAATTCTGGGTGGAAATACAGATAAAAGGATGGCTTTACTGCATAGGTTTTGAAGTCTGAATGATTCAAAGTAGAAAGCCACACTGCTGAAACATTGTACAGAGTTTAAAAAGTGGTCAAGGGAGCTAGCTAGAAGGTGTGTGTGTGTGTGTGTGTGTGTGTGTGTGTGTGTGTGTGTGTTGAGTTAAACACAGTTCTTGATACTTTCAGGCATACTACTAAACCACTGTTTCTTAAAACACAGGAAATATTTCTGTCATCACATTACACTTCAGTATTTTAAAACACTTGTAGTCTTTCAACTGAAGGTGACCGGGAACAATCTGACCCGTTTCTATGTAGACTAACAAAACTAATTTTAAGGCAACACAACTGTCTAACTAACCCAGCAGGTTTCAACATTCAGGTGTGAAATCGTACCTCCCAGCTCACAAGCTGGATTATCCCCCTGCCTCTCACCTGTAATTATCATTTGCTCTCTCCTCAGGTGGCTCTTAGCCACTACCTACCCTCCCAGGCTCACATCTGGAAATACAAACTCCCTCTGGGGCCTCCTGAGCTGTGGGGGTGAGAGGGAGGACAAAAACTCCGTGCTGGCATAGACAACTTCTGAAAATATCTTTACCCACACACATTGTAAGAGCAATTTGACAAAATTAAAACACCCTCATGTCACGATGATTAACGGTAAGTATTTTTCAAATAAAAAGAGTAAATTTACTTCACAGTTCCTGCAGAGGCCAGCGTCTGCCATAAAGGCCAATTCCAAAAATTTAGCAAAGGATCTTTCATCAGTTGAGAGGACATAATTAAATGTTTTGATTAAAGCATTTTTCTCCCCTGGTTAACAAGATATAACAGATGTCACCTACTTCCCTAATAACAATACAGCCCTGCACTTGGCATCTTTACAATTTTAAAACTGAATTGTCATATAGAAAAATTATAGCTAGGGTGTCTCTGTACAATCATGACTCTGAAGTGGTTATGACATGCCTGGACTCCCCAATGGAACAGAAATGGAAATCGTATTCCATATGCATAGCCACAAGCCCTCCTTAGCACGCACTTGAAAACCAACCTCTGAAATCTGAATGATGCAGGCTTATTCAAATCACCACAAATTATTCCTGGAAGCACAGATCAAGTGAGGAATGAAATCTGAACAGAAAATGCAAATCTCACAGTCACTTTCTTCCAGGAGCACAGAGAACACATGCAGGAAAAAAAAAAGTGTTTTGGGAAAAGCAACGTCCATCTAAACAGACCCATTCTACCAAATCCTAACTTCCCTGTAGGGAGAAAGACTACTATACTTGACTGTGGGGGGAGGGGGCGGGGGAAAGGCTCATGTTTTTCACAGTAAAATTCTCCTGGTGCATTTGTTCCAATTTACAAAAATTCAACTTACACCAATTTTGTTAACATACCAGTGCAGGGTTTAACTAGAGATAGGCCTGGCGTTTTTAAATGGGAGGCAGCCTCTCTGACTGAAGTTCAACTCAAAATATCCCGGTTTCACAACTCCAGCAATGACATCAAGCACAGATCTAAAGACTGCTCAGCCCCTTTGTCGGTCGCACGTGTTATGTATAGGAGAGCATATCAATCATGTCTTCCCTTTATTATTTCCTACTTTCTGGTCCTAAGCTATTTGGTCTGCCAAATTACTACATCCTATTGCTGCTGCAAATCTAAACAATGCTTGATAAAAGATTAATACAATAGCTAGGTTCTCTGCAACCACATACACACCCAGGGAAATTCATCAATGACTTCATTTGCATATTTGGCTGAATGCCCCCTGCAGCAAATATGTAAAGCACAATGCTCAGGTATCGGGTTTTACTGTTTGCATTTAATTCAGGGTGTCAATCTGCTTCTGTTTTAATTACAACCATCTTAATATGTTATTACAATCTCATGAAAACTTTTCATTATATGAATGACTAAATATATACATATGACAAACAGTTGTTATAAATTTTCTGGTTCGGCAATAAAGAGGCAAGGTGGCTAACCAACACATCATGTGGATTTAATGGCTGGAGCCCTTCTTTAGAAGAAGTAAAGTTTGGCTGAGTCTTCTTCACCTCCACCATATGACAAAGTTCACTTGTTTCAAATGTTCTGCTGCCAAACTTGTTATATTGCTCTGAGTTTCTCTAAATTGCCAGGCTGAAGAAAATATTTTAGCCAAAAAAAAAAAAAAATGATGTTAAAATTTTAAGTTGGCCTCATTAAGGTCATTTTATATCCAAATACAGTGTGTCCGTAAAGTCATGGTGCACTTTTGACTTTTGCTGGGTCAAAAGTGCACCATGACTTTACGGACACACTGTGGTCACTTTATCTTTCCATTGTATATTCAAGGATGAGAAATCCTGATCTCATCACCCTAATAATGTTTACTTCTACATCCTCATTTTGGGAAGTGAGGTGAGGGCGGGGTGTTAAAATTTTTAGAACTGGAACCTATCCAGTCATGGGAGCTTATTCTCATTTGCAGTATTATTTTTGTTTGTTTAAAAACAACTCCTTCCAACATTTCCAGAGCTTGGGAAGCTCAGCACTAAGGAGAAGCAGATAGTCTCCTGGTTTCACAGGATAATAGTGAGTCTCTAACTCCCAGTATGATCATGAGCAGATGAATTAACCCCTCTGGGCTCTGTTTTCATTTGCAAAATAAGAGGTGGAACTACATCACTAAGGACAACATCTGTGCTTATAAAGCACATCAATCAACAATGGCTGGAGTAAGATCAAAAGACTACTCTGATAAAAGTTGAGGTCCTATCTTTAAGAAACACCTCCTAAAGATGCTCTGCACATTAAGCTCAAAACTGTAATTCTCACAAATAATCAAATTGATTACCTGGTAACAAGTGAGAAAGGAGCAAACGGCAATACACAGCAATGCAATAACAGGAACAAATAACAGCAAGACAATAAAAAGTACTTGTTTCCCCTTCTGCCCCAGTGAAAGTATCATTTCACTTTAATTCCATAAAATCATTTTAGAACAGCACAATCCAGGACCTTCTTTATTTGTTCCAACTGGACATGTACACTTTCATGGTTCAAAATTGGTGAAATACTGGAATTTCCAGTGTGTGACTAAAAAAAGTAATAATCTAATATTCAAACTATTGTTTCACCTAAATCCTCATTCTCATACTTTTTTTTACTTAATTTTTAACTATGGAATACTACTCCCTGAGTAAGCTTTAGCTAGGAGGTATAGCTGAACAGAGACTCTAGCAAACAACAACAACAACAACCTCAGTATACCTTCTGAGGGATAATTGCAGTACTGGACTGTTTTAATGCCTCTTTTCAAGCTGCACATTATTGCTACGGTCAGAAACTTTGCAGAAACCTTAAATGAGGTTGGCAGGTTAATATCGTGCTGCTGTGGACGACACGTGTGGGGACAACAAGGAAAAAGACATCCCTCGGGTACCATCACAATTTGACCTTGGCATTGACTTAAACCCTGTCCCAGATTCAGAATGTTGCTGCAGTCTGAAGGTATCAGATTTCAGCCATATCACCAGGAATCATGACTTGTCTTCACAGGCTGTGTTCTGAATCAAGCCCAGATCATTTCAAAATGTCTCAGTTAACAGCGATCACGCAATTTGAAGGTTTTCTGACAAAAATGAACCCCAACCTAAATTAGCTGTTTTCCATAACTTAACAAACCGTGGGCTTTCCCCTCTCCTCTTGTGACTCCGTTTTACCACCCTGGGAGTTTCCAGGGCTCTGAAGGTACCAAGGAGGTATGGCAACTTGAGGCATAGTGACAAGCCAAAATGACAGTAAAGAAAACAAGAAAAATAAAGCATTTGTATGTACTTTGTGACATTTGTCAGGCAAACCCTAACTAGAGGTCAGTATGAAGGAGCGATCTGAATGATGAGCTGTAACAACCCAGAAAACTGCGGCAAGCAATTTACTAACATCAGAGTCCCTCCCTCAAACACTGTCAAAGTTCAGACAATGGCAATCTGAAATGTTTAAGTTTACAAACTTCATTCACAAATTCCTAAATCCTTTTATTAATAATTTTAATAGCTCTCCCTCAGTAAAAAAGAAGAGAGGGGAAAAGAATGGAGGACAGGTGGGAGGAGGGAGGGAAGGAAGGAGGCAGGCAGGCAGTGGGTGATAGGGAATCTCACTGGATTCTGAGATGAAACTGCCAACTACACTAACATGTGACAAACACCTGCAAAGAAGGCAGCAATCCACATAATTTCAAGCTACAGGTCCCCCTGCAAAGGCTGGAATCAGAGACCTGAAAAGGACTAAGAAATAGCAGTCTGTACTTGCCTAGTCTCTTCCCAAGTAAGCAAAGGACACCAGACTATGTGAAATCCATGCCTCCCCTCCTCAATTACTAACAGCATAAAGAGGGCCTATTCTTTGGATCTTACAATGATACCTATTGACCTCACACCCCTTAGTCTCTAAGCTTGTGAGAAGAAAGAAAGGAAGGTCACAGCTACAATCTGGAAGGAGGAAGACAAACTTAGGGTCTCATCAGCCTTGAATTCTATGCCCCTCTTCTAGAAATAAAATATTGGCACGCATCTATAGAGCAGGTGCTGGTTATGTAAGAAAACCAGTTCTGACCCAGCTAATAATGTCTCTAAATGGCTTTTGACTCTCTCCTATTTGGGATCCACCAAATTAATTCCTCTCTTGCTCTTCCAAATTCAGTCCACTAGAGTTTTCAAATTTCCCTCATTTTTTCAGGACTTTATCAAATGAATAGCAGCTCTCCCGTTACCAACTTCTTTTTCCTCTAGCAACAGAATATTGGGTTTAATCCTGACCCTGAAAAAAGTGTTGTTTCTTGTAGACAAACAAACAACAAAAAAAATCATAAGGCACTTTCACTAGGTTGGGCTACCTTAGCCCCTACATACAGCATAGGTGTAAAGTAAAATATAATATAAAGCCACTAACTCCCCATCTTCCACCGTCTGCATGTGGACACACACACACAATCAAGAGATGCTAGCCCATGCCAGTTAGCTCAGTCTGTTAAAGCATCGTGCTGAGACACCAAGGTTGTAAGTTTGGTCCTGGTCAGAGCATATCTGGGAAGAGACCAATGAATGCACAACTAAGTGGAACAACAAATGAATATCTCAACCTTCCCCCCAAAAAAATAAAATAAAGCAAGCAAAAAAAAAAAAAAAAGTGCTATGGACCTTCTGTCCAAAAGGCTTCCAATTCTTACAGCCATTGAGACCTAAATAATTCTTTAACTTCTGGCCTTAACTATTATTTTCTCAGCTTAGGGAACTTATTTCTAATCCTAACATTCTCCCAAACTAAATAATCGTTATTTATTTTTGACAGCATATACAGCTGTTGTACAAAGTCTCAGAATCTCTTCATCACCCTTAGTGATCTTTGAATCATGTTGAATGCTGTTTTGTTTTTAACCCTTTTTCAACTGTGAAAGCTAGAGAACACTCTTAGGAAGGATGAAAGCTAGTCACTAACTTTGTGATTCATTTTTCTCAATTTACTGGTTCATTTATATCCTGTCTACTTCCAATAGAGCTGAAGGTAGCTAATCTCAACAGCTAACACAAGCTGCATGGAATCATCCTATCACAATCTTCAACCTCGTCTCACATAAATACTCATGAAGTGATCTCTGCCTTGTACAGTAAAATACTGAAATTCAGTACACACAGTAAATACTTGAATACATAACCAAATGCATTATTCACACTCATCCTTTTCTGCAAACCTTCTCCTCACTTACCAACTCCTCAGATCCTAAAGCTACGCACACTTTCAGAAGTGAAATGCTGGAACTGACCCATTTACTCAGCAATCCCATCCCGAACTTCTCAAGGAACAAAGTGACAAATGCAAAAATAAAACAAATCTCCACAGCTCTCCCGGGCTGAGTAACAGCAGAAAGGTTCTGACCTTTCTGGAACTAGCACATCATACACAAGCGAGAAAAAGGCAGATAATCCGAAAACTTTACTTTTAACATCAGTGTCAACCACCTTTCTCAGCCAGCCTTCTTTCCCAGTTTGTTGAAAAGCAGCAATCCAGGAAACTGGAAGGGACCGAGAAGACAGGATATAACATTGGCTGGAAGCAGCCTGGTGGCATGAGAACGGGGTGGCTATCACACTGAAAGAGCTATTAATGAAAATCATTGACCAATCCTTACCTCATGGTGGGGTTGCTAACAATCAGTGACAGGGCTGACACCAGGCAGGAAAAGAGAGCAGGAGGAGAAATGAACTAATCACCATTATTTACACCTTGCACTCCCCTCGCCACTCCCACCTGAGCAGCAGCCTCCACTCCAACCTCAAATTTCTGTGCCTGGATTTCCAAGTTGTCCATCATTGGCCCCCTCACCCTGAACTCAGAGATCACGGAGTTCCTGGAAGGGACCTCTGAGATCATTCCCAGCATCTCCCATACTGGGTTATGGATTCCAATACCAAAAATAAAAGTGTCCTGTGTTCAAATAAATTTAAGAAAAAGGGCACATCACCTGGCTTTCTCTTTCGCCTTTTACATAATAAAAGACAATTCTGGCAGAAGTCATCCCTTTCATTTTATCTGGCCCATCAAGTTCCAAAACTATTTGAGGGTAGAGCACTTTTTTTTTTTTTTAATCTGGAACACAACATAGGAACATCTGGCAGAGCTAGGTTCCCATCCAGTATGGGCTCCTCGGCTCTAAAACTACTCTAAACCTCTCAACTAATAGATTTAGAAAATCATGCTTTTAGAGAGTAACTTCCCAAGGTCACCCAAACCAGTGAGGACAGCCAAGTCTGGAACATGTTTCTCCACTGGTCTCCTGACTCCCTAACAAGCACTATTTACCCGTAATTTTGTGCCCATTTCTATCAGCCCTTCCTTGCCCTCCAGCCCTAATCAAATAGCTCTTCTCACTCCTCTTTTTTTTTTTTTTTTTTTTGGTGCTTTCTTCACTATTCCCTCTTCTTTGAATGCCCTTCCCATTTCACATGCCCTTCCCATCTCACATGCCCTCCCCATCTATCCAGATCACTCCAGCCTTTTAGGCCCCATCTCCCTGAAGCCTTTCAAATATTTCAGCCAGTGGCACTCCCTGAAAGCCTACTGCACTTAGTTGGTATTAGACATCTGAGTGCCTATTTCAAAACTATTCTGTAGGTGCAGGGCTCATTCATCAGCTAAACGGCACACTCCTTCAAGATGCTACCTTACTTTAGGTATCTCTGTGCTCTTTTTAGAGCCTTATGCATATCAGGCACTCCATAAACACTTGCTGACTGATACAAGGAATATGACTAATGTCGTTTCCCTAAACAACTGAGTGAGATTTGACCACAATAAATTATTAGAGCCTTATTAACACAGCATACTACGAGTACAAAAATTCTGGACAGCCCATTTTCGCTCCTGATGCATCGAATTTCAGGATAAGCCCTGAAACAGAGCTAGGAAATGAAGACCACATGAAAGTCTGTTTCGTCCTGTACCCACCTGAAATCAGTCTTCCGTAATTTTTACAAGCCTGCAAAGCTCCGATTGGCCTTCTGTCTGCTAATCCCACCAATTTCATCTTTGCCTCCCCCCTTCATCAGTCATACAAAAGAACGCTGCACTAAGAATCCAGTGCACAACAGAGGAGGAGAAAAATAATGGATTCACAAAGTCAAATTTTTAGCTGCAGTACTCACATGGCTTACTAATCGCAACTACACAGAGAGAAAGCCAAGTAAGAACAGAAAGGCAATATTATCTGGCATTCAGGGTACACTAACAGTACCAGAACCCCAACATTTCCATGTATACTTTGTTTGCTAGAAGCCACTTTCTTTCTTTAATGAGGCATGTCATTTGGGAATATTTACTCTCAACCTATGAGTCAAATAGTCAAACAATACCATATCCAAATGGTAATTCTGTTTCTCAGATGCCTAATGAAAAGAACACCATGTCCAACCTTAGCCTCCTCACCTACCCTCTTATCTTCTATCATGAGACTCACATACTTGAACTTCAGGGCACAATTACTCAAGACAAGTGCCCCTGCAGACTATGAAACTACTTCAGCCAGTTTCACTGCCTATAAAGTGTGGCTTCTCAAACTACTCCCAGAGCTTTCATCATCTTAAACAAGTGTCCAACAGTGAAAAAATAATCAACACAAAAATGCTGGTTCTCATTAGGCCAGTTTCTTACTTTAGCTCCAGCATTATTAGTAAAACCATAGCCGGACTGGAACAATTTATATCAGCACACTTCATTATGAGTTAGGAGCCTCTTTTCTAAAAGGGGAGTCAAAATCAATGTGTCCATTAACATCCAAAGTATGCTGCTCCACAGTTTGCCAGCTAGTGCTCTGGACTGGCGTAAGGTACAAGCCTCGGCATACAAGCCAACATTTCTAGTTCCTTATCACAACATCATGCTAGCAGTGGCCTCAGTGTTTCATGGTGACAATTTTTTTAATTCCCAAACACAAGACCTAAGAAAATAGTATGGAGGGTACTCTAAACATCTATTAATAACCCTTAACTTTTATAAGCACTTCATGTCACATACATATCTGTCCGAGTGCCTAGTTTGGTTGCCTGTTCCCTAACAAGCCATCACATTTCATGGTGATAGTGGAGTGAATCTTCCAAAATGAGTACATGCAGAAGTTTTATCTTCATGATCACTACGCACATACGTTTAATCATCCAGCATGTAAATATGCAGCAAAGAGATCTACCTTTGTCCACAGAAGCAGACACCCAGGATGATTTTTATTCCTCCACTGTGTATTTAATCTGAGAAGTTTATTCACAGCTTTCCTACAAAAACTGGGTCTTATAAATGTGAACACTGACAGGAAACTGGATGATATTAGAGAACTGCTGTTAATATAGGTGTGATAATGGTGGTGTGTCCGTTTGGGTGTTTGCTTGTTTGTTTACATTACATTTAAAGATGCATACAGAAATACATATTTCTCCTATCACCTCTGGGAGTGGGAAATGAATAGATGAGACATAGATGAAACAAGATAAGACATGAGCTGGTAGTTGCTGACCTGGGTGTTGGGGACATTGGGCTTTTTCAAACTGTTCTCTCTCCTTTTGCAAATGTTTAAATGTTTCTATTAAGTTTTTTTTAAAACTTCTTAAAAAGTTAGACCTTGTAGACCTACACACAAATATGTAAATACTATTTGGACATGAAGTTAGCATAGCATCCAGCTAACCAAAATAACCTGGGTTTTGAATCTTTAATAGTAGCAGCAAAAAATAATCACAGCAAGAAAAGGAATGGTCTTAATGGTACACCCTGAACTTTGTCTCCTTTAAAAATTAAGTTTTTTAAGCCCAGAAGAAACTAGAAGGGTGCATTTTCTCTCAAATGCCAAATGGACAGATGTACACATCACAAGCCCAGACAAATATTCATTTACTAAAGTAAAAATGATCAAAAACAACTGCGCAGGTTACATCTGTCTCCACTTGGCCTTCAAAAATGTTCATGGAAACCTGTAGACCCCTCTTGCTTGCTGAGAGGGGCCACAAGGAAGCCTAGCATAGCCATATAAAAAGAAAAACCACTTGTAACCAGATTTTACAAGTACTGTCCTAAACTATCCACAGAAAGCAATTGTGAACCAAATTCCAGGCTGCATTTTCTATTAGCACACATGCTGCTATTTCAATTCCTATCTTAAATAAAGAGAGACAGAGGGAGAGAGGTCACACTGTGCGGTACCCTACCACCTTGGTAAAGTTGAAGCCACAGTTAGATTAATCCTAGTAACTGGTGAGCCTCAACACTCATAATGATTGTGTAAGATCATTTTAGCCAATAAAGCACCAGTTCTAGAACCCAAGGGTAACTGATTCAATAACTAACATCAAAATCTATGGTCACCAATACCACCAACCACCCTCTCTTTCCCCCAACCACTGGCCACCACCCACCACCACCATCACCACCACCAACACGAGCAGCCCAAAAGGCCCCTCAAATAGAAAAAACAACCCTGACAGGAAGGATTCCTTTTGAAAAAAAATATTTAAACCTGACACCCAAACACACATACAGAACCAGCAATCTAAACCTGCACAGCTATTGCGTGTGAGATTTGAGCTGTCATTAACAAAGCTTGCATTTGATCATCTCAAACAATACCATAATAACAGGGAAAAAAATCAGAGGGGAAGGGAAAAGTTTCCTTCAGGAACCTCTAACCACCATATCAGGTGCATGAAAGACTAGAAACCAACTATCTTGGTTTTGTGGTTAAGAAAAGCCGGACCAACTCTGCAGAATCTCAAAGCCTTCTGTGTATGTGTGGTGTTGGGGGTGGGGAAAGGAAAGTAGGGGGAGGAAAAAAGGGGTTACATTTATAGAGACCAATAATGCATGCCAGCACCAAACCTGACCCTTCCAGGTAAAGACAGTTTCCCCCTGACCCATGGACAGTCTCCAACTCCCCCCACCTTCCCCAGAAGCTGGTTGGAGGGCAGGAAAATGTGCATTTGGAAATCAACACTGCAGGTGTCCAAGGAATAAAGACTTATACACACACACACACTTACACAAAGCCAAACAGAAATAAAAAAGAGAAAACATACACACACAAAAAAAGAGAGAGAGAGAGAGAGACAATTGGGTGTCAAGCCCTTCAGATACCAGCTAGGATTTTATTCTTTCCTCCCAGCAGTCCTCCCTGGTGTACCTTTTTCTGTCCTTTAACCAAATTGCTCATGTACATACACATGTGCATATATATTTATATATATACACACACAGATATTATAATTAACCCTTTCTGTTGTAGACCCCCATACGAAGACAGAAAGATATTACATCTTCTCGTCTCTGCTCTCCCCTCCTCCCTCTTTCTCCCAACCAGGAGAAAACGCCCCCTTCCCCAGCTTCACCAGGAAAAAAAAAAAGGCAGGAAGGGGGGGTGCAGAGAAACCACAAAACCCCATTAGTCCCCAGTCCTGATGACACCCCAGGAAAGGTATATATTATATATATACACACACACAGGGACATATGGCTCTGTAGAAAGCACACAGAGAACGGTCCACAGGCGCCCCAAACCCAGCAAAGAGACTTCCACCAGCCAAGAAGCCATGATTGGGGAGGGAGAGGAGGAAGGAGTAGGGGCAGAGCTATCCGTGGGGGTGGGGGGCGCATTGTTGTGATGCCTGCACCCCTTTCTCTATGCCCATCTGCTGTGGAGGGGTGTAGAGAGGGGGCGCAGGGGAAAGACGATGAGAACGAGGAAACCAGGAGACCAGGCACGGCTTTGCGATTCCCTCCTCTGCCTGTCTGCCCGCGCCC
Source organism: Rhynchonycteris naso (assembly GCA_037038555.1). Taxonomy (NCBI): domain Eukaryota; kingdom Metazoa; phylum Chordata; class Mammalia; order Chiroptera; family Emballonuridae; genus Rhynchonycteris; species Rhynchonycteris naso. The sequence goes on along the minus strand of CM073000.1, from coordinate 180,917,597 downwards.
CCAGCTCCCCCCCCCCCCAACAATAAGACCTCAGCCCAGACAGACAGACCAGCCAGAGCGCAGTGGGGGAAGCAGCAGAGCCGAGCGCAGTCGAGTGGGGTCGTGCATAAAGGGAAACCAGAGGGAGGGGGGTCCCCCTTACCTCCAGCGCTTCAAAAGTGACAAAGCTGGTCATGGCAAATCCATCAATGATGTCCTCTTCGGCCGAGGTGGACTCTCTCCGCTTCCTCCGCGGGGGTCTGGGCCGGGACGGGGCGGAGGACGGGGGCTTCCCATTGTCTTCCTTGTCCGAGCCCGACGACGAGGCGAGCGAGGGCGCCCGGGTCCGGCCGGCGCCGCCGCCGCCGGTCGCGCCGGCCCCCAGCCCGCCCCGGGAGCGCCTCTCCCGGTCTCGCTGCGACCGCGACCGCCGCTTTTTGCGGAGTCCATGGCCCCGCGTCGGGCCATCCATGGCTCTGCCGCGCCGGGGTCTCCCCGCTCGCCGCCTGCCCGCCACAGGCTCCAGTCGCGGCCACACAAAAAAATTGACACCAACCCCTCCCTCCCCCCTTCTCGCCTTCCCTCCGCCCCGAGGAGGGCGCGGGGGAGACGGCGGCCGAAAGAAGGGAGAGAGGGGAAGAAAGAGAGGAGAAAGAAAAGGGGGAAGGGGCGGAGAGAGGGAGGAGGGACGGGAGCGAGGGCGAGAGACTAGGAGCCCAAGTGCGGGGCTGCCCACGGCTCGGAGGGTCGGAGATTCCCGTGAGCGGCGCCGAGCAAAGTAATGGCTGAACACACAGGTCTCCTTTAGAGGAAAAAAAATAACTCACCAAGCAGGCAATAAATCAGAATAGCGGAATGCTTTGATCAAGAGACTGGGAGGCTCCGGGGAGCCCTCCCCACGGCCATTCTCCGCCGCGCCCCCCGGTCCCCGAAAACGCCTGTCCCCCGAGTCAAAATCGGGTCCGAAAAGGTCGCGGGAAAGTGGGGGCAATGAACTTCACCCGCCCCTCGCACAGGAAAGCACCCCCGCCGCCTCTCACACACGCCTCGGAGAAAACTCACTCCCAGGCTCCCAAATTTTTAAGAAATGCATCCAGGGGAAGCCAGGGCTTCCGAGCGATCTGAGAGGGATGAGACCCCCCAGAGAGGGAAGCATAATAATGAAATAATTAGGAGAGGAGAGGACGGAACTGGGAGAGGTAGAGAAGAGAGGTGGAGGAAGGGAAGGAGGATGCTGGAGCAGTTGTGGGGTTTGCTTTTCGGTCTTGGAGGGGGGAGGTGGGGGAGCTGAAAGAAGAGAAGAAGCAGACCCTGACGCTGCCACCCAGCCCCTTCCTCAAAAATATTATTTTCCAGTCCCAGAGAAGAGGTCACCCTTCCTCAAAAAAGGGAGGGGGTGAGTCCGTCGACGAGGAAAGCAGAAAGAAATCTCCAGCGGGAGAGACACCGGTGTGCCGCCGCCACCGCCTCCTGCCGCCGCCGCCGCCGCTGCCTCTCCGCTTCGCCCAGCCCAAGGAAGAAGCGCGGCCAGAAAGCGCTGGGAACGCCGCTCTCGCCGCCGCCGCTAACGCTGCCGCCGCCTCAAGAGCCCCGAGCCGGAGGGTGCACGGCGTGTCCCCGGGCGGCTGCAGCGGGAGCCCGGGCACGGCCCCATCCTCCGCCCGCCCGCCTCGCTCAGCTCCCGCTCCTCCCCCTCCACGGCCAGCCCACCGCCGCCGCCCGCCTCTGCCCAGCCCCGCGCCCGCCCGCACGCGCGCTCGCGCGCGCACGAGCACCCGCCCTCCCCGCGCCTCTCTCGGCGCGCGCTCTCGCCCCCGCGGCCCCGGCCGGCTGATCACGTGGCCCACGGGCTCCCTCCCCCGCCCCCTCCCCAGTTGTAGAGTGTGTAGAAAGCAAAAGGCTGGGGGCTGGCCGAGCTCGCGAGCCCAGGGCATGCGCGCTGGGGCGGTCGGGCCTGCGCACTGGGGGCGGAGGGGAGCCGGGAGTGGGCTGCGAGGGTGCGGTGGGAGGTTTGGAGCGGCCACCCGCGTGGGGTACACCGTGGCCCCGCAGAGTTGGCGTGCGAGGGTATGAAAGCCGTGAAAAGATCCCGCCAGTCGCACCGGGGATGCGTGCGGGCCACTCCACCCTGTCTACTCCGCGCTCCCCTCACATCCTCCTCGGGACACTTGTCACTCGACCCTCTACCCTAGGTCCTCCGGAAGCGCCTGCGCCGCCCTCTAGGGAGGCTCCCAAAGTTTTCTCTCTGGACGACCTACACAGCGAGGGGAGAAGGGGTTTCAAAGAAAGGACATAAAGGACTTCCCTGGGAGGGGGCCGCGACTGGTGGCGACAGATAGGGGAGCGGGTGCCAAAGCGCAGGCCTCTCCTCCACTGGGGGGCACTGGGGGGCCCCACAGTCAGAGTTGGAAACTTTTCTCCCACGTGGTAGCACACGCGTGGCCGAGAGACCCAGCACCCTGATGACCTCCCGAGCCTCCTCGTCTTGAAACGGGGTCCATTTGGACGCGCGGGCGGCTACCGAGCAGGCAGCGGGAGGTGGGGCGCCGAACTTGAACCTCGGCAGCCGCCGAGGGCGAGAGGCGGGCTGCAGGGACCGAGACAGCCCTAGACACAGGACTAATTAGACCTGCAAAACGCAGTCCCCACCGCGGCGGGCTACCCTTAACTTGGATGAGAAGAGGGTCTTCCAGGCTTTTCCTATCACTGTCCATCTCCTCTCCGCAATGTAGCTGATGCCTACGAAAAGTTGTACTAAAAAGCTTACTTACTGCAGCCCGAAATCGAACAAAAGCGACTAGCCTGTCTGGGTAAAATAGCTGTGCGTTTTTCAGGGCACTGGAATTTATTTACTCAGAGCAGAAAGACGCCCAACAGCCTTTTCTCTCTAGCGGGTTAGAAACCCAATTCACTTTCTGTCTAGGCACAGAAACACTGCGACACATTACTCCTTACCCTGGTAACACACGCTTAGGGAGGAAAAAAAGGAAAGTGTACTGACATTTGTTAATTGCTCACAATGGGCCAGGCACCATACCAGACTCTTGTAAATGACTTCTCTGTAGAATCTAAATGTGCACTTTTTAAAATATTATTATCATTACTGAAAGGGGATGATAGAGAAAACAATAAGAACATGACAACCTAACACACCCAAGGTTTATTGATTCATTCATATCTTCGCTTAACAATTATTAGGGCCTACTATGCACCAAGCACAGTTCTAGATACTGGGAATACAGTGGTTCACAAAACGGAGAAGTTCCTTCCTCTTGCATCTTGTGTTCTAGCAGGCAAGCCCCTCACCTTGCACTTCCTGACCACGGTGTAAAGGTTGCTTACTGCCTTAAGACACACTCTTCAGCGTTCCCATTTCTGGATCCCAGGTCTGGATCTTTATGAAATCAAGGTCAGGGACAGGATGGAAAAAAGGTGGAAACCATGGCATAAGAGCAAGGAGGAACAACCACTGAACTGTGAAAAAGACTTGAACTTCCTGTCTGTCCAGGGAACAAACCATTTGACCTTAGGCAAGGCTCTTAAATGACTAATTTTCTCATGTGTAAATCAAAGAGTTTCAGTTAAAAGTTTTAAAAGTTCCTTGTTAAGTCTACTGCTGGTCTCAAAAGATGTCATCGTTTCCAGTGGACTGTGTGCTTTATTTCTTGAGAAATAGTGATTGGAATATGGGATCTGATTCAACTTATTAGGAACACGGTGTGCCTTCAAAAATTTTTTAACAAAGATAACTGAGTCTGCTGCACCCAGAGCAATTAGATAAAACAGAGCCTCTGTACTAAGGGTAACCTCTGGTTTAACTTCTAGGATGCTGTCCCATCCGCTGCTGAATGAAATCCAGGCTGAAGATCAAGTTCATGCTGTCTAAAAAAGGCAAGTTTCTTTGCATTTTAAAGCAAGGATCTGGGATCATTTTTATGTTTGTAGGATTGTGGAAGATACTGTAGATACTGCTAAGTTTCAAGGAAAACTAGGAACTAATTTTGTAATTACAGTCACTTCTCAACAACTTTGGGGATTGGTTTGTGGAAGGTGTGAAATTGGCAAATATAATAAAAAGTATAATATTAGTGACTTTCCAGAGCAGCCCTTGGCAGTCTTGTCTTTAAAGAGTAATGTCTGGTGGGGGGGATGGAGGTGTGGATGGTAATGCACTGCACTCAAGAACCTTGCCTCTGGCAAGAGTAATTTGCAAATACATTTGGGGATCATGTTTAAATATATTTTTTCAGGGTCCAGTTGTAATGCTCACTAGAATTGGTAATGCCTTTTGGGTCAGAGTTTCAATTTCCTTCCGTCAAAGAATGAAAATTGTTTGTGGATTATATTGCCCATATTTGTTTGTAATTCTCCATATAGTCTGGGATGTATGAGCTAATAATAATCACCATAGCTAAGCACCGCCTATGTGCCAGGCACTGTTCTATGTTGGTTAAAATAATATCTCATTTTATTAGACCTATTTTACAGTGGAATACACAGGATTGAGGTGATTATGCATAGATGGCACAACTGTTTAGTGATAAGCTGAATTTGGTCTGAGTGACTCTAAAACTTGTTCTCTTAATGGATATACTGAAATTCTTTACTCAAAAGGTAGTCAAATGATATGTATATAGTACAACCATTTTGGAAAACTGTTGCTATCTATTAAAAGTAAGTGTATGAGGCCCTGGAAGGTTTGCTCAGTTGGTTGGAATGTCGTTTTTATACACCAAGGTTGTGGGCTCGATCCCTGGTCAGGGCATGTACAAGAATCAACCAATGAACGCATAAATAAGTGGAACAACAGATCAGTCTCTCTCTCTCTCTCTCTCTCTCTCTCTCTCTTCAATCATCTATCTCTAAAATCAATAAAAATTTTTAATTAAATATATGAAAACTCTATCACCCAGCAATTAATTTCCTGGGAATATACCAATGTCACATGTATACCAAAAGATAGCTATTAAACAGCTCAGAGTAAAACTATTCATAGTAATACCCAAAGTGGAAACAAGTTAAATGTTCATTAACTGTAATATGGATAAACAATTAGTAATATGTTCATATAACAAAATTTTCTGCAACACTAAAATTGAGTAATCTGCTTCTAAATGCAGTAATATATAAATCTCATAAGTAAAATGCTAAGTGAAAAAAGTGAGGCACAAAGGCAAAACTCATTTATTGCGATCAGAATTCAGGATAATGGTTACCCTTGCTGAGAACAAATGACTGGAAGAGGACGTAAGGAGGCTTTCTGGGGAGTTGATCGTGTTTTTTTTTCTTGGGGTTTGGTGCTGGTTGCCCATGTGTGGTCAGTTTGTGAAAATTCAGCAAGCTGTACTATAATGATACATGCACTTCTCTGTATGTTTATCATACTTCAACAAATTGTGTACATATGAGTACCTATATAATACTTTCTTTTTTTCATGTATTTATAATGCTACTGAAATACTGATCTACAATAAAATGGATAAACAAGCTATGGTTTGTTCACACAATATGGTACATATAGCATGAATATACAATGAAATACTATATAGTAAATCAAAATAAAGCATAGCATCTCTCCAGATTTCTTACTGGTCAGAATGAAAGATAAAGCTTAAACTTGAAATGGGCAGTTTGAATAAGCTCATGATTCACATCAGTAAAGCACAGGTGACTTCTTCACTGAAAGATTATAGTTGATAAAGAGTAAAGCTAAAGAAATAACTCTGAAAGAAGATTTTTTGTTGTTGTTGTTTAGCAGGGAAAACACTCAAGTGGTTCTGGACCACACAAAGGAAAAAAACTTACATCTGTGTTCAGGAATAAACTACTTAACCTAGGAGGGCCTCTCCAGTTGTGCAGTCTCTTGTTTGAGTTGCTGGTTAATAGTCAGACTACATCCTAAACATTCAACCTTTACTAGTCAGAGAACAAACACTATTATAGCTCAACAACTGAACTGAACTCTGAGGCTTCACCTAGCAATTAGCTACTTTGGGCATCAGATTTTCTAAATTACTAAATATTTATATCCTTATAACTCTTGCACTTTGTGCCAATGTGGCAATTATTAATACACCCTTCTTGATATTGCATACTGGTATATAATATTTGAATTTCATTTATTAAGAAAATTGATTTTTCAACTCAAGGCAGCTAAGGTTTATGTTTTGGCCATTTGTAACTTTCAGTTATTTTTGTGTGTATGTCTGCCCTGAGACCAAGGTGGACAGAAGTGGTTAATGGATCCATCTCTGTACCATTTCCAAATGAGCAAATAAGGAAAATAACACATTTAACATTCCTTCTTTAACCCTCATAAGTTGTTTTTAATAATACCTATTCCTGGAGAGAAGTCATAGCTTGGAGTAACTGACAACTTGCCCATGAGCAATAACATTGTTGTATCTTTGCCCTAATTATCACCTGCTGTTTTAATTGTTTTTTCTGCAATAGAATTTGTTTTTCAAACTCCAGTTTTAATGTTTAGGAAAAAAAAAGTGGGGGAGGAAATGCGTGGTTCAGTTTTCCAAATGTGGTGTTTTTCATAATACTGTAACATAAACTTTCATCATCTCTGCAGGTGCCACTGATAAGTGACACATTGATCAACCAGCATTCTTCAGACTCTGCCACATGAAGCCAACGAAAGATATCTGCTGGTGACCAAACGATGATTATGTAGAAAAGGCATTTCTAACAAATTTAATAAGCTTGAGATTTTTCACAAAACTGACTAGTCTTCCTGTCCTTTCTCAGGGTAGTGCTTTCTGCTTAAAGATTTATTTGACATGCTAAGGTGGGATAATTGATGTATACTCATAAGAAAAAATTGTAAATGACTTTTGAAAGCTACCAGTGGAAGATCTCCATATTTATTACTGATTATAATTCTGAGAATCAGTTTCTCTATTAGATTTGGTAGATGACTTGTGATGAATTATGATTTTATTTTTATTTGAAGAACAATAGAGATTTAAAAGGATCAGATTAAGTTAAGCTAACATCCTGGTTGAGAAATTAGCAATCCTTTGGAATTACATGACGAATATAATAAATTATAGCCCAGACCTAATTGCAAGGTCCTATTTACAAAACCTAGTAATTATTGTGCATTTCTGCTGTGTTCAAGACTGTTTGCAGTCTGGTCCCAGTTGCATTATCAATTGCCTTTATTCCAGCATAAATATTTCTATGCATCCTAAGCTAGCTCTGGTCCAGACACTTCCATGCCTTTGCCCATGCTGGTGCATCCTTTCCTGCCATCTGGACTTACCGAATGTCTGCTCATCCATCACAACCAACTTATCCATCATGGCCAGCTCATTTGAAAAGCTTATTCAGATTGCTACTTTCGCTCAGAATGAACAGCCTCTTTTTTGCTTATGTGGCACTTTAATTTGTGTATATTTTAATGTATTATTATATGTTTCAAAACAATATAACGAGAAATCTTGTACTCTCCCAGTACCTTAAGAAATGAAGTATTTCCAAAATATTTGAACGTATCTCTTCTGGAATTGTGTCCTCCTTCCTCTTCTCCTCCCCACCCCTCAGGGATTATTATCCTGAATTCCATACTTTTCACTGCGTTCATTTCTCAGTATTTTTACTTTATTGGAAGTATCTCTAAACAACATGTAATATTATTTTACATGTTTTAAACTTTATAGAAATGATATCAGTATATGTGTAGTTTTCTAAAACTTGTATCAATATATATGTAGTTTTCTAAAATTTATTGTGTTTTATTTGTCTCAGTTGTTGTGACAGTTTTATTTGTGATAGTATTACTGTGCATTTCCTTCCTTCCTTCCTTCCTTCCTTCCTTCCTTCCTTCCTTCCTTCCTTCCTTCCAAGTGAAAAGGAAGAGAGATAGACTACCACATGTACCCTGTGCAGGATTCACCCAGCAACTGCCATCTAGGGCTGATGCTCAAATCAACCGAGCTATCCTCAGTGCCTGGGGCTGACACTCAAAGCAGTCGAGCTACTCGTTGTAAGAGGGGAAGAGAGAGAGAAGGGGGAGAGGGAGGGGAAGAGAAGCAGATGATCACTTTTCCTGTGTGCCCTTACTGGGGATTGAAACTGGGTTGTGCACACACTTGGCCGATGTTTTACTGAGCCAGCTAGCTGGTCAGGGCCATGTGCATTCATTTTTATTGTTGCGTAGTATTGCAGTGTATGACTATTGCACAGCATATTTATTTATGTCTTGTCAATAGCCTTTTAGGTTCTTTCTTTTTATTTTTTTAACAGAATGAAGTTTTAATTCTTTTTTTTTTTTACAGGGACAGAGAGAGAGAGTCAGAGAGAGGGATAGATAAGGACAGACAGACAGGAACGGAGAGAGGTGAGAAGCATCAATCATTAGTTTTTCATTGCCGTCACAACACCTTAGTTGTTCATTGGTTGCTTTCTCACATGTGCCTTGACCGCGGACCTTCAGCAGACCTAGCAACCCCTTGCTGGAGCCAGCGATCTTGGGTCCAAGCTGACGAGCTTTTGCTCAAGCTGGCGAGCTCGGGGTCTCGAACCTGGGTCTTCCACATCCCAGTCCAGCGCTCTATCCACTGCACCACTGCCTGGTCAGGCAGCCTTTTAGGTTCTTCCCAATTTTTTTTGCCACTATAAATAATGTAGGTACATAAGAAGACATAGCACCGCCCCCCATTTTTACACTGCTGTAATGGAACTTATCACACTCTTATATTACTTTATTATGCACATATCCCATTACTTTTATCTCTAACTTGGTCAACTCTAGAGAATAGCGACTGGGTAGGCAATGGCAGGTGCTCAATAAATGTTAACTGATTCAATGTCTTTCCTGTGTTCAAGAGTAGGTTTTCTAGATTCAGGCTGTTGCATTTGAATTTTAGGGTTTATATATATATACTTCAGAAGCCCAGTTGCATTTGAATTTTAGGGTATATATATATATATATATATATATATATATATATATATATATATATATACACACACACACACTTCAGAAGCCCTGAAAGGAAGCCTGAAGGGACAGTTGATTTGGTCAGACATATTATTAAAATGACCTCCCACCAAGCATCTCTCCTTAAAAATTAGTTGGTAGAGCCCTGGCCTGTTGGCTCAGTGGTAGAGCATTGACCTGGCATGAGATGTCCCAGGTTCAATTCCTGGTCAGGGCACACAGGAGAAGTGACCATCTGCTTCTCCACCCCTCCTCAGATCCCTTTTCTCTCTCTCCTATCTTTCTCTTCTCCTCCTGCAGCCATGGCTAATTGAAGCAAGTTGGCCCCGGGCACACTGAGGATGGCTACATGGCCTCACCTCAGGTGCTGGAATAGCTTGGTTGCTGAACAACGGAGTGATGGTACCAGAAGGGCAGAGCATCGCCTCATAAGGGGCTTGCTGGGTGGATCCGTGTCTATCTTTCAGCTTCCCCACTTCTTACTTAAGAAAAAATAAATGAAAATTAAAAAAAAAATGAGTTGGAAATACTTCTAAGTTCCTCAGTGCCTCTGTCAAATTTGGAACACAGTGGATGTTTGTTTGAGAAATTAAGTGATCTCATTTTTTTAAGTGCCATTATTCTTTTGAAAAATCCTTAAAAAAAGGAAACATCTTGTGATAAAAATTTCTCAACATTCAGAACAAACAAGCAAATACATTGTTGTTCCAACTATCCAAGTAAAAAATATTGTCCAGTTTCTTGAATGGGCTCATATTACCAGGAATTTTCATGAAATGGTTATTTAAATAGCAAATTAATTGATGAGAAACTAGCTAACAAAAGAATAACTGTTTCTATGTTGCCAATACAATTCTACCCTATGTATATTTTCCTCAAAATTTTATTTCTTAAATTTAAAAGAGGAGTATAATATATACAAAGATATTTACAACATTATTATTTATAATAGAGAAAAAATAAAAACAACATGCATGTCCTACAATAAAGAATAATTAAGTGACTTAAAACATGGAAATATGTTAGAATTTAATGGAGTCCTTAAAAGTATATAGTTTTGTGAGCACACATAGTTGTTAACTAATGGACAAAGAATTAATTGTACGTAACTTGTGACTACAATTGCTTTTATAATTGTTAAATTATATATTGTTTGCAAACTACACATTATATAGTTGCTTTATTTTAGTTATAATATGAATGAAAATTTATTTTAAAATTATATATGCTAAATTTATTTAGTAATGCACAAAACATTGTAAGTGTAACATTTCTTTTCAAACAAAAAGCATGTTTTAGGTGGACCAACTGTCCCAACTTGCTTTGAACAGAAGGGTTTTTCAAGTTAGAGGGTATTTATTGTTAAAACTAGGACCATCCTAGTCAAAGTGGCACTTTGATTGGCAAGAGAAAGTGGGAAAAAATCATAATTTTATTTCTATTGTCAAGAAATAAACTAGATACCAGTTTGGCCACTAGCCAGAAGTTATTTATATTTAAAACACTACTCTTCTATGTTGTGGCTAATCTTGGAAAACTGCACACAAGTCTTAAAGAGAAAACCCTGTCCTAACTACAGATTCACCTGGTATCTATTTCAACAAATGAAATTACTCTCAGCACACATTAATTGACATAATCAATGAGGCACCAAGATCAGATTAACCACTGCAACTCAAAGAGAAAAAAAGAAATTAATGTTCCAGCAAATTGTGAAAGTGTTAAAAAGGGCTTGAAAAGTTGTTCAACTTGTAGGTAGTTTTAAATAAAGATTTTAAAACATGGCTGTTTTATTATTCATTCACAAGACAATTCCCGGTTCTTAACAGTATATTTTGGCAATATTGTAGCTTAAAAGTCTTTATAATATCCTGCACTTTGTTGATTGCTCTTTTAATCCCCATTGTGCATTGTACATTCCTGTTCAGACACAAATTGTATCCACTACTATTATCTCTTTTCATAATTGACAATCATACAGTTATTCTAGAAGCACAACAGCAGCAACAATGACATCTTTGTATTTGCAAAAAGCTTACTTTTCAAATTCCTGGCTCATTTTACTAAAATATTGACATCATAATAAAATAGTGTTCTTCCTGGTAAAGGTTCGAATCCTCTGATACGTTAGAGAAACATAAAAATAACAATGGAAGACATATGTTAGGATAATTCCACAAGGCAAGAGTCTTTGCTAGGACTTCTTTACTTCTATTGCTTGAATACATGGAGTCTATTGCCTCATGGTCGTTCATACTTCGTTTCCTATGGTAGATTGTTCTTGCCACTTCAAGTATAATCTCTCGCACAATTCGTTTTCCATGCTTTCTGTCCCAGCCATTGTACTATTATTAGAATACCATTGCTTTTCAGGATCTTTTATCAAAGCTCATTAGCATTCTTTGTCATCTTCATAAATGTTACTGTTATTAATTATTTTTGCTCTATAATGCAGAATGTTTTTTCTCTATTGAAACATCTGGTTTGTTTTCCCTATCATTAATAACTAATCCCGCACATTATAATAGAATTCTGCTTTTGTTGAAAAGTAACTCTGATAAATCAGAGAAATGTGAAGAAAACAAATGTAGACATTGTGGTCCAATTCTTGAAAGTAGAAAGAAGTGTGTTTGGTTTCTTTGTTGTTCTCACTTGGTCACATGGAAACAGGCACTTCATGGCCTGTCAAATTCATTGCAAACTTACCTCACCTTATTAATTTCCAATTGTGTTTTCTATTAATAATACCTTAATTTTGTCTAACAGAAATATAGTAATATTACAATCTGATATATAATGGGAGGGGGAGAAGAAATGAATAAGGGAAGCTATAAGCCACCATAAATAAAGCAAAAGATTTGTATGCATTATTTGTATTATATGTGCCCATTATTCTTAAACTCTAGGTATTGTCTGATACTATGGAGAAATTGCAAACACAGAAATAATACAATGTGTCCATTCTGTTCAATACCCAGCAAAAGTTTACTTTTCTTCAATTCCTCACATTAGGAATCCCAACCTTAGCCTTTACTTAACTCTGCTTAAAATGCTAACAGCATGTCAAAGCTTCTCACTCTACTTCAGCACCTCTACACACACACACACACACACACACCACACCACACCACACCAGCATTTACCTCTGGTCAAGTCCAAACTGACCAATTCTTTCCTCCATCTGCCAGAGACATGATGATTGTCCCAATCACTTTTGTAGAGGACAACCAAAACATAGTGACCTTACAGCCACCACTGTTGATGGTTGCCAAAACCTTGGGGAAACAGCATATTTACAAGTCTCATTGTCACTCCCAAGACTGCTTATTAATTGTAAAAGGAAATCAAATTTTAACATTGGAGACATTTGGTGACTATCACCTTAACCAAATGATTAAACCCTGTATCTCCAGTTATGATCTCAAGCACCTCTGATGTGATACACTGAGAATATGGTATCTATATAACATCCCTTGTAAAAATCTGTAACTTAAATCTAATCATTAGGACACAGCTATGCAAATATAAATAGGGAGAAATTTTGCAGAACAACTGGCTCAAATTCCTTAAAAATATCAATATCAATATTATGAAAAGCAAACAAATTAAACAGGCTGGAAAATGATAGAACAAAGGAGAGTTAAGAGAGAGGACAATTGAATGCAACAGCTAACCCTTGATTGGATCTAGAATACAAAAAAAATAAAGCTACATAGGACATTATTGAGACAATTGGGGAAATAGGAATAGAAAGTATATTTTTAGATAATAATATTGAATTAACGTTAAATTTCCAAAGAAAGTGTCCCGTGGTTGTATAGGAGAATGTCTTTTTTCTTAGGAGATAAATGCTAACGTGTTTTGAAATGAAGCATCATGATGTCTTCAGTGAATTCCCAAATGGGTCAACAATGCCTATGTATCCAGAGAGGGAGCAGAGAAAGAGAGGAAAAAGAGAGAGAAGGCCAAAATAAAAAATGTTAAGATTCCATAAATCTAAGGAAGGTTATGTGGTCTTCGTTGTATGGTCCTGCAGTTTTTTGGAAGGTTTGACATGTTACAAAATAAAAAGCTGAAGAAAATATATTAAACCCAAACCTTGCATTTCTCAACAAAAGCAGTTAATACATTAAAAAAAGAAGTTAATACATTAAAACAAAAATGCTTTTCTTCAGACATACAAGAAAATGCAATGCACTCCAAAGGTAAGGACTCAAGTGTTACTGTAAAATAAGGCAGGGTTAGCATCGAGAGGACATCTCTCTGTACATTGCTATATACAACTTGTTCCAGGAAATGTATATATCATATTCAATAATATATATAATTATATATCTTGAGTTATTTTGTATCATTTTATATATTATCAAAGATGCAGTAGTTAAAGATGTCCATTTTATAAATAAGTAAACAGAAGCCCAGAGAGGCTTGGTACCTTGCCCGATGTCACACAACTACATAGAAATAGAGCTGGACTTATAACTCAGGAGTACTATATTTTATTAGCTATTTTAGACTTCCTTATTATTTCAACAAAACAACAACAGCAATCAATTTAGAATTTCCCAAACTATTTCATTTCAATAAGTTTTTATTTCTTTTGTGAATGAGGGTTACTCAATCTCTCCCTTTTTTTTCCTACCAATCCTCTGTGAAAATGAGACCACAGAGCAGAAGAAAGAACAGTAACGTTATTGCCCAAGTGACCTTAAAAGCAAGTAAACCCTATTACTTGAATGAAGTAATAGAGAGGCCTGAGCATTATCAATCACTCTAGATGTGACAGAAGTACAGTTCTTGTTAGAGCATCATAGTAAAAACCTTTTCAGCATTGCATTTGTCTCCAGTAAGCAAAAGGAGAAGATGACAATAATGAGAACATTGTCTTCTGTACAGCTTTTGTTTGGAAATATCTCATATTGGAAAATGGAATCTGCCATAAAATTAAGTTGCTTTGTTAAACATTCCCATTCCTCCTGGTCCTTCCAGTCGCTTCTATTTTGTATACAATGTGTGGTATGCCTTAGAAACCTTTCTTGCCCTTGGTAATGAAGGTCCTCAGTTATCTCCCTTGAGGAATTATGACCATATTTTTCTCTGTAAAATTTGTACATGTTTGATATCTGAACACCATATGTATTTCTTTGTTTCCTCCCTAGCATAACTTAATTGTTCCTAGCTAAAATGATCAAACTTGACACTTAGGCATGAAATGCTATGTATGGAAATATCTTCCACCTGGTGCTAATCTACAAATTTTTACTCTTTTTAGAAAAAAAGTCATTTAGGCACACAACAATGAGAAAAGACCTTCTTGGCTATATTAAAAATAATTTTATTCACCCTCAGCTAGGCAAACCTAGAGGAAGATTAGGATATAAGTTGCTCACATTTATCATCATACATTCAATCAATACATTCACTAGACATTTCCCCTGACACGCTATTAAACCAACCCCCTCTACTAGGAAGATAAAACTCTTTAAATAGAAAATAAGTAGACAGTGATGAACAGCAATATTATCCCTGCCTACAATTTAAGTTCCTAGAACTTTGGTAAACTTCTGAATCCTCTCTGATTGGAACACAAAATTGTATTTTCCTGTTCTCTGGGGAAGATAATTTGAATGACTTGTTCTCTTGCTGGATGTGATAGGTCAGAAGAATGACCTACTTATAGAATGAGTAGCAATGCCCCAAGATTGCCATAACATGGACTCCTACTACTTAAGGAACCAGACTGCTGCTGCTGTCCAGCTTCTTGACTCCAGGGCACCGACCTGGACATGCATGGGTAACTCTGAATGATCCTTACCGCCAGAGTAGTATACTCATCAGGGTTCTCCAGAGAAATAGCACAATGGGAGAATGGATATATTCAGATGGTCCCTGACTTATGATGGTTCTACTTATAATTTTTCAACTTTGCAATGGTGCAAAAGAGAGATACATTTAGTAGAAACCATATTTGGAATTTAGATATTTTCCCAGGCTAGTGATTTGCAGTACAATATTCTCCCCTGACGCTGGACAGAGGCAGGGAGCCACAGGTCCCAGTCAGCCATGTGATCAGGAGGGTAAACATCCGATACTCCACAGTATACTGTGTTACCAGCATTTTTGAATACTGTGCTCTGAGCATGGTTAAGGTAGGCTAGGCTAAGCTATGACATGCTAGGTACGGTGTATTAAATACATTTTTGACTTAGGATATTTTCAACCAACTATGGATTTATTGGGACATAACCTCATAGGAAGCTGAGGAACATCTTTTCCATGTACCTAAGTTTTTTAAAACCTCCAGCATTTCTGCTACAGGCCCATCAGTTCCGTATTTTCCTGGAACTTCTCTCTCAGCACCCTCCAATCTGTCCCTAGGAACTTCTTCAGCTTGCTGCATGATTGTCCTTCTTGGGTTTTCCCCAAACCTCATCCCCAAATTCACCTAAGCTGCTCTCCTGAGTTACACCCCATGTTTTCTGCAACCAGCTGACTCTCTCTCTTTCTTAGTTTTTTTTTTCCTTGTCTTGTGCAATATGCCTTCTAATAGGGAACACGGGTAGAGATATTTTAAATTCTTGAATGGCTAAAAATGTATTTATCCTATCCTCACTTTTGATTGGTAGGTTATCTGGGAATGAAATTCTAAATTGAAAATCATTTCCCTTCAGGATATCGAGTCATTGCTTCATTTACTCTAACCTTCCAATTTCACTGTGGGGAAGTCTGATCCCGCTGAGATTTCCAAACCGTTATATGGTATCTGTTTTTCCTCTCTGTAAGACTTTCTTTTTAAAAAGACTATTTTTAAAGAACAGCTTTAGGTTGAGAGAACAATTGAGGGGAAGGTACAGAGATTTCCCATATGCCCCTGTCTCTATACATGCATAACTGCCCCTGTTGTCAATGTCCCCCACCAGAGTGGTACGTTTGTTTCAACTAATGAATCGACAGTGACACACCATAATCACCAAAATCCATAGTCTACATCAGGGCTCACTTTGTGTGTTGTACAGTCTGTGGGTTTGGACAAATGCACACTGACATGTATCCATTATTATGGTATCATAGAGTATTGTCATTGCCCTCAGAGTGTCTGTGCTCTACTTATATATCCCTCTTTGCCCCTCCCTTCACCCATCCACGACCAGCATTGATTTTTACTCTCCCCATAGAGTTGCCTTTTCCAGAATGTTATATCCCTTGGAATCATATAGTATGTAGCTTTTACAGATTGGCTTCTTTCACTTAGTAATCTGCATTTAAGTTACTTCCATGTCTTTTCGTGGCTTGATAGCTCATTTCTTTTAATCACTGAATTATATTCCATTGTCTGAATGTAGCCTAGTGTATTCGTGCATTCATCTACTGAAAGATATCTTGATTGCTTTCAAGTTTGGGCAAGTATGAATAAAGCTGCTCTAAACATCCATGTACATGTTTTGTGTGGACATAAGTTTTACCTTTAGGTAAATACTAATAAACCTGGATTGTGTGGTAAGAGTATGTTTAGTTTTGTAAAAAACCGCCAAACTGTCTTCCAAATTTACATTCTTGTCATGACACCTGTGTCATCATTTGGTGTTGTCAGTGTTCTGGAGTTTAGCTGTTGTGATATCTATAATATGTAGTGGTATTTCCTTGTCATTTTAATTTCTGTAAGCTTTTAGGATATTTTCTTTATACCTACTGAAATTTCACAATGATATGACTTGGTATGGAAGGTTTTTTCATTTATTGTATTAAGTGCTCAGTCAGTAGGACATTCTAAGCTGGAATGTTTTTGTTTTTTGCTTTTTATAATTCTTCCTCTTCATTTTCTGGAATTTCTGTTATTCATATGTTTACATTCCTGAACTCATCCTCTTACTATCTTTTCTCTCATATCTTCTATCTCCTTGTCTTTTTTTGTCTTATTTTCTGGGATATTTCTTCAATACTGTCTTCCAACCCTTCCACTAAATTTGCTTTCCACCTTTTAATTTCAAATAGCTATTTTTTTTTGTTCTCTGTCCTATTTTTGAGGCACCCCATTTTTGTTTTGTGTATGTATTATGTTGGTTCCTCTCTCTGAGGCTATTCTTGTTTGTTAGTAAGATTTCCTTCTACTCTCTGAATGTTTAAATTTCCCTTTTCTTATCCCCATATCCTCATACCCCCACCTGTGGTATTCACTTTGGTCTCCGACTTTCATGTTAGAGGCTTTCCCCCAATGTCTGGTACCCTGGCTGTCTGTCCCTATTAAAGAATATGATAATAACAAGCTCATCGGAAATTCCAGCTTCCAGAGAACACTGGGACCGGAACAGGTGACCAGACATCCCGCTTTTGGCGGGACAGTCCCGATTTTTAACAATCTGTCCCACATCCCGCAGTGTTTTTAAAAAGGTCCCAATTTTAAAAAATATATTACAATACTATTTTTGCATTTTATGAAAAATTTTTTTGCTCCATATAGACCAAATTTTTAATCAGGACCCCCTCCCCCCATCAATGGTGTCCCGCTTTACCAACTTTAGGCTTCAAGCTGACTTTGCCACTGAGAGGACCTATAAATGCTGGTATCTGTAGGTTACGCCCACCCCGGGGGGGGGTGCTTTCTAGTTTCTGCGGAAAAGAATCCTTTCTTTCTGAGCTCACTGTGAGAAGAAGAGAGGTATAAGCTTGACTACTGGTATCCTAAGCACTTATCCAGGTGAAGGTGGTAAGATTCCAGACTAGTGTCACTGGCTTTAGAGCATCACATGACTATTGAGCCTCGGACAGTTGATAGGATTCTCTCTCTCACTCTTTTATCTTTTTTCTCAACATTGATTCATAATCAGAATGGAAAATTTCAGAAGCTAAAATTACTTCAGTACCTGTTTTAAATAGGGGAGTAGGTTGGCCTTTTGTCACAATGAAGCAACATATTCCTAAAAAAGAAAAAAAAAATGCCTGCTCTTTCTGAAGTTTGCCAGTTTGGATGTTTGTCATGCCCCAGAAGCTGCTGGTAATAACCCAGCATCGTAGGGGGAATGAGAGTCTGGATCTGTCTGTGCATGTTGAAACTTCAAAGCTCAGCCAAGACATGAAGTCATTTTAGGGTCTAAGAGATGGAAGTAAAAGCTTAGAACATTACTAAATTGTAACAGATGAACTGGATTCCAACCAAAGACACAGATATATTACAATATTGTGTTCACAAACATATTGTACTGAGAAGTTAGAGAAATGTAAGTAGAGGCTGAGGTTTGACTGGCTGCTGCCAACTGCAATATGTGTTCTAGAAAACAAAAGGAAGGGGTGTTTGAAGGGCAGAAAGAAAGCAGTTCTGTCTCATGTTAAAAGGAGGCAAACCTGCAACCAACTAATTAGTCAGCATATAAAAATGCTCTGTACAATATAGTTCAAATCAGAAAGAGTGTAGATCTTAATTTATGTATCTATCACAACATAGCTGTTAATGAGAGATGCATTTTTATCAGACGTTAGATCAACATTTTTTTTAAGGATCTAAGATTTTGGAAAAGTCCCCAAATCTAATCATTTGTCCTTTGAAATGTAAAGACTGAGGATTAGTTTTTAGAGAGAAAAACTAAACCTGGGTCTACTTAGGAAAACAGAATATCTGCACGCTCACAATTCTCTTTTGCATTACTCCAAACTCCAATATTTTTGAAAGATGAGATAATGCTACATTCTGACACTTTTATGCTAAGGTGGTCCAAATGGTCTAAACAGTGATCACAGTCTCATTTTTTTTAAGAAACATTGTACCCCATTTAACTTCTAGATAACAGTTGGCATAGGGCTTGCATGTCATCTTCTCTTCAGATCACTGAGAGGCAGCTTCTTGGAAATTTATCTTTAGTTAATAATTAAAGAGACACACAAATATTTATGTACAATGAGTTATAATAGGAAAAAACTGGAAGCTAACTGAAATCAACTTTTAGGGATCAGAAATGGAAAAATTACCCAAAATTAGAAGAAAAAGTGCCAGCTTGCTAGAGTTTGACTTACTGTGTTTATGCATTTACTGCCGAAATATGTAATAAGTTTAAATGATAATAAAAGCATGTACAAATATCTGGGAGTAAAATGAAAATCCAGTTGACCCAAGGTGGTGCTCGTTTTACATGTTGCTAACAATCTGAGTTTGTTTTGAGGTACGACATATGTACGCACATACAAGTAGATGAATTTTTACACAGGCATATATATACCTGCAACCACCATTTAGATCTAGGCATACAATATCGTCCAGCACCCAAGGAGGGTTCCTTTTACCATTTGTCTCCTCAGTTGCCCAACCCAATTCCCTACAGGTGAACTCTTTTCTGACTATCTAGGGTTTTTGGAAATCATGGTCAAACTGCTGGATTTTTTCAGTTATAAAAATGTTTGGTGTCAAAATAGTTGGTCTTACTGTTTTCTTTTTCTTTGGTGTTATTCTGTCCCAGCATTATACTCACAGAGGGAACCAATTTCTTTCTTGGCACTTTCTCTGTCACTTTCTATGATTTTTCCAAAAAGAATGAAGAAAACAAAATTTGTCTTCCTATCCTTTTATCTGTTAGGAACTATTGAAATATCTGCTCACCTACCTAAATTTCTCTTGTAAGTAGTAGAGTAAGAACCACAAAAGAAACTATTAATAATAAACAGCAAAAAGTTTAATTAACAACCCTTTAGATGAGTGAAGGCAATGGTTAAGAGAATAAAATCCATAGTTGGTAAATTAAAAAGTCTTAAAAAATACTCATGACCTTTAGCCCAGCAGTTTCTATATCTAAATACTTATTTGAAGATGTGTGCAAAGATTCACATACACAGAGTAAAAAACTGGAAATGAACTATATGTTCCCAAATGAGAGAATGTTTAAATAAGCTATGGAACATTCATACAATGGAATGCCATGTAGTCCTTAGAAATGAAATTATTGAAGTAACTTTATAAAGAGAATATCATAATTAGGACATGTTAAATTAAAAAAGCAAGTCACAAAATAGTTTATATAAAAACATCCCATTTTGGGCAGTAAAAGCCTCCGGGCTCTACCACTTATAATCTGAGATGTTTCTTGGATAAGTTACTTAATATCTCCAAGCCACATGGAAAATTATTTTACATTTATCTATAAAATAAGGAAAAAAGCAAAATTTCATAATGTCATTGTGAAGCTGATATAATATTT
Organism: Rhynchonycteris naso; assembly: GCA_037038555.1. Taxonomy (NCBI): domain Eukaryota; kingdom Metazoa; phylum Chordata; class Mammalia; order Chiroptera; family Emballonuridae; genus Rhynchonycteris; species Rhynchonycteris naso. The sequence goes on along the minus strand of CM073000.1, from coordinate 180,897,485 downwards.
GACACATTTATGCATTTTGTTGGCTATGATCAACAGCAATTTATTAATATTCATTAGCCATTATTAATATATCTACACTTAAACATCCTTAATATTAATTATTAATACAATAATTGCATGTTATTGATGTAATTTCCATGTTTAAATTTTAAAATGATATCCAAATATTTTCTTCATATAATGGCTGAAATATTGCTTGTGAAGCTAAAATCCATTTATTATCTTTCTTTTTACCTACTAGCACTATAAATTTTGGATTATATTAGGTTATCAATAAATCTTAGTGAAAATTCATGCATTATAAAACCATCCTGTCTGATCTGTGGTGGTGCAGTAGCTAAAGCATCAACCTGGATGCTTAGGTTGCCAGTTCGAAATGTCCAGCTTGCCTGGTCAAGGCACATAAGGGAGTTGAAGCTTTCTGTTCCTCCCCCATCTCTCTCTCTCAAAATGAATAAATAAATCAAATTAATTAAAAAAACCATCCTGATCGTAAGATTGCAACAATAACTTATAATTATAATATACAGATTCAGCAAAACATTAATTTATCTTTCAGAAAATAACAAACATACCTAGAAGAGTTTATAGAATTTCTTTCAGTTCAAGACCTTAAATTTACGAAGAAAGGAAGGAACTGAGGTTCAGTTTGGGGCTTGAACCAATTTTCTTGACTTAACATTTTCTGCTCTATTGTCTGAGAGCAGGCATCTAGCAATTGTATGTGACAATGTATTTGTTTATTAAATAAATTAATTAAATGTTAACTAAACATTGTTGATGATGAATCAGAAAATGACTGAGCTTCATAGGAAATAAGGTGAATAAAAATAACTTCTGGACAGCTAAAAATAAGTAAGATTACTAAGCAAAATTTTTCATCTGTAACTATTTTCTTTCTTTCTTGTTTTTTTTTTACAGGGACAGAGAGTCAGGGAGAGGGATAGATAGGGACAGACAGACAGAAACAGAGAGAGGTGAGAAGCATCAATCATTAGTTTTTCATTGCTGTCGCAACACCTTAGTTGTTCATTGATGGCTTTCTCACATGTGCCTGAACTGCGGGCCTTCAGCAGACTGAGTCACCCCTTGCTAGAGCCAGCGACCTTGGGTCCAAGCTGACAAGCTTTTGCTCAAGCCAGATGGGCCCGCGCTCAAGCTGGCGAGCTCGGGGTCTCAAACCTGGGTCTTCTGCATCCCAGTCCGACGCTCTATCCACTGCGCCACCGCCTGGTCAGGCTGTAACTATTTTCTTTACTTATATAATTTAAAGGCACAATGACTCTGATGGAAGCAGTATATATTTTAAAATGAACAAAAATGCACTATGACAATTCATTGTCCTTTAAGAGATTACCCAGCCCCTGAAATATCACCAATAAGAAGGCTTTTTACTAGTGATTACATTTTTAAAAATCTCTTCTATCTATTCCCCTCGCAGGAGAATTTACTTATCCAAGTGTAATATATGCTTTTACAAATTCAACACTGTTTGCATCCTTTTGAAGATTTTTCTTCTGTTTCAGTCCTCTTGTCCTTTTAACTGCAGATTTTTACATTGTCTTTCAAGTGATCTTATCAGTGGGAGTTTTGTACACTGTTTTCATTTTCTTTCTCTGTTCTTTCTAAGAATAATTCTTCATACTTGACTAATCTTGTGTCTTTGCTTATGCAAATGTCATATTTAATTCTAATTATTTTTGCTTTGTGTGTATTTTTAATTACCTAATTCTTTCCATATCATAATTTCCAAGTTGACTTTCCATGTTTTTCCTAAATACCTGTCATTTATCTATATCTCTAAAGTTTAAGTTTCTTATAGATCACTGAGTAATCACACAATTTTTCACCCATTTATTTGGCATTACATTTTAAGCACTTCCCTGTGTTAAAAGATTTAAATTGTCTCTAGTTACATTTCACTTATATAAAATCAGTACTCTCTGTATACTTGAAGAAACCCTTTTTTTCCCCATATAGATAATTCCCATTTCATAAATATACAATTTACAAACAACTACCCTTCCCTTGGACACCTAGAGCCATCGGAAGCCCTATGTCAAAACACTGGGTTCTTTAGAGAAGGAAAAAGGGGATGAGGCTGGAATAGGTAGGCATGGTTAGGAGAGCTGTGTTATAAGAACCTCACTACCAAATATCCTCCTTCACACTTGAAAATAATTTTTTCCATTGATTGAGAGGAAAGGGAAGAGGAAGAGAGAGAGAAAAGCATCAAATTTTTGTTCTACTCAGTTGTTCTATCTAGTTGTGTACTCACTGATCGCTTCTCATTGAATGGGGATTGAATTGGTGATCTCTGTGCTCCAGGACGATGCTTTACCACTGAACTGCCCAGCCAGGGCCCTCCTTCACACTTTTCAAAAACTTCAATGATTTCTACCTGGGAAGGTTAAGGGACATTAATCATAGATGCCTTAGAGTTGACCATGAGTATGACAGCTTCCCAACACCTAGCATAGATTACCAGTACTGGAGGCAGTGCTTAAATCTGTGTGTCTGAGAGAAAAAATGTTTCATCCTTCTTTCCTCGTTTCTATTCCTCTTCTCTCTTGCATTTATCACTTCTTTCTTCCAGAACATAGGGTTTAGTGGAATTTTCATGAAGTTAGAGTTTTCATGGTTAAACAGACTTCAGTGGGACACTTCTGAAACTTAGCAGTGGGTTATCACATTGCTGCCATGGGGAAGTATTTCTCAGTTACAAAGCCAGACTGAATAAAAACAGAACAGCACAAGCTTATTTATAAATTGAAAACTGACGTTTTATTTTCAGGCTTAGCACTTGAGTTCTATTTTCAAATTCTTGTTCTTCCCATCTAAATATTTATGCGTTACCTTTCTTCAAAATCATGTAAGCCTTTTAGTAAATGCTTTGGAATTTCACTTAAATTGGCTTCTATTTGGGGCACACCTTAGTCGCTCTTCTCTTTCTTACATTTGTCATTGAACCTAATTATACTTTGTCTTCCTGGACTATTCTCCTTTCGCCAAACTCATGAAGTAGTCAATGCTGGCCTCAGTCTTTATTGCATGGGTTCACCCTTGCCCTCCTTCTGTTCTCGGTGTTGCAAATCAATTCTTGTCATGGCGTTCTTCTGGGCACACAAGTCCCATCTCCTTGTCATAGCAACATGAATAATTTTATGTCCACTGATTATCTCTTTAGTATTTTGAAGTGCTGTCTCTGTTCTCTGCTAATCACCTTATTTGTTTTTTTCTCAACTTACACTGATTTGTAAGATACTTCACATTCTCTTGCGACCGTTTCATTTTATGACAGGGAATACCTGAAAGAAGTATTTTCCTCTTTGGCGGTTAAAGTTAACATTGCTCTTTCTGGCTGTTTTCAAATGTATTCACGGATTCCATTGTATTCTTTCTCCATACTCGCTGCTTCATTCCCTCGTTTTCTTTCTTATCTCTCATCTCAACTCTTTTTTGTTGTTGAATCTCCTTCACACAGTGGTTTTTGTCTTTCTTTCCTATCATTTTTGAGGGAATGTTTCCTGTACCCACATATGATTTCTGTCCAGAGTTTTGGTCCTTACACCATCAGCTCTTCTTTCAGAGAGATGCATATTAAATGTATGAAGCATTCCATAGAACTGTCTTTACTTGTGTGAATGTGCTACCTCAGGATGCCTTGCTCTGGCTGTAATGTCAAGCCCAGATAAGAATGCTAAGATCTTGGGCCGCTGAGAAATCCGGTAGGTGTTAGCATCTTTCCCCAGGCTGTTCACTCCTTACTTTAGTAGAATATGGACAGTGACTTCTTCCATGGAATCCATGCCCACCCATAATTCTGAGGGTTACATTAGCTTTTTAGGATGGGGAAAGGCAAGGCTTATGTTTTCTTGTATTAACCGTGACTGTCTACTGAGGTTGGTCATGTAGGGAAGTCATTCATGTTCAGAATATAGCAGCCATGATGGTAAAGAGATAGAGGCATATTTTCTTTTCAGATCTCTCCATTTGCAATAACCTATCATTTTTCCCCTTTGTCTTCGGTTCTCAGGTGTAGTTTATAATGGCCTTCACTTTCTGTTTAAATAAGACTGTTACTTGATAGTGTATTACAGACTATTGCTACTAATGGCTTTGCCTTACGGTATACTCACGCACCGTTTAATGATATCCCAGTACAATACTACATGCTAATATGCCTTAGTTATGGTTATTTTATTCCTAATTAGCTCATTAATTTACGCTTTTATATTTCACATGTACTTGCATTTCTTTTAAAAGTTTTTTCCCTCTTCATTCAAAGTAAATGAGGCTTTTTGTTTGCATTGTATTTATTAAGCACATACCATGTGCATTTCACATTTATTATGTATTGAGTGCCTAGCAAATTGCCTGACACATTTTAAACATAGCTTTATTGAGATATAATTTACATAATATACAGCTCATCCACTTAAAGGATATGATTCAATGACTTTTCCTTTAATCATAGAGTTGTACAACTATCCTCACAATCAATGTTAGAATATTTTCATTACCCCAAAAAGAAAACCCGTGTCTCTTACCTGTTCTGTCATCCCCCATTACTCCCGCCCCCACCTCCCTTTCAGCCCCAGGTAATCACTAATCCAGTTTCTGTCTCTATTCACTTTTTTATTTTGAACACTTCATATAAATGGAATCACACAAGTTGTGGTCTTTTGTGACTGGTTTCCTTCACTTAATATCATGTTTTCGAGGTTCATTCATATTGCAGCATCTATCAATACTTTATTTATTTATATTGCCAAATCATGTTTCATTATAGGGACATACCACATTCTACTTATCTATCCAGCAAGTGCTGGACATTTGGCTTGTTTTTACTTTTTGGCTATTGTGAATAATGCTGCTAAGAACATTCATGTGCGAGTTTTTGTGTGGGCATATGTTTTTTTATTCCCCTTAGGTATATATATCTTGGAGTAGGATTGCTGGGTATTACGATAATTCTGTGTTTAACTTTTTTGAGGAAGTACCAGACTATTTTCCAAAGAGGCTGCCTCATTTTATATTCCCACTAGCAGTGTATGAAGGTTCCAATTTCTTCATAGCCTCACCCATACTTTTTATTTTATGTCTTTTTATTATAGCCAGTCTAGTGGATGTTAGTGGTATCTGATTGTGGTTTTGATTTACATTTCCCTGATGGCAAGTGATATTGAATATCTTTTCAAGTGCTTATTGGACAGTTGAATGTCTTTGGGAAAAACTGTCTACTTGGATCCTTTGTGCCTGGAACATTTTAAATAAGCATTAAAATTTTCAAATAATTAGATTAATTATAAAACTTAATCATCACAGTAACCAAGTTAAATAGATTTTATTAGCTCAATTTTGTAGACAGGATTAGAAAGTTAAATGATTTACTGAAGGCCATATTGAAGGTCTGTTGCTTATTTAGGCTTTTGGATCCCATTTCTCTACTGCTGGGGCCAAATGCTTTGGGTGATGGCCCTACCATATATCTCTAAAGATCACTGTGAGTAAGTGCCTCTGATAATGGCTACTTTATGTGCTGCCAACCGAGTCCCACAAAAGCCTGTAAATCAGAATAAATACTTGTACTTGGCCTTGACTTAATCTATCTGTTCAGTATATTTCATTCTTGTAGAGTTAATTTGTTACCTGTCTTTTGTTTAGTTTGTCTTTAAGGCACATTTTAGGTGATTACAAACTGACTTATTTAGGCTCTTTCAGAGATAAGATTCAAAAAGAAGAGCTGAGTCTTGTTTTTCTATACTTCCAACACTTGTAGAAAGACCATATTTAGAGATATCAAAGGTTACTTAAAAAGACATATTCATTTTATGATCAAAGAGGAAGATGATTGTTAATCTTTATCAGTCCTTGTTTTAAAACTACACACATTATGGGTCCTGGCCGGTTTGCTCAGTGGTAGAGCATCGACCTAGCATGTGGTAGTCTTGGGTTCGATTCCTGGCCAGGGCACACAGGAGAAACGCCCATCTGCTCCTCCATCCTTCCCCCTCTCCTTTCTATCTCTCTCTTCCCCTCCCACAGCCAAGGCTTCATTGGAGCAAAGTTGGCCTGGGTGCTGAGGATGGCTCCACGGCCTCCACCTCAGGCACTAGAATGGATCTGGTTGCAGTGGAGCAATGACCCAGATGGGCAAAGCAGAGTATTGCCTCCTAGTGGGCTTGCTGGGTGAATCCCAGTTGATACATGCAGGAGTCTGTCTCTCTGCCTCCCCACTTCTCACTTCAGAAAAATACAAAATAATAATAATAATAATAATAATAATAAAAACTATATACATTATGAATTTCTAGTGTCCAGCCCTATAAAGGAAAAGAGAGTACTCTTGAAAGATTATCTCTGTAAAGCTAAGCTCTTTGGCAAAGCCCATCTGATGCCCTTAAACACTGTGGAATCTTTTCTAGCTCACCCCTTCACTTTCCTGTGTCCCCCGCCTTCCACTTCCTGCTTAGTGTCACTATGAAGTATAGCTCTGAAGTTCCAGGAGGCTGAGGGGTTTTCCCTTGAGTGGCGGAGTTTGCTGCAAGCAGCACTCAGTTCAGTGAGCAGCAGCCCTGATTGGTCACCCCAGAAGTGTCACCACAACATTGTGGAGAGCATTGCATGCTTTCTGCCCTGCTATCTGCCATCAGGAGCTTTGCAGTACAGATGTGGAACAGCCTTGGAAATCTGCCAGTGTAAATGAACAGAAACGCTCATCATTTGCCCACATTGCACCACTGACCGGGGTGTTGAATGGAATTCAGGTCTGATCTTACTTCCTCTTGCCTTGCACTAAATATTAAATGCCTGAGATAGAATTTGAATTACGTGTGCCAGTGTGCTTCTCCTTCACTATGGACTGCTATAAAGCAATGTGGTCTTCTCATAGACCTGAGGTGCCTTATTAGAGCTTTTTGTTTCTCCCAGATGCATTCAAATGGCTTTAGTCAAAATAAAATAAACTCAGCTACATTCTGGGCCCAGCAGCAAGAAAGCAATTTAACATCAGCACACACAGGACACTTAGAGTGGTGGCATTCCATGGGGAGATGTTAGTATGTCCAGCACACTGCTCCATGGGATGGTGTTAGATGACATTTTTAGCTACTGATTCCGAGTCAGAATCCTCTAAGCCTTAGGATCACAAAACTGGTGAGTCTTAGAAATAGTTAATACCACTAAAGCCACCCCATCTAGCTTCTCACCCAATAAAAAGTTGTCTCCATTGTGACCCTCAGGGATGGTCGCCCAGTACCCACTGAAATATTTTTGGTAAAGGGAGGTGCCTCCTTACAGGTAAGTAAGTCTATTTAAGTGCTGGAAAATTCTGGTCCTTAGAATGTCCTTCCTTATGTTGAGATTTTCAGAATGTCCTCAGACATTTCTTTTCAAAGGTGGTCTTTTATTTCAACAATAGTATTGTCAAAACTGCAAAAACTAACTCCCACACCAACAGTAAACCAATCACTCCACCATGTTAACTCTCTGGACATTGAAGATGCTGAAAGCCCATATTATTATGAGCACCTGTGTTATAAAAGTGTTGTGTGTTCTAGATTCTCAGTCTAAGCAAAGTCTTATGTTGGAATTTATAGTAATAGAATGTATATTATACGCTAGGAATTTAATAGAAAGCATTGTTGGAACATTGGCCTTAAATGCCTAATTCACTGCAATTTTGGCTAGTCTTACTTTGTTCTTTGGTGATATTTTGGTTTCTTTTGCTTATTACAGAAAATTGGCTTTGATTTCAGATAAATTTATATACAGATTAGGTAGATATAATAATAGGTGATAGAATTTATCTTCCTATTTGCATATACATATATTTAAAAATCTCAAAGAGTTCTAGAAAATAATTCAATACCCCTTCTTAAACAATTTTGAGTGATTCTTAATTTCCAACAAGAGATTTCTTCTGCCTCTCATTTCTATAACAATAAAATTCCATTTAAAGTAGTTTTCCAAAATAATTATTTTTTATGTTACTCTGTTTTCCCTTTAAAATTGAGAGTGTCATGGAAAGTATTGAGGTTACTCTTAGGAACCACAAGTTCCTATGTATAAAGGGGCTTTGAGATGGTGTGCCCACGCATCCTGGCTTGCCTGCAGAGTCTGTCCAGTTTTAACATTTGTCCTGGCAAGAATATCTCTGTTTTTCCAGTAAATTATGTGGTCTCCCTTCTTACAGCTCATTTAGTCCAATAGTCTCATCTTAGGGGAGAGTTGAAGACCATATTGAAAGTCTATTGCTTATTTAGGCTTTTGAATCCCATTTCTCTACTGCTGGGGCCAAATGCTTTGGGTGATGCCCCTACCATATATCTCTAAAGATCATAGTAAGTGCCTCTGATAATGGCTACTTTATGTGCTGCCAACCGAGTCCCACAAAAGCCTTTCACAAGATCTCCCCATCAAGCTAGTGATGGAACAGGCCTGCAGTTCACCAACCCTGCCCACAATAAGGACAAATCTTTGACCACAGCAGGCTCCCATCTTCGCAAATGGGCATTTGATTTCTGGAGGACAGCTTGTGAGGCCCTACAAGCCAGAGAACATCAGCAAGTTATAAAACCAGTCTCACCAGCAATTACAGTGATGAAAATCGCTAACAGCCACCTCTACCCTAGGTGCTCTTTACCCTTGAAGAACAGTGTGAGATCACGCCTATTTTTCCCCTCCTGTCTTCCTAAGCCAATGTTTCATTCCCCCACATGAAAGAAGCACCTTTATTTCACAAACATTTAATTCCCATTTGAATCACTTTCAAGTTCATCACATTTCTCATTACCCAGGTAACTCATCTTGGAAAATGCATTCTGTCAAATATATGCCTAAATATTTTTTAAGATAAAAGTTAAAAAAGAAACCTGGCTAACAATAGTGGCCAGAAAGAACACAAGGTATGAATGACGACCTAAGGATAACCGAAAGGATGGCAGGTTCAGGCTTTGAGACTGAGTGTTAATGGCTCACTTGTCATGGGGTCCCCCATGTGAAGTGAATACGTTTTCGGGTCAGTAGTAAGGCAGAAGGTCTCATTTAACTAAACAAATTCTAGCCTTCAGAGCCAAAGCGTGAAAGGAAATCACTTTGCTGATATCACTTTCTTCCTGTTTGCCCTGACTTGAATTAATCACCAGAGTTTGATCTTAGCTATAACATTTACACTTGCACACACGTGTGCACGTCCCAACAACTGTTGGCAAGTCTTACAACGTATAGGGAGAGCAGGAAACTTCCTTCAACACGTCCTTACTTTGTGTTTAGCCAGCAATTTGAGGCTGTTTCCCAAAGCTGCAGGGAGGATGTGCTAGCAGAGAAAGAAATGAAGGACTGAGAGAGTGCTTTCCCTGTTCCAACCAGCCACAAGAAGGGTGTAAAGTGCCTCACAATATCGCAAGCTGTTGCTTAGAGACTTGAAAGGGAAGAGTGTTGCCTGCGTTTCGCAGGCCTCTTAATTTTTCCTAATCCATTCAAATGCGAGATTTGTATATATTTAGGGGGCTCGGTTGTTTAAATGATCAGTGAGGATTAAAAGAATTCTGGAGCCTCCAAACCCCTGCTGGGCCACTAAGTTGCAGACTGTTGTGGGAGTAAATTTTTTCAGCTGAACATGCTTCCATTGCCAATGGAAATAAGCACAAAATTGGCTCCTTTTCTGGGATCTAATTAGGATTAAACTTCCCAACTGGTGGCAGAACAAATAATAAATACATGTGCCTTTGTGCGGGCCATTTCCTCTGTCTGCAAAGCCTTTTATCCCTACCACTTCCCATGGGTCAAGACCAAGCTCTTGACACTGCAGCTTGATTTCCCCAGGTGGAAGTTATCAGTCCCTGTCTTGAAATCCTATAGGATTTTGTCTCTACCACCTACTGTTTATATCCTTATGGCCTCATTTCTTTAATTAAAAAAAGAAAACACTTGGAGAGAAGATCTATGTTTTATGCATCTTCACATCCATCCCTCTAAAAACCTAATGCTTTGCTTGGCATATAATAGGTGCCCAGTAAATATGTATTGAATACATGGATGATAAATAAAAAACACTTAATTTTAAGAGTGAGAGATAAGGTTTCTTTTCCCCTTTTAAAATCTAGTTCCTACATGAGCTAAAGGAGAATTCAAAGGAGCGTTCCCTTAGGTGCCTTCATAGGCCTGAAATGCTGGTGGTTGTCAAATGAAAAGTACAAACAATTCAGTTATTTGAGGTCATGTAGACAGCTCCCCACTCACCCTGCAAACATAACAAATGCAGTTATTGGTTGTCTGTTCTCCTGACTGTAGTTAAACCAGTGTGTCTAACTTGGATATGTAAGATCTGGAAGATGCTCTTCGCCCATCTCAAGTAGTTAGTAGAAAAACGACATTATTATAGCTATTCTAATCTTTTCCGTGATGCTTTTTACCTGATTCTTCCTGTTTTACCACCTTGTCAGTCTTTTAGGTAAGGCTAGCATTTTTATCCTAATTAGACAATTGCACATCATGATGCACTAATTTGTTAACCTATGTTCACAAATCATTTAATTACTACTGCCGGCTTTGATGTGTGCTGTTATTATACAGTTACGGGAGTAAATAATTCGACAGCTAACAGGACAGAAACTCATTATTTTCTGGGAGATATTGTTGTTATTTTCACTGTTTTAAAAATACTTCAATCAAAACTTTTAAGAAATCTGACATTGTTCCTATAACCATAGTAAATAAACAGAGTATTCATTCTTTTAATGTGCACAATTATTTAAGGGTCAAGCAATAGCTCCTGAGTTTCACTATAAATAGATTTCTTAAAGGAAGAAAAAAGGATAAACTTTTCCTTCTTTTCTGTTTTTCTCCATGCCAATTCACAATCTCCCATGATAGTGTAATTTATAAAATGCAGCTCCTAATATTGATTTGTGAAGCACTTTGATGGCTGGAGATAAAAGGAGCAATCTCTTTCCTACTTGATGCTGCTATATATGTCGTTCAAACTCTCTTGATCTTCTAGTAGCTTTAGTTCCATTTGGTAAGCAGCCTAAGTCCCAGACACATCCTGTGAGCTGTAGGTTTTTTGGGTTCTTTCTGATAAACAGGGAAACTTGGCTGCCAGGTGCGAACTCCCATCAGGTTTCACAACTGCTTCTGCTGATAGTTTGCATCCAGGATCAATAATATCATTATGCATTTATGTGCAAACATCAGAATTACTCTAAGCAATTAAGTTCCTATCTTCCATATACTCCCCCAGTAATAAGATTTCCTATGGAAGGGAGATGCCTGTTATATTATTAAAAGAGATATCTGTCTCAACCTTGTAACAATATTATTGATCCATACTGTCGCCATTTATCACATAGCATATGCATGCTTAGATTGTTATTTATTGTTTAGATTCCTGTTGTTTCTCTTTGACAACACTGTGACTTTCTCCAGGGCTGACACTGTGGCTGTTACCTCTTTAAATCTCTGTATCACCAGAAAAACACCTGGGCACATAGTATGTAGTAGACTCTCAAAGAAATGTTTGTGGCTGGTAAGTAACTTTATCCTTTGTAACTCAAGGGATAGGCAAAATTGTTCCTTGTTTTCCTGTTATGCCAAAATACTTTCTTTTTCGGCTTTCCGTGAGACTTTTAGTTGATGGCATTGCACGCTTCCTCAGAGTGAAAATTCACTCTTCAACTGCAGGAGAGCCTACCAAGTGAATGCTAATCCAAGGAGTAGAGATGCAGACCTCCCCTATGTCCCTTTGGTTAGGATTAAAGAAAAGCTGAGCCGGTGTTATTTTTGCATTCTTCCTTTATCCTCTATCAGTCAGCAGCTTTACCCGTAGCCCACACTTTCTGACAGTTTGCATCTTCATTTCCCACAGAACATCAAGGGAAACGACATCAGCAGGAAGGGTCGAAGACAGCTGTCTAACTCTTGGAAGTTTTTGACAGGAAGGCTCCCTAACATTCTGTTTTCGATGGTATTAGGTATTACCCCTTCTAACAACGTCAGGGTACGATGCTGTGATTCCTCCTGACAAAGGCACAGACACCAGGCCACCCAACTAAAAGTGATGCTGGGGCAAACCGGAAGTGCAGGGAACAGTGTGTGCTGCTCACCGTCACTAGTGAGGTGCTAGTTTTCAGGCAAACCGGAAAGCCTCCTTTGTTGGGAACAGCTGACCCTCTAGAACTGCAGTTGGAAATATCCTTAAATGATGCTTTTTAAAATTCATGAGTTTCAGGGTCCTCGAGCCACCCCAGGAAAGAGCACTGGAAAGGGTTTGCTGAATGCAGTTGTCTAGGGAGGAAAAAGTTGATGCACTTTGTAAGGGCTGCTGTCAGTCTTCCATATCCCAGAACTCACGTGGTGCTGTGAAGTTGTTCACAATATAAACAGGCAACCAGCAATGAGGACCTACCAGTTCCAATGGAAAATCCTTTATAAGGAGTCTCTTTAAAAAAATGTATCTTGTGTAGAAAACATGTAGATGACAAGAATGTACGGCTTTTGTCCCAGCTTATTTACTGGATGTCTTTGTGGGAAAAAAACAAAAAGAAATCATAAAAGCGATTAAGAGAGTGCAAATAATTGGGTTTATGGCAGTTATGCAGAAGGAACCTGTGTATCTCAAAGACTCTAAAGTTCATAACATCAAATGTCGGGAGTAAACTATGTAAAGTTATTGTCAGTAAAATTTTAAAACAAACAGTTGTTGACTCAAACTGTAAGATTTAATAACCTTTAGAAAATGAGGCTAAAATAAATCTTTCAACCTATAAAATGCATGAGCTTCAGCTTACAGAAGGGGACACTAGTTTTTGAAGGAAGAGGACCAGGTGTTCGTTACCCTTGAACTGACCTCATCAGAGGAACCCAACAACCCGCGTTGGTCCCTCTGGTGTTCACTTCTTCCCCACCAGCTCCTCTCTCCTCCAAGGATCCCAATGTGAGGGCAAGTGATGGTATCAAAACATATGACGAATCCCTTCTCCTTGTATGGGAATGTTAAAGCAACAGGGGACAGCTTTTCCTTGGCTTCTAAACACAATGAAAATGATTGCTTCAGTCGATGAGATCTAGTTTCCTCTTCCTTTTCAATAAAAGATAAATCCCTCAGTTGAAACCAACTAAGTGAATAGATACTAAACATTAATAAATTTAGACACAAAATTATTCTGGGTGTTATGAGGTAAGGAACATTCAGGATTCTCTATTTATTCTTATTTATTTATGTGATGGGGTTTTGACAATCTCCTGATTATACTTTCAGTGTTGAAAGCTGCTTTGAGGCCAATGCAGTTAGCTCTTACTTTGAAAATGCTTGTGCTTGGAAACTTTTCATAGGTTAACTGAATTAGCTAGAGAAGTTCCTAAATCTCTTGGTCTGAACTCAACTGAAAAATCTGCTTGCAACTGAAAATTTTCACTCTAACTTACAAATTTGTCTGACAGTGTCAACATGAAAAAGTTATGGTAGAGCAACTGAGATTGAGTCCAGGTGTCTGAATGCTTAGAGAGACAGTGGTTAAAATTCAGATTCCTGGGCCCTACCCCAGGTTTCTGAATCAGTATTTTAGTTTGGGTTCTGCCAAAAGTAGAGCCTTAGACAAGAATTTGTGTGCCAGGAGTTTGAATGGTTATCCCAGTAGTGCACTGGAGGAGGTCTAAGGAAGGGAGACAGGGAAGAAAGGCAAGCCAAGAAAAGGTATGCTAATGAGAAGTTATCTCTCTGGGCAACTAGGACTCAATTCCAAAGGGTTCTGAGAGACAGAGAGGTACATAATTCAGAATTCTCCCACTGATAAGCAAGGAAACTGGAGTATTTATCTACCTGCTCCTGTTCCTCATTGGTCCAAAGTTCCTCCTGGGAGCATTAACTCCTTGATAGTTCTATCCTCCTGCATGAGTGTATACAACATGCTTTAGAGACCAGAGAAAGCCATCAGACAAAGAATCACAGAGACATTGAGACAGGAAGCTGTCTGTGTGCATGGAACTGGTCATAGAAGTGGCAGATAAAGGAGAGAATATGGGCAAGGTAACAATAACATCTACAACCGGAATCTTTGGATGTGCAGCTTGGCAATCTGTATTTTTAATGCCAAATGATTCTAATCATTATAAAAGTTTGAGAACCACTGCTCTAAAAGACAGCCTGATCCTGTTACCTCCGTGCTCTACTACTGTACCTTCTGAGAATCCAAAGCCCTTATGATGGCATAAAGAGCCCTCCCGGGTCTGGCTTCTTGTTTCTATGGCTACCTCTCCAATTCCATTATTTTCCTCCTTAAACTCAGGATTTAGCCATCAGATTGCTAGCAATTACTGGAAAACCAGGCTCTAACACTTTTGCCTTGTGCTCAGCATGTTTCTGCTGCAAGCAACAGAAAACTTGACCCACAATGGCTAAAACAAATATGGACTTATTTTTCTAACCTAGCAAGAAGTCTGAAGGTGGGTGGCTGCTGACACTGGTTGGTTCTGTGGCTCAGTAAAGTCAGGGCACTTTCAGTCCCAGTGGTGGCAGCACTGAGCCAGCGGTGCCTCCACTCTGCCCCAGGCGCTCTGTGGCACCCTTTGCGTCGCATCATGGAACAGGCCATCTCCTTTGCCAAGGACTTCCTCCCTGGAGGCATCACTGTCACCATCTTCAAGATGGCAGTGGCTTCCATCGAGCAGATCAAGCTGCTGCTGCAGGTGCAACATGTCAGCAAGCAGATAGCAGCTGACAAGCAGTACTAGGGTGCCCTGGACTGCATCATGTGCCCCCAAGGAGCAGGGTGTGTTGCATTGTCTTTCTGGAGAAGCAACCTGGCCAACGTCAACTACTACTTCCCCTTGCAAGCCCTCAACTTCACCTTCAAGGATAAGTACAAGCAGGTCTTCCTGGGGGGGCGTGGACAAGCGCACACAGCTGTGGGGGTATTTTGCTGGCAACCTGGTGTCAGGTGGTGCTGATCGAGCCTCTTCCCTCTGTTTTGTCTACCTCCTGGATAAAGCCAGAACCTGTTTGGTGGCCTGGGAGACTGTCTGGTGAAGATCACCAAGTCTGATGGTATCCAGGTCCTCTACCAGGGCATCAACTTCCCCGTACAGGGCATTATCATTTACTCGGCTGCCTACTTCGGCAGTACCACAGGGCCAAAGGTATGCTCCCTGACCTCAAGAACACCCACATCATGATGAGCTGGATGATCGTGCAGAGACAGCCTAGGCAACCATGGTCTCCTACCTCTTTGACACTGTGTAGAGGCAGATGATGGCGCCCGTATCATGTACAGTGGACTGCTGGCAGAAGATCTTTAAGGTCAGGGAGACAAGGTCTTCTTCAAGAGTGCCTGGTCCAACGTCCTCAGGGGCATGGGTGATGCCTTTGTGCTGTCCTGTATCAAGAGCTGAAGAAAAGCATCTAGGTGCATTCCTCGTCTAGACATGGGGACCAGGAGAGCCACATAGAAGACTTCACTGTTGCAACTCATTGATTTCCAGATTACATTGTTCTTGCCCAGCCAGATTATGTGTACAGCGCTGGGGAGGGCTCTAGAAAGGGCTCATTGATCATGGCCACTGGCGCCCTGATAACATGCATTGATTGGAGAGACGGGGACCCTGACCTCCTCCTGTATCCATGGGCAGGGCTGCTCCTCCACGCAGGTCTAGAGCTCAGGTGCTGGCAGGACCAAGCTGTGTCAAGAGTTTATTTAAAGGAAATCATGTCACCATTTTTACTTAAGCACTTTTCTCTTTGCACAGATGAATATTTGCGATTATTTTCTATGTTGTGTATTCTGCTGCAAACAATTAAAACCAAACAGAGACAAAAAAAAAAAAAAGTAGGATTCGGATTCTTTTAGGTTTGCCTTCACGATGGCAAGGGGTTGCTGCAGCTTTAGGTATCGCATTTGGATTCAAGTCAGGAAAGAGCATCACCAGCTCAGCAAAAACCTTCCTTGAAGAACCAGCAGAGTTCCCCTAATGCTTCATTGGTCAGAACTGTGCCACATGGCTACCCTGGCAGCAAGGAGGTAAGTAAATATTTGGCTATTTCAGGCTCTTTGGAGGAAGTGGGAAAGGCAAATGAGGGTTGGAGGGTTGAAAATGGTGTTAGGTTAGTCTTTTGCCTGGGGAGTTCCAATTTAACTTTTTTCTTTTCAAGTAAGAGGAGGGGAGATAGTGAGACAGACTCCCACATGCATCCCCACTGGATCTATCTGGTGACCTCCCTCTGGGACCGATGCTCAAATCCACTGAGCTATTTTTAGCACCTGAGGTGGAGACTCAGAGCATTGAGCTATCCTCAGCACCCGGGGCTGACGCTCAAACCAGTCAAGCCACTGGCTGCGAGAGGAGAAGAGGAAGAGAAGGGAGAGAAGCAGATATTTGCTTCTCATGTGTGCCCTGACTGGGGATCAAACTGGGATGTCCATACGTCAGATGGACTCTCTCTCCACTGAGCCAACCATTCAGGGTTCCTATTTCACTTTTAAGACTCATGCTCTCCCCGCCCCCAATATTTCATTTTGAAAAACTTACAAACTTTCAGAAAAGTCAAAAGCATTGTACACTTGTATACCCACTACCTAGATTCTATAATTGACATTTTATTCTATGTGCTTGATCAAATCACAAATCTTAAGTGAGTTTTGACCTTCCATGAGTTTTGACCTTAATAAACAAACCCTTATCAAGATATGGAATATTATCATCACCCAGGAAGTTTTCTCATGTTCCTTCCTAACCAGAAGAACTGCCACCACAGCCCTCCCCTCCAAATGCAATCTCTGTTCTTTTTTCTTTCATAGTAGATGAGTTCTTCTTTTTCTAGAATTTCATATAAATAAAATCATAGAGTATGTACTCCTTTATCTAAAATTCAAGACATTTTGAGATGATTAAGGACTGATGCTTTGGAATATCTTTTTTACTTGCACTGCCTTCTGAAATAGTAACTGTAATATATGTATATATGTTTTAACTTACTGTTTACGCATTGATCTTTCCTTTGTAGTATGGGATTCCTTCAAGGGAAAAGACCTTTTGTATTCATTCATCTTTGTATTCTCAGCACAGCTTCTTTTTTACTTTTTATTTATTTATTTATTTTTAATGTTTTATTTATTTATTTCACAGGTACAGAGAGAGGGATAGATAGGGACAGATAGACAGGAACGGAGAGAGGTGAGAAGCATCAATCATTAGTTTCTCGTTGCTGTCGCGACACCATAATTGTTCATTGATTGCTTTCTCACATGTGCCTGGACCGCGGGCCTTCAGCAGACCGAGCAACCCCTTGCTGGAGCCAGCGACCCTGGGTCCAAGCTGGCGAGCTTTTGCTCAAGCCAGATGGGCCCGTGCTCAAGCTGGCGAGCTCGGGGTCTCGAACCTGGGTCTTCCGCATCCCAGTCCAACGCTCTATCCACTGCACCACCGCCTGGTCAGGCTCTCAGCATAGCATCTGCAGCTATTTAATAAATGTTTTTGGAATGAGCTAATAAAGAAATAGATTAAAGTTATTGGATCATAGTAGGTTAGTAGAAAATTTTAATTCATTTCCTTTCCTTTTGTATAGCCCTTATCCGATTTCATTAGAGTTAGCTGTGTGGACATCTGTCTTCCCTATTTTGTAGATGTGGCCAATTCAGGTAGGGCTGTCTCTTAGGCACACTTGTAGCCAAGTACTTAGCACAGTAATTGGCACATGGTGTACGTTATTTTTAAGGTACAGATAAGTAATGTGATTGTTCATTGTATGACTGGGGTCCTGAAGATTCTCCTCAGTGGTCCTTTTCCATCAACAAATGGATCCTAGACCTTTTTTGAGAAGGGCAAATGATGTGATGCTTTGTTTTCCATGGACCAGAGCTCTACAATCTGTGGTCTAGGCTACGCGAAGCAAGCAGAATGGGTCTTTGCCCAGCCTTGACCAGGAAAGTCCTCTTCCTTTGCCCAATTCTTGCAGGTCAGCAACCCTATAGTAATAGCTCATGCCAAAATGTTAACTGATTACTGTGATGAGGTTGGTAAGTGTTTGTGGGTATTTTGCATTTGGCTTGAGGAATCTAGACCTCTCATATTTCGTAGAGTCCCTCCTGCTATGCATTCAGGCAATTAGCATTTCTCTCCAACCTGTGTTCTATTCCAGCTCGCCATCAGAAGAGGTTGCTGTTCACCATTACCTTTGACTGCCTGGGCCCACTTCCATCCTCATATTTATTACTTCATGGAGAAATAAATCCCAGAGTGAAATGCTTAGGAGAGAGATCTCCCCAAGAGGAGACTATGTATCAGAGGCACCACCTTGTACCTTTTCCTAGCCCCACATATATAAGAGTGAGAAGTTGTTTCTTGTCTCCTTCTTATAAGATTGGTTCCCCTCACCCCAAGCACCATGTCAACTCCTGCACATTTTGTTTTTAGTACACCTTTCGGAGCCCAGGTCCAGATCTCACTGGTGTGGCCTGAAAGCAGTAGCTCACTGACAGGATCTGGGCTCGGCAGCCTGGGGTCATGACCTGAGTGTTAGGCCTGAGTCTCAGCCCTGGCTTTGCTATTCACCCTCTGTGTTACACTGGCCAAGTCACTTCCATGCTCTGAGCCTCAGTTTCCCCTTCTAGGTAAAACATCCTAGATTCCATCTAAAATCACTGCCAGGTCTAAAATTGCATGAGCTATTCAAGAGTCAGGTTCAATTTGAAATGTCACAGTTAGGTTCCACATGAGAAAGACCTCAGCTGGCAGATCAATAAGGATTCCAAAGAAGTCATTTTTCAACTGCGAGTCCTTCATTCATCATTATCTTTCTTAATCATCTCGTCACCAGTGCCGGCCCTGAGCCAACAGATCTGCCCAGCTGCCCAGCTCCCGCTCTTCTGGATGGGCAGCAAACAGTGGAGGAAGCAAACCCAGCTCGGTTTGGCCTGGCACAAGGTGAGAAGAAAGTATTACTCAACACAGAAGTGGCTGCTGGCCAGAGATCAGAAGGCTTTGTACAGGTTCAGTGAGGGAGGGTGCAGCCGTGCACGCTAGGGAGGGCGCAGAGCATAAAGGCATTGGCTTGGGACCGGCCACCGCAGAATGCTCTACGCAGGGACACAGTGACTGGAACACCTTGTCCATCTTAATGAAGCATGAAGTACCATGTGTTTTATGTTGGCGCAGAAGACCACCTAATGGATTAATTTGGGCATCTTGTCTCCTCCATGTGAAGGAAGTGGTGACTATAAGCAGAGACCAGAGGGAGGGCTGGCCAGTCTTGAGAGGGGAAGCCAACAAGGATAGAGACACTGAAGCTTCACAGAGCTTGCTGGGATGCCTTTCCCCGAACTAGAGCTTAGACACAGAGGTGCTTACCTGCTCTATACCATCCACCCCCTTCCAGACTGCGTTCCTTAATTAGAGGGAGTATTTTGGATGCGTGTCATACCCCGCTGCTTGTTAACAGCACCTCGCCTCTCCACTGTCGGCTGTATGAAGTGACTTCCTCAGGAACATTTCAAAAGCTGGAGTGCAAAGGGAAAAGTGCTTTTCAAAGGCAGATGCAGTGTAAGAAAGAATTGAAAGAAGTCAAGCATTAATCTTTATCAGAGTATCTCAACCATTTCTTTACTACACATTGTTATTGGCACAAATGTACCTAGTGCCTTATGGAAACCTGATAGATGAACATTTAGGCGATTAAAAAGGAATAAATCCAGAGGCATTTATGCCTCCTACAAAAGGACTTCTCACTTTACTGAAGATTGCCTTCAGGAGTTCTTTTTTATTTTTTCTTCCAAAATAGCAGCTTCTCCGAGTGATTAAAATGTGGTCTGATACACCTGAATTGATTCTATTCTAGCCCAAGCAAACTTTAAACCATCTTCCTAGAGGCAGGAGAAGCGCCTGCTTCTCTCTCTCTGATTGCTGCTCTCCTTTCCAACCTTTCCCAAGAAGCCATGCCACCGACGAGATCTGGGCTGGCTGCCGAGGCCCACAGTGCCAGGCTGGAAGGGCCTGGAGATACACTCCAACCCCAGATTTGACATGTGAAAACTGGACTCCCAGGGAGATTACACAACTTCTTTGAGATTATCTAGCATGTTAGTTCTATTCCCACTCCACAATATTATCCCCTTACTATATAGTTCCTTATTTTACGCCTGCTTATCTTTTTTTATTTTTAATTATGATTGATTTTAGAGAGATGAAGGAGGAGAGAGAGAGATCTGTTTCTGTATGTGCCCTGACCAGGGATCAAACCTGTGTATCAGAAGGATGCTTTAACCAAATGAGTTATCCGTCCACGGCTACCTACACCTGCCTTTTTTTTTTTTTTAAATTAAGTGAGAGATGGGGAGGGAGAGACAGACTCCCACATGTGCCCCGACAGAGATCCACCTGGCAAGTGCCCTACTGGGGATGCTCTGCCCATCTGGAGCCGCTGCTCCATTGCTCAGCAATTGAGCTATTTTAGCACCTGAGGTGAGGCCATGGAGACATCCTCAGCACCTAGGGCCAACTTGCTCAAACCATTTGAGCCATGGCTGCAGGAGGAGAAGAGAGAGAAAAGGGTAACGGGTGGAGAAACAGGTGGTCGCTTCCACTGTGTGCCCTGACCAGGAATTGAACCTGGGACTTCCACATGCCGGGATGACACTCTGCTGCTGAGCCAACCAGCCAGGGCCTATATCTGCTTATCTTAAATGGTATCCCTAGCCCCTCTGATGTAAGGAATTGTCCCTAGTGAAAAGGCAAACCCTTAGCCTAGAGCAGGGGTCCCCAAACTTTTTACACAGGTGGCCAGTTCATTGTCCCTCAGACTGTTGGAGGACCGGACTATAAAAAAAAAACTATGAACAAATCCTTATGCACACTGCACATATCTTATTTTAAAGTAAAAAAACAAAACGGGAACAAATACAATATTTAAAATAAAGAACAAGTAAATTTAAATCGACAAACTGGCCAGTATTTCAGTGGGAACTATGGGTGCGGATGCATCCTGTGCTCCTCTCACTGACCACCAATGAAAGAGGTGCCCCTTCCGGAAGTGCAGCGGGGGCCAGATAAATGGCCTTAGGGGGTCATATTTTGGGGACCCCTGGCCTAGAGGATTAACAAACTCAGCTCCCATTAACTTTCACCTTTGTAAGACCTGGTTTGCCAGGTTTCTTCCCAATATGACAGCTCTCTAAAAGAGGTTTGGCTTGCTAAGTCATGGAGGCAGGGAGCCAATGGGCCAGAGGACATGGGATCAGGCTGAGCAGAATGCCTGAGACCAGCATGAGTAGCTGGAGAGAAGGTGGCAGGAGAGGAAGGCAAAATAAAACGCAAAGCAAAGTGTGATTGGCTTCTTACGTTTTTTTCACATTCAAGCTAAACACTGGCTTTTCTCACCTAGTATTCTTATGTTTATAATTACATGTGCCATATGTGCCTTTTGATTCCATGTGCCTTAGAGCACAAGTGTGCTTCAAAACCAAACACTGAAATTGCTAGTTCACTATCACCCTGTCTTCATCTTCCATTCTCCAATCCATTGCAGTCTGGTTTCTGGCGCCCACTCTTCAGGTTACCAACAATTCACTGTATGCATTTTTCAATTCTTATATCTCTTAACCTCTTGGCACCACTTATCAAGTCCCTCATTCTTAAAAATCTCTGTCTCCCATTAGACTGGTCCTCCTGAATTCCTCCAGGTTCTGAGGCTATTCCTTCTCTAGTTTATATAGACTCATTTTTAAGTCTCTTTCCTGAATGCTCTTCTCACTTTATAATCTCTCTGGGCAACCTTTTTTTATCCACATCTATAGCTTTAATTATCACCTTCATCAAAATGACTCACAAAGCAGTATCTCCAACCCAGACCTCTGTGTTCTACCTCCATGAGTCAACCTTACTTGGTCCTCTTGTTGGATGTCTTAGGATCTCATACTCAACTCATCCCAGACCAACCTCATTTTCTTTGTCCCACAGATCTGGACTTGTTGCAGTACTCTGCCTGGTACAACCATGAACCCAGTTACACCAGCCTGGGATATTGAGGTCACCTTTGACTTTTTCATACTCACCCACCTATTCAATCTGTCATCCAGTTCTGTCAAGTTTACCTACTAAAAATCTCTCCAATCCATCTGGTCTCATTCTCCACACCCACAGTCCATCCTCTTTTACCTGGACATCTGCAATAGTCATGGGACTAATCAACCCACATCCATCTTAGCCTGCTCTAATGTGTTCTCTACACTGTATCTGGAATAATCTTTTCTAAAACACATGTCAAAGGGGACCCCTCTTTCCCTGTGCCTAAAGACCTTTTATGGCCTCTGATTGTTATTAGAATAAATGTTTAAAGCCTTTGACATAGATGCGTCATGCTGGACTCTATTCTTTCACACCCTGCTACCCAATCACATTGATCTCCAGTTGTCATGTTGAGCTCACTCCCACCACAGGGCCTTTTCATGTGCTCTCCTTTGCTTGAGACACTGATTCCTTCCCTTTCCATGTACTTTCCCCTGTCTCCCAAAGTCACTTCACTTCCCCAGGACCTGTACTGGGCCTCCTCAACAAGGCCAAGGCCTCATATTCTAGTCCCTGAAGCAATATATTCTTGATCTTTTCATAAAAAACCTGACATGTTTTTCAAACACATGACATGTGCAATGTTTTTGATGGAATATGTGGATGAAAGGTTATCAAATTTAGTTGAAATTTATATTTTTGGTATAATTACTTACTTGTCTAATCCCCACACTATACAGCAAACAATAAGAGGGGATGCCTGACCAGGCAGTGGTGCAGTGGATAGAACATTGGACTGGGACGCAGAGGACCCAGATTCAAAGC
The DNA here is from genome assembly GCA_037038555.1 of Rhynchonycteris naso. Taxonomy (NCBI): domain Eukaryota; kingdom Metazoa; phylum Chordata; class Mammalia; order Chiroptera; family Emballonuridae; genus Rhynchonycteris; species Rhynchonycteris naso. The sequence continues at coordinate 180,874,667 of CM073000.1, read as the reverse complement.
CCTGAGGTCACCGGCTTGAGCACGGGCTCATCCAGTTTGAGCGCGGGATGACCAGCTTGAGCGGTGGGGGTGGGGTGGGTTTCCTGGCTTGAACATGGGATCGTAGACATGACCCCATGGTCTCTGACTTGAGCGCAAAGGTTGCTGGCTTGAAGCCCAAGGTGGCTGGCTTGAGCAAGAGGTCATGCGCTCTGCTGTAGCCTCCAGGTCAAGACACATATGAGAAAGCAATCAATGAATAACGAAGGTGCGACAACGAAGAACTGATGCTTCTCATCTCTCTCCCTTCCTGTCTGTCTGTTTCTTTCTTTATCTCTCTCTATTTCTGTCACAAAAAAAAGGGGGCAGGATTACACCTGCTTTTTCTTATCATTGTTCCCCTAGCATGTAATGCAGTGCCTGCCACACAGTAGGCATGCCATAAGCACTTGATTATCTTCTTATTAACTTTACCTTGGTTTTCTTATCTAGAAAATGGGAATATTATGAGAAACTCAAGCGAGAGCACAGGGTCTATGACAGAATTGAATACTATAAGTGACTATGTTTTGACAAACTAAGGTGAGGTAAATATTAATGTGAGGTATTGACACTGATGAAGGAAATAGGTCACCCACATTTATCACAGAAGAAACACATGAAAATCATTTACCCCATTGCCTAAATGAGGCAACAATAGTCTGGTCTTGTGTTCTGAAAAGTCTGAGGACTTTTAGCCTCAAAAGTGAAACGTATCAGACAGCTACATGTCTCAGTTTGGGACTCTTCAGGTAGCAGGTGTTATAGACAGTTTCTCAGCTGATTTGATCCACAGAGTAGGGAACAGCTGGATCCCAAGATTGTTCACTTCACTACAGAGATACTCACTGTCTACAGATAGTTTAAATAGTTAAACTCTCCAGATAAATTATAACTCTTGAGATTATAAGCAAATGCACCCTGCAAGACTTTATCCCTCCAACTGTACATTATTTAGAAAGTCGCCTGTCTCTGTAGCCGTACCTGTCAAATGAAATACTAAAGCCTACCTACCTCACATACTTCAGGGTCATTGGTAGAGTCTAAAAGACAGTTAAATAAGTGAGGTTATTTTGTGAATTATAAAGCTCAATACATGATGAATTCATTCTTGTTAACAGTAATGGTTGGTATGATGATGATTATTAACATTCTACATGTAAGTCATACCTATAAATAGCCACGGTGATTAATTAGGCTATGATGTTCATGCCCAGACACCTGCCATGGAACAAGAAATGCCTCTCAGATGACTTGGGTGAAAAAGAACAATAATTAGGAAATCAGAATGTTTCTAGATTTAGCAATTTATGGTCCCCAAATGTCCTTTTTTTTTTCTGTCTTTGCAAAGAACTGTGCTGTGTCACCAACAAGAATGGAGTTTTCTTGGTCAAAAATAAACATGTTAACTTGATAATGGCAGTGTAGGGCTTCAAACAGGATGGTCGGATGCTCTGAGCATCATGCAGCTGGTGTCCTCCGGAGGTCTCTGGCCCTTCAGCCACATACCCATTAAAACACAGAGCAAATCATTTGTTTTAACCACACATCAGGTTTTAGGGAATAGCAATCTCTTTAATTATGAAACGGTGTGCACATCTGCTGGGTGCACATGCTGGGTGTACATTTTATAAACGTACAATTATGAGGGAAAAAATGAAAAATCATACACAGAGAGATGAATCCGGAGTACAATAGGAGAGGCAAGAAAATTGTTTGAAGAGAAAGACCTAGAGACTCTTTTTGCTAAATTTCTGATGGTTCAGAATTTTGCACCTGTCTGTGTCTTTTATTTGCTTCAGGATAAGATATTTCTTCAGGCTCACAGATAACTCTGAAATTGCAAAATCTGCATGGAAGCACATTTGTAGAAATATAATCTTGTCTTCCCCTAGACCTACAGGGGACGACGAGTGCCAGAGTTTTCCATGAGCTGCACTAGGGATCCACGTGCCAGAGAGATGCAGAAACCCGAGCTGCCCAAGCGAAAGGTGACCCCGAAGAAGGACCTTGGACTCAAGAACCCGAGTGCAGGAAAAGTGAAAGAAGTTCACACTTTTAAGTAATTGAAACAACTGCTAATAAATATACTTGCCCCAAGGACGTGAGATAATAAAGGCAGGCAGCCGATTCAACTTCCCACACAGCAGAACAGAGAGAGAAGAAAGGAAGCATCCTTTATTAAAATGCAACCAGGGCATTCGAGGGTAGGCACCAGGAAGAACTGGTGGTGGCATCAGTAGATGGCAAAGACTTGTTCAGTTCAAGGACATCAGCACCAGAGCTTGAGAAATTTTAAACAATGGAATGGAGGCTGGGGGTTGGGGGATATAAAGGAGCTCAGGTTGTGTCCACTTTGGTTGGTTCCTCTTTCTTCTAAGCACACTAACTGAGCTGAGCGGAGCTGGTGTCAGTGTGCCTAGATTTGAAACCAGATCTCCTACTTACTAGCTGTGTGACTTTAGAAAAGTTACTTAATCTCTCTGTGCCTTAGTTTCTTCTTTGGTGAAACAAAGATGATATTGATAGAAAATTCCCTTCAGGGTTGTTGTGAGGATTAAATGTGATAAGCTATGTAAAAGCCTTTAGTGCAACACTTTGCAGGTGGTAACCACTTAATATCTGTTAGCTACTATTGTTATTATGTTACTGTGTTACTATTCATCCTTGGCTTCCCTCTTCTCCATGAATAGTCCACTTCTCTAATCCCATTCGCATTACGTAATCTTATCCTTGCTTGTTTTGGGCTCCTGTCTTATATTCCCACCTTCCAGACATGTCATATCCATTTGAATATGCTGTCATTCGTTCTAACCCAGAGTGGCCCTCATCATTTCCCACTGCAGTTTACTCTTTTCCTGAAACCTCCAGGATTTATTATTAATACTTCCTAACTTTAGTCACCTGGACAAAACCTTAGGAGTCTTTGAGTCTTGTCTCTTGCTCATCACCACTATTCTGCCATGCTTTTAAAAAGTCCTTTTAGCCCTGGCTGGGTAACTCAGTTGGTTAGCGCATTGTCCCAATACCCCAAGGTTACGGGTTCCATCCCTGGTCAGGACGCATGCAAGAAAACAACCAATGATTGCATAAGTGGAACAACAAATCAATGTTTCTCTTTCTCTCTCTCTGGATAAAAACAAAAACAAAAAAACACCTTTTTGCTTTCCAGACCTGATGGAGCATACATGAGGGAAGTCGACATCTGCCACAACAAAGAGCAAAAGTTTTGGCTCAGGGAGTGGCCCAAGAGCCAGGACATCTACCTACCACTGTTGGTCAAACTGTATAGGTTTCTGGCCAGAAAAACCAACTCTACCTTCAACCAAGTTGTGCTGAGAGGTGGTTTTTGAGTCACACACACTAGCTGCCTCTGTTTCTTTCCTGGCTGATCTGTAAAGGAAGTAAAGCTTCTTGTCCAGGAAGGCCGAACCGCTGTGGCTGTAGGGACCGTAACCAATGATGAGTGTCTGTAAGAGGTACCCACACGAAGGAGTAGGCACTGTGTGTGAGTGGCTCTGCCCGGAGCTGCATCCTCAAGGCTGGGGTCAAGAGTTTCACCTTCAACCAGCTGGCCGGGGACTCCCCCAAGGGCTGTGGCACCGTCCTGTTCTCTGGTCCTTGCAAGGGCTTAAAGGTGTACAGAAGTCTCAGGAAGGTACGGGGAACCCCTTGCAGCCTCACCAAACCCTGCGCATGCTCCAAAGGCCTGAAGTACCAGCGTGCCGCAGGCCTACAGACGAGCTTGGCTACAGAAGGATTTTAGAATGCTGATTAAAAAAATAGAGGCCTTTTAGTTCTTGTCACCACTACAGTCTCACTGATTCCCTTGCTTTAGCCCGCGATTCTGAAGCCTGCCCCTGCCTCTATTTGCTCCGCCATTCGTTCCGACCACCCCCACTTCCAGTTCATCCCAGTCTACTCACTCCAATCACTTGACTAATCTTCCTAAAGTTCCATTTTGCCTTGGTTAATCTCCTGCTTAGGACCCAAACTGACTTCTGACTGTCACTGCAGTCCAATTCAAAGTTCTGTTTTGGAGTCAGAATTACTTTGTATCTGGATTTGGGTGGTGCTTCAGTGGTGTGTTGATTAGTCTGCATGAACCGCACTCACAAATTCCACAGACTGGAGGGCTGAGACCACAGAAATGTATGTTCCCACACTTCTGGAGGCCAAAAGTTGGAGACTAGGTACCTGCAAGTTTGAGGCCTCTCTTGTTAGCTGATAGGCGGTGGTCTTCTCCCTCCGTCTTCGCAAGGTCTTCCCTCCGTGTGTCTGGGTCCAGATTTCCTGTGCTGATAAGGACACCAGTCCTACTGGATTATGGACCACCCTGATGATCTCATTTTAACTTAATTACCTCTTTAAAGATTCTTGTTCCAAATATAGTCATATTAAGAGGTACTGGGAGGTTAGGACTTCAACACATGATTTTTTCATTCTGGCCAGGTAGCTCAGTTGGTTGGAGTGTCATCATGATGCACCAAGATTGTGGGTTCGATCCCTGGTTAGGGCACATACAGGACTCAACCAGTGTATGCATGGATAAGGGAACAACTGTTTTTCTCTCTCTCTAAAATAAATACATAAATAAATAATTTTAAAATATATGAAGTTTCTTGGGATAGGGTGGACATAATTCAGCCCATAACAGTGTATGTATGGGAAAAATTCATCAAGCCATACTCTTAAGGTACAAAAGTATTTGATCTATATTATACTTTAATAAAATATTTTAAAAACCAATAATCATAATAAAAAATCAACCTCATTTGCTTGACCCCCAATCCAATTTTCTCTCATCCGTTTTCAGACAAATTTTCTGTATTCTTCTCACTTCCCAGTTCTCTCTGCACACTCTTCACCATCTTTGTTTCCACTCCCACACTCTCCCCTTTCCTCATCTCCATAGCTATTAAAATCTACCCTTCAGGGCTCAGCTCAAGTTCCATCTCCGGCATGCACTCATTTATTCACATGCTCCTTTTTCATTCAACAAGCATTTAAGGAATGTGTTCTATGTGCTGAACTCAATGTTCTGGAGATGGACCGTGAGAACATACTCCCTGCCTTCAATGAGCCTGCCACTTGGAGAGACTGATGAGTAATAAGCTGCCAGGATAGTGATGAACACAGGGTGTCTAAATCGGCTTAAGCTGCTCTAACAAAATACAACAGACTGTGTGGTTTGAATAACGGATATTTATTTCTTACAGGTCCGGACATTAGAAGTCCAAGATCAAGGGGCTGGCAGGGTCGGTTCCTGGTGAAAGCCCATTTCCTGACTTGTAGACAGTCGTCTTCTGGCTGTGTCCTAATGTGACACACAGAGAGAGCTCTAGTGCCTCTTCCTCTTCTAATAAAGGCTCTGATCCCATTATGGGGCTCCACATCATGACCTCATCTAATTGCCTCCCTAAAGTCCCACCTCTTAATACCATACATTAGAGCAGTGGTTCTCAAAGTGTGCGCCAGGGCGCACTGGTGCGCCCTAGAAGATTTCCAGGTGTGCCCTATGGTATTCCAGAGAAATATGTGCCTGTTGGGGACCAAAAAACCAACAGGGATTTGAAGTTTAGATTTTTTGGGGACAGAGGTACGGAGAATTGGCTGTAAGCTGACAGTCTGCCCAACCCCCCACCTCACTTGTCTCATTAGGTTGCAAAAGGCTGTTAAGCTGTGGTGCTGGATTGTTTACACTACCCCCCATGTTCCCCAGAAAGACTGGAGGCAAGTTTCTTCTATTCTTTGTTTGGTGTAAAGTTAAGATGATATGTATGGTGGGGGTTTTCTGCACTTAACACAATTAAGAGTAAAAAGAGAGAAATTCTTCAATGTATTGATGAGGAAATTAGAGCTTGCCTTTCAAATATATGCCCAAACATTGAAGAAATCTCTAGGACACAGCAGGTTTATGTTTCTCATAAACACGAGAATGAAAAAACTTAACACATTCGCACCGGGACCTGCCGAATTTACTAAATCTTACTAAGAACATATCCATATATATATAAAAAAGATAAATTTTTTGTCGCTTTTAATTTTTTAACCTCTTTTTTATGAATTCTAAAAAGCACAACTCAAAAGATGTAACATAAAAATATTTTTTAATGTCAGAATAAATTTAATTTTGCATTTATTTTATTTAATTACCATAAAAGCATGCTTGGACTTTATATTTTTTCCTTTAATATTTGACTTAATTATTATAACATTTCTCAGAAATTTGCTTATAGTGTGCCTACAATTATTTGTAGGATTTTAAATGTGCCTTGACTTTAAAAAGTTTGAGAACCACTACATTAGAAGTTAGAGCTTCAACATACACATTCAGTTCACAACACGGGGCATAGTGGGAGTGCGGAGGAGGGGCACTTAACCAAATTTTGGAGGTTGTTTTCTGATGGCATGTAGTCAGAGGCCCTAAGGATGAATAAAGATGAGCCAGATGAGGTATTGGGAAAGGGGGAACGCATTTATACTGAGGCTTCTTGTGAAGGGGTGATGCAGACAGTGGGTGCTGAATCTGAAGAGGGACTCCAGGGACAACTTGGAGGACTTTAGACTTTACCCTGTGGGTAGACGGGGGTCACTGAAGGTGACAGTTGGTCAAAATGGTGGTTTGGAAACTTTTCTCTAGCAAAGAAGGGGATGAATTAGGGATGTCCCAGTGGAAGGTTTCCCTAAACTCTTTACATCCCAGTTTAGAATTCGATGGTGCAATTTTATTCCTCCCAGGACTCTAGATTTCTCTCCCCTCCTGATTATAAGCTTGTTCAGGCCAGGGCCCCTGTTTTTCCAGGGCCACAGCATACGTTCTCCATAAAAACTCTAAAGGGATCCTCTCTTGGTTATTTCCCTCCATTGCCATGTCAGATGTCCCCACAACACTTTCTTTGAATAGAGAATGTTTTTTTATTCCCTACATGCTTATTGTGCTTATTTTATTGGTCTTTCTTGGGCATGTCCAGAAAATGGTCTGATGTCAGGTGCAAAGGTCGCAGAGCTGTGGGCAGAGGCAGGACGGCACGGAGCAGAGTTTCTCAGATCTTGACATCTGCACAGACACGGGGTGGGAAGGTCTCTTGTTGAAACACAGATTTTGAGTTCCTGGATCTGAGGTGGGGCCAGGGAGGTCCTGCTTTCCTGACAAGCCCGTTGGTGACACACATGCAGCAAGCCCACAGACCACAAGTTGAGTATAGCAGGGCGTGGAGGAAAGCACCCCAGCTAAAAATCTGAGGGCCTGGGTTTGAGTTCTGCTTTGTTAGTGAGAGGATGCGATACCTGGACCAAATTGGAGACCATTCCTGGGCCTCAGACTTTATCTGGACAGAAAGACTTTGCCCCGTGCATCTCTAGGACTCTTTCCAGCTTTAAAAATTAATCTCTGATTTGGTCAGTTACATCTGGCAAAATCATTTTGAGATCCTTGAAGAAAAGAGGTATATGAACTCAGTCCATTATAGTTATTAATGTTACTGATAGAGGGGCTGTGGTTTGAGTTCCAGTGGATTAAAAAAAATAATCCTTTAATCCTCCTAGCCTAGTCATTCACCACTTGGCTCGGCACAATGTAGATTGCTGCTTTGAACGTGCTAGGCTGAAACAAAAATCTCAGGTTGGGATCCTGCTGGCATTTCTACTCCCTCTGTGGCTGCGCTGTCTGGGCTGCATGTTGAAATACATTTTCAGTCTCAAAACAAGTATCCATTTACTTTAAAATAAGATTTTAAGGAGTTGTAGACAAGCCCCAAATTTACCACAGTAGCCCGGAAAGAACAGGTGCACTGGGTGTGGAGATCTGAATTTAAACATCTCTAACTGGGGATTTGGTTGATGCGATCCCTGAAGGTCTCAGCCCTGCTACTGTACATGGATGAAAAGGGTGGATAATGAAGAGAGTTATAATCTCATTTGTTACGGAGAGCTATTCGTGACAGCTCATTGGAGCCTCTGCGCTGAAGGCCAATAAAGAGGTTAAGCATTTCTTTTTCTCCCCCCCTCCCAAATGCTGATTATTCAAAGCAGTGGCAGGAAAATCAGAGAACAGCATCACAATAAGATAAAGGCAAGTACTTGCTTTCAAATGCAATCCTCTTCTTCAGAATTAACAAGCTGCCAACTGGAGGAACAGTTGAGGAACATCCTTAGGACTGTAGGACTGGTGGGCTCCACTTAATTCTGACAGGGCTGGTTGAAGGGAGACAAGGAACTGCATGCAGCTCAGGGCCAGCGGGGCCAGCTGTGTGTCTGTGCACGTGTGAGCCGTGGTGGGGGCAGGGGAGGGACAGGATGCAGGTCTGTGAGGGAAGAGGCTCCAACAATGGTCCAATAAGCTTCAAAAAATTACTCATCTCAAAAATAAAAATACAAAAACAAAACACTTAACAGACCCTCAATTCAAATCCAGCTTACAAGATGTTTTTCTTTTGTAATAAGTGAGTTCGAGACAGCATGTGCAATTATAAAAAATGTATAAGTACAGTCATATGCCACTTAATGATAGGAATACATTCTGAGAAATGGCCTGTTAGGGGAGTTTGTCGTTGTGCAAACATCACGAAATGTGCTTACACAGACTGAAATGGTGCAGACTACTACACGCCGTGGCTGGGTGGGATGGCCTATTGCCCCTAACCCAGACCTGTGCAGCATGGGACTGTACAGCATGCTGAAGGCCACTGTGACTCAATGGTAACTGTGTATCTGAATATGTCTAAACATAGAGAAGGTACAGTAAACATTGATATAAGAGACAAAGTGTGTGTGCACTGAGTGTATGCGTGTTGGCGGGGCTGAGGGAGAGAAATGGAGTGAGGTGACAGAGGAGGTTTGAGTAAACATGATGAGGAGGTGGGGGAAGATTGGACAGAGGGAAGGAAGAGAAGGCAAGAGAAGGGGAAAGCAGAAATAGAAAGCCATTCAGAGGTAAAGCTTGAAAGCAATAATGAAATGAAGAGGCAGTGAGACAGAAGAGAGAGAGAGAGGGGGAGAGAGAGAGAAATAGGTATGGAGAGTGGGAGAAAGAGAGATAAAGAGAAATGGAGAGAAGGGAAGTGAGTTTGTACACATGAGCATGTGTATAAGTGTGGGTGTGCAGGGACAGGTAGGAGTCAGCTGATGGAGGGACTCTGGGATCCCCTCACCCCAGCCCGCTCCCCTGGATCTCTTGCCAACTCTGGACCCCAGCCAGGGACTCACGGAAAGTGGACAGCATGCTAAACCTCCTTGTTCATTCAAATCACTCAGATATAGTAATAAATGCAGCATTGTAGTTGAGTCCAGCCTTTTCTTTCGTCATTGCACAGGCCCTGACCAGGTAGTTCAGTTGGTTAGAGCGTTATCCCAAAACATCAGGTTGTGGGGTCAATCCTTGATCAGGGCATATACAGGAAGCGAACAATGAATGCACAACTAAGTGGAACAACAAAATGAACGCTTCTCTCTCTCTTGTCCTCTCTCTGTCTCTCTAAAATCAATCAATAAAAATAATTGCAAACAAACTTTTTGCTTATAATCCATTACATTCTTATGGGACCACAGTCATATATGCGGTCCCTCACTGACCAAAACGTTGCTATGCAGCGTGTAACTGGAGTGTCCTTCTCCTCTTCGCCAGCCTTCTCACCCTGCAGTTATACCTGATGCGAGTTGACATGACAATAGTAAAACTATTGTTGTCTGGCGTGTTTTAGGAGAGGCCACCTTTCCCATAGCCTTGGTGCAGAAACTCCTAACTGTCCAGATTTTCAGGAGGCTGCCTACCAGGCCCCGCATCCATGATCCAATTCTCCGAGATCCCACCTGCATTGCTAGAAAACTGTCGTCTCTCAGCTCGAGCTGCTGGCCTTGCTGGTATGTGAGGCTCCTCTTGTTAGGCCTACATCAGTTCCTCGGGGTTGTGCAGCCTCTAGGTCCTGCCTGTAATTCCATTTCTAAGAGGATCCCTCTTCCCAAGCAGCATGGGGCCATTTGGATGTTGTTTTCTCTCTTTCCTAGGCATGCTGCTTAGCCAGAGTGAGAATTCAGTGACTTCCTTGTTCCCCTAAGTCACAAAGCTCTTCCTCTGGATCCTGAACCCAGGAGGATGGCTCCCCCCAAACCTCCACCACCTCATTTGTATTCAGTCAGCCCCTTTCTTCTCCCTGGGTTTCAGTTGGTCAATTTGACTTCAGTCTTACGTTTTTTCTCCAAAGATTTTGCTACAAAACAAAACAAAAAAAAAAATCAAAACCAAGCAGATATGTTCTTGGGGATTTTTATTTATTTTTTTGTAATATCATAGTGGGAAAACAACTCGTGTGTACCTTTAATTTCTTCTTACGCTGTCCTAGCTTCCAGGTACTAAGATCTAACAAGGCCGTGGCTGGTGTTAATGGCAGTGCAAATGGCCCCAGTATACCCCGTGAGCTCACAAACCACAGCTTTGAGCGCCTGCACAGAGCATGAAGGCATTTCACAGATGATGACTGTGGAGGAAGCCTGGACTGGTAGTCAGACAACGTGGGCTCAGCTCCTTCGAGCTGGTCTCAGTCATTGCATCTCCCTGAGCCTCAGCGTCTTCATAAGAAGGCCAGATGAACACTTGGGGAGGACACAGAGACTCTGCTGGTACACATGCCGGCACGCACATGGGAGCCCAGAACATACTCCTCTCCTCACTATTTTCATTGGTTTCTCCTCAATCAGGAAGACAAAAGCACTGACCCTTAGCCCGTCTTCAGAAAGCTTTACTGTTTGCTTTCCTTTGTAGACAATCTGGACACTGAGAGTCATTTTCATGGGACGTTAGATAAAATAAAACTTTGGGCAGTACCCTGAGGAAAGAACTCTACTGGGGTGTAGGTCAACTTACCAGGCCTGAGAGGCACCCTGCACCAGTCTGGGTAGGCTCAGAAGGGGGAGCTTTGTCGATTCCCATGGGCTAGGGGAGGTCTCAATGTGCAGAGCTCTATACTCTCTCCTCAATGCCACTACCTCAAGGTAGCTAAGGGCAAAAACACCTGGGTTCAAATCCTACTCTACCGCTTATGTCCACATGAACCCAGGCAACTATGGCGTAGTCCACATCTGTGCACTGAGCTCTGCTGCACTCCTGCCATTGTATTAGGAGCTGGGGATCCTGTGGGGAACAAAATGTCAGGGGTTCTGCCCTTACAGATCTCATGGTCCAGTGGCAAGCTGCTTAACTGCTCCGAGCCTCAGTCTTCTCGTTTTTAAAATGAAAATGCTACTACCTAGCTCATAGGTTTGCTGTAAGAGTCAAATAAGGTACAGCTGGGGAGTTGAAATCAGCGCCTGTCACACAGTAGACTGCATGTTTTGACACGAGCACTTCAGTTATTTATTACAGCTCTGAACACAGGTGTGAGTTTGTTTTCCTGGCACAAGAGAGGCATTTAATCAGTATCTAACCAGTAGAACTACCTTACAGGGGAAAGATCCCCCTACATATTTGAAGATGTTTAGATATATTTAAATAAATGTAGGAGAAATGGCAAACTCAGAATGGTGAAATGAGAGAGGAAAAGGGAGAAACTATTAATATTATTTGCCTCTGAGTTATTTGATTTGCTTAAACTATTATGCATTCTTTCTTGAGCAAAATTTTTAAAATAAAAATTTTAAAAGCAAAGAAAAAATTTTAATATGTAAAACACATTGCCTTGGCTGGTAGCACAGTGGATAGAGAGAGCATTGTCCTGGAGCATTGAGGTGGCGGGCTTGATCGCATGGGTGCTGGTTGGAGTCCAGTCAGGGCACATATGAGAAGCTATCAATGGCTGCACAACTAAATGGAACAACGAGTTGATGCCTCTCTCTCTTTCTCTCTCTCCCCTCCTCATTTTCTGTCTCTGTCAAATAAACAAATAAAACACATTAACCAGTGCCACTGTGGGAACTGATCAATCCATTGGATGAAATTTTCTCCTAAGGATATGGACAAATTTCCCAAAATAACCCCTCCACAATTATTCCCCCTGCACCCCGGTCTCAGGCAGAAGCTGCTCTCTGAACCTGGAAATAAGGGCTCATGCTGCTGTTACGCTGTTTCCTTCTGCAGCCTTCCTCCAGGCCAGAGTCACCTGAGTGAACAATAATCATCATCATCTCTGACAATTCGCGAAGATTAGCTCTAAGGGAAAACAATTGAAAAATTGCGTGTGCAAGTTATAGTGTCTTAATTTTAAAGCCACGATGAAACCAGAGCACAGTAGCACACGGCTATTTATCAGAGACAATGGTTAGAAATGCCAGTTTGCGTAGTACGTATTTGTGCCTGTAAAAATGCAGTACATTGTGACCTGTCTGGTCTCTGAACTCCAGATTGCTCTTTCGTTTAGATATCTTAATTCCTCCTAGTCCCCAGACCAAACAACTCAAGTGACAAAGGAGCTATTTGCTCCTCTTGGTAGAGTAACAGGGTGTCCCAGAACAGTTTTCCTTGTGGGCTGCCAAGCAGCCTGCCAGAGCTCTTGGCCTGAGGAAAGGCTGAGGTCACAGTTTGGAGCAGGGCTCAGGCGGTGGGCCAGGCTCCCCAGGGAGCACCTGGAAGACTTTCTGAGCACTCCAGGGGGATTGTAATGGGGAGGGGAACGCCAACAGGGTCAGGAGTCTGCCAATTAGGCAATGGGATTTGGCACGAGATAGATTTAGGATTACTTGCTAATGTAACACTATTTGTACCCCACGTTGGTAAGACCTAGAAAGCATTTGAAATCAGAATAAGAAGTGCAGGTGCTTTATCCTTTTTTTTGGGGGGGGAATTTCTAATAATTATTAAGTTGTGGAGCAGGAGTGGGAGCTATACCTTTTAGACCTAATTTTTCCACTTTGCCCACCGAGGGGTGGGTCTCCATACTTGCGCCCTTCTAGAAACCCACATTCTTTCCTCTGCACCCCATAGGTGTGAGTTAGACGGAGAGTCCCTATTATAATTCAGAGAAGGTGACTGAACCTCTCTCTGGTACTGGCTGAATTTATCTTCTTCTAGGTGACAAGGTCCCTTTTAGCCTCTGGTGTCCTATATTTAGGTCTGGACATGGTTACTTCTGTTAATCCCCTCTCCACCTTCTCCATCCCAACCTCCAGCCTCAGGACTGGGAGACAGACTCAAGGGCATTCCATGGGCTGCTTTGCCTCAGCCTCATAAGCCTTCCCCAAAGCCAATCACCAACTGGCACTCTAAAGGGACCAAGGTAAGGAAGAAGTCAGAGCTCATGAGCTCTAAGGGAACCTCTCAACTGCTAGGCTTCGGCTTGGTCCCTGATGCTTTGAATAATTTATAAGTATTTATAACCCCCACTCCCAGAATTTATAAGATTTTTAGTTGAACATAGAGCATGCAAAATACACCCTGTTTCTTTTTTGATACCTTTCATTCTTACTCTCATCACCCCTGGGGTGGCTAGGGGAAAGCGCATTGGTGCAGCTCCTCTATCGAGCCTCAAAAACATCCAGGCCCTCAGTGAGGATGACTCTCCTAAGCTGTGTGACCACAGTTTTCTGCTGCCTTGGTGTTACTAACAACAGGCTATTGGCTAATGGTGAGTCAGGTGCTATGGTAGCCTTTGTAGCCTTCACGTTCAAGAAATGAATCTCAGGAGACTTCTAACTTGCCTGATCTCTACATTGTGGCAGTTATTTGTGGCAGGAGATGAACAAGCAGTACCAAATCCTTGATCTCAAATCCCCGTGCAGAGAGTACACAGAGCTTGCCTGCTACATGCTCTCAGCCCTAGCAACCTCCCTCCAGCCACAGTCAGTCTGACTTGCATACCAAAAAGTGGTTTTATAACATTAGTGATTTATTACCTCCTTTTCCTGTATCAGATGACTCTCAAATGGTTATCATGAAGTTAATCTGATATCCTTTCTTCATCCATTATCTTATCAATTGTGGAAAGGTAAAATATTTGCAGTAGACACACAAAAGCACTTGGAGCTAAGCCTGACAGAGTTTAAGGCTGAGAGTTTTAACTCCTACACCTGAATGTTAGTGTCAGCCTTACTATCTGTCTGACCTCTCTAGGCTAGTGATTCTGCTGGAAACCCTGTTTCAGGAACTGCTGGTCTAGACCAACATTCTACCACATAGAATCAAATTTAAATAGCTACTGTTTGCTTATCTTATGGTCAAATTGAATAGGCTAACTGCCATTTCATGTAGTTAATCACGATTAGACCGAGCAGTAAGTATGACTGGCACAGTTAGGCTTAAACAAGTCTGCACAGGGCTGTCAAGATCATCTTGTACTTCGGACCTCAGTTAATTCTTGCAAACCATTTAGCTTCATGATCATCTTTCTTTTGCTAATTTCTATGCTTAAAAGGCATACCCTCCTCCTTGGACAAACCTAGAAACTATAATTACTACTCTGATGCCAAGCAGAATTTTGATAATAGACCCAAGTTAGAGATTTGATTTTAGAGAGTCAAGTATGTTCTGAAATCTTTTGACCAGGGAATAATGTCTCTGAAAAAACAAAAACTACCCTAATATATAATCCAAACAAAAAATTATGCATAATTATGTTCACTAAGGCATTACTTAAAACAGTGAAAATTTAGAATTAAATTGTAGACTAAATGTAAAGTATTAATAACAGATTAAAGGAGCATAGCATGTATCAAAAACCTATACTATCTTTCCAATTTTTCTGTAAATCTAAAACTATTGTATGTATGGAAATATAAGGGACTCACAATGGTCAAAAAAATCTTGAAAAAAGAACACATTTGGAGGATTCACACTTTGCCATTTAAAAACGTACTCAATAGCTACAGTAACCAAGACAGTGTGATACTGGTGTAAGAGAATAGACCTATGTATGGATCAATGAAATAAAACCAAATTCAGAAGTAAGTCCTTATATGTATAATTAATAGATTTTAACAGGGCTCCAAAATAGTTTAGTAGGGAAGGAATAGTCTTTTCAATAATGGTGATGGGACAGTTGGATATCTACATATAAAATGAAGTTGGATCATTTCTTCACACATGTGCCAAAGTTATCTCACAAAGGACCATAAGAAAACCATAGGACTCTTTGAAGAAAAAAAGGAGTAAATCTTTGTGACTTTGGGTTAGATAAAGTTTCTTAGATATGACATAAAAAGTACAAACAACAACAACAAAAATTAGATAAATTGGACTTCAAAGTTGAAAACTTTGTGCTTCAAGGGACACTACCAAAAAAATAAAAAGACAACCTATAAATGGGAGAAAATATTTTCAAGTCATGTTTCTTACAAGGAACTTGTATCTAAAATAGATCCAGAACTCATACAATCAATAACGCAATGACAAATAACTCAAGGATTTGAAAAAATATTTCTGCAAAGAAAATGTGCAAATGACCAGTGCTACGAAAAAGGTGACCAACATCAATAGCCACCAGGGAAATGCAAGTCAAAACCCCAGTGAAAGACTATTCCACATTCACTAGAATGGTTATAATAAAAAAAGGCAGGTAATAATGGATTTTGGTGAGGATGTGGAGATATTGGAATCCTGATACATTGCTTGTGGCGATATAAAATAGTCTAGACACTTAGACAACAGTTTGGCAGGTCGTCAAAAAGTTAAACATAGAGTTGCCATAAAACCCAGCTGCTCTAGTCATAGGTATATACCTGAGACAATTAAAAGCTTATGTTCACACACAAAATCTTGTCCAAGAGTGTTCATAGCAGCATTATTCATCATAGCCGAAATGTGAAAACAACCCAAATTTATTCACCGCCTGATAAATAAAATGTGGTATAGCTGTAGTTTGTTTCTTTTTTTGTTTTTTTAATTTTATTTATTCATTTTTTAGAGAGACAGGTGAGAAAGAGAGTGAGAGAGAGAGAGACAGAGACAGAGAGACACAGACAGAGAGAAATGGGGGAGGAGCATATGTGCATAGCTGTAATTTCTAGCACAACTGATTTTGAGGCTATTACTGGGGGTAGGCCCTTCCATAAAGTTGGTAGTGAATATTTCAAAGCTTTTTTATCTCCCATTCTATAAAAATAATGAATTAACTTTTGGAAAGTTCCTTAAGCCTTTAGTGCCTCAGTTTCTTCATCTAAAAAGCAAGAAGATTAATACTCTCCACGGCTGGGTTGTAAAAGGATTAAAATGACATACGATGTCAAATCACCATGCTTATGGAGGGCATATGTGAGATTCTTAATAAATGTTGGTTTCTTTTCCCAGCAGAGCTGGCATTTGAGAAGATCTTTCCTGGGCATGGTACTGATGGGAGCTCTCTTGGTTGCAAGCCACTGAAACAGTACAAAATAGGTGAAGCCAAGAGAGGACTGACTGGCTCATGAAAAACAACTGGCAAAATGGTGGTGTGAAGACGGTGAGACTGGTCTCAGTTGTGTCCTGGGCCTCCAGGGACTCTCTCCATGCTCACTTTTCTGTGTGGCCATTGTTATTCATTATGGTGCCCCAGCTTCTTCCATGTGGTGGGAAACGCTCTCCCCCTAACCCCCGTGCTTCTGGTTTCACCTTTTCCCACCTTGCTCCCACTGACAAAAGACTCTTTTTTCTTCACTGAAAACTTTCAGGAAGGACTCTGATTGTCCCAGCTTGTGCCATGCATCCACCCCTGAGGCCATGTGTCTGAATACCAGGGTACTCAGATTGGCAGCTCCCACTAGAACTGTGACCTTGGAGCTGAGAGGGTAACCCCTCTTCAGGAAAAGAGGTGTGCTGATGGAAGCAGGTGAGACCAGAGGTGTCAGACGCTGATGCTGTCACCCATTAGGGGCTGGTGAAATGGAGATAATGTAAGTCTTGATAATGGTATTTCAGCCCCCATTTATTATCTTGGCTAGAAGAGCTAGTACACTGAACAAGTTGTACAACTGTGCATAGCGGCCCTGCACTCCCCAACTTTCACCTCCACCCCAACAGATGTTGGATGAGCAGGACTGTTGAGCAGGCTCTATGGGCAAAGAGTTTGTGTTTAGGGATAACACACTTATCCAAACTGGAAATTCCATTCAACTAGGTAGACTACCTGATGGGGACTATCCAGAGAGAGTCTTTAGCTACAGTGTGTAAACCAGACTAGAGGAACAGAGCTCAAAACATAGGGGACGGCCCAGCTCCAGCTGCATTTTAGAGGAATCTTGGCCCAGTGTGGGTAGGGATAGAACTCTCTATGCTGCAGCTCAGGTTGGTCACAACCGGGTCCCCGTGGGGCTGTGATAATAACTCAGCACCTTCCCCTAGCAGCAACACAGACAGGCATGGTAAGCAAAACCCTGCTGCCCCAGCCCACAGTCTGTCCACGTCGCCTTCCCGAGGAGGGTGGTCTACAGTGAGAAGCAGCTCCAGCAGCTAGAAGTGGCTCTGGCAGCAGTAGGAGCCGCAGCACAGAAACCTCTAGACATAGTGACAAATTCCCTAAAGTGTCACCTGCTTTCTAAATGGGACTGCCCCAGAAAAATAAATGGGCAGCTCCCACTGGTTAATAGAACCTCTGGTGCCCATTTGTACTTGGTTTTGGAAACTCCTCAGTGGTTTGCAAAGGCTCTCCCTGAATTTTCTTTCAACAGTGCACTTTCCCTTTCTCTTAGATGTGCACGAAACAAACCGAGCTTCCCAAGAATGCTTTCTAGGTCAGGTGGTGGGCTGCTGCTTCCCTTTAGCTAAATAAGGGACTCCGTCTTCAAAGGATGAAGAGGCGAGTCCATCTGGTCTCTCTGATTGAGCTGGTCAGGGGAGTTCCAGCCAAGTCCCAAGCTTTAGCTATGTGGACAGTCCGCTCATACCACCCAGAATCTACATCTGGCTGCCAAATGCACCTTGCTCTGGCCACCCACATACATGAGATCCAATGAGCAACAGTCTCAGCATTCTCCTGGCTGAACAAAAAGGGTGATTGCCACAAGCAGGGCTATTGTTCAGTTGGCATTGGCATCAAAGGCCCGGGCCAGCTCCTCTTTGTCTGTGAGCTGCTATTCAGAAGGAAAAGAGAAGAAAAGCAAACCAATAAGTTTCTTGGAAAGAATCATCTCTGGATGCGGGAGATATGCTGTAGCGCTGCACCAACGTGATTCTAATAACAACCTGTAAAGCTCCTTAACATGAAGAACCTTACCAATGCGTATTCCAAAATGTCACGGCACCTGGTTATCATAGGCACACTGTATTCCAGGTTTAGAGCTGTTGACAGTTGAGTCATCCCTGCCTGCTTGTGTGGAACAAGGTGAGGTCTGTGTGCGGTGTTTGGGGCAGGTTAGCAGCCTACCTCAGGGTTAAGAACATGTCATCTGGCCTTCAGATAACATCCTGCAAGAGTCTCTTTCTCAGAAACGCAGATTATTCTGTGCACCTGGCCCAATGCCCACCTCCTGCCTCCAGTAACAACGGGCTCTTGACAGCTTTGCTTATGTCAGCTGTTTTCTGAACCATTCACCGACACAGTCCTGCTCATTAGGCATGAGTATTTTTTGCGTGTGGGTCAAAATTTTATTTATACTGTAAAATATTTCACATGTGTAAAAAAAAAAGAACAGATAAAAAACGTAATGAACTTGTGGTTTCCACTGCTGGACTTAAGAAAAACTACAAATAATGATGTATTGCTTTCTTTCCTCCTCACCTCTCGGCGTCATTACTCTCCCGAGGGTTGATCATGTTTACAACGTGGTTCCCCACACAGCCCTCATTCTATGTGTTTAAAGCTTTGTATAAATAATGTCAGATAATGTAGACCTCTGCAATTAGTAACATTATGGTTGGGAGTTGCCCAGGTTGATATATGGAATGTTGGTCCATCTGTTTTCACTGCTGTCTAGTGTTCCCCTGTATGAATACAGCACAACCCATTCATCTGTTCTTTAGGTGAGGGACATTTAGGCTGCGTCCGGTTTTTCACCATTACAAATACTACTATGATGAGCATTTTTAGGCAGGAGTATTTAACTGACATTTCTTAGGATTGCTGGTGTGTGGTAAGAACAAAAAGCAGGTAAACTATTAGGGAGTCTCATACTGTTTTTAAATTTCTAGAGACAATACCTCCCTTATCAATGTGTCTAGTGTGAGTCCAGCCCACCGCCACTCTCCATTCTCTCGGGCCGTCCTGTTTCCTAACCTGCACCTGGTCCCTTCAATGTCCATTTTCTGATGTTAGCTTGCCTGTTGTCTCTGATTCCTTGTGTTCATTATCTCTTCCATTGGACTCTGGCTTCCCTTACCCCTTTGATTATATAATGTAGAGCTGTTTGAAGTGAAACCTTCACACAGCCTTTCCCTAGCTCTTGTTCCAATGCCTTAGATGCTCTTGGCAGCATCCTTGCTGAAGTTTTAGGCCCCTGGAGATAAGGAGGGGAGATGTACAGAGTTCTCTCGGCATCCCCACCATCCCTGACAGGGATGGCTGCAGAAAAAATGCTGAGAGGTTGAATGATTTAGTGACTAAAATAAGAGAGTAAAATGGGATTTGATAGACATGGTGGAGGGTCGGGGTTACATAAGATCCTTCTAACAATAAGAGCAGATTGACTCTCATTGAATAGATATCTTTTACAGAAACACTATGGCACATAAACCAAGTTATTGAAGAGAGCATAATAAATGTGATGTTGCCTTTCACCTGACTGCATTCCTGAAGAATCTTCAGTGTTCAGCACCCACGCGCACATACGCAGTCAGGAGCACACACAGCAACACATTCAATGCCTGAAAAGATTCAGTGACAATCTACTTCAAGCCACGCTAAGCAATTTAAATAGAAAACGACCAAATTGTCCTTTTAAGTTAACTTTTATTGAAGTATAACAAACAGAGAATGCACAAATCATGAGTGTACGGTTCAATGAATATTCACAAACTAAACTCACCTGGTAATCATAACACAGATTTTCAGTCACTATGTGCTCCCCCCTGACAAAAGAAACCATTATTCTGAGTTTTTAACACTGTAGAGTCGTTTTGCCCGATTTTGAATTTTAAACAAATAGACTTGTACAGTATATATTCTGACTATTTTGGTGCAATCATAAGTTTGTGAAATGCATCCAGGTCATTGTCATCGCTATGTGGTATTCGATTACGTGAATATACCAAAATTAGTTCACTTTACTGTCGATGGGCATTTGGGTTGTTCTAGTTTTTAACTAAGTAGGGCTACAGAAAACATTCTTGTATATGTCTTTTTGGGTGCACGTATGTGTTTTTTGGAGGCAGGTATAAACCTATGAGAGACTTGCTAGTGTATTGGGTATGCATACGTTTAGCTTTCATATCGCCAAACAGTGCGTAGAATTTTACACTTGCGTCATCAGCGTGTCAAAGCTGTAGGTATTCCTCACTACTATACTGCTCACAAAACGTAGGGGATATCTTATATTTGGTGTTTTCTCTCTGGGGCATGTCGCAAAACCTCTGTGCCCAGTTGTCTAAGTTGTAGTTGCTTCAAAATCACAAATTCTTTTTTCTTTGGATTCTACTTCTCTCCCGATTCTCTGGTTCTTTTGCTGGCTCCTCTTCCTTTGCCTACTCTTTACATGTTATTTATCTTTTCCCCAAGGTTCTGTCTTCTTCCTTCTCTCTTTACTATGCAACCTATACTAGACAATACATTCCGTTTTCAGTCAGCAAATGGTGAGTTCCTGCTTTGTGCTAGGGATTGCACTAGCTGATGAGCAAAACAGAGTTGGTCCCTGCCCTTGAGCCTAGGTGAGAAGTAAACATTTAATGAGCAAGTCTCATAAATGAGTTTGCAATCACACATAGCAAGCACAGCCATGAAGGAAGAGAAATGAGTGTCGTGCATATAACTTGGGGGCTTAATTTGGATGGGAAAGTTTGTGAAAATCTCCTTGGAGAAATCTGAGGTAGAAAGTTGAATAGAAGGCAAAGGGAATGGTTGTTGGGAATCAGCACCTGTGAAGGCTCTGAGGGAGAAAAGTGCTTGGAGCGTTCTGAGACCACGGTAAGGCCAGTGCTGGAATCCGGGGAACAAAGGAGCTTGTTGTAAGTCTAGAGAGGGAGGCAGCAGACAGAATATGTGGAGCCTTGAGTCATGTCAAACATTTTGTATTTTTTTTGCAAGTGCAATGGGATGGAAAGTAGGATGTTCACATGTTGTGATGGGCTTTGTCAGACTATTCAAGCTGCTGGGTGGGGAAAGGTTTGGAAAGAGAAGAGAGTGGAAACAGGGAGACCAGTTAGTTGGAAGGTTACTGCAGTAATCCAGAGGAGAGAGAATGATGGCTAGTTGTGGGGCAGTAGAGTAGAGATAGAGAGAGTGGATAAAGGTGAGAGAAAACTGGGGAGGGAAGGGAGCAGAATGGGGAAGATCTGGTTTACCACTGGAGATGGTGACTGAGAAGAAGGAGTTAGGTAGGCTTGTTTCCCAGATTCATGACTTGAGCAATTGAATGGATGGAGGAGCCATTCTCCCAGCTGAGGGAGACTGGAGACGATGCACATTCAGATATGGGAAGGATCACAAGTTTCAGTAACATTTGGACATATTAGATGGATTATGTGATGCTCAGATAATTCTCAACAGTTTGGTTTGCCCTAGGACTCTCCATCCATTGAAGGTAAAGCATCCCATTGATTCAGGGAAGGGCAGACATAACTGAGAACAGAGGTGTTAAGGATTAGCCTTGCTTTCAAAATACATAGATTCCTTTTTAAAGAAAACATAGGAAAAATCCTTTTCATTTGCATGAGACAGATTTTGCAAAGAAAAGAAAAAGAATTTGTGATTTCCAAGGAGGTAAAACTTGGAGAACTGAGCAGACAGTTGTTTCTTTCCTTTCCTTTCCTTTCCTTTCCTTTCCTTTCCTTTCCTTTCCTTTCCTTTCCTTTCCTTTCCTTTCCTTTCCTTTCCTTTCCTTTCCTTTTTCTGAAAAGCACAGATTTCATTTATTGTCATTAACAGGAAATCTTTTGTCAGTCTCTTGCTGTATAATACCACTATGCCAAGTGCTTTAAAATCCACAATTTACATTAAGTGTTAGAACTGATATTGTAAACTTCATCAGTATTATTCCAAGATCTATATTCTTTTATTTTTTTTCTTTATGTCCCAGAGGAGAAAGGATAAAAGAAACTACGTAAAGGCGGCTTCCCACCACACAAGCAGGCAATGGGCTCTGCCAGACTGAAGGACAAGCGGCAGAGGTGTAGAAGGAGTATGCAGCCAGCAGGGAATAATAAGAGAGGTAGAAAGAAAACTCTGTGAATGCCACATCACAGAAACCAGTGAAGAGGAAGTATTTTAAGGAGTGAATAATCAACCTCATCAAATGCTGCCGAGAGATCAGGTAAGAATAGAACTTACGAGTCTCTATTGGATTTAGCCAAATGGAGGTCACTGGTGGTCTTCACAGGAGCAGCCTCAGAGCTGCAGGAGGGGCTGAGGAGAGAGTGGAGTGGACTGGAGAGTGCATGGAAATGAGGGAGTAGAAGCACCTCTGGTGGAACACTTTTCACAGGGACTTAGGTGTGCATAGGGATCAGAGAGGGCTTTATTTGGAGGAGAATCTGAGAGCAAGAGATTTTATAAAGATGCAACTTCTTGCCTGAGCAGATGATGGTGCAGTGGATAGAATGTTGGCCTGGGATGCAGAGGATCCAGGTTTGAAACTCTGAGGTCACTGGCTTGAGCACAAGGTCATTGGCTTGAGTGTGCGATCATAGACATGACTCTATGGTTGCTGTCTTGAACCCAAGGTTGCTGGCTTGAGCCCTAGGTCATTGGCTTGACCAAGGGGTCACTGGTTCTGCTGGAAGTTCCCCCCTCATCAAGACACATATGAGAACACAATCAATGAACAACTAAGGTGTTGCTATGAAGAATTGATGCTTCTCATTTCTCTCCCTTTCTGTTTGTCCCCCCATCTCTCTCTTTTACTAACAAAACAAAACAAACAAACAAAAATAAAAACTTCCTAAAGCATGGTTGAGTCAAGATAGATAGGTTGAAGATATAGGAGCTGGAGCTAAGTCTTACCTCTGCCTGACTAGACAGGAGGCTACGAGCCCATCCACATTCTTGACTGCTACTATGGTGGCCTTGCAAACCAGCTGCCTATGTCTCCTGCTGTGGCAGCATAATTGATGGATGGTCCCAGCTGCTGTCCTTCTGGGTCTACTCCTGCATCCCTGCTGGGGCCATGATTCCCACAGGCTGTCTCGGGTAAATGACTAAGCGTGGCCGAGCCATTCCTGTGGTGATTTTGGCATGAGGAAATGCCCATCCCAACCCCACCCCCTTCCTGCCATAGTCTTGGCCAAACCTTTCTCAGAACTCAGCTATAGGCTCAGATTCCTTACCTTCCTTCCCTCCTTCTTCACAGGTGCCACTCTTGCTCTTCATGCCTTCTTGTTTTTATCACTTGCAGCTATTTTCCCCAGTAAGGCTCTTGTATGTGTAAATCTGTCTTCACATCTGCTCCCAGGAGAACCCCATGGAGCTACTGACGCCCTAGTCAGCCTATATCTATGGATCTATTCTGACCATCAGACTTGTCTTTCTAACTTTTGACTGGACAACCTCAACTGGACTATTGCAGTAAGTGACCACAGCTCATTTCCTTCCCGTTATTCTCAACCTTTCTGCTGAATACATTTTTTTGCGCTACTATCAGGTGATCTTTCAAAATAAGCATTTGGTAGTGTAATCTTTCAAAATTAACTAAATTATCTTCATTACTTATCTGCTTTAGATTCTACAGTGGCTTCCTATTACACACAGAATAAAACAGAAACTCCTCACCATGGTCTCTCTGACATCTAGTTACTCCTTGGACTATTTCTCAATCATGCACAGCTTGTTCCTTCTTGAAAGATTTTCTCTTGCTGTTCATTGGGACACTTTTTCTCCAGAGCTTTAGATGTATGCCTCTCACTTCATCTATGTTTCTGCTTCAATGCCACCTCCGTACGTGAGACATTATATGATCCCTATATCTAAAATTGCTCACCCCATTCCCACCCACTGTCATTCTTTACCTTCTTACTCTGCTTCATTTTCCTCCCTCCCTCCCTCCCTCTTTCCTCCCTCCCTCCCTCCCTCTCTCCTTTCCTTCCTTCCTTCCTTCCTTCCTTCCTTCCTTCCTTCCATCCTTCCTTCCTTTTGGTATTTATCATTCTGAAATTGTATTACTTATTTGATTACCTATTTGGGTTCAATAAATATTTAAATTAAAGAACATGATAGGCTTTTGTTCACTTAAAGATTCTGACAACTATGTATCACCTAAAGCAGTATAATATGATAACAATATAATGTGAATCACTTAAGTAATGTCAAAATTTCTAGGAGCTCTCTGTTAGGTCTTAAGCATCTTGGTTAGTGAGTGTGAATGGCATTTGGCAGTTGTATGGAGAGTGGCAAAAGTTCCCCAGGTCATAGCTGGTGTCAAAGGCAAACCCAACTCACAGAGATAAAAGTCTTCTAGTTCATAAAGGAAGCACCAAAAGGAGAGATGTGTGACTTGGCTTTATCATGAAGTAATCCTATGACCTTGGTCAGAGAGCTTGGGTCTGGGATGGCAAATAGGTTTTATCTTTCATGTCATCTTCTGCCAATCAATAATGGCTGTCTGGAGATTTGCTGAGGAAAGTTTTCTGAGGCTTAATCTGAGCGTCTAGGGGAAAAGTTCCTTGTTTGATTAGTGATGTCTGCCCTGGGCATCATTAAAATTGAAGTAGCTGTTCTGTCTCGAAGTCTCAGTTTTACCTCAATCAACAGGGAATAAAAACAACATCTCACTCAGCCCAACTTGGATGCTATGAAGCTCTAATGGAGAAGGCTGAAAAATGCTATGAAAGTCCAACACAACATTAAAATATTATTAGGAATATATCTTAATGGGGCCAGGGACAATATCATATGTGTGTATGTGCATGTATGCCTGCCTTTGTGTGCCTATATTCTCCTAGGGGGAAAAAAAGAAGTATAGGTTGATGTTTCCCAAAAAAGCTGGGTCTGAAAAAATGCTCAGTTTTGCTAAGTTCAGGATATGGAAGAGCTGTTTTGATGAAGATTAAACCAATTGACAAACTTTATAAAATCTTTGGTTTAGCCTGACCAGTGGTGGTGCAGTGGATAGAGCATTAACCCAAGATGCTGAGGTTCCCAGGTTCAAAACTCTAAGGTCGTTGGCTTGGGTGTGGGCTCATTAACATGATCCCATGGTTGCTGGTTTAAGCAAAGGGCCACTGGCTCAGCTGGAGCCATGGTCAAGGCATGTATGATAAGCAACCAATGAACAATTAAAGTGCCACAACTATGAGTTGATGCTTTGCATTTCTCTCCCTGCCTGTCTCCCTATCTCTCTCTCTCTCCCTCTGTGTCTCTCTTGCATGCATGCAAAAAAATAAAAATAAAGAAATAAAAAATCTTCAGTTTAGCTTTTGTCCTCCCAAACCATAGAGTCAATTTATTAATTATGTATATGCACATATTTAATCAATAAACTTTTCAAAACAATGTTCTCTTTGCAAGTCATTTGAAATTTTTTAAAAGTCTAAATTTCTGGTGCTTTGGGAAGCAGAGTGTCATTTTTCCTCTTTTATAGACCACTTATGGTCTGACCAAATTTATTTCTCTCTACCCGAGCGTCTTTCTCAGCTTCTTCCCTCTCTGCAGATGATCAGGCCACCTCAGTGAATCTGCTCTTATTGATTTAGAAAAAGGCTTTGATTCTGCAAACCACCAGCTGTTCCTCATGGAACTATGACAACTTGGTATTAGCTACAAATCAATGAACTTTTTAAATGCAGTTGAAGCAACAAAACTCTCTTACTGCTAAATCTTGATAAGCTCACCCTAGAACTGCCAAACCTTTATCTTAACAGCCATGTGATCTTTGTTGCTTTGATAGCCCCTTTGCTGCATTGATAAGGATTACACATCTTGTAGGAGCTGTTGTCCTCTCTAGGAAAAAAAAAAATCTAATTTGGCTGTAGGAGAAAAGGGAGTCTCTTTCTATGGGTGGGCTGTGCTGGGTCAGTATTCTCAAGTAAACCATTCTCAGCCCTCCTCCTTTGCACCCAGGATGTTCTTTAGAGACAAAATAGAAAATAGGAACATGTCAAGGAAGGGGTCAAGCTGTGATGAAAGGCTCTTGGCATAGTTCATTGGTGAGGGTTTTTAGATCTTCATTCTTGTGAGCCATTTTGTAGATAGAGCCCCCTGCCCTTTGCCTCATAGCAAGAGTGGTTTTTCTCTTTATTTCTCTCTCTTAGTCCTTAGGCAATAAAATGCATCTAAGTAGGTCGCTTAGATATCTGGTGCTTGCCCTTATCATTATAAAATGCCCTCCTATCAAGTGCCCTTTATTTCCATGGGTTACTTTATTTATATGGCTTCACTTGAGTTTAGTAAAACATAGGAGAGTAAGGGGAACAGCTCTCCTAGGGAGACCTTTGGAGGTTTATGTGGAGACCGATACTGATCTCCCCCATGTCATCAGCCTACGTTTGGGCTGGCCTGGAGGTTTGTGTAAACTGCTTGTGAAGCTGACCCACTACTTGCCACATTTCTGACTTGCCACCTGGTAGACATTATCCCAGGCACCCAAACGTTCAGTATTTGCTTTCTCCCCGTATCTTGTTTCCATTCCTCCTGCTTTCCTCCTTGTCCCGGACACGTCTCTGCTCTTCAGCGTTCCCTGGGCAGCATTGCAGCCAACAGCCCTGTGCAGGAGAAACCTGACACCTGGCTCAGAGGGACTGTCTGACCTTCCCTTTCTGCCCAGGGTCTATGGGGTCCCCGTGCTGGGATGTCTACAGAGCCCTCTGCCACTCATGTACTTGCCTCCTGAAAGTGGGGGGTAGTTAACACCCTAGCGTTCAAATTTTGTGCAGTGTCTACTGGAGAAGGTGGATAAACACCCCCTTTATCTGTCAATAATCCCTTTGTTTATCCTCCTGTGAATGGTTCTGAGGTGCGTTTTACTGGGCTTCCCAGAGATCCCGGCAGGGTCGAGCCCCAGCGTCCCACAGCAGGGAGCAACTCAGGATTCTCTACCCATATTTTGGTTTTCCTTCTCTTCTGTCCCCGACTGCCACCCTGGAATCACCTCCCAAATTAGATGTCTGAACGCAAGCCAGTCTTAGGGTCTGCTTTCCAGGGGAAATCCATGTCAAAATGGTCTACAAAGCAGAGCTTCAGGGTAGATTCTGGAAGGGGAGGCATTCTCCAGTTAGCAGGCGGTGGGGACCCCACAGCATATGGTAAGTGGGGTGGGCTCCCCACCTCCAGTAATACCACGGTTATTAGACTCTCACTTGAAGAACAGTGGCCTGAGAGGCTTGTGCAGCATCTGCGATGCCTGAATAATAGGGGGACAATGGTAATCACAGTGATTGTAAGGTTGCTTGACTTCTGCTCACGGCTTTAGGAGCTGTGGTGATTATGTTCTGTCACCTGAGCTAAGCTGGAACTACATTTCCCAGAAGTCCCTTTCTTACACGGTCTGATTTAGTTTGGGTTACCTGAACTTGGGTGATATTTGGAAGGTAGTTATATTTATTTTGCAATTAGAAGGCGTGTTATTCTGTTTAGGCTGCTGTATAACAAAATACCAGAGATTAGGTAGCTTAGACTGAACAAATTTACTTCTCACAGTTCTAGAAGCTCGAAGTCCAAGGTCAGGATGCCAGCATGGTCTGACGAGGGTCCTCTTACAGGGTAAAGACTTCCCACTGTGTCCTCACATGGTGGAAGGGGCTGGGGGCTCTGTAGTTCTGTCTCTTTTTTTAAGAGATCCATTTATTCTTTCATAAGAGGGCTATTCCCATTTATGAGGGCTACAGACTCATGACCTAAGTACCTCCCAATACCTTTGCATTGATGATTAGGATTGCAACATATGAATTTTGGGGGAACATAGACATTGAGATCATAGCAGACGGTGAGCAGGGGTAGCAGGTGCCATTGTAGCTCACAAATATTATTGCTAATCTGCTGGCTCACCTCGGGGGTGTGAAACAGCTGCCACCCCACCAGGTCTCTTTCTTCAGCTTCTCTGACTTCTGAGCTAAGCTGCCTGCCTGGCCTACATCAGTCTTAGTACCAGATGCAGAGGCCATAGCTGAATATAGATGCATAACCAGCTCCTACAGTTGCATAAGGTTAAATCCCTGTAATAAAGCCCATATTCTAGATAATTTCTAGTAGTTCTATTTTTCTGATCAAACCCTGACTGATACAGAAGACCTGAAAATAGAAAATGCAGGATCAGTTCAGCTAACTGTCAACTCAGGCACACTGGGAGTGTTGGATAGCCCCCAAGGCAGTTTTTAAAGAGATTCATCTCCTGCATCTGCAGTGAAGACAGTGTTGAAGTCCCAGCTCAGGAACCAATTGTAAGGATGATAATGTCTAAGATGTAAAAATAGTAATGCTACAAAGGAGACTGAAGAAACAACCCCATCAGGTCTCCTATTCCAAAGGATAGAAGACTGAGTTCTGGCAGTAGGACATTTAAAATATCCTTAAAATAACTATTTTAATTTTTAAATATAAAAAAATGGAATTTATTAAACAAGACTGGACAAGACTTATTTAAAAAGAACAGGAACACTTAAAAGAAAAAAGAACTTCCCAAATACAAGTTTGAAAACAAAAAATATAGTCCACGAAATAAAAGTAATTGGAGGCCTGAGAATCTTGGCCCCTAGATTCTTGTGTAACTCTGATCTGGCAGAAGCAGAATTTCTCCTTTGCTAGGGAAAGGTAGCCTTTTTTTTGCCTCGAAACCTATAAAACCTCACAAGATGATGCTTGCATTCCTGATGATCTTTCTACTTGTTACCTTCTCTGACCAGTAGAGTCACCGAGCAGCCCGAGTGAAGAAATACAGTCACTGGTCTGAGTGGAAAGAGCACCACACTCCCCCAGGTTGCAGGAGCTGGCTGATATGAGGTGATGGAAATGAGGGCGGGGGAAACATGTGGAGGACTAGATCCTGAGAAAAAGCCACTGGTGATGGAACACCAGCTTTTCTGAAAAGCCCGAGGACACTCTGAATGATTTCCTAAGATTTATCTTCCAGTTCACTAAAGTTCCTTTCCCCAGTGTCTAGTCTGCTTTCCAAAAGCCCTGACTCCAACCTACTCAGTCAGAATCTCCACATGTGAAACCTGAACGAAGGTCCCCTCTTCATGCTACTGAATAATTAGGTTTTAGAACCATCGGTATTGTTTACCTAAAGAAACAGCTCACTTGCTTTTTGCATAAATTCTTTAAACACTTTTTTTTTTCATTGATTTGAGGTGCGGGCAAGGGACAGAGAGTGAGAGAAAGAACCATCAACTCATTGTTCCACTGAGCGGTGTGCACTCATTGATAGTTTCTCATATATGTGCTCTGACTAGAGATCAAACCTGCAACCTAGTGTGCCAGCACAGTGCTTTATCCACTGAGCCACCTTGCCAGGAATGCATTTTTTTTTCTTAAATCTTATTTATTATAATGATATTTTTGATATGTGGAACCAAATGGTCGTTGTATTATATATTTTCCATTCATCCTGGCCAGGCACTAACTGAATCTTTTTCTTTGCTTAGAGAACGCTCCAATTTTCGAGACTTGGTTTGGGCTAAAAACTGCCCGGCACATACCCTAAAAATATTGTATACTTGTTTTCTTAGTGACCCTTGAAACTAAGGCTCATGTATGAGACTTGGGCTCTGATATTTGGTTTTTATCCATGTCACTATAACTTTGGACCCAAAGTTTTTTTTTTGTTTTCTCTTTGGACCCAAAGTTTTAAGAAAGCAAGATGGGGCTCTTTTTCAGAATAGGGGGAAGCAGTAGAGGTGATGAAGTGGTTTTCCTGATGGTAAAGAGACCGAGAGCCAAATGAAGTGCCCAGAGCTCAAGCCAGTGTCAAATGGGTTCTCCATCTGCTCAGTTCTATGGTGTCATTTTGGTCATTGTTTCTGGAAGCTGAACCTCAAATCTGATTCTTCATTCCATGGTGGTTCCATGAGCTATCCAATAGCTCATGAAATAACAGACAGTCAACAAACAAAACAGATAGACAGACAGACAGACATACAAACAAGAAGGTTTTCTTTCTCTGATTAGCCATACAGATTCATCTTCAGTATATGAGCTTGCAAGGATGGGTCTATTGTATTTTTATCCAGGGAAGCAATAGATATGCACGTTAGACCCCAGTTAACAAAGGTGCTTTTCTATTCAGGAGAACATTTGTAAAAACAAATGTTTTTTCCCTGATGCAGGGGTTATCTCAAGTTTGTGTGATAGTAAGCCACACAGGAGCATGTAGACAAGAAAACATTTTCCTTGAAACAAGGCTAGGAATATACTTCAAATGCTTGGAAAAGTTCTCATAAAACCAAGAAGGAAGGTAAGGTAAATTGGAAGGTCATGGTTCTAGTTGGCTTCCCAGGTATGAAGTGGCCTGCAGGAAGTTCCTACTGAAACCTCTTTGGAAGTGCAGTCCCCTGATAGGCCCAGAAGAATGAATTAGCTAAAAATCATACCTTCATATTACGGCACACAATAATTTGATGAATTGAGCTCTGTAGTATTGTTCATTTGAAAACTGACAGATTCCTGCTCAAATCAATCATTTCTTCTTGGCATAGTTGAATGTGAACTGCTCTTTTTGACAGTGATTGACTGAGCTAGGTCTTATGGCTTTTCCTGTTGTAAAGCTTCACTCCGGTTCTCCATCTCCCATTTCCGATTTTCCTTGTAACTATGGTGGGCGGGCGGGCATCCCATGCATCTGAAATAGGAATCAAGTTGCCATATATCTAAGTAAATTTGAAGTAGGACTCAGAAAGCTCTGTTTTATGCTATTTAAAAATGAAATTTGTCCAGGCTCAGATCATTCCTAGCCATTCTGATTCTGGCAATAGTGCTACGATACAGGTTTTAGGCCATGATAATCATCTGGGATTTTTGCCAAGACCATCAAGCTTAGTGCAAAGACACTTTCTGTCCACAGAACCAAAGGCTGATGATAGGCTAATGATTGTGTTATAAAGTCTTCATTGTTTATAACTCACTCCGCAGAAGATTTATCATATGCAAGAAGCAGAGTATAATATAAATTTGTACTTGTGTATAAGTTATACCTAAAACCTACCTGCTCTTCACGCAGGATGGTTGGTTGAGAGGTCTGCTGAGAAGAAAGACAATATGGAAATCTGTGAATAAGTCCTGGAAGTTAATGAGTCTGTAATCACTGACAGGTGACAGAAAGCTCTTTCTTGAAGATGGAGTAAACTTTACCTTATGTTCAGTTTGAGGGATCTATAATCTGAAGAGTCATTTTATGTCTAATTTTCAGTAAGGATGGAGGCAAACATCTATACTTTTTCTTAAAGATAATGAGATGTGGACTGGCCTGTGGTGGTGTAGTGGAGAGAGCACTGACCTAGAATGCTGAGGTCACCAGTTTGAAACCCCGGGCTTGCCTGGTCAAGGCACATACAACAAACAATCAATGAACAACTACAGTGAAGTAACTATGAGTAGATGCTTCTTGCTCTGCCTCTTCTCTATCTATAAAATCAATAAGTAAAATCTTAAAAAGAAAAAAAAAAGATAATGAGCTATGTTGTTGTGGAAGTTTTCTATACCCAGCTATACAGAATTCTGTAATTGATGAAATATGGAGAGGTCATCTTAGGACTATTAACTCCAAAAGACAACTTCTCAGTTGTCAGCGGTTCTTTGTTTTTCTACATTTCCTTACAGAAATCATGTGATGGGCAGCTATGCCACCAAATCTATTGAGGATAAATCCAAATTTTATTAAAAGAAAATTTTTGGCAAGTGAAATTGTTTATGCGAAGCTTTGAACTTGAAGAATTTCTATAGTGTTTCTTATGTGTTTCAACTGTGATATGAATTCCTTAATTTTGTTAAGTTTGTATTTTTTTCCTCTCCGGCATTCAAACATCTGACCAGGTCACCCTTCTTCTGATGGCTCAGATGTGTTGGATGACAATCAGGAAAGTGCTTAGTCTGATTCTAGTGAGTGATTCTTTTTAAAAAAAATCCTTTGGGCCCAAGAATGTTATTTATGAAAAGTTAAAACCTAGAACTTATTTTGAAGACATAGGTGTTTCCTTATAGCAAGATAGGCTAGCAAATAGATTGGGGGCTGGTACTTGATGCTTGGTCAAGGCGAGAGAAAACAGTCTTGGTCTAAGTAAACTGTCTGCCTAAGGGGTCCAAGAAGTGATGAAACTCAGGTTCAAATCCAGTGCCATTTGGGTTTTGGGTCCACATTTTTTACGTTTTTTAATTTTTAGGTTATTCATTTCTATGATCTTTCAGAATAAGTTAGTTAGAAGTTAATTAAAAATATAGGTAATAGGCCTGACCTGTGGTGGCGCAGGGGATAAAGCACCGACCTGGGAACACTGAGGTCACCAGTTCAAAACCCTGCACTGGTCCGGTCAAGGCACATATGGGAGTTGATTCTTCCAGCTCCTCCCCCCTTTCTCTCTCTCTCTCTCTCTCTCTCTCTCTCTCTCTCACTCTATGTCTCCTCTCTAAAATGAATAAAATAAAATAAAAAAAAGAAGGAAATCTTACCTTTAATATATATATATATATATATATGTAATAGGACTGAGTAGAAACTTCAGTCAACTCAAGGTATAATTAATGTTTTAAACAGCTTTATTGAGATATAATATTGATAGCATTTAATTTATTCATTTAAAGCATACAAGTCAATGTTCTCTAGTATATTCACGAGGGTTTGCAACCTTCACCATGATGTAAGTTTAGGATATGTTTATACCCCCAAAAGAAACCCCATGCCTGTTAGCAGTTGTACCCCCGCCTCCCCTATTCCCTAGATTTAGAAAACAATTAATCTACTTTCTGAATCTATTGGGGTGCCTATTTTGGATGTCTTATATAAATGGAATCATACAATACTGGTTCTTTTATCCAGAATGATGTTTTCAAAGTTTATCTATGTTGTATTGGGTATCACTACTTCATTCTTTTTTATTGCTAAATAATACTCCCTTGTCTAGATAGCCCACTTTTGTCCACACTGTTACACAAATCCATGCATTCATTGGTGAATATATGGGTTGTTTCCACTTTTTAGCTATTATGGATTTATAGGAAAGAAAATACTTCTTTTACCATTCTAGGGTCCTTGGCTGGCCTAATAAATTAAATTGACATAAGACAGATTAGGATGAGGAAAACACACAAATGGTTCATAACATGTGTACGTGGGAGAGACCCACAAAAATTGAATAATTCTCCTGAATAGTGGAAGCCCTCACTTTAAACACCATTGTCAGCTAAAGATAAGAGAAGATTTGAGGATGGGCAGTCATTATGGGAGGTTATCAGGAAAAGCCCAATAAATAAAGATACAATTGTTAAATAAATAAATATATAATTTAAAAATATATGTATATTTAAAATTTATTTATTGATTTTGGTGAGAAGATAAAGAGAGAGAGAGAGAGAGAGAGAGAATCAGAGGGGAGGAGAGAAAGCATCAACTCATCATTGCTTCTCATATGCGCCTTGACTGGGCAAGCCTGGGGTTTTGATCCAGGACCTCAGCATTCCAGGCCAATGCTTCATCCACTGCGCCATCACAGGTCAGACAAATACATAGATATTTAAGTCCTTGCCTTTTACACTGATAAGACTTTTTAGAGTTAAGGTTGAGCCCTCTTCCTAGTACAGTGAGGGAAACACCCTACAAATGGAGATTTCCCTGATACATGTAAATGTGTCTTACAAAAGGGTAACTTCTCAGGTTTAGAGATTTTTCTATAGCTGTAGTTTCTTAAACATAATCAGCCTAAGATAATCCTTATGCCAAAGAGACATATTTTGGAGAGGCAAATTCTGCTCCTCTCCAACTGCTATGAACATTCATGTAGAAGCTTTTGTGTGGACATATGTTTTCAATTCTCCTGGGCATATATTTAGGAACAGAATCACTGGGCTCTTCTGAGGCACTGCCAGACTGTTTTCCACAATGGCTGTGCCACTTTACATTCCCACCAGCAATGCATGAGATTCTAATTTCTCCACATACTTGCCATTGCTTGCTATTATGTTTTTATTACACTTAGTTTTTTTTTTTTTTTTTTTTAATGAAGCATTTTTAGTTTTTCATTCTGTGCTTTCCTGACACTCCTGTTCACTGGTGCCCATTATTCTGGGCTGTGTCCTCACTGTCTCTGGACCTCCACTGCACTGTGGTACCTGAGATTATTTTGTACAGAGCTCATGTTTCGGACCTTCCCTTTCCTCCATGGTAATACAGTCATCCTGTACTCTATGGCATCGTGGTTCTGCTGTGTTTGCATATCAATTTGATAAACTCATTTTAACAACAAGTAATGAATGATAATACTTTGCTATGCTACCTCTCCCTGGAATTCTGGATTTTAAAAGGGGATGCTTAAAGATATAGACCTTATTTTATGGGATAAATTATTCATAGAAAAATTCCAGCAGGATGTAAGGACTTGGTTGAGAAATACGTTTTAGTTGGGCCCACTAACCTGACTTAATTTTGGTTCCTTACTTGTATAGCTCTACACAGGTGTCTGGAATAAGGAGTTCCCAGGACTGGAAGACGCAGTCCTCTTTCTTCTTTTCATAGAAAACTGTCCTGGAAGTAACGATGTGTATTATTGATGTAGTCTATCCATAGGTAAAATCTAGCGCATTACTTAGCCAACTTTCAGGACATTGGAAATAGTTACATAATTTCCTAGCAGATTATAGTGGTGTTGTGAAGTTGAACAACCCATAAATGCAAACCAAGCTATGTAAACATATTTTTGAAGACTATCTGAAGGGTTCTGTTCTTCCCCAAATGTTATCACCTTTCATTTGGGGTTTGCATTCCAGGGATTTATTTGAAGACTACTGAGAAACCCAATATCTTAGAGGACATTTCACCTCTTTTTGAATCATGGAAAAATTAGACTTTCTAGTAATTCTTAGTCAAACAAATCACTTGATTTGATTATTTATGTGGTTATTTCTTCCCCTCACGCACACTTGGTCATGGCCATGTTATGGGAGTTGGCTGTTATGGTTCTGCTCTTCATGAGAAAGGGAGCTGCCCAAAACAGGGTTCCATACGGTATAATTTCCATGGCTTGTATTAATGCAGACAGTATAGTCACCATAAAGAAGAAAAATTACCAGTGGAAGATAAAACTAAAATACTAGTTGCGTTACAATCGCGTTCTAGTGCTGCAATAAATTGCATGGAGCCAATAAAGCAAAACTAACTGAAAATATTTGGCACAAACCAAAAATGAAATGAGAGTCATTATGTTGTCTGCTACAGGAACATGCCTCGATGTAGTTAAAGCAATAAACTACCTGGGAGTAATCTTTACTTATTTTAAATTGCATATTCCAATTACAAAGCTGTTTCTGGCATTTTTGCCACACAACTTTACTGAGCTCAAGAAAAAAAATATTACATGTCTGAATAAGTCATGTTCTACTAAATGTGCTTTCCCTCTCCAGTAACTCATAACTCACTTGAGTCATAATATTGTTTATTCTAAAATTAATCATGGTTTTCTGCCATGAATTAGCTTTACTCCAACAGACTGGAACTGAATTGATCCTGAACTACAATAACTACTCACTTTATCAGTAGCTTCTGATCTTTCCTTATTACAGTCCCTGGCTTTTTAGGTTTCCAGGATCAATGAGCCTTTCTTGTGACTAGCGGAATCTAAATAAGTCAATCCTGTTGGGATTTGAGAATTGAACTTTTATACAGTGTTATGTAGTTTTCCAGAAAGGCAGATTATCTGAGCTGATGGTTGATTGCCCAGGTGTTCTGTCCTTTTACATGTTAACAGATCTTTTTTACTACAAAAGAATGGTCCCTTGAGTCAGCAACCCAGAAAGGAATCATATCTTTAAAATAATAAAAATTAACAAAGTTAGATCAAATCGGGCCAGCAGCATCCAGGAATATATAGGGAGTGAGCACCATTGTTTTCTGGATAAGCAATGATCGAGTTAGGGTTGTCCTCTTGATAATATGACGGCAGAAGGAGGACAGGGAGTTCCTGGAAGAGTAGG
Source organism: Rhynchonycteris naso (assembly GCA_037038555.1). Lineage (NCBI taxonomy): Eukaryota > Metazoa > Chordata > Mammalia > Chiroptera > Emballonuridae > Rhynchonycteris > Rhynchonycteris naso. The sequence continues at coordinate 180,838,566 of CM073000.1, read as the reverse complement.
AAGCCCTGTCGAGAGGACAGGATAAACTTATTTCTCCTTTCATCTAGTGGCATTTTAAAACTGCATTAACAGAGCTGTTTGCATTCGCTGATTCAGCAGCTTTTCATACCTTGTTTTTAAAGAGAGCATTCTTTTAGTGGGAGTCTGAATCAATGTATCCTTTGTGCAGGTCATTAAAAGCCTTAAAAATAAAGGTGTAAGGCCCTGGCCAGTTGATTAGTCCGTTAGAGTGTTATTCTGAAACACCAAGGTTACATGTTTAATCCCTGTTCAAGGCACACACTGGAAGTACAACTACGTGGAACAGGAAACGAATGCTTCTCTCTCTCTCAAAAATCAATCAATAAAAATATTTAAAAACAAAAAAAGAAAATTAATCAATAAAAACAAACAAGCAAGCAAACAAACAATAAAACAAAATAAAACAAACCCCGCCCCCATAAAACCAAGCATGTAATTTGGCCTAGAAGTTACATCTAGGAATTTAGCTTATGGACGTAATCATTATTAGGCTAAATCTGTGCACAAAGCATTGTTTATAGTAATAAAAAGCTAGGAACCACCTTTCCATCGCAGAATTGGAGGCTAAGCTTTAGCACACACACAGAAAGGAGCAGACGCCTACAGCCATTCAATGAGCTATCACAGAACTTGAAGGCTCTGGAAAAAGATGGGCAAAATAGTACCTGAAAAGCAGGTTACAAAATGGCAAGAACAGCATGATGTCAGTTTTTGCTGTTAACATATATGTATTTGCATAAAACAAAAACAAATTAATGCATGAGATTGTTAAATGCGGTTGTGTTTGATAATTTTATTATAAGTGACTTATTCTTTTTACTTGTACAGTTTCTAAATCTATTATAATGAACAGGTATTACTTTTGTAACCAGATAAAAATATGGTTTGAAAAAATCCTTAATGGCATTCACGTATTGCAAACATTATTCCGCGGTGAAGTACTGTTCTTTGGTTCATCTTTAGGCTGGGAGTGCTGAGTCCCAGCCGACTCTGCTCTTTCCTCCTGCGCCTCCCTATGCCATCCAGGCATCAACTTCAGAACCATTACTGTCTGTGCAGCTTTGGGGATGAGGGTTATTTGATCTGTGGGACGGGTGGTCTTTGGTCCCATGAGGATTATGTCAGCTGCCATTGTGGTGAAGAGGTTTATGGAGAGGGTTCTGAATGTCTTCTGATAGTCTATTCCTCACCCCAATCCACCCCTTCTTTGCTGCCCTGGAAATTCTGTGGGCAGTGGGACGTGTGTCCTCTGATGACCCTCATACCCATTCTGAGAGAGGCAGTCCCTAATTATCATGAAGAACTGCTCTAACGTCAAAGGATGTTGGGTTCAAATTCTGGTTCTGTGTGCCTTTGGGCAAGTAAACCTCTGGACACCTCCGTTTCCTCATCAGTAACATAGAGGTCATGCAGTTTCTACCTCTCAAGGTCATTCTTATTTCATTGCCTTGGACCTGGGTTCTGCCCCAAGCATGTGAAGGTGGTGCAGGATGTCATAACATGCCATGCCACAACGTGTCACTTTGGCATATTGATAATTTTAAGTTAAAGGCATTTGAAGGAAAGCAGATGCAAGAGGGACCCTCTGTTCTTCATTTTTCCTCTTGAAAGTGGGAGATAAAATGCTGCTCTGAAAGGTGTCTACTCTGTACCGGGAGGCAAAGTTGTTCTTCTCACCAGGGATGGAGGCTGGGAGAATTTGGTGTGTTTGTCCAACTTAGTGTACAAGCGTTGGATCTTAAATGTTTCTTTGGGTTGTTATTTTTCTTGTGAAGTCTCCTACATACATGTAGAAATTATGAAATAAAATGTGTATGGTGGCCTCCTGTCAATCTTATGTCAGTTTAATTCTCAGGCCTACCCCTACAAGATAGAGGAGATATTTTACTTCCCTTCTAGTAGTCACTGAGGACTATTTGCTAATAATTTGCAAAGAGGGCTAACCTTGTAATCTTGTCTACAGCATACCTTTTTGTTTGGCCTGGCACGTTCATCAGATTTTTGCAGGAAGTCTGTGACATCACAATGGATATTGCCTTAGCTTCCTTTTAGGGTCCTCGAAGGTGTGGGAGGCAATTAGACACGAGCAGAGCAAGTACGATGGGCCAGGTACAGAAGGACACCAGGGCAGAAAGCCCCAGGTGCCTAGTGACAGGCAAACCTGGGAAAACAAGAACCTCACCCTCAGGGTGATCTTCCCTCCCCTAGCATACCACTGGTCATGTGACTTAGACACCCTGACCTTTCATATCGCTGGTCATGTGATTTGGACCCTCCACGGACCTTTCCTCCCCTGGCACATTGCTAGTCATGAAGGCTAGACCCCCTTAGAAGGGGAACCACCAAGGGGGCCGAATAATAGCTCTTAAGCATTAAGCCCCCAGGACAATGAGGTTCTGACCTGCATCAAATACATCTGGGCCTTAGTCATGTTGTAGCTCCAGGCTCAGAAAAGCGGCAAAACCAGATAGATGATGCCATGGCTGACCCAAGGAGCAGCCTCACTGACTAATGACCACTGGTGCTGACCAATCAGTAGAGACCATGACCTTGAAAGGACATACCTGGAGATCTGATGAATATTCTGTGAATCCTCCCCTGGGACCTTCCCTAAATTCTTCACCCTTGAAATCCCTCAGGATGGAGGACGCAACATTCAGTAGTGTGCCGGTGCCCGTCCTGTCCCCCGCTTCTTCCAGGCCAGGTGCATCCTCTTTACCCTTCTCTCTCCTATGCATCAGAGACCCCTCCTTTGCCTGGATAAACTTGTTTCTTGAACCCATTTCTTTTACTGCTCTCTTCTTCTCCCTCTGTGCCTTCCTAAACAAACTATCTCTTATAGTTTGAGTCTTGGCTCTGAATTCTTTCTTAACCAGAATTCAAGTACTAAGGTTGCTTAACCGAGGTCCAGTCTGATCCCGCCGGTCTAACATCTGGTGTCGTTTTCGCCACCGCTAAGCAAGGTATCAGGAAAGCCATGTTTTTTACAAAGATGGAGAAAAATCACAGCTGTGAGAGTGACTCTTCCTCTCAACACAAGGGTTTAAAAATTCCAGCCATCTGAAAAAACAATAAATAAAAAGAAATAACTAACCTACCCCCCCCCCATTTTAAACCAGCCTCCTTTTTCCTAAAGTTGTAAACTGGTGACAAAATGAGTTGATTCAATGTTTTATTACTCATTGACAATAAAATATACAGTCTTGGCAAGTTGATGAGCAGCTATAAAATAAAAACACTTCTGCAATAATTCAAGAAACTTAGTATGATACAGAATTATGATACACATGAAACTAAGTAAGTAACCATTGCTACTAATATTACTCTACTGCTACTACTATGAGTTAACATTTTTTCAAGGACTTATTATGTGCCAAGCATTGTCTCTTATTTACTTCTCACACTAACCCTATTGTGGGGTACTATATATATGCACTATTTTTTTGCCTTATTTTAGATGAGGAATTGGAGGCTGTAAGTGGTTTGATAAATTGCCCAAGATCAACACCACTGGTCAGTATTGAAATTGCTGTCCCTACCTAGTTCTGTCTATTGTCTTGTCAATGCTTGTCTTTTTTTTTTTTTTTTAATATATATTTTATTATTATTAATTCTAATGGGGTGACATCAATAAATCAGGGTACATATGTACAATGAAAACATCTCCAGGTTATCTTATCATTCAATTGTGTTGCATACCCATCACCAAAAGTCAAATTGTCCTCTGTCACCTTCAATCTGGTTTTCCCTGCGTCCCTCCCTTCCTCCCTATCCCACTCTTCCCTCCCTCCCCCCATCCCATAACCACCACTCTCTTGTCCATGTCTCATACCCTCACTTTCATGTCCCACCTATGTATGTAATCGTGCTGTTTTCAGTTTTTCTTTTTTTCTGATTTACTTATTTCACTCCGTATAATGTTATCAAGGTACATCCATTTTGTTATAAATGCTCCGATGTCATCGTTTCTTATGGCTGAGTAGTATTCCATAGTATATATGCACCATAGCTTTTTAATCCACTCGTCTTCTGACGGACACTTGGGCTGGTTCCAGATCTTCGCTATGGTGAACAATGCTGCAACGAACATGGGGGCGCATTTCTTCTTTTCGAACAGTGCTATGGTGTTCTTAGGGTATATTCCTAAAAGTGGGATAGCTGGGTCAAAAGGCAGTTCGATTTTTAATTTTCTGAGGAATCTCCAAACTGTTTTCCACAGTGGCTGCACCAGTCTGCATTCCCACCAGCAGTGCAGAAGGGTTCCCTTTTCTCCACATCCTCGCCAGCACTTATTCTGTGTTGTTTTGCTGATAAGTGCCATTCTGACTGGTGTGAGGTGATATCTCATTGTGGTTTTAATTTGCATTTCTCTAATGATTAGTGATGTTGAGCATTTTTTCATATGCCTATTGGCCATCTGTATGTCCTCTTTGGAGAAATTTCTATTCATTTCTTTTGCCCATTTTTTGATTGGGTTGTTTGTCTTCCTGGTGTTGCGTTTTATAAGTTCTTTCAATGCTTGTCTTTTTAACCACCATGTTATATTGTCTCCCAAATAGTTTCTTATTATCTTCATATTTGCACTAACTTATACCACATAGCTTTGTTCAACCGTCATTTAAGAGCAATTATAAAATCATTATACTCATAGCCTATGATGTCAATTTGACTTTGGACATGTAAAGTTCATTGTTTCCCAGAAGGAGCAAATTATAATTTATTTCAAGGCTGAAATTAGAGAAGTAAGGAAGCCTTCTATTTCTCATAAGTCACATAATCATTTTTTAAAAAGGAATTTGTGTTGGAAGAAATCTACCATCATATTCAACACAATCTGGAACTGAATACAGGAAAGTAAAGACTCACCTAATTCAGGACATTTGGAAGATGACTACATTGATAGGCTCTTGAAGAGTGCTGACTGCCACTGCTTCCTGCACAGCCCAACTCTCTCCTGAGGTCAGGTCTGGAGTTCTTTTTGCTTGCTGCATGATTGAACTTGGATCTTACTACAGGTACTACACATTCTCATGATCTGTCCCCTTAACTTTCTGCCATAGTCCCTGTTTGGTTCTTAGCAATAACTATCCTTTAAGTTACTAAATATAAAAATACTCTTTGACTTCCCTGATTCTCCCAAACCAGTCTAATTAGTCAATCTAATTAAACACCAACTTCTGTGGGGGTTTTTTGTTTGTTTGTTTTAGCTCAGATTGTTTCTCTAATCTATTTCCCCCACATCTATGACTACCTGTGTGGTTCAGTCTCTGTCATCATTCTTCTCAGACAACATCAAAGCTTTCTGATCAGTCCTTCTGCCTTCAGTATCTCCACCCTCTTTGCCAGGAGTTCTTTCCTTATGTCTGCAAGCCTCAGAAAGTTCAAGTCCCACCCTCTAATTGTTTAGAAAATCCTATGTATATGTACAATTTTTTCTCCTGGGAGAGAATCTATAGCTATCATGAGATTCTCAGAGAAATTTGTGATCCAAAAAGGATTAAGAAGTGCTCTTTTACTTGATGACAAAAATGGCCAGAAGTGATCTTTCTAAAACACACATGTGATCGTGTTATTTCTTTGCTTTAAAATGTATGAAATTTATATTGCTCATAGAATAAAATGCAAGTAATTTCTCTCACCCTGTGTAACTATACTACTATTTAATTCTTCATATTTATCTCTTCTTCTTTACAAATAAAATACTTATTTCGTTTGGGGTAGTACTGTGCCCATTAAAAAATAATAACCTTTCTAGACTCTCTTGCAGCTAGGAGTATCCATGTGATCCAATTCTGGTCAATAAGAAGATGTGAAAACTCACTGTGTCAGGCTTGTGGGAAAGCTCTTTAAAGCTCTATTTAACTGTCCAGCTCCTTTGGCCTTTTGCTAGTCATTCTTTAATTTTTCCTATAGTAATGCTAATGCAATGTGATATTTTGCTCTTATGAAAATGAAAGACAAAAGCCACGTGATATTGATAGTGAGAGCAAAAACTTCTCTATCTGCTAGGCGTATCTTACAGTCTATGCCTAGACTGCCTTTTCTTTTCTTTTCTTTTTCTTTCTCTTTTCTTTTCTTTCCTTTTCTTTTCTCTTCTTCTTCTTCTTCTTTTTGTGAGAATAATAAAATCTGTACTTATTTAATCCTTTGCTGACCTAATGCTTTCTAATTGATGCAGCTTAACAAAGCTCCTGGAATCTGACTTTGAATACCTTTAAGCCTCATCTCCCCTCACCTGATACTCTAACCATGTCAGATTTATTACTCTTTCTCCAACCTGTCCTATACTTTAAAAAACTCTTTTAATTTTGGAATAGTTCTAGGTTTACAGAAAAAAAAATGCAAAGGTAGTTCAGATAATTCTCATATACTCCCCACCAAATTTCCACTGTAGTCAACATCTGATATTATTATGGAACATTTGTCAAAACCAAGGAACCAACATTGGCATATTACTATATACTAAACTTAAGTCTTTTTCCTCCCTTCTATCATCATATATTTGACCCCTTTTACCTACTTCTTCTTCCACATATTTGCTCTAGTTACCATCATTCTATTGTCTGTATCCAAGAGTTTGTTTTGTTAGTTTGTTTGTTACTTTTTGTTTTATATTCTGCATATGAATGAAATCACATGGCTTTTGCCCTTTTCCATCTGACTTATTTCACTTAGGGTAATACTCTCAAGATCCATCCATGTTGTTGCAAATATCAATATTTCATCTCCATTATGACTGAATAGTATTCCATTGTATATATGTACCAATTTTCCTTTTTGTGTGTGTGTGACAGAGACAGAGAGAGGGACAGGAAGGGAGAAAGATGAGAAGCATCAATTCTTTGTCATGGCACCTTAGTTGTTCATTGATTGCTTTTTCATAGGTGCCTTGACTGGAGGGCTACAGTGAAAGGAGTGACCCTTGCTCAAGCCGGCAACCTTGGGCTCAAGCCACCGACCTTGGGGTCATTTCTATGATCCCTTACTCAAGCCAGTGGTCCCACACTCAAGCTGGATGAGCCCGCGCTCAAGCCGGGGACCTCGGGGTTTCAAACCTGGACCTTCTGCATCCCAGTCTGATGCTCTATCCACTGCGCCACTGTCTGGTCAGGCTGTACCACTTCTTTTTTTATCTAGTTATCCATCATTGGAAACTTAGGTTGTTTTCATGCCTTGGCTATTGTAATTAATACTGCAATGAACATAAGGATTTGTATCTTTATGAATAAATGTTTTCATATTTTCAGGTATACACCCAAATAAAGAATTGTTGGATCATATGGTCATGTATTAGCGCTATTCTTAATTGTTTGAGGAAACTCCATACCATTTCCCACAGTAGCTGCACCAATTTACATTCTTACCAGCAGTGTACAGGGGTCCTTTCCTCCCACACTTGTCTTTCTGATAATAGCCATATCAATCAGTATTGATTAATATGTAGTATTGATTTGCATTTCCCTACTAACTGGTGATGCTAAACTTAAGTTTTTATTTGGATTTCAGTAGTACTTTTTACTAATGTTCTCTTTATTTTCTAGGATTCCATCCAGGATACCACATTACATTAGCTGTTAGCTCTCTTTAGTTTCCTCTGGTCTATGACAACTTTTCAAGTCTATCCTTGTTTTCGATAACCTTGACAGTTTTGAGGAATACTGTTAGATGTTTTATAGCTTTCTCTCAGTTTGGGTTTGTCTGATTTTCACATGTTTAGGTCTGAGTTATGGGATTCGGGGGGAATACTACAGAAAGTGCCACATCAGAGGCATGTACTATTGACATAACTCACCACCGAGGTTGATCTTGATCATCTGGTTCAGGAAGTGTTTGCCAGATTTTTTCGCTGCAAATATATTATTATTTTCTTACATTTTGTGGGAGATTAAGCTCCATTGAATATCTATATACATTATTTGGAATTCTTCTGTAGAGAAACTTGTCTCTAAGCCTATAATTATCTATTTTTCTATCAATTTATAATTATCTAATTATCTATAGTTTCTTATTTATTTATTTGGTCATGTACAGTGTATCTGTAAAGTCATGGTGCACTTTTGACCAGTCACAGGTCAAAAGCGCACCATGACTTCACGGACACACTGTATTTATATCAGTATAGACTTATGGGTGTTTATTGTATACTTTGGGTTGTCATCCAATACAACAGTATTTTTTTTGTTCAAATTATTACATTTCAGCTTCTGTATTTTTAAAAAAATTCCACTGATTTGAGAGAGAGAAAGGTAGAGAGGAAGGAAGAGAGAGAGAGAAGCATCAACTCATTTCATTTAGTTGTTCCATATAATTGTGCTCTCATTGATCACTTCTCCTAGGGACCCAAGGAGGTTGAAACTGTGACCTCTGGCATGCTGGGTGGATGCTTTATCCACTGTGCCATCCAGCTAGGGCCTGTATTCTTTGACATACACTTATCCTTTTGTTTTTGAGTACTTCTTTACTTTTTGGCACTATATGATATTTTGGGGTCATCTTGTATCTTCCATGACCCAGCCCTAGAGTCATTGATATCTCCAAAGGACCCTGGATTCTTTTGGAGAATAGTGTTAGAAACCAAGATGTGGGCACTTGATGTGCTCATTGCTACTGAGATATCATTGCTTCTAGGCCCTCACAGCTGATAAAGCTGGGAAATATATATGTGTATACTAACTCATGACTACACACATATCCATAGTTATTTCTATATCTATCCATTTTTATATTATTTAAGTGTGAGTTCATGCTAATATTTCTGACTCCAATCCTGTACCCTTTGGTTTAATCTAGCCTTTATTTCTTACTTATTTGTTATCCCCCAACCCCCATAGTGATAAACCTGGCTCCTACCACTCACCATCTATTTACTTATTAGTTCAATCCCAATCTACATGTAAAACAGTTTAAGAATTTTTAACCTGTAACCTTGTGAGAAACAACTTTACCAATTTGAGTACAGTATGTATGTAGACTTCCATTTCTCTTTAGACTTACACATTCAAAGTTACTATGACCAGTATTTCTTTTTCCACCCCTTCATTAATTTGTAAAACATTTTGATTCTTTTGTCATAGTCTGTGTTTCATCCAAAGACACCGTCTCTTCCATCTCCTGGTTGATTAAAAAAAATGCATATATTGAAGTTCACTCTTTGTGATGTGAACTTCTAAGGATCTTAGACAAATGCATGGCAAGATATCTATCCCTCATTTCCACACAGGAAAATTCGAACACCCTATAGTTTCTGCTTGTCCTCTTTGTAGCCCCTTCCTTTCCTTCCTATGTTTTTACTTTTCCTAAAACTTAATTACGCTCTTCTGCTGGTGTCTACTCTTTCAATTAAGCATGGCTCAGACATCTCTTCTGTGAATTCCATTCTTTGCATTCTCACTTCCATTCTTTGCGTTCTTACCTCACAAAACACACATTGCTATTCAAGCATAATCATCATTAAGGTTCCTGTAGTATGTCAGTATTATTTCTATTATACAATTAAAATTTAATAATGTAGTTATTATTTTAGTTGTTGTCTTCCCCACTCTAGAGTTAGCTGCTTTGGACCATATACTATGCTTTATTTATTGTTATTTTTCAAGAATTAGGCTTACAGTTTGTGTTCATTAAATGTTTATGATTTTTTGAATTAGATAGGTGATACTAATATCCAGATTAACCAGCTAATTAAATGAAATAAACATTTATTGAGTACCAAATAAATTCTTGGCAGATAATATGTACTGGCTGAGAAGATTACAAAGTGAGCATTCTATTAAAAAATATCTGTGGGTTTATAACATCATTGAAACAATAGTGGTTGATGCTGACATGTGATTGTGGTCAGGTAGTTGGAGCTGGGGGTGAGGAGAGGTCCTTATTTGTTATTTTGGGCAGACAAAATTTCAGTGATCCAGATTTTGAATTAGGGTATCCTAAGAAATATTGATTCAGATAGAGAAAAAGTAAAAAGATACCTGAGTTCATGCTAATGAGATAAATCATGGGCCCTTAAGTAGGTTCTGGATGGTAGGGAAGAGGTGGTCTAACCTTGGGATTAGAGGGTTGGAACTTTGAGCCAGGTGGACCAATAGGCAGCAGGGGATTTAGAGGTTGAGTTAAATCACATGGCCAACAATTTAGTCAAGAAACCAATCTTTTAAGTTTCTTCAAATCACAGCTTATGGATTTCTCGCTACTTTTCATATAATGATGAAGGTAGATGGGTGGGTGCTAGAGACTGAATGCTTGGGTCTTCCAAATTCACATGTTGAAACCTAATTCCCAAAGTGACGGCATTAAGAGGTAGGGATTTAGGAAGGTGATTAGGTCATGAAATTAGGTCTCCTGTTTGAAATTAGCTCCTATATAAGAGAAGCCTCTGAGAGCTCTCTTGTGCCTTCTAACATGTGAAGACACAGTGAGAAGAGAAGACAGCCATCTATGATCCAGAAAGTGGGCTCTCACTGGTGCTGTGATGTTGGACTTTGCAGCCTCCAGAACCGTGAGAAATAACTTCCTGTTGTTTATAAATCACATAGTCTATGATGTTCTGTCAAAGCAGCCTGAATGGACTAAGACAGGGGTCCCCAAACTTTTTACATAGGGGGCCAGTTCACTGTCCCTCAGACCGTTGGAGCACCGGACTATAAAAAATACTATGAACAAATCCCTATGCACACTACACATATCTTATTTTAAAGTAAAAAACAAAATGGGAACAAATACAATATTTAAAATAAAGAACAAGTAAATTTAAATCAACAAACTGACCGGTATTTCAATGGGAACTATGGGTGCGGATGCATCCTGTGCTCCTCTCACTGACCACCAATGAAAGAGGTGCCCCTTCCGGAAGTGCGGCGGGGGCCGGATAAATGGCCTCAGGGGGCTGCATGCGGCCGCAGTCCGTAGTTTGGGGACCCCTGGACTAAGACAATGAGAGAACACCATGAAATGTGACCTGACCTAGACCATTTGGGAGACCATTTCAGCAGTAACTCTCCAGCATAGAATCTGTATTTCCTTCAGGGAGGGATGCTTTTAGCTTCAGGAGCCACAGACCTGTAGGATCCTCTCTCCTAATGCCCTCTACAGGGAGACTCATAATTCCCAACAGTGGTGGCAGTCGTTGTTTATGTTTTCTTCTCTAAGGGTAAATGTTATTGATATTGATATCCAAATGCTGTGTTGCTGAAAATAATCACATCGCCCAAATCCAACTTTATGCCGACATACCCAATTCTGACTGAACACAGCTCACCAATCAATAAACTGTTATTATCTAACGTTTCATGCCAGGATCTGAACGCTACCCTAATTTGCTGTGACTTAACACAATTCTTTGTTACATTTCTGTCCTTTTTCCGTCAGCTCAAAGAGGACACAAATATTTTTGAGTCAATGACACCCTGAGTTACACACACACAACTCCTCTAAATGTGATGTTTGAAGACAAAGTTGCAAAGTGGGGAATTATGCTGGTGGGACCTCCCAGCCCGTCACTTACTCTTTTTGTTTCTAACCAGGCCTTAAATTCCCAAAAGACTTTCGTTTGTCAGGAGAACAACCATCTTCCAGCAGGAATTGGCTCATAATCGTGGTACCTTTTCCAGGACACCTGTATTTCAGTAAGAAATCCTTGAACACCTAAAAGTCAATGCAGCTCATAGAAAAGAGCTGAAATGTGCTGGGGGAAAATATGTCCCCTCCTCATCCTCTACCTCTGAGTCTCTGAGTGTCCTATCCTAGGTACTTGAATGCAACAGTGATGACCCTAGAATTTCCCAGTTGGCTGGGTCCTGTTAGATACACACATCTTTTAGCACATGGGAGCCCCTGGAGAAAAGCTATCCCATCCTTTGTCTGTAGTGACTGAAGAACAACAGAGTGCGGACAGCTTCTTAATTGCAACACCCTGTGCAAAATACAAATCCAGTGCCCCTTGTTAAAAAAGTATAAAGAATTTCAAGACAGTCATGGCAGAGTATTGAAACAAGCACGAGGCCCTTGTAAGCACAGGGCCCTGTGTGACTTCTCAGATCATCTGTTCATGAAGACATTCTTGCAAGAAAAGATGGCTGAGAGTCATTGCCTCCCAGCCAGAATCCAGCTACATGGCTCTCGTGCCCTTCTATTCCCACTGACTTGTTGCCTACTCAGTTTTCAGGTAAAACTAATCTTTTGGAGCTTTCGTTTTCTTAGGCTGGGTTGCTTAATTTTGGACTGGGACCCTTAATATTTGTTCGGATATGCTTCTACTTTAAATTTCTGTGGAAAGAAAAGGAACTAAAATTATCGAGCCCCTGTGTACCATGTATTTTCATGTATATTATCTCTTGTCATCACAACCTTTAAAGGGGAAGGTTTTTATATCCCTCTTTTACAGATGAGCAACCCAAGATACAGAGGCACGGAGTGACTGGAGGTGTGGTTGGGATTTCAATGCGAGCTGGTCTATTTCCAATGTTTGGTCTCTTTCTTCCACATCACCCTGCATCTTTCCTCCCTGGGTTACCTCTTTCTACACAGTACGTCTGCAATAGCACACTTAGCTTCCATGAGTGCATCCCCTCCCTCCCAAGTGAAGTGGGAGCATTACGTCTTGTTCAGCCTTCTCTGTCCACGGCAGGGGATGTTTTAGCAATTACTTTCCACTCTGTTTAATCCCATGGGAGTCATTACTGTTGGACGGTAACAATAAAACAGGCTCATTGGAATTTCCTGAAGGTAAGGCTCTCCTCTAAACAGTTTCATTGTGCTAAACACTAATGGCAGGGGCTGTTCCTCTCCATGACAACTTTGATTGGCAGGGAAATCCAGACTGCAGGCTGGAGCCAACAGTCTCTTCTTTTGTCATGGGGATTGGGCCATGTTCCAGGCACCATTTCAGTGTGAGTGCCAGAGCTGATAAATGCCCTTGATAATCACCTTCCCCCAGCCTTTCAGTCCATCTCTTTGCATTCCATGAATATTTACCCGGTGTCCACTCTAATTGCTGTGCTGCCTTGGGGCCAGAGAGTCAGACAAAGTCTCTGTCCTTAAGGAGCTCACTATCCAGTAAGAGAGAAAGACAACTTAATACTCATAATATGGTACAGCAGTAAAAGTGTGTCAGGGAGGAGGGACTGATTCCTATTCTGCAGGGAATCCAAGGAGGATTTCTAGAAAAAGAGAACTCTGAGTTTGATTTTGAAAGATTAGTAAAAGTTTCACTTGATGGAGGTGAAGGGAAGGCGGGGGACTTTCTAAGCAGAAAGAATAGCATGTACAAAGACAGAAAGCAGTATTGTGTGTCATAGTCAGCTATCACTGCATGACAAATCTCTCCAAAACTAAGCAGCTTAAAATAGTAATCATTATTTCTCATGGGTTGGCCTATGGGCTGGCGGATTTAGCCTGGGCTGCTCAGCTGGGGACTGGTTCTAGTCCACGTGTTTCTCATTCTTCTCCTGATGCCAGACCAACTAGCATGGCATCAGCAGAGGTGCAAGAGAACACATGGAAGCATGTGCATTCTCATTTCTGCCACATTCTATCGGATAATGCAAGTCCTATGTCTGAGTTCAGATTCAAGGTATAGGGATGAAGCCCTGCCCCAAATGGGAGAACTCTGAAAAATGAAAGGGCTCAGGAGTGGGTACAGAAACAGATAAAAATGTAGGACTATTAATGCGATTTTCCAAGGAAGAGTTTCTCAACACTGGCACTGTTGAGATTTGGGGATGGATTATTCTTTTCTTGGGGAAATTGTCCTTTACACTGTATACACTGTAGGATGCATAGCAGCACACCTGACCTCTCCCTGCCAGATGCTTGTATATCTCTTTACTTGTGACAATTGAAAAATGTCTTCAGAGTTTCTAAATGTCCCCTCCCAGGAAGTTGCTAAATTGCCCCTGTTTGAGAACCATTGTACCAAAGTATGTTTAGAAAACAAAATATCCCAAATTGTTGGCGTGTAAGATGCAAAATAAAGAAGCAGAAAAGGGAAGGAGAGGAGCAGAAATGGCTGAAAAAGCAGCTGCAGAGATAGGTAGGGGCTGTTTTTGGAGGATCTTACTGGCTAAAAGCAGGAGTTTAAATTTTATTAGAGGATGTTGAATTTGGGTTTGGGAAGTGGACTCTGATGGGGATCTGTCTGTGTGCAGCTGAACCCCTTGCTCCCAACCCAAATGATGGCCAGCCTTGGAGCAGGGCTTTTTCTAGGGCACAGACACATAGCAGTAGCAGCTCTCTTAGCCACCGTGGGTGGAAGGGGGACACAAATCACACAAAGGCACAGACCTCTGTGTGCCTCATGTGGCACGGAACACCGGCTTATCTCCACAACTGCATTAAGATTAATGATAGCCTTTTTCTGAAACATTTTGCTCCTGGGCCTCAAGGAATACATTGTTCCAATAATTCCTTTGATTTTTCTCATCAGGGGATGATGCAGCTGAGTAATAGCATTCATATAAATACTTCTTTGCCTTTCAGAGAGCATACACCCTTCTGAATTACACATTGCAATTTAGAAATTATACTTACATGTGGAATAATATGACTTGGTGTACTTCTTAGGGAGACTGCCATCAGTCCTTCAATTGTCAAAGATTCCCAAGTATTTCTATTATGGTGTAAATGAGCTAGTATTTTTCCAAGTTCATTATTGGCATTCTTATGTCCATTATTTATTTATAAGACATTAGAGATACACACAGGTTCGTGGCCTTATGAGAGAAATGTCTTCTGGTTAACTTGACATTGCAGGTCTTAGCACAGAGGCACCCTTTCTTTGAAATCAGCATTCTTTCTTTCAAGTTTGATTTGCTGGTTATAGTTTATAGCACTAATACATAGAGGGTGTACATTCTTTCTTATTGGATTTTTGCCCAAGGGGACAGAATCCTGTGAGAATGGAGTGCTTTCCTGAATGTGGCTTTTGACCATCTTACTAAAGCAACCAGTTTCATTTGATGATGGGGCCACACCACAATGTCTTGTGGAGCTGTTACCATGTAAAGGATTAAGGGCTTCATGGATAAGACTTGGGTTGTGCGTGGTGTGTAAGCCTGTTCAAGCATTGTTTTCCAAACTTGCTGGGTCATAGGAGTTACCTGATGTGCTTAGTAAACATTCCTATTCCTGGGTCCTGTGGAGAGAGTTTTGGGAATCCATCTGTTTATCAAATACTATAGGAATCTAAAGAATGGGTAAGTTTAGGAAGGAATAGACCAGGTTCTCAGATTAGGCTTTTCCTTCGAATCACTGAGAAAGCTTTTCAAAATCCAGATTCTGAGGCTTTCATTAAAGTATCTGGGGACAGGGCCTTAGAATCTGCACTTTAAAAAGCTCTCCAGATGATCACTCTGGTTTAGATTACAAATTCCACGAGGTCAGAAGTCAAGTATTCATCCTGTCCACTACCGGCTCCTAAACCTTTCTAGAACCATGCTTGTCGTAGGAGTTTGGTAAATATTAGTTTAATGAAAGTAGTCTTAATACATTACGCTCCCATGAGTTTCTTATCTATTGCCTTTTCCTCTTCTGCTCTTTTTCAAATGCTGAAAGCGTCAGATTAAATGTGCTTCCTCCCTTGGACTTTCTTAGCGGAGAAACATGCATTTAAGTGAGCTAATGTACAGTGATTCAGTTGGGGACGTAGGTGCTCAGCATTTCTATATCTGATGGGAAAATGGCGAGCAATTCAGGGTTTACACAAACAAAGCAAACCCCAAACAAAAACCTTTCTTCCTTCCTTCCTTTCTTTCTTTTTTCACACCCTTGATCTAGAAAGTTCTCACAGGACCTACCCTATTTCTGTTGGTAATCTAATTACTCTGCATCGGAGCTGCTCTGGAGGGAAGAAGAGGACAGGCTCTCTCGGGACCAGGCCAGTTCCTTTGGGAAAAACACATTATTGGAGACAACACCAATTCCACAGGGTTGTTATGAGAGTAAAAGCCAAGAGTTTGAAAGCCTTTAGTGAAATGTAAGAAGTATAGAATGTATATGTACATTTATACAAAATTAATATCATTGCTCTTCGGAGATATTGTATTAAAATAGAAAGGTCTCAGCTTTTGGTCTCCAGACCGAACTGGATTCACACCCGGCTATGCTACGGAAAATCTCTGAGTTGCTCTGAGCCTTAGTTTCCTGCACAACAGTTTAGAAGATTAAAAGAATGAATGAGGTCAGGCCCCTGCACATAAAGAATTTGATGACAGAAGGAGATATCTTCTCTGGTTCTAAGATGCTTATGAGGTAAAGGACACAGTAGCTCCAGCCTGTCTGGCCAGATGTCCCTCCTGTTGCGGCTCTTGGGTCCCGACTCCCCCTACTGCTAGATGGGGAGAAGGTGGAGGCGAGTTACTGTTAATTGCATTTAAAACATTGTGGTAAAACGCATAACACAAAACTCATCATTTTAACCACTTTACAGTGTACAATTCAGCGGGGTTTATTATATTTACAGTGTTGTGCAACCTTTGTGCCTATTTAGTTCTAGGACTGTTTCACCACTCCAAAGGAAACCCTGTATCCATGAAGCACTCACTCCCCATCCCTCCCAACTCCTGTCAACCACTAATCTGATTTCTCTCTCTATGGATTTACCTGTTCTGGATAGTTCCTATAAATGGAATCGTATAATATGTAGCCTTTTATGCCTACCTTCTTACAGTGGGCATAATGTTTTCAATGTTTATGCATGTTGTAATATTAACTGTCCTTTACAGATGAGGAAACTGAGGCTCAAGAAAGGTAAGTAACTTATCCAAGGTCATTTGAAGCCCAAGCAGTTTGGCTTGGGCCATTTCTCATCTTTATGCCCTTCTGACTATTCTTGGGTAGGCTATGCGCTGGGGAAAAAAGCATCTCATCACAGTCCTAATTAGGTGACTATGTGACTATCCATTCAAGGTTCTTAGTTGAATTTAATTCTATGTATGATGGAGATAAGTGACCCATCAAGCTCTGGATTTGTCCAAACTTCTAAAAATAAACCGTATTTCTAGGTCAGCAGCTGTGAGGACCACATCGAACAATGACTGTGCCTTGGACACATTTAGCTCCAAAGCTTTTGTCCTGTCCTTTATTCCATTCTTAGTCAAAACAGAATTTCCTATAGGCTCTGATTGTGGGCCCACCCTACTCCTATGACGTAGGGGCCTGGGAATCTGAGTGTTTAATAAGTGTCCCAGCTGGCCCTTAGAGAAGAAGTCGTAAAGTTCTTTACTATTATCAGAGAAACTGAGACTAGCAGAGGATCTCCCTGGTTTTAGATTTGATGCCTTTGACTTTTGCTAATGAAGAATGGAGGTCTGGAGGACCAGAGTATTACTTTTAATAAATATTTATGTTTTATTACCTACTTAGCTCTTTGAGAAATGGTTACATCAAAGGCCTATTAATCTATGAGCTCCTGGAGGACGAGGACAGATTGTTGGAGTGCCCTCCCAGCATGTAAAAAATTAGTGATGAGATAACGGCGATGCTGATGACAATGATGATTAAGCTCAGCGCCAGGGCTTGGGTCCAGTCCCTTAACTCGTCTGGATGAAATGTCTCCCTTTGTTAAATCAGGATAATGACACTCTCCGGCTGTTGTTTGTGAGGCCAATTAACTACTGTCCTAAAAGGACTCAGACCTACAAACAGTCTGTAATCTCTTCAGATGTAAAGAGCTTGTTGACTAGGACTTTAGTTTGTGAAGTAAAGCACACAAAAGTCAGAAGATGCAAATGCTCAGGTCTGCCTTATGAAGTCAGGCTGCCAACCCCATTCCTATCTGCTGGTAATAACATCTCCAGGAGTTCAAACCCTATAAAACAAGCAACTAAGGAGTCTACATTGCAAACAGTTAAAATCCTGTATGACTTGAGCATGACTTGGTCTTCAAGAGACTTTTCCAGGTATATAATGGCCTAAAAGGGATATGTGTTTGTGTGTGTGTTACAGTTATTTTGGAGTTCTTTTTTCAAGGTGGTGTCAAAGCCAATATCATTACATGGTAGATCTGCTTTTGGAAATCATGCCAACTTAAAATAACTTATAATGAAACTCCTGTCTTCATCCATTCAGGCTGCTATAATAAAATACCAAAGATACAATGTCTTATAAACAACAGAAATTTATTTCTCATTGTTCTGGAGGCTGGGAAGTCCAAGGTCAAAGCGCTGGCAGAATCTGAGTCTGATGAAAGCCTGCTTCCTGGTTCCTTAATGGCGATCATCTCTCTCTCCCCCCACAGGCAGAAGGGCAAGAGTGCTCTCTGGGGCCTCTTCTATAAGGACCACTAATCCCATCCATGAGTGCTCCACCCTCTTGACCTAATCACTCCCAAGACCCCACCTCCAAGTATCATCACACTGGGGACAAGATTTAACACCTGAATTTCAAAGGTACACAGCATATAGTCTATAGCAATTCCCAGCATAGAAATCCTAAGTGATATCACTACCTTTCGTAGCAGACTGCAGCTGCTCTTCTGCCCCTGTTCAGGTTGAATGAGGGGAAGAGAAGGACCAGAGATGTGGGGAGGAGTCACCCTGTATGGATAAGCCTGCAACAACTCCCTCCCACATCAGAACTTTCACTCCACCCCCTTGGCCTTCCCCTGTGGACTAGTATCCTTTATAACTTCCACAATTTACAAAACACTCCAACATCTGTTACCTTGTTTAAGCTTGAGGACAACCCTTGGAGGTAATCAATGTCTTTATTTCATACACTCCATTTTATAGATGAAAATACTGAACTCTTGCCATGTGAAGTTTGCCTTGCCCTGTCTTGTTAGTTTGGGGTCATTCTTATGACAGCCCACATGCTTCCCTTGTGTGAAGGAAATCCTCCCAGGGAAGTTGGTGCTGGGACCCAAATGGCACAAATATAGCAGGTTTAGTTCTGGAGAATGGCAGTAGATGGGTCAGGCTGGGTGTTCTTCCGCCTGTCTGTGATGATCTATCTATTCATTCAAGTGTTTAGTGAGTGCTTTCTGCTTACCAGGCCAAGATGAATGCTGGCAATGAGGTCTCACCAGGAATAAGGTGCTGTTCTGGCTGCGGGGTATGGGGCAAGGGTTTTGGTGACTGCGGCAAGAGAAGCTGACATGGCAATACCAGGTGATAAGTGCCACATGGTGGGAAGCCTAAGAGGTTTGGGGCCCAGAAGAGAGGTACCCAACCCAATGGTGGGGAAGAGGATGACCCCTGCACTGAGTCCTGAAGATGGGCTAGAAGGCTAGGAGTGGATGCAGAGTGGGGAGAAAGCAATTCACTAACCTGGGGACCCAGGGGACTGCACTCCAGGGAAGAGTGAGGGGAGCAGGGGAGGCTGCTAAAGGGAGGATGGAGAGGGTATGGAGCCTTGATCTGGAGGGCCTGGTACACCAGCCACGGAATGTGAGCCAATGGCAGTGGTCTGTGATTACATCGCATCCAGGAAGGATTGGTGTCAGCAGTGTGGAGAACAGATGGGACAGGCAGAGGGACACTAATCAGAAGCAGGAAGATGATCTAACCATTTATTACAGAAACAGGAGGCGGTAGGGAAGATAAGGGGCCTGAATGAAGGTGATGGTAGTGGTGGTGGGGGGCTGGAAGGAGGGGCTTGAATTCCAGAACCCTCATGCAAGGCTGAAACAGCTCCATCTAACTTTTCAAAAGGCCCAGTGAAGTGGCCTTTTGGTGACTTTGTCCTTCAAATACAGTTAACTGGATTTCTTGGAGAACCATTTTGCATGAACTGAGAAAGTATAGAGGAGAGGGAGTGTCTTGATCATCTCTTGGCAGGCCCTGACAACCGATCTCTGCGAACTTAATTTTACTCAGGGTTTAAATCTTTGCAGGTGCCTGGTTAGCAGCAGGAAATCTACTGCTGCCCTAAGGAAAGCTCTTTAAACTATGGCTGAAAGACTTGGATAGAATTTAGAGATCCTGAAGACAGAAAATGCTTTAGTGCTTGCTATTTAAGGTCCAGTTGCCTGGCACCCTAAAGCCAAAGGTTGCAAGGCAGATAGATAGATGGAAGAGGCTCTCAAGGACTGGATATTGCTTAGAGCAGAAAGGAACTGAAAAGTCCTAGGCCCTATATGAATGAAGAATACCCTGTGTTTGCTCAGCTTTCTACCCTAGTAGGAGGCTGCTTCCCAGAGCCCTGACCTGGAAGAGCATTTGCCAATTTCCCTGGTGTAAATATCCCACCAGGTGTGATTGAAAACAACTAATGGACAATACCAAATCCAGATCTGGGAAGAGAGGTACAGTAGCACACCATTCTATAGTATTCAGAACACAGATAACAACACACATAAATGACCTCAAGAACATATATTCTAGTAATGGAAACATGTAGTAAAATGATTAGGAAGTGATAAATTTTAAATATTTATCACCTTTGTTTTTAATAGGTAGTTTTTTGAATTTATTAGACTATAACATTGCATCTCTAAGAATGGCTGTGCAAAATTCCTGGTAGGAGCTGGCTGTAGGACCCCACTGTCTTTAAGGCAAGTCTTGGCCATGTTACCCATTTTGTTTCATCAACTTGTGGGATACTGCTACATCTGGAGTTGGGAAGGACTTGCCGATCCAAACTCACACAGCACACTATCTTCCCATTAGCCTGAGTTCAGAGAGCTTCTCCACCCATTTTCTCAAATGTCAGGCTTTGGCCCTTTGTATTCAGTTGTTTTCTGAGAGCCTGGATTCTGGTCCCACCACCCTCTCTGTTCCTCAGGGGAGACATCTGGCAGCTCTGACTCAGATCTCAAGGACTCACATACCCCAAATGCAGACAGTCATTGAATCCTTGTCCCTTCCTACCACTTCTCCTCTGAAGACTCCCAGCAGCCATTAGGTGAGCAGAGGTCACTTAACACGTGTCAGAACCCATCCCCTGCCAGCTGACTGTTGCGGTGTCTGCCCTGCTGGCCTCTCTCCTGCCCTCTCCTCTATTCCTCCAGCCCCTGGATTGGAGTTCCCATCACCATTCCGATCATGCCCCTTCCCTGTTTCAGATTCTGCGGTGGAACCTGCTCCTCATCAGATCCTTCCTGGCTCGCTGTTCATTCTCCAGTCACGGTACTTATGCCCCGTGCAGTGCAGGGTAGACCCGGTGCTCTCAGGCTGAAGGCTCTCTGTTCTTATTACACCAAGGCCACCCTCACGCGCTGGCTGGAGCGTAGCATATTTCGTTGATCAGACCAACTGGCAAAATGCTCCCGAATCATTTCTGTAACAAGTTTTCTCCTACTGATTTACCTCACCTCTCAGGGGGATTTTAAAATTAATCAGCAGCACATAGGAAGAGAGTAAAAGGCATGGGAGTCCCAGTTTCAGCCAAGATGAGTCTGGGCAGATTCCAAGGTCTTTTTTTTGGGGGACACACTGGCTGAGTCCTTTTTTTGAGAAGCAGGGCTGAGGAGGACAGCAACTCCGCTGGCTGGCAGTGAGACACAGGGGCCGGCCGACGGTTTTGGAGTTACTTCGGCGACCAAGTGAGCAGAGTCAGCATTGCTGAGAAGCTGCAGCGGTTTAACTGTACTACGCAGTGCACGTGGGCACATGGACGGCTTGGATGGTAAAAACATTTCTCTGTGCAAAACAAAACAAAAACAAACCTCACTAACTGCAACTATTTGTAAAGCTGAGGCAAAGTGGATTAGTCCTAAATCAAATCTTAATTTAAAAAAAAAAAATCTCCCCCCTGTGTGTAGACGACAGCTAAGCTAGAACAGAAAGCTTCTGAGAAATAAGTTAGGCTCACAGGGGAGTACAGTCCTGGAATCAGGATGCTGGCCATGCCCACCTACCCGGGACCTCCCCACCCCCTGGCAGAATCCCCACCAGCCAGTGCTCTCTTTGAGCTCCTAATAAATCCTCCCCCTCAGTGAAGGGGAGGCAGATATCTCAGACTGGGAATAAATTCCCTGAAGCTGAGCTGATTTAAACAGTGTTTGGAGAGAACGTTTTTCCAAAAAGTGCTGTCAAGTTCGTGCTAAGTGACTTATAGTGCATGATCTCTAAGTGTCCTATAATAATTATAATTTAATAAGTGTGAAAATTTATTATTTACTAGGTTTCAGGCACTATGTTAAGTACTTTATAGGTATTATCTTAATTATTATAATAGGTTTATGATAGAAATAGGGTAGATATTAAAAGTATTTAACAACTAGTCAAGCATTAACCTTGTGATCGCAAGGTGATGGGGACTTCTGGGGGCATTGGGGCAGGGTCACTCAGGGAGTTGGGGTTGTTTCTATTCATTGATAGGTATGGGACTATTTTTAGCAACTGGTATGACCACACAGCTACATATCATCTTATTATCAGGTATATTAATATATGAACATGAGGTATATTAATAAAGATTAGGTTTGACTTCAACTAATAGAGAATGCAGAATGTCAGTAGTTTAAACAAATAGATGTTTATTTCTCACAAAAACAGTGAATGCACTGAGAAAAATCATTATTTGGGGGCATTAAAAAATAGGACTTTCTGTCCACTAAGTGGGTGAATGGATAAACATAATACGATGAATACACACACACACACACACAAACACACACACACAATGGAATATTACTCAGCCTTAAAATGGAAGACAATGCTAACTTCTTACATTATGCTAAGGCAGTGGTTCTTAACCGTTTTTGAGGTACCGAACCCACCAGTTTCATATGCGCATTCACCAAACCCTTCTTTAGTGATAAAATATGATTTTTTTTCCAAATTCAAGACATAGGTATATGTTTTTTTACTGGTGCACAAAATGAGCCGTGCATGAACATCACCTTGCTCAAAGAACAAAACCAACAAAGTAAATGAACTCACAACAAATTACGGTAATTCTTTATTCTGGCCTCCGCGGCAGAGGCTTCTTCGAACCCCTGAGACCGACTCATCGAACCCCTAGGGTTCGATAGAACCCAGGTTAAGAACCACTGTGCTAAGGGAACTAAACCCAATGCAAGGGCATTGCAAACCTTCACTATGGGAGCCAGAAAATTCTAACTTTCTCGGATTTTCTGACACTCATGTGGTACATCTAGCAAAGAAAGAAGCAGAAACCTATGGGGTGATTTGTGGGGAAAGCTTTTCTTTGAAAGGACAAACCCACATTGATGCCTGAAACTATGAGAACCATCTTGTGACCATGAGGGACAGATTAAGAGAATCACTGAGATGTCATTTCTGACATTACTGAGATACTGGACCAATAAATGTCAAGTGCATTTGCCTCTGGATTTCTTTCTTTCTTTCTTTTTTTTTTTTACTTTATATTTTTTGTGATAGAGACAGAGAGAGAGGGACAGATAAGGACAGACAGACAGGAAGGGAGAGAGATGAGAAGCATCAATTTTTCATTGCAGTTCCTTAGTTGTTCATTGATTGCTTTCTCATATGTGCCTTGACTGGGGGGGGGGAGCTACAACAGACTGAGTAACCACTTTCTCAAGCCAGCAACCCTGGGCTCAAGCCAGCGACCATGGGGTCATGTCTATGATCCCATGCTCAAGCCAGCAGCCCCGCGCTTATGCCGGATGAGCCTGTATTCGAGCTGGTTACCTTGGGGTTTTGAAACTGGGTCCTCTGCATCCCAGTCTGACACTCTATCCACTGTGCCACCGCCTGGCCAGGCTGGATTTCTTTTTACATGAGAAAAATAATACCTAGTTGTTTAAGCTACTTGGATATAAGTAAAAGTTTTCCTGGCTCATAGAAACAGCTTAGCTCATTATTATATGGGAGCCAATGTGGAGACACTTGCAGTCAACATAGAAGACATTTTATTTAATCCAAAAATATTTGTTGAGTGTCTGCACCGTACCAAACTTTGTGCCAGGTTCTGAGTTTTTGATGGGTTTCAGGAAGTCTCCCTGGACCTCCTCTGACTGAGTGAGATGAGCCCTCTCTATGCTCACATAGATTCTGCATTGTACATGTGTAGACTCCCCATTTGGAGGGAAGTTCCTTGAAGACAGAGATCACGTGTCAGTCATTTCTATATTGCCATGGCCCAGTGGAGTACTGTCTGACACACAAAAGAGCACTCAGTTAGTTAAATATATCACTGAGTGGAAAAGTGCCATTTCAGGTGTCCAGGATCTGAAAAGCATGACAGCCTCATTTGCCAGCTGCTAGGTGGGTTGAGGCCTTTTCTCTCTGCTTCCCCCACCCCTGCCTGCCACCACTCCCCCGCATGTGTGCACATACCAGTGAGCGCTTATTCCACTGGACAAAGCTTTGGCAACGATTACTGTCATGATCTCACCTGAATCAGGCACATGGAATGGGGCTGGGGAGCCAAGGTCCTTTATAAAATTAATTATGAACAGGCTCTGAGAAGCTGCTGCAGAGATGCTGGCAGCCACGTTCTTAGCCTTTTGGCTGCAGGAATTGGACACTGCTGGTAGGAGCCGCGTAGGTAAAAGTAAGCTAATTAGGCATGGCGTGTGGCTGCGCTTTGAGAGTGTCCCACACTCCCTGGGCTCATTTGCTGTCACTTTGCACTGGATAGAGGTCAGAGGTCATGCCCTTGGACTAGGGAGCCTTGGCACTTCGTTGGGGGTTGCCAGTTGGGTGAGGGGATTTCACTGGCTAGGACAGGGGTTTGGGTAGTTCTGTTGGAACATGGTTGTCAGCATAAACAGGCAGCTCAGACGAGGAGAAATTCACCTCTTTCTGAACCAAAGTTCATGTTTCTGTAATATTTTTACATTACATTTTTCTTTTTTTAGTTTACACGTCCCTTTAGCATGTATGTATTTTCCATACTACATCTGGGAAACAGGAGGCCAGGCTAGATATACAGCAGCTTTTTCTCCCCAAGTCTGAGGTTGTACAACACAGTGATAAGAACCTGGGTGCTGGCGTCTGGCAGCCCAGAAGTTCATCTCTGGAATCTGCGTCTTCTGTGTACTCAGAGGTAAGTTACTTCTTCTCTCTCGGTTTCAGGTGCCCCATGTCTGAAATGGGAACCTAGTTATTCCCTCAAAGGCTGTTGTGAAGATGGAAGGAGGGTAGATAAAGGGCCTGATACATCTTGGGATGTGGTAGGTGCTCCATTACTGGTAGTCATAGTACCATTATTATGGTAATCACTGTTTACTATATTCCAAAGAGTACAAAGGAAGACAGGCTTTGTGTGTGTGTGTGTGTAGAAAAAATATGCATTTCCATCCCTTTTGGAACTTCCTGATTTGAAATATCTGCAGACGAAAGCTCACTTTGGATAGATAATGTTTAGGTCTGCCCTTAGTGTGTTTTGGTTACTAATCGGAGTTCACATAGACTGCGCCAAGCACATGCCTCATTTCATTTCATCTTCACAAACAACCCTATCAGGTCAGCACAAACCTCTCCATTTTTGAGAACATCGAGACCCACGGAGGTTCACGTTTGCCCAGGGCTTTGCAGGATTCATTTCCTGGTAGTCCCCATTCTGAGCCCTGACCCCAGGCCACCCTGCCTCTCATCAAGATGCACCCTGGCTCCTGCCCTGCTGTGCCGGGTTGTGGAGTGTGTCTTGTTGAATAGGCAGCCTTCTGCCTTTGTAAGTTCATTTGAACTGTTGACTCTGCTGGCTTGCTGCGACGCTCCCTTTAGTTGAGATCAGCTTGTTCTTTTCTCAAAGCCAACCTATTTGCACAAAAGCACCGAGGAGCCTGAAGATTGCTGAATATTTAACATTCACAGGCAACATGCCACAGTAACCAAAAACACTTGAAACAGACCCAGACAAGGGGGAGGGAGGGAAGAAAGGAGAGGACTGGATGAGGAGGCCCAGCAGATCGCCCGGCCAGCCCAGTGTGCTCAGGCACTTCTCCTGAGCCCGGGGAACCGCAGCCCGCTGAAAACACACTCGCCAGCTTTGCTATTGTTCACAACTGCGAAGGGTAACTGCCTGTGGCAGTGGAGTTTGCAAAACCGCCAACAAAGGACCTATTGATAGAGATGAGCCTCCAGGTAAGTGCATGTGCCGCAGTAACGCATTTAGACAGGTAGTGTATTGGAGTTAAGGCTCAGGGTTACAGCTGACTCACACCAACAGCATGCTTCTGGCCCTTGAATTTCTCCTTCATGTAGACAGAAGGTGGGTAGCTGGGAAGGTTTTTCAATGTACGTACGTGCCTATGTAAAGGGCAGGGAGAAGGAACGCTTGGCTGGGGGCAGAAACCGCGTAGATAAAGGCAAAGTTTACCTGTGATCAGAATTTTGGGTCTTAGCTTGCTGTGAGTTTGCATTTAAGGCAGCTATAAACATTTTTCTTCCTGCCATAACACGCAGGGGGTACACGGGCCATATTTCCTTCTTAATTGCGGATGGAGAGGTACAAATGTACTGAATGGAAATAGAATGCCTGTGAATGGAATTGAACTGGGTTGTCAAGTTGCATTCAAGAAAGTGTTCTTTAGTGGGGAGAAGGTACAGAAGGCCAGAGCTCTCGGCTGGAAAAGCAAACACGGAGAGGAGTGCAAAGTTCCAGGTGTACAATGCTGCTGTGGTCGGCAATTGCATAAGCCAGGTAAATATAATAGCTCATGTGCTTAGGGAGAGAAACGCAGTTTAGAAGTACAGCACCATTATGATGACAGCCCAAGCCTAGGAGGGAATGAAAAGAACAAAGATCTATGTAGTACAATTTGTTTAATTTTGCATATTTTACACAGGAAACAAGGGTACCTTGATTAACTCTGAGAAACACCTCCAGGAGCGGAGCTGTTTCATCTGATTTGGCGTATTTCTGTTCTTTTTTACTTTGGAGTGGGAAGGAAGTAGTCACAAAATATCAGAATCAAAAGTTCAGGGCCCTGGAATGTTAGTTTTTGACAGTCACCCCAGGAACTGCTCTAAACGTATGGCCAATACCTATGACTGGCAAATAGCCAGCTTCTGGAGAAATGGGGGCAGTGCCTCCTTCCATCTGCTGGGAGGTGTAGGCAGCCAGGGCATGCTAGTGAACAGCTGACTGGGGAGGGTCCTTGTCCCAATCTGCCGTGGCTCTTTGGGATTAGGGTGCTGCTCTCAGCTTCTGGAGGAATCCCTCAGAGATAGACGCTGACAGAGCTGAGAGTCTACATCCAGCTGGAGACTAGACCCACATGAGGTAATACATTACACACCTCTTTCAGTCCGGGTTAACTGAGCGATTGAGTGGTGGGGAGACATGCCAAGCAGAGAGGACTGGGGAAGAATCTCTTGGCCCGTGGACGCAGAGGATATGGGGTTCTGGTTTGACTCAGAACTCCTGGACAGCCTGCCTTGCCTTTGTCAGAGCTGGACTTCATGTTCCGGTGGTGCAGATAGACACAGAGCAAGGAAACCCATGGGTAAGAATAATTCCAGACTGTGATAAGGAGAAAGGAGAAACTTAAAGTGTGTCATGATAGATAGAGGGGTTTGGGTAAGGTGACCAGATTTTAAAATTGGTAAAGCGGGACACCATTGACGGAGGGTTCTTGATTAAAAATTTGGTCTATATGGAGCAAAAAAAAATTCCATAGAGTGCAAAAATAGTATTGTAATATATTTTTTAAAATTTCAACATAAGTATAATTTACAAATATAATACATTAAACATTATGTATAATATTATTTTATTCTTTGGCATATTTCTCATTTGAGTGAATTTTTTTAGTAGATTGCTGTTGTTGTTTAAAAGGTCATGAAATTTTTCACAAGAATTTGTTAAATTATATTTCACACATAAAATGGCTTTCAAAGTCTCAACACATAATTGTGATTTTTCTGATGTCCACACTATTTACCGTAGAAAAACGCGTTCAGTCGCAGCATTAGTTCCTGGTAAAGACAGCGCGTATTCCACAATTTTTAGTGCATTATTGTATGGAACATGGTTTGTTTCCAAATGATGAAATATTTCTAACCATTTGTTCTCTATTGTGATATTTGCTGATGCCCAAGATTTAACTTTTTCCTTATCAATCTATTCTTTTAATTATGATACTTCGTTAAAAAGATCATTTTCAGAAATATTACTATATGGGAA
Organism: Rhynchonycteris naso; assembly: GCA_037038555.1. Classification (NCBI taxonomy): domain Eukaryota; kingdom Metazoa; phylum Chordata; class Mammalia; order Chiroptera; family Emballonuridae; genus Rhynchonycteris; species Rhynchonycteris naso. The sequence goes on along the minus strand of CM073000.1, from coordinate 180,810,546 downwards.
ATTTTGAGTGAGACAGAGGGATCGGGTGACACGGTCCCGAAACCGATGCTGGAGCTTCATGATCCGGTGGAGCAGCAGGGCAGCGCTGTCGGCCCGCTCGCACATGAGCGGTCGCGCACACTCCCTGCCTGGACTCGTCCTTGCGGCAGCCGTGCTCCCTGCATCCAGCCCTGCTGCCCACTGGTGACCGAGCGGCTTGCGCCTCGTGGAGCCCGGAGCCGCATGCGGCGTCCAAGACGCGGGCCTATGGGAAGTTAGGGGACTTGACAACCACCACCCCAGCAGGTACGTCCCTCTCAAAGTTCTTTGTTTTGGGGCCCACCACGGGGCAGCCAGCTCTTGCGGCAGTGCGGGTGCTTCCAGGTTGAGGCAGGTCTCCCCACCGAAAACTGTATATTCCCTTCCTGTTCTCCCGCCATTCCCTAGCTTATTGTGCATACTTTCCAAAAATTGGGACTTTTTAAAAACGCTACAGAACATGGGACAGATTGTTAAAAATCGGGACTGTCCTGCCAAAAGCAGGACCTGGTCACCTTAGTTTGGGGGATGGGTGAGGGCAACACTAGGTAGGAGCCAAGGACTAGCCAGCATAGGTAACATTTCAGACAGACGCTCTAACAAGGGACATGTAGAGCTGCACTTGCCTCGGGCCGTGGAGACTGCTGTCCGTAATCCCCATCCACTATTAGTCTTTAGCTCTGACCTTGTAAAAAGCACATGGATGGATGTAGTAATTCCCCTGATGACGAGAAGCCACAGCGGCTGTGGACCTGCTTCGCCAAGCAGAAAGTGGGGAGAGTGACTGGATGCCAAGCAAAGCTTGGTCCTGCTGGAGATTGGGGAAATTCAGAGGAAGGAAGGGGGGGCAGTGCTGCAGAGAGCCTGTTAGAATCACAGTCAGGTATCATGCCTTACAGTTGCAGCTCTGCCACTTGCTAGCCCTCCATCCTTGGGAAATTGAAGAACTTCCCTGAGCCTCAGTTCTCTCTGTTTTAAAAAAGGGGTAATACCAAGCTCTGAAGGCTGTTTTCATGGTTCACGGAGAGGACATGTGCAAAGCACTTTCCAGAGTGCTCAGCCTATAGTAGTTGTCGGTTATGTGTCCTGCCCTCCTCCTCCATCCTTTCCTTCACTCTCTTTCTCCTCCACTTCCTTCCTTCCTTCCTTCCTTCCTTCCTTCCTTCCTTCCTTCCTTCCTTCCTTCCTTCCTTCCTCCTCCACTTCCTTTCTCCCTCCCTCCCTCCCCTCCCTCCCTCCCTCCCTCCCTCCCTCCCTCCCTCCTTCCTTCCTTCCTTCCTTCCTTCCTTCCTTCCTTCCTTCCTTCCTTCCTTCCTTCCTCCCCCCTACCACCCTCCCTCCCTCCTTAGCCTGCCCAGGAGGAGATTTAGTAGATGCTTCTTCTGGTTTCAGACAGGAGATGGATAAGCCAACACCCACCCTCCGCCCTTGTTCTGAGGTCTTTTGAGAGAAATTTGCTGAAGATGGGAAAGCTGGCTGACTTTGCTTGTGCTTGTTTCTGAATGAGAAAAGACATTCTTTGGATTCTGTTTTTTCTCTCCTTTAAAAACAAACAAATAACACCCATGGCAATGTAGCTGCAACCAGAGCCTTGTTTGATCCCTCCTTTATCTTTCTGTAGCTGGCTTTGGGCTGCCTTATTTGGGATCTCCACAGAAGGCAAGAGGCAAAGCTCCCAGAGGGAGGAGAGGGGGCTGGTGCTCCCCCTTCATGAGGCAGAGCTGGAGCGAGTGCAGCTTGGCTCACCCGTTGCATGGATGTGTGCTTAGCTGTTTTTGGCAGCTTGGTTCTGGTTTACTTGGCCCCAGCTGGATCTCTGGATTTCAGCTAAGAAGGGCTGTTAGGTCCTCATTTTAGAAGGTTGGGTACATACATATTAGCCATAGAAATCATATTTATTGAACACCTACTATGTGCTTTGCTTTACAAAGTAAGTCCTAGGGAGGAACCAGACATGTGAAAGTCTAGACCAGGAGTTGGAGAGCTCCAAGGGGGCAGGACTCTCCTGAATTGCTAGAGGGTCTAGTATGTTAAGCACTTACTGGGCATCTATGATGTGAATGCAATGTGGTTTCAGCTCCCAAGGAACTCCTGGGTGATTGGGAGAGAGATGAGTCGGAAATTACACTACAACAGAACATATGATAGAAGCGCAAAGAAGGTATGGGAGTATAGGAGCGGGGAGTGACTGAGTGAGGCTGGAGGCGAAAGCAGAGGACATCAGGGGCTCGGGAGGAGGGTGACACAGGCCGAGGGGGACGTGAAGAGGGGCCCAGGCATGGGGAGGGAGCCAAGGTATTTAACAACTTGGTTTCTAGCTGGGCCAGGCATTCGCCTTGGTTACTGGAGGTGGGGGGTTGGAAGGGCTGGGGCAGCAGCAGGCACTTAGGGGCTTGGGCCAGGGGCTATTTACCAACTTGTTCAAAAGTCTTTTCTCATTTAATAACTGATTTTGTCCTAGTGGTCTGTATTGGTGGAATGTCAATCTACCTACAGGTGAACAAGAAATGGCCCCATGGAGCCTGACCAGGCGGTGACGCAGTGGATAGAACATCAGACTGGGATGCCGAGGACCCAGGTTCAAGACCCCAAGGTTGCCAGCTTGAGTGTGGGTTCATCTGGTTAAAACAAGGCTCGATAGCTTGGACCCAAGGTTGCTGGCTTGAGCAAGGGGTTACTCTGTCTGCTATAGCCCCATGGTCAAGGCACATATGAGGAAGCAATCAATGAACAACTAAAAAAAAAGTGCCACAATAAAAATAATTGATGCTTCTTATCTCTCTCACTTCCTGTCTGTCCCTATCTATCCCTCTCTCTGACTCTCTCTGTCTCTGTCAAAAAAAAAAAAAAAAAAAAAAAAGAAATGGCCCTTTGGAAAAGTAGCGATGGCTTGGGATGGCTGAACTACTGGCTGAGCTGAGGGGAGTGGTGGGAGATGAGATCAGAAAGGAAAATGGGAGTCAGAGGATGAGTACTCAGCTTAGAGTGTGGACCTTAAGGCAAAGGCAGTGAGAGCTCCTGAAATGTTTTAGGCCACAGGAGGGGACTGCAATTGAATGGATGGGACAAGGTAGAATGGCAAGGTAGGAGACCTATCAGCAAGCTTCTCCAGGAATCCTGAGAGAACTAAGAGAGTCTATATTGAGTCAGTGAGGAGGGAGAGGGGCATGGGTTTCAGCTGCATTTACAAGGTCTAAGTATTTATGCATTCATTGGTTGATTCCTGTATGTGCCCTCACCAGAGTTTTAACCCACATCTATGGCGTATTGAGAGGATGCTCTAAGCAACTAAGCTACCTGGCCAGGACGATCAGTCTAATCTGAACACTCCCCCGTTTTTTTCTTCTTTTCCAAGTGAGAGGAGGCGTGATAGACTCTTGCATGTGCTCTGACTGGGATCTGCCGAGCAACCCCTGTCTGGAGCCAATGCTTTGCTCATCTTGGGCCATGCTCACAATGGAGCTAGCTATTTTTAGCACCTGGTAGATGCTCCACAGTGCCATTCTCAGCACCTGAGGTTGATGCACTTGAACCAATTGAGCCATGGCTGTGGGAGATGAAGAGAGAGAGAAAGAGAGTGAGGGGGAGGTGCAGAGAAGCAGATGGTGCAGATGCCCTGACTGGGAATCAAACCAAGGACCTCCACACACTGGGCTGATGCTCTACCACTGAGCCACCAGCCAGGGCCTTAACACCCCTTTTAACCTGTCACTCCTTGGTGCCATCAAATCCAAACTCTTCCTGCTGGTGATTGATTGGATGTACAAGGTGATAGAGAGGGAGGGTTTAGGGTGACTGTCAGGATTTTGGCAAAATAAAGGTGTCTGGTGCAACAGAATCCAGAAGAAGGTGAGGGTGAGGGTGGTTTGATGATGGGCCACTTGAAGAGGGGAAGGACAGGGGAAGGAGAGGGCCTATGCACAAGCATCCCAGGCTCAGGAAGTCCCGCGAGTGAAAGCAGCACGGTGTGCAGAGAAGATCCTGCTGAAACCAGGTGATGTGAGTAGAGGAAAGAAGTGGGGCATAGGTTGAATGTGTGTCTCGTTTCTTCCCTGTATTGGAGCCCCAGTAAGGGTTTGGACTTGATATCTCCCAGGAGTGATGGCTTAAAAGGGGTGTTAAGATTAGACCGACGATCCTGGCTGAGTAGTTCAGTTGCTTACAGCGTCCTCCCAATATGCCAAGGTTGTGGGTTCCATCTCCGGTCAGGTCACAGACAAGAATCAACCAATGAATGAATGCATAAATAAAAGGAACAACAAATCTCTCTCCCCTCCTCTATCTCTAAAAAAAGATTAGCTCGGTGTTATTATTAGGCTGGCAGAAAGGACACTGGAGAGAAAGGCACAAGTAGGAGGTTTGTGTGAGGTTCCCTGAGCTCCAGGGATTTGGGAGCCTAGGGATGCCCTGGGGGTGCTGTGGGGATGCTAGGGGATGGTGAAGGGCTGCTGAAAGGAGCAAGGGGGAGTGTAAGCAGGATGCCCTCACTTCAGTACTTAAAAATCTTTGGGGTTTAGTGAAATATTTTATTTGACCCAAGAGTCTTGCTGCTAAAGCAGAATCGGAAGACCACTGTGCTGGGCAGAAAGCGAGAAGGCGGTGATGCCGGCAGCTCAGCCTGGGAAACGGCATGGGAACTCCGGCGGCGCGCAGGGGGTATTCTGTAGCAGAAAGGAGGCGAAGTGCATCTATCTCCCCGTCAGATTTTAAGCATTGTGCTTTGGCTTCAAAGCTCTGAAGTACAAAGGAGAAACACGAGACTTAATTATATCCTCTCATTTTCTCCTTTCACATGTACTTATTTTGTTCCCTGGGTTAGGCACAGTGTAGCATACAAAGACCCAGCCCGTTCTCGGAAGGACCTTATTATTTATAAACACAGAAACAGCCACAACTCAAACACCAGTGAAACGTGATAAGTACTAATCTAGGCAAAGGCAGCGGGCCCAAGGTAAAGGAATGAGGTGTGTCACCTCAGCCACCTGTTGGCCTGAGAATGGCTCTCAGATGGAGCAGGCTGGCGTGCCAGGAACAGAACCCCTTGCGAGGGACCCGGCGCAGGCAAAACACTGTAGACTGAACTTTGAACGTGTTATAGAAGGAGAAAGAAAGGCCTGGAAGGAAAGGACCAGAAGGAGAATTGCTAGCAGGTGCAGGTGTGTGAACTGTTGAGAAATAAGAACCAAGAACAGAAGGAAGTCTGTGCATGGAGACCATGTGGTGGGACAGGCAGGCAGTGGACAAAGCGAGACTGAGGATAGGAGAGCAGGTGGGCCTGGGTATGTGTTCAGGTGGGGGTACTGTAGGAGTCACCTCACTGCCTTGGTTTCCCTAATTGCATCAAGGGAGTTGGCTTGGGTCCCCAGGATTGCTGCCTTTCTGCTTCTGGAGTTTATGGCAGACATAACGAATCTGATCACACAGATTTCCCCTCTGGACCCGGATGCAGCCTTTCTCCCTGCACCATGGGCAGCTGCTCCTCTCAGATGGTGTTTATATGTGGAGTGAAACCAACTGGTGAGCCTGGGGCTGGGGAATCCAACAGGGTTCTTTCATAGCTAACATTTTAGAGTTCTACGACTTGCCAACAACTGTGGATCTAATCAGGTCAATATGTTCACGCGGCCCCCTCCCATGCCATTCCCCCACCCCCTTCTCTCTGTGGTTGGGGAGATGTCAAACATCCATCCAAGTTTTCAACTTTAATGGCAGCATAGCACAGACCAAAGCTTTAGGAATCTTTTGAGCCTCGAGGTCAAGTTTTATGAACTTACTTCATAGAGAGGAGCAATGAATAGCTTTCTATTTGTGAAATCTCTAATGGTTTTTTTCCTCCTTGCTTTATTGAGATATACCTGATATATAACACTGTGTTCAAGGTATACAGCATGATGACTCGATACACATCTATATTGTGAAATGATTACCACAGTAGAATTAGTCAATACTTCCATCATCTTACAGAGTTACTGTTTTGTCCTGAGAACATTTAAGATTTACTCTCAGTAACTTTCTAATATACAATACAGTATTGTTACCTATTGGGTACTTTAAAATATTGTTTTTCCCTTTGTTGAGATTCTCACTGTGTTCATCCATTCTTCCCCTGAGTTTAGTGAGAATGTTTATACTCATTACTCTGAACTCTTTATCAGGTAGATTACTTTATCTTTATTTCATTAAGGTTTTATTCTAAGTTTTTTTTTTTTCCTTTAACATATCTTTGTTTCCTCATTTTGCTGGGGTTTCTGTGTATTAGGTGAAGCAGCTACTTCTCCCAGTTTTGAAGGAGTGGCCTTGTGTAGTAGATGAACCTTACCGTTGTTTGGACCTTTTCTCAGCTCTTAGCTGTCTTTCAAACCTTTGCGATAGTCTAAGTAGCCTGAGTGATTCTTTATATGTCCCAGTTTTTGAGGATATGCCAGGACCTGTCAGTATTCCAAAATGAGTGATCCAATCAATACCTCGTTTTGGGCTGGTTTGAAGCCAGTTCCTTAGGCAGCAGCTTTTAAACTGTACAATTATATATAGTCCTGTGGGCCCACAATTGTAAACACTGCTGACCTCCATACCAGGGGATCTGGAAGTGTCCCCTGGGTGACAGTCGCAAAAAATGAGGGATTCACATGAATGTATAAGCTTATATCTAGGAGTTAGCAGTGTGCTGTGATGAGGTGGAGGGAGGCTGTAATGGTGGAGTCTCCCTGCCTAAATTCCTTAGAGTGCCTCTGTAGCCCCTGGATGTGTGGCAGCCCTGCAGCCTGTGCCTTAGGTTGAATCTGCAGGACAAGTAAATGCACTTTTTTTTTACAGGCAGTTTGGGTGTGTTACTTTCATAATCAGATCCTTTTCTTTTCTTGCCTGATTGTTCTGGCTAGAACTGCCAATGCGATGTTGAATAAGAGTGGTGAGAGTGGGCATCTTGTCTTGTTCCTAAAATTAGTGGAAAAGCTTTCTTTAAAAAATTAAACAAACACCATGTATTGATGATTTTAGAGAAAGAGGAACAGAGGGACACAGAGAGAGACACAGAAACATTGATCTGTTTCTATATGTGCCTTGACCAGGAATTGAACTGGCAACCTCTGCATATCAAGACAATGCTCTAACCAACTGAGCTATCCAACAAGGGCAGGAAAAGCTTTCAGACTTTCACCATTGAGTATGATGTTAGCTGTGGGCTTGTCATGTTTGGATTTTATTATTTTGAAGTATGTTTATTCTAGATCAAATTTGTTGAAAGTTTTTGATGAAAAGATATATTTTGTCAAATATTTTTTCTGACTTTGTTAATTACATGATATAAATTTCATTTTATTAATACGATACATCACATTTATAGACCTGTATGTGTTGAACTATCCTTGCATCTGAAGGATAAATTCTAATTGATCATGGTGTATGATCCTTTGAATGTGCTACTCAATTGGTTTGCTGATATTATTTTTTGAGGATTTTTGCATCTATATTCATTAGGAATATTGTCCTATAGTTTTATTTTCTTGTAGTGACCTTCTCTGAGTTGGATGTCAGGGTAATACTGATATTTTAAAGTGAGCTTGGAAGTGTTCCCCCTCTTCAATTTTTTTTGGAGGAGTTGGAAAAGGGTTAATGTTGGTGGTTTAAATATTTGGTAGCATTCATCACGGAAACATCTGGTTCTGGCTCTTTCTTTGTAGGAAGATTTTTGATTACTCATTCAATCTCCTTACTCATTATTAATCTGTTCAGCTTTTCTATTTCTTTATGAGTCAATCTTTGTAGGTTGTATGTTTCTAAGAATTTGTTCATTTCTTCTATCCAATCTGTTGCTATAGAATTGTTAGTAGTAGTCTCTTATGATTCTTTGTATTTCTGTAGTATTGATTGTCATGGGTCCTGATTTTATTTATTTGAGTCTCTCTTGTATTCTTTGTTAAACTAGCTATAGGTCTGTCAATTTTGTTTATCTATTCTAAAAATCAGTTTTTAGTTTTGTTGATCTTTTTTATTGTTTTTTTTTTCTGGTCTCAATTTTTACTTATTTCTGCTCTGAGTTTTATTTCCTTCCTTCGGCTCACTTTGGGCTTATTTTAGTTCTTATTTGAAATTTCTAACATCTGAGTAACAGAGGAGCAATGATGGTCTTACAGAAGCTAAAAAAATGGGATTTCATCCTTCTTCTATTAGACTGTAAGGTATGAGAAACACATTTCATAGTAACCCTGGGAAACAGGCTCAATACACTGTAAATGGAAGAGGCTTAAGGGATCCTGAGAGGGTTAGCAATAGTGCTTACTACCTGGTGCTGGGAAAAATGTCCCTATAGAATGCTGGGATGAGGGATATACACATATAGAAGGTGTTGGTTGATTGTGAATATGTTCAGACTTCTTGACACTTCTTCACATCTCATCTAGTCCAGTAGCCCAGGGTGCAATGAGCAAAGTAGTGGCTGAGGAAGTCAGTTTTGTGTATTTTCCGTGGAGCTATATGTAGTTGATTCAAATGAGTGTGTCCTTTCTTCTGACAATTTGTTCTTTCTAAATTTGGGGGGTTTAAATATCCATTATTTCACAAAACGGTGCTAATGTGCTTTTGCTTTTGTATTTTTGTTCTTGTTTTGGCAAAGTTAAAAATGGAAATTCTATTCTGGTCCCAAAAATATTTTTAAGAAAATATTTCAGAGGATGAAATCCAAATTCTTTGGAGCCACAGTTTAAACTTCTAGGTTAGTGAAAATATCAGGGGCTGTGACTTTGGCTCCAGGGACACTCTTGAGACTGTCTCTCCTCCCCAGGTCCCCTCCATTGTGGACCCTTTTCCTCTTTCCTACTTAACATGTCTTATTTTTTTACTATTTTAATTATTTTATTTGAGAGAGAGAGAGAGAGGTGAAGGTGGGGAGAGAAAGAGAGAGAGAAACATTAATTTGTTGTTCTACTTATTCACACTGTCATTGGTTAATTCCTGTATGTGTCCTGAACCTGGGATTGAACAAACAACTTTGACATATCTACTCAATGCTCTAAGTAACTGAGCAACCCGGCCAGAGCCCACCTGTCTTGTTCTTGATTCTTCTGCTTTGTCTAGCTCTTTGGGTTAATGTGACCTTTGGACTACCTGCTTGGTTCTTGATTCTCTCATCATCTATTTGTATGTGACATTCAGAGCAACCTCATTTCATGTGCTGACTCCCAGCCTGTGTCTAGACACCCGAGTCTCAGCCCCAGACCTATGGCCATGATCCTCATGAAATCTCAGAAGACAGTTTCATGTACATTTTCTGATTTGAAACTTTTACATGTCATTGATTACATTTTTATTCAGTTAACCATATCTGGCATGCCTTTCTTGGATTGCAAACACTCCAAGGAGTACTGATGGCAGAAGATAAGCCACTGTTGGCAATACCATACAAAAATGTGTTGCTGAGTGGCTAAGAAAAGGTAGGCTGTCCTGGAAGCACATTCTTTTATAAATGTAAAAGGGCTCAGGCATTGGGTGTATGCTGAGCTGAGAAGAGACCTGTGTTCAAGTTTCTGCTTCCCTGTTTATAGTTGTAAGGCCTTCCCTGAGTCACTCAAAGGAATGCTTTGTTTTATGGATGAATAAAATGAGGTCTGGCTTGGATTCTCTCTGTGAGGCTCTTTCTAAGTCTGTAGTTCTCTGCTAGCACATGTAGTTTGGGGGTCACCAGGTAGCTCTGAGAACTAGAGTTGGAGATATCTAGTCACAATGACTAACAGCAGATGGGAACGAATTGATTAAGCCCAGAGTGGCAGAGTCCGACATGAGGAGAACCTGACTGTCACTCTCAAGGGCCTTTTCTTTCTTCCTTCCCTTTTCTGACTCCTCAGCTCAGCCCACCACACCCCACAACTCCTTCCTCAGAGTGTGCTAAATTCTAAACTGTCCTTGCATCATTTCATATGTATTGGTTTGTTCTATTTAAGTAGATGTTGCTCTCATGGAGGTCTGGGACTAGGTCTTTTCAAGTGGTACAATGGCAAAATTTTTAATAAATGGTTCTCTGGAAATGAAAGGATCCCTGTCTTGAAGCATTTGCAGGATTCTGAGGTATAAAAAGATCCCACCATGGCTGATTTCAAGCTACTAATGAGATGTCCCTGAAATCAAAAAGAGATAAGCACAATCAGCTCTCATGAGCCAATATGAGCCAGTATGAGCCAGAATGATCCAGTAAGATCCAGTATGAGCTATCTTTTGCACACTGTTGTGGCTCTGAGAACAAATAGCTTGGCACAGGGCACACACAAGAATTGCTTGCTTGGGAGTGTCCCCACAGTAAGGACAAGCAGGGAGAAGAAGGACGGAGAGTGTTTCTTAGACCTGCCACATGGGACACGTACTGTTAGCACCTTTGGAAACAGATCATTTCCCATTGCCTTTTCTACCTTTCATCTGTGGCTAAGAAATCTTTCTCACAAACATTTTAGATCACATCACCTTTTACAATCTTTAACAGCTCTTCATTGCCTACAAAGATGGGTCATAAATGCTTTAGCATGGTATTCAAGTTCCTATAGGCTCTCATGCCTAGCTCCCTTGTCAGTCTCACCTCTAGCATTTGTTGGCATGTATTCTATGTCCCACCCACTGTATACTCCAAACCACTCAAGCCCTCTGACCTTTGCGTGTTGTGCTCTCTGCCTTGCTTGCCTTCCTTCCACTCACCAATGGGAGAATTCTGTTCACTCTTAAGGACGTGCTCATGTGTTGCTTCCTTCTTGAGGCCAGCCTTGACACTATTTAGGTGGTTGGACTCCCCCTGAAGTGCTCCTGGCAATCTTTAGATAACTCTATTAGAGCATCAATCATACTGTACAATATGATTACACAAATATTTATTAACCTGGCCTCCTTGCACACAGGGAACATTTATTCGCTTCATCCCTTGCAACCAGCGCTGTGCCTGGCATATAGTAACTGCAACAATCACGCGTTAAATGGCCAACCAGAGAGCATTGAATTTGGCTTCTCCTCCCTGTTCTTGTCTCTGATTCAATGGCGTAATTTGAAATTGGCAGCAGCTTCAATCTTTTCCTCCCCACCTGAGCTTAAACGAATACTAAAAAGTTTTATTTAGATGACTGTTGTCCTTGCAGGCAGATGAAAGTGGCAATTCAACCCTCTCTTTCTTATCAACCCCTGCATGTGTCAGACCATTTGAAGATGGTGTGTGTGGGAGCTGTGGCTCTCTGGTGACTTCTCTCGGTTTAATTAGTCTGACCTTCTGTGATAATCCCCCTTGGATGTCCCTGGCTCCCCCCTCCACTTCTGTATCATATTCAGGCTTCTGCTTTCATCAGCAAAAGACCAACTGCTCAGCTCAGCCTGTAGCATAATTCACAGCTTCGCTCTCAAAAATGAACTTCTACTTCGCTGAAGCTGCTCTTAGCATTAAAATTGGCCTGAGAGAGTGAGGAAAGTTTATCTTGGAGCCAGCATGGGGTCTGTCCCTCCAAGTCAAATATTTCTCTTTAAAACTAGAATGAGCTTTAGTATGGCACTACCAATAGCTTCCTGAAATATTGGGATATCTTTAAACATTAACATTTAGCTACAGTGCTGAAGGCTTTCTGGAGAGTTTTTAAGTCTCCCCTGCTCCTTTGAATAACCAGGCATTCATACATGCTTTCTTCTCATGTCAGACCATGCAGTTTCTCTGGTCAGGAGGGGGAGTGCATTGGGATCACTCAATACTGCCTTAATCACACAGCTATTTCTTTTCAGCCCATCCTCATAGGGTTTTCTGAATAAGGTGGAGAGGCCAGTTAGAATGATCCAGAAAGTCAAAGTGGTATCTCTGGAGCTTCCAGTTTTTAGGATGCTGGGGGGGAAATTCTGGGGAGTTTCTTGTTCTCCTTTTAACCCTCTGCCCCTGCCCGGGCTGAGCAGTGTTATTATTATTTTCTTCATTTCCTTTCTTCTCTCACTATTTTGGAATAAAAATGGAGCAATGTATGAAGGAATGACTTATTTTTCAGCAGTATAAGATGGGATGGGGCAAGTTGTAGCATGAATTTATTCAATACTTATTGATACACACCCTGGGGCAGGCGTCATTCCATACACTGGAGGCACAGAGATGGAAAGGTATGGCCACCACCCATGAGAAATTCACCCAGAGGAAGAGATGGACACATGCAGAGAGAAGGGCCTCGGAGGCACACTAACAGGGTGTCTGGAAACCAGGGCAAGGGGCAGCGAGTGCTGTTCAGGGGAAGCAGGGAAGTTGTCACAGAGGATGGGACACTGGGCTGGATGTTGTAGGTTCAGTGGAGTTCATAGCTGCTCGTACTGAAAGGAGCACTCTGGCACCTTGAGGAGCAGGCATGAGTTTGGGAGGCTTAGCTCAGGGAGCACAGGGCTGGGCCTTGAGCAATGAGGCTAGAAGGGTCTTTGGGACGAGATTGCAAGAGGTTCTTCGTTCAGTTTTCAGGAAACCAGATCTATCCTGTGGACACTGTGGTATGGTAGGATTAGAAGCAGAGTAAGGGAATACTCGGATTAGAATCTGTAAGGGATAATGGATGGTGGTATGGCCGAAAGAACAATGGAAATAAAATAAGAACACTGTGGTAATGGATTCAGAAATGAAATGATGTGGGTTTCAGTGAAGTCAATGGCAGCAGAGAGAGATGGGAGAGGGTTGTCTGCAGCTGCCAATTAAAATCACCCAGTGGGGGCTCAGAGAATGGCATTGCTGATAGCAGCCATCAAACACCACGGCTACTCAGGATCCTATGAATTATCAGAAGGGGTAGTGGAGAGCTTGGCATCACAATGATTTCAAGATGTATGGGAAGGTGTTCCAAGGCCAAAGGGCCACTGAGAGTGTGTGGCCAAATGTTTAGCGCTCTTTGAGTATTTGTGTACTCACCCAAATTTCCCAGTCACCTTTGCAGTTAGCCAAGATCATATGACCAGTTCTGGCCAATTGGCTAAAAGCAGAAGTGATCTATGTTAGTTTTAGGTTGAAGCAATTACGAGCAGGCTCTTCCCTGTCACAGTGTCCTGGAAGCTATGTCTTCCAGATGTGCAAATCTCCTGTATCCACGACTCACCACTGAAAGGAAACTTCCCTGGGGAGCTTCCAGATGCGCAGTGAACTTGGTATGAATAAGAAATCAGTTTTTATTGCTAAGCCACAGAAATTTGAGGGCTCTTTCTTACCACAGCATAACTTAGCCTATCCTGACAAAAATAGTCCCCTCTTCTTTAGGGCTAGTGAGGCCGAGGGGTGGGGGGCTGGGAGGAGGCCAGCACCTATGAATGCAGGTTATCTGAGCTCATTTACCACAAGCTAATGCTTACCAGAAAAGCTTGGAAGGAACCCTGTCACACAGAGGTAAGCTTATCTGCCTCTGAACACTTTGGCTCCCCTTGGCTGGAGAATGTGACAGTTTCCTCAAGCAGGCAGCCCCTTGGGAGGAAAAAGGATTTTATGGTAAAATGCTAGAGTCCTTCACGATGCCAGAGAGATTGACAGCAATTCTTAGTACTCCTGGAGTACGTGTCATCCTGAGAAAGCATAAATGTATTACAAGCCTCCGGGGGCAGGATAAAAGCTTCTCCAGTCATCAATAGTATATGCCTCTTGTCAAGCCTGAGGCAGAGAAGGAGGCCTGGGTGGGAAGAGGCTTGGATCCAAGCGCTTAAAGAAGGAACCGTGAAAGGACCTGGGGGTGTTGGGCCTGGAGGGAAGAGGACTTGGTGGGGCTTACATGATTGGGTCTTTAAAAATTCAAGGGCTGTTATGTGAAAGCAGATTTGTTTCTGGTGTCCTTGCTGGGCAGAATTAGACCAATGGCTGGACAGGGCATGGAGACAGATTTCAGGTCAATAGAAGGGTATGCTTGCTACAGTCAGAGCTGTCAGAAGATGATTAGGGCTACCTCTGTGGGTGGTGAGTTCCCTGTCACTGAAAAAGCTTAACAAAGGCTGGAAAACCAGTTACTAGAGAGGTTTCTGCAGTAACAGGGAACATGAGTTAGGATACAGTCCTGGGTTTAAATACTTATTCTCCTCATTTCCCCTTCTTCCACCCCAACACTGTGTGATTTTGGGCAAGTCATGTGACCATTCTAAACTGGTTTCTTTAATTGTGAATAGTAATATTTTATCTCTTAGGATTATGGCAGATACATGATGTGAAATATATTCACAGGCTGGTTTTGAGATATATTGATTATAATATTATTATCAACCACTGCAAAGAAAGGACCTCACATTTATTGCACAATTATTCTGAGCCAGAGCACTATACTTTGCACACTTTATCTCATTTAACACTTATAATAACCATGTGAGACGGGTATTACTATTATCCCCATTTTACATATGAGAAAATGGAGGACTAGAATGACTTGCCTAAGGTCACAGAGATAGAAAGTTCCAAAGTTGGGACTCCAATCCAGGTTTGTGTGGTTCTGGAGTCAAAACTCTTTCAAGCTTGTTATAACTCTTTATGATCAAAATAGAAGATGCTACTCAAGTACTGTGAAAGGACCAAAGTTTAATTTAAAGAATTTCTTCTTCTTCTTCTCCTTCTTCTTCTTCTTCTTCTTCTTCTTCTTCTTCTTCTTCTTCTTCTTCTTCTTCTTCTTCTTCTTCTTCTTCCTCCTCCTCCTCCTCCTCCTCCTCCTCTTCTTCTTCTTCTTCTTCTTTTTCTTCTTCTTCTCCTTATCCTCCTCCTCCTCCTCTTCCTCCTCCTCCTCCTTCTTCAGAGAGAGAGAAGAAGGGAGGAAGATAGATGAGAAGCATCAACTTGTCGTTGTGGCACTTCAGTTGTTCATTGATTGCTTTTCATATGTGCCTTGACCAGGGGGATCCAGCCAAGCCAATGACCCCTTGCTTAAGTCAATGACCTTAGGTTCAAGCCAGCAACCTTTGAGTTCAAGCCAGCGACCCTGTGCTCAAGCTGAATAAGTCCACACTCAAGCTGGTGACCTCGAGGTTTTGAACCTAGGACCTCAGCATCCCAGGTTGATGCTCTATCCACTGCACCACCACCAGTCAGGTCCTAATATCTTCTTTTATGATTGTATGCATGCTAGTCAATTGTGTTTTATGACTGTGATATTTTAAAATGATGTAGTTCAGTATCTATTGCTATACAACAAACTACCCCGGAACTTAGTGACTTAAAATGTTAACAATTATTTTATCATTTACTCTCATGGTTCTGGAGGTTGGCTGGGCTGGGCTCTGCTAGGTACTTCTTGCTCACAGTCACTCATGTGTTTGCAATCAGATGATGGCTGAGGCTGGAGTAATCTCAAAGGCTTCCTCATTGTGTGTCTATATGGTGGCTGTTGCTGTTGGCTGAAATACCCACATGTGCTCTTTCTACTTGGCATGGGCTTTCCTACACCATGGCATCTCAGTTTCAAGAGTGAGAATCCCAAGAAAGCCAGCTGTTTTTGACCTGGCCTTAGAAGTCACAGTGCCTCACTTCCTCCATTGTTACAAGCCCTCTCAGATTCAAGAGGAGGGAGCAAAGACTTCCACGTCCCAACAGAAAGAGCGTCAAAATCACATTGCAAGAAGTACACGTGAGATGGGCGGTATAATTGAGGCAACTTGTAGAAAATATATCCTGCCACAGGCTGATGGGATGCATTGGTTCAAGGTATCATTTTGAGAGAATAGTGAAAACAAGTCAGGAAAGAAAGGGCTGAGAATTTCTACACTATTTCCATTTTTGTGGTCATTTAATTTTAAAGAAACCCATCCCAGTTGGTATATTCTATAATTTTTGTTAACTTAAACATCGATCAATGTTATATGATTTTTGTCAACTTCAACATTGGCTTTCAACCAAGACAGTATCTGATATCTACCCTTCATGGGCTATATTTCGTTACATATTTACATGTAAAATTTAATATCCCCTATCTTACAACTTCAACATTTGCAGTTATGTTTTGTCTGCCCAAAGATTTCTCTAGAGAGTATTCAATGGACACCTGTTGACTGATTTTAAAAAGTTCCTTATTCTTTTGATACTAAAAAATTGGAAGTGATGAGGGTGATACTAGTCATGACATATCTGATGGGAAAGAGAAACTTGAAAACAGACTAAGAGGCAGTGGAAGGTACATATTATATGGTGCTCTTCTGTGGAAAATTGCTCTGAGCAATTTCTCCCTTGAATGGTACTCTAAGGCAGGGGTCCCCAAACTTTTTACACAGGGGGCCAGTTCACTGTCCCTCAGACCGTTGGAGTGCCGGACTATAAAAAAATTATGAACAAATTCTTATGCACACTGCACATATCTTATTTTAAAGTAAAAAACCAAAACGGGAACAAATACAATATTTAAAATAAAAAACAAGTAATTTTAAATCAACAAATTGACCAGTATTTCAATGGAAACTATGGGCCTGCTTTTGGTGGATGCATCCTGTGCTCCTCTCACTGACCACCAATGAAAGAGGTGCCCCTTCTGGAAGTGCAGTGGGGGCTGGATAAATGGCCTCAGGGGGTCACTTGCGGCCCGCGGGCCGTAGTTTGGGGACCCCAGCTCTAAGGTGTCAGAGAAACCTGGATTCTGTTTGACTACTAAGTGTATTCTAAAGAAATATGATTAGGAACTAGAGATTAAGCATCACCTTTGGGTGTTTTAGTTCATATAGTTGATGGAAAGAATTCTGTCAAGGGAACCTAGGCAAGTAGTTGGGGCATCATGTCATCTACTGTTGAATTTTGGTGACTGGACTATAGGAACCTGCCAGGCTGTGCATGGCAGAAAGCGAGGAGAAAATAAAAATATAACTGCAGGAGTGAGGCACCATCTAGGCTCTTCAAGACGTTCTTGGTGGCTTCCCAAGGCCTTGCTTTGTCCTTGTTTCTGACATTGTGCATACTCCGCCTTCTGGGGCTGCACTGACCCAATGGTTCTCGGGCTCATCCTGGCTTCTCCTTCTTGCCTCTGCTCCCATGGAGTCCACGCAGTGGGTGACTCATGAGTGCTTTGATCTGCAAAGTGGTGCCTTTCGGAATCTATGTCAGTGCATGGGACACTGAGGGAGAATTGATTAGCCTTGTATGGTATATTAGAGTGGACTAGAAATTTACAGAGGAATACCAAGGCAGACAAAAGGGCTGGTGGAAGAAGTGATCACAGGCTGTGCGAAATGTCACTGTGTAACGGCTCTGTCTTACAGTATAGACATGTGTTATATAAAGCAAGCAGCCCTTTGGAGACCAAGATGGATGTGAGATTCTCACTTGCCCAGTGACGAGACCTAAATAGGAGGAGAAAAATGAAGACTGAGAGAGAAAAATGCATTATAAAAATATTATTTTAGATTTTTAGAACCACAGCCTAGAGAAATCAGAATTTAAAAACATGGATTTTATATATGTGTACATATACACAGCTTGAAAACACACATAGACTCATTCACACCAATACATATAGAAATAACCAATGCAGATTTTTTTTCTTTTGGGAAGGGTATGACTTGCATTACTCTACATCAGTGGTTCTTAACCTGGGTTCTATCGAACCCTAGGGGTTTGATGAGTCGGTCTCAGGGGTTCGGAGAAGCCTCTGTTGCAGAGGCCAGAATAAAGTAATACTATAATTTGTTGTGAGTTCATGCACTTTGTTGGTTTTGTTCTTTGAGCAAGGTGATGTTCATGCACAGCTCATTTTGTGCACCAGTAAAAAAACACACACCTATGTCTTGAATTTGGAAAAAAAATCATATTTTATTTATCACTAAAGAAGGGTACGGTGAATGCGCATATGAAACTGGAAGGTTCGGTACCTCAAAAAAGGTTAAGAACCACTGCTCTACATAAAGATTTGTTACTTTAGTATAGAGTCCCCAAAACTAATCAGCTCTTCTTCCTCCCTCCTGCTCTTTCTTTTTTTCCTTCTTCCTTCCTTCCTTCCTTCCTTCCTTCCTTCCTTCCTTCCTTCCTTCCTTCCTTCCTTCCTTCCTTTCCTTCCCTCCCTCCCTCCCTCCCTCCCTCCCTCCCTCCCTCCCTCCCTCCCTCCCTCCTTCCTTCCTTCCTTCCTTCCTTCCTTCCTTCTTTCTTTCTTTCTTTCTTTCTTTCTTTCTTTCTTTCTTTCTTTCTTTCTTTCTTTCTTTCTTTCTCCCTCCTACCCCTTTCCTCCCTTCTCTCTCTTCTCCCTCCTTTCCTTTCTCTCTCTTTTTTTTAAATCCTACTCTTCTTTGTGTAAATTGAAGAATAAACATATTTTACAAAATCATTCTTACGCAGTGTGTGTGTATATATGTGTTAAAACTATAGAGCTCTCCTGATGGAACACAGATTAGTAAACCCAGCAGAGTAGTAGCAATATCAGAAAAGCCCCTTCTTCACCTGTACATTTAAAAAGACTCAGCCTCATGAAACTCTAAGTTTATGGAGAAACATTGAAAATATTTGTTCAAGTCAATGCTTTTTGTCAGTTTGTCACGCTACACGACACACGATGCAACAGAGTGATTATTCCAGTGAAATAATCAAGCTGCTATATTTTGTTTCTTGCCAAATTGACCAATAGTTTCACAAAATCATCCTTTTAAAGCACGATGGAGACAGGGCCTCGCCCCAGGGCTACAAGGTGATGAGAGGAAGGAAGACGTACTGGAGTTGGAAGGAGCATGTTATGACTGAGGTTAGGGGTCATCCAGCAGGGTCGAGGGGGATTGAGCAGGGGAACCCGCTGTTTCAACCTCTACCTGTGAGGGATCCCAAAGGCAGGACTGAATTTCTGGAGCTGGCAGACGATAATCAAGAGGCGTGTTTGCCTCACAGTTGAGGAGTTGGGTGCTAAGTGTGTTGTTGCTTCTGAGGGGCGCCCGGGAGCTGCGGAGCTGAGGAGTGCTGAGTGGTTGCTCAGGAGCAGAGACAATCAGAAGTACTATAGTAAGAAGGAGAAGGAAGGTAAGAAGGAGGAGGATAGAGAGTTGAGAACGAAGTCTGCGCCCAGGAGAAAGCGGCAGAAATCTGTGCTTTGTGGGACTGTCCAGAGTGAAACACTGGTGGGTGTCCTCTGCGTGGAACCACCTTGGGATATTGCACAGAGCATGGTTTTCACACTGTTGCATGTTAGAGTCCCTGGGGGGCTTTTGCAAACTCTAGTCCCTAGGCTGCACTCCAAACAAATCAGAATCTCTCTGGATGGGACCCAAGCATCAGGATTTTAAAAATTCCTAGGTGCCTCCAGTATGTAAACCAAGTGAAAGGCAGTGCATAGGGTCCGAGACAGGGCGAGGGGGCCCTTGGGTTCTGTCCTGCTACTAACACAAGTTATATGATCTTGGGCAGGATGAGTCACTCAACATCTCTGAGCTGAGCTTCTAGGTGTAACTTGTAGGGGCTGGGCTAAATGATCTCATTGGTGGTTTCAAATACAACTCTCCAGTTTTTAAACAGGTGAAGTGTGTGTCCTCTCCCACTGAATGTGGGCTTGGTGATTTCCTGACCGCGAGACTTGGGTTGAAGGGATGCAATTTCTGGTTTTTATCTTAGGGAGCTGACAGCTCCTCTTTTGTGCCTCTTGGAATACCTGCTTTTGGAGTCCAGCCACTGTGCTAACATGACGCTCAGACCACATGGCAAGGCCACATGCAGGTGTCCCAGCAGGCAAACCTGACTGGGGTCCCCTTGGGGCTCTAGCATCATCTGCCAGCTGTGTGTGTGACATTATTGATCCCCAGCTTTTGAGTTACCCTCAGTTTTCAATCTTTTCTTGCTGATGTCCTAGACAGACTTTGTGGACAGAGATAAGCTGTCCCTACTGGATCCTGTCAAATTCCTGATGCACACTATCCATGAACATCATAAAGTGGGGGCTTTGCTTTATGAAGTTTTGGGGTACTTTGTTACACAGCAGTGATAACTAGAACAATCTCGTAGTTTTCCCATTTAAAGACTATTCAAGAATGATAGTATGGTAGAGTGTTTAAAGGGTAGACTCTGGAGGCAGACTGTCTAGGTTCAAATCCTGACTGTACTTTTCTCTAGCTATGTGAATTAGGGTAAATTACCCCTTTCTATGTCTCTATTTCTTCTGAAGTGATACACTATAATACCTACCTCATAGGGTTGTCAAGAGGATCAAATAATATGTTTAAAGAATGAGTCCCATGCAATTGTTCTCAATGGTTATAATAATGATAGTGATAAAGGACATGATTTAGCCTGTGCTATCTGTAGTTTGCAAGATGCTGCGGTGGGGTGGGGGTGGGGCTGTTGTGTGAACCAGGCCCAACCCCCGTTTGCCCAGAGCATGTCCCATGCCGCCGAGGACATCCAGGAATCCACATTGTTCTTTGCTATTCACCAGGTGTTCAAAGGCACCTTGGAATTGTGTATCATGTCTCTGGACCTGTCACTGTCACACTGCTCAGAAATTGGATTCTGCAGAGTGGAAACATGTGGGTTGTTGGCAAGGCAACTGTTTCAAGTCAGGGACATTTCCAGGCTGAGAGAGCTCGCCTTTGTCAATTGGGTTACAGCCCTGATGAAACCTGTTTGTTTGTGTTCTTTTCTGGGTGCTCAGAGACAACAGGCCACCTTGGATAGTGAGGGGAGAGGGCTCTCCATGCCCAAGTGGTTCCCGCCGCCTTCCTCTCTCTGTGTGCCTTGGCTGCTCCACCCAGCTCGGACCCCTTAGTGTGGAGGGTGCCAGGCCTGCGAGGCTGGGGTAACCCCGCTCCATCCCATGCTGGAGCAGGGCGGGCCTGCAGCCTTCAGGGCTTCTGACTTTTCTAGTTCTGCCTCCAGGTAGATGGAGAGATGGGGAGGGTCTGCAGCTCCTGTGCTCTTGCACACTGTGTCATCAATTTCCATTTAAAAACCAGAAGGGTAGTCTTCTAAAATATTGAATTTTGGGTGTGACAAATAGAAATTTATGGCACAAGGGTTAACTGCCGAACTGTTAAAATCTGTCAGCAGTGCCATTATGAGTGAAATGAAAGGGCAGGGAAGTTGAAAATTTAGATGCTCAGGGTGGCATTGTGGCATTTGGCAGCTGCTGACAAATCCTTGGTTTAAATGCTGGTGCTGTCCTTTGCAGCCCCTTGATCTAGGGCAAGTTAATCTCGGAGCCTCCCCTTACATGTAAAAAGGGAACGACAGTGGCATCCTATCAGATGTTTGAGGGTTGAGAAGGATTGAGTTGGTACAAAAAGCTTCTTAAACCGTAAAGTTTACAGACATCCATCTGAGTTAGGGTGACTTCCTATAAGATCCTTACACTTGCGTGTCAAGATCAAAAAATATTCTCTTTTTTTTCCCAATTATTCATTCACTTATTTATTTATTCAAGGAGTCTTTACCGAGCATATATGATTTGCCAGGCACTGTCCCAGTTGCCGGGGATGTAATTAATGAACAACACAATAAAAGATCTCCTGTCTTTCTGAGCTTAATGCTAGTGGGTAGAAACACAGATAAATAAGTAAAATGTGGTCTATTAGACAGCAATAATTGCTATACAGGAACACAAAGCAGGAGGGGGGTTGGGGACTTACAGGATGAGGAAGTGTTTCAGTTTTAAATACCATGTTGGGGAAGGCCCCACTGAGAGGGTGACATTTGACTGAAGACTTCAAAGGGGTGAGGAAGTGAGCCATGAAGTTCCCTGGGCAAAAGCCTTGCAGGCGAAGTGGACAGGATGTATAAATGCCCAGGAGTGTACCTAGAGTATCTGAGAAACAGCAAGGAGGCCAGGTAGCTGGGGTGGAGGGAGGGAGACGTGGGAATTTCAGGGCCAGACCATGTAGGGCCTTAAAGGTCATTTTAAGGACTTGAGCTTTCTCTTTGAATTAGATAGAAGGCTTATGGAAAGTTTGGAGCAGCTGAGGGATCTGATCCCACTTAATTTTACAAAAGTATAATAAAAAAATTGAAAACAGCTTTACTGAGATGAAAATGACATACAGTAAATGACATAGTTTCAAGTGTGCAATTTGATAATTAAAAACTTTTAAATAATGGTAAAAGATACATAACATAAAGTGTCCCATCTTAACCATTTTTTTCCATGTATGGTTCATTAGTATTAAGACCATCACATTGTTGTGTGACCAATATCATCTTGCAAAAGTAAAACTCCATCCCATTAAACAACAACTTCTCATTCTCCCCTTCCCCCTTCCCCCAGCAACCAACCACCATTATACTTTCTGACTGTGAACTTGACTATCTGAGGTATGTCATATAGATGGAATCACACAGCATTTATCTATTTGTGACTGGCTTATTTAATTCAAGTTTCATTTATGTTGCAATACATGTCAGAATTTCCTTTTTGTTTAGATGAATAATAGTCCATAGTTTGCACATTCTACATTTTGTTTATCCATTCATCTGTCAACGGACACTTGGGTTGCTTCCATGATTTAGCTATTATGAATAATGCTGATAGGACCGTGGGTATACAAGTGGCTCTTGGAGACCCTGCTTTCAATCTTTCTGGGCATAAACCCTGAAGTGGAATTGTTGGAACCATGGTAATTTTATTTTTAATTTTTTAAGGAACCACCATATTGTTTCCCATTGTGGCTGCACCATTTTCGATTCCTACCATCAGTGTACAAGGTTTTCAATTTCTCCACATCCTTGTCATCAGTTGCTATTTTCTGTCCTTTTTATTTATTTTTTGGATAGCAGCTATCCTAATGGGTGTGAGGTGCTATCTCATTATGGTTCTGATTTGCATTTCCCTAATAATTTTGATGTCTAGCATCTTTTCATGTGATTGCTGGCTGTTTTTATATCTTCTTTGGAAAGTCTATTCAAATCATTTGCCCAGATTTCAATAGCTTTTTCTTTTCTTTTATAGTTTAATTGTAAGAGTTCTTTATATATTTTGGATATTAACCCCTTATCAGATACATGATTAACAGATTTTTCTTTCATTCTGTAGGTTGTCTTTTTACTCTGTTAAATGTCTCCTTTGATGCACAGATGGTTTTTTATTTTCATATTTAATGTAGTCTCATTTATTTATTTTTACTTCTTTTGCCTGTGGCAATTTGATACATTTTGACATATCTGTGTGTGTGTCCGTCTATTATCTATCTATTGATGAAGCCATCACCACAGTAAAATACAAGACATATCCAACACTTCCCAGAATTTCCTCATGCCCCTTTGTGATCCCTCCTTTTTGTTCCTTACTTCCTCTTTTACTGTCACTTGTCCCTGTGTAGCCACTGATCTGCTGTCTGTCATTACAATCAGTGTTTTTTTTCTAGTATTTTACATAAGTGGAATCATATAGTATGTGTTCTTCTTTTTTTCTGGTTTCTTTTCCACAGCATAATTATTTGGAGATTCATCCCTGTTGTATCAATAGTTTATTACTTTATATTGATGAGTAGTATTCCATTGTATGAGTATACCACAATTTGTTATTCCAGTTTCTCTAGATATTTGAGTTGTTTCTAGCATTTGCCTATTAAAATGAACTGCTATGAACATTTTTGTACAAGTCTTTGCATGAGTATATACTTTCTATTTTCTGGGGTAAGTACCCTGGAGTCTAATAGTAATATCATATGGTGTGTGTAGGCTTAACATTTTAAGAAATTGCCAAACTCTTTTCCAATGTGATTGTATCATTTTACACTTGTACTATGATTTTGAGAAATCCAGCTGCCCCATATCCTTGCCCACATATGGCACGATCAGTTATTTTAATTTTAGAATTTCTAATAGCTTGAATATCTTATTGTGGTTTTAATTTGTATTTCTCTAATGACTATTCATGTAGAGCAATGTTTCATGTTCTTATTCACCATCCATATATCTTTTTGGATGAAGTGTTTGTTCAAATCATTTCCCAGTTTTTAAACTGAACTGTGTTATTTTTTTATTTTTGAAGTTTGAGAGTCCTTTGCCAGATATGTGCTTTGCAAACATTTTCTCCTGGTCTGTGGCTTGTAGTTGTTACTGTTATCGTTATTTTAACAGTATTTTCTAAAGGGTAGATTTTTAATTTTGGTGAAATCCAATTTGTTAATTCTTTCATGGATTTGACCTTTTAAGGAGTCATCCCACTTTGGTTTGAGGCAGATCCATCCCTCTGGCTGCTGTTTGAAAAGAGTGATGGTGGGCAAAGTGGAGGTGAGGAGACTAAGGAAGAGCTATCACAAGAAGACCGGCAAGGGATGGAGATGTTCTAGCCTGACGTGGCGATAGGGGAGGTGAGGAGAAGAGGAAGGATTCGGGTGTATCTTGAGGATGGCCCATTTTCTGATGGATTAGATGTGAGATGTGAGAGAAAGAGAAGAATCAGAGAGACTCCAGCTGAGGACTTAGAAGCATGGCTTTGCAGTTATCTGGGATGGGAGGGCTGTCAAACATGAGAGCAGGTGAGGGCCATGACCCGGGGCTTCGTGTTTGACACATAAAATCTGAGATGCTTGTTTGACATCCCAAGTGGGATGGTGTTTGGACATGGGAGTCTGAGCTCAGTGTGATTCAGCCTCCGGTCATGCTAGGTTCTGTGTCATCCCTGACATTTCTCTTCTGAATTTATGTCCTTTGCTGAACTTGTCACTGCTTTTATTGGAACTTGCAAGCTAATCGTGTACATTCTGACTCATGGATGCAGTTGTTCACGACTCAAGCCTGTGACTCTCCCGGAGCCGAGAGAGGAGTAACTTTCCATTGATGCTCCTGTCGTGGGTGGAGATTTTCAGGTCTGGATGACTTATGGGAGGAAAAGCCAAGGGATGCCTGTAGCTCGTTCCCTCACGACCCTGAAGTCTTTCTCTGGTGGCTGGAATGGCTGCCTGTTTGTAGATCAAAAACCTGGGGCTGACACTGGTTAAGTCTTTCCTGCCCATGGATGGTTGATCTCAGTCACATGACCAAAGGAAGAGGTCATACACCGCACTCTCCTTGGTCCTGAAGATGATGGTGCTCAGCAGAGCAGCTCCCTTGGGAAGGTGCTGTTCATCAGGAGGGCACTTGGCTTCATTTCCCAACTACCTGGAGATTTGAAGATTTGCTTCAGGTGCTTCAGAGTCTCCGTTTTAAGAAGAAAAAGAATTTATCTTTGAGGAAGACTGAAAAACTAGTGCTAGTATATTACTGATGCCAGTAAAAGCCTCCTCAGTCCCTTGGGCAAATGAGACAGCGCCATCCGCTGGCTGGTTCTGCACACCACACCGCATCTCCCCGGGGATATATATGCTGAATTTATTATTTCAAGTTAATATTAAGCTCCCCTAAGGGTGCCCACCCATGTTAGGAGATTTTTACTCCAGACTTCTTCTTGCTGAACTAAAAACAAACTGATTTTAAGAAAAGGTGTTTATGCTCTTGTCTTGCTTGTGCGGCGGCCATTGTTATTCTGTTTTCCTTTCTGGTCCCTGTCCACTTGCAGATGTGTCGACATTGCTGTGATCATATTGAATTCATACACTTTGTCTTACCATTATTCTTAATAATTTACTGGGTGCTGCTTTGTGCCACATCCTGTCCTAAGAGCTTACAAGCTGCATGCAGTCCTCATAACCATCCTTAGGAACTCTTATTAGCTCTCATTTCTGAATGAGGAAACTGAGGCTCAGAGCGGATATTCATACTCACACCTTTAACATCAAGAGAGTGTGGTATTTGGTAGAAGGTGTCTGAGAGCCACTGATTGTGTGATTTGTGTGCAAATTTCTTAATCTTTCTGTATATTTTTATTTATTTATTTATTGATTGATTGATTGATTGTATTTTTCCAAAGTTAGAAGTGGGGAGGCAGTCAGACAGACTCTAGCATGTGCCTGACTGGGATCCACCTGGCATGCCCACCTGGGGATGATGCTTTGCCTATCTGGGGCATTGCTCCATTGAGGTTGGAGTAATTCTAGCACCTGAGGCAGAGGCCGTGGAGCCATCCTCAGTGCCCGGGCCAATTTTGCTCCAATGAAGCCTTGGCTGTGGGAGGGGAAGAGAGAGACAGAGAGGAAGGAGAGGGGGAAGGGTGGAGAAGCAAATGGGCACTTCTCCTGTGTGCCCTGACTAGGAACTGAACCCAGGACTTCCACACGCTGGGTCGATGCTCTACCCACTGAACCAACTGGCCAGGGTAATCTTTCTGAATCTTAATGATTCCTACCTACCTCTTGGGAAAGTTGAGTTAACGATGTAAGGGTGCTCAGTAAACTGTAATTTTTATTATAATTATGAACAATAATTTATAAGCCTTCCTTAATAATTCCCCTGTTGTTAGATTTAGATCATCCTTTAGATATTTATCAAGATAGTTAGAGGGACATTGGAATACAAATGTCATGTAGTTTTATTTTTCATTATTTATAAATTCCTTGGAATAAAGAGATATGGTGGAATTTTAAGATCATTCCTGATATGAATTGCCAAGAGATACCAATTTCTATTGCTAGCCTAGAGTGTGTGAATGGACTAATTTTACCACGGCCTTGAATACTGGATAATTTCTAAAACCCCCCTCATGTAGTGGGTATAAGATGCTACATCATTATTTGAACAGGTATTTCTTTGATTACAAACAGAGTTGAACATTTCACCACATGCTTGTTTACTAGTAGTTTCTCTGTTTTCATGAATCATCTGCTTAAGCTCTTTGAAAGTTTACAAATTAGGGACTTTTTTTTCCACGTCAATATGTATAAATTCTTTATATAACATAGAAATGAACTCTTTGTATGTTTGCTGTGAGAGCTTCCTCTAGAGGATATTTTCTCTTTGATTCTGGTTTTGTCAAATGCTTATTTACTTTTGTAATATACAAACTCTCCATCCTTCATAATTTCTTTCAACTCCTAAAGTTATCATCCCCGGACTGGCTTTAGCAGCAAACACATGCACTAAAATCGGAATGATACAGAGGTGATGAGCCTGGCCCCGTGCAAGGATGACACACAGGTTGGTAAAGAGCTCCATATATTTTATGGTTTAAGAATTGTATCTCAGTAAAGCTGTTACAAAAAAAGTATCTTTCCTCTCAAGCGCTGAAGCAGTACAGTAAAACAAGTTCTTTTTTAGGGTGAGGATTTTACTTGAGCTTTTTCTATCCACATTCATTCGTGATGTGTGCCTATGATGTTCTTTTTTTGTGTAATTCATCTTGATCAGGCTTTAAGGAAGATCCTGCTTACCTAATGGCCATAGAAGTGCTCCTCTGCTTTTGCACTCTGGATGTTTTATACAACATCAAAGTCATCTGTTTCTTAAAAGTATGAAAATTGCTCTGCTGCAAACTTTAGGATCTGCTGCATTTTTAGGTTGTTATCAAAGCTTTCCTCAACTTCTTACTTAATTATTATTCTGTTTAGATTTATACATCTTGAGTCATTTTTAATAAACTGCACCATTCTAGGAATTATCTATTTTATTGAGGATTTCTGTTGATTAGCCTACAAGTGCCTCACATTCTCTTTACATTTGGGGAAAAATACTATTTTCTTTATTTTGTCCTATCTTTATTGTCATTTTTAATTAAAAATCTTCCCTTAATTATATTTGTTAGAGGTTCATTTATTTTAGTAGTCTTATCAAAAAAAAAAAAAAAAAACACCCAGCATTTGAACTAATTTATCATTCTACTGTTTGATGTTTTACAATTTATTTATTTCAGCTTTTATCTTTGTTTACTGCTTCTTTTAAAATTACTTTTTCCTTAACTTTTAAGTAGAAGGCTTTTTTAATATCAACTTGGATAATCCCAGCCTGAACAGGATTCTGAAGCCTGAAACAAGTTGTGGGGAAAGAAACTGATATATTATCATTTTATTTTTATCAATCAGGGACCCACCGGGACCACAGAGCCTGTGCTAGCTGGTTTAATAGAAGAAATTCATAAGGGAACTAGTTGTGAAGTGTTGGAGGAGCTGAAAAGCCAAATGGGCTGCTGATTGACGCAGAGATGAGTAGCAGCAGCGAGCTAAACCCCTCCCCCCCATCCAAGCTGGAGGGAGAAGGGGGATGTTCCCAGACCCCAGGAACTGGGTACTTGGTGGGACCCAGAAGCACAGGTCTGATGAAAAGTCACAGAAGGCAAAGATGGGGTGGGGGTGGGTAAAGAAAATGGGGAGGAATAATCTTGCTTTGACGACCCTCCTCCTCCCAGTCTCCTGCTAATGCCTCTCTTTGGCAGAAGCCAGTTGGCAAAGGGGCCTGAGAAATGTAATGATCAGGGGTCAGACTTAACAAGAAAGGGCTGTCAATGGACCTGAGAACAGACAGTGAACAGCACAGACACCGTCCCTGCCACGCAGGTGAGGCTGGAAGAGGGTGCGATGAAGTGACTGCGCCCTACCAGGAGGCTGTACAGTGACCTCTTGGCTGGCTTCCGGCAGGTCTCAGCTTCTGCACCCCTTTCTCATTCTCCCTGGCTCCCCGCTTGCTTTTCATTGCTGAGCCCATTTAAATAAGGTGAACCAAGTTTGTGTCCTGGCTCTTCCTTCAGCCATCTTAACCCCGGCGTGATTCTGACCTGGACCCGCACACAGGGGTGCCCAGCTCTTGATTACTTCTGACTTCTTTGCTCTACTCCGGACCTGGATTTCTAGCTGCCCAGTGGTCATCGTGCATACCTCCAAATCCTTGTAAATGAAAGTGATGATGTTCTCTTCTGCCTAAATCTCCTCATCCCTGCAGCCCTTTCTCAGCTGATAGGACCTCCTCCAGCCGGGCATCAGAGCTGGTCAGCCTGGATCACCTTCAACTCCTCCTTCTCCCTCAATCCTGAACGGGCCTGTGCACAGCTGCTCCGTTCTGTGTCCCAACTCTCCTCTGTTTCTTTCTTGTCTCACTGCACCTGCACCAGCTCTGGCCTCTTTAAGTTTAAATTTTTGATTAATTTTAATACTACATGAAATAGAGATGTTCATAAAAATCAATCATTATTATAGCAGTCAGTATCTTCTCAGTCTTTTGCTATGCATATTTTAAGGATGCTGTTCCAAAAGAGGGAGATTCCGTGTTGACCGCCTGTGTTAATTATAGGAGCAGGGCAGCGTCAGGCAGTACTTCCTAGTTCAGAAGAGAAGCAGTCTCTGTGGAGACCTTCTTGCCTGTTACTTAGAAAAACTGTGCCTTTTATTAAGCTAAAGCAGCAGTGTTCTAAATGTGGTGGGATGGACTGGATGCATGTTCAGTACCGTTAAAGGATTAATGCTGTACTGTGAGCCATGATGCTTTTCCAATATCCAGTCCCCTTCTGGTTCTAGTTAGCTGGTGCTAACTGTTTTTCAATGGCTGCAAGAGAGTTACAAAGGATTCAGAAAGTACCAATGAGCCTGTAAAGCCAGTAGTTGCGGCCACTATCACAGCTGTCTGGCCCATGCAGGTTCACATTAGATTCGAACAGTCGGTAATGAAACAACAGAGCCAAGAACTGGTGAGCCATCAGCTTTAATCCTAGCATGCACCCGGTGGGCAAACAAAAACACACACTGGGCTCCAAAACCCACTCATTCAGTGCTCACAAAGCTACTGACTTATCCAAGTTTCCTAGAATCAAAGGTTTCTAGCTCACCAGTCTTATTCACCTCTGTTTTCCATCTCCTTCTCTCTACACAAACTCTGCCCAAACTGGCTTCTTCCTCAGCACTCCACCATCTTGGCTGCTTCTCCTCTCCTCCATGTGGCCTTAATCTGCTCTCCTCTCTAATGCTAACCTCAGGAACCAAGAGAGAGCAAGCTCCCAGCCTGCCCCACTTTATAGTGTAGAAATTCAAACCTTTAATCCAATCTACAAACAAGAAAATCTCTGATACAAAGTCACTTATCTGAGGCATAATGGGAGGATTCCTCATGAGAGTGCACCACCCCACATCATCCAATCAGTCAAGGGTGTGGGAAAAAGCTTACTCTTAAAACTAAGCCTTAGGCTATAATGACCCGGCCTGCTTACAGCCTGTCCTCCACACCCAATAATATAATTACGCCCATCCCAAGCATAAGGGCAACTAATATCACCTTGGTGGTGGACTTCCATATGGGCAATACCATCTTTAACAAAGTGAGCATAATATATTTTATCTGCCCAACAGAGCCAGTCCACGTGGCAAGATCCCCAGAAAAGCCAATGAATGATGAAGTCTTCAATAAAAATGACTCAAGGATAGACTAATAACCAATCACTTGTATTTATTTCAGGACATAATATACTTTCTTAGATTCATGGATGATACTAAGTTATGACCCAGTAGGGTGTTTTATTTTTGCAAAAATATGTTCTAAAAATTGCAAAAACAGAGTAATAATAATACATATATGAAAATTAGATAAAAGATGAAGGCCATGGCTCTCATTCACTGTCCTGGTGTTAACGGTGTTACAAGGATACATACTGAGAATACCACCAAGTATCCCAACATTTACAGAGACAGATGTTGTCAAGAAGGTCTTTCTTTCTGATTTTAGCTCCCCCAACTGTACAGGGTTTGTACCAAGTCTCTTTGCTTTGGGATCAGCTTCTGCTTTCATTTCCCACCTCATCTTTTGCTGTTTTCCATGTCCGCTCTCTGATCCAATCATGCCAGGCTACCGTCTCTGCCCTGAGAAGGCCAAGAGGTTCCTACTCCTGCATCTGTGCACACGCCTCTCTCTACTTCTGAAAGGCAGTGGTTCTCAAAGTGGGTGTTGGACCAGCAGCAGCACCTGGGAACTTGTCAGGAATGCAGGTTTTCAGATCCCACCCAGACCTACCGGATTCAAAACTCCAGAGGTGGGGCTTTGAAATCTGGGTTTTAACCTTCCAGGTGATTCAAATGCAAGATCAGGTTGGGAACTACTATTATGAAGGACCTCCCCGTGTACCTCGAATCCTGCTCAACTACAGATAACGGCTTTAGATAGCCTTTCTTTTTTTCTTTTTACAGGGACAGAGAGAGAGTCAGAGAGAGGGATAGATAGGGACAGACAGACAGGAACAGAGAGAGAGAGAGGTGAGAAGCATCAATCATTAGTTTTTCATTGCCGTCACAACACTTTAGTTGTTCATTGATTGCTTTCTCACATGTGCCTTGACCGTGGGCCTTCAGCAGACCAAGCAACCCCTTGCTGGAGCCAGCGACCTTGGGTCCAAGCTGACTAGCTTTTGCTCAAGCCAGATGGGCCCGCGCTCAAGCTGGTGAGCTCGGGGTCTCGAACCTGGGTCTTCTGCATCCTAATCCGACACTCTATCCACTGCGTCACCGCCTGGTTAGGCTAGATAGCCTTTCTTGTTACTCTGAGCGGAGTTAGCCCTCCCTTCTCTACATTTCCCACACACTTTGATAATACCTCTTCTAGAGCTGTTAAAACCAGGTTCTCTATTAAATAAACTGTGAGTTTCTCAAAGGAAAGGACTGTCTTGTTCATCTTTATCTACCCAGACTCTAGAAATTTCCCAGAAATGCTCAAAATACACACATACACACAAATAAATATGATTAAAATCATTTAACGAACAGTTGCATAATGCATATAGCCAGGAATTGCCCTGAGCATTATAGTAATTTAAAACCTTTAATCCTCATAAAATCGGTAAGCCTTGGGAGCTGTGATAGCTACCACTTTTCAGATGAAGAAATGGAGACACAGAGAGGTTAAAGTGACTTGAATCACACAGTCAGTGAGTGGCGGAGCTGTGGTTTGAATTCTGGTGGCCT
Source organism: Rhynchonycteris naso (assembly GCA_037038555.1). Taxonomy (NCBI): domain Eukaryota; kingdom Metazoa; phylum Chordata; class Mammalia; order Chiroptera; family Emballonuridae; genus Rhynchonycteris; species Rhynchonycteris naso. The sequence continues at coordinate 180,778,908 of CM073000.1, read as the reverse complement.
GGCTGCCGGTTCTGACCCCTATGCCCTTCTGCTCATCAGCGATATTAATTTTATTAAAAGACCGTGTAGAGAGGCTGTGTGATGGGCAAACCAGACTGCTCCGCATCACAGAAGTTCTTGGTTGTGCAGCTTGAGGCTCTTCCTTCAGTGTAGGCAGCCCCCAAAGCCATGGGCACTGTGGGCCCCTTCCCGTGAGTTCTGCTTAGTTTTTCTCCCCATAGTGGAGAGCTCTCTTGGGTGAATGGTCTGGAAGAGCTTAATTTGTTTTGGTGGCCAATAGCCCAGCTGGCCCAGGAGGTCTGACGATCAGGCTAACGTTGTAGTTTGTAATCTTGACTAAGTCAGACCATTTCTTAAAGTATTTTGGAGAGCTTTCAGAAAAGAAGGCATGGCATTATTCTCCCCAAGACAGCACAGGCCCTGCCCAGAAAAGCATTGGCTGAACTAGAGATCGATACAATTCAGTTTCAGTTCTGAAACGTTGTCTCACTTTCATCTGGTTCCCTAAGGCACAGGGTTCTGGAGTTCTCCAGATGAAAGGCCCTCTCTCAGCACCCAAGTACCCAGCACATTCATGTCACAGGTCTTGCGCTGCCTGTGTAAAGGTGTGAGAGAAGTACACATATGATTGGCTTACGGAGTCTCCTCATGTAGCTGCAGAGAAAATCTAAGGCACAGACATGAAGAATTAGGACAAGGTGTGATTTTACATATTAGCATAAGTCATTGGTGTGGATTCAAGTGCCAAATTGAGTGATACCAACAATTAGAGAACAGGACAGAATGTTGTAAGATGCAGATTATGTGTTATGAATAGTAAGTATAAAAAGAGTCAGAGGAAGTAGATAAATGAAGGCTGGGGGTGGGGAGGGAAGGTGTTAGGAGGGACTGAGATTTGATCTGTGTAATGCAGGAAGATGATATATACTAATACTGGATCACTTTAATGGAGAGTTTCCTGTGTGCTACATTCTCTCAGTGCTTTCCGTGAATCTATCTGATTTTCGCCCTAGCCCTGTGAGGTAGGGCTTATTATTCATAGCCTCCATTTACATGAAATCAAGGCACAAGAAAGGAAGTTCAGTAATTGCTTATGGTGACACAGCTGGAAGGTGAAGGAGCTTGGATTGGTACCCATAGTCTCCCTTTAGCCCGGATACTTAACCACTGGACTCGAGAAGTAGAGTTTATTCTTCTGAGACACTTGGGAGCCCAACACTTGGGTTGAGTGAGGGTGGAACAGGACCAAGCGGTCAGCAGCTTAGTATGTTGCAAGGGTGACCTGAGAGGTGGGGCCCAGGTGGCCCTGGTTACCAGGTATCAGGCAGATAATCCAGCCATGTGTCCATCTGCAGAAACTGGGCAGAGCAGCCAGAGCCAAGCACTAGCTGGAGGTGGGAAACCAAAGTGGCTGACTCAGGGGAAGGGGGGGCTTCAGCCCCTCAGGCTTTGCCTCCCACCACTTCTCTTTCCACTCTGCTTAGAGCCCAGCATTACTCATTTCAGTGACTTCTCAACAACCTTCCTTCCCAGCCTCCCTTTGACTCCCCTCAGTCTCCTCTCCCATTGAGACTTCAATTTTGAAAACAATCCAACTTTCTCTGAGCTTCCTTTGAGCCTGTAGATGAGCAGCTAAACTCTCACAGAAAAAGTTACTTATCAAGGTCCATGGGGTTTACCCCTCATTCATGACTTCTGGTCTCATTTGCATCCTTAGCACTGTCCATCCAGCCTACTATGGGTCCAGTGTCATTGTCGGCTGTCCGGAGGTCTGAATGGGCCTCCTAACCGGTCACCATTCTTATCCCCCTATGAACCAGTTCCCAATAGCACCCAAAATGATAGAATTAAGGTGTAATCACATGGTGTCATTCTCTGCTTACCCCTCAGCCTCCTCCTTGCTCCCAACACCCTAGGGATGAAAGTCACAAGGTCCTGGGTAACCTAGTTTCTCCACTTCTCTGCCCTCCTCTTTCACCACGTCCCCCCCACTCACTCATTCCACCCACTTGGGCTTTCTCTTCTTTGGTGCTTCAGGCCTTAGCTCTCATTGTTCCCTCTGCCTGGGGTTCTCCTCCCCAGGTCACCCCAATGAGGACTTCTCATAATTCCAATGCCACCGTGTGGGAAGGTCTTTCCTCCTTGCCCTGAGCACAGTGACTGCCTTTCTATTTTTTTAATCACCATTATTTTTTTTCCTTCAAAATATCACCAGCTGAAATTCTTATTTTTCATTTATTATGACAGAGACTATGAAATACTCCTTAATACTTATTCTCTTTCCTTTTCAAAAAAAAAAAAAAAACCACAGCATCCTATTTTATTTGTGGTAAAAATATATCCAGCTGGGGTTACATTTTCCTTTCTGCCTCCCTTGAAGGCAGGGGTGGCTATTGAGGTGTGCATATTACCTATGGGCTGGGGCTTCCAGGGAAGCTCTTTATGGGGACCTGGCTCTGTTGGGAAGCCCCGCTCTCTTGCCTTTCTTTCTTTCGCTTTTTTTCCCTGCTAGAATGTGGATAAAACAAATGGAGCCATGGCAGCCGGTTTGGTGTATGAGTTAGTTACTCTAGGAGATAGAAACTATGTGCTGAGGATGGTGGATCAGAAAGATGGGAGGAGTCTGCATCCCTGGTGACACTGTAGAACCACCCTGTGAGTCTCAGATTGCTAACCTCCAATTTACTTTATGTGAGGGGAAACAAGACTTATAATTTGCTGAAGTTGATGTTATTTGGGTGTTTTGCTATGTTCAACCAAGCTTATTCCTAACAGAAAAACTTATTTATAATTTTTTTTTCCTTGACGAGGATGTAACCTCCATGAGTTCAAGGACTTTGTCTTCACTGTTACAGCCCTACTAAATCCCTGGTACCTGGTGCACATTGTAGGTGCTCAATACATTTTGGTGAATGGTGAATCTACAGTAATAGAGAGGGCCTGAAGTGCTATTTATGGGGTATGGATCAGTAGAGTAGGTGAGGTTATGCTAATGTACCAACACCAGAATATCAGTGGTCTAACACAACTGAAGTTTATTCCTGCTCAATTATGGTCATCTGCAAGTCTGAGCAGGATTCTAGTTAGCTGGTTTATGTCCACTATTCTTGGTGGCTTTAACCTTGTAGTATCTTTACTCAAGTTCACTATAGCAGAAGAAGGGAGCTCTTAGCAACACATGCCATTTTTGATTACATTTCATTGGGCAAAGTCAGTCATATAACCATGACTAACTTCAAGGGGGTAGGACGGGAGGAGAAATGAAAATATTGGTGAGTATTGGTAGTGCCTACTGTAGGCTCTCTGCAGCCTCCGAAACTGTTGGGGAGGGAATGGGTAAGAATTTCTCAGCTCACTTCAGGGAGGAAATAGCAAGTAAATCCACCGAGAATGCCAATTGAAGTGGGGAGAAAAGAAGCCATATACACACAGATGCTTCCTTGAGTTTATGTTTGAAGTGTGAAGATGACTTCTCCATCATGTGGACCAGCCTGTTGCTTAGGCAGGATTGTTGACCTCATGCTTGGGGCCATCAGACTATATTCTGTTCTCCCACTTTGTCCTGCTATTTGGGCCAGTGACATAGGCAACACATTTTCAACCTTAAACCTTTGTATCATCTTTGCTTATGACCCTGTGTCCTGTCACTTCAGGTTTTTGAATTAAGCTATAAACTAATTCAAGCTAAGATGTGACAGTTTGATAAAATAACTCACCTAACATATTTGCATTTTAATGGGGGCTTCCAATGCCTTAAAGCAGAAGGGTTGTAATTTCAGGCACCCTAGTAAGCATGCTGGGAAAACATTTTTCTCTAGAGGAGCCTTTTAGTGCTCCTTAAATTTTTATCACACCGCTTGGAAGACAGATCAGGACTGACTCTCCTGGCTGATCTCCGTCACGTGCGAAGTCGGATACCTCCTGGGGAGAGGGCGAAGTGGTAACAACATGGGCTCTATTTTATTAAGTATATTGGTAAGAGAAGAAAAAAAGCTTATTCAGAGGAGATGGACTCAGGTGTGTGGAACAAAACGAATAAGCCATCCCACTCCTCTGTGCCTTGATAAAACATTGGTATTCGTGGCAGAATTGTTCTGCTTTTCCATAAAAGACAACTCCAGCTTTTTGTGCAGTCGTGGAAACAGCTAGGTCTCTTCCCCACTGTTTGACATTTTCCGTGCTTGTTGCTAAATCTTTGACAGAAGCATTAGCTGGGCTGAAGAATAATAGTGTTGTAAGGAAACTGATAATGGCCTAGAAAAAAAGAAGTATGTATAATACATACCTTGACATTGAATCACTGAATACTTTAATAAGTAATGCACACAAACAGAGGCCTTTTGTGTTGACACAAAATGTAAACTCTACCTTTCTTCTCATTGAGAAGCATAAAGAACAGGAGAGGAAAATAGATGGAAGACATTCAAACATTTTCCTTTGGGACTTTGATGTGTCCATGGGCTAGACACCGATAGGTTCTTTTTTAATTTTTTTATTTTATTTTATTTTATTTATTTTTTTAGTGAGAGGAGGGTAGGCAGAGACAGATTCCTGGATGTGCCATGAAGGGGGTCCACCTGCAAGCCCACTAGGGGGCGATGTTCTGCCCATCTGGGGCCCTTGCTTCTTTGCAACTGGAGCCAGTTTTTTTAGTGCCTGAGGTGGAGGCCATGCAGTCATCCTCAGCAACCAGGGCCAACATGCTCCAATCAAACCATGGCTGCAGGAGGGGAGGAGGAGGAGGAGGAATAAGAGGAGGAGAAGGAGGAGAGGGAGAGAGAGAGAGAGAGAGAGAGAGAGAGAAGCGAGAGAGGGAGGGGTGGAGAAGCAGATGGTCGTTTCTACTGTGTGCCCTGGCTGGGAATCAAATCAGGGACATCTATACGCCGGCCAATGGTCTACTTCTGAGCCAACCATCCAGGGCCCGATAAGTTCTTTTTAACTTTCTTAAGTGTTAGAGGATGAGTGAGAGCACGTGCATGAGGAGATAGTGTGCCGTGTTTGTTGGTGCTTTCCAGAAACCAGTTCCAGTTGTGAGATCTTGTTCTAACATGGCTTCAGAATCCCAAGGTGACTTGAGGAGCTTATGTGAAGGGAGTGCCATGAAAAGGTGCTCAAAGGGACGCAAGCTCCAGTGACCCAGAGCCGACTTCAGTGCCAGAATGAGTTCATGTGAACTTGGACAGCCCCTGGTATGGAGCCATTGGGCAGGACACAGGATCAGTGACACAGTCTTCATGGTGGGGAGTGGAAAGGAGTGATGGAGGTGGTCAAATGTGTAAACAGGTTTTGTTGACTCCTGAAATTTTTTGAATTAGATTTTTGGACAAAATAAAATCTTTGTATATTTCCATCCTGGAGTGCCAAATGATAAACTTGAAGCCTTTTTAGTTTTTTCCTCTACTTTTCAAGCTTTTTCCACAAAAGCTATTAATGCCTGCCTCCACCTCTTCTCCCCATCTTTCACCCATCCTTCAAGCAGTTATTGAAATTCTGCTTCCCCGCTGACAGCTATTTCCCTACTCTGTGGCATTGAACTCTGATCCCAGATACGCTTAGTTGCCTCCTGAGGATTGTGCTTAATCCTCACCAGACTTTGATGTGGATCGGGTGTGTGTGTGTGTGTGTGTGTGTGTGTGTGTGACAGAAACAGAGAGAGACAGAGAGAGGGACAGATAGGGACAGACAAACAGGAAGGGAGAGAGATGAGAAGCATCAATTCTTCATTGTGGGACTTTAGTTGTTCATTGATTGCTTTCTCATATGTGCCTTGATGGGAGAAGGGGCTTCAGCAGACTGAGTGACCCCTTGCTCGAGCCAGTGACCTTGAGCTCAAGCTGGTGAGCCTTGCTCAAACCAGATAAGCTCGCGCTCAAGCTGGCGATCTCAGGGTTTTGAACCTGGATCCTCTGTGTCCCAGTCTGAGGCTCTGTCCACTGCGTCACTGCCTGGCCAGGCTAGGGTGCATTTTTTACTGCAACTGATAGAAAACAAGACTCTCGGTGGCTCTGAACAACGAAGGCACTTACAAGAAGTCAGCTGGTAGGAGTTCATTTGTTGTTTGCTAAGACTCCCCCCCCCTCCAAGATTTTTAAAAATGTGGCTAGTTTGGAGCCCTGGTCAGATAACTCAATCAATTAGAGAGTAATTCCTAAAAACCAGGGTTTTATGTTTGATCCCAGGTCAGGGCACATATGGCAAGTGACCAATGAATGCACAAGTAAGTGTAACAACAAATAAATGCTTCTCTTTCTCTCTGTCTCTCTCCTCTCTCTGTCTCTCTAAAAAATATCAATCAATAAAAAAATTGTGGCTAGTGTGATTGAAAAATTAATTTTTAATTTAATAACAAGAGGTCTGCTCTTAGGAGCAGTGACTTCCCAATGCCATCAAAGACCAGGCTTTTCTCAATTTTCACTCTGTCATCTCTGGGAATGGACACTGAGGCCTCATGCTCACAGCCTGGTGGTCACCACGTGGCTGCTGTAGCCCTTTGCACTCAGGGATGGAATCAGGGATCTGAGTGATGAAAAGGGTCCTCCCTTTATTAAGGAGGGGGAAACAACCATTTCCTAGAAGTCCGCCAGAAAACTGGCTCTCAAATCTTGTCAGGTGCCGGGTCGCATGGCTATCCCTAGATGCAAGAGGGGCTGCAAACATTAGGATCTTGCCAAGTATCTTGTTGTAATTAACTCAGACTCATTGCAGTTCATTGCCTGGAAGTGGATAGGTCCCGCTAGTAAGAAAAATATTGAGGGTGGGGAGGCAACTACAGTGGAGATCTAGGTATAGATGGCACATCTTTGTCTTGCTGTTGGTTGGTGCCACAGACATATGTCTTACTCTGCAGTGTATCCATGTTTGTGGGGGATGGCTGTAAATATTTATGATACATGAAATAATTTTTTACTGATTTTCATTAAAAAAACTGAATGTGGGCTTATATAGAAAGTATTTTACCCCAAATTATACCAAATTACATGCTGAAATCTGTGACAATGCAGGTATTGAAATACAAAACCCTGTAAGTCATTTCCATATTTGAGCAATAGCTGTGTTCCAATAGAGTGCCCCTAAGGTGATGTTATGTAAAGCGACTCCTATAGTCCCTTTAACCATTATTATGAAATTGAAGATGTATTCCCACGGAAAACCATTATTCTGTAGGTGGTAGATATAGCTGAAAATGATAGCAGATGAAGTTTCTCTATGGTGGCTCAGCTTCCAAATGGGGCTGTGCGTCAGAATCACCTGTTTCTAAAACTACAGAATTCTCAGATGTCTCCTCACATTGGCTGAATCACCACCTCTGAGAAGGAAACCCGGGGAGCTGCAGATTTATAAAGCTTCCCCAGTGGGGTGGATACACAGGCAGGTTTAGAAATCATTGTCGTAGATCCATGAAGTTATGGAGGATTTAGTGAACTGATACATTTTGAAATAATTTGGTCTAACATCCTCATTGTACCAATGAAAGAAAAATCACAAGACTTATTAGTGGACACAGAGGTCTGTAGAAACTGAGACTCGAATTCATCTTCTTGACTCTGATGCTTCTGCCCTTCCCAGAAGGTCACCCTGCTGGGGAAGGGATTTAGGGTACTTCCTACAGTGGTTCTAGAGTTTTATAGTTTTTCCTGAACCTGTACTCTATAGCTTTCTTCATATCACTTACTCCTTTCCTCTATCAAAACTTACTCAGGCAAGTTTCAGCTTCCCATACCTCTGTGTTCATTGACCTCTGGTGAGTGAGGATTTGAAGTCCTTGGAATTTTCCAGTGGTCACCTATCGCTCTGGTGTCTGACACTTCAGATGGGCAGAGGAGTAAACGAATCAGGGACCATGCTGGATGGAAGGGAAACCAGAAGGCAGAGAATAACATGGAAGGATGTCACCGATGTCAGGGAGGTTCTGTTCTTGGGTGACTGGTGGGGTGGCGGTGGTGCCATTGATAGAAGTGTCTCACACAGGAAGAGGCTCAGACGAGAAATGTTTGATCATGCCAAACGTGAAGTGTTTGTGGGACATCATTGTGGACTTGTCCAGAAGTTAGTCACAGTGGAGACTTGAGACTGGGAAGGAGAGGTTCACAGACTGAGTGGGAAAGACTAGGCTTGCTGGAGCTGAGACGGAAGATGGGATTGCCAAGAGAGAACCTGGTGGGTGGCTACTTGGAGAACATTGATTTTAACAATGAGCCAGAGGAATGAGGAAAAATATGGGTCCCAGAGGAGTATAAAACCGCTGAAATTTATGGAGAAAGGTTTTTCAGGTGCTTGCTTGGAGATTCTTAAAGGGAACACTTACTCATATATCTTAAATGAAAAATTGAGTTTGCCTCAACCATGTGTCTGCAGGTTTGCCCTCGAAGACCCACTATCTCGCCCTGCAGATTGGATTAGCTGAGTCAGTTTGAACAGTGGGTGGGAAGGCAGATTTTGCATGGGAGTGGGGAACATTTCAATGAGATGAGATGATAAGGAGTGTCAAATGACAGGGAGTCACTAAGATTTCAAGACTGATAGAGTTCCTGACTACTTTTCAAAATAATGTGTTTTATTTATTTATTTTTAGCTTGCCAGTCTTTTCTTATGAGCAAAAGGTATATTTCTGGTTTATAAATACAATAACTGGGTCCAGATGGGATGATCCCTGTGCTTTCATTAATTAACTTATTTTTGGTGTTCACCCAGGCCTCAGAGAAAGGCTGTTTTATGAGAAGCTGTTCTGTTTTTTTTTTTTTTAAATTGGTAATTAGTACTTGGAAAGTACATTGGGAACTCTTGCTTATTCATTGTGGTAAAATATACATAAAATTCATCATTTAAACCATTTTTAAGTATGTGATTCGGGTATTAAGTGTATTTGCAACGTTCTGCAACCATCACCATTGCCCATATTTAGAAAATTTACATCATCCCAAACAGAAACTCTGCACCCATTAAACATCAAGTCCTCATTTCCTTCTCCCCCAAGCCCCTGGGAGCCACTCTTCTACTTCCTGTTTCTATGAATTTACCTAGTTTATGTACCTCATGGAAGTGGAATTACACGTATTTGTCTTTTTGTATCTGGTTTATTTTACTGAGCCTGTCTTTGGAAATTCTTGACAGCCCTCTGGAATTTGGCTGTCCCAATGTCTTGGACACAGATGTCCGTGGCATAATTTCTCAATTATTTTCTCAGAAGCTTTTTCTGTCACCTCTGAAAATGGTGCATGGATGTTTTTCTCCAAAGAAGCCATTCTGCACACTTTAAATACAACTCCCAACGGCGGCACTTGTGTGAGGGTAGTCCTGCTGGTGGCTTCAACTTTTGCCAAAGGTCTTTAGAAGGGGAATTGGGGCTGAGGGTGGTGCTGCTCCATCACAAAGACCCCTACACCATGGACTCCTGGCCACGTAGAGGCCCCCGGAAGTCCTTCATTATGTTATAGAACGCGCGGCTTCTTTATCCTGACTAATTGCGACCCTGTCCTGTGAGCACTCGTCACATATAAGAACACTTCTTCATTTTAATGGCTTTAATAAAAATTTTTTATAAGCCCCTATATTTTTTATTATTAGATTTAACAGACATAAAATTACTCTCCCAAATTGCTATAAAATTTCCTAAATGCTTATTCCCAATTTCTGCAATTATCTCATTGTGGCCCAGTAGCACACCTTCCCCAGGCCACACTTTGAGTAGTGACCCTGCCCCCAGCCGGTGTGGGAGTGTTACATGTTAGGGTGCTTTGCTTAGAAGTTTGTTTCGATACATTTTTTTGGAGTATATTTTCTCTCAAAACCACTTTCCCTCTTATGATTCTTTATCCCCTTATCCCATTTGTTTGCCCAATCTAATCTTTGTCACCCAGCTTCTGGGGAAGAGGTTGTCTTCTCATTGCTGGAATCATATTTGTGTTAGGAACTCTGACATACAGTGATGAGATATCACTGGATAGGATTCTTATTTGGAGCTTTGCAGCTGTCACATCTGGTTCTCCCAACACTGTTCTAGGGCTCTGTTGTATTCATTCCCAAGGCGTGTCATAAGCACGCCACCTTAGAAATCCTCTGGGCCACCTTGCTAAGATAAATGGCACAGCCTTGCAACATCTATACAAATTCCCAGCCAATTTCTTGGTCTTAATCATAATATTTAAATCTCTGAACAATTCCTGGTACTGATAATTGGGTGTCTGCAATGATTCTATAAGGTAATTCAATGTTGAGTCTTTAGTGGCCGGAGAGTCTTAAGGAAAGCTGGGACCAGGGAATCTTATCAAGGTGTATATATTAGGCTCTATAGGTAGGCAATGCTATATAGTACACTTCTGCTTAGAAGGTCATGATTAAAGTGGAAAGACGGCTTCTTAGCATATGAATTTCAGGATTCAGGCTCATGGACTTCAAACACCTCAGCCTAGCAGAAGTGCACAAAATATTGGTGTTGGCGTTTAGAACTGGGTTTAGTTCTTCCTCTACCATTTATAATCTCTGTGAGTTTGGGCAGGTACTTAACCTCTCAGAGCCCCATGGATTAAAATGTTAGGAGGATTAAATGAGAGCGTATATATAGAGCCGGGAGCCTGATGTATAGCAAGAACTTGCACGTAGGTTTCTGTCTCCTCTGTGATTTCTCTGCCGTGGTCCAGAAAGCAGCTTATGAATGCTCAGGTTATAGGTGGAAAGCAGTCAATTGCTGTTCACAGAAGTGACTGAGAGCAGATTTATACTGCCTGCTGCTGCACTTTTTTTTTCTCTTGGAGAGCCTGCAGTCCTTGTCTCTTAAAGAGATTGTGTTTAGTAGCGGTAAACAGGCTTTTAGCAAAATGGCTCTTTAATCCTGTTCAAGCATATTCTGCACTCACAATAGAAATGCAGATACGCACTAAAATGAGGTATCACTTTTTTCCCATTGGTTGGGCGAAGATTAAGAGTTTGATACCACGCTGGGTTAGGGAGGGTACCAGACAGCAGGCACTGGGGTGGGGGTGGGGGTGGGGTAAATCGGAGCAGTGTTTATGGAGAAGAATTTAGTCATTTCTGTCAAAATCCCAAATGTACATTTTTATTTTTAGATGTGTATTTATGCTTGCTCATATGCAAATGAAAGTGTACTTGTATAATATATTCAAAGTATATTTTTAAGTGAAAAAGGCAAGTGAGGGGTATGTGCATTGTTTGCATTATATACATGCCTTATATATATGGTGTTTATGTTACATAAAGAGAAAAATTCATTCATCTATCTAAGAAAGACTGTTTTGGGTTGACTCAGACATATTTAACCGGGGAAGCATAAAGGAATTGAGGTGGGACCACAGCGTTTGCAGCAATGTGTAGTAATATTCAGTCTTCTCTGTAGGTGTGCAACATGGCTCTTCTGTAGCTCTTTCTCCAGTAAGTCACAGAGCTCAAGATTGAGTCTGGCTTTTCTGCTCTGAGCAACTAGGACAGGGCCTGTCCCAGTAAACACTGCTGAATGAATAAGTGAATCAATGAAAGAAGGAGGAAACTTTACCTCTTTCCTGAGCTTGCCACTGAATGAATTCTGCTGGTGGGAACAGGGAGTCACCACTACTGCATTCACTGAATGTTCCCTGCGAATGTTTCAGAAGACCATTGTTGGGGTGGAAGAGAGCAACGAGGGTCCATATAACCCACGGCCATGTGACCTGGATATTGATTGCTGCAAAGAGCCAGTGGTACCGCACAAGAGGACCTAACACTTGGCGCCATTTAAAAGGATAATTTCCATAGAAAATCTCTTGTGACAAGGTCAGTTTTATTAGTCATTTTATTAAAAATTATAAGTATTTATGAAGGTCATTAAAGATGAGAAAAAATAATAATAATTAGCAACCCCACTAGCCAGATATAGCCAGTGTTAATATTTTGAGATGCATTCTTTCTTTTTCCATTTATAACACACACATGCACACACACACACACACACATACACATATACACACACATTCTTAAATAATACCAATTTTATTTTTACAAAAAATTTTTTTACATGTTTATGTTTTACAGTTTACCTAATACAAAAGTTTGAATAATCAAATCAGTTTAAAAATGTATCTCCTTATTTGGTCTTATTTCTCCCTTTGTACTTTGCCACATTTTAAAAAATTTTTATTTAGAAAACTAAATTTAATAGTGACATTGATCAATAATAGTACATAGGTTACAAGTAAATATCTCTGCTGCTTTTGAACTGTTGATTGTGTTGTGTGCTTTGCCACATGTAATCAATGATTCAGCCTTCACCTTCTCGAGGTCAGGCCCATATTCCGAGTATTCTTCCTCTTACACTTACCATATTGTTTTAGACTGTAACACTCTTTTCTGATCATTCTCCAATAACAGTAAGACAATTTCTCCTATAAGCAGAGAGAAGGACTTTCAGTTCCCTGAAATGTCCCAGACTTTTCCCTTGTGCCTTCTTCTGGACTTCCCTCTGCCTTGAAAGTCACCTCAAATCACAGTTTCTTGCTCAGTTCCTTTTGTGTTCTTCAGACCTCAGCTCTCAAGTGTCAAGTGTCATTGCCACAAAGAAGGTTCACCTGGTTGCCCACTCCATTAGATGTTCCTTCTCTGCATTATTACTCCTTGTGCAGGCTTTAGTATCTTAGTGCACTCAATGCACACTGAAATTTTTGGCTTCCTGTCTGTTTTCCCTACTAGACTGTAATCCTAAGTAAAGGAACAATGTCTTATTCAACCTAAATTTCCTGGAAACCTGGTGACAAGACTGAGCAGATAATAGATGTTCAAAAAATGTAGATGAATTGAGTGAAGGCATAAAATGCAACCATTGCTTACAGTTTCTATGAGGGCTTTCACATGCTTTATCTTGCTTAGCTGGCTTCTCCTAACATTTCCATTTTGGTAGAGAGAATACATCTTATGAGTCACCTTTGGCTGTTCTCTGCCCATTCACTGCCCCTTTTCATGGGAGAAGAGGGATCTATCTGGTTGATAGTCTGGGCAGAATAATTGGAACATGCTCAGTTCAGCCTAACCCTCCTATTTGTTTTTTGGGGTGAGCCATGTACTGAGAATCTGAGGTTTCCTCTACTTCGCAAGCCCTATGCCTTCATTTACACTCCCCGTTCATATGCAGTGGCCTGTCCCAGCCCAGTGGGGACTGGGACTGAACGAGTCATCTGCCTCACTCTGGGGTTCAGGTAGCACACCCATTTATCTCTGATTCTATTTTGTCTTCTAACCTGGCTTCTCTCAGGAATAAAGGTAAAAGTTCTGGTCTCCATCTTTCTCGTTGCTTTGTTTTCTATTTACTTAGTATCTGGGTGGGAAGAAGCATGATATTTTTTCATCTGCTCTTGGCACCCCCTATAGGTGATTTGACTATTATTTCCAATGAATTGATGAGGAAACCAAAACTCCGAGAGGTCAAAAGACAGGTCTACAGTCACGGTGCTGCTGGGACCTGATATCAGTTCTGACTCTCCAAACTGTGTTCTTCACATTTGAAATTTTGTTTGAGTTGTCTTCCCACTGTCTGGACGGCAAGCTGTCGCTGGAATTCCCCCACAGGGTGGAAGGAGGAACACAGGAATCTTCAAGTTCCTCCTGGTCTGAGTCTACAGTTCACCTCCTGGGCTGGCACGTGATTGTCCATGTCTTCGTTCCCCTTCCCCAGGGGGCCTACGCTAAGTGGTCAGTAAATGTATGCTTACCACCAGATGGATGGGTTAGCCGGAGAAGACTTCAAGAAGAAAAACAGGCTGTGTAAACATTTGCTGCAGATGGTTGTGGAGGAGCTATGAAGTCATGTCTTCAGTATGGGAAGCACTGAACAATGGTTTTCTCAGTCACACCCACAGACACAGGTCAAGGCGCCATCAATCACACGCATCATCCTCAGCAATGACGATTGTCAACACGTGCACGAGGGCAGGAGCGGGTGGGCTGCCAGACCACCGGTTCTATCCCTTGCTTAGGGAAGCCCAGTCAGGCTCTCTGCCGTTTCTCAAATGAGCTTGGCTTTGGAAAAACAGTTTCCCTTTACTTTTTGTGTGTTTTCTGGGCTTTCAGACCCATGGGTATTTGGAGGAAATCATAGTCCATATGTTTCTGATTTACTTATATTAAACTTGCCAGAAGTTTCTTTTGTCAAATCTATTTCACGTCTGGGAAACCTTTTTCAGCTTTTTTTTTTTTTAAAGGCCTTTACTCTAGATCTTCACACTCAAAAGGAAGCAGAGAATTGAAACAATTATTAGGATATAACGGAGGCCAGGAAGCCCCTTGTGGTTTTGTTACCCAAGCGTTTCTGGGAAAAGGTGAAGGTGGAAGGCCTCTGTGAGAGAAGTAATTGCCCCAGTTACCTAGTGAACACTTCACATTTCATGTGTGGACACAACCTTTACCGACCAACATCTTTCTCCAAAGCATCCTATGCAAGATTTTGGTTTTCTAGTGAAATTAAGCTTGGCTAAGTGTCCCTGCTCTGTTTCCTATTCAGAAACCTATGAATTTGAGTAGGTTATAAATATGATAAAGTGCTTACATTTATTTATTCTTTGCTTGCTAGAGAGAGTGACATTAATCCAAGGGAAAATAAATGTACATAAAAATTTCAAACTATCCTACTAAGTTTCGAATAATGAGCATTATTATTTTTATTAGCATTAAATGTCAAAGTGCTGAATAGTGGTTGGGAGAGTTGAAGTGGCGGGGGAGAGAATATGGGGGGGGAGACAGGCACAACCCCAGGAAATGGGGAGCTCAAATTACAGCTCAATCCCCCAAAATACACATCAATTTATGAAGCTGAAGCTCTGTTTTCATAGTTATCCAAATGCCTAACCTAGAACACTGGATGCAAGTCACATGTTGGTAGGAAGGTCTGGGACCTCCTAAAAAGCAGGACACAGACACCCCACCCCCAATACCAGCAGGGCTGTGGGACTCCCATGCTGGCTATTACCTGTTGTCAGTTGTTGCCTGACAACACTATCTAGCCTTGTCAGTAGGTGAAGTTTTGATTTTGGAACCTTATTCTTCGCTTAGCTCACTTTGTAAAAATTGAATGTGTGCTTTCCCTGAAAGGTGTTTATGCTGAGATGTTCCAGAAAGGACAACTAGTGAAAGTAGAGGGGAAATGTGACAGGGAGGTAAAATGGAAGGTCTTTGGGAGAGAGCACAGACTTTTAAAATGAGAACATTAGCTTCAACCCAGGCGCTGTCGTTTAACCTCCACAAGGCATAAAATTCCCCAAAGGGGTGGAGGTGATGGCAAAGATGAGGAAAGAAGAATGACAAAGAAGTTGATTCCAAAATGCCTTTTGTTTTCAGCAGGACGTCTTGCCCTTGGCTTCTTCCTTTAGGTCTGTGATGGCGAAGCTATAACACGTGTGTCAGCACTGACACACGGAGCCATTTTCGATGACACACAGACGCATGCGGCCGCATACCAGAGAAGTATGGGGCCGCATGCCCAGAGGGACGTTTCACCCTCGGCTCCTGCATGGCCAGGTGCAGTAGCCGAGGATAAAACATTCGCTGTAGTGTAGACACTCTGTGCTGGAGGTCTGTAGGCCAAAACAACAGAACTCCGGCACAGAGCGTATAGTTCTGGGACTTCCGGTTAGGCCGTTTTTCTTGAAGTGACACACCACCTGAGTTATGCTCGTTTTTTTTGGCGAATTTTGACACACCAAGCTCAAAAGATTGCCCCCATCACTGCTTTAGGTAAAGGCTGCTAGCATTCCTTAGGGCAGGGGTCCCCAAACTTTTTACACAGGGGGCCAGTTCACTGTCCCTCAGACTGTTGGAGGGCTGGACTATAAAAAATCTATGACCAAATTCCTATGCACACTGCACATATCTTATTTTAAAGTAGAAAAACAAAATGGGAACAAATACAATATTTAAAATAAAGAACAAGTAAATTTAAATCAACAAACTGACCAGTATTTCAATGGGAACTATGGATGCGGATGCATCCTGTGCGCCTCTCACTGACCACCAATGAAAGAGGTGCCCCTTCCGGAAGTGCGGCGGGGGCCGGATAAATGGCCTCAGGGGGCTGCAGTTTGGGGGGCCCTGCCTTAGGGTTATAGTTGTATTTCTCATGATCTCTCTGTCTTTCTCAGTATTTTGGGGAGAAAAAAATAAAATCATGTACTTTAATCAAAAAGGTCCACGATGACTATATTCTCAAACATTTTTATTTTACAGTGGAAGAAACTGAGACCCAGATATATTAAGTAACTCTCCCGTGGCCACGCGGCTAGCTACTGGCTAACCTAGGACTCAAACCAAAGCTTGTTGACTTTATTCCAGAGCTGTTTTCTTTGTAACAAATGTCAACATATAATTTGTCCTCAGAATATATATAAGAAGCTCAAAATTGTATATTAGTAATACCCTTTATACTTTGCTATAAGACATTACAATATTACTAATATGAACTTTCAAGTAATTATATATTAGTAGATGTTGTTTCCTAATATTTCAATCTGAAATTCCATATGTTGAGCTGGTATGAAATTAGTGATTCCTGTCCTATCCACAAGAACAGACTACTTTTCTTGTCTACTTAACAGAGTTTATTTTTAAATATGAGAAACTGTGTTTTTATTATTTTTTTACCCAAATTAAGCCAGACATAAAACAGATAAAAGCTTGACTTTTATTTCTTATACTTGGAATTATGTCCTGGGTCATCTAGGTACCTGCCTCAGCAAAATCTATCTATAAGTCAGAGGATGTAAACTTGGTTCTGTCTCTTCCTATCGAGGTGAATTTGTACACAATATCCAGGCATCCATTACTTGAAGATTCTTCCTGGGATTAATGATCATACACAAAGCAGATATTTTCCTCCAGTTACTTGGGGAAAATGTGGGAAGGAAAAAGAAAGTTTTGGTAGCTAATTCAAAATGCTAGTGCCCCCAATCTTTCATGTAGGAAAAGAAAAACAATTGCTACAGATAAGCTGATCACAACATTTTGTGAAAGTTTTATCAGGTGGCACATGTAATACTGTTGTTCTCTGATGGCACAATGTGAAGTGTTTTACTAGAACATTTGTTTTGACAAAGTGTACTAACATGATATTGAATTCTTGACTCAGGCATTTCCCATGCAATGCTAAACTCAAATCCTTTTTTTTTTTTTTTTTAAACTCAAATCCTTTTTAAAGAATCATTCCAGATTGATTCCATACACGGACTTGCATGGGGAGCATGCATTAACATTGCCATCATGTGCGTTAGGTACAAAAGACCCAACGTTCAGCTGCATTCTATGAGACAAGCCACAGTTCTAAATGTAATATAGAACAATGCCACTTTCTTGAAACAGAAAATTGCCACTGGCTTCTCAGCTTGGTGCTCACAACATGTTTTTAGGTCACTTCTACATCATTCCAGTGACCTAGTTTTCATTATTCAGTGAGTTATATTACTGTATATTTTATTGTGTGCCAGTTAAGATCTGGGAGAGAAATATGTATCTGGATTTTCATTTGTCAAAATATCTTGCACAGTTGCTAGCCTTCTATCTCAAATGACCAGGAGCTCTATTTTGGGTGCTGCCAATATAATGATTTCATACAAGAACAAACTACCTAAGCTAATGTCAAATGCTGTCTTAATGTACTTGAATGGAAGTTGAAAAATTAAGATTACAGAAGAAGTAAATGCCAAAGTTCAGGAAAGTACAGATTCAAAGTCAAGTCCTAATGTTCTTGCTTTCCTGGCAGAAAATAACAACTGGAATCAGAAAATGGAGAAGAAAATAAGGGGAGGATGATGTTTCTGTTGTGGCTATGGCCTTTGGAAAACTCCCCTGGGCTTCCCCAATTCAGAAGAGTCCACCATGTCTCAAAGCCCATCATGCACTGATCTTCTAGGAAGCCTTTCTGGAAGATACAATAAAAAGAACACCAGTTTCAGAGTTAGGTGGGCTTTAACTTCCAGCTCACACACATTCTAACTCCATGACCTTACATATATAAACTTCTTTGAGCCTCAGTTATTTTACCTTTGAAATATCAGGGCAAGGATTCCAATGCTTCAGCATAATGTAAGGAATCAGTGGTGTAATATATGTAGAAATGGCATACTATGCTTTACACACAGTAGGTGCTCAGTGAATGTTGCCTCCTCTTAATTACTGTGACTTCGCATGTTAAAAATATTAGATTTTACTTGACTTTAAAAGTCTTTCTGTTTATGGATGTCGAGCAGCCCAACATTTCAGAAGATTATTTGAGAGATAAGAGCCTAGCACTAGACAGTCTTTACTTATGTTTGGTTATTGTTGACACTTAAACTTCCAAATACCAGATATTGCATGCTTCTCCACACCTTCTTTCCCTTTAGTGATCTCCTGGGATTTGACTCCTTGCCTGCCTAAAACTGGTGTACTTGTGAGGTCTCTTAAGTCTGACTAACCTCTGTCACACTTTCTTCCAGTCTAAGCTTCCTCATTATTCCAAAATTTTCTAATTACTGCCCAAGCTGGTTGACTCAGTGGTAGAGTGTTGGCCCTGTGTGTGGATGTCCCAAATTTGATTCCTGGTAAGGGCACACAGCATAAGCAAACTTCTGCTTTTCTACCCCTCTCACTCCCCCTTCTCTCTCTCTCTCTTCCCCTCCTACAACCAAGGCTTGGTTGGTTTCGGTGAGTTGGCCCCAGACATTGCAGATGGCTCCAGAGCCTCTACTTCAGGTACTAAAAATAGCTTGGTTACTGAGCCATGGAGCAATACCCCAGATGGGCATTGCCCCTGATGGGGCTTGCTGAGTGGAGCCTGGTCGGGATGCATACAGGAGTCTGTCTCTCTGCCTTGCCTCTTCTCACTTAATAAATTCTCTAATTACTTCTAGGGGTTATAATAACACCTAATATTTATTTAATGCTATTGGGCAACATGCCAAGCATGATGTCACTTTCTCTCATTTAACATGATCTTATAACAACCCATAAAAGGAATATGCTCTTATTATCTGTATCTTACAGCCAGGTACCCAAGGCTTAAATAGGTTGAGGATCGGGGATGAATAAGTTGGCAGTATCACAGGGTTTGAATCCAGGACTATAAGATGTCAAATCTCCTATCGTGCTGCTGTGCCTGAGAGCTCTCTCTGTACCACCTGGTCACTGGACTAACTAGAGGCAGATGTTATGGCGCTGGAGGGCGTGGACTCT
The DNA here is from genome assembly GCA_037038555.1 of Rhynchonycteris naso. Taxonomy (NCBI): domain Eukaryota; kingdom Metazoa; phylum Chordata; class Mammalia; order Chiroptera; family Emballonuridae; genus Rhynchonycteris; species Rhynchonycteris naso. The sequence continues at coordinate 180,759,729 of CM073000.1, read as the reverse complement.
TCATCCTTCAGGGAGAACAATTGACAACAGAAGCCACTCAGCCAAAGCATTCAGTGGTTGTGAACAGGATGCAATTAAGTCTATAATCTGTTATGATCACCTGAAGGATAATTTGGAAAAGAGAACTCTTTTCAGTGAACAGTTCAGATGATATAGGTGTTCATGTTTGATCACCATAATGTCTGTGCTTATCATTCTGGAAGGATGCAGGAAATATCTCAAAGTGTTTCCAGAAGAAACAATTGGAGGAATCTGAGTGACCCTTCAACCTCTCAAGCTATAGAGTTCTTGCACATACTTGAGCTTCATATGCAATATCTTTGTCCATCCTTTAGGGTACATATGACTTCAGCCTTGGGGAGGATGCTGTTTACTGATAGATTGGTGACAAGTGGGAAAGCTCCCTTCTGTTTCAGCCTTTAGCATGGTGACATCACCTCCTTCTGTCTTAATTTCTACAGTCCTGCTGGGGAGGGGGTGCAGCCTGAAGGTGGTGGTGGTAGAGCTTGACTGCTAATTTAGAAATAAGTCAGGGAGGCAAGCAAGCCAGGTGGTCAGTTGATTCTTACAAAGAAAATAAAAGAAGCAAAAAGCAAGCAAGCAAGAAAGACAAAGGAAGCCTACCATTTCTATACATGGAGTGCACATTTAGCCCCGCACGCCTTTGGTCACCAAGGCACAGAGAGCAGGACTGTCCTGGCTCACTGGAAAGTTGTGACCTAGCGAAAGGGGTGATTGGTTTGGCATCAGACAAGGCTGGGTTTGAAGAACCATTGCATTAACTCTTAGGAATATGATTTTTGACAGTTCAGTAATCATCTTGGAATCCCTTCAACTTCATGTTGGGGATAATCATGTAGCAGCAATTAACAACTACCCTCACATGCTCTGATACTTCTCCCACTGAAGGCAGGTGTTGGGTCTTCTCCCCGCAAATCTGGGTCAATCTCGTGACTGTTTCAGAGGTGATGCTGAGTGGCTTCTGAGACTAGGTTACAAAAGGCACCCAGCCTTTAACTGTTGTCTTGGGACTCTTAATCTGGGGACACACAACTGTCGTGTAAGAGATCCAACTCCCCTGGAGAGGCCACAGCTCACACAGCCTATTGAACAGCCAGCTGATTGTAGCACAAGCGGCAGCCTCTGTGAGAGTCACCTAGGAGATGCAGTCCAGTCCAGCCCTCACTTGGCCCCAGCAAGCTGACATCTGACCCCAACTGTGTGAAAGGCTCCAAATGAGAACTGCCCGGTCTGACCCTTCGCAGATCCCCACCTCAGAGAACCATGAGCAAAATCAGATTGTGGTTGTTCTACATCACTAAGTTTTGGAGTGATTTGTAGTATGGCATCATTGACCAGAGAACGTACCAACATGGAGGGTTGAGGAGCAAATGCTTCTTCCAAACTGGTCTTCGTCCCCGGATAATGTTACTTTTGTAGGGGCTGGAAGCACACAGTGAGGTCATCCCCCTAGTGGCAACCTATATGTTGTGTGCCTTGGGACCAGTTGTGAAAAATGGAAGCCATATAGATAGACTTGTGAACTGGGGTAAAACCTGGGAAGGTGGAAACCATCACTGAAAACTCTGTCATTCTTGGAGCTCCAAATTCTTCAATATTTCTCTCACTGAAAGGTGCGTATCTGTGGGATAAGGCATGTGAGTAGAGAGGAAATGCTGGGCATATTTAGCAAATTAAGTATTGGGGAAGGGTCAGAGCAGAGAGCAGAGATGTCCCAATGGGTCCTCTGCCGGGTTATGACCTCCAGTCGGGGCTGGAACTGGCACGAGGCTTCCCCAGCAGAGGAGGCCAGGCCAGGCTGACGTGCCATGAACTTCTAAATGCTGGGTGCCAGTGACTTGTTCTTTCCTTTGTCTCCAATTAACTCTGCTCCTAGCCGGGTTTCTGCCTTTTTCAGGTCTAGTGTTCCATCTTCTGTAATCTAAGGGACCCAAGCATCAGCAGAGACTGCAGAAGTCCAGGCCCCCTCTCCCCAGGAACCCAATTTTATACATGCAATAACATTTGCACGAATGCCGAGTTGTTCTCTGCTCACCTCCCCTTCACACAGTGTGACTTCCAGAGGGGGTTAGCCTTCTTTTTTGTTCTCATGACCTCAGCCAGGCCATAGACCTGGAGGGGGTGCGGCCTTGTTCTTTGTAACTGGTGCCTCTGGGAAGTGCGGGGGACTTTGGTAAAACACTTTGCTGGTCTCAGCTTCCCTAGCGAGCAATTTTCAACAAGAGACCCAGTAAAACCAGACATTAGGGTGTCAGTGTTTGTGTTTGGGAGAGAAGTAGTTTATTTGGAGACTTAAGAAGGGGGTTATGCTCTTTATAAAACAACAGAGGGAAGTGTAACCTTCATGTGAGCAGCTTCCATCAGGAAGCAGATGGGGCCTTCAAGGCACAGGAACATGTTCAGATGCCGCATACGCCTTGGAAGGCCAAGGCCAAGTTCTGTAAGGAGCGGGAGGCAACATGGTTGCTCTTGGGCCTTGGGAGCCATGGTCCTTCCTAAGAAGGCATAAAGCTTCCCTCTGTCCCCCTCTACCCAGGACCACCCACTCCCCAGCACTGCAAACAAAAGCCAATCAGGCAGGACTGACACTCAGGAGGACAGCTGGCAGGGAGCGCAGGGAAGGAGGTTAATCAGACTCATGATTCTCTTTGTCCTGGTGTCAAGGTGAAGGGCATAGGCTGGGACAACAGCCTGGACATGGCCTGAATGAATTCCCTTTCTCTCCAATTCAGGACCTGTTATGTGTTTGCCAAGCACAGTCCTGCTCTTGATTCCCTGGAAGCAGCTCTGGGAGACGCTGCTGGTGGCTGATGATTCGTTTGTGTTCTCTGATGGACACTTTTTCCCCATTTTTTGTGCTATGTGTAGTCTGTCCATCTTGTATAATGACTTTCAGGTTTCTGTATAATGTCTCCCAGGTGATGTTACCTGTCTAGTGTTGGATAGCAACAAACCTGTGATACTCCTCTGATGGCGTGGGGTGTAGCAGGGGTTCTGGAAGAGACTGTACCTGAGGGCTTGGTTCAATCTGCTTATCCTGTATCCTGCCTGGTAGGGTGAGAGAGAAAGAAAAAGAAAGAGAGAGAGAATTAAGGGCATTCTCTGTATTGCCCTTAGTCATTCTCTTTGGCTATGTGTGTGCGCGCGCGTGCATGTTCGTAAGCACACACATGCGTGTGCACATGTTTATATGCGCGCATGTGTACATTTGCCTGCATATGCTTAGTCTGTTTCTCATTATGGCATTAAGGGGGAATTTGTGGAGAATATGGTAATGGGTATTCTCCTCTGCACAATGAATCCCAAAAGTTCAGGAATGCTAAAGGAAAGAAAAAGGAGTTAAGCATGTGGCTATGGTATGAATCGGGCTCTGGAATCTGTCTGACTGATTTGAATCCCAACTCTACTTCACAAACCAGCTTTGTGATTTTTGTTATTTAACTTCCTTGAGCCTGAGCCCAAAGTTTCTTATTTCAAAGACCAGGTTAATCATTTTATTTACATTATAGGGTTCTCGTGAAGCTTAAATGAGATAATCCATGGAAAGTATTTGGCACAGTGCCTGTGCCATTGTACAGGATCTATAAATGTAACCTACTCCTATGCTTAATCATTATCTCTAACAACCTCCCAGTATGGTATTATAGATGGGCATCATGTCTTTATTGAAATCTTTGCCGAATTCCTGCATCCTTGTAGCTTTGCTAACTTTTGGAGAAAATCCCTTCCATTGTGGGTGTTCCTGGGCAGCTGGAAGCCCCTGTCTGCCATAGCCCCTCTTTCCTGTCAAGCTGTCCCACATGTCAAACTGAGTGTCTCCTGGCTTGGTGTCCTGGGTGCCTGTCCTCTCTTGGCTCACTCTGGGTAGGGCTTGCTGGCCAAGGTTACCAGATATTTTCTCTTCTAAATTAAAAGATTAAAGCAACTTCTCTCAAGACAAATACGTTTTCCTGAATGATTTTAATAAGTTTATCACCTGATTGAAAAGGCCATGCAAATGGCAGGGGAACCTAAGAGAGAGCGCGTGTGGGGTGTGGGATGCAACTATGTGTGTGTGACTATGCACCGGTGTGTTTACGACTGTGCAACCCTCATGGAGCGAGGTGAAGGGAAATGAAAGCCATAAATCCCACACTGCTGTTCATGGAGCATTTTTGGTGTTTGAGTCTGAAGATTATATTTGAACCCTGCCAGTTCATTCATTATTTAATCCTTTAATTGATGACGGTGGCAGAAAGATGACAGCAGCACGTCGTTGGCAGGGAGGCAAATTCCATGTAGTATTTGTTTATTATAGTTGCCCAATTTATCTAGTGGAAAGCGAGGGATGGGAGGTCATCTGGGCTTCATGGTTCAAAATGGTGTTATCAATAACAATTAATCCACTTAGATATATGGCTCCCTTCAACCTGAAGAATCCCATTGACTGTAGAAGATTCTGGGGGAGAACGTTGAAGAGGAAGCAGAGTTTTCCATTTCCTTGGCTCACTCTTACTGTCGGCCCTTCCAGAAGCGCCTGTGGTTTTCTGAGATGATGAATATTCAGCAGTGCTGGTACCATCTCTCACTGCTCCTGTGGTTTTGCTGCCAGCTTCCCCTCTCTGGCAGCTAACCACATGCTACCGGGGGATGTGTCTTGGATCGCTGTGTTAAACGATTAATATTTCCATTATTCATTTGTGTTCTGTATATTGTGTTCTGTATATTGTCTTCTTAAAAAGATTACAAGTGCCTTGAAGGTGGGGATTATCCCTCAGCAAAGGGACAGGACACATGCTTAGCGGCACAGGAAGTGGAAATTGATTGAGCTTCTATTGTGTGCCAAGTCCTGAGCTTGGAGACTTCATAGATGGTCAGAGAGATTGGAATGGGGAGAAAATGGAGCTAAAGATCTATCTGAGTTTTTAAGAAATAAAAACATAAAACATAACACTGTAAGAGCATAATAGAGCATCATGAAGGAAAAAGTCAAAATTATAAAATAGTTAAAAATGGGCAGTTTTATAAATATGGGGAGAATATAGTAATAGCTCTAAACAGCTGTGAAAGATCTTGTAAAGGCCCTCTTTACAAGAGATTTAAGCTTCATATTTACATTCACAATCTGGTTTCCACCTTTACCTTGGTCTTCTCGTGGCTCTTTCTAAAGGTTTGTAATATTCTTCAAAGAGCAAATCTATGGGTTCATTAGGTATGTTGAGGAAAACAAAAGCTAGTCTTTGCATCCTGGGTACAAAGAATTAAAAACAAACAAACAGACTTTATTTTTTTAAAAGCAGTTTTAGGTTCATATGAAAACTGAGCAGCAAGTATAGTGTTTTCAAAACCCCCTCCCTGACCTCCCACTGGCTCCGCCACTATCCATATTCCACACCAGAGTGGTACATTTGTTAACACTGATGAACCCACACTGACACGTCATTGTCACCCAAAGTCCACAGTACAACTCTTGATGTTGTACCTCCTATAAGTTTTGACAAATGTATAATGATCTGTATCTGCCATTATAGGACCATACAGAATAGTCTCACTGCCCTAAAAATGCTCTGTGCTCTGTGTAGAAAGGATTTAAAGGTGAGATTTAGAGGTAAATTAGCCATTGCAACACATACAAGACTGAAGTAAGTTTATGGTCATCCACCATCAATGATTTCAGCCCTGATGTAACACAATGACATTGAACAAAACAATGGCTAGCAGGCTGGAAAGTCAGTATACATCCTGATTTTCAGGAAAGGGGATGCTACGGAGAGCTGTAGCTATAGGACCATTGCTATAATTTCCCACGCAAGTAAAGTGACGTCAAGGTGGAGCAACAAAGGCTTCTTCCTTATGTGGGGCAAGATATGCTGGATGTTGACTGGATTCAGAAAAGAAAGAGGCACTCAGGATATAATTGTGAATGTCTGCTGGATGCTGGAGAGCTCCAGAGAATTTCAGCAGAGGTTTAGTTTATGTTGTGTAGACAACAGTAAAGCTTTTGGATGCATGGGTCATGAAACGCTCTGGGCTGCCCTGAAGGAGATGAGCATGCCTCAGCAAGTGATTGTCCTGATACATAACTGTGGACAGAAAGCCACCATCACAGCAGAACAAGGAGAGACAAAATGGTTCTCTTCAGGTAAAGGTGTCAGCTAAGGCTGCATTTTATCTCCGTTTGTCTAATCTGTGTGCGGAACATATCGTACCAAAAACTGGGCTAGACTCAGAGAAGAGGGAGTAAAAATTTGTAGAAGAAATATCGATAACTTAAGATGTGCAGGGGATACCATCTTCCTGGCAGAAAGTAGCAATGATTTGCAGTGACTTCTGAGGCAAGTGAAGGAAGTAAGTGTCAAAGCAGGACTGCATTTGAATACTAAGGAGACAGACAAAAATCATGACTTCAGAATAAACACACAGCTTTAACACAAACAAGAAATATGTACATTGACTTTGTTCAAGATTTTGCTTACGTTGGTCCAGTCGATTCAAATGGAGACTACAGCCAGGAAATTAAGAAAAGACTGAGACTTGGAAGGGCAGCAACAGAAGCATTAGGCAATATCACCAAGCCAATGATGTGTCGTTAGAGACCAAGGCTAACCTCATCCACACCTTCCTCTTCCTAATTACTATATATGGATGGAAAAGTTGGAAAGTGAAGAAGCCTGCTGGGAAAGAAAAATTGATTTATTTGAAATATGGTGTTGGAAGAGGGTTGGCTCTGTGGACACCCTGGACTGCCAGGAAAACAAACAAGTGGGTCCTGGAGCAAATTAGTGAGAAACATCACTGGAGGCAAAAATGCAGAGCTGAAGCTGTCCTATTTCACGTGTATCAGGAGAAGGCAGGGTTCTTTGGAAAAACAATAATGCTGGGAAAGATAGAAGGCAGCAGGAAAAGAAGACAAATATTAGATATATTAACCCAATAAAAGAAACTGTAGGCAAGTCTACAGGAGCTGAGCAGGGTGGTTGAGGACAGGACATCTCTCATTCATATGTTCTACAGGAGTCGGAGCTGACTAAATGGCACATAATGCACACACACACACACGCACACACACACACACACACACATGCATGCACAAAGTGGGGGAGTTTGAAAGGGTTCACTAGGAAGCCAGTAAACCTCCTCTCTGACCCTGTGTTTTACGTCATCTGCCTTCAGAGAGTAATGAGATTTTCTCCCACCTCCCAAATCTCCAATGGTTGCCTCTCACTGGGTAACGTGGTACTATATGGAGAAAGGAATCCTGGGAAATGCATTTTTTGGCTTTTCTTAAGTTACACCGAGGAGTCAAAGGGCCTAGTAGTGCTGACTTGACAACAACCTTTTCATAGTTGACCTTTTCATAGAAAGTTTCTATAGCATTAGATCCTCACTCTCCATCAGCACCCCCTGAAAAGTTTAGTTTCCAGAGAAATTCAATACACTGAATTTATTTCTGTGCTGAGCATCTATCCCGAAGCTCTGCCTCCTTCCTTGTCTTAGGATCCTGGCAGGACAACCTAAAAGAAAATCCAGAGACACTCCTAACCCTTCCCCTTGAGCTTAGAACATGTCTGATGCAGGCAGAAACTAGGTTCAAATCTATATGTTCATGATCTGTTGTGTTTTATAATGTTAAGTTTTTTTTATTTTTTGTATTTTTCTTTTCTGAAGTAAGAAGCGGGAAGGCAGACAGACAGACTCCCGCATGCGCCCAACCAGATCCACCCGGCAAGCCCACTAGGGGGCGATGCTCTGCCCATCTGGGATGTTGCTCCATTGCAACCGGAGCCATTCTAGCACCTGACATGGAGGCCATAGAGTCATCCTCAGAGCCTGGGCCAACTTTGCTCCAATGGAGCCTTGGCTGAGGGAGGGGAAGAGAGAGACAAAGAGGAAGGAGAGGGGGAAGGGTGGAGAAGCAGATGGGTGTTTCTTCTGTGTGCCCTGACTGGGAATCAAACATGGGACCTCCACATGCCAGGCCAATGCTATACCACTGAGCCAACTGGCCAGGGCTTAAGATTTATTATTATTTTTTACTACATTGGCTCTATCATGGAGTATTCTTAGGCCAGAAATATTGTTTCTGACCATATCCATTTCTTTTCTTGTAACATATCCTATAAATCTTGGTCATAGCCCCTTGTAAATGGAAAGATTAATTTCTTGAAGCCAGTGTCTTCTAGAAGACAGGTCACGATTTTGCTGAGATTTCCAGGGGTTAATTTGGGACGTGACACCAGATCTAGCAGCAATGGTGCCATTCGCCTGGGCTCTCTGGAACTTCCCAGGCTTTTCTGCTCCAGTTGTTACTGATAAGTGGCTGCTTTGTCATGTGAATAGTAAGATAAAGCTGGCACTCAGCTCAGCACTGCATGTAAAATGGGAATCACTTGAATGTCATGGTCATTGTCACGCAATCGATGTGAGCCCATCCTATGTAAAGGCTTTCCATTACAAAAACAAAAGAAGAAAAGCAATGAGCTTTCCAGAATGGATTTATTCAAGGAGGCTTGAAGTACAAGGGGTAGCATTCAGAGCACCAAAGACAGTCCCTCCCTGCTGAATGATTTCATTGTCTGGGGTCACATGTTGCAGTGAATGGGGACCTCTGAAGACACAAAACGTGTGAGTAAGCCTCCATGGAAAAATATTTTCAGTTGTGCATCACCTACTTCCAGGTTCAGCTGTCTTTATTTTTCACTCCTTGTGTTGCTAGAGCTGCACACGAGACTTAGCGACTCTCTCCTGCTCTTCAAATGGTTTTGCTGTCACGCCCAGAGGCTGTCTCAAATCTGTGGCCACTGAAGTCCACCGGTCCTTATCTCATGTAATCGAATTCGGGTCACCACGTGAAGGAAGCGTCAGAAGGCTGGCTTGTCTCCTAAAACCCCTCAAAGTTAAAACAAAACAAAAACTCAAAACTTTTTCTTTTTATTACAAACACAGTGCAGTTTCATTTTAGAAAATCTGGAGACTACCAACAAACAAAAACAAAATGTAAAAGCCCTTTCTAATGCAGTGCGTAGATGCTCTCGCTGTCAGTAACTTAGCAAATACGGTTTAAAAATCTCTTTGTTTTTATTTCTACCTCTATTCGTATTGCAGACCCACCCATATCCACATGTCCCCCTACACACAATGTACCTTATCAGTGATTACTGAGCGTGTGTACTCGGCTTTGTAGACAGTATTTATTTAATATTTATTTACACATATCATTAATTATTCTGTAGAATCACTTTTTTTTTTTTTCTCTTCCTTTCCAAGTGAGAGGAGGGGAGATAGAGAGACTGACTTCCACATGTGCCGTGATCTAAATCCACCTGGCAACCCCTGTCTGGGGTCAATGTTCTGTCCATCTGGGGCCATGCTGGCAACTGAGCTATTTTTAGCGCCTAAGGTGGAGGCTCCACAGAACCATCCTCAGCACCCTGGATCTATGTGCTCGAACCAATTGAGCCATGACTGTGGGAGAGAGAAAGAAACAGAGGAAGAGAGAAAGAGAGAGAGAGATGGGAGAGGGGCAAGGTTAGAGAAGCAGATGTTCACTTTTCCTGTGTGCCCTGACTGGGAATTGAACCCAGGACATCCACATGCTGGGTTGATGCTCCACCACTGAGCCAACTGGCCAGGGCTTGTAGAATCATGTCTAATGGCTGCCTCCTGCCTATTTTTTTTTTTGTATTTTTCTGAAGTGAGAAGCGGGGAGGCAGAGAGACAGACTCCTGCATGCGCCCAACTGGGATCCACCTGCATGCCCACTAGGGGGCGATGCTCTTCCCATCTGGGCTGTTGCTCCATTGCAACCAGAGCCATTCTAGCACCTGAGGCAGAGGCCATGCAGCCATCCTCAGTGCCCAGGGCCAACTTTGCTCCAATGGAGCCTTGGCTGAGGGAGGAGAAGAGAGAGTTAGAGAGGAAGGAGAGGGGATAGGGTGGAGAAGATGGGCACTTCTCCTGTGTTCCCTGGCTGGGAATTGAACCCAGGACTTCCACATGCTGGGCTGATGCTGTACCACTGAGCCAGCTGGCCGGGGCTGCCTCCTGCCTTTTAAACGCTGTTCATGCAATAATGTTTAATTACAGGCATACCCCAGATATATTGCAGGTTTGGTTCCAGACCACCACAATAAAGCAGGTGTCGCAATAAAGCAAGTCACACCAATATTTTGGCTTTCCAGTGAGTAGAAAAGTTATATTTACATTGCAGTGTATTTAGTGTGCAATAACATTATGTCTAGAAAAATTATAAGGTACATACTTTAATTAAGAAATACTTTATTGCTAAAAAATGCTAACCATCATCTGAGCCTTCAGAGAGTTGTCATCATTTTGCTGGTGGAGAGAGTGAACTTCAATTAATAAAAAAACGCAGTATTGACAAAAGGCAATTGAGCAAAGCACAAAAAAGTGAAGTATGCCTATATGTTGCTTTGTAACAAAGTTTTCTTAACACACCTATCATAAAACCTTGTCCAATCAACCCAGAGACCAGATGGAATATTAATGTGACTCAGTTTGGGCTGAGAATTATTGAGTAAACTACCCACTGAAGAAAGGGTTTGCTGAGCAAAGTTGAATGCTGGTGCTGGGGAGGCAAGACAAGTTCAAAAATGACTGTGTTTTTGGAAAGTAATTGAGCAGTGGTCACTTGTCTCTCTAACTTGCAGACACGTATAATTTCCTTTACTCCTTGTTTTCTTCCAACAGACCTAATGTAGACCAGCAAGTACTTACTGATTGTGGAGCCATTTGTAGATAGTCATGAACTGGTAATATAACTAGTGGTTATGTATTGAATACAAAGTATGTGCGAGAACTGTTGGGCAATGTTTGAAGAGAAATAAACATAAGAATCCTGCCACCCCAAATGAACGTCAGGGTCTTGTGTCTATACTAACTGCCCAGCCAGCATTAACTGCCTCCTTATGCCTTGCTAACAGTGTCCCAGTTTTGTTCTGGCTATTGTGCCTCACTCAGATGCTTTGAAATGTTCACTTTTCCAGCTCCCCGTGCAGGTAAGGGTGGCCCTGGGCTAGCATTCTGGCCAATTAGCTGTAAGTATGAGTCTGTGGTGGGCTCTGGAAATATTTCGACTTTTTTGCAGTAAAAGAGAATGACTTTTCATAGAGAGAACATAGATTCAGTGTCTGACGTGGTGGCATCCATATTTTAATTTCGAGGAGGAGCAAAGAGAAAGAAGTCCTGGTTTCTGGCGGCATGATAGAGCAACTCAACTGACAGCAGCAACTCCCTATCTCTGGATTTGTTATGAGAGTAATAAATTCCTAATTGTTGACATCACTCTCAGTCAGTTACTCTGTCTCTTGCGGCTGAATACGTTCCTGAAGAACATACTGTAGGAGGGCAGAGATGAGTAAAAAGTGCAAATGACCATCATGTTTCTTAGGAATAGTGAGACTCTTCACCGGTCTGGAATGGAGGGCGTATCAGGGATGGAGGATCCAAGTTTTCATAGATAGATTGGGATCATAGAGAGGGTTAATATTTGAAGCTTATCTGCAATATCTGGAGAGTGGTGGTGAGTTTATGCCCAATCTGATACACAACAGGCAGCTACAGGTGATCTGGGGCAGAATTCAGGAAGTTGAAGCTGGCAATGGTGAGTGAGAGGGACTGGGTGGAGCAAGTTAAGAGACGGGGTAAGAGTTAAGAGGTCATTGCTTTACCCAGATAAGCAATGAAGGTCTCGGGTAAGGTGGTGGCTGTCATAGTCAGCTTGGGCTGCCATAACAAAATCCCTTGAACCAGGGGGCTTAAAACAACAGAAATTTCTTACAGCTCTGGAGGCTGGGATCCAAGATCAAGGTACTGGCCAATTTGATTCTTGGTGAGGACTCTCTTCCTGCTTGCAGATAGCCATTTTCTCATTGTGTCCTCATAGGGTAGAGAGAGAGAGTTCTGGTGACTCTTCCTCTTTTTATAAGAGCACCATCCCTATTGAGTTAGGGCCCCACTATTATGACCTCATTAATTCCTCATCATCTTCTTGCAGGCCCTATGACCAAATACAGTTACATTGGTGGCTAGGGCTTCAACATATATGTTTGGGGGACACAAACATTTCATCTATGACAGTGGCCATAGGAGGGAAATAAAGGGCTTGTGTTTGAGGGATTGCAGGAGTAGAATCCACCAGACTAACACTGGTAGATGTGAGGCAAAAGCATGTGATGGATCAAACCTGCCCTTGAGTGTCGAGCTTATGAGACTGCAAGAATATTGGCATCATTTACAGAATTAGGAAACAGGATAAAATGCAGATTTTAGAAGAGTTGGGGTTTTAAGTCAATCGCACTGGAGGTATTGACATGATATTCAGAAGGAAATGAAGTGACGTGGTGGCTTTTTATAAATTTGGGTGGGAGCGTTTCCTATGAGCTATAGACATCGGTCTTTTAGGTGCATTACGTTATTTAATTATCAAGCCCCTCTCCATTTCACAGATGATGAAACAGACATTTGTGGTATCCTAGGCTGGAAAAGTATATCCCATCTTACTGAAAGAAACCTGTCACAGTAGCTCTACCAAATTCCATGGGTGGTCTTTGTGAGCTATGGAGAATATAAGTGGTTTGGAAAATAGGAGACAAGCTAATGGATTTTGGATTTCCAACAAGGAGAGAAGATGGAATCTGCAACTAAATAGGTTTCAAGAATGTCTAATGGAACACTCAAGGGCTGGCGTGTGAGCACCTAGGAAAGGAAGTGACATACACGAGCAGCCAACGTGGGCTCACCATGAGCTGCACGCTCTGTGTGATTAACTTTATCCGGAATGCTGCATGTCAGCGTGATGTTTGGCAAGAAGAGGCCCGAGTGAGTGGAATAGTTGCTGATTAAAGAGCTCTATTTTTAAAGGGAGTGATTTAAAAGTAAATGTTAATCCAGTGGGAAGTGTGTAGTGACAAGCTTGGAGATCTGCCCTTGCCTTTCATTTTTTTTTCTTTTAATCTGTGATTTGCCTCAAGAGGTTTATTAATGTCTAACACGAAGCTGGGAACCTTGTAAGCATGTTGAAAATAAAAATCAACATCTTGAAGGGTGTAAACAAGAGGACAAGAGGGCCAAATTTAATCGGATCAATGCACTGGGATGAGTGGAAGTTCCCAAATCCGGGCCCAACTGCTCAGAGCTGGAAAGACATGACTTAACATCACATCTGAAAAGAAGTGTTAGTTGAGAGTAAACTATGTGATTTGGCTAAAAAATAATAAATAAGACTTTGGCCAGCATTATTGAAAGCCTAGGCTACCTTATGCTAGAACTCACAACAAAGCCGCAAGGGATGCCTTTGTAAAACATTGATCGGCTTCTATTACAGAAATACGCGTGATGGCTCCACACTAAGTCCAATGTCAAGACTTAGGACACCTAACTTGCCTCAGCAGCTTATTTTTAGCATTATAGTCTATCTTACCTTCTTTCTGTCTTTCTTTTTTATTTTTTACAGGTACAGAGAGAGAGAGTCAGAAACAGGGATAGACAGGGACCGACAGACAGGAACGGAGAGAGGTGAGAAGCATCAATCATCAGTTTTTTGTTGCCATTGCGACATCTTAATTGTTCATTGATTGCTTTCTCATGTGTGCCTTGACCTCGGGCCTTCAGCAGACCAAGTAACCCCTTGCTCAAGCCAGCAACCTTGGGTCCAAGCTGGTGAGCTTTTTTGCTCTCGCCAGATGAGCTTGCAGTCAAGCGGGCGACCTCGGGGTCTCGAACCTGGGTCCTCCACATCCCAGTTCGATGCTCTTTCCACTATGCCACCATCTGATTAGGCACCTTCTTTCTTTTATTTCATACATTGGTGTTACCAGAAAATTCTGTGTTCCTAGATGACACCAAGCCACTTCATGACAGCAGCTTTACTCATTCTAGAATGAGCCTATAGTGCCCCCACCCCATCAACCCTTAACCTCTTTGTTAAGAAGCCCCATTCCTTAAGAGAGGGCTGAATGGCCCCCTCCTCTAACTTCCGCTCCCATATTCCAGCACCGAGCAGGACCTACTCTGCTCTCTATAGTGATCACAGGGCTCTTCATACACCCTCATGTCTCATGATTACTTTTTTTACTTATTTGTCTCCCTTGATGCAATAACCACTTTTTTTTTATCATCTTTGTATTCCTTGTGCCTAGTTCAGTGCTCTGAACTAGGGAGCATTCAAACTTTTGTTGGGAAGAGTAAAAGGTGATTGAATAGTTCACGTGGTAATCTTTTTCTACTTCTGTGGGACACAGTTAGGTCATTATGAATACCTATTTTATAATTCTACAAGTTCCAAACCGACCAATGATTTCACGCTGTAAGGAAACAGTGAAAACGGACACAGATATGCCAAGGCAGGTGAGAATATGCTTTTAGAGGAGGAGGGAACATGAAAGAGTGATGGACAAACCTAAAAATTATATCTACAAACTGAACTTTAAGAGAGCTACGAGGATAGAGAGCCATTGCCATGAACTGTGGAATTAGTCAACCATGGGCTAAAATCGATATTCTGCCATACTAGCTGAGTTTCTGGGCATGCTACTTAAGCTCTCTGAGCCTCAGTTTTTCCATGTATACAAAGGAAAGGACATAAAAATCCTCACAGGATAACTATGAGAATTAAATGAAATAATAGAGGTATTGCATCTAGCAGCTTCAATGTCACACAATAAACCGATTGTGTGATGAACAGATCAAAGAACTGCTGATCCTTGGCCCGGAGGAGAGAAGACAGGACATGTTTAGTATCTAGGACAAGAAGAATTGGACTTGTTCTGTGTGGCACCAAATGATAGAACCTAATGGGTGAAAGATATAGGATAGCAAAATTAACTTGGCTCAGGTCCTGAGAGTCAGAGGTAGTTTGAGAAGAACTTCTAATATGGTAGTGAGTTCCCTGTCACTGGAAGCATTTAAGCACAGATTGCTTTTGCTTTGGTGGGGATGTAGAGAGGACTCAACCATCAAGTGAATAGTTGAACCAGAGTTCCTCACTAACTTTGAAATGTGATACTTTGTAGTTTTAGCTGTAGAGGTGGATCTAGAACAGGAAGGAACTAAATCATATATTCTTTAAAATAACTTCACTGTGATTTATGGTCTCTTGACCATGAGAAGAATAGGAGTCCTTTGCTCAGTTACAAAGGAGGGGTTGGAGGGGGGAGGCAGTGTGTATGTACCTGGAACTTTAGGAAGGCCAGTCATATCTGCGGAGGCACCTGTGTGCTCTGAAGAGAGTCCTTGTCGCAGCCTGATTAACTTCACCCCATTCTTAGAACCTGGCTGAGGCCCACTGCAGAAAGCCTGTCGAATGAATGCATGAATATATGAGTCTGTGAAGGAAAAAGAACCCCAAAACATTATCATAACCCAATCTTCCAGCATTGCTTATTTATCTAAGCGACGTCATGGTCCAATTGTGGAATTCCACAGTGAAAAATTCTTGTGCTCATAGGACATTGTAAATCTTTCAGAATATGTTACAATCACATCAGAGTACTGTGAGTTCTTATAATCAGCCAGGAGGAGAAATTCGTGTTTTTGGTGAATATGAATAAAAAGAAAAAACAACCCTTCCGTTTGAGCCCACACCTTTTCGAAGGCCTTGGCATATGTTGCAGCTAACCTCACAGCTACTACTCACGGGGCTTGTCCCCAGTGAGTGATCTGCTTCCCTTGGAAAGTGCTGGAAACAGAACCTTCACTCCTCCTGCATACCTCGAGAACAGCAAGAGTCAACAAATCTGGAATCCTTGCCTCTGTCCTCTTTTAAACAGTTGTTACTAAGAATCAAAGTCAGCCCATAGTGCGTATGGGATTCAAGTGGCCGAGCCAGGAGAACACGGCTCCAGGAACACGCATAGCGCGCTCCCTGCAGACTCGCTCCGTCAGCTCTGCTTATCGCTGCGCAGATCAGGAAACAGCAGCAGCGTGTCACCACCAGCGCCGATAATCAGGTGGACAGATTCTAGTGGCCCTAATCTCATCTCTATTTCCTTTGAACTCCTGAGAGGGGATGCATGTCAGAGGCTCCATTCCGTTATTTCTGCTGTTGGATGCTTCAAGTGAGAACCGTGATAAATTGGCCAGTCTCATTTGCAGAGCTCTTTGGGACTTCGAGGAGGAGGGAGCCTGCTGTGGGTAGAAGGTGAAAATGGAGACCTCAAGGACACCAGAGGAGGGGGAAAGAAGGTTCATATCTCCCTCCTCGCTGGGGTTGTTTTGGCATGGCTCTCTTCTCTTTCACATGAAGCAGGTGGTGTGGTAAGACAGGCCATGGTAATGTGGGGCTAGGAGCAACTCTGCCCTTAAAATAGCAAGGTGGGCCCAGGGAGGAGCCCCTGGGAAGGGTACCTGGAGCAGACTGCCCAGCGGCTCCAAGGGACCTCTTAAGGTAAGAAAAGAGTCCAGAGGAGCTTGGGAATCTTGTGTGAGGCTCAGCCTAGATCATCAGGCTTTCGACCAGAAAGGGATTTACAGCCAGATCCTCAGCCGGAGACTCTGTTAGGATACAGCAGAGAAGGGGATGATAGCAGCCATGGTTACCGCTGGTGTAGGGTCTGAGATCTGGGCCGTTTACCCTTTCCAATTTCTATCAACTGCTGCTGTCTTCCAGCGCACAGAGGTGGAGTAGTACACAACAGCCGGGAGTTGGGGGTTAGCTGCCTGCAGAAACTTGCATTGTCAAGAGCAGGTCTGGTTTTCATTAGCAAAACTCAGAGAGGTAGAGTTTGTGTCTTGACTTTGATTAGCAGGAATTTGGGTTTGGCAGAGGTCGAACTTCTGGGTTCTCAAAAAAGTTCACTTCCAAATTACAGACTTCTGATGCAGATGCCTTTAGTGTCTAAATTGTAGACTGAATTGGTATTAATGGACTCGAATTTTATTCTCTTGTTTTTGTTTGTTTTCTTTTTCCATTGAGAGAGGGGGTTCTTAGAAATACATAGAAGACGGGCTGAGACCTTAGCTGGTGGTGCAGTTTACCCATGAATGGACTAAGTGGAACGAGGACGTGGGCTCTATATGCAGGTGGCATGGATCTTCTTAGGCTAAATCAGAGAGACAACTTCATGGAATTATCCAAAAGTGAGTGGTTAAGAAGCAAGCAAGCAAGCAAGCAACAACAAAGCAACAATTTGCTATGGCTAGGAATCAAGTTTGCTCACCGGAGGTGGAAAGGTATGTGGGAAGTGAGTGAGAAGGATTTAGCAATTGATACGTGAACAGATAATGCTTAGATCTTGGGAGGTATCTCAGGGAGAAATGGAATCAGCTCAAAAATAGTTTTCAATTTTCTAGGCCTGAAGCGACCTCTGAGAAGAGGAACAGAAGGTGTGAAAGATGTTGGATGGTTGGCAAATGGCTTAGCTCTTACATTGGGATGGGAGGAACAAGACCATTAAGGGCAGATCGAAGGTTTAAAAAGCCCTCTGAACCTGTGTCCTGGAAAAGTAGAGTTGAGCTGTCAAGACCTGGGGAGTTCAAACCTTGAAAGAGGACAAGAGTTATGGGACTCTGGAGCTCATGTTATGACTGAGAGCAGTTTGGGGAAATTCTGCAGAAGCAGTCGAGATAGAGAAATCTTTCAAATGGGTGTGAAGCAAATATGGGAGCAAAGGCTAAGGAGTGAGGTGGGGAGGTATTCGTTTTCCTTTGAAGCAGACATTGTGGGACAAACCTAGGCTCCAGAATGGAAGGACGAGACAGTAGTCACAGAGAATGAAATATTATACAAAACAAGTCAGCCTCCAGAACCTTCATATTTTGGAAAATACAGGGAGAAGTGTATGCTTCTGGGATCAGGGAAGGTATAAAGCCATGGACTTGGATGGAGATTAGTCGTGTGCTACTGGGCAGAGCCCCATTCAGGGATGTTTAGGGTGCAGGAACGCACGGTTAGAGGGGAAGTGGAAGGAGTCAAGCACAGATTATTGAAAGAAAAATTGTTTGCCTGACCTGTGGTGGCGTAGTGGATAAAGCGTCAACCTGGAATGCAGAGGTTGCTGGTTCAAAACGCTGGGCTTGCCTGGTCAAGGCACATATGGGAGTTGATGCTTCCTGCTCCTCCCCCTTCTCTCTCTCTCTCTCTCTCTCTCTCTCTCCTCTCTAAAATGAAAAAATAAAAATCTAAAAAAAATGAAAAAAAGGAAAAAGTTTTGAGGGAGGATATGAGGATTGGTCCTTTTTTTTCTTTTTTTATTAGAATATAGGAAACATAGTGTGCCGATGAGATTCTTCTTTTATTCTTTATAGGTGGTGAACTTCGAATACCTGGCATGACTGACTGACATGCTGTGAGAGCTGAAGCCACATGGGCTTAATTTTTCCTCCTTTATATTTTCGTTAATCTTTTCACTAAGCTAATATGACTCCTTATCTATGAAAGCCAATAATGACATGGATCTAGATCAGTGGTTCCCAAACTACGGCACGCGGGCCAAATTGTGGCCCCCTGAGGCCATTTATCTGGCTCCCGCCGCACTTCCGGAAGGGGCACCTCTTTCATTGGTGGTCTGTGTATGGAGTACTATATGTGGCGGCCCTCCAATGGTCTGAGGGTCAGTGAACTGGCTCCCTGTGTAAAAAGCTTGGGACCCCTGATCTAGATTATATGATATGTTGGGTTTAGGAAACATTATTTCTGCTTGGAAATTGATGTTAAGATTATAAATGACTGTAAGGGTCATTTCTGGTTTGGAGATTAAGTGATTTTTCTAAATATTATGAAAATGGGCCTCCTGCTATTGTATTGCATTTCCTTATAAGTCCCTGAAATTCTGGAAAGATTAGACAGTCAACAGATTGGGGTAATCACATTTTGAAGGTGTTAATGTTCCTGTGGGAAACATCCCAGACTATGAGAAGGCTCTAAGAGAAACCCAGGCCCAGAATGCACTGTCTTTGGTCAGGGTTGAGTGGGTCCGGACAGAAAGGAAAGAAATGAGGCGGCTGTGTGAGATGGTGAGACTTTAATTGCTCTGAATGGATCTGAATGGATGAGGGAAGGAGGATGAACGTACATTTTTGAATGTTGCATCACTTTTGCCTTTCTGGCATAATCCCAATTTAGTCATAAATTACTGTTTCTATGCATGGCTGTAATCATTTTGCTAGTAGGTTGTTTGCAATGTTTGCACCAACATTCATGAGAGAAGAAATTGACCTGTGAGTTTCATTTTTCCATATTATCTTTGTCTGATGTTGGTATGAAGTTACACTAATGGAATAAATTGCATATTCTATGAAAGACTTTATGTAATATTGGGATTACAGTTTTATTGGCTATTTGTTGGAACTCTACTGCAAATCCACCTGGGCCTGGCTTTACCTTTACGGACAATAATTTTAGTCACAAAGTCAATTTCTTTCATGATTATAAGACCATTCAAATTTTCTATTTCTTCTTGGGTCAATTTTGGTAATTCATATTATTCTAGAATTTTTAAATTTTATTTTACCTGCATTTTCAAATTTATCCACATCTAGATGTTTTTAAGGAGGAATTTCAGAGAAAGGACAAATATCATGATGGTAATGACAATACTCTTAGAGGAAAATGAGGGAGTGTTCAGGAAAAAGACAAAAGGAATGGACAATTGAGACAAAGGAGGTCCTGGTTTAGACATGGTGCAAGTGAGAGGCTATTGATCCCTAGATTTTCAGAAGGGTTTCCTTCATAATTTATTACTAGTAACATAAACAGATAAAATAACAAAGGATGGATTTCCTACTGTGCTAATTCTATGATTTGGGGGGTTGGGTTTTGAAAACACAATAAACATCCTTTCCATTCAGTACTTACAATTTTGTTATTTGGACAAGATACAAAAGCAATGAGAACAACACACAACAGTGAATGATCTCAGCTGATGTGGAGCATGTAAGTGGTATTGGTGTTCACGGAGGACGTGTTTACTGTGAGATGATGGGGTCATATAAGTCTTCAGGGAGAAAGAAAGACAGGAATCAGCTTTGAAGGGTGCATTTGGTGGTAGAGGTGCAAGAGAAAGACAGGGACCAAGTACATAGAGGGAATGTCTATTTCCCCCACTCCTGATGTCGTCCTGGTTATAGGGCAGGTGCCACAGCCTAATATTGCTGGCTGAAGAGATTTGTAATTTTCTTATTTTATAAGTGAGAAAACTGAAATTCAGCGTATAAAGTCACAAACCTCCCAGATCTTCTGACAGCCTCTTAATCTTCCTCCATACACTGTTTTTAAAATCTCCTACTATGACCCTACTAGTTGTTGGTTGGTCAATAGTGATTTCAGACCATCATTGGAGAAAGACTAATGCATGCATAGACATGCATAAGGTCTGCATGGACAGTGACTATGTGAGAAACAGTTATTGATTTTAAATTATTTGTAGTTTTATAATGCAATGAAGTACCTGAAACATATAATTAGATGGTATTTACAAATGCTTAGATCTCTCTAGAGAAAGGTGCTATATTACTATAAAGAAAAAGATCCTTTGGTGTCATGCTCAGCACCGCTGAGCCTGGAAGTATCAATTAGCTGGCAAACAATTGTTAGAACCAAAGTTGATTTGATGATTTGTTCCAGAGAGGGAGTAGACAAGAAGAGACAATACTCACAAGTGATTTAGTCTGGAAAATAGAGAGCAGACTCCATGAAGTAGCAGAGAGGGGAGGTCACTTGATTTTCATCTTATTTTTCATAATAGCTTTACCAGTGTCTGCAAGGGGAAATACGGTATGTGAGCTGCTTGTGGGTGAGGATGACAGGCTCTGACTGCCACCCCTGTGCCTACCTTGCAGGGATGGATACTAACACCAAGCTCTGGTAGGTAAGACCTCAAGGCAGATAACTTGTCTTCTGAGATAAATAAAAACTGGTTGATGACAGCCTGAGAGAGTGCAAAAATCAGGCGTATATTGAAAAATAACAATGTTTTCTTTTTTCCCCCATAGGAGTACTGGAAATGCTAAGAAATAATGTGTGTTACAGTAACTAACTAAATCTCATCCCTCACTCTGGAACTGTGTTCCTTGAGTGAATACTATTTATTAGCCCTGATTAGAGCTATGAGGAAAGGCCCAGTCATGTTTCTGGGCTTGGGCTGCGCCTGCAACTATTTGGAAGCTGATTTCTTACTGTTGGGCTTGATTTTCTAACTGGCTCATCGCCTGCAATTCCCCCCATTGCTCTTAGGTTCCATTTCACCACGAACCTGCTTCCTCCTGCGGAACACCAATTCTCTCTCCCATTATTCCACTTCTACAGGTAATTCTAACAATTTCTTTTTAGGTGAAGGGTTTGAAAACATCATCTTAGAGAAAACGTTATTTTCTGTTTCTAAATTGGTCTCCCTCTCTCTGCAGGTGCCAAGCTGCGAACCACGCACTGAGAGTTGTTGCGTTAACACCGTGCTCATTCCCACAACGTCCTTGAAGGAACAGAAGGGGTCTCAGAGAGATTGCCATGGTCCCCATTTGCCAGGAGAAACAAAAGAGGCCCAGAGAACTTACCATGCATTTCAGAGCCATATTAACATAAAGCAATTAGAAGAATGCCTGATACACAGTAAACAAATGATACTAATATTTGTAATTATTTGAATTAGACCTACTGAGCTAAGATGTATCAGGTTTGAAGGGGATGGATATGGGGACAAAGAAAACCCACCAGAGGGGTTTAAAATCAGTGTTCCTCAAGTTTTGCATGCCCAGAATTCACAGAATGGGAACATTTATGGGGCACACTTGGCTTGCTTGGGACCAGAGAGGGAGAGTCCAAGGCCCTGAGAGATCAATGTCGTAGTTTCCTGCATGTTGCTGTGCAGAGCCCAGGGTAAGCATTTGGGAACAGACTTTGACAGATTGACAGACAACAGGAAATTTGGGGGCAAAGCCATGGCAACTGATCACAGGGACAGCTCAGATGGTCAGGATGTCCGAGTCAGGGAGGTCCAGGCTGTGTGACGAAGTGCAGCCCAGAAGAGCTGGTTCTTGCCTGAACACAGTTATTTCAGCAGGCCAGCTAGGCTGGGACAGCCCCAGGCAGTCTCCAGGAAGTCTGTGGGAAGGTAGGGCCCCGTTCTTGGGGAACTGAGGTCTTGAAAACATTAGCAATTTTGCGGTGTTCACTGCCCTGACTTGAGATAGAGTCAGCCTCAAAGCAAAGGGGAGGACGGAGCTGTATGTGGGGCCTGTGGGATGGGGGACGACAGTCGGACTGGCTTTCATAGGACACGGTGGGTGTCCTTGTTTGACTGTGGTCAGTGTTCTTCTCCCCCCCCACTGTAATTTCTTTTGAGCTCCTCAGTAGGTCGAGTGGGCAGTGTCCATGTCAGCAGCACTTATAGGCTGTGCCAGATGCTCCCTGTGATGGTTCCTGGCCAGCCAGAGGCTTCCTTCAAGCTGTTCCTCAGCCAGACCCTTTCCTCCCTCTTCTCCACAAAGCTTCCATTAGCCACAAACCACGTGGTGATCTCCAATCTCTAACCTGAACTTCCTGCAAAAACTAGTTTTCTTTTCTTTGACTATAAAAGCAATCACCTTTAATTTAGAAGATGTAAAAAATAAAGAAAAATACACAGAAGTGAATAAAAACATCTTCAATCTTAGCCCAGGACTTTAATTCTTCTAGATGCCTTTCTATGTAATTGTCATAGAGTGGTTACAAACCTGCATCTGGCGTCAGAAAGACCTGGGTGTGAGTTCTGCCCCTGCCACCAATTAGGTGTTTCATTTCAGCAAGTTGTTTAACTTCTGTCTTATTTCATTACCTGTAACTTATAGGTATGGATGCCTTTCTCTTTGGCCACTAAAAGAATTAAAGAATATAATGCATATAAAGTGCAAAGTATTGTCTGTGCTACACAGGAAATGTTTAATAAAGGATAATATTTTAGAAACAAGGATCATGTAGTACTTGGTTTTTAAAAATGTAACAATGTAATCTGAGTATAGTATATATTAAATATTCTTTTTTTGTTTTTGTTCTTCTTGTTTTTGTAAATAAGAGGAGAGGAGATAGAGAGACAGACTCTCACAAGTATCCTGAGCAGGATCCACTCAGCAGTTACTGTCTGGGGATGATGCTATCAATCAAGTTATTTTTTAGCACCTGAGGCTGATGCAGTCAGACCAACCAATCTATCCTCAGTGCCCAGGGTGGACACTCAAACCAAGCAAGCCCCTGGCTGCAGGAGGGGAAGAGGGAGAGAAAGGGGAGAAGGAGGGGAAGAGAAACAGATAATTGCTTCTCTTGTGTGCCTTGACAGGGGAAATTGAACCCAGGATACCCATCACCAGGCTGCTCTACCACTGAGCCAACTGGCCAGGGTCTATATTAAATATTCTTAAAGAACAGTCATTGCAAATTTTACAGAGTGTTTTCACCCCCAAATTCTTATCTTATGATGCAACCTGCTTAGACTGCTATTCATAGAAGTCAGACTAGAAAATATTAATAGTTGGATATACTTCAGCAATCATTTTTATGTGTTATGGTATGTTTTATATTGAACATATTCTGATTTGCACTTAGATAAGTCTAGTGTCCATTTACTTGAGTTTTCATGATTAGAGTACCCATAGTTAAATGTTTAGGGAATTAAGAGTTGTCAATATTCACTAGCAGACTTTAAAATTTGAACCCTACTCAAGTAGAGCTGTTTAACACACACCTGTATGGCATCAATATTTGGACAGTTTACAGGTTATTTCACATGTTTTGGCAGGACCTGTGCAAATCAAAAGCAAATGGAAATGGCAAATTGTGTAAACAACACAGAATTTCATACAGGTGATGAAAGTGACATGGTAGGGTGGCCCATGTTGCTCTCAACTCTACTGACAAATAAGGACATCACAGGTTAAATGATAGGGATTGAATAAGAAAAAATAAGGATCAAGACATTAAAAAAACCAAACCAACCAAAAACTGGAATATTAAAGGATTTAGAGGGGACCTGACCTGAGGTCCTCGGAATATTTTATAAAAGTGAGGCTTTTCATGATTGCTATGCCCCAACGTCTCAATCCTTAAGGCCTTTTTACTTTAAGAACATGCTTAGAACTTTAACCTGTATTTTAGTAAATACTAAACAAAATCATCTCTTCATACATTTTCATGTTATTTTTTCAAGTTTCTTCACTCTTCCCACTGAGATTTTGTCCCTTGTTTTACGTGGTTTCCTTGAAGTGACTCTTTTCCCAGGCAGATCATCCCGGGATAGGACAACCTTCTGGGTGCATCTTTGTGCCGCAGCGCTCGCTTGCTACCATATTTCCCCGTGTATAAGACACATCTTAATTTGGGGTCTCGAAATTTGAAAAAAATGTATTACATAAAGTTATTAAACTCAAGTTTTATTCATCATAAAATTCATATAACTCCCCAACAAGCGTTAAAAAGCGGGAAATGCCAGTAAAACAACAACAACAACAACAAAAAGAAACAACTACCACCACTGTATAAGATGCACCCAGTTTTTAGACCCCAAATTTTTGGAAAATAAAGGTGCATCTTATACATGAGGAAATAGGGTCAGTTTCAGTGGCTGAGGATGCTGCTCCCAGGTTCAGTGTGCTTTCCAATTACTTGATGCCCATAACCTTCAGTAGACTAGACCTGAATGTCCATTTGAGTTAGTATGCTTTGGATTTTTAGGGTTCTATTCATCTTGACTGTCAAGATATACTTATTATTAGGCTTTAATTAATATAGTTAAGCTAGAAAGAGTCAGTCAGGGAGGTTTGGGGATTTCACTTCCTGGAGAGCTTCAAAATATAGTAGAATTGGATGAGTGCATCAGTTCTAGACCCCTGAGATATGAATCTGCCTGTCAGTAGAGGGTTGAACATACTATATTTGATGTATCCTCTGGTTATTGCAAACTACAGTAAAAAGTGCCCTAGCTTCCTGGACTGGGATCTTTCAACCCTACTAACTCTCTTTGCCAATTGCATTGACCAGGTAGAAACAGAAATGGTATAGTTTATCCAGTGGTAGTCAACCTGGTCTCTACCGCCCACTAGCAGGCAGGCGTTCCAGCTTTCATGGTGGGTGGTAGTAGAGCAACCAAAATATAAATAAAAAGATAGATTTAAGTATAATAAGTTGTTTTATAAAGATTTATTCTGTCAAACTTAGCAAAAATCCGACACAAAGTACTTGGTATGTAATCATTATTATATGCTTTAACTTGCTGTAACTCTGCTTTATAAATTTTATAAAGTTACTTCCCTACTTTATAAATCACCATTACTGTGGAACTGGTGGGAGGTTAGAAAATTTTACTACTAACAGAGATGCAAAAGTGGGCGGTAGGTATTAAAAGGTTGACTACCCCTTATACCCTTTGGAGTTTGCACCAATTTCCTACCCCGCTTTGGTTTCTGATGATGGGCTACTACTTTACTCTCAGATTGAACTAACTGCTATGCTATGGGTAGACAGGACCCCTTTAACCTTCTTCTGTCCACTTGTTCTTGCTCTGGTCACGGTGCTGTTTGAAATGTTCATTCCTTTCGCATTTGTGTGTTTTCCAAATTAGTAGTTTGCTCTTGTGTGTTGACCTTTTTAATATTCTGTATTTTGATTGGTTGGTCTTAACATTCTCTCTCATTTTCAGCCTGGCTAACCCTCCAGGGAAGAGGTGAAACAGCTATCCAATAAAAACACAAAATACTGAAAAGGTCAAAATACACTATTACAATAAATTACCATAACTCAAACAGGGAAGCAGGCATTAAAATTCTGATACATACAAGGATAGAGATTGGCATGAGAGTTGAAAATGGCACTGCATTAATGCATTTGGATGTCAGAGTTCACTCAGAAGAGAGTAAACATGCTAAAACCAGAGTCTGAACATTATCTTGTGGGTCTTTTATGCTGTCACATCCTGGCATTGTTGGATAATAGAAATGCTGCATTGAACTGACTGCTTTTACCGTTTCCCCTTCCTCCCCGGAAGAGGGGGCGACGGGGGGAAAAGAAAGAACAAACACAGTCTGCAAGATGAAACTCTTAACAGGCTTGCCGAGGGCCAGTTATAATTTATGGCTGGTCAAGACACAGAACATCCATTTTATTTATTTTATTATCTGGGTTCTATGGGCTGTCACTTGGCAGAAACGGCATGTGTAAAAGATAGAAGCACAGCTTACAAAGCCCTTGTATCCACTCCTCAGTTGGAATATTTATTCTAGGGATATTCCATGACGGTGTTTTTCAACTGCTGGTCCGCGGACTGGCCATCAGAAATCTCGTGCTGGTCTGTGAAAGAGTTAACCACCCAGATGTTATATGAAAATTATAGACCCAATGATCTTAGTCGAATTTGCTTATGTTCAGGGTGATTTCTGCCTTAGTGGTCCCTGAAATAATTCTCCTATTTTCACCTGTCCCCAAGTGCTCTACAAGGAGTTGCAAACACCAGATTGGGAATTAGTAGACCAAGCTCTAACCCATCCCTGCCATGACTTACTGTGGCTTACTCAAGTGATTACACCCTTAGCCTAGTCTGCCCCATGATAACAACAGTTTATGTGAATATTACATGAGACATTGGAGATAAAAGTGCTGAAGACAGTGTCTGTCCCATGTGAGTCTCAAGTAATACAAATTTACTTTCTTGCTCTTCCCAAGCTCTGATCCAGGGCGAGTCCCCTAACCTCTCTGAGCCCTGGCTGCCATATTTTTTTCTAGAGTGAGGAGAACGTAGTGGTGGACTGCATGATTCAATGACTTGCCTGGAAGTCCCCCTCCTCCCTCCATCCCACGTGAGAAGCAGAAGCTAAATAAATCAAATCTCCAACCTGGAAACCTATTTCATATTGGTTGGATCAATAGGAACTCCATTTCCCCCCAGACATCGCCAACTTTATTGGTGGCTATGGAGAGCTGGGCTGCCTGCAGCTGTGGCCGGCTCGCCTCTGCTGCCTGTCACCCATAATGATGGCAGACCCCCACACGGGGGGCAGGGGGCACCATCCAACGCCTGACAGAATTTCAGGGGAGGGGGCCTCCTTCTCCTGGGCAGCCACAATCTAATCGACTCCTGCTTGAACAAATTATCTCTTAAGTGGTAGCGTGAAGATAGCTGTGTTAATCTACTAAATCATAAACCTTCCCACAGTGTGATACCATGATCCAGACAGATACTAATCTGCCGCCGCACTGTCAGTTATGATTTTGACACCAACACTTTGAATTGCCAACAGAAAATCGTATTTGACATTTAATTCCAATCATGCAGAGCCTTTCATTGAAAGTGCTGTCAGTTTACCTTTATTTTGGAGAAGGGGAGACAATATGCTCCTGTCTTCTGGTATTTTTTTTTTTTTCTTGAAGGAGGTGGGGGTGGAGAGGAGAGAGGAAGAAAATCCAACTTCAAATAACACAGCTGTTGAAGAAGGGCTTTAATCCTCGTGTTAGCCCGATGCTGAATCCACTCCCACACGCCTTTGGTTTTATAGTCTCAACTTCGCTGCATGCCAGCAATCTCCATCGTTTCACACAGATTAGGCGTTAATTCAGGTCAAATATGGATTAATTAGTCAGTACGCGCCAGCCAGTGGCATCAGTGTGCCAACAAGCGTTTTAAAATAATCTGTTCTTATTTTAAATTGCTACTTTCTGAGGGCGGGGCCTCTGGAGTATTATAAAATTGCAATCAGGTATCCCACAGAACTGAAAGGGAGGAAAAATGTCAGGTTTAGCAGTGTTTAAATGCCACCTCTCTCAAATGAGGTCTGTGGCACACAAAGGGATGGCTGAAGGGCTGGGAGGAGGTGCTGGTTCAGAGGGCAAGGAAACGAGCCTTTAAACTCAGGGGGGTCTCAAGGCAATTGAGGGTGCTTGGGAGTCACCTGGAGGGCTTGCTGAAAGACAGATTGCTGGCGGCGCCACTCCCAAACTTCTGACTCAGTGTGTCTGGGGGGGCCTGCAATGTGCGGTTTTCACTAGTTCTCTAGTGAGGCTGATGTTCCTGGTTTGGGACCACACTTTTGAGAATCACTGCTTCAAAATCAATATGGCCTTCAGCGAGGGCTGAATGGAAGCTGGCACTTGGCAACAAGAAAATGGGGCTGGGGAAACATCAACCCCAAATCATACAGAGAGCACATCAAAACATCCACACATGATAGGCAGGTGAGAACTATCACCCCACGTCAGCCAACATCTGAGGACCAAGGGCCCAGCCATTCGGGATGGCTAGTCTTTTCTCCTCTCACCTGTTGCCTTTCCAGCCCTTTGACCATTTGGCAATGCAGGGGGAAGGAAGGGGTGGGACCAAAGGCCAAACGGAAGGTGACCTGTCTGAAGCACTGAAGATGGACTAGAAGGGAAAATTCCTTTTGCTTCCTGCCCGTCTGCTGAGCTGGCACATGGGTCTTCTCCTGCCCTCGGACTGGGACTTACACTATCATTCCTGGTTCTCAGGCCTTTGGACTCAGACTAGAACTATACCCCTGGCTTTCCTGGGTCTTTGCCTTGCAGGCTAAGTCACGGGCCTTAACCTCCATAATTGTGTGAGCCGTCTCCTCCTAATAAATCTATTAATGTGTGTGTGTGTGTGTGTGTGTTTTCTGTTGCTTTTGTTTCTCTCGAGAACCCTGACTAATACAAGTGGCAATGGGGAAAAAACTCAGACGTGGGAATGAGGCCACATAGTCAGAACAGGACTGCCTAAAGTCCGGATGCTGAGCATAGAGGTCAAGCTCCTTAATTCTCCTTAATTAAAGGCAAGTGTGGCCCAGAGGTTTGGAAAGGGCTGAGCCTGCACCTAGAACCAGAGGGCCCCAGGAGGGCTGGTTGGGCAGGGGTCTTATTCTAACTGGCTGCTCCCTCCCTGCCAGCATCACAGGTATCGAACAAGGCCCCAAAGGCCCTCACCCCATCCCATCCCAAACGAGGTTTGTCTGACAGTGAAGGAGAGACTGGAGAAGCAAGATGGCACTGTTCTGTGCTGTCACCGTGAGCTGGGGGAGGACTTCTGTGCTCTTCTGAAGGCCTCTGGCGGTGACTGAGCAGCCCTTCCTCCAATGCTTGCTGCCTCTTTCCCTTTTTCCACATTCCCTGACATTTCTTGGGAGTGGAGAAAAGAGTGTGGGGAGTGTGTGTGTGTGTGTGTGTGTGTGTGAGTGTGAGTGCGTGTGTGCACATGCATGTGCATGCCTGTTTGCACGGGCTTCCCTGCTAGTGCATGTCTACTACTCTTCTTGGTGTGAGAAGACTGAGGTGGCAGCAGCCACGGCAGCCATGGCAACAGCAGGGACCAACATTGTTGATAAATGTGGAAGATGTGAGAATTGTCCATTTCACACTGCTCTTTTAATGCCGACGCCATCCCTGGTGATAATAAAACAGGAGGAGGACGAGAATGTTGTGTTTTCTGGGGCAGTGGACTGCTATGCGATCTTGTGAACACTGTAGTCACCAAATGAGAGCCACCTGACCAGGGTGCCCCTGCTTCCCCATCCACAGTCGTGTATGTTTACTTCATCTTTCACCACATCAAGGCCTCATTAGAGGAAGCCCTATTTCTTTAATCTTACCTGGGGCAAAGGCACTTACCTACCTAGCACAATGATGCCTCCCCCCCCTCCACATGGTAGACATCCAGCCAATATTTATTAACACCAGTGATGGAGCTAAGCACAAAGAGAACTCTTGGAAATATGGCGGTGGTCCAATTCAGTTGATTTGAACAGGAAGAGTTAAACTGACGACTGTTTGGAAGTTTTTTTCCTTTTCTTTATAAAGCATGAATTTTGCTGCCATCAAGGTCACTGTGTAAACTTGAGTCAGTAATTTTGCGCCTCTGAATCTCGGGTCCCCTCAGTCCTTGAATCTAGTACAAGAAATAAAATTGAATGTGCTTAAAGTTTTCATGGTTGTAATTGCGTACGTAGTGGTTAAGGACGTGGACTCTCTGGCTAGCCAACCAGGGTTGAACTCAGACTATGATGCTTACCTGCTGTGTGATCTTGACCTCCCTCTGTCTCAGTGCCCTCATCTGTGAAGTGGGGATAATAAGAGGAGCTATCTGAAAGGGTTTTATGATGGTGGAGTAAATTAATTTCTATAAAGTGCTTGGAATAATTCTTGGCATATAGTAACCGCTATATAAATGTTTATGCATTAAGTAAATGAGATTAGGTACTGGACTATAAAGTCAAATAGGGAGAAAATCTCCTGATAGTGGGGCAGATAGTAAAAATGTAACCTTTCCCCAAATGGCCACATCCGCATTGGCCAGCTTTTCTCATGCCAGTCTCGATGGCTTACAATAACAAATGGTAACTTCTTGCTCATATTCTAGGTGGACTACAGGGGATCTGTTGGTATCTGCTCCAAGCATCTCATCAATCTGACACCCCGGCTGAAGAAGTAGCCTGGATGTGGAATGCACCCACACTTCTGACAGAGGGGGAAGATCAAGTGGTCTGAGGAGACCCCTGTGATCTCATTTACTACTTCTATTTGGACATGACGTGGTCACAGCCTGGCAAGTCACATGGCAGTGAACTGGAATGGACAGTTTCCTTTCTGAAAAGGAGATAGTAGTGTACAGTTGTAAACAATACAGCTACCTACTGCAAGAACCACGGTGGTGAAGAGATGCAGCACCATTTTACAGGGGGAACAGCAGAGGTGGTAAATGTGTTCACACACTGAAAAGCTATTTGGTGAAAGATTGAGGAAATATATACTGTGCAGCTCTGAATTAATGTACACAGCACAGTGTGATATTTAGCTCAATATTAATTCCTATAAGAACAGGCTGTTGCCCATGGATCTCATGGTGATGTGGACAACCCAGTTACTGGAAGTATTAGCAGGGCCACTGAGGCGACCGAGTGGGGCTTCACTCAATTGTGTGTTCCCTGAAACCATTTTCCGATCTGACACAAGTGAATTCTACGTAAATTCAAACTGTTGATTTCAAGTCGTTTGGATTCTATACGTGTGGGCTTGAGCTTTGTATAGGACTGAAAATGAGATGTCGTCGTCTCCTGCGGTTCATTAAATATTTCTGTCTTCTCCTTCTGGGCATGTAGGAAGACTGCCCTTCCCTGCCCTGCTGTGAAATTAAGCATTGCTGTGGGATTTGCTTTGACCAGTGAAATGTGAGCACAAATGTTGTGTGTTACTTCCAAGAGGAAGTGACGGGGCAGACGCATGATGCACCCTGTCCCTTCCAGTGCTGCAGTGACTGTGAGCAGGCGCTGGAGGAAGTCTCCACCAGCCCGGGTACTTTACTCACTGCAGAAACAGATTCCCCTGCAGGCCCACACTGCTCGTGGATGATGACTGAGACATCAATATTATTCTCGTTAGTCAGTGAGATTTTGGGGCCTGCTTGTTACTGCAGCAACAAGCTAGCCTGTCGGCTAATGTTTCAGTCGCCTAGACCACAGCAGTCCAGTAGAAATACAATGGGAACCACATGTGTCATTTAAAATGTTCTGGTCACATTATTAAGAATGCAAAAAGAAACAGGTGAAATTTATTAGAATGGTATACTTTATTTATCCCAATATCAATATATAATCAATATTAAAAATGAATGAGATATTTTACTCTTTTTTTTCCATCCAAAGGCTTTGAACTTGGTGTGTAGTCTATACTTCCCGCTCATTGCAGGTTGAGCCAGCTACAGCTCAAGGTAGAGCCACATCAGATAGCTCAGGTCTATCATCTTCTAGAAAAAGACCTGTTCTTCTAGTGATTGTTCCAGGGACAGGGTTAAAAGGAGTCAATAGGCTTATTTGTTATGGGTTGTTTAATCGGCCCATATTCATTGTGTCAAGGGGGGATGATTTATAAGCAAAACAGAAAGTCCATTATGTTGATTTTCAGGTAAACTGAAGGACAGTGGAATCAGGTTTTCCTTTTTATCAAGAGTCTGTAAATAAAAGAGTAGGAGTCCAGATAGAAACGATGACTTAGGGCCTTTTGCACACAAGATTGTGTGTGTTTTAAATAAATGGGTGATGCAGTCACACCCATACACACTCATCTATATCTATATGTATATAGTAGTTTGCAGTGAAAAGTTCCTCCCTCCAATTACCACTGACTCACTGCCCACCCATCCCCCACTTCCACCACATACAAGTTAGCCCTATTGCTAGTTTGTTATGTCTCTTTCCAGAGTCTTTTCTTGCATAGATAAGCAAATATGAACTCACAGTCTTATTCTTCTTTTACAAAGAAGGTAGTGTACTACACACACTGTCCAATACTTTGTGGATTTTCCTTTTTAACTTAAAATTAATATATATGAGAGTTCTTTTCATAAGTATATGAAGATCCTCATCCTGATTCTTCTTTTATGGGACAGTTCCCCGAATTGTTATTTCATGATTTATTTAAGTAGTCATCTATTGATGAACAAGAAAGTAATGCTTTTACAAACAATACTGAAATAAATAACTGTGTCTGTGTCATTTTGCATGCATGTAAGTCTATCTGAAGGATACATCCCAGGTGGCATTGCTGGGTGGGAAGGACCAAAGATTTATTTACATTATGTTTTGTCAAGGTGCACTATCAAGGACTGAGAATTGAACTAAGTCTTGTGCAACTGATGGGTTTTTGTCTATTTTTCTATATGTCTAGATAATTTTTGCCTTAGAAATATTGCTGATATGTAATTGACTATATAGATATTCACAACTGTTACATCTTAATTGTCAGTTTTACCCTTTAGCATTATAAAGTGCCCTTGTTTGTATCATATAATGCTATTTGGCCTCACTTTCACTGTGTCTCACATTAACATCATAAACTTGACTTTCCTTTGGCTTACATCTTCCTGGTGTACCTTTCTCCAGTCTTATTTTTTAATTGCATTATTTTACATATATTTATTGATAGCATAGAGTTTGCATTTTCATTTTGTGATACGACTTGAAAAACGTTTTCTTTTACTATTGATAAGGCTCATTTACATATTGATATACCTTATATACTTCGGCTTAGTTTACATAATTATTTTTCCTAAATTTCTTTTTCTTTTTTTTTTTAAGTGAGAGGAGGGGAGATAGTGAGATAGACCTCCACATGTACCCCCACCAGGATCCACCTGGCAACCTCTGTCTTGGGCAGATGCTTGAATCAATCCAGCTATTTTTAGCAGCTGGGGCTGACACTTATACCCAAATAAGCTATCCTCAGCACACAGGGTAATGCTCAAAGCAATTGAGCCACTGGCTGTGGGAGGAGACGTGGAAGAGATTGGGGAGTGGGAGGAGGAGAGAAGCAGATGGTCGCTTCTCCTGCTTGCCCTAACTGGGGATCAAAACTGGGATGTCCATATACCAGACCAATGCTCTAACCACTAAGCAACCGGCCAAGGCCTATTTTTATTTTTAAATATATTTTTTAAATTGAAATATAATTGACATATAATATTTTGTTACTTTCAATGTGCAACATGATGATTTGATATCCGTATATATAGTGAAATGATTGCCACAATAAGTCTTATTAATGTCTATCATCACACATAGCTTTTATATTACTTTATGTGTACTTTTAAAATAATCATTCTTTTTAAGTATCTCACTCTGTGATCTTTGGTGTGTGTGTGTGTGTGTGTGTGTGTGTGTGTGTGTGTGTGTGTGTGTGTAGTTCTTCTGATATTTAGGAGAGTGGTATTTTTGTTCTAGTTGTTATCTTCATAAAATTGATTATGGCTTTATACAATTCTCTTAGTTCCTACTTTTTTTACACTGTATGTAATGGTTTCCTAATATAAACAGTTATAAACTTAATGTGATTCCTGTTCTTTTGTCCCTCCTTTCTTCCTTCTCCTTGGTTTCCCAAGTTGAGTCAATAATATTATCTCCCTTGCAGTTTATATTTGAACGGTCAATAGGCTTTTATTGCTTCTCCTGCACCTCCATTACTTGATTTGTCAGCTTTCAATAATATTCTCTGACTCTCAGCTGTTACAAATGAGGCAGATAGCAGGATTATTACGACTTTCCTTCCTTCTTTGTCTTCTCTTGTCTACTTTTTTGTTGTTGTTGTTGCCTGTTATCAATTCCAGACTGTCAGGGCGTATAACACTTGCATTCTCTTCTGTCATCCAAATCTGAGTATGTGTTTTCCTTTTCGCTCTCAGGTGCATGTATTCAAGCCTCATAGCCAATTTCTTTTGCTCTAGAACCCCAGGCATGTCTCACACGGCTGCAATTTGTCCAGTCTGGACACTTCCTCACAAATGACTGTGCGACAACAACAATCCTTGGGTTTTTATCAGGTTCCAAATTGTCCATCCATACTCACTCTACTTGGACGCTGATCTGGATAAACAGTGAATTCTTGACTCAAACGTTGAATCCTTGGAGGTTTTTAGGCATTTCTCCAGTGTCTTCAAGTGCTGAGTGCTGCTGTGGAAAAATCTGAAGTCAGGCTGATCTTTTTCTCTTGTAATTGAACTTTTAAGTGCCAGATGAAAGGTTTCTTTATCTTTAAAGTCCGGCAATTTTGCCAGGAGATGTCTCAGTGTTGATTCTTCTGGGTCAGCTTCCCTCATCACCGAATTCCTTTTTGACACGTAGAGACAAACATTTTATTTCAGGAGTTTTCTTGACTCGGATAGTTAAATATTTGTTCTTCATTCTTCTGGTTCATTTTACTTTTTATATTTTAAGGGAGTCTAATACGGGATCTCCTTTGCCTGTCTTTGCCTCTGTGATATTACTTCTCATATCTGTAACCCCTTTCATTTTGCATGCTTTCTTTCAAGTTTCGCCTGTCTGTCCCCGTGTCCCCTTTTTTCCTGTCTCCTGTGGCGTCTGTGCTCCCTTCTGTATCTTCAGATTTTGTTTTCCTTTCTGTGATGTCTGCTTTATTTTTTTTCTGTTTCTTTCCTGAGTTTTGCCAGTCACTTTTCGCTGGGAAATTTTGGAACTTAATCATTTTCCTGCCTTTTGCCCACATTTTATCTTACAGAGCCTCTGTATTATTATCTACAGCATTATTGTTGTTATTTATCTATAATCTATCTATTATATACATAATCACTACTATTACTCTTATTTCAGCAGTGAATAATAAGGATGATGATAATAGTAATAACGCTGTGTTGTTGTTGGCCATGGAATGGGCTGAGTTTTCTGAGCCAGACTGCGGCAGGAACATGGCTCAGCCTGTGGCTCTCTGTGCACCCGACCCCACTCTGCTGCTGTGAGTCCCCCGAACCCCGGAGGGCCTAGGTCGCCTGTTCTGTTCACCAGTCCCTATAAACACGGGATGTGGATTTTGCCCTTGAGGACGAGCCCTCCCCTTCTGGCCGTGTTATTTAGATGGTGCGTTCTGAAATTTGTCCCTGCTGGGCTGTCCTGTCCTCTCATTGCTTCTGCTTTTCACTTTCCCCAACTGAATCTTAGTCTGACCTCAGCCAGTTTAGGGGTCCTCACATGCACTTTGGCATCTGGGTTAGATCCATCTACAATTTTGTAGAAATTACAGTCTGTGCAGTTTGTAATTATTTTTATTTTCTCTTTTGTGCTTTCTGGAAGGAGAAGGGGGAAAATGACGGGAAGCAGGTGAAGGCTAGTCATGTAGCCCTGTTTATACCAGTCTTATTTCTCAAACCCACTGGATATCCAGGTACTCTGGATATCCTTGTCAGTAGAGTTGCTTTGTCAATTAGATTTTTCTCTCAGCAAGAACAAAGAATACTTGTAGCATGTTATTCTTCATGAGAATGGTGATTTTAGTATCTACCAAATCTAGACACCTTTTTTAGGAATCCAGAAAAGATGCTTCTATAAAGCCATTAGCAAACTTGTGTGGTTTATGCCCTCGGAGCTCTCAGAGTGGCTGCCCTGTTTATTGGTTTCTGATGTGAAGCTGGGGAAAGGCTAGAGCTCTGGCACCCAACAGGGACATCCCAGCGACATCAGGTAAAGTGCTCTCAGACACAGCTGACAGCAGTGTTCCTTGGTACACGATTTTTAGAAGACTCTGGCAATCTGTATAAAGAAACTGAAAAAAAATCACTTCCTTTCACCTTGTAAGTGTATTTTTAGAAATTCAGCTTGTGGATATAATCAGAGACACAGACAGAGCTCAATGTCCAAAAATAACTACTAAATGTTGGAAGCTGCTTAAACATTGAAGGGTACTTGCTAAACTGAGGTGCTTTCATATGATGGAGTAGGAATCATTCATTAAAATAACCATTCTGTTAACATTTAAGTAATAGGGGGAAAGGCTTGTGCTATTACGTTAGGGTAGGATATAAAAATCCATAGGCCATGAGATCTCAGTTATGTAAAATATGAAAGAAAAACAACTGGAAAGAAATACATCAAGCATTAATAACGATTATTGCTGGAGATGAGACTATGAAGTAATACTTATTTTCTTTTTATACTTTGCTTTATTTTGAAGTTTTTCTTCAGTGAGCATGTTTAATGTATTTTATATCATCCTTTTATTTTTAATTTAAATTTTTAGGAAATAAACTCATGTGGGACAAAACTCCACAGGATATGTAGCAAACAGTGTATTGTCCACATCTACCTCTCATTTATTTTTTCACTCATTTATTCACTCATTTATCAGTTGTCTAGTTCCTCTCTCAGGAGGCAACAATATTATTAGTTTCATAGGTATACTTTCAGATAATATATACAATCCAAGTAAAAAACTCCACATGTATGTTTTCTTTTTCTCTCCTTTTTTATGTAAATAGTAGCATACCTATATATACCATTCTGTTTCTCTCTTTTTACACTTAATATGTCTCAGCAGTAATGTCATATCAGTATATAAAGAGCTTCTTAGAGTTTAGGAATTGTTGCATAGAATTCCAGTTTTTGGAGGTATCTTAATTTATTTAAACTAACACTTAAAATGTTATCAATCCGTTCTTTGTTATACACAGTGCTTTGGCGAGTGATGAACACACATGTCATTTCAAACATGTGTGACTTTTATAATTAGTAACAGATGATTACAACAGGGCTTTACATGGTGGCCTGTCAAAGAGGCAAGTTCTTATTGTCCATGTCTAGCTGGACAGTGCAATGTTCTTTGTAAAAAGACTGAGATGGGCAGGAGAGACAGAAAAGAAGAAAGCTCTTTCATGGCTGAGGGATACAAACTGTGTCATGGGTATAGCATTCATTAAATTAGGTTTGTTTCTCAAGTGTAGTAAATCCATTTCAGGAACCCTTGTCCACCTAACTTACATCCATGAAACATCTCATTTAAAAATCCTTTTCTTCCAGCTAGTCCAATTTGTTGGCATACAGTTTGTCTCATTTTCTTAAAATCTTTTGTATTTCTGTGGTGTCAGTTGTTACTTTTCCTCTTCATTTCTGATTTTATTTACTGGGTCTTTTCTCTCTCTCTCTTTTTGATGAGTCTGGTTAAAGGTTTATTAGTCTTATTTATCTTTTCAAAGAACAAACTATTGGTTTCATTGATCTTTTATATATATATATATTTTTTTAGACTATTTCATTTATTTCTGATCTGATCTTTATTATTTCCTTTCTTCTACTCACTTTGAGCTTTGTTTGTTGTTCTTTTTCTAGTTCCTTTAAGTGTAAGGTTAGATTGTTTATTTGAGATTTTTCTTGTTTCTTGAGATAGGCCTGTAATGCTATGAATTTCCCTCTTAGGACAGTTTTCACTGTGTCCTATGGATGGATTTTGAGGATATTATGCTAAGTAAAATAAGTCAGTTAGAGAAAGACAAATACCACATAATTTTACTTATATGTGGACACTAAAGAACAATATATAAACAAACAAACAAAACAGAAAAAGACTCATAGATACAGAGAACAGACTGATTGTTGTCAGAGGAAATGGAGTTTGGGGGACTGGTTAAAAAATGTGAAGAAATTGAGAAGTACAGACTGGTGGTTACAATAATCATGGGGATGTAAAATGCAACATAGAAAATATAGTCAATAATATTCTAATAGCTATGTATGATGCTTGTTGGGTACTGAAAGTATCAGGGGGAACACTTATGTAAAGTATATAATTGTCTAAGCACTACGCTGTACACCTAAAACTAACACAAAATAATACTGAATATAAACGGTAATTTAAAAACTAAAAAAATTAAAAACAAAACAAAATCCTTGCCGTTAGTCTACTGTTATTATTTCACACTTACACAAGGACTACGACTCTTTTACTCCTGCAAGCATTACCTCATGTGACTCTTGTGGTTACCCTATGGAATAGGTATGGAAGTTGGTGAGGGAAATTAGCAAGCACTGGGTCTCCTGTTTAGTTACTGTTCTAGTGCAGATCAGAGCCAGTTTGCTCCAGCTCCATCCTCTGGTCTCTTTCTTCCTGACCATGATGTATATTACAGCTTTGGCCTTCTTAACTTCTTTCTTCTGACAACCATTTATCGCCAGACAACTCATTTACTTACTAGGGACAATATTTCACCACCTGCTTCTCTTCAAGATTTTACCAGGATGTCACATTGCTTAAACCCAGACCTTCTATGTTTGATTTCTGCATTGAGATTTTATGGCTGTGGTGGGCTATTTCCAACTAAATATATTGCAGCTATTCTCATTGGCATTGAACTTTAGGGCCTCTGTCTTCAATTTATCTCAGTGTTGGAGCAGTCCCAGAGCTGTTTTCTGAAGAAAATCTTGGCCCCGCATGGGCTACTCACTCAGCTCTCCTCAAGCTTATATCCTGGTTGGGTTCCTTAATTTATAGGCAAGGATGTCAAACATTCTGTCTGCTCTACTGGCTGTTATAGTGTAAAGATCAGCCTTTAATCACCAGTATGGAGTGTCTGCTTCCAGGTTCTTGTTGGAGGGCACAACCCTGAATTTTGAGCTGCCTAATTCTTAATTCACACTCAGAAAACCCTAGTGTTTTCAGATTGTCTCTATACCTTTTATTGCCACCTATTTATAATGCCTTTCTCTCCTTCCAAAGTCAAAAGTAAATTCAATGAGCAAATGGACAAAAAGTGGTACTAGGACCTAGTACTAGGTACCAGTCAAGGTGTTGGAAATATAGCAGTGAACAAGAAAAGTTCTTACTCTCAAGGAATTTATATTTTAGTTGGAAGAGGCAGATAACCAGGCATTAAACAAACACATAAGTAAATAAATATGTAGTATGTCAGGTGATGATAAATGCTATAAAAATTAAAACAATTTAAGGAAAATTAAATGAGAGTTATGGGTGCAAGTGCACACACTATTTCACATAAGTGACTTTAGGAAGGCTTCACAGCCATGTAGCATTTGGAAAGAGACCTGAAAGAAGTGAAGGTGTGAGTCACTCACACGCAGGGAGGGAAAAGCATTTCGAGCAGGGGACACAAGGGAGGGGGGGCACTGAGGTCTGTAAGCTGAACTGCGCTTCTCATATTTGGGGAACAACAAGGAGACCAGCCTGGCTGTAACAGAGAGAGGGAGGGGCAAGTAGAAAGAATGAAAACCAAATAAGCAATAGTGTTGCAGAGGAGGGCCTTGGGGTTGTGGCAGGTGGCAGGTCACCCATGGCTCGCAGGTGTAGCAGTGTATTAAGCAGAGCTCTCCAGAAAAAAATGATACAATAGGATTTATATTTTTATCTCTATCTCCATCTCTGTCTGTGTTTCTACCTTTATATCTAATCTGTAGCTGTATCTAATTTATATCTATAGCTATACCTATCTATATAT
The DNA here is from genome assembly GCA_037038555.1 of Rhynchonycteris naso. Classification (NCBI taxonomy): domain Eukaryota; kingdom Metazoa; phylum Chordata; class Mammalia; order Chiroptera; family Emballonuridae; genus Rhynchonycteris; species Rhynchonycteris naso. Next base: position 180,720,049 of record CM073000.1, on the reverse strand, counting down.
CTTTAGTCTGAAAATCCGGCAGGCCTGAGACCCAAGAGGAGTCAAGTTGCAGTTTGAGCTGGAAGGCAGGAAAAGACTAATGTCCTAGTTCAAATCAATCTGGCTGGAGGAGTTTCCTCTTACTCAGCCTTTTGTTCTATTCAGGTCCTCAATTGATTGGACAAAGCTCACCCACATTAGAGATGACAATCTGCTTTACTCAGTCCAGAAACACCCTCACAGACACATGCAGAATAATGTTTGACTAAATATCTGGGCACCCTACGGCCCAGTTAAGTTGACACATAAAGTTAACCGTTCCAGTAGGCAATAGCAATTTTGGCTTTTACTTGGAGAGAGATGGAGAGTCACTGGAGAGTTTTGAATAGGAGAGTGACATAAGCTGAAAAATTCTAACAGAATCCCTAGCTGCTGTATTGAGAGTAGACTGGGACTGGCAGGGTGGCTGGGTTCGATGGAGCATTGTCCTGGTATGCCAAGGTTGCAGGTTTGATCCCCGGTCAGGGCACATATAAGAATCAACCAATGATTGCACAGATAGGTGGAAAAACAAATTAATGTTTCTCTCTCTCTCTAAAAATTAACAAAAAAATTAAAAAGAGAGAGAATATGCTTGGGATGAGGAAGGGTGGAGAGGGGTGGAGAGGGCAAAAGTGAGGGCACATAGAAGAGTTTGGAAGCAACTGAAGCAATCTAAGTGAGAAATAAGGGGTGTGGTGGAGACGGTGTGAAAGGTTCTGGCTCTAGATACATTTTCCAGATGGAGTCACACAAGGCTTTGTCCATACTTTTGCAACATCTCTCATTTTGGACTATAATTATTTACTTGTTTGTCTTCTGTATTGATTACTATTTTATTAATCTTTCTAATAATAGGAAGAGAAGAACAATGACTGACAGCTACTGAGCTGTCACTCTGTGTCACTCTATGTCAGTGACTGAGTTAAATGCTTTACACATATTATCTCATGATTTTCACATTAACCCAATTTTAATGTGGATATCATTATTTTACATCTTGATAGGTGTCCCTGATGACATGTATATTTGTCATGGTTGCCAGACTTATCGATGTCCTGCAAATTAGATTAGGTTACAAGGAGGTTTAGAAGGGTGGCCAAGTTCTCACTCATGCCAGTAAGTGCCTGGCACTGTGCTTGGTATCCAGCAGTTATTGAATGAGTGGTATTCATCTCTTCACAGATATCTCTGAGGCCCACTGTGTGCCAGGCACATAGGAGTTGGAGACCCAGCACTGAAAAGATAGTCCTAGTGGCTTCCCCTGTAAAGCTTTGTTCTAAGGAATGGCATATTTGGGGGTCAGTGAGGAATCCGTTTTGGCCTGAGTGGACGAATGGAAGAAGCCTTGGATGGATGAGCAGGAACGAGGCAGTTGAGAACCTTGAATGCCCAGGCAAGAAGCCTTATTTAGAAAGGAGGCCACGCCTCCAGTGAGGTACAGAGAAGGAGAGCGCTGGGGCGGAGGATGACGAAGGTCATGTTTTCTTGGTTCTTCCACTGTTTCTGCCTCTCACTGTGCTAACAGCGCAAGGACAGAGAAGTCCTGGCCAAACTGAACACCCTCCTCCACTACTTGATGCTTAGCCCACAGGACATCTCCTTAGTGGGACATCGAAGCAAATGACTAAGCAACAAGAGAAGTTGTGTGCCCTCCCCATGGCCCCTTTAGACGAGAGATTCGGAGGCAAGCAGCTGTGGCTCACATCTGAGCATATGGCTGGGCACGGTGTGGCCCAGACTTCACCAGAGTGCCCTTAATGAGCCAGCAGCTGCTTCTGCCACTGCCTCACCATCCCTGCACCATTGGCCCGGCCCGGCCCGCCATCCCCACCACAATCTGCTCTGTGGGCAGAGCTGCGTTCACTTCTCCCGCTGTCGAGGGCAGCGGGGGAGGGGACCAGTGATCTTCCTTGGCATTGTAGCCCATCAGAGTAACGGGCTATCCAGGGATCTCCCAGAATGGTCAGCTGTCCTTGAAACTTGGCAATGGCTCTGCAAATAATAGGCATAGAATAAACACCGCCCTTATGCAACTGGTTTAAGTTTAATGAAAGGCACATTTAGCTGGTGGCATTTACCATATGGGGGAAGGCCCAGGGTGTAGGTTGCAGTAGACCCTAAGATGATAAAAACCTGGGTTCCAACACTGGTTCTGCTGCTAAGAGCTGGACACCACTGGGCAAGTCATTCAACTGCAGAGGGTCTGAATTGTCGTTTGTCATTAGGACAATGAAGGAACCAGAACAGATCATTACTGTCACCACTACCATGGCTGTATTCTATCATGTTCACTGTGTGCAGGCACTGATCCAGGAGTTTTCCATGTATTAGCTACACAAAGGTCAACTGTCTCTATTTCAGGTTGCGTTCTCCCTGCCTTTCAGAAGAATCCTGTTTCGTGTAATCTTACATGAAGTCCACATTTCACATTTAAAAAAAAAAACTACATTATTCGAAGCAAAAACAGGGGGCAGGACCCCCACCCATTCCAACCACCCATCTTCCTCTCCTGTCCTGAAGCCTTTTCACCAAGAACCACAGTGAGGAGACAGGTACTGAGGGTCACAGCTGGTAGGAGTCTATCTGTTTCCCGGGGCTGCTGTAAAAACTTACCAGAAACTGGGTGACTGAAAACAACACACCTGTATTCTCTCCCAGTTCTGGAGGTCAGAAGTCCCAGACCAGTGTCCCTGGGCTAAAGTCAAGGTGTTGGCAGAGCTGGTTCTCCTGAGGCCACAGGGGAGAATGCATCTTCCTGCCTTTTCCAGCTTCTGAAGTCTGTCGTCGCTTGCCGGCTCCCGGCTGATCCTCACATCACTTAACCCAGTGGTTCTTAACCTTTTTTGAGGTACCGAACCCACCAGTTTCATATGCGCATTCACCGAACACTTCTTTAGTGATAAATAAAATATAATTTTTTCCCCAAATTCAAGACACAGGTATATGTTTTTTTACTGGTGCACAAAATGAGCCGTGCATGAACATCACCTTGCTCAAAGAACAAAACCAACAAAGTGCATGAACTCACAACAAATTACGGTATTACTTTATTCTGGCCTCCGTGGCAGAGGCTTCTCCGAACCCCTGAGACTGACTCATCGAACCCCTAGGGTTCCATAGAACCCAGGTTAAGAACCACTGACTTAACCTTTCCCATTCTTGCATCTTCCCACTCCTCTTCTGCGGGCAGATGTCCTGCAGTGTTCCTCTGATGAGGATGCTGGTGATGACATTCGATATCACCCCGTAATCCAGAGTCACCTCCCTATTTCAGGAACCTTAATTTAGTCACACCTTCAAAGTCCATTTGGCCATGTAAAGTAACAGTCACAAGTTCCAGACATGAGGGGCCATGTCTCGCGGGGAACAGCTCAGTCTCCTCAGCTCTGTTAGCTCTCCCTCAAAGTCAGAATTGGATAATAATAAATAAATGTATGTATTGATCAATCCTTCTTACACCCCACCCTGCCCTCCACTGGATCCCCCCTATCAGGCAGTGCAGAGTAGCGGACAGGGTTTGTTCTCTGAGCCTTCCTGGGTGGAGCAGGAGGCGAGGGATGTGGGGGAGGTCCCAGTGCTCCCCTGTGGGCCCGTACAAAGGGTCTCTCTGATCACTGCAGCAATGTCAATAACAATTATTTTCCCCTTCATGATTAGCTTTATTCACACGGAGTCTAAATGATATCAAAACAGCCGGCCAATTTGTTCAATTTACTCAGTCTGTCAATTTAGTAGAAAATAAAAAATCAATTAAATTAGTGGTTTGAGTGAATTGACAGGTTGTCTTATGGGCTCAGCTGAGTCAGGATACACAGTGAGACCAGCCCCGAGAGTCCCACCTTACGAATACGGTTAAGTCTCTTAAGGGGGCCACTTATAATCATGGTGGTTAAGTCTCTTAAGGGGGCCACTTATAATCATGGTGATAAAAAATAACACCCTTTCTCTGCATTTTCAGAGATATTAGCTATTTCAAAAAATTTCACAGTGATGGTCTAATATTGTATCAACATCCTGAGGCAGTCAGCATAGCTGAGGAAGCTGAGGCCGGGAGGCTAACTAAGAAGTTTAAAGATTCACAGCAACAATAGCAACAACATATACCACTTAAAATGTGCTCAAAACTGATTTAAGCAACTTACATATGTTAGCTCATTTAAACCACTTCCACTACTAGTCTGAGAGGTCGGTTAGCATCCAGATGTCATCCTGATATTTTATCCGATATTATCCAGATTTCACAAAGGGTAAATTAAGGGCAGAGGCTGGGATTCAAACTTAGGTCTCTGAACAATCTGCCTTTTGCTCTAGATCAGAACTTCTCCACCCCGACTCTATGCAAAGAACCTGAAACAGGAGAAGTCATACACGTAAGGTTCTCTGCTGCAGCTCTATTTGTACTAGCAAAATAGGGGAAATAACCCTGAAAGAGCTATGGCACGTGTCCACGATGGGGTGGTGCACAGCTCTGAGGAAGAATGAGGAAGGTCTCTGCACACACAGGGGAACAATCTCCAAGAGTCTAGGAAAAGTTAAGCTCCGTGTGTGGTCTGCTATAGTTAACTTAAGACAGGGAGGGGTGATGTGTTTTCCGGTGAGAATCTCTACGTGATATTTGTCCTTGTTTCTTTCTTTTTTTTTTTTTTTTACAGGGACAGAGAGAGGGATAGATAGGGACAGACAGACAGAAACAGAGAGAGGTGAGAAGCATCAATCATTAGTTTTTCGTTGCTGTTGCAACACCTTAGTTGTTCATTAATTGCTTTCTCACATGTGGCTTGACCGTCGGCCTTCAGCAGACCGAGTACCCCCTTGCTGGAGCCAGCAACCTTGGGTCCAAGCTGGTGAGCTTTTTGCTCAAGCCAGATGGGCCCCGCGCTCAAGCTGGCAAGCTTGGGGTCTCGAACCTGGGTCTTCCGCATCCCAGTCCCACGCTCTATCCACTGCGCCACCGCCTGGTCAGGCTGTCCTCGTTTCTTTATTAATACTTTTTGCATAGTATGAAAGAAAGCAATAGAGCAGGCACATATAAGTTAAAAGAAATACAGATTGTCAACAAATTGTGACTTACAGGAAAAACAGTAGGAAATTTTAACCCTTTGAGTAGTGAGTCTTTTACATGCTCATTGACCCAAGAGTTGTTTTTTTTTTCTAAAAATAAAATTTGTTCCAGTTACTTTTTTATTAACTTAAAATCATGTTTGTTTGATAACCAATTTATGGAAACAAGAAGAACATACATTTGCCTTTTTTTCATGTTGCCTTACACGTTTTTAAAATAAAAATTTTTGTTACCTGGATGGTCAGGAGGCATGAGGACGTACATGAACGTTCATACTTCTCACAGGGTTAATCTGTTTTTGGTAATCACGTGGTTGATAGTAGTTGATAGTGTCATTTGGAGACTGTGGCATGGAGTAAGGGATAAAACAAAATAATAATTATAAACCATGCTTTTATTTTTTTTATTTTTATTTTTTTGGTTTGTTTTTAATGCAAGATGTTACACATGTAAGACTACTGAGGTAATTAAAAACCTGTAGTCCAGAATTTAAATGAAAAGTATGACATAAACTCCTATTTTTTTTCTTAAAACAAAATACATTTTATACCTCTGTTTGCTCAAAAGGCCTAGAAACAAACACGAACTCAGCAGCAACAAGCACCCTTAGTACCTGGCTTGTGGCCTGGAAATATGATTTTGTGTGATATCAAACCAGGGCCTGTTAGAGGAATGGGTGATTCCAGTTTGGGGCAAGAGCCTGGAGCATCGTGTCACACAGGAGTGCAAGGCAGCCACTAACGATGACAAGGGTCAGCAAAGGAGGACTCCCGAGTAAAACTGAATAGGCTCCCACTGGTCAAAGGTTACTTTGAACAGCATAAGAATGATAACGGTAATGGATTAAAGTACATCAAATGTGTCTATATTACTGAGTTCTTCATGATATTCTACTAGAAACCTTTGGTCATGTTTGGAGGATGCCAGCATACCAGCTCCTTGCTTTAAAAGCTGGTAAATAAAGAGAAGGTCCCAAGCATTTATGTTGCCTTTCCTAGTTGACTACGTCTGAGACGGCCACAAAGTCAGTAAAAGAAGGTTTGGATTTAACAGAAGCATCCCAGCTAACATAAGTGGAGTCATAGAGTTGTAATATCATTGTTTAGAAAGGCCAAACAATGGAATGAATCCATACAATGATTATTAATGACTAATATTATGAACAAAGAGGCAACTAGACATTAAATTATCTTTGACGGGAGTGCACAATACCACGTATGAAGTTGTCTTATCCGATCATTCAAATGTGACTTTCATTAGGACCAATTAGGACCAATTTATAGGAAATACAGGGACTTGAGGAACATGGTAAACCACGTCATGGGGATTCAATCAGCAAAATCCAGGTGGTGAGAAAGTCTGCAGGACACATGTCCTCATTGCCTCATAAAAGAGAAAGAAAGGAAGAGCAGGAGCTTATAGACTAGAAGAATTTGGGGGGATGTATCGACAGATTCTAACGCACAGAACTTATTTGCATTCCAGCAAAAACAAATGGTTCAAAACACATTGAACAACGAAAAATTAGACTGTGATAGATTATTTGCAGCATTACTGTTATAAAGAGAGGTTGTTTCTTTGTTTTGTTTTAAGAATTCCTTATCTTTTAGAGATACATCCTTAAGTTTGGCACCTGGGATTTGCTTCAGAATAACTATAGTTTGGGGGCTGAGAAGTAGATGGGGAAGAGGAAAATAAGATTGGTTTAAGTGGTTTAATCACTGAACTGCACAAGGTAGTGCTGTGTCCTGTCCACGTTGCATAGCCTTAAAGTTTTCTAGATAAAGAGTTGTGAAATATATGCAGAAAGAATTCTTGTTGACTTGTCCGAGGTAGTGCCTGGGGTGTTTTGCTTTTGTTTGGGTGTGAAAGCTCTCTGCGTGATTTCAATGTACAGCCCCCTTTAATTTTTCTGGACCTTGAACCTTTCCACAGGGGGTTTGGGATTGGGTTCCCCTAGAGGCACCTTGTACTGGGCAAACAGCCCCTCCTCCAAACTGATCTCATCTTTACTTTTTATTTTTTTCAGTTACCTCAGTTTCAGGGTTGCAAGAGCTATTTTTTCTATTAGTTTTTCTAATTTCCCCAGCTGGTTTGAAACTTTAGGAAGTTAATAGCCATTTTGTATTTGACTTATTTTGCCCTTGAGGCCTCTGAGAATGACTGCCAATAATGAGCTGACCCAATTTTAGAAACTGGGTGTGGTTCCTAAGAATTCACCATCTCCTTTGCTCAGAGAGGAGATGCCCATCTTCACGGGCATCTGAGTGTAACTCCCTTCACATCAATTTCAAGATGCTGGCTGCTCTGGAAGGAGAACCCCACAGTCTCTGGAAGGAGTTAGTGCCCAGCCCAGAGGAGGAGGTTACCCTAGGGCTTCTTCTATCCACCTGTCTGAATGTTCTGTCAGGTCAGGAGAACCATGTGGGACCTACCTCCCTGCCTGGGGATGGGGAATTTTTTAGATACTGAGCAATGCTATTTCAGAGATTTCCTGCTCAGAGTGCTGAGCCTGAGTTATGCAGCTAGTCTACATAGTGGAGTGGGGCCTCACACCCAGCTGGTCCAGCTCTGAGCCCATTTTCCTGCCCATTCCATGTAGGGAAACCTATCCATTCACTGGTTCATTCACCAGATACAGACACACATGGACATTTTTACATGTTTATCTATATAGATGTAGGAATACACACATGCAGGCACTCAGACACACAAACATATCCAGAATTCTAGACATAGTTTCAGGTCTTGGAGTTCTAGTGTCAAATAAGACAGACAGGTCTTTGTTTTCATCATATAGGATGAGGAGGCAGGTGAGTAGGTTTATGAAAGGTAGAGAAGAGAGTTACAGATAGTGACAGAAGACATGGGGAGGGGTCTTCAGTGGGTCATTTTAAAGTTCAATCATCATCTGAAACCTTGACCCAATCTTGAAAACAATCAAATCACTGTTTTTTCCTTCATTTTTAAATATGACAGATAATATGACTTAATTAAAAAAGGTGATTGAACATCATCATAACAGCCAAATTTATCTCTGAAGATGACTTTATAGCAGTGGTTATTCAAGTGAGGTCCCTGGATCAGTATCACCATCACCTGGGAATCTGTTGGAAAGTGAATTCTTAGGCCCCGCCCAGACTTACTGATTCAGAAACTCCTGGGGGTGGAGTTCAACAATCTGGATTTTAAGAAGTCCTCTGGGTGATTCACATGCACAGCCAGGTGAAGAATATCACTGTGGTAAGCCACTTCCCTTCCGACCTTGAACTTTTTTCACTTATGGATGATTCTGACACACTCACACCTTCGAGAACTTTACTATTTATGCAAAAAGATCCTTCACACCCATGATCTCACGTGTTCTGACTCACACCTGGGAACCACAGAGCTTCTTAGTTCTCACTGTTTGCAGCCCTTAACGTCTACCTCAAGGGCTTTCCATCGAGCTACCTTTCCACCGAGCAGAAGAGCAGAGAGATAACAGGTGCAGAGAGAAATGCAGCTGAGAAAAGGGACAAAAATGAGAAATGAGCTTTCTGGTTGATTTTTGCCTGCTGCTGCAGTCCAACTTCCTCCTCTGTCTATCTATCTATTATCTATCTATCTATCTATCATCTATGTGTGTCTCTTCCTGTCTTTCTTCTGTCTATCCTGGTGTCTGCCCATCTATCTGTCCATCTGTGTACCTGTCTGTCTATATGTCTATTAACTGTATGTGTATGCATGTATGTATCTATACCTGAAACAGGGGAATAGAAAGACAGAAAATAAAGGGAAAAGGGGTTTGAGTAAAGTTTTTAACCTCTAGGAGCCTCATATTCTTCAAATATCAAAGTATGTGTTGGTGTTTTATGTGTGTATGCAGCTACGTGCATATGTGGTTGTGGGTAGCACTGTTATTTCACACAAATAGTATAAGGCTTTAAGATGAATACATTTGTTATAACACAGATTTTGACCCACCTAAAAGGTGGTCAGTTCATGGTAATAGCAGCTGGAAGGCAGCTGGAAGGAGAAGAAATGGAGGAAAAGGAGGGGAAGGAGGGAAGTGTGAGGAGTGGACCGAGCAGGAGGGAGGAGGGACAGAGGAAAGGAGAGAGTTGAGGAAAGGCCTGTCCACATCTGAGGAGGACTGACTCGAATATGGATGGGGCCAGGTAGCATGGGGCAGTAGAGTATAGAATGAGTAGAGGTCCTGTAGGGGACCACGGGAGGTGGGAGAGCCAAGCAGCATTATAATAGGGTGCCTCAGAAATAAGAGGGAAAGCACTTCTGTGGCAGTAATGAAAGAACATAAATGAATGCCCCTTTAAATGAATTGCGTGCTCATGTTTCAGAGATGGAGGTGTGCCAAGACCGCCTGGGGACCTTCTCCCACAGCTTCCCACCCACTCCCGACCAAGTTGTGAAAATATAGACCTGCTTCTCTCTCCAAGTCATTCTACCAGCTAATTATCTGTGAAGATTAAAATCATGAACTGAAACTCCAAAGCTTTTTATGGGCATTAGGGGAGTATTAAATAGAAAAATTGGAAGCAAAATTACAGTTCCCCCAATAGATTTTGGGGGATTGATAAAAATCTGCTTTTAATTAAAAATATAAAGCAACAAGGCCCCCTATGCACAAACAGGAAAGTCTTTGGCGCTTAATCCCATGTGAAAATGTCTACGGATGTCGGCTGAGATCTCAGCCGCTGCTGCCCGGTCTGTGGGCCTCTGGGAGGAATGATTGATGGGCTGGCTGAATTTTCGGCTGAGAGGCCTTGCTAAGAGATACACGAAAACAGAGGCTGTAATGCAGTTCATAAGATGAAGTAATGGGCTTGTCTATGTCTAGGTTAGGAATTCAGCCAAGCACTGTGTTTTAAATAAAATGAGGCTTTTGTGGTTTTTGGCATGGGCCTGCCAGTGCAGGCTAACCTTGGCATCTGTGTACTGGGCTTTCTCTAGAATGTGGCTGAGGGTTGACACGGGCTTAGGGGCTACCCAAAGGCAAGGATACTGGGCTTGGGGACCCTCCCTACCGAGCCTCTTTCTCTCTCAGTCAAGGCATTGCTCACTTGCTTAAGCTTACAGCCTAGGAGTCATCCTCGACTCCTCTGCCACACACAGAATGATGTTTTTCTGTGAAGTGCTCAGCAGAAAGGTAGGATAGCCCAATGCTTAAAACACAGTGTGGGAAACCAGATGACCTGGTTTTCAATTCTGGTTTCCACCACCTGCTAGTTTTGTGGGCTTGACAAGTAATTTAATCACACTGTACCTCAGTTTTCTCAGCTGTAAAATGGGCATAATGGTACCTACTAATGCAAAATTTTGAAAATTAAATTGATAGAAATAAAGTACTTACAACAGTATGAATACTATACATGTGAGTCCTGGTGTACATATATATGTTATTATGCATATCATAGTTAGCTATTGTTATTATTATTCTCATCAATTTACCCTTGCTGTTATAAAAACCTCTAGACTTCTCCCATGTCCCCCAAGGTCATGCATAAAGCATAATGCTCTCTGTTTCTCAAACTTGTCAAATTCTCTCTTTAAGCCTTTGTGATTTTATTTTTTTTGTATCACATGACACTCATTTATTTAATCACAGTAGTTAATCTTACTACTACATTGTATTCTAAATTTTCTCTTTATTTTTTCAGATTCTCCAGGCTTACAGCTATCATCAATCCTAAAATATCATGCTAACCAGTTGGGTTGCAAGAGAGATCCATGGCTTTTTGCCTGTCAAGGTTTCTATGATGTTGTTGCTTCATATTGTTTGTGCCCTTGTGCAAAGAGTCAATCCCAAGAGCAGGGTTCATCTCCTCCACTTGTCTGGCTCTGACTTCGGTCATCATATGGATGGGATTCATGCCACTGTTTTTAGAAAGGGTCATGGGGATGACCTGCAGGGAATCAGCGAACACTGTACTGCTCCAAGGCCAGGCGCTTATCTGCTGCTTGGCTAACTGCCAGAGCTCAAGGGATTTCAGCACTGCCTCTGCCACACACCACACCGCGAACCTGATGAGTTTCCGGATGACGCACAAAGCATTGCAAAGGGATTGCTTTGCTGCCCTTATGGGCATACTATTTCCTCCTCTGATGAAAATGGTTACAGCTCTAGAGTTGTTACATTGCTTGATGACCCGTTGTCAGAAATGAGATCTCCTTCACAAGTGCAGCAAAGCCCAGCAAAGCCCAGCTTCTCAGTTGTGGACTCTGAAAGGTGCAGGATGATGTCCCATTCTGTTACAATGGCAATCAGACTGAAGTCAGGTCCTCCGACCCAATGCACTAAAGGCAAGTTGCTCTGAAGAAGTAAGTGATTTGTTCCATTGTCAAAGCTCCACTGGCAAATAGCTAGATTAGAGCCATTTTCTTTAAAGTGTCTTTAATTTGCTGCATCACCCTTTCAAACTTCTCTTTTTCATATTTCTGAAGGACTTGAACATCTTCTACAGCGGTCACATGCAGCTCATGCTTTGTCTTTGGTTTCTGTGGTTCAAATGGACACATGGGAAATGCAATCTTAGCATCTCTTCTACTTGTTTTGGCATTTGTTGGCAACTGAAAGCCTTGTCCACAATCATGCCCTTAATAGATTTAGTGTCCTCCAAACTCCTGCCAACTTTGACTTTTACTTTGATGAGCTTACAGTCAATGTCTCTGCAGTGCATATTGGCCACAGTGAGGACAGCATTCATGGCAATCTCAGCTATTTGTCGGGGACAGCAGTTAACCACTCTAAAACCCATTGTCTTTTGCAGTCTGAATCAGAGGCTCATTATCCTTTATGTCAACAAGAACACCATCACTGATCTTGTACAGGTGCTTGATAGCAATGTGGGTGGCCTGCTCAAAGCCCTCGGTTATCCTGATCTAGTTATGCCGTGGTCCTGCAACTGCTCGGCTTCTTCCAACGAGGCACCAGCCAGGGCAACCACTCCTGTGGTTTCATCTCCAACTTCACTATCCTGTGACTTGGACAGTTTAGCTAAGAGTTTGGCAATCCGATGATTAACATCCATCATGTTCTAAATGGTGGCACCATCATTATAGCCACATCACCCTTCTTATCCACTACCATTTGGACCAAGTGATGTTCTCATTGTATTTTTTACAGCCTTTTCTGCCAGAAGGGATCAAAAACACCAGGCCTTACAGAGGATCACTAGAACTTTGGCATTTACTCCCAGTGACATGGAGGATCATTGGAAAGGTTTGAACAGAAGAGTGATGTACTGAGACTTAGGTTTTAAAGGATTGCTTTGGCTGCTGTATTCAGAACATCTGGTCAGTTAATTAAGCAATAGCTCTTTAAAATGTTTGCAATCTAATAACAGCAATAAGACTGGCATATATAAAACACTACAAGATAGAAAGTAGCAAGTGCAACAAAAGACACTCAGATCCTAAAGAGGAGAGAGAGACTGATTGTCGCTGGGGTGAGGGGAAAGTGGCATCATAGTAGGTATTACAGAAGAAGGACCACTGAGATGGGCCTTGAATATGGTTAGGATTTGAACGCGAAGGTCTGGTGGTAGGATTGGCATTGTGGGTCCGGATATGTGGAACAGAGTGAACCCAGTTGTCCAGTGGCTATCATGTAGTCTGGTGGGCATCAGACTAGAGCGCATGCCAATCTCCAAAGAGCTGGTTTATGCAGAGACCCTGTATTTCTTGTTCGCCGGCTGTGCACTTGACGCATAGAAGGTGCTCAGTCAATATTTCTGAAATGAGAGAATTCAGAGGAAGTGGTTACTGATTGGGTATGACAAGGGGACAAGAGAGGGAAAGAAGAGAGAAGTAGGGATGAGCTCATTGATTACAATAAAGGCTCAACTAATGAGGGACACGGGAAGTAAGGGAAAGACACAAAACAAACAGGAGATAACTAAGCAAAACCAAAACAGAAAACAAAGAGCAACTCAACCGGATGACAAAAGACTAATCACCCACAGCAGAAAACCTGGGTTCTGACCATTGGAGAGCTGTGATTTTTTGTAGTAGTTAAGAATCCCTACCCTAGAGCCAGATCTCTAAGGTTTATACCTCCTAGTAGTTGTATGATCTTGGGCAGGTTACTTCACCTGTCTCTGTATCTCTCCCTGGATGGTTGTGAGAATAAAACAAAATAATACAGTCTTTGGCCTCTTAGAGGTGGGGATGTACTCTGAGAAATGCGTCACTGTGTGAAATCACAAAGTGCATTTACACAAACCTGGATGGGATAGCCTGCCACGTGCCTGGGTTCTCTGACATAGCCTATGGCTCCTATGCTACAAACCTGGTTCTGCACAAAACAACGCGGGGTTAACTCAAGCACAAGAGAAAATGATGCAATCAAGAGAGGCCATAAACAGAAGACATATGAGACTTTTGCCTCTCTAACACGGCATCCTGTTTTACAGCAAACTATTTTTTTATAAGTAGAAAAAGTACACATTAAAATAACAATAAAAAGAACAATATAACAAAAACACAAGCCAGTAACATACATAATGGTATATTGTCATTATCAAGTATTGTGTACTATACATAATTATAGGTGCTGTGCTTTTATACAACTAGCAATGCAGTAGGTTTGCTTACACCAGCATCTCGGCAAGCATGTGAGTAATGCATTGTACTACCGCATTACAATGGCTACAAGGTCATTAAGCAATAGGAACTTTCAGCTCCCTTATAATCTTATGGGACCACCATGGTATTATATGTGGTCTCTCAGTGACCGAAATGTTATTATATGGCACGTAACTATACTTGCATAGGCTTATAGCAGTACCTAGCACATGACAAGTGTCTGATACGTTTAGCTGTCACTTTTATTGTTATTAGGGGGAAGAGGGAGCCCCAGTTCAAGGAGAAGAAGAAAGAGACGGCTGCCTGGGGCCCAGGGTAGGGCTGGTGGGCACCCACTGACTATGTCTGCCTTCAAGTCTTTGGTCCCAGGACAGAGGGATGGAGCCACGTTCTCTGTGGGGCTGAAGGGGAAAAGGCTGCTTTTTAAGGTGACAGGTGAGAGGAAAGAAGAGTAAGGGATTGTTAGTGAGGAGAAACAGCTAGATTTTGAGCTCAGAGGACACACAGCTTCCACAGCAAGGGTCCTTCTTGAAGGGAGCAGAACAAACCTGCCCCGGGCAGGACAGCAGCTCAACTTCCCAATGTCTGTGGGCTCCTTGGTGGAAAACTCTGCAGAACTGTGATTTCAACCACGGCCAGAGCAGATGGGTTCAATAAGCGTGTGGTTATTTACATCAATGCAGAGACTGCGTGTGTGTATTTCTGGCTCCTGGGGTCTGGAAAGGAAAAGGAATGATTGAAATGAGAAATGTGCTGAAAGAAAAAAATGGACCATCTAACAAGAAATTATGTTGAGCCTAATCCCTTTCATCCCCGGGCCTCTGTGGGCTTGGTGAGGGAACTGGCAGGCCCTTGGAAGAGCTGACCCACACTCTCTGGGGCCCAAGGGGAGGGCCCTGGGAATCATTTTTTTGTGGTCAGAGGACAGAGGGCTGGGTGGGAACAGAGGGGGAGCAGAGGAATGCCTACTGGGATGTGAGCTGGGGTTGAACCCTGCCCCACCCTCCCCCAGCTGTGTGACCCTGGGCAAGACCAGACCAATCTGTGCTTCCATCCCAGCAGGGTAATCCAACATTCCTCCTGGGTGGTTTTGAGGATTAAGTGAGTTAGAGTATTCGCATGCTTAGAACAGCTCTGGGCATTATCAGCGGACTAGCTGTGAGAGTCGGGAAGGGGCCTTCTCTGCACCCTTGACATTATAGCCACAGCAACATCTTCAAGGGAGGGTAGAAGTCACAGACCACTGTGGCATGGGTTCGTGCTGGGCGTTTTCCCGTGAGCTGGGAATAGGCACATGCCACCTGATGTTGCTCCTGGCTGGAGCAGCAGGGGCTAAATTCAGTACCTTAAAACACACTGAGCCAACTCAAGTCCCCAGAATCAGGTGCTGGGCTCTGCTGGTTTGATGAGGGAGTAGAGGTTGGCCCGAGTGCTCATCTGAGGCTCACAGGGCACTCTGATTGTTACTGAAGCTTTAGAAACCTTGGTAAATGTCTAGCTAATGCCTGCCTGTGTGTTCAGGGGAACTGCCCTCTTTCTCTCCAGACAAGGGAGCCTGGCAACTGGCTGCCTTGCCTACGTGAGCCTTGCGCTCTGGCCGCTTGGCTGTGACCGGGGATGACGGCTACACCAGAACCAGGGCAAGTAAGTGCCCAGGGGAGTGGCTGTGGGGGAGGAGGCCTGGCTGAGGCTCCATAAATCTCTTAACTCCTGCATCTCAGGGGAGAGGACAAGCTTTAAGAGAACACGAATGGTATCCCGGTCAGTAAACGCCCTGTCTAGGGCTCTCAAGTGTTCCTTATGAATCAGGCCTCCACAGACTCAGTGCCAAGCACATGGCTCTTGAGATAAGACCTGTTAGCTTCTCCAGCCGAGCGTTTTAAGAGCTCTTGGATGCTGCAAAAGCTTCGCCAGAGCCTCACCACAGGAAAGCTGCCTCCTGCCGGTCCGCCGTCCTCAGATTCTGGGCGCTGGGAAGCTGGACCCTGCTGTCATGCCATGTCATGTCCCTTGGAACCACTAATGAGCTGGGGGATCATTAAGCAGTGGTCTGGCCTTTTCCCTCATTTCTCCTCACAATTCTGGGTGGTAGAAAGGCTTTTATTTGTTGTCTTTTTCTGAGTGAGGATGCTGACTCAGTTGCTCAGCCCCAGCTGCACAGTGGGTGGTGAGCCAGCAGGCACGTACTCCCCCATTAAGAAAGCTCTGCTGTGTGCATGCACCTGCCTTTTCCAGGTGACGGGGGTTTCTGCCCTGGGGGGTACCAACAAGGCATGCGTTTTACCTCAGTCCAGAATTCCCAACAGTGCTTGGCACGTGACAGGGGCTAATGACCTTTGGCTGAATGGGTGACTGCCCGGAAACTGACTCTTTGGCAGAATAGACCAGGTTGGAGAGGGACACAGAGGAAATTGTGGAGGGATGGGGGTGGGATGAATGAACGCAGATGTAGGACTGGTTCCATGACGGTATGGGGACAGGGGCTAACAGGAGCAAGGAGAACCTGCTGTTCAGATGACCGAGCCCAGGGGACAGGAGTAAATTCTGGCTCCATGCAGCTGCCTTTAGTTTAAAAAGAAAAAAAAAAAAATCTCCAAACGCAGGGCTGTGTGTCTATATCTTCCAGACTCTCTTTCTTCCTCCTCTTTGCTGGCCCCAACTGAACCCCAGTCCTCGTGCAACAGATGTAAGAGATATGGTTGATAAATCTCCCATATCCCATTGGTCAGCAGTTGGGCACTTTGGCCCCAACTACAAGCACCCCAGCTGGTCATGTGAGAGTTATCTCGTGCCATTCAAGGTCTCTGCTATTGGCTTTCCCAGCATCATTCCCACCCACGTATTCCAGAAAGACCAGATTTACTTCCATTCTCTGAAAGTTCTCACTTTCCTTTTGGCTAGGACACTTTCCTCCACATTAGTGACTGCCAGAGACCAGGGAATCCTCCCCAGCGGAGCTCAGCCATCTCCTCCCAGGGTTACCATCTCCGATGGCTCCTGTCTCTGTGCCAGTACAGGCCCTGTCTATAGGTCATTGAGCAAACGCTCATTCAATCAACTTTTGCACATACCGGGTGCTGGGGTTATGTGTGTATTGTCTGTTCTGTGTATTAGTTTGCATGCTTGTTTGTTTTTCTTTAACCATGAAATTGTGAGCTCCATGAATAAATGGAATATGCCTTCCGGTGTGCACCAGGGTGTGGGATGTGTGATCCATGTTTAGTAAACCTTTGTAATTCAAACGGAACTAAAAAGATTGGCTTCTGGGCAGAAAGAGAGTCACCTTGTGCCTCATATGAATAATCAGATTCTGTTGATGTGGAATACAGTATAAAATGCACTTACCACTAAAACGCTATGGAGCATAATTTAATCTCTCCTGTGTGATTCAAAAGCTCTCCAGAATCTCGTAGGGCTGCATGAGCAGCAATGCCAGCATCGGTTCTCATTGGGTGGCACTGCCAGTCCGGGAATTCAGATTGTTAGTGTTCTGAAGACATCAAAATTCTTCTTTTCTAAACCAGCAATTTGCTGAAGTGTTTTAAAAGTGCATGTGATAATCAAATCTTGATTAAAAAAATTTTTTTTTGGACAGAGTGGGTTAATTCTGGTGAGCCATTGGGCAGATGAGAGCATAATTAAAAGAGATGATCTGGGAGATGAGCGATTCCATTCCAGCCCTTGCTTACAGTAGGTAGTTGAGGGTTCTGAACTGAAGAACAGCAACGGCATTTGGGAACAATTGCACCAGAGTCACTAAGACTGTAAGCTGGCACAGGGCAGGGATGTAACTCTTCTTGCTTTGTACAAGAGTCCTCTGATCGGATTGAAAGATGGGGTGGTCTCTGCCATCCAGTTGGGAACTGCTCTCTCCCTTTAGTCCAGAACTGGCCAACTAGATAGAGTAAGACTGAGCTGAGGGCCTGGAGAGTTTAGCAAATTAGAAAACATGATTCTAACCTCTATGATAGTGGTTCTTAATCTTTTTTGAGGTACTGAACCCACCAGTTTCATATGCGCATTCACTGAGCCCTTCTTTAGTGATAAATAAAATATGATTTTTTTTCCAAATTCAAGACATAGGTATATGTTTTTTACTGGTGCACAAAATGAGCCGTGCATGAACATCACCTTGCTCAAAGAACAAAACCAACAAAGTGCATGAACTCACAACAAATTACGGTATTACTTTATTCTGGTCTCCGCGGCAGAGGCTTCTCCAAACCCCTGAGACCGACTCATCAAAGCCCTAGGATTCGATAGAACCCAGGTTAAGAACCACTGCTCTATGATTACGGTCCGCTGGGCCTGTTTCGGTTTTAGCTCCAACATGTGAAAGGCTTGGAAGTCGTCACTCCCATTCTCAACAACAACAAAGTGGAACAAAATAAAGATAAATTCAGGTCTCCGATCCCTGACTCCCAACCCCCAGAGAACTCATATTGCCAGGCAAATTGCCACCTTTACATCTAGAGAGACAGGCAAATCCAGTCATAGCCCAAGTCTGTATATCTGAACCTGAACCCACTGGGGCCATAAAATAACAGGAACACTTAAATGGCTGAGTATTGACGTACATGGCCGGAGAGTGAGACGTGCCTGGATTGGGTGACAACAGCAGATACAGAAGTGAAATGAATGACAGCAAGGTCATGATTGGCAGTACTCTGTTATGGGGTATCAGTACTGCATGAGAATGGTACAGTGTTATTTGAAGGAACACTTAAATTAGTTAAAAATATATACAAGAAACTCTAGGGCAACCACAAAAATTTTTTAAAAAGAAATGTAATTCGAGAGATACTAAGATGGCGACGGAGTAGGCGGACGTACCAACTTCCAACTCCCAGAACCAAAGTGGATTACAACTCAATTTTAAGAACCATCACCTGGATAAACCAACTTTGAACAAAACTAAGTGGACTCTTCAACCAAGGAACACAGAAGAAGCCACATTGAGACTGGTAGGAATAGCGAAAACGCGAAGAGGGCTGCCCAGCTCCCCGGAGCAAATGGCAGCCCGGAGAGACCCTCGGGGCGGGAGGAGAGTTTGGCGGAGAGGGAGGGACCTGGGTCCCAGGAACCAAGCCCCAGCCTCCAGTCCTAGAGCCTAAAAGAGGCGTTTGGACAGTATTGAGCTGTGAAACAAGTGAGGGAGCTCCCAGGCCTACAGTGTGGAGTATTAGGTCCCTTCCTACTCTGCTGAGGGCTGCTTAAGGTTTTGGGGCGGCAGGACGCTGAAAGGCGGTTCTGTCGACGTGGGCAGAGGCCAAGCCGGTGGGAGATCGGTCTAGCCCAGAGGGTCAGAGGGTCAGAGGGGACCGCGAAAGCGGTCCGGAAGCTGCGGGCCCGCCTTTGGTCCCACTTACGGGGACAAAGCGGGAGGTCAGGAACGGGCAGGCCCTGCGCAAGCCGGCCCTGACCGTGGGGACTGGGCTAGGACCAGGGAAGGGCAGGGGCTGTGGCTGAGCTGACGCTACCAGTCCCCCACCCCCCACCCCCCCGGGCCGGAGAAACCGCGGTTGGCCAGTATACGTGCGCGAGCGGGCACGGGGTGGACCCCGAGACAAGTGGAGGCTCGCAGCTGAGCCCACGCCACTATCCCCGCCCGGCCGGAGAAACCCCAGATAGCATTCATACGTGCTCGAGCAGGCTCCGAACGCGGGGGCGGGGTAGATTCCGGGACGAGCGGAAGTACGCAGCTCGGCGGAAGCCAGCAAACACGCCCGCCCCAATAAACCTTGGTTTCCGACCCTGCGCAAAGGGCCCTGGCCTCGAGGGCGGGGCTAAAGCTCCTGACGGGCAAAAGCTTACAGCTGAGAGCACGTCAAAAGCCCTGCCTAACCCGCGGAACTGTAGCGAGCAGACTCCGACTGCTGGTTCTGGGCGGAAGTCCGGAAATAGGCTGGGTCCGCAGCTGAGGAAAGGTGCTCGCCTCTACCCTTGGTGCTAATCTTGTGGCTTCAGTGACAGCCCCTCCCACGGAGGAGAGGCAGAAATCACAGCAAAAGCCACAGTGGGCCGGCGCTGGCAACGCTCATACCCAACCACCCTAGGCACCGGCAGAGGGGGTGGGGGGCCTGCAGATAGACCACACCTAGAGAACACAAAGGCAACACCTACTGGACTCCAGTGGCCACAACTTGCTTATACACAGAAAAAATGGGCAGGCAGAGGAATGCAAACCAAATGAATCAAGAGAAATCCCCAGAGAAGGACCTGAATGAACCAGATATAACCAAATTACCAGAAGCAGAATTTAGAATAATGATAGTTAGGATGTTCAAAGAAATTAGAGCAACAATGGATAGTCATTATGAACACCTAAACAAAGAGATAACAAGTATAAAAAATGAAATTGAAATAATAAAAAAGAATCAGACAGAAATGACAAATACAGTATCAGAACTGAAGACCACAATGGAAGGAATTAAAAGCAGGATGGATGACGCTGAGGATCGAATAAGCGAGTTAGAGGACACAATAAACAAAGGCACAGAAGCAGAGAAGAAAAAGGAAAAGAGACTTAAAAAATGTGAGGAAACTCTAAGGGAGCTTTGTGACAACAGGAAGAGAAACAACATTCGCATCATAGGGGTGCCTGAAGAAGAGGAGAGAGGACAGGAAATGGAAACTTTGTTCAATCAAATTATAGCAGAAAACTTCCCTAAATTAAGGCTGGGAAACACTCCACACATTCAAGAAGCACACAGAACTCCATTAAGGAGAAACCCAAAAAAATCTACACCAAGACACATCATAGTTAAAATACCAAAGCTAATGGATAAAGAAAAAATTTTAAAAGCTGCTAGAGAAAAAAAGACTATCACCTACAAAGGAGCCCCCATTAGGATGACATCGGACTTCTCAACAGAAACACTTGAGGCCAGAAGGGAATGGCAAGAAATAATCAAAGTAATGCAGAACAAGAACCTACAACCAAGACTACTTTATCCAGCAAGGCTAACGTTTAAAATTGAAGGAGAAATAAAGAGCTTCCCAGAAAAAGAAAGCCTGAAGGAATTCATAAAAACCAAACCAATTCTGCAAGAGATACTAAGGGGCCTCTTGTGAACAGTTCAAATGGGAGGAATGAATAGAGCAAAAGAAGAATACAGCTTTAAAGAATAAAATGGCAATAAACAACTACATATCAATAATAACCTTAAATGTAAATGGATTAAATGATCCAATCAAAAGACATAGGGTAGCTGTAGCTGCATGGATATAGAAACAGGACCCATACATATGCTGTCTACAAGAGACACACCTTAAAACAAAAGATGCTCATAGACTGAAGGTAAAAGGATGGAAAAAAATATTTCATGCAAATGGAAATGAAAAAAAAGCAGGGGTAGCAATACTTATATCAGACAAAATGGACTTTAAAACAAAGGCTGTAGTAAGAGATAAAAGAGGACACTACATAATGATAAAGGGAACAATTCAACAGGAAGATATAACTATTGTAAATATCTATGCACCAAATATAGGAGCCCCGACATACATAAAGCAGACTTTGATGGATATAAAGGGCGAGATTAACAGCAATACTATCATAGTAGGGGATTTCAATACCCCTCTAACAACACTGGATAGATCCTCAAGAAAGAAAATTAATAAAGAAACAGCAGACTTAAAGGATACACTAGATCAACTTGATTTAATAGATATCTTCAGAACTTTTCACCCTAAAGCAGTAGAATATACATTCTTCTCAAGCGCTCATGGTACGTTTTCTAGGATAGACCACATGTTAGGACACAAAAATGGTCTCAATAAATTTAAGAAGATTGAAATCATATCAAGCATTTTCTCTGATCACAATGCCATGAAACTAGAAATTAACCACAAAAGAAAAACTGAAAAATACTCAAACACTTGGAAACTAAATAGCTTGTTATTAAATAATGAATGGATTAACAATGAGATCAAAGAAGAAATAAAAAAGTTTCTAGAAACAAATGATAATGAGCATACATCAACTCAAAATTTATGGGACACAGCAAAAGCAGTTCTGAGAGGGAAGTTTATTGCACTACAGGCATATCATAAGAAGCTAGAAAAAGCTCAAATAAGCAACCTGACCCTGCATCTAAAAGAACTAGAAAAACAACAACAAATAAAACCCAAGACAAGTAGAAGAAAGGAAATAATAAAGGTCAGAGCAGAAATAAATGACATAGAGGCTAAGGAAACAATACAGAGGATCAATGAAACAAGAAGCTGGTTCTTTGAAAAGGTAAACAAGATTGATGAACCTTTAACTAGACTCACCAAGAAAAAAAGAGAGAGGACTCAAATAAATAAAATTAGAAAGGACAGTGGAGAAATAACAACTGACACAACAGAAATACAAAGCATTGTAAGAAAATACTATGAAGAACTATATGCCAAAAAATTAGACAATCTTGGTGAAATGGACAAATTTCTTGAATCATATAACCTTCCAAAAATCAATCTGGAAGAATCAGAACACCTAAACAGACCAATTACAGCAAATGAGATCGAAACAGTTATAAAAAAACTCCCAAAAAAGAAAAGTCCTGGGCCTGATGGCTTCACAAGTGAATTCTATCAAAAATTCAAAGAAGAACTAACTCCTATTCTCCTCAAGCTATTTCAAAAAATTCAAGAGGAAGGAAGAATTCCAAACTCCTTTTATGAGGCGAGCATAATTCTGATCCCAAAACCGGGCAAAGACAACACAAAGAAAGAAAACTATAGGCCTATATCCCTGATGAATTTAGACGCTAAAATTCTCAACAAAATATTAGCCATCCGGATCCAACAATATATGAAAAAAATCATACACCACGATCAAGTGGGATTTATTCTGGAGAGGCAAGGCTGGTTCAATATTCCAAATCAATCAATGTGATTCACCACATAAACAAAAGGAAGGACAAAAATCACATGATAATTTCAATAGATGCAGAAAAGGCATTTGATAAAATCCAGCACCCATTCATGCTCAAAACTCTCAGTAAAGTGGGAATACAGGGATCATTCCTTAACATGATAAAGGCCATCTACGATAAACCGACAGCAAACATCATACTAAATGGACAAAGATTAAAAGCAATCCCCTTAAGATCAGGAACCAGGCAGGGTTGCCCACTTTCACCACTCTTATTCAACATAGTTCTGGAAGTCCTAGCTACAGCAATCAGACAAGAAGAAGAAATAAAAGGCATACAAATTGGAAAAGAAGAAGTAAAACTGTCATTATTTGCAGATGATATGATATTGTATATTGAAAACCCTAAAGTCTCAGTCAAAAAACTACTGGACCTTATAAATGAATTCAGCAAGGTGGCAGGATATAAAATTAATATTCAGAAATCAGAGGCATTTCTATACACCAACAATGAAATATCAGCAAAAGAAATTAAGGAAACAATCCCCTTCACTATTGCAACCAAAAAAATAAAGTACCTAGGAGTAAATTTAACCAAGGAGGTTAAGGACTTGTACTCAGAAAATTATAGAACATTGATAAAAGAAATCAAGGAAGATACAAACAAGTGGAAGCACATACCGTGCTCATGGCTAGGAAGAATAAACATCATTAAAATGTCTATATTACCCAAAGCAATTTATAAATTCAATGCAATACCAATTAAGATACCAATGACATACTTCAAAGATATAGAACACATATTCCAAAAATTTATATGGAAACAAAAAAGAACACGAATAGCCTCAGCAATCTTAAAAAGAAAAAATAAAGCAGGAGGTATCACTCTTCCTGATATCAAGGTTTACTACAAGGCCATTATACTCAAGACAGCCTGGTACTGGTGTAAGAACAGGCACATAGATCAATGGAACAGAACAGAGAACCCAGAAATAAACCCACAGCTTTATGGACAACTGATATTTGACAAAGGAGGAAAGAACATACAATGGAGTAAAGACAGCCTCTTTAACAAATGGTGTTGGGAAAATTGGACATCTACCTGCAAAAAAATGAAACTAGACCATCAACTTACACCATTCACAAAAACAAACTCAAAATGGATAAAAGACTTAAATGTAAGCCGTGAAACCATAAGCATCTTAGAAGAAAACATAGGCAGCAAGCTCTCCGACATCTGTAGCAGCGGTATATTTGCCGATTTATCTTCATGGGCAACTGAAATAAAAGGCAAGATAAACAAATGGGACTATATCAAACTAAAAAGTTTTTGCACAGCTAAAGACAATAGGAATAGAATAAAAAGACAAACCACACAATGGGAGAACATATTCGACAGCACATCTGATAAGGGGTTAATAACTAAAATTTATAAAGAACTTATAAAAAGCAACACCAGGAAGACAAACAACCCAATCAAAAAATGGGCAAAAGAAATGAATAGAAATTTCTCCAAAGAGGACATACAGATGGCCAATAGGCATATGAAAAAATGCTCAACATCACTAATCATTAGAGAAATGCAAATTAAAACCACAATGAGATATCACCTCACACCAGTCAGAATGGCGCTCATCAGCAAAACAACACAGAATAAGTGCTGGCGAGGATGTGGAGAAAAGGGAACCCTTCTGCACTGCTGGTGGGAATGCAGACTGGTGCAGCCACTGTGGAAAACAGTTTGGAGATTCCTCAGAAAATTAAAAATCGAACTGCCTTTTGACCCAGCTATCCCACTTATAGGAATATACCCTAAGAACACCATAGCACTGTTCGAAAAGAAGAAATGCGCCCCCATGTTCGTGGCAGCATTGTTCACAATAGCGAAGATCTGGAACCAGCCCAAGTGTCCGTCAGAAGACGAGTGGATTAAAAAGCTATGGTACATATATACTATGGAATACTACTCAGCCATAAGAAACGATGACATCGGATCATTTATAACAAAATGGATGTACCTTGATAACATTATACGGAGTGAAATAAGTAAATCAGAAAAAAAGAAAAACTGAGAACAGCACGATTACATACATAGGTGGGACATGAAAGTGAGGGTATGAGACATGGACAAGAGAGTGGTGGTTATGGGATGGGGGAGGGAGGGAAGAATGGGATAGGGAGGAGGGGAGGGACGCAGGGAAAACCAGATTGAAGGTGACAGAGGACAATTTGACTTTTGGTGATGGGTATGCAACACAGTTGAATGATAAGATAACCTGGAGATGTTTTCACTGTACATATGTACCCTGATTTATTGATGTCACACCATTAGAATTAATAATAATAAAATATATATATAAAAAAATAAAAAAAAAAGAAATGTAATTCATATGCTAGAAGATGAGATAAGATGGAATCATTCAAAATGTACAATTGAAACCACAGAAGGCAGAAAAAACGGGAGGAAAGAAAAACCCCAAAGAACAAATGTAATGAACAATAAAACAGTTACAAACACGGTAGAAATGAAACCAACTATATCAATAATCATTCTAAATGTGAGTGGTCTACCTTAACTTAATTATACCTGCAAAGAACCTTCCAAATAGAGGTGGTTCTGGAAGTAAGGTCATTGGACATATCTTTTCTGGGGGGCCAACATTCAATGCACCGGAAAGGATATAGTCCAAATAAACTCTAAGTCTTACTCAGCTCTCAAAGTCTCTGACACATAAATGACAAAGGGAAACTGTCTTTATTATATAAAGAATGAATCCAAGTAGGTAAGATAAATATCAACACCTTGAGAGGTAAATGGACAGTTCATTATAACCAATAGGAAGATGCTACAAATAGTAAGCAGAAATGCATGAAAGTTCTAGATGCAACCCCATATGATTCTTAGATTTTTGAGTCTAAAACAACTAAAACCCAGTGCTGGCAAGGATGTGATGAAACTGAGACTTTCATATGGACCCACCATTTTATTCCCAAGGGCTGGCTCATAGTAGGCATGTATTATATTGAATTGCTGATGGGTACCTTGATTGGTAAAACTTATGGGGAGAAAAATGTGGCAATATATTCTGAGAACCTTAAACATAAAGGTATATATTGGCAAAAAAAAAAAAAAAGTGAAAGATTTAAATGTGAAAGTGGATTAAAATATAAAACAAGACTCATATTATAGACTTTAAATAGACTCATATTAAAAGTAAAACATATGGAAAAAGATATACTATGAAGCTGGAGTAGCTATGTTAATTTCAAACAAAAGTAGACTTCAGAACAGGAAAATTGTCAGGAATAAAGAAGGACATTGCATGATGATACTGTCAATTCTTTAAGAAGATGTAACAGTCCTAAAGGTGTATGTACCTAATAGCCTATCAGAATATGTGAGGCAAAAACTGATAGATCTGCAAGGAGACGCAGACAAATCCTCTATTACAGCTGGAGACTTCAGCATCCCTCTTTCAGTAATTGGTAGATCAAGCAGGCAGAAAATCAGTAAGGATGTATTTGACCTAAAATAACCTGCTGGGTTACATGGAAAACATTCTTTTTTCTTGTCTTTTATTTCTTTAACCTCTTTGAAATGTCTGAAGAGACAGCCATAGGGTAAATCTAGCAACACTATTGGAATTTAATTCAGTTAAAAGGAAGCGATTGGTTCTATTAGAACAAATAATTACCCACCCCCTTTAGTTTATAAGATAGAAAATAATGGTATTTATATGACTTTATTTGCATAATCACTGCTTTATTTCAAATTGCTTTAATGCTGGGGCTGGAGGTGGGTGAAATGCATGAAGGGGGTCAAAAGGTACAAACTTCCAGTTATAAAATAAATAAACCCCAGGGATGTTATGTATAACATGATGACTGCAGATCATATTGTATTGCACATTTGAAAGCTGCTAAGACAGTAGATCTTAAAAGTTCTCAGAAGAAAAACAAATCTTGCAGTTCAGTCTGGTGACAATTGTTAACTAGTCTTAATTGTGGTGATCATTATGCAATATACAAATTTTGACTCATTACATTGTACACTTGAAACTGATACAACGTTACTTGTCTGTTAC
Organism: Rhynchonycteris naso; assembly: GCA_037038555.1. Classification (NCBI taxonomy): domain Eukaryota; kingdom Metazoa; phylum Chordata; class Mammalia; order Chiroptera; family Emballonuridae; genus Rhynchonycteris; species Rhynchonycteris naso. The sequence goes on along the minus strand of CM073000.1, from coordinate 180,693,435 downwards.
ACCTCAAGGAAAAACATACTTTTACATGCCTTACTTCATTTGACCCTTGTAACCGGTATCTGTAAAATGGGTATGAAAATATGCACAAGGCAGGCAGAGCAGGTGTTTTCTCTTCCATTTCAGAGGTCACATAATTTAAGATTCAGAGAGATGAAATGACTTATCTGCAACTACCCTGCTAGGAAGTGACAGATCTGGATAGGAAACCCAGGTTTTTTTTCAATTCTTATCCCATTATTCCTTCCATTCCACTAGGTTTCCTCTCAAAATAACTAGGTTGGAGAGAGATTTCTCTGCATACTGCTGTTTTGGACTTTGTAGACACAGCGTTATGGGCGACACCCCCCACCAACACACTTCAACATCTGTACAATAATCCCTTCCAAAGATGTTCTGTGGGAAACAGCAGCTAGTGTTTATGAAGTCATTCTGGATTTGACGGCGTGCTTTCAGGTGTTCAAGACCCCTGCCCTCCCTCCTCTCTCCTCTCCCCTGAACCATGCCTTCCACCCCACCTCCTACAGACCACTGTATTTGAGGCTCCCATTATTTCAAGAACCAAGGCAGAGAAAAAAGGTTTGGCTTTTTTTTTTTTTTTTTTAGAGAGAGAGATAGAGACAGACAGGAACAGAGAGAGATGAGAAGCATCAATCATCAGTTATTTTCATTTTGACACCTTAGTTGTTCATTGATTGCTTTCTCATATGTGCCTTGACCACAGGTCTTCAGCAGACCGAGCAACCCCTTGCTGGAGCCAGTGACCTTGAGTCCAAGCTGACAAGTTTTTGCTCAAGCCAGATGGGCCCCGTCCTCAAGCTGGTGACCTCGGGGTCTCGAACCTGGGTCCCTCCACATCCCAGTCTGACGCTCTATCCACTGCGCCACCGCCTGGTTAGGCAAAGGCTTGGCTTTTAAGATGCAATCCTGAGATGTAAATCAAAGAGATGTTGGAGAATACATATTATACCGTATTTGTTTTTTCTTTCTGTTGAAGATGAGATTTGAAAGAGGGGACTTTGCCCGGGGTGGGGAGAAGATGGCTTGCTGCGCAGCGAGGGGTGTGCTGCAGCGCGTCCCCCACTCCTCCACTGCCTCCTCCTGCCCCACTGCCAAAGGGAGTGGCGGACAGAGCCTCCTGGGAGGCCGAGCCCCCAGTCTGCTTTGCAGGGGCTTACCCACGGGTGGGACAGGGTTAGCTGCAGGAAGGATCTGGGTTGGGGGATCAGAAACCACGCCACTGGTATTCCTGAACCAGGAAGGCGAGAGCGGCAGAAGCTTTAGTGCTCTCAAGTCAGGACGGCGGGGAGCTGAGGAGGGCCGCGGTGGCTGTCACACGGAGGGGGAACAGCTCCGGGGCAGACGCTGATGGCTGGCTGACCCAGCAGACGTTGCCATCCCTACTTCCTTGTCACCATATACGGTGAGTGCCCAAACTGTTAATGGTGTTCCTCTGCTTTCACTGCAGCTGGGAGCGGCCCTGCTGTCACCAATGACCTCCAGACTTCATGTTTTGTGAAGAAAAGAAACTGCCTTGGAGGGTTCTCAAACTTGAGCACAGATGAGCATCACCAGGCAGGGCAGGCTCTTTAGAACAGGTTGCTGGTTCCTTCCGAAGGGGGGCCTGAGGGTTTGAACTTCTTGCCAGCACACAGGTGAGGCTGATGCTGCTGGATTGAGGACCAGACTTGGAGAAGTATTGATTTAACTTACCACTAGTCAGTACAACAATTATTTCCAGTGGAGTATAATCCTGACACCAGATTGTGTCTCAGAGAAACTCTGGGGCATGGGGTAGAAATTCAGTTCAGTTGACAAATACAAAGTTAGAATTTCTTGTGAATTCATAGTTGCCTATTCAACAGGGCTTGCTTAATTTGGGGGAGGAAGAAATGGAAAGTCTTCAGGGAAGTATTAAATGAGTAATATTCCACTTAACTTATTGTTTATAAGTTTTAGATGAGTGAAAATTGACCATAATTGGTAGCCTAAAGGGGGATAGTTTAAGAATTCATTAAAGCCTACATAGGTCAAATTTACAATAAAGTTTGCAACAGAATGCCTTCATCACTAGGATCTCAGAGTCCCGGGTCTATTGTTTCCCTGTTCCAAACTCTCTGATACAATGGAGTACTGGTACTTAGTGTTATTGTCTTACAATGGGATTTGACCTATACTCTGTCACACAGTGTGTACAAACACGCTTCTGTGAGTGAAAATTAGAACATAGTGAAATGTAAGGAAATGCCAAATAAATGTTATCCATGAACTCTCAGGACTTAGGGGTGTGCCGAACACTGGTTGTAGTTTTGGGGGAGCTGGGGAGTTGCAAAGGTGAATGTGATATCCCCTCAGATGGAGTCTAAGTTCCTTGAACAAAGAAATGAGGACAAACGCTCAAATGTCCTTTTGATTAGGTAGAATATGGCAAGTGCATTAGAAGTTATTTATGACAGGGGTGAAGGACTGACCACGTTAGGAAAGGCTAATGTTTGAGGGTTCCTTAAGGATGGATGGGGCTTTTGATTGTGAAGGTAAGACATGTTGGCATTACAAAGACCTTAAAGTACATTTAGTACAACCTCAAAATTGAAACTGAGGTTTCAACTCCTTCCCAGCATCTGTTCAAATAGTTCTCTCAGCTGGGCATCTCTTCTGTTCATTCCCTCACTGGACCGTTTGTCTCATACTAAACTCTTGTGTGTTCAGTGCTGAGGAGGCTAACCCAAATGCACTCCCTGCCCTTCTGTCGCTTACAGTCTGGCGGGGAGACAACAAGGGAACAAATTCTGAGGTTGCCAAGATGAGGAGCCTTCTGGAGCTAGGAGAACTTGAAGAAGGATGACGATCTGCTCCCTGAACGGGCAGAGCCTGTACCTCTCAAGATCTGAAGGATGTGAAACATGCAGGAGGTAAAAGGAGGGTGAGAAGAGCATTCCAGGTGGAGGCGCTGCCTGGGCAAAGCTTTTGAGGCAGAAGATTCTGGTGAGAGGCTCTGAAGGGGGCAGAGGGAGCAGGGGAGAGGGACAGCGGGGAGGCTGGAGAAGAGGGGAGGCCAGCAGGAGCAGAGCTTTGGAGGCTGCACAGAGTTGGGTTTTGGTATCCCAAGGATGCTGGGAAGCCTTAGAAGGATTTAAAGCAGAGGTCTGGGTAGGGGTTGAGCAGTAGGGGAGATGCACCTGGGATACAGGGATCGTGAGTATGCGTATGTGTGTGTGTGTGATATAGTCAGATCTGTGTTTTGAAAAGATGATTTTGTTGCTCTTTGAAATGTGTCCACTGACAGAAGACTCTCTCCATCCATGTTGGACAGCCCTATTGGTCAGAAAGTAATTCTTTATAATAAGCCACATCTCTTTAGATGGTCAAAGATACCTGGCACGTACCACATGCTTTCTGAAGGCTAAGCAGCCCCTGATCCTCTGCCTTCTTCTCATTTGACTTTACCTGAAGTTCTCTCAACACCCCGGATTTTTTCCTCCAAACCTGCTAGAGTTTGGCCCCTACTGTGTGAAGCTTGGATCCAACCCGGAACGACAGAGTGGTTTGCCTAGAGAGCACCCACACCCGTCTCCTTCCAGAAGCTGCCCTTTCAGTGCCGGCCAAGGTTGCATTAATTTTTTTGGCAGTCAGGTCACACTATTGACCCGCGCGGAGCTTACTGACAACTCCAACTCCCCAGGCTTTCAGAGAAACTACAACTACACACGGCTCCCTCTTCCTGCACATGTGCCTTGTGGACCCAAGGGCAGAACCTTACATTTGTTCCAATTAAATTTTATCTTGTTAAACCCAGTTCATCACTATTCTGTCAAAAATGCCTGGAGCCCTTATTACGTTTTCCAAAATATATGCTGTACTCCCACAAGTTTCCACCCGTCAATCCACACATATTTGAATGCCTTCCCTGTGTCAGCTCTGTTCTCGGCAGGGAGGATTTAGAGATGGTCAGGACTGTCGCTGCCTTCAGAGAGCTCACAGACAGGTAGAAACCAAATAGAAGGCAGTGCACAGGGTGTAATAAAAGGGGTGTTGAGTTTTATGGCAGCAGGTAGACGTCTCTAATCTAGACCTGGACAATGTTTTGGACCATAAGGGAAGATCCTCTCAGTAAATCCTGGCTAAAATGTAGGAGAGCAGATGTCGCATATGTGGCATTTGGGGAGGAGGGTAAAGGCTCAGAGGCAAGAGATAGAAAAGGACACTGAAGAACCCACAAGTACTTCAGTGATGATGCAAATTGAGGGCCCTGATAGGAGGAGGCAGAAGGGTAGGAAGGTGGTTAGCTTTGAGGTTGTCCTTTGTAAGAGCCCTAGTATTTAATTTAGTGCTCAGAGTCAGGGCTCCTGAATTTGGGGAGGGGGCGGGACAAAGCAAAACAAGGTAAGACTTGGACTAAGAGGCCCCAGGGTACCAGGCAGCTTGCTGGAATAGGTGTTTGGGTCAAGGTCGGAGGTCCCTTCCCTGAACTGAAGCACAGGGGTAGGGCAATTTTCTGAACTTGGGCATGAGGTTGGGGGTTATTAGTAACAATGCCTGATGCTGAGACACAGGAGGCAAGGCGCTGGCTTTGGGGCAGCCCTGTTCTGGGTACTGGGGCGGGGGGGAGGGAGGTGTAAGATGGAGAAGGAGCTTGGGTGCAATGCCAAAGCCACGTGGAGCCTGACCTCAGGGAATCCTGTACCCAGCAAGAAACCCAGATGGGAGGTGACCCTGGCCCAGCAAGCTCTAAATGAATCCTTGCTTCTTCCTTTTCTTAGCTCTCAAAGAACCATCTCTTCTTGAACCTTTCCTGAATCAACGTAGGCACACTTGTTTGTAAGTGCTCTTGGGTTTGGAGGCAGGATTCCAATTTTCTTCTTTTTTCCTTAAAAAGTTGGCCAAAGCAAGACATGTTCTCAGTCCTAAGAGTGGGAGGGAAGGGAGCTTTCAAAAAGAGTAGCTAGGTGGCCCCTGGAGGGCCCTGTCCCCAGCACTATGCCGGCTCCCATGGCCTTCCCTCCAGAGTTCCTTAGACTTCCCCAGGCTCCATCAGGGGGCCTCCAAGACTCTGGGCCAATGCTGCCTTCTGATTGGCTGGTGCCTTTGCCTTGCAGCTTGTCAAATAGAGCTGAGTATTGCCCTTGCCTTTTTGGGAAGTGGAACTCAACTTGCCTCTGTTCAGGTCTGCTCTCTGTCTGCCCTGCTCCTGGCTCAACAGTCTAATGAACAAGTTCTGAGCCTTGCTGTGAAATGCATTCAGTTCAGGAGACCCGCACATTCAGTGCCCAAGTGCGGGGTTACAGCGTCTGCCGCTCCGGAGCTCCGTTTCCTGCTTTTCACTGTTCGTTCTGTCTATGTCAGAACAAAGATTACACACTCTGACAAGTACAAAAGAACAAAGCAGGAAATGGAAGGGTAGAGGGCATTTTAGGTGGAAGAAGAAGAATAAGCTAATGCCTGAAGACACTTGGGAAATGACAAGAGGCCAGTCTGGATGCCAGGCTTGTCACATACATCAAGAGGAGAGAGGGAGATTTGAGGGGGCGATCATTTGGGGTGAATGCACACAGGGTTCTGAGTGTCAGGGCTAAGGGATGAAGAATTATGGAAAGGCTTGGATTAGGGCAGGAGATGATGAGTACCAGACATGTGAACTGTTGATTGTGGACTGTCGAGGTGGCCTGGGAATGGGACAGGCATCAAGGGATCTTTGTCCAAGTCCAGGAAGGAGGCAGCTGCCAGCGTGGCAGGGTAGCCTGGAGACACATGAGGTGGGCATGGAGGTGACACACACCGTTTCTTTAGGGTCACGGAACACGAGGAACAACAGCAGTGACGGTTGGGTTTTGGCAGCTCTGTGTTCTGTGTAGTTCCATACTGATTTTATTTGTGTCTAAAATTTATCCAAATTTTGAATTATGTTTGGGTTGAAACTTCTGGCTTTCAATGAATGGTTTATCTCTTTAGGGATTTATAACAACCTTTTATTTTTCTGCAAGCTTCCTTGAGATCTTGAGGGTAAACATAACCATGATGTTAACCCTTTGCACAGTTTTGCAGTGGTAGAAGCCCCTCCCTCTCTCTCATATTCACATTTTGGTTTTTGTTGGGAGGGTGTGGGGGGTGACTGGCCAGCATGATGCTCACAGACAACCCAGTCTACATCCCACCAAACACACAGGCATTTAGTGTTTATGGGACATTTAGGTTTTGGAATTGGAGGAACAGGGAGAACAAAGGAGGGGCAGGAAGAACTTGGTATGTTTTCAGTCTGTCCTTTACTGGGTTTGGGATATGGGGTGGAGGCTCTGAGCCTGGAGGCTGAGAGAACTCTTCCCCACATGCTTGCAGGGCAGTTCGGGCACCAGCAGCATCAGCAATGCCCCCCTCCACGTGTAGAAATGAAGACTCTCAGGCCCCAGCACAGACCTAACAGAATTCAAATCTCTGTATTTATCGGGTCCCTGTGAGACTCTTCAGCACATTACAGTTTCAGAAGCAGGCTAAGTGGATCCCGCAGCCATGGAATCAGAATCTCTGAAGGTGGGGGCCAGGCATTTTTATTTTTTATTTCTTTTTTTAAATTTATTTATTTTAGAGAGGAGACACACACACACACACACACACAGAGAAAGAGAGAGAGAGAGAGAGAGAGAGAGAGAGAGAGAGAGAAAGGGGGGAGGAGCTAGAAGCATCAACTCCCATATGTGCCTTGACCAGACCAGTGCAGGGTTTTGAACTGGCGACCTCAGTGTTCCCAGGTCGACGCTTTATCCACTGCACCACCACAGGTCAGGCAAAGGGGGCCAGGCATTTTTAACAAACTCTCAAGCGATGCTCCAGATCCCTGGGCCACACATTTAGTAACAGGATTTGAGAAAATGTACTGGTTTCTGATCACAAGCAGGCGCTGTGAGTAATGAGGGGATGGAAGGAGTCTGCGCAGCACCCAGTGCTCCAGGCCAGGCCGAGGGATGGAGGCTTTGGGAGCCTCTGAGGAAACGCCTTGAACTTGTATTAAGTTACCACACAGGAACTGTTGACATTACACAGAGCCCGATTCGTGGGCTCCCAGAAATAGCTGGAGAACCTGCTGACAAGGGTTAATTTTCTTCTAGGGTAAGTTGGAGGGGGACTTGGATTCGGTATAATGTGACTCCATTTCACCCTTTTTAACTGGTGATGTATTAGAGATTTTTATCTACTTATGTGTCTATTGATTGATTAATCTATCTATCTATCTATCTATCTATCTATCTATCTATCTATCTATCTATCGTTTGCTTACCCACATTCACATACACACATACAGTCCATCACTTTGCTCACTGTTAACGAACATCAGCTTGCTAATGGCTGCTGTCCAGATAGTCTGGGTTTGGTTACATATTGTTAAGCCTTCCCATGAGGATGGAAGGCAGAGCTCTGAAGAAAGCATATAGGAAGGGGCATTCATTCTGTATGTGGGACAGCCATTTTGCTTAGGGCAAAACCCTGGTCTCCTTCAGAAAAATCCCAAGCAACCACTCATGGAAGGCCCCAAAGCTTAGCCCTTTGCTGCCAGCGCCCTGGTTGCTTTAAGACTTCTTGATGTGGTTAGAAGCTCTATCTCGAAATAATGTGTCCTGTGTCTTGAGGCTGGGTGGAAATTCACTTGGAATTCTGTGCAGACATAATGTTTGGCTATTAAAATCTGGGGTGCCTTCAGTGACAACCGATCCTCATTAGCGAGCACAAACAACCCACACCCGGCCTCAGATCAGCAGCTCCTGGGCTTTGTGTGGTGGCAAATTGGCCCCACTGGAAAGGCCGTGCTAGACAGGCTAGACTGAGCAGTGCTGGGAGCAGCCTTGAGTCACCCCCCACTCCCAAGCAGATGCAAGCCCTGCGTGAGCCCCCGGCATTGTGAAGTGCAGATGGTTTGATGGGTACAGCTGCCTACACAGGGGTGGCGATGTCGTGGGTCTCACCCACCCAGAAGAAAGGGAACAAAATGCCCCCACGCCCTTCCAGTGACTGCATCTGCCTGTGTTATTACTCCTCCTTCTCTTAAGCTACAAACACTGCTGCTAGCTGACTCTGCCGTCCCCTTGCCCCTGTAGCTGGGGTTTGGTGTAGCTTTATCTAGAGGCCTGAGGTCCTTTACCAGCATTGGGTCAGCCGGTATGGGCCAGGGGGAGACAGGGCAGCCCCTAGGGCAGAGTAGACATAGATGAGAGCTCACCTAACTCCGGGCACAGCATCTGAGAGCATAACATCAGTCAGTCTCATTATCAATTCTAGAAGGGGCAAGTTCCTGAGAACCCCTCAATTAGGCTTGCGTATCAGCAGGGTGCCTGGTGGCAGCCAGATGTGGCAGTTGGGTTAGGCAGACAGTGTGAGAATCTGAGGGTAAGGCAGGTCCTAGATGGAGTACTTGATGGGGCATGTGATCAGAGCCAAGGATGGGACTAGCAAGATGGCCCTGCAGAAAGGGGGGCTGGGCGGGGAGGGAAGCTGGGCTGCTCCTGAGGGCCTCCATGTAGAATTGGAGCAAGGGGGACCCAGGACAGGGGCTGGCATACATTGTCCTAAGTCTGGGAGGGTGACTTGAGTCTAAGCTCTCAGGGAGATGGCACTCAGGTCACCGATAACTGCCCTGACCTGCTCAGGACAGGCTCGAGGCCTGGCTTCAGCTGCTGTGTGGAAGCTTTGGGGCCATCAGCCCTGAGCATTGGGAAGCTGAGGCTTCAGAAAGAAGCAGAGTCTGGCAGCCCCCCTTAGAATGAACCTGTTCCTTAGCTCCGTTTCCACCTTTAAAAGATCTTTGAGTTGCCCTCTTCTTGTTTCTGTTGGTCCCACCCTGGTGTTTTGATGGCTGCCCCCTCTTCTGCATCCTCTTTCAGAGTCAGTCCCCAGAGAGGTAGTGCCGGGGGTCACTAAGAGCTGGGTTTGATATCCTGGCTCTGCAAAGGCATCTCACAATGCCTGAATTCGCTCATCGGCAAAAGTGAGACAATAATAATAATAATAATAATACATATGAGTATTAAATGACTTAATATAGAAAAGCCCTTATAATAATGCCTGGACATAGCAAGTAGCATATAAGTGTTTGCTGCTGCTGCTGCTGACATTACTGCAATTATACTCCTACATACTCTCTAATCCTTCTAACCTCCCTTTAGCCTCCGGATTCAAGCACTCACCAAATGCTGTGGTTTGTACTCCAGAAGTACTTTCTCTTCTCTATTCCAGCTGAACCCACGCCATTTTCAGTTCTCATCACCTCTTGCCTAGGAACAAAACCCCAGACTGGCCCCCTTTGATTGGCAATTAAGTCCCCTTTTGAGCCCCTTTCCACTCTGCCTCCAAGAAATGGAGCTAGTTTAGAAAATGCAAATCAGATCATGTTATTTTGTCTTACTTGCTGTAACTCCACAATGCCCATGGGATGAGCTCACACTCTGGCTGACCCCAAGCCATCTTGTGAATTCTCTACCTGTGTACCTTGTGCTTAAAATACAGGGTGGGGCAAAAGTAAGCTTACAGCTGTTCAGATGAAACACAATACAATAATGAATAATAATAATAGAATAAACTCTGTTCTGCACACTTACAACTGTAAACCTACTTTTGTCTCACCCTGTATATCCAGATTCTCCCTCGGGGACAAATCTGCTTCCATTTATATTTTCCCTTCTGCCTAGAATTAGTTTTTTTTTTCTTTTCTTCTTTATGTCCCTCCTTTTCACATCCCTCCCTCCCTCTCTCTTTTCTTTCTTCCTGCCCTTCCTTTTTTTCTTCTTCCTCCTTACCTTTCTCCCCACCCCTCTTTTCTTTTTGCCAAGGAAACCCTTGCTCAAACTTTAAAACCCAGACTGAGAGAAGGCTTCCCCAGTTCCTTCAGTGCATAGTCCTTGCAGCACGGATAGAATCTCATTCACTGTGCGTCTTTCAGACCTGGTGTAACCCATACATGGGCAGGAATGAAATGCCTTGCTATATAACCCTGTCCAGCCACCACAAGGATTCCTGTCCGAGAATGAGCTGTGGGAAGTGAGGTGGAGTCAGTACTTATGACAGGGAAGGAGACTTTTTAGGTAGCACTAAATAGAGATGTTTTCCAATTCTGTCCAAAAATGTCTGATGCCTGGCAACACCCAGAGACAAGGCATTTCAGACGACAGCTGTGGGTACAGAAAAGTGAAAGTCCCTAAGTTTGGCTTTGTAGGCAGCGTGCATTTACAAGTTAGGAATCACCAGAGCAAGAGATTCAGGACAGCAGGCTCAGACTAGCTCCAGCTCAGCTGGCTGTGAGCTGAACTGAGAGCAGCTAGGGACAGAACTTCCAGAACTCACAGAGAAATGGCCAAGCCTGTCTGAGTTAGTGTAAGATATGAGGCAGTGTGGGAACCAGCAAACAAGGGCAAATTTGGTGGAACAACGGGAAGAACCCACACAGGCAGGGCAGAGCATGTACAGCTCTCCGCAGCCATGTCTGGTCACCATGCCTGCCGGACAAGCCAAATCTTCATAGGTGCCCATGAATTTGCAGTTTTGTGCATGAACCTGCAATGAGGTAGGAATCACTGGGAGAGACATGGCTTTGCTCCAGTTGGTGTCAGCTGGGGTGACGTGATGGGGCTACTTCCATATGGCTGGCAAGTGGGTGCTGGCTGTGAGCTGGGAGCTCAGAGGGGGCTTAGGGCCAGGACCCTTGGTTTCCCCCGACTGAGCCTCTGCATGGGCTGCTCAGGCTCCTCTTAGCATGGGGGCTGGTCTGAGCCTGAGCATCACGAGGGAACCAGGCAAGGAAGCACTGTGCTGGGGAATGTTTAACAATGGGCTCCCTGGATGGAAGCTCAGGGATCTGTAGGGTTGGCTGATTTCCTGGCGTGGATACTTGCATCGTAGTAAATTTCAAGCCACTGACCTCAGAGTTGGTAAGAGGTGTGCACAGATCTCGGGAGCTGGTGAACCGGCGCTAGCACCCACTGGTGGGGACTGCCCTGGCTTTAGAAGTCACATAATATCATGTCTGTTGTATTCTACAGATGCGCCTAAATTCAAGAGGAGGGAATCTATACTCTAATTCTTCATGGGAAGGGTATTAAAGTCACACTGTAAGAAAATCTTATGAGATAGGAGGTATTTTGGTAAAATTTAGAAAGTATAATAGACTACAGACTACAGATGCCACTGCCCAGAGAAACCAGCTGGGTAATATAAATTAGTGAAGGGGTCAGGTGTCAGGTGACAAGAGCAATTGATACGCGTGCTCAGTGTCGAGGGGAAGTAGAGGATGGAGGAGGTGTTGATAAACTGGAGAGCACCCACATTGGGAGAGCTGAACAAACACTTTTGGGACCAGAGTCAGAGCTGCTTATTAGTAAACTCAGTTTTAACTGCTTATAACTCAGGAGAGACTAGAGGAAATAAATAAATTCTTTTATTATTTTTTTAAAGCACATTAATTTATAAGCCCAGGTTAAAACAATAACAAACTGCCTTTTGGCTGTCATTAAAGAAAGTCATCTGAGATGAGTAGACCCAAGTGACATTTATATTCAAGATTCTGATAAGGAGTGGCCCCATCCCATGGCCACTATATCTTTTTGACTTTATCTCATATTTCAAAGGTGCAGTAATCACGTTGTATATATGCAGTACATGGGCACACACAATGCACACACTCCACACATACTCAACACATGCACTTGCATCTGTATAATTGGCATATATCATACCATGTGGTCATTAATACTTGTTAATTGAATGATGCTGTGTGGTATGTTTCTTGTGCTGTTTGTTCTGTGAGTCTCTATTTTAATATAGCAGAATCAGGAGTTAGTTCCATGTTGGCTGATTTAGCCAAAGTTTATGCATACTAGTGACCATGAGATGCAGAGTGTTGTTATGATAGGAATTTAGGGTACATTCCTACAATTCCACATGGTCCTTTGCCAGTGGACCAGGCAATGCCTCCTGGGAAACAGAACCAGGCTTCATTATTTGAAGGCTGATTAGCCAGCCCACGGATTCTCTAGACCAGTGATGGGAAATCTTTTGAGCTTGGTGTGTCAAAATTTGCCAAAAAACCGAGCATAACTCGGGTGGTGTGTCACTTGGAGAAAAACGGCCTAACCGGAAGTCCCAGAACTAGACGCTCTGTGCCGGAGTTCTGTTGTTTTGGCCTACAGACCTCTGGCACAGAGTGTCTACACTACAGCAAATGTTTTATCCTCGGCTCCTGTACCTGGCCGTGAAGGAACCAAGAATGAAACGTCCTTCTCAGCATGTGGCCCCATACTTCTCTGGTGTGCGGCCACATGCGGCCACGTGTCATCGAAAATGGTTATGCGTGTCAGTGCTGACATGCGTGTCATAGGTTTGCCATCATGCCTCTAGATTCTGAATTCCCCCTCTCCCCCCCACCGAAGATGCCTTTTGGCACTATCTCCCCTCCCAGAGAGGAAGGAGGGGCAGGAGGAACAGTGACATTCACAGTGGGACATTTTCATACTGCCTGAAAGCAACTCTTAAAATTAGATCTATGGATTATTTGTGGGTTTCATTATCTAGGCTATTCCTGTTCCCACTGACACAGATAATTGAAAATTGACTGTACTATCTCTTTGAAAAGATTGAAGAAACACAGTGAACGATTTATGTGGCTGAATGAATGGCAATGCGGGTCTTCTAATTTTGTGTGTGTTAATAAAAGTTTTCAGTACATAGTTTTCAATTAATCAATTAATATTTGCTGGGAACTTTCTGTGTACAATACTAATTTTGGGAATTGAAAAAGTTCGTCAAGGTCTCTGACCTCCAGAGAAACACAATCTACCCATGGAGAAGTTCTCCAACATTACAATGAACCAGTGGCTACTCAATATAGCAGTTGAAACCAGAATGAATCACTGTTTATTTTAGGCTTACAAACCACACAGCACCTGGTTTTCACCTACGGTGCCTCCCTCTACTCTTCTCAAAGCTCTTGTGAGGTAGAGATTATAACTTCCATTGATATCGACACTGAGGCTCAGAAGGTTAAGTGACTTGGCCATGATTTCTCAACGGGTACAGCCAGGATTCAGTGTCTGTACCTTTTCAGTTGTACCCCAGCCATCTTATTTGTTGCCTGTGAATCCTCAGATTCCACCCCCATTTATTGAACATGAGGTACTGTCACAACTGTGCTATTTCTTTTCTGCTTCGTCCCTGGGTAGCTTGGGAAGGCTCAGGGCTGAGGCATGTCAGGGTCAGGACAGCACAAGGAACAAGGGGAGGTACAGGCTAGGGCTTCCCTAGGTTGGGCTGGGGATGCGGAAAATTGAACTGATTAAAGAGGCATAAGAAACTGACGCATGGCCTGTATACACTATGACAGTGGCAGGAAAAGTGGGTTGAATTAACCTTGTGGTGCTTCAGAAAGAAAAAAGCCTAGTTCTGCACTAAGCTTGAAAAGCAGGTGGGTAACACAGGGCGGGGTGGTGGAGGGGGCAGGAAGAGGTATGTGAAGAAGCAAAACCTCAGAACAGAGAAACTAGAAGACTTTTTTTCCATGTGTGCTTGATTTTATTAATATTTATGTATTGACCGCCCCAAATTGATTTATTATGTTGATGCATCTGTAAAGGACTACTATTATTATTTGCAAAAATAATTAAAAGGCAACTTTTACATGGAGAGACCAAAGTGGCTGGAATGGAAGGTTCTAGAAAGTGGGTAGTTGGCTGTAGAGTTGGATAGGTTGGTTTGAACCAGACCATGGTAGATCTAGTAACCAGGTCAAGTAACAGAATTTTCCTGGGTGAGATGTTATTTTCAGGAAAACATAGGCATGCTCCCTGATTTGTTTATGCCAGAATGTTCTGTCTGTGAAAAAAATAAATTGCTTCTTTATTTTTTCAATCTCTGTATGTTACAAATATCCAAAAGATACAGAAAGCAGCACAAATTAAGTCTCCTGCCCAGCCCTTGCCTCAGCTATCCAGTTCTTCTTCCCGGAGACAACCACTCCTAACAATTTTTGTCAGGAGTTTTTATTCTGTGGGATTTGCTGAGATCAGAGGATCCCTTGGCCTGGAAAGAGCCAGGTTTACATGCATCATTCCAAGTTATGTCCAACTTCTTTATTCTTCAACGTCAACTCAAAGCCATCTCTGTCTGATGAACGCTGGCTACATGAGCTGTCGACATAACTCGTGTGGCATTTAGTACGTGGGAGACACGAGGTTCCTCGGGGCCGTTAGGGCCCAGGGAATAGAATATAGTCAAATTAGCTCAAACACAAGAGAACCCACCAAATCCATGGAAAAACAAAATCCAAATAGAACCAGCCTCTTGGGAAAACTGCTGGGAACCAGAAAGATAATGGATGTTTTGTTCTTTTCTGTTATCTGTTCTCTCTTTGGGACCACATGCTGCCGGTTTGCTCAGTTCGCCTCTTTCTGCAGACATGCCTTTTCTGAGAATGCCTGCCCTGGACCCTACATCCACATGACCTTTCACTTCCACTGCTTCACTCCTGTTGGCAAAAGCTTCTAAGCCTTTTAATGCAAATTCTGGTGAGAATTGAATTGGATCAGTTCACCTGCCTGAGCCAGGCCACACTGCCATAGGGCGCACTGGCTGTTTTTGGGTCACATGCCATCCCTAGGCCTATGAGCTATCTCTTGCAAGGGTGGGAGGTAAGGTCAAAGGCAGGGTGAGGGTTCTCTCTGGGTGGCAGAGAGTTACCCTCCAAGTGGCTTTGCAGTGTCTCCGCTGTAGGGAAGCTTTTGTAAGGGCAGAGACCCTGAGGGCACCTGGCTTGGTGATCAGCACAAAGTTTACTGCTTGGTAGATATTTGTTGATTTTATTGATGCTGCTTCCCTGTTGGAAGACACTGTTCTTCAGAAAGGACCTACAAGTCTGCAACTTAGACATTTACTCAACTGTCATTAAGCAGTGTGGTGAAGCAGAGAGGACTCAAAAATTAGTTACTGCCAGGAAGCAATGATTTGGAGCCTCCTCATAAGAACAGGATCAATAGATTATTTTCATTAGAAAAACAAGACGAAAAGAAATCCCACAGAAGCAGAGCAGCTGCAGCCTGGGATATGTCCTCTAGATAGAATTTAACTATATGTCTGAAAGTGTGACAGAGTAATAAACTCTTAATTGGAATATCTTGGAAAATGGCCAGCCCGGTGAATGAAATTTGTGAAATTATGACAAGAGCTTAGGCAAGTACAAGGCCTATTTTAATGACCAGATAAGAATCATTGATAAGTACAATGTTTACATGCGAATGATGCTGATAACAGGATTGCCAAATAGCCAGAGCTAATTTTCTTAAGTAGATTAAACATCCCCCTTCCAATTTTGTTAGGATTGATAATTTGATTTAATAAACGTATTTCTAAAATCACTACAAATCCCAAATGAGCTGATTCTGCCTATATTTTTACTTTTATTCCCCCCAAATAGTTATTATCAACTTGTGAATTTGTAATTGCCAAAAATGACATTAAATCCTAATTGTTTTCTCAGAGGAAAATGTTATACCAGGGCTACACATACTCACGTTCGGCTAAAGTGCATTATTTGCACTTGGTACCTTTTGAGAAGTGTCGGCTCTTTGGGAGGAGGATTCTGGGAACCTGAATTCTGGTCTTTGGCAAAGGTGGCCAGAATAATTGCTCATCCCACACAGCTCTGCTGCAATGTGGCATTGCCCTATTCCAACAAGAAGTAGAGAGTGTCCACTTTTTTACTTTGAATGGACCCTGTGACCACTTTGACAAACAGAATACAGTGGAAGTGACTCAATGGCAGTCTGGGCCTAGCCCCTTGCTAGTCTAGCAGCTTCTGCTTTCTACCTTTTGGGAGCAGGCTGCCATAGAAGTATGTCTACCATGAAGCCACCATGCTGTGAAAGTCTAAGCCATATGGAAAGGCCCTGGAGGATATAGTACCTTGCTGAATGAGAAAGGCCAAGGAGCACCAAGCCACCCCACAGGCTAGTGGAGAAGCCCATCTTAGATATGGGTTCTCCAGTCCCTGACTCCCAGCTGGTACTGTGTGGAGCAGACGTGCACTTGAGCCAAGACTTCCTGACCCATAAAGTTGTGAGCAACATAAATAGTTGTCTTAGGTGTTGGGGTAGTAAGTCATTTGTTCCTTTTATGCCTCGGTTGGTTCATGAGAAAATGACCGTGGTAACCTTTTCTCTGTTTCATGGGGTAAGTTTCTGAGGTGTGAGATCATATTGAGATAATGTCTATGGAAGTTCTTCTATAGGTTGAGAATGCTTAGAAATGTGGGACCATTGGTGGGCTCAATAAGGTGATAGACCCCAAAGTGCTCTCTAAATGTGAGGCAGGCTGATTATTCTCATCACCACAGTTCCAGAATTCCCCACACCATCTATCTCTGGTCCTCAGGTTCTCTTGCTTGAGCCTATTCTTTTTTTTTTTTTTAAACAGGGACAGAGAGAGTCAGAGAGAGGGATAGATAGGGACAGACAGACAGGAATAGAGAGAGATGAGAAGCATCAATCATCAGTTTTTCCTTGCAACACCTTAGTTGTTCATTGATTGCTTTCTTACATGTGCCTTGACCGCAGGCCTTCAGCAGACCGAGCCACCCCTTGCTGGAGCCAGAGACCTTGGGTCCAAACTGGTGCATTTTTTGCTCAAGCCAGATAGGCCTGTGCTCAAGCTGATGACCTCAGGGTCTCGAACCTGGGTCTTCCACGTCCCAGTCCGACGTTTTATCCACTGCGCCACCGCCTGGTCAGGCACTTGAGCCTATTCTTTATCCCAGTACCTATTCCATATGTCAGGGGCATTCAGGGAAAGGGAGGTGAGATCCTGATTCGAGAATTCTGCTTTCTGATTCTTGTGCTGTCAACTCATCAACAACTCTAAAACATAAGCCCAAAACTCATGTTTTACAATTCCCCCAAAGTCAGTTTATATGTGTCTATACATGCAAACATTTGGTGGTATGGTAGGATGGGCAAGACACTGGCTGATGTTTACTATTCATTGATAATCAATACAGTTAATTATGAATGCATCTTCTTTTAAAGGATCTGAATTCAATTGCTTCTTCTCCATGGCCCCCCAATTTACCCTTGAGTGCCAGAAATATCTCTCTGTGTGTTGTGGGAGTGAGAACAGGTGCTTGACATTAAAGTTTTCATACTGTAAGGCCATCTGCATTGGCAAGAACCATAGATATGGACTCAAAGGATAATAGGAAGACCAATGGTCAAACATTGGCAAGGCCAGTATTGCTACTGGGCACAGAGAACTCGAAGCAATCTTGAAATCAAACCTGAGACCAGGTTATAATGAAGAAGTTCTCTGGATTAGAGTGAGCTCTAGCTAGGTATGGCGAGTGCCTTAGAGGAGCCTAGATTTGTCACGCTGAGCTGCCTCATTGTTGGGTGACCAAATGTTCTGATTTGCTTGGGACATGCCCAGGTTTTATGCTGAAAGACCCATCTCTTGAAAAAAATCTCATTCCAGGATGTGCTGGGATCGTTAGTCACTTTACATAACCTGATTTTTTGCCCTGACGTAAAGGATTGGTTTTGGACAGAGAGTGCTTAGGTAGACACACCCTAGATCGGAAAGGGGGCTTCTGGGGACCCAGCTCAGTGGCGGGGGGGGGGTCAGAGTGAAGGGGTGAGTCAGTTTACGTTCTGCTCTGTGCCATTGCTTGTCACAGAACAGGGTGCCAGCACAGTCAAATCAGGCAAGGCTGACTTGGCCACTTCCACATATCCCTGGAAGGTGCCATTGCACCTGACTCTTCTCATTGCCTTTCCAAGTAAACAGCCAATTTGGACCATTCTGATATGTCTCCTTAAGAGGAGTCTAATTTTTGAGAGTCTTGTGTCCCTGATGGTGGAGATGACCAGTTCTCTGCTGATGGTGAAGTGACCGTGTGGGTAATCCAGTGTTTTGTCTACAGACTGAACGACTGCTGCCCTTCTGTTAGGCTGGGCGGTCAAGTGTCAGCATGGATCGGCATCGCTGGAGGGGCTCCTGCAACAGACTCCCGGGCCCCAGCTCCAGAGTTTCTGAGTCAGTAGAACTGGGAAAGGACCTGAGAATTTCTATTTCTAACCGGTTCCAGGGTAGTGCCCATCTGCTGGCCCAGGAACCACACTTGGAGAACCACTGTAGGTGCCAGGCACTTAAGACTTCGTGAGAAGCCCACCCAGGTAGGAGTTATTACTGATTGGATATTTGTAGAACCAGAAGACTAAGTGGTTTGCTTAAATGGCTCCTGCTAGGCAACGGGGCTGGGATTTAAATTCCTGTATTATTATTATTATTATTCTTCTTCTTCTTCTTCTTCTTCTTCTTCTTCTTCTTCTTCTTCTTCTTCTTCTTCTTCTTCTTCTAAATGGAAGAAAGCCTCCATCTGGCTTTCTTCCATTTAGAGGGGAAGCATGCTGGGAATGGTTATGTTCTTCTTAAGAATATTTTTCATATATTTATTGAAGTTTGGTTATTTTTTTAAAAAATTTATTTTATTGTGGTAAGAATGCTGAACACGAGATCTACCCTCTTAACAAATTTTTAATTGCAAAACATGTGACGATTAGGTATAGTGTTGTACAGCAGATCTCTAGAGCTTATTCTTCCTCCTTAACTGAGACTTTGTGCCTGTTGATTAAATGACTCCCCACGTGCCCTCACCCTAGCCCTGGCACTGCCGTCCCACTCTTTGAGTCTATGCACTTGACTAGTTCAGATACTTCATGTAAGTAGAATTGTGCAGAGTTTGTCCTCCTATGACTGGTTTGTTTCACTTAGTGTAATTCCCTCCAGGTCTCCAGGTCTATTCATGTTGTTACATACTGAAAAATTTCTTTCTTTCTTAAGGCTGACTAGTATTCCAGTGTGTGTGTGTGTATATATATATATATATCTATATATATATATCTATATATATATATATATATATATATATATATCTATATATATATATATCAGACTTTCTTTATCCATTTGTATGCTGATGGGCATTCAGGTTATTTCTATATCGTGGCTTTTGTGAATAATTCGGCAATGAACAAGGACATGCAAATATCTCTTTGAGACCCTGATTTTAATTCTTTTGGATAATTATCCAGAAGTCACATTGCTGGATCATATGGTATTTTTATTTTTAATTTTTTTGAGGAACCTGGAATAGTTATCTTCTTAACTCCTGAAGAAACCCACATTTTCTAGATCTTTGCTCTGTTTCCATTGATTTTCTCCATTCTTCTCATCATTTTATTCTGAGTGGTAAGTAAGATATCAAATTCAAGTCTAGACTTTGAGGATTTTTATTCCTAATAAAAACCATGCCACTTGTCCATGTTCTGAATTCAGTGTCCTTGTCTATAATTAACATCTCATCCTATCTCCAACCTGACATGATTGTTTGGGAGCAGTCAAAGTATTGATCTCTAGGAAAGGACTAACAGAAGCTTCTGTTAGGGATCAATGCCTTGCAAAACTTTCTCCTGGCTTTAAGAATTACAGCAATGTGGATATGATGGCTTTTAGCAGTCTGGTATGATCTACCTGGATTTTGGAATGCTCAAATGGGAAGTACAATTTTTCTGACTTTTCAGAGTCAAATGTCCTGGGGCTGAATGAGACATTAATGATTAGAATTCATTATTCTTTTTCATAAAGTAGAAGTCTTGCCTTTTACCTAGATAGCTTTTCAAAAATGAGATTGTAGAAGGGAGAGTGTTTTAAACTGTACAGCCTTGTATCCAGTGCACGATATTATTATGACATGAATAATTGCATACAAAGACATTCTGGAATCATTGACCTCAACGAACACCGAAAGACCTACTCTCGCCTATTGCAGACTCCTGCTCTCTGGAGAGAGCTGCAAGTCAGATGCGCTACGGTGGTGCCGCATAAGCACAGGATTTTAAGCCAGCATAATGATTTTATTTTTAAAAAGTGTGATGGTCAACATGAAGAAAAAAGATAAACTAAGGAAAAAGGAATCTGACAACAATTTAATTTAATTTTTAAAAAATATTTTTTATTTATTGATTTCAGAGAGAGATGAAGGGAGAGAGAGAGAGAGAGAGAGAGAGAGAACCATTAATCTGTTCCTGTATGTGCCCTGACCAGACATTGAACCAGCAACCTTTACATATCAGGATGATGTTCCAACCAACAGAGCTATCTGGCCAGGACTATTTAAATTTTTTTAATGGATTCCTGGAATGTTGGATTGTGAAAATGTGGAAGATTCATGGATTCTACCAAGGCATTTCAATCCCTGTGAGCTTGAAATTTGGGTTGTATGGCATCACAATCAGATGTATTAAACATAGATTGAACACCTGGACCCCAAAGATGTTGATTAATTAACTAATGTTAGGCCAGAGAGATGGATTCAGGCGGATGAGCTGCAGAGCTTTACTCAGGATCACATCCCAGCCTGCGCTCTGGAATCAGTAACTTAGTAGGTATGCTAGATGGCACCAGGAGAGTCAGATTCACCTTATGAGGCCCACCTTATGTGGGCTGGACATAAACATATCAAATTTAATTGGGATCATTGTGGAGTTATGCATTTGGACTGCATTAGTCAAGGCTCCATAGAGGCGAGTAATTGACTCATCCAATTATGGAGGGCAAGAAGTCCCACAATCTGCTGTTTGCAAACTGGGACAGCAGGAAAACTGGGGGTGTAATTCAGTCCAAGTCCAAAGGCTCAAGAACAAGGAGCAGCAATTTTCAAGGGCAGAAGATGGGTGTCCCAGAACTAGCAAAGAGAACAAACTTGCCCTTCCTCTGCCTTTTTGTTCAGGCTCTCAATGGATTGGCTGATGCCCACCTGTATCGGTAAGAGCTATCTTCCTCACTCAGTCCGCCAGCTCAAATGCAAACCTCTTCTGGAAACACCCTCACAGACACACCCAGAAAAAATGGTTTACCAGTTCTCTGGGCTTCCCTTAACCCAGTCAACTTGACACAGAAAATTAACCATCACAGGTGCTTTAAATTGTTCAGTTATAGCCTTTGGGAAACTGGTGTAGCGAGTATGAAAACTTAAAAGCTCTTAGTTGACTACAGCTCACCTTACAGCAATATCATGAGACGGTTGCCCAACAGAAGAGGACAGGAAAAGGCACAATAAAACAACTTTAGTTTGGATGAAGAGAGGCTAATTGGAGTGAGCAGGGTGAGGGGTCTACTTTGCCTGCCTTGCATGAGTCAGATTACTCCTGGATTATTGCACTCAATTCTGGGAGTGGCATTCTGGGGGCACAGATGAAGAAGGAAGTCTCTGCAGGTCACCTCCCCCACTTGTTTGGAGTGTTCTGTGATACCAGCTCACAGCTTAGGCTTCTACATTGAGAGGAAAAAGCAATCATTCATTCATTCAGATCTTATTTTCTGAAAAGTAGAAGACTGTTTCAAAGGTGGAGTTACTTGGAAGCTGACAAGCTACAGAGTCAAAGTCAAACTCCTCATTTACCTACCCCCCCACCCCGTGCCAGGCACTGGAGGAACCCTGGCGACCTGTTTGCATGGTTGCATGTTTTTGCTAAGCTTGTAAACCTGAGATAGTATAACTGTAATCAGCTAACACTGCTATCTCTTTCTGCTCTGAGCTTGCTTCCATCACATGACATCACAGTTCCTTCCACTTGTGTCGGGTATCACCGGAGGGGCGGACAATATTCTTTTGATCTTCTGAAGAGGAAGCTGAGGTAACATACATTCTCATCTGGGTTCAGGGGCATAAATGTATGTGGTTTTCTGGCATTTCTAAGTATATATTTAGGTATGGCTTCAAGGAATACTCTTAACGTCCATGGTATTGACTTCCCAGCCATCATGACATAGAGGTACAAGACCAGGATCACACAGTGATACAACCTCTTCCTACAGAGTCAAGAAAAAGAAGCAAGTAGGAAACAGAGGAGAAACACCATCTAAAGTGTACAGAGCCATGATCTAGTCTGTGGAAAAGTTTTCCGAGAAGCAGACAAGTAAAATTGTGAGTGAAGGACTGAGTCTCACACCTGCTCAGACAAAATGAAATTTTCTTCTCGTAAAATAGCATAAAACACACTAAACC
This sequence comes from Rhynchonycteris naso, assembly GCA_037038555.1. Lineage (NCBI taxonomy): Eukaryota > Metazoa > Chordata > Mammalia > Chiroptera > Emballonuridae > Rhynchonycteris > Rhynchonycteris naso. The sequence continues at coordinate 180,671,357 of CM073000.1, read as the reverse complement.
CCCGCAAGTGAGAACATCTATGACACATTGGTAAATGAGGGTCACCGTGTCAAAGAGTAGTTAAGATTTGTTCCTGAACAAGAAAACTTGAAATGTCCCCAAATATTACAAATCTTATAGGAAATAAGCTAATAAACATAACGCTACTGTTAATAAGTGGTGATGCACAAATAAACATTTCAAAACTTGTACTACAAAACAAATTTTGGTTAACCATGCTTGCTGTCAAAAATGTATTACAAAATTTTTATTATATAAAAAGGCAATCAAAGAATATGCAGCCAAAAAAATTGGAGGTTAAGAGTGTTATAAGAAGGGGTATTGGCTCGTTAAGGAATAAAAATATATACTACTGTATTTTTCTGGTTTGTTATATCTGTCAGTTCAAAAAAAATATTGTATTTTGCCGCGAGTTCCCTCTTCATTCTAAATAAGCATTCACTTTGTACCTAATCTGGAGTTTATAATTTTATATCATATTTCTTGAAGAAGGCCCTGAATTATGGAAATTATAGGATTCACAAAACTTATATCCACATTGGCTGAGTTTCAGAGAAATTCAAACACAAAAGTGGCCAGTGTCTGGCCAAAGAGCTTATCCCATAGGAGGGAAAATGAGACAAGTTCATCAAAGAATGTCCTGGAGGATGGGACAAAGCCCTCAAAGGAAATGCTAACCATTGATCTGAGGGTTTAGGGGTCTCTGGGGACACCTTATCAACATCCCAGCTCTCCAGTCTGCCCTTCTCCTCGCATTCATAATTCTCTTCCTAAAAAGAAGATTTCTTTTAAAAAAGAACCCATCCTTCCTCATATAAACTATACCATTAGAGTGGAACCCCCGTCTCTCTCATACTGCTTTCTTGGCCTGGAATGCCCTTCTCCTTGCATGACTTATGGAGAGAGTCCTCAGCAGTGTCATAGAGGGTCAGTGAATTCCAGATGGTGTTCTGGGCTCTCTCTCTAATAGCTACCTGACCCCTGTTAAGCCATTTGACCTTTCCTCACCTCTACAGTAGGGGTTAAAATGCCAACTTCAAGGGCTGTTGAAAGGCACTAAATGAGTTATTAATGTATATAAAACACGTATCAACTTTAAAGCTTTGAACAAATGTTAAATATTACTACTACACCTCCTTCTAAGCCCAATTCAAATGCTGCCACCTTTATAAAGTCTCCCTCACCCCACCCCCTAATTATTTCTTCCTTGCATGCAATACTTGCTTCTTTGTTTGCATGCATTTCACTTGTTTTATTATTGTTAAGTCATTCATTTACTTATTCACTCATTCTTTTATTTTATAAATATACCTTGAGCTCCTGTCTGTTCCTGACATAAACTTTCTCCCTCACTGCATTTATCAACTGGGCAGAGGCTGCCTTATTCTTACGTGTGTCCCTGGAACACTTAGCTCATTGCCTTGTAGTCACTAAGGGCTCAGTAATGGCTGTTTACCTGGGGTGACATATGAGGTGTGGCTGGAAGACTGGGAGGACTTAGATCTCAGGAGGTAAAGCACAAATCCTGCTTCCTCCACGGTAGTGGTTCCATCCTGGCAGGACATTGGAATCATTTTGGGAAACTTTGAAAGAAATGGAGATACCTGAGCCCAGCCCCGGGAATTCTGCTTTAATGGACCTAGTGTTGAGTTCTTTTTAAAGCTCCAGGTGATTCCCGTGTGTTGCCGGTTTGCTAGCCACTGCTCCATGATAATTTCATTATTTGGTGACTGAGACACACTCCTCACAACTGCTGATAGTTCACTGGCCCATTGTGGGAATGACCCTGGGGTCACAAACCCCAGTCAATGCCCTCGAGCCTGGATCTTGTGAGGTCATGTGTGGTTTCGGTGCACCTGCCAAAGTCCCAGTCAGGTACTGCGCTGATAGCTTTCTGGTTTATTGTTCTATTACATCACAAAAAGGAGTACCAGGTGGGTCAGGGAGATGTGGCCATGCCAGGACTACACATTCTGCCATGTTTCTCACCTTTCTAGAGCCTTCTTCCCTCCACCATCAAGGATTGAAAAACAAAGACTCTAACCTACCCTCACAAGAAGTCAGGAAAACTGCAGTTTAGTCCCTGCCTCCATTTCTTCATGTCACTTCCCTAGGTCTCTAATCGAATTTTTACACCTCACTTATGTGTTTTCAGTCAGCTCACCCTTTTGTTTTCTTTCTTTCCTCCCCTTGAAATAGCTCTCCTTCCAGGCTTCCCATCTGCGATTATACCTCCGTGCAGATGTGCGCAGCGATATTTAATAACAGGGGCGCTCCCCACAGATGGTGGTTTTGATAAGGGTGGCGAGCGCACTCCACAGAGAGCCTTGCTTGGTATCACAATCCGAGGTGTTCCAGGCTCCGCCTGTAATTATAGCTTCTCAGCTTCACCTACCCGCCTCCCTTTCAGAGGGAAGCTACAGTGGGTGACACTCACCTCCCTGGTCAGGCAGGCGCCTGCTCCTTAAGCAGAGCAAGCAGGAGTTTGGGCTGGGAAATTAGTATTTCATTCTTTATCTGCCCTAAGGGTGCTGTCACTACCAGACAAAGAGTTCTGGCTATAGTTGGAAAGATCATTCATTCAGGTGGTAAAAAAAACAACCCCATTTACCTTTATAGTGGGCTTGTTTCCCAAAGAAATGATGCCCCCCTCGAGAGCCTGTTTTAGACCATTAGTGATATGTTTGCATTTCCACAAGAATGTTTACCTTTCTCTCTCTCTCTCTCTCTCTCTCTCTCTCTCTCTGTGTGTGTGTGTGTGTGTGTGTGTGTGTGTGTGTGTGTGTGCTGGGCGGGGGAGGGGGGACGGGGCGGGGGGAACGACAGAGGCCAGTCAGCACTGTTCACAAATTAGTAACTGTGATCAAAGCTCAGGACTCTAGCCCAAAGAACCAACAGTGGGGTTTGGGAGTTGAATTTCAACCCAGTAATTGGCTCTGCAGGTGCCTTTGTTTTTCCTTTCCAGTCCCTAAGTGCCCTTGTCTGCCTCGGGCTGGCCACCCTAGGTGCCAGAGAATTCTAAACAAGGAGAGGAGAGCTCATTGTCCCAGAAGGGGTGGTGGGTCTCTCCATAAACTGATGGCTTTACTACAGAGATTCTCATCAGCTGGATGTTACTTGACTTCTCCATGTCTCGGTTTCCGTATCATTATGCTCTCTGTGCGTCACGGGCCTTTAGTTTGGCTCCTGCCGTGGCGACCCTGTGAGTGATTCTCACAGATGTCCTGTCCTCAGCAGTCCTGCTCGGCTCCTGCAGACTCATGCCTGTGGTCTCCTTCACGGAGTCTGTTCCTCTCGTATTTGCTCTTCCTCTTTTCCTGCTGCCTTCAATTTTTCCCAACACCGTTGCCTTTTCCAAAGAACCCTGCCTTCTCACGATGTGCCCGAAGTAGGGAGATTTCAGTTTTGTCGTATTTGCCTCCAGGGATGTTCAAGCTTACTTTGCTCCAGGACCCGCTTGTCTGTTTTCCTGGTGGCCCAGGGTGTCTGTCCACAGAGCACTCTTCCAACACCATATTTCCAAGGAGTAAGTTTCGTCCCCCCATCGGCCTTCTTCCCTGTAGAGTTTTCCCATCTGTCCATAGTCATTGCGAATACGAGGGTGTAGATGAGCTTAGTCTTGGTCTCTAATGACACGTTTTTGGTCTTGGTGATCTTTCCTGATTCCTACTCGGTTTTTATGTGAAAATTAGGTGCGCTGATGCATATAAACGCAGCAAGTGCATGTCACAGCGTTCCTGCTCATTGGCGGAGGATTGTTTTTGTTTTGGTGTTCTTTTTTCCTCGTATACAAGTAGGGACCAAAGTCCTAGCTAGGTGGCCCCTCTCTCCCTTTCTCCCTTGGAAGGAACCAGTGAGGAAGTACATAGAATCCTTTAAAATCTCCAGCAGCATGGGAAATAAATAAAGGGCCCTCATGATACTTTCCTACTTATCTTCCCACCTATAGTAGAAATCTCTGCAAGTTCTTTCTAGTAGAAGCTTCCACCTTCTGCTTGATGCTTCCAAGACCGGAGACTCGCCACTTTTCAAGGATGCTTATACCATTTTCAGACTCTAGAACAGTGGTTCTTAACCTGGTTCTTAACCCTAGGGTTTTGATGAGTTGGTCTCGGGGGTTTGGAGAAGCCTCTGCCGTGGAGGCCAGAATAAAGTAATACCGTAATTTGTTGTGAATTCATGCACTTTGTTAGTTTTGTTCTTTGAGCAAGGTGATGTTCATGCACGGTTCATTTTGTGCACCAGTAAAAGACCATATACCTATGTCTTGAATTTGGAAAAAAAATTATATTTTATTTATCACTAAAGAAGGGTTCGGTGAATGCGCATATGAAACTGGTGGGTTCGGTACCTCAAATAAGGTTAACAACCACTGCTCTAGAAAGTTCTGTGGGCTCAAACCTATCTCCTGTACCTTTGACTTACTGTGTTGTGGAGGATGGGATGGTAATCAAGTTGAACATTAGGATGGAGAATTGAATTCTTGGGTCTCTTCCAATTCCGAGCTTCTGGGAGTCTAGTCTAGTCTTTTCCCCATTTATAGAATAAGGTTAGTTATTACTTCTCCTGACTACTCTCACACCACTCCTGTGGGGACTGATTGTGACCACACTGGTTTTGGAAATGCTGAGCCATCGAAGGAGTATTCATCAGCCTGTTGGGCAATATGCAATGTGTTTACTTCGTTTTCAGCACGACCAGCTGTTTAAATGACTTACAGAAGTTTTCAAGCATACGTCAAAGCAGAGACAAATATTCTCAACTCCCACTTGCTCATCACCCAGCTTCAAAAATGACCACCCCCTTTTCTTCTCAGGTGTGGGGTTGACAGGAAGGAATGCAATAGAGGTGGTAGAGGTTGGGGCCAAGCAGGGCCTTGCAGAGAGGTAGAAATGAGGTCAAGAAATGAGGGTAGACAGGTAGGACAAATACCAGCAACCAGGTGAAGCATGGCCTCATTCCCCAGCTCTTCTGATGCTCCCGTTTGAAGTCCCCAGGCTGAGGATGGAGCGATGCAAAGGCTGGGACAAAGCGAGTGTGTGACTATTCTCTCAAGGAAAAGCCAACTACTTTTGCTACAGTCCTGTTTCTGTTTCACAGGTGAAGACCCTGAGGCTCCAAGGAGAGGTGACTTGCCAAAGTCCCAAAGCTACTAAGTGGCAAAGGCAAACACAGACTGCTGGTCTGCACAGCCAGCTCTCTGACATTACCAGAGCACACTTTGCCTTTGGCCTGGAGCCATGTGTGCACATTTTAAGGGAATCCTAAAATCTGGGCTCCTCTTTGTTAGGGAAAATTCTGTTTATTTTAACAGCAGAGATCTGAACAGTAGATTTGGTAAAGCGATTGCCTTTTCCACATTGCTGATGACTCACCTGGTGTTGAGGGGAGGTGGAGAAGAACCAGTAATTGTGCTAATGGATTTCGTATAGAGATAAAAATGGAAAGCATCCTTGCATTTTCTTTCTCTTTGAATTTACAATTAGATGACCTCTCATGGAATATTTCTGCCATGAAAACCTCTCCTAAGAAGAAGTCACTCATTATTACAGATAGTAGAGTGAGATGTAAAAACAAATGAATCTGCAAACCAAAATTTGCTGAGGAACAATTGATGAAAGGGGGAGGGGCACAGTAAACTCAAGTAGGGCGCTGGTGACAATGAGGCCTGCCTGGGCCCCATCCTTGGAGATTCTGACTGGTGGCGAAGGTTTGCAAGGGACGGGGGCTTAGGCATCCAAAAGTGGTTCTGATACACAACCAGATTTGAACACCATGGAGGTACTATCTTGCCTGTGGCAGTTTCACTGTGGGGGTGTGATTATCTTTGCATGGTCCCACAGCTCCATGGTTCACAGGAATCTGCCAGACAGGATCGGACACCTGCACTGTGACAGCTACCATGGATCAGTGATGTGAGGGAGCCCCGCAGGCTTCCCAGAGCTCGGGTGCTGTTCCCTCAGTATTTCTGTCCCTGCTGCATACACAAGCAGTTCTGCCCTGTTTTCTAGAGAAATGACAGGATGGCACAGTCTTCAGGAGCTTGAGGATGTGAATGTTTCCCTTGACAAGGTGAAAAGCCTGCCACCCAAGTCCTCTCCTCACATGCCACCTGCAGGTTTCACTTCCAGAACAAGTCACCAGCTCTGATGACATGTTTACTCTTCGCCTGCTGGCTTCCTGTGATGCGGCTGCGCCAGGGGGTGCAAGCAAATCCTTCTCCTCTCTTATTTTACCTGCTTGTCGCACAGGAGGGAAGAGGCAGGGCGCAGAGTGTGCTCCATGATGATAGTGGAATAGTTCCAGATGCTCAGCGTATAATCGCTTTGGTTCTGCTGTGCCTGCCAAGTGCGAGCGGAACTGCCGCGTGCTGCAGAACAGAGCGGAGACTAGAACAAAGGTGTGCGCGCTCCGTCCAGGGCACCGCGCTGGCGGAGTCAGGAATGCAATGTCATTAGCATCCGTGCCGACCCACTTTTCCACCTTTGTGTGTATTTTTAAAGGATTTTGAATGAAAAGAGTTGAGGGGAAAGGTAAAAATGATATAATAGAACAAAAAATATCTATTAATGGTGTGTTTCTCTGGTTCTGATTCACAGAGATTCTCGGAAATTTGTTGAACAGCAAAGAGTCTCATCTTGACCAGAAAGACAAAGGTGAGTGGTCACCCAGGAGAGATGGTGAGGGAAAAGCCTTCACAATTCACTGTCTTCTTCCCTTTCCTGGTGCTGGTTTGTTTGTGGGGAACCTTTCACAACAGTGGGAGGTGATGGTCAAATGCAAAAATTCACGGGAGAGAGTAAGAAGGACATGCATTCAGAGAATCTGTTCAACCTTTGCCCATGGGAAGTCCTGGAGTCCTGCAAGCTTTCTTGTGCCCAGAACACCTAGAACCCTCTGGGATTGGTCCCCACTGCCTGCTGATGGCTTCTACCTGTGGACAAGCCTCCTGACAACAGCACAGTCCCAGACGTCCCAGGTGCTGACTGCTGCCTTCATGGACTGCCTATTGCCCACCCTACTGCCTTCCCCTCCAACTACCCCTGCCAGCAGTCTTTTTGGTCCCTGGGTCTTGGCCAGAACTATGCCCAACAGACAGTCCACGGTCATGCCAGCATCCCCTATAATTCATTAATACTTGGCTTGCATAATTTTTAGCTATCTTCACAGTCATAAAAATGACTTCGGCGACCTGGGGTCCAGTTTTGGAACCTTGTGTATGTTGCTGAAGAGTTCTCAGTCAATGATTTCTGCCTAGAAAGGAACAGTGGTAGATGAAACGTAGACCTTTGCAACTTGGTACCAAATAAAAGAGGCTTGATAAAAATTAGCTGTACTAATGCCCTGGTGTCTTCGTGTGTTTGTTGGTATGTGTGGAGTGTGTTTTGCCTCTCCAAGACAACAGGCATCATCAGAATGGGACTTGAGTTTGTGATTAATTTTGAGAGCATGTAGGATATTTCCAAAGTTATTATAGAATGTCATCAGGCATTTTTTTAAATTATTTTTAGTGAAATAATTTTATTCAAACTTTTCACTTCCATTTGTGATATCATAGTTTTTTTTACATCATAAATCTACTGTTCTAGTCATTTAACAAAAATTTTCAGAACTCATTTACACTTTTGTCCAAATCTTGCTAACTACTATTTATAGTGATTGTGGCTCAAGGGCAGGGATATAATTAGCTTTTCTGGGAAGTGCAAACTGAGCAGAATGCAATATGAAGTGCATGGATGAGTTCTTATGTAAGTAGCAAGAATAGTAAGTCTGGGATCAAATTGTACCATGCAAATAAGAATATCCTCTATTTTTGTTCCTCTTTGGTGGGAGTTAAATGAAGAGATGATGAAATTACCTGTGTTAAATTCTTTGGAAGACTTATGGTATCTTTTAAAAATTCTGTTTGTGTTTTAAATTTAGAGAAATTCACCTTCTCATACTTTAACCCATACCTTTAGTGAAAATAAAGTGGGCAACTTATGTGTTTATTTCATTAGTATTCAATTATATTTCCCAGATAAACAGCTAGAGGCCATCTCTTCAGTGACAAATGTGTTTGATTTGACTTAATCACCACCACAGGGCACATCATTTACCAACATTTGCTGTAGTACAATTTTAACAAGTAGGGTGATTCACCCTGAGAGAAGAGAGAAAAGGAATGCAAAACACCGAGAGACATAAAAGAGAGAAGGCAAGCATGGAATTAGAAGGGTATCTGTGCCTTTAAAAATTTCCCACTTTTATCGGACCCATCACCTTGATAGAAAAAGTGCACAAATCATAAGGGTACAGGGTGCAGTGAACAGTCAAAACTTGAATAATCCACGTACCAGCACCCAGGCCAAGAAATAGAGCAGACCAATAACCCATCGCCACACTTCCATGCCTCTCCCATGCCTTCCTCTCCCAAAGTAACTAATACCATTTATATTTTTGTTTATTTGCTTTTAAGAATCTTGGTCACTTATCATTCTAGAAGTTTCTTTCTTTTTTTTTTTTTTTTTTTTTTTTTACAGGGACAGAGAGAGAGAGTCAGGGAGAGGGACAGATAGGGACAGACAGACAGGAACGGAGAGAGATGAGAAGCATCAATCGTCAGTTTTTTGTTGTGACACCTTAGTTGTTCATTGATTGCTTTCTCACATGTGCCTTGACCGTGGGCCTTCAGCAGACCGAGTAACTCTTTGCTCGAACCAGTGACCTTGGGACCAAGCTGGCGAGCTTTTGCTCAAGCCGGATGGGCCCACGCTCAAGCTGGCAACCTCGGGGTCTCAAACCTGGGTCCTCCGCGTCCCAGTCCGACGTTCTATCCACTGCGCCACCACCTGGTCAGGCTAGAAGTTTCTTAAACAAGCCATTTTGAGGGAATCCTTGGTATGCTTGTTGTCTAAGGTTTCCATGAGCAGGTGCTAGATTCCAGCAGTGTGTCCTGAGGTTTAACCATGGCTGGAAGGGGAGAAAAGTGTCGTGATAGGAGATAAGAACTTGCTGTCTTTTCCCTTCCATGTCCTGGGGAGTCACAGTGCTTTCTTTTCTTTGGCTGCTTACCTCTTCAGCATGGACACAGGTGGACACCTGGTCTACTTCCTCTCTGGCTTGCTGCGGAACTCTAATGACACAATGATGTGAAAACACTTTGAGCAGGATGAAGTGTTGGACAATTAGTACATCCTTTGACCAATGTGATGGACAGACATTGATAGCAGAGGGAGAGAGGGAGTTATTATGAACAAGCAGAAGACAAATGCATATATTTCCAAACCAACAGAGTTACTAATCCTAATGGTTTTAGGTGGCTGTGAATGTTTCTCTGAACTTGGAAAAGTGCCATTAACTTAACTCTTTAGGGCATAACTCTAGTAAGGCCAGAGGCCTGGAATAACCTCTATGTCTTAGAACATTTCAGGCTGCTGAATAATACCATACCCAAAACACCATATACTGGGTGGCTTATGAACAACAGAAATTTATTTCTTACCATTCCGGGTGTTAGGAAGTCCAAGATTGAGGCACTGGAAGACTTGGTGTCTGTGGGAGTCCACTTCCTGGTTCTAGATGGTGGGCTTCTTACTAAGACCTCACATGATGGGGTGTTCTCTTACAATGGCACATTTCTGTTTACTTTGGCTTTGCCCTCGCGGTCTAATCACCTCCTAAACGCCCCATTTTCAAATACTGTCAGGTTGGGGGTTAGGTTTCAACAGACAGATTTTAGGGGACAAAAACAGTCCATCTAGAACATTTCATATGATTTAATTGATTTTGTTTTGTTGTATGTGTTCCTATTTTCCCAATTCCATCCATTTTATCAGAAACATGGTTTGATTATTAATGATTCTCAATCTGATATTATGATTAGATTATCAACGTATCAGAGAAAAGAATCAAAATGCCATATATAGCGAACTGATAGAGAACTAGTTTTACATGAAGGGCAGCATATTCTAATATTTGTGCTGTGACTTGATGGCCCTCTGGTGCTTTGGTGAGGTTTCTGGTGGCTTTTGGGACACAGACTGGCAGCACAGAGGCAGTGTGGTCGGCCTGGGTGATAGAGTGGGGAACAGGGCAGCCATGCTCCTTGCCCAAGGACAGTCAACATTTTTTCAGCATGTTTTTGTTATCTCATTTGGTTCCCTTCTCATTTTGTTGTGTTTTCCTTCTAGTCTGTTCTCTTCTCATGGCTTTCCATCTCCAGGGTGTGGAGGTCAGATGTGGCCTGTCGAGAATAGTGGTGGTTACGGGGTGGGAGGAGGGAGGAGAGGGTGGGATGGGGAGGAGGGGAGGGACACAGGGAAAACCAGATAGAAGGTGACAGAGGACAATTTGACTTTTGGTGATGGGTATGTAACACAATTGAATGATAAGATAACCTGGAGATGTTTTCATTGTACATATGTACCCTGATTTATTGGTGTCACCCCATTAGAATTAATAATAATAAAATATATTTAAAAAAAGAGAGAATAAGTTTTCTAAAATTTCCGTCTTTATTTCAGTGACTAGCTTTTCCTTTTAGCTCACGTAGTGACATTCATTCCCATTTGTTCTGCATTGTGTTTCACTTGGTGTTTGATTGTTTATTTATTTAGTGTGTGGTGGTGGTGGTGGTGGAGTCCATGTCTCTTATCCTTGACATGTTTCATCATGGTTCTTCCTAATGGTTGGAGAGGTAGACTGCTTACTGTGTTCACTTACATACGGGTCAAACCCACTTCTTGGAGACTCAGTGAACACAGCTCCCAAGACCATTTCTCAATGTATGGCAAGTTTACCCCAGGGATGTATTGCTAGCTGAGATGGGACCTTTCAGCTCCCACAACCTGAGGCTCTAATGCATGGGAGAAGTGGAACCCTATGTATAGCTGCTAGAACGCGCTGCTCCAATAGTGCCCCTGTGTACCTCCTTCCCCAAGGTTTCACCTCCCAGGGCACACTCTGCTCCTCCATTCTCACCAGCCCAGCCCACCTACCAAAAACAGTGCTTTTCCGAGTGGCAGGTTCTGGACTGAATGTTGAAAAGAGCCTCGATGAGGAGAGGTAGAGTTTGGAGGAGAAAGAATTGCACTCTGATGGCCTCAAAAACCAGCATTCTTGCAGGAGAGGGGATACTGCTCAGGTTTCTGATGTTACATACCTGGAACTGAAGAGCATATTTGGGAAAAGAAGAAATGATCTGGGTCTGTTTTCAGCCCAAGTGAGCCATCAGTTGTGTTACTCCTTCTAGTTCTGTGGCCTTATAGAGGAGAATCTCCCGGTTCTATCTAGAAATAGGTTGACTATTGGTCCTACTTTTTCATGGAGTTATATGAATTATATATTTTTTCAGTGTTTTTAAAGGCATTTTAATTAAAATTTGGCAAAGGAACTTTTCAAGCTGCTAAGTAGATGATATTTAAAACTAGAAGCTGAATACAGCTGATTACTACTTAATGTTATAATTGTTGTATTTATTCTTTTCTCCCTCAACCTGTCTTCTTTTCCACTTAATGAAGTTCTTTGTTTTCTCTCATCACAAATATTATTTCTGATAAATACTTTGAGCTTTTCTATTTCTATTTACATATGTTAAAAAAGAAACTTTTCTTACCAGCCTAACATTGTTTTATAATTAAACCAATTTAACTATATCAAATTGTGTCTTTTTTTCTATTTATGAGATATATGAACCAAGAACTCTGTTTTGAGTCCCAATTTTAGAGCGGCTGAAACATATACTATTGAACTCACTCTCTCTAATCCCTAGTTTTTCTTATACTTTTGTCGCTTGGAAACTGTACCTTCACTTTTTTTCTCTTTTACTTCTTATTTTTTCAACTTTTCATGGTAAAATGGCTCAGTACAATATTTAATTACTTGTTTTAGGTAACCTTCATTCTTTTATGTGTGATCAAGTATAGTAGGTTAAAAATGCTCCTTCTAAAGTAGTCTTGAATAGGTGATAGTAACAGGCCCCGGACCCCTTCTGCATTTGCCCGTATTCTCACATCATGCTCAATTCATCAACAAATCCCGCCTGCTCTAATTTTGAAACATGTCTTGAATCCCTGCACTGCTCACCACCAACATACCTACCTCTCTGTCTCTGTCCTCAATATCTCCTAACTGCTCTCTTATTTCTACTCTTGAGTCTCTGCCATCTATTCTTCCCCCAGCAGCCAGAATAATTCATCTAAAATGCAAATCAGATCGTGTCCCTCCTCTCTTCCACGCCCTCTCCCCGGTAGAAACGCACGGTCCTCTCCGAGGTTGGGCTGTGGCTGTGTGACCGCGCCCGTGGCTCTTCCTCCTTAACTATCCTATCCTTACTGCCCTCTGTGCTTGGACAGCCACCAGACGCCTGCATGGCTCAGTCCTTCTCTTTAGATCTCTTCAAAAATCACATTATCAGCGACGTCTTTTCTAACCACCCTGTTAACCTACCTGCAATCACCCAATCTTTTTACCTCATTGTGTTTCTGTGGGGCACCCCACGTGTTATGTCTTTACTAGTTTAGGTGTTGACTGTCTGTCTTCTTCATTCTTTTGCTCACTGCTCTATCTTGCGTGTTTCGAACAGCCACAGGCACAGCCTATATTTGATGAGTGTAAGAAGAAATGGATCCTAATGCATTAGACTGGCACATTCCAGTTTATAAAATACTTTCACTCTGGCTAATGGTTTCAAACTATTTCTGTGCTGTGGAACATTCTCTATGAGCAAAGTCTCATGAAGAACACTGGCACGCAAAACTGACATGATTGGAATGACGTGCCTGAGTGGGGGTTGCGAGCTGGGGCAGGGATGCGCCCGTCCTGCGGAGTCCCGTTCAGCCCTTTGGCCCCTCACGGCAGCCCCTGAGTATGTTTGAAAACCAGCAATACAAGTGAACTCACTCAATCCCCATAACTACAGCGGGAAGCAGATGTAATTACCCTATTTCATAGAGGCGGTAAGGTCATGAGTCAGAATAAACAGTGCAGGACAACATGGTGACATGGATCAGCCACACGGCTGCAGAGTGACAGAGGCAGACGTCAGCACTAGCCTGTTCCCTTAACTCTCTTCCCAATTAATTATCCTTTAGTCTTGGCATCCTGTTTTCTTTCTGTGTCTTTTTTTCTACCCCGTTTGTGATGACATGCTTTGGGGTTTTCCTTTTAGGGACATTTCTGGCCAGAATCCTGAGAATTTCATTCATTTGTCTGCTGAGGTCTCTTTGTAGATCTGGAAAGTGTTTTCCTAATTATTTCCTTCATTATAATCAAGGTTACTTAACATTCCTCTTCCCCCAGAGACTCCTGTTAGTAGGGGTTTGGATAATCTTGATCTATTTGGGGGGCCATTACATTTTTACCTTTGAAAAATAGAGAGCTGTTTGTTGAAATCTGTTGTTTGGACGTGGAAACAGTCTGCTCCGGAGCATTCCTGGTTTCTTTCTTCACTGTGTTGGTTATTCTTTTTCCACTCCAGCTTTGCCTTCCAACCTGGATTGCCGCTCTGGTCCCCCCTACCTACTCTCATCTTAGCAGGGCGGGCTTGTTAGTGTGTCTGCTACATGGATATGTAGAGAAAGATCACACTTCAGATAGAAATCATTGACACAAATCTATGAAAAAATTTTTCCTTTTTCTTCAAATAGAAGTGCTTTTCTAGATCCTCCAGTGGTTCTTTTGTCAGGGAATTGCCGCTTTTCGAAATTGCTCATCTGATCTCTCCTGTAATCTCACTCTTCTATAAGTGTTCTCACATTTCTTTCCCTAGCTTTGGCTTCCGAGAGCAATCCCTAGCCAACACATGCTCTAATCTCCCCGGATGTCTTGAAGGAAACATCTGAACTCTCTCCCCACAGGACCATATAATTTAGCAGCATTTAAACAGCTCTAAGTTGATGATTATAGGCCTGAGACAATTTTACTTTCTAGAAACCTAATTGACCTCCTGATCATGAAGGGTTAGACTTCTGCAATATTCTCTGATAGATGTTTTAACCCTGTTGGAAGAATTTCACAGTGAACGCCCAGATACCCACCACTTTGATTCTACTATTAGCATTTTATTGTACTTGCTTTATTGCTTACCTAGTCGTCCTGAAGATGAGATGGCAAGTATCTGGGATGACTGACTTTCAACAGGGGAGAAACTTCTTATTGAATGCTTGAGCGAATCATGTCTCTGGACGTTATTTTTCTCACCTGTAGAATGTGTTTGGAGCTGATGGTAGTTTTCTACCTGCTTTTACGGAGCCCTCCAGTTATGTGGATGGGTAGGAGGGCTACTATATAGAGGTAGAAAGAATGGTATCAAGTCACACAGGCCATTTGAACAGGCTAGGTTTCAGGCTCCCCTGTGGCTTTAGCTAGAACAGCATGGCTCTATTTGTTTTATATTTTGGGTTTCTATGTATTTACTGAGAAAGAAAAGGGGGAAATTGTGCAACTGAATCCATTTGAAAAACTCCTGGACAGCATAATTTTAAAACTCTTTTCAGCTCACAGGTAGGATATGTCTGGTCTTTCTAACTAGCTTATAAAATTTTAGAGAGGATAAATGAACTATCACATCTGAGACTCTCCTATGTGCCAGGCACTTTGCCAGACACTTTCTCATGTTATTGCATTTACTTCTCATAACAACCCTATAAGACAGGGATTGTTAACCTCTTTTTACAGGTGCAGAAGTCCAGGGCTTAGAGAGTTGACTTTATTTAAAGTCGCTTGGCCTGCGGTCGGAAGCCATGAGGAAGAATGGTGCATTGAACCCCCACCTCATAGCAAGAAGACATCTACCTCTTGGTGTGGTTCTAACCACGTGGGCATTTCACAGAGCTTTCTTTAAGGGAGTCATGAAACTCTTGGTCAAAAGATTTTCTGTGTTGTTACCTCGGTAGGTTGTGAATTCAGGATTCTCCTTTCAATCACAGAGGCTATTATAGAAACAAAACAAAACAAAACCTGTCATAGGAGATTCTAAGGCTGATAGTTCCAACTGTGAAAAAAATAGGGCGGGATGGGAGGGCCAAGGTCAAAGCAAACCTATGTTATTCCTTTGCAGAGTTGTTCTTCATCTTTAGTTTTGTTTTATACTATCCAGCCCATTTTCTATCTTGGAGAACTCTCTCACTGAGTCTGATGTTGGAGGACTGAAGTGCACTGTCTGTAGCAAATGGAGATCCTCTTTCTTGGCTCCTTGGTGGCCATGTTGTGGCAGTGGCCTCGGCTCAGCCAGTTGGATGCTCTCTTCTGAGTATTTGCCTCTAGAAACAAAGTAAATTGATATAGGTCAGTTCGAATTCATTCTTGGATGCTTTTGTAGAGCTGTCTGAGACAATGCACTCAGTTAGCAGGGGTGGTGTCCTGGTCACTCCACCCTGTCCAAAGATGGTTGTTTTACCTGCTTCTTGATTCTCAATAGTATGACTTCCTTCCCACCCTGCTTGGAATAGTGGCCTCTGCTCCTGGTTTGTCGCTGCTGCAGAAATGCTGTTGTTGCTCTATTTTACTATGAAAATGGGAAGAGTGCTCATTTATCTACTCCGTGTTGTACTGTTCTTCCCGCTGTGAAAACAGCACATTTTTACCCTACAGCCTCGCAAGGACTTTTGTATTAGTCAAGTTAAGTTAGTTTATGCTGCGATAACAAGCAACCCCAAATCCCAGAGGCTCAAACAACAAAGCTTAATTGCTCCCTCACTACATTTCCATTACTGATCAGTAGTGGTGCTTTGTTCATTTTAATCAAGCAAGGGTCTATGCTGATAGAGTAGCCACCATCAGAATATCACAGGTTACTGTGGCAGAAGGAACGAGGGCCTGGGTGAGCCTTCACCAGGAATTGAATACTTACCCTGCAGTTGACACACATCACTTAGCCAAAACTAGTCACATAGCTTCACTTACATAAAAAAAAAAAAGGATCCAGGAAGTGCAATCCTACCATGTTGCTGCAAAACACAACCTTTATGGAAATAGCATCTTTAGCCCTAGTCCTATGTCCTCTCTTTCTAGGTGTGGATAAGCTTGTCCATGTAGCCTAGAAGGACCAGTTCCCATATTACCTTCTTCATTATTCTCCTTTCTACCCACTTCTCTGTAGGAGAACTTGAACAAAGTTTCTCCCTCCTTCTTCTGTCAAAGTTCCCTACACAGCCACATGGCAACTCATGGATATGAAAGCCTGGAAGGGCAGTCTAGTGAACCAGTTCCAGAAATTACCAGGCTCTGAACTGCAGTTTGAGTTCATCTAAAAGAGCTGCTCCAATCATGTACACACCGACATGCCTACTGGGTGTGCCCTGCACACGTGTAAGCAGATGTCAGCTATTGCTTTGTTGCTTGGCCCCTAGAACAGTCTGATTTCCCACTCTACTCCAGTCACAGAATTTAAAGTTCTCTCCAAAAGATCCAATCTCTCAGAGGTTTAAGAAGTAAGACAAACTTCAGTGAAGATTTTGTAGATGCTATGGGGGAGGGGATGTTCCGTAGCTATCTAGCTATACTCCAGGACTTGGTCTCCTTTTCATAGCTTGCAGGTCCTATGTGGGACCTGACCTTCACAAGCTCCTTTGTATGCAGTACATCCCATGAGCCTTGTTTTTGCCGGTGGAGTGTGGGTAGAAGTGACGTGTGTCATTTCAGAGCATGAGTTTTTAATAAGTGGATGTGCCTTCTCCAATGTCTTTTTCACTTTCCACCAGCTGGAAGCAAAATAACTCATAGGCCTTTGGGGGTGGCAGGCCCACAAGGGAGAAGAAACTTGAGTCTCTGAATGAACAGTGTGGAGAAAAGCTACCTACTGACCAAGGACATCTGCATTAGAATTTTGCATAAGTTGTGCCTGACCTGTGGTGGTGCGGTGGATCAAGCGTCAACCTAGAACACCAGCTGAGGTTGCTGGTTCAAAACCCTGGGCTTGCCTGACTAGGCGGTGGTGCAGTGGATACAGCATCGGACTGGGATGTGGAGGACCCAGGTTCGAGACCCCAAGGTCGCCAGCTTGAGCACGGGCCCATCTGGCTTGAGTAAAAGCTCGCCAGCTTGGACCCAAGGTTGCCGGCTCCAGCAAGGGGTTGCTTGGTCTGCTGAAGGCCTGTGGTCAAAGCACATATGAGAAAGCAATCAATGAACAACTAAGGTGTCACAACAAAAAACTGATTATTGATGCTTCTCATCTCTCTCTGTTCCTATCTGTCTGTCCCTATCTATCCCTCTCTCTGACTCTCTCTTTGTGTCCCTATAAAACAAAAAACAAAAAACCCTGGGCTTGCCTGGTTAAGGCACACATGGGAGTTGATGCTTCCTGCTCCTCCCCTCCTTTTCTCTTTCTTTCTCCTCTCTAAAATGAATAAATAAAATCTTAATTTTTTTTCAAATTAAAAGAAAAGAATTTTAGATAAGTTAGAAATAATGTCCAGCACTGAACTTCTGGGGTTTACTTGTTTTACCAACTAGCACTGCCCTAACTAACATAGGAGTTACCATCACATGCAACTCAGCAATTACCTAAGAATTTTTCTTAGACAATTTTTGTTCCTAAAGTTCATCTCCAGCAAAGCTGCTAATGTCCCCCTGCCAATTATTCCCCAAATAATGTAGTTTTACTAGCTTTCCCCCTTTCCCCAGGATTATGACACTCTAATCTAAATTTTACTTTTCTGACCACTCTATAAAGAAGAGCTATTCTATCACAGTTCCTAACTCTAAACTGCATTCTTATACTCAAGAGGGAAGTTAGAAAATCCCCATTTAACAGAACCTATTCTTTCAACTAACCTTTTGGACTGTAAATTTTACCATCCTGGCTGCGTGGTTCAGTGGATAGAGTGTCATCCTGTGCACCAAGGTCACAGGTTCAATCCTCTGTTGGGGCATAGAAGAGGAGCAAGCAATGAGTGAACAACTAAATGGAACAACTAATTTGAAACAACAAGTTGATGCTTCTCTCTTTCTCTCTCTTTTCCCCCTTTCCTCTTTTTCTCTCAAATCAATGGAAAAATAAAAAAAAAAAACACCCACAATAACAAAAACCAACTCTATTCTAAATGGATCACCAACTATCTCTTCCTAACACATGGTCCACTGATCCTAAGGGGATGCCTAGTGAACATTTTATGGTCTTCACCTTGTTATACACGCAGTCACTAATATGGAAAAGCATTGTGGAGTGATGGACAAGCACTGACCAGGAACTAGAGGACCTGGGTTCTAGGCCTGCCTCAGCCTCTTAGCAGCTGTGTGACTCTGGGCAGATTATTTCACATTTTTAGATGGTACTTTATAAATCTTAGCCCAAGAGGGTGCCTGGAAAAACCAACAGAACTCCACCTCTTCCATTTTTCACTCTTTGTTGGTACTGTGCTTGGTAGTGTGGATGACAGTAGATTTTCTACCATCTCGCTTTCCAAAAAAGCAAATGGACATAACTCTGGACTGAAACTCAAAGCTGATTCATAGAACAATTATGTTCCATTATCAGCTTCTTCACTTTAAAAGGCATTTGTAAAAGCTGTTTTATTTCATTTTAAAGTCCCAAATGAATCTTGCTGATGTCTTGGGAAAGTAAAATGATAAAACTTTATTTTCAATCTTTCTCTCTCTCTCTCTCTCTCTCTCTCTCTCTCTCTCTCTCTCTCACACACACACACACACACACACACAGACACACACACACAGACACACACACACACACTCCATTATCTCTTAGTACTAAAAAGGCAAGTTGGCTGCCTGAAGATGTTACTGATTTAGGTGTGCTTTTGGTGAACAACTGATACACTGAATGGGACTCTCTGAGATAACAGGATGAATGAAATTGAAAAAAAATTGTGAGGAAAAAAGAATTCTCAAAGAACTTTTAAGAAAAAAGTTGTCTCATTTAGGCTGTGTGCTCTTGCCTGTGGGGGACTCTGCAGGGGCATAATTTTAAAGACACTGGAGAGATGGAGCCTCCAGAGCTCGGCTGGCATCAATGAGACACCCACAGCTAAAAACCTCATTTCACAGCTTGATAAAAATTAAACATAAAAGACTCGTCCTGCTCCACAAGGGAATAGATTCTGTTTTGAGTTGAGCAGTGTTACCTCTGGTAATTGAATTGCTAAATTCCAGCCCCACCTTGCTTCTGAGTAATGGTGCATGGATTCAGAGGCATTTGATCCTTGAAGGCAATAGCTCATTACATCTCAGAGAGTTTACAAATGCATCTGCTTCCACTGTCAAAGCCAGGTCAACAAGGTCTCAGGAAGACCTTCACCACCAGAATTCTGGCACTGCATGGAGTCATTGATGCCAGTAGCTCTTCTACTTTGTAATCCTGGAGCAGGAACTCTGAATACCACACTTGGTTTTATTAGACTCTGTCAAAGGTGGGCTGGAGGGAGACTGCGGAAAAAAGGAGGGAGTAGAGAAATACTTCTTCCTGTGGACAGAAGACTTCCTGTCTGCTTCCTGTGGATTTCCTGTTTGTTTCTTGTGGACTCCCTGTTCTTGTTAGGGCCACCCCCGCAGTAATGCTTTCTTCCTGCAATAGTAGGTGAAGCCAGTTTGCAGTTTCTCCTGTAAGTAATTTTCAGTTCTTGCAGATACGCTCCATCATTTCCCCTTACAACCACCAGGGTCAAACAGTCATTCTTCCTTCCTCAGAGGTTTGGGACTCTATGGCTTCTCCTCTAAGGTCTCTAAATTTTAATAATTCCAGTCTCTTCTCTTTGTTCCTCTAGCCCTAGAGGCAAAGCGGTAGCTGCTTCCTATAGTTGCAACATCTGTAATAACTTCTAGCTAACAACTCTATACCTACTCAACAATTTCTTTTGATTAAATTCACTGTGTTGAAATAACTTTTGTGGGGTTTTTTCCTGATTGGACTCTGACTGATATAGCAATAACAGGTTAATTTGTAAGTTTCTGACTTTTTTTCTTATGCATTCCACATACACGTGTGCATACACATGTATTATGTTTAACCCTAAATCCATGGCTTTATTTTTCCAACAGCAGCATTATATTCCTGGCCCACTGTTCTGCATCAGTGGGGAGGAGCAGGCTGGTGGGGCAGTCCAGAGTTTCATTTGGCCATGTCAATTTTGAGATGCCTGTTTAGCCACTAAGTGAAAGTCTGGAGTTTCTGAACAAAGTCAGGGTTGTAACCAGATTTCAGAGATACTGTTCTTAGCCAATATGTTATGATATGTACAAAGGCTATAAAAAACATTAAAGGTCATTTTGAAAAGCAGCTTCTATTCACGGGTGGACAAAACAGGGTAGGAGTGGGTGAGTGATTTGCTTAAAACAAATCTAGCTGTATCTGCAAGCCTGCTTTTTTGATTTTCATAGCAACGAAGGTTCAACATGTAGTGATTCAACATCTGCCATAAATAAGCAGGTTCTCTGCCAAGTATTTTCATTTAAATTATTTTATTAAATCCTGTCATCTTTCTACTTTTGTATTACTGTCTACAAGCATACATGCCTTTCCAGACTGTGTCCCCTACACTTCTCACCGGCTAGTACTGACAGTCGCATTTTATAGTTGTCTGGCATGTCTCTGGGGAAAAGCAACTTATCTATTCAACTCGAGTGGCCAGCACTTCCAGGAGCAGAGGACGGCTGCTGCATGCTAGGATTTTAATGAGGTCATTCTTTAAGCAGGAGATGTGAATACACCCTTGAAACTACTCAGACGGAATACGTGGCTTCAAGGTACCTTTTGAAGAAGCCACTTAATTCAATAAACATAAGTGCCAAGCTTCCTCCTCTCTCCCTCTCTCGTCCCCTCCCTTCTCCATTTCTCCCTTCCTTTTCATCTTCCCTCCCCCCCCTCACCCCCACCCCCACCCCCACCCCCACCCCCGCCATCTTATCTCTCCACAAGTACTTATCTAACCCCTACAATTTGCCAAGTATTATCTGGTCATTGTGGATATAACCAGAGCGGCTACTCTTATCTTTCAGCCTGGGTGCCTACCTCCTAGCTATGGGGTCATGAACTCTATGAGAGCATAGTCCCAACATTGCACTTTTTAAAAATTGTGGTAAAAGACACATAACATAAGTTTAACCATTTTAGCCATTTTAAAGTGATTATGTAGTGCCTTTTAGTCTGTCCACTATGTTGGGCAATTATCACCTCTAGCTAGTTCTAAAATATTTAGGGTTACTAAAGGAGACCTTGTACCTGGTAAATAATCTCATTCCATTCTTCTCTACTCCCAGCCCCTGGCAACGTCTAATCTGATTTCCATCTACACTATGGATTTACCTATTTTGGATATTTCATATAAATGGAATTATGAGTATGTGTTTTTCTTTTATGTTGGACTTTTTTTTACTTCACATAATATTTTTATTTATTGTTTTTAAAGAGAGAGGAAGTGAGAGAGAGAGAGAGAGAGATTTGTTGTTCCACTTATTTATGCATTCATTGTTTGATTCTTGTATGTGCCCTGACTGGGGATCAAATCCCTAACCTTGCAGTTTTGGGACAAGGTTCTAACCAACCCAACTACTCCGCCAGGACAGGATAATATTTTTAAGACTCATCTGTGGTGGTCTCTGTGCTAGTCCATGTGCTAGTCACTACTTTATTTCTTTTCCTGGCTGATTACTATTCCATTCTGTGAATAAACCACATTTTGTCTACCCACTCATCAGTTAATAGACATTGGGGTGCTTCCCACCTTTTGGCTATGGTGAATAGTGCTTCTATGAATATGCACGTACAAATTTTTGTTTCACCACCTGCTTTCAGTTATTTTGAGTACATACCCTAGGAGTGAAATTACTGCATTATATGGTAATTCTGTGTTTAATTTATTGAAGATCTACCAAGCTGTTCTCCCCAATGTCATGCTGTTTCATGTCTGTGCTGCCTTGCAATGCCTAGTTCAGTCTCAGATGCAGTATTCGAAATAGCCATCAATTTTTTAAGGCAAGTATTTGCTTGATCTCTCTCTCACGCTCTCCCTGAGCCAGACATATTGAAAGATCTGAGTTATAAATCTTTTAAAATTGGGTTTTTGATTTAAAAATTATGAAAAATTTGGTGGTGCTTCCTAGCTCTTAAGTAATTCCGATAATAGCGTTTAATTTGAAATTTATACAAAATATTTTAAAAGGAAAGAAATCACTGTTAATTTTTACCATTGTGCTATGAGAATAATGTTCAGTTTTCAATTTTGCTCCAGTTGGTTTCTATGCATATATTTTATATACTTACAATCAGAGTATGCACATAAATATAAATTCTGCATTACTTGTCTTACTAGAGCATTTCTATAATGTGATATGTTCTTCATAATTACTTTTAATGGCTATATAATATATCAGTAAGCTGATTTCTCATAGCTTACTTAAGCTATTCCTATATTACCAGATATTTAGATTGTTTGCACACTTCCCAATATTGGACATAATTCTTACATCTTTATTCTAATACATGTAGCTTTTTTCCCAACGCATATTTCTCTGAAGTTATTGTTTGAGAACAAATCCCTCAATTGGAACTACTGGGTTAGAAGGTGTGTTTATTGACATTTCTCTCGATGCACACTGTCATGTTTCCAGATAAGTTGTACCAATATAAAATGCTATCAGTAAGTGTTCGAGTGTTTTTGTTTCAACACAATTTCACTAAAATTGTCTCTTTTTTTCTCTTTCCTTCCGATTCCACAAGGGTAAAATGACACTTTGTTGTTGCTTTGGTGACTGTTTTCTCTTATCTCACTACTGCTTCAGAAATGTTCTTTACTTCTAGTGTAGTCTGAAGAGGAGGAAGTTATGAGGAAATGACAAACAAGGGGCGGTGGGAAGATGAGCAGGTTAACAAGCCCTGTCTGGGGTCTAAGTGGCTCCAAGGACCCGTTATCATCCCAAAGGCAAGTGAACGAAGCCCTTGGTGGAAGACAGCCATTCTGGGTTCCCCTCTAGAGCCAGACCTCATGAGTCCCCTTCTTATCCTCCATGCGAAGAAGGAAACAGAAAGGAGAGACAGCGCTTCCTATTTCTTCTAGTGCCTGATTTTCCTTAGGTTTGAAGCAATTCTTTGTTGTAGTTTAAACTGGTTCTTTTGTTCAGTATGAAATCTGCCACCCGCTCCTCTTCTCAGGAGGAGGAGGACCACAGGGCCAGCGGAAAGTTAGACGTGTGGGATCCCAGCTCCTGGACTGAATGAATGAAGGATTGGGTGACAGGTGATTAACCAGCTGCAGCTGCGATTGCCCAGGACTCCCTGCCTCCTCCCTCAAGGAGAGGAGCAGTTCCTCCCACTGAGAGGGCCTGCTGGAGAAAGGGAGCAGAGTGCAGGCGCTGTGCTCAATGTCTGTGTTAGGAAGGCCCACTTCCTCTTTGCTTGATGCAAAACCAGGTACTATCTATCCACCTCCTTCCTTCCTTCCTTCCTTCCTTCCTTCCTTCCTTCCTTCCTTCCTCCCTCCCTCCCTCCTCCCCTTCCTTCCTTCCTTTCTCCCTCCCTTCCTTCCTTCCTTCCTCCCTTCCTCCCTCCCTCCCTCCCTCCCTCCCTCCCTCCCTCCCTCCCTCCCTCCGTCCCTCCCTCTCTCCCTCCCTTTTCTTTCTTTCTTTCTTTTTTGTTTTAGAGAGAGGCAGGAGAGAGAGACAGAGATCAGACAGACAGGAGCATCAAGCTGTTCCTGTATGTGCCCTGACCAGGGATTGAGCCCAGGGGGGTCTTCTATTTTGAGGATCATTTCTAGGTACCAGCATCACACAGGACACATTTTGAGGCGGACTTCTCTAGGCAGGTGAAGCCTCACATTTTTACCTCTTCCTTACATGGCAATTTCTAAACCCCACAGGGAAACAACAGGACTGTTTTACACGCAGGCAGAACTGGCTCCAAATCCTACTTGTTCTACATGTTAATGACATAGATGTAGATGAGTTCTTTCATCTCTTCAAGACTCAGTTTTCTCTTTTGTGAAACAGGGAAAATTTAAACTTTAAACAGGGGATTCAGTGGAATAATGACCATGAGTCACTGTTCAATCATCCTACAGGCTGAATCGCCAGCTCTGTTATTTGCCTCCTACAAATACCATTGGAAAGTAATGCTAATTGCTGTTATTGAAGATAACATGTTCCTTTTTGGGTTGTAACTAGTTCCTCCCAGCCTATTAACTAAGTCGTTTGGATCCTTTCTGTCAGGTGCCACTGTGACAGAACTCATGAGCCCAAGGAGATATATGTGCTGAGGTCAGCCATCTGGTCTGACACATGACCCCTGCAACAGAAGGACGTCCAAAACATCGATCCAGATGGTGCAGATACTCTCAAAAGTTCATCGCTCTGCCTCCTCGTCAGTCACAGCCAGCTCTTGTCTGGCACTGACCCACGAAATCTGATTCTTGTACTTGCTCTGAGGAGGTTTGGTATCTCCTGCTGTGTAGATTCGGTATCTGATCTCCCCTGCAGCTCACTGCTGCAGACTCTGATCCCTGAATGACTTCAGTGACTACAATCCTGATTCCTCCCTCTCCGCTCAGTGGGAAGCCGGTCTTGTCTTCCGTTGTACCCGCCTCTCGGCTCCCACAGCTCATGGAGATTTGGCCCCCCTGTAGCTCAGTTCAGGCACACCCTTCCAGGCACTGCCTTTTACTTGCTCACTTTGCTTTCCTCTTTCATGCCTGTGTGAGCTCTCCCGCGCTCATTCAGCAAGGTTTGACAGCGTGCTTTCCGTAGGGAATAGCCTCCGGTGATGGCCACCAACCATTTCTGCTCCCTCTCAACATCCATGCTACCCTCCCAACCAGGGGTGAAGAGGTCTCTCCCTTTTCATCTCGACTGACTTGTGACCTGCCCTGCCCAACAGAATTCTGTGGAACTGATGCTGTTGAGTTCTGGGCTTAGATCTGGTAGCTCCTACCATTGTTCTCAGACGTTTCCATAAAGAAACTTGGGATGGTCTCATAGATGATGAGAGGCCGGAGCAACGGGCTGCGTGGAGAATATCCGAATGCCCCAGTGGACATCACTGAGGCGTGGACACATGAGCCGACTGTCTTAGATTCCATGCTCAGCACTAGCAAGCTCTCGGTGACCACGTAGAGGGATAAATCTGTTCAGCTTAGCCCAGCTCATCGCAGAATTTGGAGAAATGATAAAACATCATTGGGTTAAACCCAGGGCTGGCAAACTTTTCCTGTAAAGGGTCCGTAAATATTTTAGGTTTTGTGAGAGGGCTTTATAGTTGGCTGCAACCACCCAGCTCTGCTGCCGCAGAGTGAAGGCCTCTGGAGACCATACGTGAATAAGTGAGGGTTGCTGTGCTCCCATAAAACTGCTGGTAGTAAGAGCCAGCTGGCCGATATGCCCATGGACCAAAGCTTGCCAACCCCCATGTGAAGCCACTAAGTTTTGGGGTGGCTTCAATGATGTGATAATCAGTAACTAAAGCAGCCTACTCACATGCTCCAGGCACTGTGGCTGCTGTTGGAGTAGAATCGTCAACATGGCAAACTCATTCCTGCCTTCAGGGAGTCTGCAGCTTGTCCTGGATTTATGGAAAAAGAGACTAACGGCTGTAATTCCTGTCTAAAGAACCCTCTAGGATCAAATCTAACTCGTGAGAATTCAGTAAAATGGATAGCTATTGAAGAAATGGGCCGGAGTTAGAGCTGAGATTGGTTCTGGTTACAACAGCCACATAACAGACCACACCAAACCTTGGTGGCATAAAATAACCATTTTATTATGCTCATAAATTCTGGAGGTCAAGAATTAGACAGGAATGGCTTGTCTCTGGACCATGGTGTCTGGGCCTCAGCTGGGAAGACTTTGTAGTTGAGCGTGCTTTGTCACCTGAAGGTTAGAGTCCTGCAGAGATGTCCTTTCTTGGGTGTCTGGTTGTCAGCATGCTCTCAGCAGGAGCTGTCGACGGGAGCACCTCCCTGTGTCCTGAGCTTCCTCAAACAGGGTGGCCCGAGGCGGTTCCGGGCTCAGAAGTAAGTGTTCCAGCGAGTATGTGGAAGCCTTGGGAGTCAGAAAGCATCCTCTCACTGTGCTCAGTTACTCCATCACGAAGGCCAGCCCAGATTCAAGGAAAGGGGGCACAGATACCAGCCCTCTACGGTCAAAGTGTCAAAGGCCTTACAGTCAAGTTTAAAACCACTTCAGTGTCTGAGATTGGTAGATGAAGAGTAATTTAATTTTGAATAGCTTTGCGGTTCCGAACATTTCTTGTTGGAGATGCTGAATCGGAGTTCATAACGACCTGCTTAATCTGGTTTTGGAGAATAAATAACATGGGGAATTATGGTCAGGGATGGTCATGGTTATTACTGGATAAGGCTTGCAATTTTTGCTTTTTTCTTAGCGGCACAGGATAGTGATTGAATGCATCTGTAGAGTCAGACAGTCTTCAACCACTTCCCAGCTCTACGATTTAATTGTGTGCGAACTTGGGCTAATTTCTTAAGATGTCTAAGTTTTGGTTGCTTTCTATAAAAGACAGAGATGATAATATTGTACTCACAAAAATTCCTGTGACATTCCCACGAGACAATCATGTAACTAGCAACAGGTGGATGCCTGATATGTAAATAAGATCGCCTTAGACGATTTTATGCATTTCGAGCATTTAGTAGGTTTTAAGGGTAAAGATAGTGGTAAAATAATATAGAAAAGAATTAAAACAACAGTAAAGAAAAACACTGAATGATCCACTTATCCTGTAAGTTTTTTTAAATTTTGGTAAATATGTTTTCAAGACACAAAAGGTCTGTATGTCCCTTTATAACTAGAGGCATAAAATTATACCCCTACCCACATACATATATGCACACAATTTTACATGAGTGACATAATATTCATGGCATTTTATAAGCATTTACTCAACACTATATCATGAATATCTTACCAGAAAAATGCATAGTTCTTTACCATTATTTAAAGAACTAATAGTAGCTATATGAACTCACCATAGCTTAACTTGTCCCAATTGATGGACATTTAGACTGTTCCTATCTGTTTGCAGCCTGCAAGGTGGCAGCTCTGCACTGAAGATGGTAATAATAATGATGCCCATAGAAAGTGAAATCTAGACTCAGTGACAGCCTGGTATGTTCAATTGTGCCCTGCTCCCTTCAGCTGGACAGCTCTGCCTTTTACCAGGAGGCAAGAATACAATATAAATAAGCCCACAGATACCTTGATTTATCCACAGATCTTGTCATGAGTCTGGTGGACTCATCCCAGACTTCTCTCCACTTCTAACCTCTGTCTGATTGATGTCTTTGGCTCTTGATCTCTTACTCATTTCTCACCTCTGCTGCCTCCCTTTCTCCTTTAGCAAACATATGATCCTCCTTGTGTGGGTCCCTGGCTTCCACTGGTTCCAGACCCATCCAGAATGGACTCACATAGCCAGCATTTTTACTGGGGCTTGTCCAGCCTCAAAGAAAGAGAGCCACTTATAGGAAAAACACAAACATTGTTTTAATGATGAACTCATTCTGCATCACAAATGCCACAGAACCCTTCCAGGCAGCAGATGTCTCAGAGGACTTCTGTTCCAGTCTTTGTGCTATGAATGGCTAGTGAAGGGAATAACCCTTAACACAAATATAAGAATAAAAGGCAAAAGGTGATATACTTTAAAAACTATAAAAGGAGCCATTGGAATATTGGAGCGGAAAAATGTATTTGTGTGGGTCAGAACTTGAGGCTACAGAAGACTCAACACTTGTGGGAAAATGTTTCCGAAAGGATTTGTTCCCTATCAAAATTAAATGAAAACAAATCTTAGGGAGAAACTGGATTAGGAATTATCCAATCTGTCTTCTACTCACCAGATGGGTGATCCTGAATCCTCAGAGCTTCTGTCTTTTATAAAATGAGACTAGTAATAGTAGGTTCTTAACATATTTTTGTAATAATAAAGATTACCTAAGAGAGGATCAAAGGACTTTGTAAAAGGTAGTCTTCTCAAAACTATTGGTCTAAATATTCTAAAGAACTACAATCTCAAAGTAGTTTCCCCCTTGTTTTGCATGTGGCAGCAGCTCAATACTTGTTGCATTGGTATGCTAAACAATGAAAAAGCAGCCAGTTATTATGGGAATTTCTTTATTCAAAATTTCTTTTCTCTCAGACTATATGACAATTCTAATGTTCCTAATTCAATTATTTATAATATCCAAAAGGTGAAAACACCCTAATATCCATTAGCTGATGAATATATAAATAAAATAAAACATACTCAGGTAATAATTATTTAGTCATAAAAAGGAATAACATAGTGATACATTTTTACACATAGATGGCCCTTAAAAACATTATATCAAGTGAAAGAAGCCAAAAGACCATATATTATAGGATTCTATTCATATGAAATGTTCTAGGAATATATCCTAAGAATCCCCAAACACTAATTTGAAAGAAGATGTGCACCCCATGTTCATTGTAGCATTGTTTACAATAGCCAAGATCTGGAAACAGCCCAAGTGTCCATCAGTGGACGAGTGGATAAAAAAGCTGTGGTACATATACACAGTGGAATACTACTTAGCCACAAAAAAGAAGGAAATCTTACCTTTTGCAAGAGCATGGATAGACCTGGAAATTATTATGCTAAATGAAATAAGCTAGTCAGAGAAAGACAAATATCAAATGATCTCACTTATATGTGGAATCTAATGAACACAATAAACTGATGAACAAAACAGAAACAGAGGCAGAGTCAGAGGAAACAGATAGTTGTCAGAGGAAAGGGAGAAAAGGAGATGGGAAAAGGAGAAAGAAGGTGAAGGAATTAGCCAAATCATATATGCATAACTCAGATACAGAAAAGAGGGTAGCAATTCCCAGAGGAAAAGGGAGGTTGGAGGTAGGGGGTGGGGGAGCAAAGGAATAAAATAGGAAAGAAAAGAGACTTTGCATGGGTTATGGGGGGCACCATGTGGGGGGTAGAGGGTGTTATATTGAATGGGACACTTGAAACCATGTCAACACACTAAATAAAAAGAATGTCCATAGCAGGGAAAAGTATAGACACGGAAAATAAATTAGTGGTTGCTGGAGGAGGGAGGGGTGAAGAAAAAGGGTACAAAGTTTCTTTTCAAGGTGATAAAAACATTCTAAAATTGACTTTAGTGCTGGTTTCACATATCCATCACTTGCACAAACCATTGACTTATATACTTTGAATGGATAAACTATGTTATGTGAATTATATACAGTGTGTTCGTAAAGTCATGGTGCACTTTTGACCTGTGACCGGTCAAAAGTGCACCATGACTTTACGGACACACTGTATTGATAAAACTGTTAAAAAGGTATTCCCAATTTAAAGACACAGTTTAGCAAGTTACAAAGTTAAGGCAGAGAGTCTATTTCAGCTCATGCCCTAAAAAATAAACTGCATGGGAAACCTCTCCTGGGACAAGGCCACGCAAGGGTGTAGAGGTGGTTTTATGTCCACTCCAACGCTGTCTGAGCCAGCCTAACACTAGGCAGCAGGCCATCAATAAAATTGAACCAGGGGCACCCAACTTCATGAATCGGTGACCAGAGACAGAATCTCATAGCTACCTCACTTTCTTTCGATCTCTGAAGTGTTGTAGGTCTGGATAGTGTGTAGCTCTTTTTATGTTCAGAAACTGAAAGTCTGACCTGGTCAGCCTGTGGGTTCTTGGGAGGTGCAGTCTCTGAAGGGCTGTTGAGGGATGGGGTGTGAAGGAGGCAGGGGAAGTTAAAGGCAGCGTGGCTACCGTGATGTGCAATAGTATTCGTGTTCTCTGCTTTCCTTATTGTTAGGAGAAACGGTGAGGAATGACCAAACGGCTTCCCACCTTCTTTGATATGCCTGGACCTTTCTCTTTGTGAAATAAGGTGTATGGAATCCATTACCCTTCTCAGTCCGGGTCTATTGGCCTAACAGTTAGTGGAAATTTCTCTCAGGTTTCTATGATACCACTGGCACTGTAGAGGAAACTGTGAAAAGGATATATCAAAGGCTGCTGCCTGATTCTTTTTCATTACATTTCTTAATATCAACATCAATATTTCAAAGTGTTCTATAATTCTAAGGCAATACTGTTCATTCATTTTTTATTTGCATTTGGACAGGGCTTAGTGAACAAATTTACACACACATTTAACTTTGGCTCTTTAAGATTTGGAATTCAAATGATTTGAACCCAATTCAATATTAACATAATGCAACCACTTTTACATTCTCTCTGTACCAGAGGGCTTTACACATGATCTTATGAAATGATGTTAGCAGAAAGAGGGCTGGATCAGAAATCAGGAATCTTGGGTTCTAATCTAACTCTCTAGCCAGGTGGGACGTTAAAAGACCCACTTTCTCATCCTGGACCTCAGTTTTTCAGTTTATAAAATGGGTGAGTGGATTTAATGGTCTCTGAGATTTCCTCCACTTAGATCTTTTATGAATCTGTGTTCATCAGTGATGGTCATTTTGATCTAGTACAGAGAAGTAGATAATTAATGTCAAAGCAAATGAATAAGCAACTATTTGTGAGTGACAGGAGCTTCCTATTTAGCAAAGGCTTTAATTTTAAGTTGCCCTAATCAGTTGAACTAGCCCTTTGAGTTTTACTAGCAGTGTTCTATAATAGTAGTTTTGCAAGATTAGAATTCCAGGTATACCTCTTTGCTTACAACTAAAATAAACTGCTACCAGCTGACATACGTGGGGTGCCTTGCTCTGCTGTAGATTATAGTTAAGCTTAGCCAGAGCAGTGATTCTCACACTTTAGTGTGTAATAGGATCACTTGAAGGGCTTGTTAAAACACAGATTTCCAGACCTCATTCCCAGAATTTCTGATTCAGTGGTTCTGGAGGGGAGCCTGAAGATTTGCATCTCTAATAAGTACTCAGATGAGGCTGATGTTGCTGGTCCAAGGACCACTTTCTGAGAATTATAGTGAGATTGTTTTGTTTTCCTGTATGGCCAGAGAAATTCTAAGCGTGTTCCCAAGTAATTAAAGAAAATGGATTGGTTTGTGTTCAGCCACTTCCTCCTCTCCTTTTCATCTTCTCTGACTGATTTTCCAGCGTGATCTTAGGCTGCCTGGCTTGGTTATAGAGTTTGTATTCCAGGGGAAGAGGGTGGGCTATCTTACTCAAAATAACCAGGAAGGGAAAGAATCAGAGGCAGCATAATAATTGAATTCTAAAGATTGTTTTCTGCAACTGAGAAAAGCAAGGTTGATAAGGAGGACACAGAAAAAGTCCACGTAACACTATCCACTGGTGTTTCTAGTTTCAAACATGTGGCAGGCTTGTTTACTGAAATCAGTGTCCCCTCTTTCTCTCTTTCATTTTTAACATGGAGCTAGACTGCATTTTGAGCTTTCCTTGCAGCTAGATGTGGTCATGGATGAGTCATTTCCAGTGAAACACGAGTGGGTATGATTTGTGCCTGCTCCAGGCCAAGACATTTTAGAAGAGATGGTGCCTCTTCCTCGTTGTCTTTCTTTCCCCCTATCTGTTGGATGGAAATGCAAGGAGCCCGAGTCCCTGTGTGACCACATGGAGGAAAGCTACCTGTTGTTCAGGACCTTTTAAATTCTTACCTGAGTTAGAAATGTGTACTTACTGCATTTGAGTCATTAGAAACTTTGGCTCTAATTTTGACTGCAACAGTAAGCATATATATATTCCATTATTTCTCAGTATTACAGGACCAATCTGTGGAGATGGGGCAAAACAAAACGTTAGGACTCGTTAAATATACATCAGATCCTAATAAATGAGCTGAGAACTACACTGACCAATAGTCCCTCTAGGGTTTGATCAGAGCAAGTGAGCTTCTGGCATTTACAGGGCTTGTGAGAAGAATCCAAAGAAGCTCAGCCCAAATTTACTGAGAAACCCCAATTTCATGATAAAAGTACTACAAAGATAAATATAGGCTAGCTGGAAGACATACTGCACAAGAAGGAAGGAGAGAACCTCTCAGCGCACTCAATGGAGGAATCTCGTTCAGGAAATAATTACTGCAAATGCAAAAAAAGAAAAAAGAACAACGACAACAAAACATTTTAGAAAACTTTGGTGACCAAAGTAGTTGCAAAAGGACACAACCTTGATAAAGTATGAAGCAGAACCATACAAAGAAAATGTTAGAGGAGAGGGTCTAACGGAAGGAGAGTGAGCTGCAACGAGCTGAGACACAAGGGAGGGAGAAGAGTTAAAGAAAGAAATCAAGGGAAATGACACACAGGGCCGAGACGAACCCCCCCCCCCGCCCCGGATGTGGAAAGCAAAAGATGCTGTCTCAGAATCCAGGGGGAAAGAGCTAATAGATAAAAGCAAGGAGAATTAGACAGATTCAGAGAAGATAAAAAATAAAACAATAGTTATAGAGATTATCAAGAAAAGAAACGACAAGTGGTACAAAATGTAAAAAAGTGAAAGTATATTGAAGGAATCTATATACATCTGAAAAACTGGCTGACTTTAAAGATTGAAGTAGCTTGTGATATTACAGGCAATACTCCTCTACACACACACACACACACACACACACACACACACACACACCACACACATCCTGGTCATTAAAAATTCTAATAATTAAAATAAGCCAATCAAAATTATGCAAATATCCAGGCAGAAGAAATTCCGTTTTACCACAAGGCTTCACTACTGTGAGGAACAGAATAAAAAACAAATCAGGTTGCCTGCAGGCTGCCATTTTAAGATTATATGCCAAAAGATAATAGGATAACAGCTCTAGTTGTTTTGGGGGGTTTTTTTGCAGAAAAATTACTTAAATCCATGGATTTTAAAATTGGGAAATTTCCATTTATCTTTGAAGACTGAAGCAAAATATTCCAGGAAATGTAAGGATGTAGGCAATTTACCAACTATTTGCCCTTTGTGGGAAAAAAATTTTTTTTGAAGACATTGTGCAATTGACCTAGAGCTGAATCAATATTATGAGCTTTAAAAAGTCAGTACGGTATTCCAATATTCTCTGTGTAAAAAATGGTCTCGGAGTGTTCGCCAGCCGTGCTCCATCCAGCCCGCAGTCCTAGGGGCCCACCCAGGCCTCTGTGGCAGGCTTACCTTGCTCTGCTGCACTGAGGGTTACACATCCAGCTCTCTCCTCTGCGTCCTTGCTGTTCAGAAACCCAGGGCTGCACAGAAGGGCCAAACCCTGGTGTTTCCCTACGTGATGGATACCCTGTGGCCAAATAGAAATGCCTGCATGGCAAGGTGGTGCCAGGGAAGCCGGAAAGGCAAGCATCTTTCAGAATCCTAGATGAGAAATGAGGCCTAGGGCCTCTGCTACAGAGGAACATTTGCAACCTCTCAGATTAGCATGTTGAAACCTAATCCCCAATGTGATGGTATCAGGAGGTGGGGCTTTTAGGGGGTAATTAGGTCATGAGGGGGAGGCCTCATGCATGGGATTAGTGCCCTTACAGAAAAGACCCCCCTCCCCAAGAGCTTCCTGACCCCTTCTACCCTGTGAGGACACGGTTAGAAGATGGCCATCTGTGACTCAGGATGTGGCTCTCACCAGATACTTATTTTCTGGTACCTTCACTTTGGATTTTCCAGCCTTCACAACGGTGAGGAATAAATTTCTGTTGTTTATAAGATGCTCAGTTTATGGCATTTTTGTTATAGCAGTCTGAACAGACAAAGACAGTCTCCTTTCTCTCCTGTTACCTTCATCCATCTGAGCACCTGCTGTCCGGTAGAAGAGGCAGAATTGACATGTCTTCATTGGAGGGTGGGAGTTCTCTGGTCCTCTTCCTGTCTGGACCTCTCATATAAAGATCTACAATCCAGGCAATAAAAAAAGCTGGCTTGGCATGTGTTAGAGTGGGGAAGATTAAGAGATCTAGGCAAATCTTTCTTAAGAAAATGTCTGGGATTGCAAGATATTTTCTGCTGCTGAATCTTAGTTTCCAATTTCAGAAACAAAATTTAGTTTTCCTCTTGCTTTCTTCCTCTAATGAACTCCCACTAGAAACATAGACATTAAATCAGTGGTTCTTAACCTGGGTTCTATTGAACCCTAGGGGTTCGATGAGTCGGTCTCAGGGGTTCGGAGAAGCCTCTGCTGCAGAGGCAAGAATAAAGTAATACCGTAATTTGTTGTGAGTTCATGCACTTTGTTGGTTTTGTTCTTTGAGCAAGGTGATGTTCATGCACGGCTCATTTTGTGCACCAGTAAAAAAACACACACCTATGTCTTGAATTTGGAAAAAAAAAATCATATTTTATTTATCACTAAAGAAGGGTTCGGTGAATGCGCATATGAAACTGGTGGGTTTGGTATCTCAAAAAAGGTTAAGAACCACTGCATTAAAGGCTGATTAGGGCTGACGAAGATGAAGGCTATTCATTGGAAAAGGCAAAACGTTACTGTGCCATCTTTATATTAAATGATCCTAATTTATATATTTTTCATAAATATGTATATTACATATAAATATATAAAATTCAACCAGTTATGAACCATGCTTTTTTATGTGTAGTAATATAAGAAGTAACTTTTTCTTTATATTCTCCTGAAATGGAATTTTTCTAAGCTTGTCATAATGTACACGCATTGCTTCTTTCATAAAAACACAACAGATATTGTTTAAAAATATTGCAAAATAAGAAGTGTAAGAACTTACACACTTAAGCCGAAACAAATGATATGTAATAAATTTCAAAACATCAATAATTTTTAAGACAGGAATATAAGATTCAATATATTAATAAATCTTTATACTCAGATGTCAAAATATAATTTTCCTTTAAGACACCAAAGGTGTTTACCTTTAACTAATGGCCATGTTCAGGTAGAAAAACTCACTCACTTGTCGGTATGCTGCCACGACTGTTCATGGTACTTCTCATACCAACGAACACGTGAAGTATAATAGCGACATATTTGATTGGTGTACATGGACATCATTTTGTCAATATGCACAGCCTCTCTGAAATTGATCTGATAGCCTGTTTGTGTCTCTTTACTGGGGGCCAATTTTGGCAGGATAAAAGCTGGAATTCTGTTTCCCAGCCTGGCTTTCATCACCTGTTTTTCTCTCTTCAAAGGAGAGAATGAGAGGGGCGTTATAATACAGGAGCCACAGCTTGTTGAGAGAGATGAATCACCCAGTGATGAATCAAACCAGGGCCATGGATGCTGCCCTAAATCATAAGAGCAGCCTGTCAAGGGAAACCCCACAGGAGATTTAGAAGTTGGCACCATCCATCCATCTCATCCAGGGTGCATTAGAGGGTCCATGTGCTCCTGTGACAAGTGATATTTTGGGAGAAGGAACTCCTGGGGTTCTTATCAAAAGCTTCTCTGACTAATGAGA
Organism: Rhynchonycteris naso; assembly: GCA_037038555.1. Classification (NCBI taxonomy): domain Eukaryota; kingdom Metazoa; phylum Chordata; class Mammalia; order Chiroptera; family Emballonuridae; genus Rhynchonycteris; species Rhynchonycteris naso. The sequence continues at coordinate 180,636,062 of CM073000.1, read as the reverse complement.
AAGGAGTGAGTCAGTGCCCTGCCTTTCCCTAGTGTGAGGTGCTAGAAATAGATGTCATGGTTACGTCATTCCAGCACCAGCCCACTTGTTTAGAATAAGGAGCCAGCTCTCCTTGGACTTCTCTGCTCTCCTCCTGGAACAAACAAAAGGTCAGCTGAGCAGGACATCGGGAGTGCTCTTCCTGAGAACCCTAGATTACAAAAATAGAAATGGCATCGCACGTGGAGAGAGGGCTGGCATGCCATTGAGTAATAATCGTACCTCGTCCAATCCCCGCTTGGAGAGATCAGATGGCCTCGCTGGTTCTTTCTTCCCATTTTCTAGGGTTGCATCCTGAGCACTGGTGCCTGGGAAAACTCTGTTTCTGTGACACATTTTAGGATGGAATTTTCTAGAATTGCTTGGAAGCTTCACTGTCTCAGTTCAGTATTTCCCTTAAATTGGAGTGAGCTCTAGCTTGGTGGCACTTGTTGGATCCACTCCTGGCTGCTGGAAATTTCTGTTAACTCTCTCTTTCAACCCATTTCCTTAGCTCAGTCTATATTTGCAGTTGGCACCTCTCCTACTGTTTGAGCTCGGGCAGACGTGTGAAGACAGCACCCAGCAAACTGATTCAAAATTGAGGAAGTCAGGCTGAGTCTGGGTTATTTTCAAATAGCTAAGTTCAGTCAAGCCACCAAGCAGTTACTAATTGGTTGGTGATTGATCCAATTATCAGAAGGGTTGATGTCTTTCAAAGCCATCTGTGTGTATAGACACAGCATTAGTTTCTATAAACTGACATCCCTATGATCAGTCCTCTTAATCCGCACATTAATACTTTGTGCTCTTTAGTTTTTTTATGCTTGACGGTATGATTCATTAGGGAATTAATTTACTCTAATTAATTTTAAGGCATAGTATTGTTCTGTTAAGCCTGATTCCACTTAGAAAAAGATATGAATTATATAGAAGCAAGCAACTTCAGTTTTAGTGACTTTCTAGGTCTGGGAAATACAAAAATATAATTTGCAGCGAATCCCCCCTCCATTTCTCTTCTCTTCTTTCTTCTTTCTTCTCATCTTTCTCCCCCTTCTTCTATTTTCCTCCAGGTCTTCAAGATAGAACATTGTTCATCTAGATTCTAGAGGAGAAGGCATTGCCAGGGATGGGGAAGGACCTGAATCACCTCTTTCCCCCCTTTTCTGCTCTAATTATGCACATGTGAACCACAGTCCCAGGAAAACACGCTGGATAAAGAGAAGAAATATATAGAGAAGGAGGAAAAATACCTGGCCAGATTTCTAACCAGTTTCTGCAAGGCACCCGCCAGACAGGCTAATAACTTTAGACAATGTCTGACAGGCTGATATTCTGAGCTCGCTTTCCTAAAAAAATATTTTGGGACCCAAAATATTGCAGTGCCTACCTGCCATGTGAAATTCTAAAAGAAGATTCAGAAAGGCAAAGATGAATGCCTAGAAAAAGGACTATTTCTGATTCTGTCAAATTTCACAGGTCACAGAAGTTGTGGCTCCAAGTAATCTGTCGTAAGGCTGGCTCTGCGGGCTCAGTTCTCTGGGAACAATTTGCTGGCTGGACTTACCACTATGTTCAATTTTAGTGGCTTACCACAGTATACACTTGTTTCTTAGTTTTATATCTCTTAAGACTCACTTGGCCCTTTTATGTTCTCGAACCTCCAGGTAGAGCTGAGCTCTTGTTATCGCTAATGGACTTGCTTCCTAGAGAGCCCACTCCACGGGGAGGAACATCCCACCTCTGACCTCTGTCTCGTGCAGAGCTGGGACCCCATGCCTTCCAAATTCTTTTCTTTCTCTTGGCAGATCTCAGGAGGTTCACACATAAAATTTTCTTGACAGCCATTGAAGATTTCCTGAGTTGCCCACTGCAGCAGCTGCCAAGGGTACTCCACTGACCCTGATGTCACCATTGGCTCCATGAACACTGCAACTATTTTGTTAGAGCCTGGAGTCTTTTGCTTTCTTATAACTCTCATTCTACCAGAGCTACCATGTCCCTCTTGGAACTCCAGGTCTTGCTGCTACTATCACCTACACTGCAGGGAAAAGCTCCGGTGTGAGTGAGAGCACCTCATTTATTGTTAAGAAACAGAATAGTAACTTCTATTCAGAGAAATGCTGGCTATGGCATGGCCATGAAAAGATGTGGAGACAGGGGACCAGGCAACCCAGAAGAGCCATTCCTGAGAGCTAGTTATGATGAGTATGCAACTTACAATGACTTACTCTGTTATTTGCCTGGATCTGAGAAGCCCTATCCTCCAGAGGCTGATGAGGATGCTCCCAGGGCAATGGTTTCTTTTCCTGCGTAACATCTGTTTTACATTCGTGCTCTTCGTAAATGTGCATGGTTGGCTATTTGCCTGTATCCACTTCTCTCTCCTTCTACCGTTCTTTCGCCTCCTGCAGATAGCTTTTCTCTTTGGAAGGACAAGATCATTTCTCTGCTGAACGGGTCTATCTTGTAGAGGAAAACGTTTAACGATGCCAAATGTGGCTTTTAGTTGTTGTGTTTCCCGGGGTTGCACCCAGGAAACTGGGCAGAGACATGCCTCTGGAATCTCTTCCCTTGTTGTAGACACAGCATCGGATTCCAGCCTTTCTGGTGGGGCCTCACATCATCTCTGGGACAGTGGCGCAGACGTTATGGCCAACTTGGGCAGCTTCCGAAGTAACTCCTGAGCACTGAGCTCCAGGTCTCCCCTCCCCACCCCCACCCCAACCTCCTCATAATCCCTTTTGCCTTTGTTTCTAATTGGAAAAATGGGGGAGGGAGGTCAAAGCAGAGATCCTAAAATAGGTCAGGCCATCAGGCGGGTTCCAAAATAAACGTCATTAATGCCGAGTCACTGAACCATATAGCCCAAACTGACAGGGCCTTGTTTGCCGGCTGCTTCTGATTTGGGATTTTAAAGAAACAGTGACCATCAATACAAAGGATTTACAAAAGAGTCCCCCAAAAGGGAAGACAGTTTTGAGGTGAATAGAGAAGAAGGAAGGATAAGAGAAATGAGGGGTGATGAGACACCCCCATACCAGAATTTAAGTGTGAGCCAGAACACATCCTTATAATCCAGGCTGCTATTTTTGGTTATTGATGTGGGATTTGAAGGGGACCAGGATGGGGAGGAAGAGATCCATCCTTGCCCCAGCGCAGGTTTGAATGTTATGAGGATGGAATAATAAGCTCACAACACAGGGTTTTATGCATCAGCACAACTTTGTGCTAAATTGTTCTCAGTGGGTACCTCGTAGGGGAATGTGAATATGAATGGCCCTGTTGTTCTGGAGGTTGAATTGCAATTACCCAGATGTGATAGGAGACGTGGCCTTAACACCGCCCAGTAAAACAGTATTCCTCCACTTATGTATGGCACCTATGGTCCATTTACTTTCATATACACAAAGTAATCTCTTTGGTAGTCAAACTCCCATGAGCCACCCAGAAAACAGAGAAGAAAGAACTCTGTTGCTTAGCAACCAATGGAACATTACAACACTAGATAAATTGAATCAATATTGCTCTAAATATTGAACCCTTAGATGATGAAAAAACCCTCAAAGCCATGTCCATTCTCCTCTACGTTTTCTTTTCTTAGACTCAGCAGCGGAGTGAACCCTGCTTGTGTTGTGACAATCTCCAGAGACCTCCGGGGAGGGAGAGGACAGTGTGCTGAGTTGCACAGAACCCATCAGTGACAACTTCAGAAAAGAGGCACCCGAAGTCTGAATCCCTAGGAGTGTGGAGTCTCCTGTCTACTTTGGCAGCACTGGCTGACCTGGAGTGAGGTCATTGTCCTGAGTTCTTAACCTACTGGCCTCTGATCAGAGCTCATTAAAGTTGAAGAGATCAAGGCCACTCTGTTAAGTGTTTCTTAAAAAGAGCTCCAGAAGTCAGGGCACCTAGCACCCTCTCATTAACCCTTGACCCCCAGGTCTTCTCCCCACCCCCTCATCACCAAGCCCTAGGAGGAGACTGTCTGCTCACACTCCTCAGATTGCTAGTTTGGGGTTTCTATTCCCATAAAGTCTCTCCTAGTCTATTTCAACCAACTCTGATACTCAGTGCTTTCCTGGGGCCCTGCACCCTGGTAGAAACCAACCTATAGTAGTTGGAGGGAATGTTGAACAATGTCCAACTGCCTCGGTTTTCCAACTGCGGACTTTTCTTTCTGGAATAATGCTATGTCTTATCCTTTGGCCCATAGATGCTCTTGTACAAAGCTTTCTTTGGGGCCCTTAACTTTAGGCATCTGCAACAGTGCTGTTGGAATTACTCATTCTTCAAGCATAAACTTAGAAGGTTGACCTTCGTGAATGGATAAGATGCAGAAGACGGAAACTAACATTAATCGTGCCATGTGCCAGGCACTGCACAGGTGCTTTAACAAACCTGGGCTGGTCATCCAAACTCTGTGATAGCTGTATGTAGTAGGAGTGATTTTTATTTTACAGATGGAAAAACAGGCTTAACAAGATTATAGAACAGTGGTTATTAACCTTTTTTGAGGTACCGAACCCACCAGTTTCATTCCAAATTCAAGACATAGGTATATGTTTTTTTACTGGTGCACAAAATGAGCCATGCATGAACATCACCTTGCACAAAGAACAAAACCAACAAAGTGCATGAACTCACAACAAATTACGGTATTACTTTATTCTGGCCTCCGTGGCAGAGGATTCTCTGAACCCCTGAGACCGACTCACCGAACCCCTAGGGTTCGATAGAACCCAGGTTAAGAACCACTGTTATAGAAAAAGTATTTTATTATTATTATTATTATTAATTTTAATGGAGTGACACCAATAAATCAGGGTACATATGTACAATGAAAACATCTCCAGATTATCTTATCATTCAATTGTGTTGCATACCCATCACCCAAAGTCAAATTGTCCTCTGTCACCTTCTATCTGGTTTTCCCTGTGCCCCTCCCCTCCTCCCTATCCCACCCTCACCTCCCTCCCCCCACCCCATAGAAACTTGCCTTTGAGAGAGAGTTAACAGTATCCTAATTACTGTACCTAGCAGCAACTCTGGGTTTCTCTCTAGTCTTTGTGTGGTTGCCGAGAGGTATATGGCTGAGAAATGGGTCCTTTCTTCTTAGCAATGGACCACCCAGTGCCTCTGTAAAGAGGTGAAGAGTAGGGCTTAACAGTGACAGGTTTCTACACAATGATGTGGAGGGCAGTCTGCACTGTGCAAGAAAGAACCTCTGAGCTGTAGAGACAGGGTGAAACAGAGAAGTCTGTTAGTCCTCTGTCTGCATTTCAGCAGGGCTAGCAGCCCTGTAAGTCATGTTTTCCTTGGGAAGTATATGTGGGTAGAGCCCAACAGTTAGCTCTGGGACAATTCAGGCAGGTCCTGCTTTTCCTCACTTTCTACCATATGACCACTCAAACTTGGATTAGACTGTCCTCCCAAATGTAAGGGTAATTCAGGGGACTTACAACTCTGGAGGGAAAAATTCAAAACTGTCCCATATAATTTTCCCACAGCCTACCAGAAAGGCCCCCAGGAAGACAGACTCTCCACAGAGGTCCTGTGGCCCATTCTTCTACCAATGTTGGTCCCTTATTTTCAAGTTCCCTTTGTTAAGCAAGGATTCCATTTATCCAGTCTCCATGGGAAGCATCTCCATTTACTGTTTGAGAAATCCATCTTCCTATCCTCAGGGAAATCGCCGAATCTCAAGGTCCATTACCATTCTCTCCTGTCCACTCCAAGAGTACATTTACCCATGTCTGAGTCATTATGTTAATGCAGTGGTTCTCAAAGTGTGTGCCAGGGCACACTGGTGCACCCTAGAAGATTTCCAGGTGCACCCTATGGTATTCCAGAGAAATATGTGCTTGATTGGGACCAAAAAACCAACAGGGGTTTTGGAGTTTAGATTTTTGGTGGACAAAGGTGTGGGGAATTGGTTGTAAGCTGAGAGTCTGCCCAACCCCCACCTTACTTGCCTGATTAGGTTGCAAAAGGCTGTTAAGCTGTGGCACTGGATTGTTTACATTACCCACCGCCATGTTCCCCGGAAAGGCTGGAGGCAAGTTTCTTCTATCCTTTGTTTGGTGTAAAGTTAAGATGATATGTATGGTGAGGGTTTTAGATTGATGATGAAACATAAGGAATTGTCTCTTGAAGCCTTTTGGATTTCTATAAAAGAAGAATATGTGGCAATATCTAAAAAAGCTTTGAACATTTTACTACAATTTCAACATCCTATTTATGTGAATGAAAATTTTCTACCCTCAACACAATTAAGAGTAAAAAGAGAGGAATTCTTCAATGTATTGATGAGGAAATGAGAGTTTGCCTTTCAAATATATGCACAAACATTGAAGAAATCGCTAGGACACATCAGGCTCATGTTTCTCATAAATACAAGAATGAAAAAACTTAACACATTCGCGCCGGGACCTGCCTAATTTACTAAATCTTACTAAAAACATATCTATATATATATATAAAAAGATAACTTTTGTTGTTTTTTAAATATTTTAACCCCTTTTTATGAATTCTAAAAAGCTTTATGCAAAAAATGTAACATAAAAATGTTTATGTCAAAATAAATTTAATTTTGCATTTATTTCATTTAATTACCTTAAAAGCATGCTTGAACTTCATATTTTTTCTTTAATATTTGACTTAATTATTATAACATATTTCTCAGAAATTTGCATATAGTGTGCCTACAATTATTTGTAGGATTTTAAATGTGCCCTGACTTCATAAAGTTTGAGAGCCACTGCGTTAATGGCATGACCCTGGGCAGGGTGGGTGAAGATATGCAGCAGGAAAATGATTGCTTTATCCAAGTTCCAAAACAGGGTACCTGGCAGGATTGGGAGCATCCATATCTTCTCTCTCTCGGCTGACTGAGTCTTACTGTCCCAGGACAGAAACCACAGAAGCTCTCCGGGGTCTCAGGCCGTAGCTCCCTACCAAGTGCTCTGTGCATTGCACCTTCCCCAGACCAGCCTCCGAGTCTCTCAGTTGTCATTGTTGTAGCGACTGTTTGTTGTTCTGCCCTTACATATCAGGCACTGTGCAACATATTATTTTACCTGCTTCTTTAATAGCACTGCTAGGTCATCACTAGCCTTATTTTGCACAGGAGGATATGGAAGCACAGAGAGATCGTGCAATTTGCCCAAGAACAGCCAGAAAATATGTGGGAATCATGATTTAAAACATGCTTTGTCTGAAGTCCAGGCTCCTGTGCCTGATCTGAGGGGTTGGTTTTGCAGAAGCTGGTGAGGGAAGATGGCTTATAGGCACTGCTCTAGGAGCAGCAGAGGAACCTGGGAGGTGACCAGCAGAATCTGGTCTTTGCCTGGAAAATTAGGAGACCTGGATTTTGTTCCAATGTTATTTAAATTAGCTTGAATAAACTCCTGGGCTTTCTTTTCATTATTGTAAAGTGAGGGAAGCCTCAGTGACTTTCTACCTCTCAATCCAATTCAGACCTCCAATTCAGACCAATGGCCAGAGTTCCCGGATCCCAGAGGCAAAATTTAAGAACTGGTTTTAAACTGGTGTAGAGCTCAAACATCAGTTCTCCTGTTCTTCATCTGAAGTAGATAAAAGACGTAAGTGATCTTGTCATGCACCACCACTGTCAGGGGACCGCAGGACTGAGTGACAGAAGTCTCCCCTTGCCTGGAATGAAATCTTTCAATAACTGTTTCCTTGGATGTCATTACTTCTTCCCATGTAAAGAAAAGTCTCTATAGGAAGATATATCTGGTTTTAATGGAGGAAATCTGAATCTATAAAACTGATCAACTGTTTAGTTGTTGTGACTGAATTACCAAAACATTCTGAAGAATACCTCCATTTGTGCTATCTTATCATTATTAACGAATGGAAAGATATATAGTTAAAAATTAGGGATAAACAGGGCCAAAATATACCAGCTTACTAACTGGTTAAACAGGATCATTCAGAGCTCATCTTGTAGAAGGAGGACTTCTGTCTGAGCAATGCTCGTTCCCACATAGACCCTCTCTTCCCGCAGGTGCACGGCTCCTTCCAAAAATGCCTGTGCTATGTCCATCGTGTCTACCCATTCCCACCCTCACTCTTAATCCCATAGTGCTTTGCATTATCGACTTACTGAGCCCAGTGTGCTTGCTGCCATTACTAAACTCTTCTTTAGAGCAGCACCCCTACTGTCGCCCCCCCAGGTGACTAGTGAGCTATGTCACAGGTCTTCAATGTATACTTATTGACAAAAGAACATAGCCAGTCACTAGAAATGCCTCTCTGTGAATTCCTTGCAAGGAACCAGATGATTCTTATAGGAAAGGGTGTTCCTGGAAGACGAAACCATTGTTCACAATTCTTTAAGTCCTCCCTGACTTAGAGATATTGGTTCATGCCCTTTGCCATGTGATTTGACTTTCCACTGGAGGGAGGGGCTTATAGTTTCCTCCCATTGGTCTTGGTTTGGCCAATGGAAAATGAGCATTTTGAGCCCTAGACCAATGGTTCTTAACCTTTTCTGAGGCACCGAACCCGCCAGTTTCATATGTGCATTCACCGAACCCTTCTATAGTGATAAATAAAATATGATTTTTTTCCAAATTCAAGACATAGGTATATGGTTTTTTAAAATTTATTTTATTTTTGTTTTATTTATTTTAGAGAGGAGACACAGAGTGAGAGAGAGAGAGAGAGAGAGAGAGAGAGAGAGAGAGAAGAGAGAAAGAGAGAAAGGGGGGAGGAGCTGGAAGCATCAACTCCCATATGTGCCTTGACCAGACCAGTGCAGGGTTTTGAACTGGCGAACTCAGTGTTCCCAGGTTGACGCTTTATCCATTGCACCACCACAGGTCAGGCGGTATATGTTTTTTTACTGGTGCACAAAATGAGCTGTGCATAAACATTACCTTGCTCAAAGAACAAAACCAACAAAGTGCATGAACTCACAACAAATTACAGTATTACTTTATTCTGGCCTCCACGGCAGAGGCCTCTCCGAACCCCTGAGACCGACTCATCGAAGCCCTAGGGTTCGATAGAACCCAGGTTAAGAACCACTGCACTAGACCAAGCCAGTAGGGGGCCTTGTCCTTTTGCCTCTGGTCCAAACACAGGCAGAGAGACTTGGAGTCTTGGAGCAGACCTGAAGCCCACCAGAAATCTGCAGCCAGACTAAGCTGACCCACATCCTAGGATGTTCCAGAAACTCCGAAGATCTGGGAGCTAGAAAGAGGCATTCTTGTTGTTGTACGGCAATGTGTTTGGGGGACATTAGGTATGTGGCATTATTGCAGCAATAGCTAAGTAATATATTATTTTTTTCTGTGGGACAAAGTGAGTCATATGGGGAGAGAGGCAGGCTGGTGGGAGAAGAGAAAGGTTTCTAGGCTGCCTGGAGAGGAGAGGGTGCTGTTGTTACTTGTCTGCCACAAGTCCTAAAAGACCTTGGAGCAAGAATTTCTCTGAACTTTTCAGACGTATCACTGTGTCAGGCAGGCCATTATGCTAAAATTTTTTTAAAGGCAGGAATTCAGTGGTGACCCATACAGAGAGCTAAAAGGGCAAAACTGAAAGGCGGTAAGAGAATAACCTTTTACATCAGGCAAAATTGATGGGCTGATTCCACTGCCCCGACGGCCTGTATAGCTCAGCACTTGGAGCAGCCTTCCTTCTTGCTCAGTTAGGAGAAGTCCGTTCATGCTAAGGTGGAAGGTACCCCCCTCTGCCAGGGTACAGGAGGGAACTCAGGACATGTAAAGAAATATAGGCATAATATATATATAATTCAACCTTAAGAATGATAGAAATGTTCAGAGAGATGAAGACAATATTCAAACCGGTAGTATGCTTTTAGTTTGAAAATGGTCACATGATGCTTTAACCACGGTAGTGGTATTCTTTCTTAGGTAGAAAGGTAGAAGTTATAAAACAGAACACTTGGCAAACAAACCACTTCATACCAGTAATGTGATTCCAGAGGGCTTTGAAGGATATTGTACTGAGCTTAGAAAAATGATAATTATCTGTTACCTGGAAAAAAGCAGGTAGGTTATTGCAGAGAGAGTGATTTAATTTTAGCCCGTGTATTTCAACACAAATTTAAACCTCCCATGCAATTAGCTACAATAACTGAACTTGGAGAATACATAAAGGTCACACCCATGTACACTAATCAATGATTCAAATTCAGCAGAATTTATAAACCTGCCAGCAGTTACTTGTTTGACCTGGCTTCTCTTTCTGTGACGATGAGCCTTTCTGTTGAAATGGCCCACCCAGCCTAGAGTGATGCCTGCCTCTGACATGGCCAGAGGCACTTAGCTTCTGAACCAGTGCCCGGCTCTAAGTGCATTGTTACAGGAGGATTTGTCTGGAATTATTGGCTATATTTCCATGTGTGCATGTCTTATTTCCAAGAATCCTTGAGGGCATGCACTGAGTCTTGAATCACTCTATTTTCATCCCTGTGTCATTGAGCTGAGCATGGCATAGTGTCTTGAACATTGGAGTTCCACAAATACATTTCTATTGTTATGGCAGACCCATCTGGTTGACCAATTCAGGCTTCATACATAATTCATTTCCGCTTAGCTATCGTTAATCCAGGCACAATTATGGCCAATAAGTTATAAACAGAAGTCACTGGGTGGGGTTTTGAGAAAATATTTTTAAAACTTGGCCATATCACTTTAGCTTTTTACCTCCTTTTATTCCCTCTTGCCCGGTGTGCATTGTAAGGCTTAGAAGGGCAGCAGCTATATTGTGACCATGAGGCAACAGGCATGCAGATGAAAGACTATACATTAGAAATGGCAGAGCAAAATGATACATTCAGGGGTGGGCTGGACATGCTTGTACTGGTTTGTGACAATCCAATTTTCAGGCATTTTGCAAGCCTGTTGTTCAGCATGACCATTATTTAAAAATGTCTTCTAGTCTGACCTGTGGTGGCATATTGGATAGAATGTCAACCTGGAATGCTCCGGTCGCTAGTTCGAAACCCTGGGCTTGCCCAGTCAAGGCACATACAAGAAGCAATCAATGAACAACTAAAGTGAAGGAACTATGAGTTGATACTTCTTGTTTCCCCTCTCCCCTGCCTCTCTTCTCTCTCTGTAAAATCAATAAATAAAATCTTTTTAAAAAGCCTTATATAAATTTACAATGAAAGAAATTATATTAAAATAAAGTTAATCTCCCAAATTCATAATTTCCTAATTCTGCTATTACATTTTACTGTTATCTAATGCTCTTGAGGCTGTTTACCTCTATGATATGGATGGTGGAAATACCTTATAATAGTGTGCTACTGAGTATTTCTTCCTCCCTCTGCATTCAGCTATGTTACATTGGTAGCTTAATATCAAATCATAGTAGAAGTAGGCACAATGTGGAAACTGGCAAACAGGACACATTAGGCCAAACTTCAGAACATTAACCAGCACACTACTGCTGGGTTCCTGCTGGTACCATTGAGTTATCCTATCAGCATTAGACTGCCCTCCTCCAGAATTCTTGTTAGATGAGATAAAAAATAAAGTCCCAATGTTTTTAAGTCACATGTTTTTTTTTTGTATTTGCAACAACAACAGAGTCAAACAACAACAACACCCCCCCCCAGTTCTAACTTATAACTATTAAGTCATTTATCTGTCTGTACTAAACATAGGTGGAAAATATTCAACATGATTGTTGGATATTGGGAGTGCACTTGGATGGGCAGAAGAAGAAAGAAGAAATCCTATTTGGAAATGAAGTCAGGCAACTGGAAGTTACAGAAGAAAATCTTGGCAGCCTTTAGTGTTTCAGACGTTACCGAAACAGCTGATACTTGACTCAATATCGATCAGCTCTTGGTGTCAGCATATAAATGTTGGGTCAGAAAAGTAGATAAATTGATTTTCCATTCTTCTCATTCTAGCGTCTTCCTTTTTATTGATGCTGTAGTGATGGATCCCATTACTAGTGTAACAGTCTGTAATGTAAACACATTGTTTCTCTGATTAAAGGACAATTCTTTTCAAAGTGATATAATGTGATAAACTGTCTCTGAATTATGACCCTAAAAATAATAACTCACTCTTTTCTCCAAACCTATCAAAAAATTCACAAGCTTTATATCCTATAAAATCTTTAACCTTAAGCCAGTGTTATATATTTTTTACATTTTATGAGTTAAAATGGACCTGAGAGTTAAGAAGAGGTAGGTATGTGTACACCTGCTTTAGAGTTGGGGATAGTAAGGCTCAGAGAGCTTATATCATCTTTTCAAGGTAAAAATAATAGAAAGGGAGACTAGATTGCAATGAGTTGTACCTTCTGGTGACTTTTTTCTCTCAGATTCATGTTTCTATATTCCAGCATAAATATTCAGTTTGAATGCATAATAATAATCTTTCTGGTATTTCAACAGCATGGGTAGATTCCCCCCTCCCCATGACTCTTGAGGCTGTTAAGAAGAGCCAGAGATCAAGTATCTGGGTCTTTAAATGCAAAATAAAATATTGCATAGGGAACTAGGCTCTTTGACGCATATTCCTGGTGGAGAAAAATGTGTCCTGGTAAAAAGTGAGCAGGCTGATTGCTTTGCCCTCCTCCTTACTTTCTCCTTACTTTCTATGTATGCATCTTTTATTGAATAACTATTACTGAGTACCTACGATAAGCCAAGCAGTTCTATAGATTTTGGAGATTGCAGCGGTGGTGGTGGTGGTGGTGGGGGACACATCCCTGCTTTCACAGAATGGGCGTGGTGGAGAGGTGGAGTAAAGACCACCAGTTAACCAATATGAACATTCCACAGAGAAAATGGAATAAGGCCATGTTATGCAGTGTGGCTATATTTGGGACAGGATAATTTGGTAGGGCACTTAGAGGTGGTTGGTGTGGGGAGACATTTAGTGGGGTCTGAATAATAAGTGGCAGTCCTGAGATGTTAGGGATGAAGGTAGACTGGGACAGGCACAGTCTGGGGGGATAGGGCAGAAGGAATAATAAGCTAGTGCCTAGTCTCAGAAAGGGATGAGCTGGGTATGTTCAGATAAGAGAAAGAAAGCCATGGTGGGTGGCTCGTAGTCCACAGTTGCTGGTGGCAGGTGAGGGAGTGGAAGAATCATTCAGAACTATCATGTGGAACCTAGAGGCCATGGTGATGAGCTTGTGTGTTATTCTAGTTGCTGTGGAAAACCATTCAATGTTTTTAGGCAGGGGAGCAACACGAGCCAATGTGTATTTTCTTTTTAAAGAGACACAAATGATATAATCAAGAGGATCATCTTGAATGCCAAAAATATTGGTGGCTCAACAAAGAGTAGTGGAGACAAGGAGTTTATGAACTGGGGACCTAGTTTTGAGATAGAGCCACAAGAGGCATTGACAGATTTGATGCGGGGGGAGAGGGTGTGTGAAGAAAATGGAGGAATTAACAGGGATGCCTTGGCTTTTGGCTTGAACTGTTGGAGTCCCATTTACTGAGCTGAGGAGATGAGGGAAGAAGTTTGGTGGGGAAAATCAGGAGCTCCATCTCAAGTGTTTGACATCAGGGAATCTTATTAGATACCCTCTCAGTGTAGATGGAATCATTTGGATATAGGAATTTGGGTTATTAGTAAAGATTACTTACAAATTATTTTAAAGCCAGTGATGTAGATAATCTAAGAAAGAGATTAAAGATAGAGAAGGATAGGCTAGAACTTGGGGTGTTTCGTTATATTATCATTGGTCCTGCTTAGCTCTCCTCTCTCTCTGACCTTCAATTGCCCCACGACCTGTTCTCCCTCTTCCAGATCCTTCCTATGGGAATCCTCTAAGTTACTGCCATCAGCTTCCCCCCTCCCACCCCTCCATAACTGCCATTATTCTTGGATGATTGTGTTCATTCACAAAACTTCAATTGACATATGCTGGTGACTTCCCTAGTCTATGAATCTGTCCTTATCTCTATCTCTCCCAACCTTAATTAAATCAAATTTATTCAATTTAAATTCATTTAAGTCAAGAAATATTTGTTGGACAGCTTCTATATAGCAAGCACTGTGCTAAGCAGGCTAGTTGGTCATAGAGTAGCTGTATAGGATGGTATTACTTTGGTTGAATCCAACCCTCAGCTGGGGGGCTTAGAAGCATGATTCTCTCAGCCTAACAAGTGGGCCAGTTTCTCAGGGTGCAAATTAACCCAGCTCACAAGAATCTCGTGTAAATAAATCAAAATGTCAATTCACTAATTTACAATGGGAAATAAGCTTACAAGGGAGCATTCACATTAGCCTGATCTGCACATTTTTCTCCATCTGAGAAAACTACATATAAAGCCAAATTGTCAGTAGGTTGCATGGATCAGAAGAGATCAGAGCAAGAGGCCTTGGTGGCAGGTTTGAATGTGTAATATCATCAGGTTCTGATAGTCTGAATCTGATGCATCTGTGTCCATAGAGAAATCAAGCAAATCACACATTCCTGTGGACTTTCTAGGATCCCTAAAGAGTGCTTACATGAGCACTGCCAAAATGGTTCTTTCTCATTTTCTCTTTTCTGTGTTCTGTGATCCCATCCCTCCTTTGTCTGATAGGGTCTTTCTCTGGAGAACTTAGTAAAATCAGTTACCTCACCACCCGGTCTTGTTCTCACCTAGGCACTATTCTAGCTCAGGAGGAATAGTGCCCATCCTGTATTTCAGATTTGTAGGTTTTGCTTCACTATTAGATGACATATTTATTATCTTCACTTCAAATTCCGTACCCTCAAATTTCTAGACTAATGTCTTGCAAATAAACAGCTCGTGAAATGTCTGTTGAGTGAATGAGCGTGACTAGGTTAACTTTCGTTTGTCTATGGCTTGGCTGATTAGATAAGAAGAGTAGATTTTATTTAACATATTTAGTTGACTTGAATAGCTGACAAAAGAGTTTTTCTAGCCCACCTTCCAAGATCCAGGGATCTATCAACATCGTACTGTTCAGGGCAACTTCCCTTCGAGATGGAACTCAACACAATACCTCCAGGGCTCCATTCCCCATATACACTCCAAGGAGGATAACTTTTTGCTTCACTTTCTTATTTTAATTCAATTTTAGCTCTTCTTAGGGTGAATGGCATAAATCACTGTTAGTCTGTCATCTGCTTTACCATTTCTCCCCAATTCCAATATTCTCCTTTTCTCATGTAAACAAAATAACAGGATAAGTGAATGTCTGACTGTCCAATGACCAAGCTTCAGACCTTCAACATGGTCAGGGTCAGGTAAGATCCAGGTCACACCCAGCAGGTGGTCCTATAACTTAATGTTTTTCTGGAAGTCAATTTAGACCAATGAAACAAGAGCCTGTGACCTAATAATTCAACTTCCAGGAATTTATCTGGAAGAAGTAACTAAAGACGCAGTTAAAGAGTTATAGGCAAGAGCTATTCCCTGTGGTATTGTATCAGAACAGTGCAAAAAAGAAGCATAAAAAACAGCCACAATGACTGGTTAGTATGGGTCATTCATGCAACAGAGTATCACATAGCTATTGAAAATCATGTTTTTAAAGAATGTTAATGGACATGGCAAAACGCTTGCTGTGTACAGTTGTTTTTATCCTTAACATCTTCCTTTTATTGTGATTGTGGTGATGGGAGCCCTTCTATATTTTACATAGCACTAGCATTCAGAAGTCTAGAACTTATGCAATTTTATATCTAATGGACTCAGCCTTCCAAATCCCATAGTTTAAAGAATTTTATTTCTACAGACTTTCCTATGCTTCCACTAATAGGAAACAAGAAAAGTAACAATAAAGGAAGAATTATACAAAGACTAATTAGGGACTGTCCTGGGCCAAGACTGCTTATAGGAGCCAAGGGTTGTATCAGAGTGGGAACAGAAGGTGGACCTTATAAAGTATCACAGAGAAGGTGGAATTAAACAGGATGTTTAGCCTGGATTTTGGAATTTGGGGCTAGGATTAGGAGGCTCAGGGGCTACTCTATAAGTCTACACAAATAGCCAATAAACCATGTGATAAAAATCAAAGATTTCAATTCTCCTGAAATGGAGTCACATGATATGTTTCTCTCTTCCTACTGTTGTTAGCATTGGTGCCAATGACAGTATTGGTAAGAGGACAGCTGGGATCCCTAACATATGTGGAGGCAGCAACAAGAGCCGTGGACAGTGTCAGAGACACTAATTCCACCAGAATACTGTGACACCTGAATTCCTTGCAAGAAACCATTGCTTTTGCTCTTCTCAGTTCATTAAGTTTGGAGGTAGAGACTACTCTTTTCTTATTTATTTATTTTTTTACGGGGACAAAGAGAGAGTCAGAGAGAGGGATAGATAGGGACAGACAGACAGGAACGGAAAGAAATGAGAAGCATGAATCATCAGTTTTTCGTTGCGACACCTTAGTTGTTCATTGATTGTTTTCTCATATGTGCCTTGACCCCAGGCATTCAGCAGACCAAGTAGCCAGCAACCTTGGGTCCAAGCTGGTGAGCTTTTTCTTATTTTGCTCAAGCCAGATGAGCCCTCAGTCAAGCTGGCGACCTCGGGGTCTCGAACCTGGGTCCTCTGCATCCCAGTCCAATGCTCTATCCACTGTGCCACCTCCTGGTCAGGTATGAAGGTGGAGACTACTCTTATTGGCTTCTGGAGTGGGCATGTAACAAAGGCCTGGCCAATCAGAGCCTCATATTAAAGGAAATGTTTACTTTGTGTTCTTTTCTTCAACCATTGCCAAACCCCACTTCATCCAGTTTCTTCCAACCAGGGGATGAAAGAAGAAACAACTTGTTAACTATTCCCCAGGCCCCTTCATCAGGTCATCTGGTTTCTTCCAACTATTCCCCAACCCTCTCATCCAGTTCATGTATCTCTTCCTTCCCACTTTGCGAGGCAATTTAAACTAGCCAATTGGGAAAGACTAAGATTGTATGGTCCCCACCCCAGCCAATGGGGAAAGACCCAGCCTAGGGCTTGTGTTAGGACTGAAAATCGAACCCAACCCCCTGCCCATGCGCTTGCTGGCTGGCTGGCTTTCAGTAGCAGCAGCACGCCCTCCTGCAGAAGTTATTAAATTGCCTTGCTGGGGTGTTTTGTTTCCACGAGTCTTGCTTAATTCCACCTCTAACAATATCATTCTGGACACAAGGACTGGCTCAGAGATGAGCAGGTGGCTGAATCAGAGCTAATGATATGGGACTTTTGCTAGAACTAGTTAGAAACTGTGAAGAAAATCCCAGAACTGTTACCTTCCATTTTTGCCAGCATGGAGGAAAGCCGAGCTGAGATGGAGACCATAGAGGGGAGTGAGGTCAGAATGGAGAGATGTAGGTTGAACCTCCGGGTCCTACCACGTCTGCCATGGGCTTGCCCCTGAACTTGTAGCTCGGTGAGCCAATAAACCCCCCTTTCTGCGTATGGTGCTTTGAGTTGTGTTTTCTGTCACAACTAAAAGAGTAGTAATTGGTGGGCTGCTTTGAAAACTAGTGGACCAAAGTAGCAGGAAAAAGTCATAAATTGCAAAGTATGTGCACGTGTGTAAAGAAATAGAACAAAATGTTAACAATTATCTCTGAACTGTGGGATTAGGAAGGTGTTTTTTAAATAAAATTTTATTTTCAATATTTTCTGGAATGTTTTAAATTTTCCAAAAAGCCCATGTATTCATTTCAATGATCATACAAAAGAAAAACCTCCAGTTTTCCTTCTGCTTCACTGGCACAGGCGGAAGGCCATGTGGCCTTTTTTGCAACATCAACAAACATTTCACAGACTCAACAGTCTCAGACCAAGATCAGTAAACTCAGGTTGTAAATTTAGCCTTGCGTTTAGTTAGAAAATAGGAAGGAAAAAAGAACCCCCCACAAAAAACCCATAGCCCTCAAGTGGTTTAATAACTAGCATTTAAATTCTTGACTCAATGTCTGGTGAAAAGGCCAAAAGCCCAAAGACAGCCAAAAGGCTGGTCAAAAGGCCCAGTGATGGGATTTCCTGTTAATCTCGGGAGAAGAGCTTTTAAAATGGCTGCTGATTGGCAGTGGTTCCCTGGAGGTGGGGGGAGGCTGCTGGTCTGAAGCGCTGGGAAGTCTGACAGGATTCAAACAGAAGGACCTCACTTAAGCCAGCCTGCACATTCCAAAGGTCTCATGTATCTTTCCAGCGGCTTTGCCACCCAGGATTTGGGAGAAGGATAGGAGAGAGGAGGGGAAGGGAAGGTAGGAGAGAGGACGGAAGGGGAGGGAAGGGAAGGGAAGGGGAGGGAAGGAAAGGGAAAGGAAGGGAAAGGAAGGGAAGGGAAGGGAAGGGAAGGGAAGGGAAGGGAAGGGAAGGGAAGGGAAGGGAAGGGAAGGGAAGAGAAGGGAAGGGAAGGGAAGGGAAGGGAAGGGAAGGGAAGAGAAGAGAAGGGAGGGAAGGGAAGGAAGGGAAGGAAGGGAAGGGAAGGAAGGGAAGGGAAGGAAGGGAAGGAAGGGAAGGGAAGGAAGGGAAGGGAAGGAAGGGAAGGGAAGGGAAGGGAAGGGAAGGGAAGGGAAGGGAAGGGAAGGGAAGGGAAGGGATGGAGAAAAGGGAAGGGAAGGGAAGGAAGGGAAGGAAAGAAGAGTGGAGGGGAGAGTGGGAAGGAAAGGGAGGGGAGGGAGAGTGGATGGAAGCCTAGGAGGAGGCTCGCCAAGGGGCAGGACTGGTGTTGATGGAAGCCCCACCTCCTCACTCACCTGCAGCGTCTGTGGAGGACTTCATGGTTTCTGGTAGGCAGTGAAGGGAACAAAGAGCCTGTGATTTTAAAAGGGGCTGCAAAACTTTATAACGGGGACTATGATAACATTTATAGGTCTCCACCCAAAGGAAGTTAAATAAATCTCCTGCCTGGGGACACAAAATAATCACCTGCCACCCTTACTTGGTGGGAGGAAACTGCCTGCTTGAGAGTTCTGTCTCCTGCTGGCTCCTCTCACCGGGGCTGAGGCCACAGGGACTAGGTGATCTCATCCTCCTGGCGCCCGCTTTCCCGTGCCTCTTCTGCCCGCCACAGCTAATTGCCTCTGATGGACTCACCACACATTTTAAGCACATTTTCATCATCAGAATGTGAAACTCAGGCTTGCTGTAATTCTGTATTCATGAGTCTGTTGCTCCCCTATTTCCTCAAGGGCAAACTCTATCTTCTTATTGTTCTGAGTGCCCCCCCCATCCTCTTAATAAAAGTGTATTTGATTTTGAATTTTCATAACTCACTCTTTTCATGCTATCTTCCCAACTAAATAAATGGGTTGGCTGACTGCCTCCCAGCTAGTGAGGGAGAGTGAGCTTCTCCAGCTAGTCACCCAGTAGGGGGCCTTGGCCCTGGGCCCTTCCATAGAACACTCTTCCAGAAACACCAGGGTCTGAGCTGCCCCAGCTTTGGTGATGTGTACTCCAACTACTGCCTCTCTCTTTACAGCTTTTTCCCAAATTAGAACACACACTAGGAACACAAAGATTCATAGGCTTTTTCTTCATGCCCTTCCAGAAGACACTACTTTGGCTTTGACTTCCCTACAAAATTGCACAAGAGACCCAAACCACGTAAAGCCAGTAGCCACGGCCACCATCACAGCCACCTGGCCAACGCATGTTCGCATTTGATTCAGACTGACGGTAATGAAACAACAGAGCCAAGAACTGGTGGGCCATTAGCTTTAATCCTAGCTTGTACCGGCAGGCGAGAAATACACACAGTGGGAAAACACTTCCCTTTCCATTCAGGGCTCCCAAAGCCACTGACTTATCTGAGTTTCCTAGAATCAAAGGTTTCTACCTCACCAGCCTTATTCACCTCTGTTTTCCATCTCCTTCTCTCTGCACAAACTGGCTTCTCCTTCAGCACTCCACCATCTTGGCTGCTTCTACTCTCCCATGTGGCCTTTCTCGGCTCTCTTCTCTAATGTTAAATCTCAAGAGAGAGCAAGCTCCCAGTCTGCCCCATTTTATAGTGTAGAAATCTAAACCTTTAATCCAATATACAAACAAGGAAGTCTCTGATACAAAGTCACTTACCTGAGGCATGAATGGATTCCTCATAAGAGTGCACCACCCCCTATCCTGCAATAGTCAAGGGTGTGGGAAAAAGCTTAGTCTTAAAACTAAGCCTTAGGTTATAACAACCCTGCCTGCTTTCAGCCTGTCCCCCACACCCAATGCAAACTATAAGCGAGCAAACATATATATCATATTTACAAACTTATTTGACCAACACTCAGTGACCTCCATTGTACATAATAGGAGGTAAGTACCTTGTTATGAGATGGTCGTGGGCATTTAATGAAATGATATACTTTTAATTTTCAGCATATAGAATGGGCTCAATAAATGCTAGCACCCTTCCTCATCTTCTCATTTTCTGGTTTTTTTTTTCTAGATTTTTCTAGGTTTTCGTAGAACTGTCTCAGGGGGAACCCAATGGTTAGTGAGTGATGACTTAACTGAGTCCAGTCCCTAAAGCCTCTGCATGTTGGTTGCTCCCAGAATGGTATAGTGTCCAAGTCAGGAAGCCCTTGGGTGGTATCTGGGACAGGCATTTCAGTGACATGGCAGGCTGGCAGGCAGCCAAGAGGAGGTTTCAGGCAGG
This sequence comes from Rhynchonycteris naso, assembly GCA_037038555.1. Classification (NCBI taxonomy): domain Eukaryota; kingdom Metazoa; phylum Chordata; class Mammalia; order Chiroptera; family Emballonuridae; genus Rhynchonycteris; species Rhynchonycteris naso. Next base: position 180,615,465 of record CM073000.1, on the reverse strand, counting down.
CAGCTGATTCTGTGTACCTCAAGTCAACAATGTGCAGAGGTTGTCCCAGCCCTGCATGGTAGGGAGGGCCAGTCCTCTGCACAAAGCACGAACAGTATCAGACGTAGACGTAGCCGCTGTCCCCACAGCCACAATGAAAGACAAATTCCCTCTCGTTTCCTGGTCCTCCCAGGAAGAGCTTTGCATCCAGCCAATTCTGGGGCTTCTCAGTAGTTATAGGTGAATTTCAAATAATCTGTATTTTTCCTAAAAGGTTCTCATTTGAGTGTCTCTATAGTAAGGATACAAGAAAAAATGACTAGGACTCTACTAAGTAACTTATAGGAAAGCAGAGAATTAAAATCCAAGGTAAGGGCTGTGTGTGATTAAAGCATGTACAGCAAGCATGCTACGGTGACCACAGGAAAAGATTGCTACCACTTTGTGAGAGCCACTAAAACTTCCTAAGGTAAGAGACATTTGATCTGGGTGTTGAATAGCAGGTACAAATTTACCAGGTGGATAGGCAGTAAAAGGCACTGTAGGCAGAGGAAATAACCAGGGTCTCTGGATGAGCTTGTTTGGCTGAAAAATTGTGAGTGGGATGAAGGTAGTTATGTGGCTGGAGCATGGGCCTCATCTTGGGGTGAGGAAGTAGGTAGCAAGAGCTGCGGTGAGCCAGGTGGGTCAGGCCAGATCACAAAGGGTGATGTATGCAAAGTAAGCTGGGAGCTTGCATGTTAGTCCATGGGTACCTCTGATGTGTAGGAGGCAAGGGAGCGACAATTTTAGATTTATATTTCAGAAAGATCACTCTGGCAGCCTTTATGAAAGATGGATTGGAAGGGGTCAAAGAAACAAGGAGAGCAATTAGATGCTCTTGTAATCACATGGGCTGGAGAAGTTGAAAGCCCCAAGCTGGTGCTGAGGCCACTGCCATGTGGATGGAGCCAAGGAAACAGCATGTAGACATATTAATATCTTGGTGATTACCTTTAACACGGGTAAGGTACTCACGTGTTCTTGACCAGGCGACTGACTGCCCCTCCACAGTCTCCAATCTGCATATGGCTGGTCATGACCTCAAAATGGGCCATGATTTCTAAATTAAGTAGCAGGAACCACCATCATCACTAATGCAAACTCACAGGGCAGTTTCAGAAATCCTGGCAATGCTTTCTGGCAAGTGTAATGAAAAAATTAATTGAATAATCGTCTCATGTAAATAGATTTCATGTGAGTGTGCCTTTTGGTGGGAGGGAAGGCAGGAGAGGGGGAGAATCCTGTGATTTATGGCTTTGAGGAGCATAATGAATTAGGCCGGGTGCCCCGTGGTGAGCCTGAGTCGGCCTTCGCCTGCATTATGAGGTGGTTAGATCATTTAGAGCAGTGTGACTCAGGTGACCCAATGCAGGCATGAGAGATGGGGGTCATTAGAATCTGCCACACTGTAGGAACTCTCTTTAAAAAGAGATGCAAAGGCTTGCTTCACATCGTAGCGATATTTCTCTTTGGGATCCAGGGTGTTCTGTCACTTACAGAAGCCCAGTGCGGATCCAAGCCAAAATGATAATGATGGAGAATAAGTTGATGGCCTCCAAAGGAGGGCTGGGGAAGGAGGAGGGAGAACAGAGGCGGGAGCTGCCTCCAACCCGTGGCAAAGGTTCCTGTAAAGGAAATGATAAATGAGTTAATATCAGGAAGGAAATATTGACTTGTGTGCATGAGACTCAAAATTAGAATTTCTTAATCTGCCCAGCCAGTGTGGTCCAAGGGAAAGAACAACTGGGAGTTACAGGTTGAATTATGAATCCCAGTTTTACGACATGTGAGCAAGCTCCTGAACTTCTGCTAAGCCTTAGTTTCATGATATGCAAAATAGGCATATCAATACCTATTCCAATAGATCATTTCAAGTACCAAATGTGACTATGTATTTAGAAGCTCTGTGTGCATGTATTTTTGTGCATCTATTCACAGGAAATTAGGAGCTAAACCCAGAAGACACAGGACGGCGCATTGTCACCTTTATATTGGAAGACAACACAAAGGGCCCTGAATAGAATGGCTGAGATTTAACCTAGACTGTCTTTTGTAGGCCCTCACCTGGTGATTGAGTATTAAATATGCTCTAAGTTAACACAGAATGTTCTGACGTGTTTTTGAGTACCAATAGACAAGATTGTACATTTGAAGGGGTGCATGTTTTCATTGTTGATCAGCCCAGGGTGGGGAGGGCAGCTTTGAGAGAGACTGCAGATTTTGTTTGAGCTTCAAAGAACTGTGTTCTAGACCTTGGATGGAGGAAACGTGAACTTGGGCATTACCACCAGGGGGAGGAAAGGCTGACCCTCACAACCAGTATCGAGGATTCCATGATTGGGGATGGGCCTTGGAACAGGGGGCCCTGCTCTGCAAGGTCCAGGTCTGTGCACCCGAGAAGAGCTACATCTAAGTCTAGAAAATAAAGTTCCCTATTGTTATTCTCTTTAGTTATTGGATTTTCCAAAAGGCTTAAGTTTAACCAAAGAGAATAACAATTGTATTTTCCAAGATGGTTATAGCAATATCTCCCATTCCATATCTTCTTACTGTGTAACATTGACAATCCTCTCATCTAGTGGTGGGCTCCACATCCCCTCCCCTTGATCCTGGGCAGAGCTTTGTGATCGACTCAACCAGTAGAGTATGGAGGATGTGATGCCATGTGATTACTCAAGACCATTAAAATGTGATGTGCTTCTGCCTTGTTCTCTTGGAACGCTTACTCTTAGAACCCAGCCACCATGTTGTAAGGAAGCCCTGGCCATATGGGAAGGATACAGGAAGGCGTCCCAGCTAACAGATCACCTGAGGACTTATCAGCATTGATCGCCAGATATGTGAGTGAAGATGCCTTCAGATGGTTCTAGCGCGTTGCTATCTGGTGACTGCCAGCCTGCCATCTGTCATTGCAGTGTCCTTCTCAAATTTCAGACCTACAGAATCCATAAGCATAACAAAATGGTTGTTTTATGACACTAAGTTTTAGTTTGGTTTGTTATACGGAGATTGATCACTAGAACACCCTTCATGTGTACTTTCTGTAAATTTGAACTCAGAAACACCATTTTAATTACCTGGATGATCAGTACAGTAAACCGCAGAAGACACAATCTAAACGACAATGACATAAATGGATAAACAGAGTTGGAGAGGGCACATCACAGGAGAATGGAAGGACTATTCATCTCTTCCAAGGTTTATTGCCTCAAAGAAGGAGGAAACAACTCTACACTGACAGATTTTTTTAAAAGTGCAGAAAAAACTATTTTAATTGAAATAAAACTCTTTTTTTTCTAACTAAGAAAAACAATTTAACTTAACTATAAACCAGAACTAACCACAATGATTTACTGAATTTCGGCATATCCAGTTCCAAGTATCACTTTTGTTTTTAGTGAACCACAAACTAAATTAAAGTTGTTTAATTTTTTTAAATATAGACTTTCCATTCAAATTTCAAGCAAACCTATATATTTTACAAAACAATTTTGCCATGTTCAAAATTATCAAACAATGAAAATATTATATTATTCTATAAGACTAACCTGAAAAGAACTTCAGAAATAAATAAATATATCACTGTTTAAAGTCCCCTGGGGTACACACTAATTTATTCAAAATTGATTGCTAAAAGTGTGAGAAATACATTATTTATATGAACTGGGGAGGGGCATGGTGCTTTGCACACCGGTTCCCAATGAGCCCAAGTGCTTTGTATATTGAAAGAGCTGTGCAAATCCTTTTTTTATGTCACATGATATATTAGAAAGATCCAGGGCTTTGAGACTTATGGACCCGGCCTGTTATCCCAACCCAGTTACTTTGGGACCTCAGAAAATTTGCAAGATATCTTAGCCCATTGCATCATTAGCAAAATGGAAAAGCCCATATCTACTTCATAGGGTTTGTGTGCATGCACAGTACCGTGTGTGTGTGTGTGTGTGTGTGAGAGAGAGAGAGAGAGAGAGAGAGAAAGAGAGAGAGAGAGAAAAAAAAAGAGAGAGAGAGAGAGAGGAGAGGAAAAAGGAAGGGAGGGAGGGAGATGGCTGGTTATATCACTTTAAAAATATGCCTCCTTTTGTGCAAAGTAGAGTCATCCCAGGTGGTCCAGCCAGGTGCTACATTTGCTTACCCCTTCTTTCATCTAGATGGAGCCTGGACTGGTCCTGTCATGTGAGCAGGAGTGATTGGGAACTGGATGTGCCTTTCCCACCTCTTCCTGACAGCTGGATGAAAAAGACACTGGAATCCTGGGAGACAGGTGGCACGGCCACCAAAGGGAAAGGACTAATTTCTGGATTCACCACGTGGAGGAGAACTACCTGGAACACCTACAGTAGATACTTAAGAGAGAGAGTGCGACAAGCCATGGAGATTAGGGGGTTTATTTACTACAGCAGCTAAGGTTACCCTCACTGTTACAGAATCAGAGGAGATAATATATGCAGAATGGTCAGCCAGAGCCTGACAGACAGCCATGCTCCATAAATGCTTTTGTTTGTCCCTTTGAAGGAGTGAGAGTACATAGCTATCTGCCTATTTTGAATCTAATGAGACAGAGCATTAGTCTGGTTGTAATCTTTCAGGTTATTTTTTTGAGTCCTGATGTGCCCAAGGAAGTCTGCTTTTTTTTTTTTTTTTTCTGAACAGTCTTGAATTGTGACAGAGACAGGTGCTTCCATGGGGGAAATAGCCCGTGAGTGAATACAATCGCTTGTAAGAAGTGCATGGTCCCTTTCAAATTTTACTTCAGTATTGATATCTGTGCTATATATTTAGTATCACCGAAAGAAGATAACAGAGGTTTATGAAAAGGCCAAAGAGCTCTGATGGAAAAGCTCAGGTCTCAAATGTGGTTTATCAAAGAACCAAGAGTCATGTCAAGGTTCCCCTGCTTCCCCATCATGAAAGGGGACAATGTGAGGGAGCAGACAGTAGCCACCAGGCAATATAAGACTCCACTGTTATCCCCTCCACTAATTAAATTACTAAGCATTTAAAAAGTATTTCATATAAAATGTTTCATTTTAACACAGCAATAGCAAAAACAAATCATAACCTTAATGTCTGTTTTGCTCTTTTAGAAACCTAGTGATTCAGGAATGTGAAATATAGCATAATACCTAGTGGACTAGCACAATTTTTAATGATCTGTTTTATCTTCTTTTAATATCATCCTCTGTGTGATTAAAGAAATTACTTTTAAATGTTCTGCTCTTTACAATTAATTTTTTCTTGTCACAAAGACGAAGGAAGCCACCCAACTGTCTGAACGTAAGCTGCTATATTTGAATGCTAAATGCTTAATTTGTGATGACAGTTTAACTGACGAATGATGCTCTTCCCTCTTGCTTGCCTCATATTTTATTGAGCCAGACTTTGCTAGAAAAGAATGTGCTCACTTTCTGGCTCTATTGAAAAATACAGCTAATACAGCTATGAAATGCTCAAGCAGAAAGTTCCATTGCAAAGGTTGAAGCCGAGCCTTTCTTGATACATAATCTATTTCTACTTCTGTGATGGATTTAGTGTGGGGGTGGGCGCCAGGGCAGGGGCAGGCTGGAGTGTTCCGTGGGTGGCCAGTTCTGGTTTTTCAGCCCACGGCCCATAAGTGGGAGGCCAGTTGCTGAGAGTCACAGCGAGAAAACGATAAAACCCATTTTTTAAAAAATGGTGTCTCTTTCAAGGTTTTCTAAAAATCAGAGCCTGAGCCTTGAGGGCTTAAGGCCTAACACGTAATTGGGAAGGGCAACCCCAGGGTAGCAGGAGTGAGGTGGAAAGGAGGGGCTTACATATAAGGGAGTGTGTTGCCAGCTGACCACAGCTTCTCCAGGGATGATGATACCTCTGTCTTTCTATCTCAGGCCATGTCACAGGGGAAACAGGCAGAAGGACTTTATCCATTCACATCTGTTGCCCGTTGTCAAAATTTGTCCTGCATTTCCAGGTTAAGTGTGGGTGCTGAGGCAGCTCACATCTGAGCAACAATGAGGAAGTCCCAGAATTAAGGTTCACACATAGTTAAGAGGCCAGATACCATCTGGGCATGCTCACTGACATCAGGGACCAGTGGCAGCTGTCCTTGTGGACAGTGGGTCTGTTGTGGTAGTGATAGCAGAAGCAGAGACCTTGTTCTGAGACCATAGAGCTATACCTAGAGCCACCTCAGCCAGAAAGCAAGGCAATTATGTGGATCTGGATTAGGGTCTCACTGAATCCAGGACAAATAGCAGGTCCAAAGGGATTGGGGTTTCTAATTACAGCTTTGGTAATGGCATGTTAAAATTTAATTTTGCTGAAGCACATCCTAAACGGTGAGGTGTGAGACCACCACGATGCAGGATTGTAAACTCAGATTCCTTTGCTTTCCAATCCTTGCTCCCCGCCCCCCGCCCCTGCAATTGCACCCTGGTTGTTGGAGACAGCAACACTGGTTTAAACAGGCTCGCTAATGGCCAAGGAAGGCAGGTAATTTGTAAGCAGCGTACCAGGTTCCCAGCGGATTGGTCATAGAGGTACGTTTAATTGCATTCACTGGAGAAGCAAATGATGGTAATCAGCTCTTGCTAAATGTGGACAGGGTGGAGTCAGGTGGGGAAAGCCCACGGCTCCATTGCTTTCCCTTCCTTCTTCCTCTATCTGCCTGCCTCACTTGCCAGATACAAATGGATGAAGTGGCATCCACAGGTGCTCCACAGGGGAACTATCCTTTCCTTCTCTGTATGACAGAAGAGCTGTCCTGTGTGGGCACATGCGGGGTGGGTTCAGCTCCCACTCCTCTGCAGGGCTCTGGATTAGATTTCGTTCTGACAGTCCGAAGCTGCCTGCTCTTGACTTCCAGGTTTCCTAGAAAAAAAGGACACAGCTAACAGAAGGGACAGTGAGGCTGGGATTGAGTGTTCACTGTGAGAGCCCTGAGAAACATTCAAGGGAAACTCAACCCACGGAAGGCTGACACGTGGGGTGAACTCAGAAAAAATCCTAGAAACGTGGTGGCCTGGGACAATGTGCTCAATGTGCCGAAGACTGTCAGGCACTTTCTAGATCCATTTCAGGATTTCATAAAAAAAATTCAGGGGATGGAATGTCTTAATTCCTAATCTGGGTGGCCTGACAGAGATCTCTTTTTTAAAATTTTAATTTAATTTTTGAGACTTGTCTTTAATGCAAAACTTAACTTTTGTAAAAATTTTGTTTGCAGCTTCTTAATTATCAATGCCCTGCTCTGTGGTTTGGAGAACTTTCATTCTAAGTTTATATAGTTCTGTGTTTGAAGTATCTGGTTATAAAGTTTCCCCTGAGTCTCTGAATATTTATCACAATTGGTAGCTGAAGACCATGGCTTTATATGACATGGATGTCCTTACTATAAATGATGCATAAGGACCAAAAGAGAAAAAAACTGTAAAACCAAAAACCTACTTTTTGGGGGGACATTTCCACAAGTTTGTTCTTTGGTATAAAATACTGATTCAGTCTTGTTAGTTGTTTTAGAAGCATTTTGGCCTTCTATTTCTTCTTTTTTGGGGGGTGGAGGGATTCTGCACTTCCCTGCCTTGCGCCAAAGGCTGGGTTCTTTTTTATTTTTTATTAATTTTAATGGGGTGACATTAATAAATCAGGGTACATATGTTCAAAGAAAACATCTACAGGTTATCTCATCATTCAATTATGTTGCATACCCATCACCCAAAGTCAAATTGTCCTCTGTCACCTTCAATCTGGTTTTCTTTGTGCCTCTCCCCTCCCCCCCTCCCTCCCTCTCCTTCCTCCCCTCACCCTGTAACCACCACACTCTTGTCCATGTCTCATAGTCCCGATTTTATGTCCCACCTATGTATGAAATCATGCTGTTTTCAGTTTTTTCTGTTTTACTTATTTCACTCCGTATAATGTTATCAAGGTCCATCCATTTTGTTGTAAATGATCCGATATCATCATTTCTTATGGCTGAGTAGTATTCCATAGTATATATGTACCAAAGCTTTTTAATCCACTCGTCCTCTGATGGACACTTGGGCTGTTTCCAGATCTTCGCTATTGTGAACAATGCTGCCATGAACATGGGGGCGCATTTCTTCTTTTCGAACAGTGCTATGGTGTTCTTAGGGTATATTCCTAAAAGTGGGATAGCTGGGTCAAAAGACAGTTTGATTTTTAATTTATTGAGGAATCTCCATACTGTTTTCCACAGTGGCGGCACCAGTCTGCATTCCCACCAGCAGTGCAGAAGGGTTCCCTTTTCTCCACATCCTCGCCAGCACTTATTCTGTGTTGTTTTGCTGATGAGCGCCATTCTGACTGGTGTGAGGTGATATCTCATTGTGGTTTTAATTTGCATTTCTCTAATGATTAGTGATGTTGAGCATTTTTTCATATGCCTATTGGCCATCTGTATGTCCTCTTTGGAGAAATTTCTATTCATTTCTTTTGCCCATTTTTTGATTGGATTGTTTGTCTTCCTGGTGTTGAGTTTTATAAGTTCTTTATAAATTTTGGCTATTAACCCCTTATCAACTCAAAATGGATAAAAGACTTAAATGTAAGCCATGAAACCATAATCATCTTAGAAGAAAACATAGGCAGCAAGCTCTCTGACATCTGTTACAGCAATATATTTGCCAATTTATCTCCACAGACAAATGAAATAAAAGGCAAGATAAACAAATGGGACTATATCAAACTAAAAAGTTTTTGCACAGCTAAAGACAATAAGAACAGAATAAAAAGACAAACCACACAATAGAAGAACATATTTGACAACACGTCTATTTCTTCTGGAGTAGCTTTAACACACTTTTTTCCCCAAGATAATGTCCATTTCTTCTGCTTTCGTATTTATCAGTATCTCATGTCTCTTACTACCTTTATCTGTTCTCTTTGATTTATGCCTTTTCAATCATGACATGGTATCTTCCTTCTTTTTTTTTCAAAGTATTCTCAGTGAAAGATTGCTTATTTTTAAAGAATTTTTTTAACTTTTCCGAAGTGAGAAGGGGGTGGGGAGAATTGGCAGACAGACTCCCACATGTGCCCAACCAAGATCCACCCGGCATGCCCACAAAGGGGCAATGCTCAGCCCATCTGGGGTGTTACTCCATTACAGCCGGAGCCATTCCAGTGCCTGAGTTGGACACCATGGAGCCATCCTCAGCCCCCAGGCCAACTGTGCTCCAATGGAGCCTTGGCTATAGAAGGGGAAGAGAGAGGTAGTGAGAAAGGAGATGGGGAAGGGTGGAGAAGCAGATGGGTGCCTCTCCTATGTGCCCCAGCCGGGAATCGAACCCGGGACCTCCACACATCGGGCCGATGTTCTACCGCTGAGCCAACCAGCCAGGGCAAAAATTACTTATTTTTAAAGTTGTTTCAAAGAACCTGTTTTTGACCTTGACAATTCTTTCCATTTTATCTTTATTTTAGACTTCATTACTTTCAGCTTTTATTGTTAGCATTTTCTCCCTATTCTTTTCCTTGAGTTTATTCTTCTTCTATTACTAACTTCTTAAATTAGATGCTTTGATCATTAAATTTTAGTCTTTATTTTTTCTAATATAAGCAGTTAAGTTTATAAATTAACCTTGTGAACATTGCACATGCCAACAGTTTTAATGTGCAAGATTTTATTATGGTTCCATCTCAAGTATTCAAACATCGCTGTGGTGATGTCTTCTTTGACCCACGAGTTATTTCAAAGTGTGGGTGTTTGTATCAGTATGTGTGTATTTGAACATTGATAATCAAACTTGTGATGCAAACATAAGATTGATTATATATATGTTTAAGAACTTAAACACACATAATATATTTTTTTAAAGTTGTGTTTATGAAATGCCCACATGCATTGGTTTAAAGCAGTGGTTCTTAACCTGGGTTCTATCTAACCCTAGGGGTTCGATGAGTAGGTCTCAGGGGTTCGGAGAAGTCTCTGCCACGGAGGCCAGAATAAAGTAATACTGTATTTGTTGTGAGTTCATGCACTTTGTTGGTTTTGTTCTTTGAGCAAGGTGATGTTCATGCACGGCTCATTTTGTGCACCAGTAAAAAAACATATACCTATGTCTTGAATTTGGAAAAAAAAATTATATTTTATTTATCACTAAACAAGGGTTCAGTGAATGCACATATGAAACTGGTGGGTTCGGTACCTCAAAAAAGGTTAAGAACCACTGGTTTAAAGTATCTTCATTGTTTATATCTAACAATGAAATTTGGGTGAATGTGTCTATTAGATGTCAGTTCTATGAAAGGTTTCAAGAACTCTCTGACCTGTGATATTGTCAGTTTTTATAAATGCTTTGTGAATGTTTAGAAGAAAATAATTTCCCTAATTGTTTAGTGCAGTAACACACACACACACATATGCATCAGGTCAAGCTTGTTAATTGGATAGATTAAACCTTCTGTAAATTAAATGGTCTGCTTTATTTATACCTAGAAAAGATGCATTTTACCCTCCCACTCTGTTGATGGATTTGACAATTTCCCACATAGTTTTGTAATTTTTATCTTATAAATGGAACAATGCAATTAATCATGAACAAATACAAAATTGTTATATCTTCTTGATCAACCATGATAACAACTCTCTTTATTCCTAACAGTGCCTTATTTTGCATTAAAGTTTATTTTATTTGATACCAGCAAACTATACCAGGTTGTTTTCTGTATCATTAATTGTTATTTTGTATAGCATATCATTTGTTTTTTAAAAATTCAATCTGACATTCTCTATTAACTGATGAATATTAGTCTATTTACATTTATAACTGATATATTTAAACTTTTTGATGTCATAGTTTTTACTTTCTATCTGATCTGTCTTTTCTGTGCTTTGTCAATTTTCTTTCTCTGTCTTCTTTTGGATTGATGATACGTATTTTAAAAATTCATGTTTCCCTTCTACTGCTTGGGAAGCTTTTACTCTATTTCTATTCTTTTGCTCACTTTTCTTAAAATATTAATATGCTTAAAAATCTTAAAATCTTGAACCAATCTTTTTCTTTCCAAACAATAATAGACCTTAGAACACTTTAAATTCAATCACTTATCTCATCTTAAATATTATTATAGACCGATAGTTTTATGCTTTTATCACTTAAGCCATAAATTATTATTTTTGTTGTTTTATTTTGCAAATGTTTTAGTTAAGGGGCCAGCAACTGTTTTCTGTAAAGGGCCAGTCTTCTTGGCCATGGAGCCTTTGTTACAATTACTCACCTTTGTGGAACTGTAGAAAGAGCCATAGATAATACATATACAAATGAGTAGTTGTGTTCCAATAAAGCTTTATTTAAAAAATAAAGTGACATTGGTCAGCAAGAATACATAGGTTTCAGGTAAACATCTCTATAGCATTTGAACTGTTGAATGTGATGTGCACCCATCACCCAAAGTCAAATCATTCTCCATTCTGTATATTTGTCCTTCTTTACTCCCCTCCTCTTCAGCCCTCTCCTTCTGGTAACCACTTCACTTTTGTCTATATCCATGAGTCTCATTTTTCTATCCTACTTATTTGTGAAATCATATAGCTCTTAGCTTTTTCTGATTTACTGATTTCACTTAGTATAATGTTCTTAAGGTCCATCGATGTTGCTGTGAATGGCAATGTATCATCATTTCTTATGGCTGAATAGTATTATGTACTACATCTTCTTCATCCAGTCTTCTACTGAGGAACACGTTGGTTGTTTCCATGTCTTGGCCACTGTGAATAATGCTGTAATGAACATGGGTTCTTTTTCAAATGTATATGGTCTCTTAATCTTTGCTCATTTTTAATTATACTTTTCATTTCTTTAAATATTTTGTAATTTGTAATGATGATCGTGTTTTTGCATGTCGTATCTTTTCCATTTGTATATTTTGTATTAGTTACTTAGTGTAAGTGCTAAGACGTCTTTAAAGTCTCCTTTAGTCTGGTATCCTACTGTCTTCTCCTTGCAGAGTGTAAAGTCAAGGGGAGAGGAGAGAGAGAGGACGAGAGAGAGAGAGAGAGAGAAACTGGGATAAGGACCATTAATAATGAGTAAACTGGATTCTGCTTGCCCTTATGCAACTTTGTTTAAAAGTCTTGCCCTTCAGTTGTCACTGAGGTCACTCTTAAGCTCTGGGTCCTTTCTCTAATTTCACTTTAAACGGGTGTCGAGTCCCGTGTTTCCCTCAGACTTTCCCTGCCTCTCCCCAGTGTCTGTTTTCACTCTATCCCCAGCCCGTGGACGATTCCGAAGGTGAATGCAAGGATGTTGGCCATAATATTTTGATCTATGGGAAGAGGGAGACAAAACTGAGCCACTGTGTGTCTTTCCCTTCCAAGTCTCTCCCTCCCTCAGGATACCTTGTCTTATTTATTTTCTTTACTGCATTGCTAACTCCTTGTTAGTGCTGAAGGTAATTAGTGTTGAGTAATTATAATCATTCTCTATTCCTGCTTCAGCTTCCTTTCAGCCAGGGAAACGCAGAGGTGAGACTCGGAGATTGTGGGGGAGGGCTTCAGTTTTGAAGTGTTGTTTCTACCTCTTTTCCCCTGACTGCCTACACGTGCCCTCAGCCTGCTCCTTTAGAAACTGCGAGGTGTTTGTGAGATATTTTAGGATTTTGTCCATTGACTCTCTTTTTTCTGTTCGACTTTTGGGGGAACGTGGGTATAAGAAATGCTGATTCATAGTCCTTCAAAAATAATTACAGCATATATGTGTGGTCTTTTGCTTTTTGATTGCTGCTTATTTTTATGCTGGTCTTAAATTGTTGTGTTAGTTCTGAAAGCTAACAAAGCCATGACCCTGATTTATCTCTTCATGTCACCTTCAGTGGTACATCTGAGAAATAGGCAGGCCACTTTCTCTGACAAGTGAGGACTTTAGCACCAGAATGATTTAGCTTAAAATTCTAGTTCTGCCATTGATGATGATAATGAGAAAATTATTTATTCTTGGTGTGTCTTAGTTTTATCCTTTAATATAGCAATAACTATTATTGGGACTTCCTGGGGTATATACTGTATATATGGAAATATATGAAATAAAACAAGATATTTTTTCTCCCCAGGAGGTCATTTTTAAAAACAGGCTGAAAATAAATGGTTTCTTAACACAGAGATGCTAAGTTCCATGGAAGACTGCCCTGGGTGATCTACAGAGGCTGCCCTAACCCTAAAGGTGGGAGAGAGCAACACTGAGGATGCTGGCTTCGTCCTTTACAGGTGAGGGTGCTCCTGATCAGAAAGGTAGAATGACCTGTTGGAGACAGCAAGAGGGACAAGTGGGGGAAAGATGTTACTGGCTTGAACTTGGGGGACCAGTCAGCTAACATTGGTGAAGAGCTGCCCATGGAGAGGGGTGCAGGGCTCCAGCTGACACAGCTGAGCTCTCAGCTGACAACCTGTCCCAGCTTACCAGCCACGTGAATGAGCCATGTTGGAAGTGGCTCTTCCAGCCCCTAGTTGAGCCAGTCCATCGAATGTCCGGTGATACAGAGAGGAGCTGGCCTGCTGAGCCCTGCCAACGTTTCATATCTGAGGGTAAAATGAAAGACTTGTTTCAAGACGCTATGTCTGGGGCAGTTTGCTACATGGCAATAGATAAGATACAGGGGAGAGAATAAAAGCAAAGGGCATCTATTAAGGAACAGAATTGTTCAGGGAAAGAAATTATGAAGGCCTTTACCAAAGCCATAATTATTAATTAATTAATTAATTAATTAAACAGGTCCTTATGACATGCCAGCCACTGTGCTATGTCATGGGAATACAATACAAACTAGAGGGACAAGGTCCCCCTCGCTCAAGAAATTGACTGGTTCGTGGGCAGGGAAGACAGTGTCGAAGGGATTCTTCTGCTTTCTCATATTTACCTGGGGATGCGTACTGTCCACAGCCAACATAAAAAGGAAATTTCTTGAAAAGAATAACATAAAACAACTAGAAAAATGCACCATTACAGGGATAAAACTTGTGGTGTCCAGATAGCAGGAAAATGACAGTGGCTTTACTTTGTAAGCCCCATTGACCATAACAGGAAGTGGTCTTTGCTCTTTGTCTCCATTTGAGAAAATTTTCACGTGGGCGCTCCTCCCTCCCTCTCCCGCATCGTGTGATTTTTAGTTCAAAGCACAAAGAAGCACTTGCTATTTGCATCAGTGCTTGATCCTTTTTTTTTCAGAGGCGGAGAGTGGGAGGATTACCACAGTATTCTTTTCAAGTGCTCTCAGTCCCTGATCAAAGGAAGGGTTTTAGAGTCTTACTTTGTCTGAGATTCAATATAAGACTATTCTTGGTTTGGGGTTTTGAGTAAATCAGTTTTGCTTAAACACCAGAGACAAGGAACAGTAACCCAACCATTGTAAACCACAAAGTCCTACACAAATACCAATTATTTTTTATTATTTCGAAATGGAATTTGGGGTTTAGTGGTAATCAGGGAATTAAGCATTCACTAGGACATTTCATTTCTAAAATAATTATTCATTTAATGATATATATATATTTTTTACAAAATATAGCCACAGCCCTTCTTGGTGTTGTGTGTGGGGGTTTTTTTTGGGGGGGGGTTATTTTTTTACCACAAAGTCTTGTCCATTCTTTTTCCTTCTCTTTTACCATCCTAATAAAGTGCCGTGCCATGACTCACATCCTCAACCAGTGCAATCTGGCTTCAGTTGCCATCACTTGGCTGGCAATGACTTTTATTAGTGGCTTTTTTATTGCCCGCTTCTTTGAGCTCTTAGTGTTCCATTGGCCTGATCTCTCTGCAGTGTTTGGCACAGTTGACTGGTCCCTGGTTCTCGAAATGCTGGTCTCCTCTGGCTTCTCTTACCACATGGGATTCCTCCTCCTCCGATTGCTCTCTCTCGCTCTACAGCTGGCTTTTCTTTCTTAAATGTCGATATAACCTAGGGTTCAGTTCTTAAATTCTCTCCCATCTCCAAAGACACTGTTATCTATTTCCAAAAGTCCTAGCCATCTACTGAGAATCTATATTCTAACAAGTCTTGAAAACCACATCTACTGCCTTTGAAGCACAAGTGCTTAGCCATCACTATTTTTGAAGGTACAAAAATGAACACGCCACAGTCTCTTACAGAGAGGAGCTTACAGAGTTTGCTGGTGAATGAGATGGGTAGGTGTAGCTTACTGAGCTGGGCCTTTTTCAGTTTGGACTTCCCCATTTGACCTCAAAGAAGGCAGCTACTCAGACATAAGGTAACGTGACCAAAAGTGCCGCTTCCATTGTCTATCCGTGACATGAAGCCTGGTGAGATCTAAGACTGATGCAAAGTTGGGCTTTCATTTTATGTGACGCTGGATAGTAGTCCTGAAGACCGTGAAACTCCTTGCCATCTGAGCTTTATGTAGGAATGTATCAAGGGGAGGTCCTTAGGTGTAAGAAGTAAAAATGGACTCCAGCCAACTTAAATAAAGAAAAGAAGCTTATTGAAAGGATGCTCAATACTTGGAATTGAAGGAGGAACTGAATAAGACATCCAGAAAGAAAGGCACCAACATCCCTCTGCAAACCTGAGTGATAGAAACACACAGACTATCATGTGCCCAAACCTCGGCTCAGTGGCAGCTCTGCCAGAACTCAGAAATTAATACAATTCTGCAGCCTAAGACCACGGTCAGCCGCCACAACGGAGAAACTTGACTTAGTAAAGTACAGTATCTGGCTCACAGAAAGCACTCAATTAAAAAAAATGAATGAAGAAATAAATGGATGAGCTTGTTAGATAGATTGAATGACATTAAAAATCTTTATCAGTAGTACTAGAATTTTTTTTTACAGACCAACGTGACACTTTCTGGGCATTTTAGCCTGTCTGGTATAATGAATAAACTATATTTCTGTCCAGTTGGGATGGCAGGAATATGGTGCATAACTGACTTATTGGGATTCAAAATCCACCCCGGGTTTCACTAAACCAAATGATAATAAACCCAGAAGCAGCATCTGCACATCATGCTGTTGTTTTTTTTTTTACTGATAAGAGCATTATGGGATGCTGGAGGATGCAGGGAGGATGCAATCATGTTCTTCTGGATACCAAACATGTGAGATTTGACAGTTTCACATTTTTCTTTATTTATGTTAAGGCAGGATCCTGACAGGTTTATATTTTGCCACCCACTTTTGCTGTTTTCTTATAAATGGCAGTGATCGAAAGAGGGAAAATAGAGACAGCTTATTAATCAACTTGGTTACAATTTCACAGCATTGTGCCCAGAAGGATACACTGAGCCATTCGTTCTGTGTTTGTCAGGAAAACACATGACACAAATTAAAGACTGTGGAAATTCAACAGGTAGACAGGAGCCAGATTCTGTCCAGCAGGCATTGTGCGTCTAAGTCTGGGCAGTATTCACTACTCAAGATATGAAAAGGACAACCCCGCTGATCCACAGGGATACTTCCACGACTTGAGTCTGCTTTAAGGTTTTATTGTTGTTGTTTTTTGTTTTTTTTTTGGCAGCATCCAACTTCCAGGCTCTAATTCCTGTTCCTCTAAGTTTAAGCCCCAAACTTTGGAGCTTAAAACCACCATTTACTTGGCTCTCTCAGTTCTGCAGGTAGACTGGGTTCATTCAGCTGGGTGCTTCTCCATTGGGGTCTCTGAAGCAGCTGCAAGTCAGGTACTGGCCAGGGTTGGAGTCATCTGAAGGCTCAACTGGGATGGATGTCGAAGATGATTTCTTCACCTGGCTGGACTAACCAGGATAGGTGAGCTAGATGGGCATTTCTCTTTGAACACGGCCTCGCCATGTGTTTGGTCTGGGCATGGTGCTGTTAGAGTAGTACAAGCTTTCTAAGATTTCCCGGTGGAAGACATACAGCTTCTTATGTCCCTGCCTTGGGAGTCACACAGAGTCACTTCTACCACATTCTATTGGTCCAAAATAAGTCTCAGGGTCTGCTGACACTCAAGGGGAGGTGACTCTGTAAGGGTAGGAGTACCTGGAGGTTTGTTTCACTAGGGAGCCATATTTGCACCAGGCTAGGATGAACCCTTCCCCACGTATGGTGACTTTGTAACGACCATGCCTGGTCTCACCTCACATACTGTTTTTCTCACGTTGGAGTCCTTCCAGCTCCTCAAATTTGTCCCATTCCTTCTATCCATATGCACCGGCCTACTTCTTCTAGCCACGTTGCTATCCCAGTCCCCGCCCTTGGCCTAGCTAATTGTTACTTATTTCCAGATCTCACACACAGGACACTCCTTCAGGAGAGAAATTCTTGGCTGCCCAGGCTTGATCAGGCTATTCTCTTAAAAACCCTCAAAGAGGTGAGTTTCCTTTGTGGCATTACCTACAGAGTATACTCGCATCAGCCACAAGATAATTTGATGAATGAAGATCTCTTCCATGAGACTGAGTTCAAGAGAGCAGCAACCATAATCTATTTATTTTTTAAAAATTCATAGCCCTGGCCAGTGGCTCAGTGGAATGAGCGTCGACTTGGTGTATGGACGTTCTGGGTTAGATTCCCAGTCAGGGCACACAGGAGAAACAACCATTTGCTCCTTCCCCCTCCCCCCTTTCTCTCCCTCTTCCCCTCCTGTAGCCAGTAGTTCAATTGGTTTGAGCAGTGGGACTCAGGTGCTGAAGATAGTTCTGTTGCAGTGCATCACCCTTAGGCACTAAAAATAGCTCAGTACTAGAACATCTTCCCCAGATGGAGCCACTGGGTGAATCCCAGTAGGGCATATGCAAAAGTCTGCCTTGCTATCTCTTTTCCTCTCACCTAAAAAAAAAAAAAAAAAAATCCATATTGTATGCCCCACAGTTAGCACATAGCTCAGAAACCTTTGTTAAACGAATGAATGAATGAATGAACTTCTTTTTTCTGACTGACAGAGTATAATGTATTATGTTGTTGGGGACAAACCTTCCAATGGATGAAAAGAGCCTGGTTGACTGAAGAGAATCAGGAGCTTTTTAAGGGGATAAGGAAAGAGGATCAACCAGGTAGGATTTTCAGACTTGTCTTCTTATCAGGATGCGGGGGTAGGTGGGTGGGCTGGACTCTACAAAGATGACAAGCATTGGGGTATAGCAGGAGGTTGGTGAATTCCTGTTTGAACCAAGAACTGAGAACAGTTGTCCAATCTGATTTCCTCAGCGTGGGATCTGGGCTGGTGGCACCCAGCAGGCAGGAATGACGCAGTTGGTTTTGGCAAGTGGCAGGTAGGATATTCAAACTGCAAAGCTAGTGTGAATCCAGTGAGACCTGCACATGGATTCAGAGCAGGCGCACGGAGGCTCAAACAAGTGCCAAGTGGCTGAGACCCCAGCAGTAATCCAAAGTCTAGGAGGGGTGGAAACTAATATAAAATAATACTGAATACAATTGACATTCGGTATTATTTTATATTAGTTTCAGGTATACAGCATAGGTGTTAGACAGTTATATCATTTTTGAAGCAATCCCCTGATAATGCTAGTGCCCACATGGCATCATATGTAGCTCATTATAATATTATTGACTATATACCCTCTGCTGTATGACTATGTTGTTCTAACTCCTTAATCCCTGTACCTTTTCACCCAGCCTCTCCCCCTTCTTCTCTGGCAACCATCAGTTTGTTCTCTGTGTCCTTCCTTTTTTCAACCAAATGATGTAACTGAAGCCTGTAAACAATATTGTAAATGGAGCCACTTTAAAATGGCGTCGGAGTCTGACCAGATGGTAGCACAGAGGATAGAGCATCGGACTGGGATGCGGAAGACCCAGGATCAAGACCCCGGGGTCGCCAGCTTGAGCGCGGGCCCATCTGGCTTGAGCAAAATCTCACCAGCTTGGACCCAAGGTCGCTGGCTCCAGCAGGGGGTGGCTCAGTCTGCTGAAGGCCCGCAATCAAGGCACATGTGAGAAAGCAAACAATGAACAACTATGGTGTTGCAATGGCAACGAAAAACTAATGATTGATGCTTCTCATCTCTCTCCGTTCCTGTCTGTCTGTCCCTATCTATCCCTCTCTCTGTCCCTGGAAAAAAATAAAAAGGCGTCAGAGCTGCCATGCCAGAGGAATATACGCCTTATACCTCAAATCGTGGAATGTAAAAATCACACTTGGCCTGGGCTTAGGACCTGTGCCTCCAAAAAGAAAAGTGTTTGCAGAGATAAGAAAACATTTATTATTTATTATGACTACTGGAATAAAAATAAAAACCATTATTTAGAACATCACTATGCTCTCTGAACCAATAGAAGGGCCCTCCTTCTATTGATGTACTTGTTTCCTTCGTCTTTTTCATAAATAGCCATTGATTTTGTCTCCCAATCAGAACATTATTTATGCTTCTGCCTGAATTGGTGTGTCCCAAATAGCTTTTCTCTTTTTTATCTCAAATAAATGCTTGTTGCCTCTTATGTTGAAAAGCCTTTTGGGGTCTGACCTGTGGTGGCGCAGTGGATCAAGTGTAGACCTGGAACGCTGAGGTCACCTGTTAGAAACTCTGGGCTTGTCTGGTCAAGGCACATATGGGAGTTGATGCTTCTCGCTCCCCCCTTCTCTCTCTCTCTTTTTTTTCTCTCTCTCTCTCTTCTCTAAAATTAAAAAGTAAAATCTAGAAAAAATAGAAAAGCAAAGCCTTTTTATTGTACAAGCCTCTATCCTGCTTCACTGGGGTAAGCCTGGTGCTCCCCCTCCCCTGCCCCTGCCCCACTGCATGGTTCTGACTGCCATGTCCCCCAGAAACCACTGGTTGTATGTGCTTTGTGCCTTCCTCACAGTTTCATACCAAATATAAATAGAAGTGCCGCTCCTTCAACCCCAATACCCCACCACCCCACATCTGGCTTCCCTGGAGAATCTGGGGTGGGGGAGTGGTGGAAATGATAGCACGGAGCAGAAAACAACTTAAAAATGGATATCCCATACTCCTTTTCCTAAAACTTACTGGCCAGCCCTGGCCACAGGAAGTCCCTTAAAGGCTGTATTTCTCCTTGATTTCAGGCGAGTGTTACTTTGGGGAGGCCCACGCCCCCTCAGAACAAAGACCCAGTGATACCTTGCACCTGCTTTAACCCCCTAGTAAAACTCTTTGAGTCTTCAAGTCTTTTAACATTAAAAATACTTAATTTAAAATATCTTATGCCAAAGCGCCTTCATCAAAGAAGAAAGACACCTTCCACTAACGGAGAAAGATTTCAGTTGCTTCCGCCCCTTCGGTCTAGATTTTCCTTTGCACAACCAAAGGCTCCTTTCACGGGCATGCTGGCTGAGTCTACTTGCATTTATTGGGTGCCATTTATTTATTGGGCAATGTGTTACCTGCTGGGGGCACAGCGGTGAAGAAAGCACTCCTGGTGTTGATTCTCTCTGGGCTTATACCTCTGCTCCTGCCCTCCGTCGTCCCTCGTTTTCTCTCTCTGAGCACAGAGAGGAACTGGGGGAGGGTGGGGACAGAGCTAAGAGCTTGCTGGTGAGCAGAGTGATAACTAGCCAAGGCGAGCCTGCATCTCTGCTTGAATGAACTAAAGCATCTCCCTTGCCTGAAAATAAAACAGGTTTTCAGGAACTACAATGGCAGCGCGTCTCTGAGAGCCCAGCTCCAGACATTCCTGCAAGCAGTCTGGGCTCCACCTGTGTGTGGAGCAGACAGTCCGGGACCACTTGTTCTCCCCCCCCCCCCCCGCCCGCCCCCTGTGCTTTGCTTCTGATGCTCTGGCTGATGGACAGCTCCACCCCGTAGTTGGCTTGGAGTCATCCCATCTTCCTGTAACTCTCCCTTACGTCTGTTGGCAAAAGGGATTGCTCACTTGCTGTGGCCCCACGAGCCCTGTAGATTCTGTGTTTCCTGCACACGTCCATCTGGCTGCAGGGCTGCTGAGCTCTGCAGCAAGTAGGACTTCCTACATTTCTGTGTTCTCTGTTCCCAGCAACTCCCCTGGTGCAGTAGGTGCTCAAGAAACATGTGAGGGCTAAACTGGGGTTTTAATGCTTCACCTTTGTGTTAACTGAAATAAACACCTTCTGTCCCTCTGGTGAGAGCTAGTTTTGTTAGTTGTCCTGCGGCCTGTAAAGTAGGGTGATCAGGGATTTAAGGTCAGTATCCTGGTCTGAGATGCAATTTTATGGCAGTGAGCTGACTGGGCTTGAATAGGCTCACATCTTTATCTCAAGCCATTGCATCTATATTTTTAAAAATTAAGATTCAGAATCATTGGTAAAGCTTTGGCCTGGTGTGAGGAAGTCCTGGGTTCAATTCCTGGCCAGAGCACATAGGAGAGATGCCCATCTGCTTCTTCACTCTTCCCCCCTCTCCTTTCTCTCTGTCTCTCTCTTCCCCTCCTGCAGCCAAGGCTCCATTGGAGCAAAGTTGGCCCAGGAACCGAGGGTGGCTCCATGGCCTCCGCCTCAGGTGCTAGAATGGCTCTGATTGCAGTGGAGCAACGCCCGAGAGGGGCCGAGCATCGCCCCCCAGGTGGATTCCAGTCGGGCGCATGTGGGAGTCTGTCTGTCTGCCTCCCCCTGCTCCACTTCTCACTTTGGAAAAAAAAAGACTCAGAATAAATAAATATCAATTGAATTAGCTGCTTAAGATAGCCAAATGTAGAAATATAGCCTGGCCTCCAAGAAGGGGGGATGGTGAATCTGGTTGGGAGTATGAGACCCTGACTGCCCAGGTATGGGAACACTTTGGTGTGTCACCAGGAGAGTCAGGGGCTTTACCTGTCAGAGGTCAATCTGAGCCCCTGCCCACATCTGTTTATAAGCCTGACAGAGTTCACTAACTTTTCTCTCTTTTCTAAATGTAAACAGTTAAAAATATTTTTTTTTCCTTACTGAAAATGTCAGAACTATAAATGTTTAAGAGAGGTCCAACTCTCAATGAAATTGAACTCTGGAATTTCATCGGTATGTTGCTTGTCTGATAGGAACACACACAGTTTTTCATGAGGAACTACAATAGGTCTGAGAGATGAAACTCTTTGACCTCATTATTTTATTTTGTTTCATTTAATTACCAGCCTTGTTTAATAGTAAGTAGTATATCATTGGACAGTCTTCACTTTCCATGATAGAGTGGACCATAAAATGACTCTGAATGAAACCAAGCACAGTGACCTTCATAATCAGTGGGAAAATTATTACTGTTCAATGACATTTACGTTTTTTTTTTCAAACATGCAAAATATTCCTGCTGTCAGTTTAGGAAAATTAATAATTAAGAAAACTGTTTATTTGGTACAAAATAATTTAAAATACTTAAAACATTGAAAATTAAAATGTTTTATTTCTTTGTAAAAAAAAAAAACACAACTTACCAGAACTAGTTTGAACAGTGCTTGACTTCTCCTTGGTTAATTTATGACACAGAGCAAGCTTTTTGGTGACCTGTCATGCTCCTTTCAAGTTTGAATCAACATTCCAAGTTCATTCTTTGCACTTTCAATGTTGTAAGATTTCTCTGAGCATTTCTTTCATGTGACGTCTCTTGCTTGCATCACTACCTCTGAGACTTAATCATCTTTTCAAAAAAATCTTTCCACATTTATGTTGATGAGATTGCCTTCACTAACTTCTGGTTGCTATTGAGAATCAGCACGCCCACCATTTTCTATGACTCCATTTTTGTGAGAATCAAATGTTCCTTCCAGCAACATCACTTTGTTTCTTTTCTGACTTTGATCTTGGTGGCCACTCCCTCTTTCATTTATCCATTTCATAAAATGTCACACGGATTTATCACCAGGCGATGAGGAGGTGACATGACTACACACTCTGCTGTCTGTGGGCGAACAACATGACTCACGTTCAGCAGTCGCTTGTGAGGGGATTGTTTGCGGACCCTGTGATTTGTGGACGAGCACTAACATTTGTGCTGTATGCATTTACTCACAGTTAACATACTGTGCTAACAAGCTGCATTCTGGGCTACCTTTGCCTTTTGTGGACTGAGAATTAAGCAGCATTCAGAACCTGAGAAAATCTGTCTTGATTTTTAAATGGTGAGTGCCCATTTGGGTAGACAGAGAAGCTATTTTGTAATTGAGGAACTGCCCGACAACTGTGGAATGGGCATTTGCCCACCCTCCCCCATGGGTGTGGAGGCAATGCTGTGAGCTTTGGCTTCTTCCAAACAGCTTACTCATCTCTATGTGGATGATTGAAGCCAAGAAGGAATTAGAGGTAACCTTTGCTGGTCTTGTTTCTTAGTTCTGTGTTGTCTTTATAAAGCACCATCTATTGGATTTAGATGAATGTATTAACTTTACATTCATTCATCCATTCAGTTATTTATGAAGGGTTTATCAGGCATCTTCTCTGGGGAAAGCATTACTGAACATACAGAAGTGAATTTAAGGTGGGGACTGCCCATTCTAATTTAATAGAAAGGTTCACAATTATAAATTGCAGTAGATCCTGTTCTGTGTTTGTGAATTTTCCCACTTGTTAAAATTATTTGTAACCTCAAAATCAATATTCACTGCACTTTTGTGGTCATTAGCAGACATGTGCAGAGCAGGGAAAAATTTGAGTTGCCTAGCACACACCTTCTGAGCTGAGGTCAAACGAGGCCATGCTCTGCCTTTTGTTTCAGCTCTCATGCAGAGATCGGTGCATGATGGAGACCAGAGGGCACAGCACAGTGTAATGCAAAAAGCTCTGGCTCTGGGCCAGCTGACCAGAGGTTTGAGACCCAACTCTGGCATCTGTTAGTGGGGTGGCTTCTGACAAGTCTTTTAACCTCATTAGTAAAATAAAGGAAATAGAATCTACTGGATGCATTGTTTTTTAGATTAAAGGTAACAATCATCCTTTGGTATCCATGGGAGGCTAGATACCAACATCTGCTTATGCTCAAGTCCCTTTATATAAAGTGGCGTAGGACACACGTCCTCTTGTACAATTTAATCATCTCTAGAATACTTAATACAATGTAAAACCTAGGTAAACAGCTGTTATACTGTATGGTTTAGGAAATAATGACAAGAATAAAGTGTGTACATGTTCAGAACAGAGGCAACCATTGTAGGCCAAATTACACAGCACATGACCGTAACAACATAACACTTTTTCCCCCAGAATATTTTTGATCCATGGTTGGTTGAATTTGTGGAAGTAGAACACACAATGAAAAGTATCTGAATTGCTGTTGATATAACAAAGAAGGGTTAAAACACCCAAGTATATTTGTATAAGTACTAGTTAAGTGACTTTAACAATACAGTACTTTAATTTAAATAACATTCTAATTTAAAGCAAATGCATTTTAAATTTTACTCACCTAAATCTGAAATGATCCACATGATTGATGTAAGGAAGGAAAATTCATAGTAATTCATAATCCTGGGGTTCCTATGGTCAGCAGGGATATAGGCCTACAGCCATACTTTGCCCACCCATAGATTAATTTTCCTCTGTGGCAGAGTCTAACATTATCATTTCAATCCCCCATTGTCTATTAACACTTTCAAATGTACAGAAACATTGAATGAATCATACAGCGAATACCTGTATATCCACCACTTAGAATCAACAATTGTGTTCTTTTGTCATATTTGCCTCAATAGGTGTATGAATATATACATTTAGCTTTTCCTGAACCATTTATAAGTTGAGGAACTCATGATATTTTACCCCAAATTATTTAATCCTAAGAATAATAACATTCGCCCTACAAATGGCAATATCATAATCACACCTATAAAATTTGTAATAATTCACTGATATGACCCAATAGTCACTGTATTCATATTTCCCTAGATTTTGCCCACATCTTATGTAGCAGTGTTTCTGAACCGAGATCTAACGAAGAGCTATGCTTTGCATTTTGTTTTTTCTTTAATCTCTTTAATTTAGAACAGACCCTGACTTTCCCCCCATTCCTTCATTTTTTTAAAAAAGTTAGTCTATAATTATTTATACATTATACATTATAGTTAAATAATGATCTAAGTTTAAGTTCTAGCTTTAACTGATCAAATTTAAATAGAAAAACCATTAAGAGACTTAGTAGTGTATATATCTGTACTAAAGAAATTAGAAAATATTAAAGAAACTAACACATATGAAATTGGTTTGTAAATTATAATGGTTATATAGTCTTAGTTACTTTTACTGTCATTATTTTAAAAGTTATTTTGAAAGCCATAATATTTTGATTCTAATATATGATGGTTATACAAAATTAAATTTTATATATATATATAATTCAGTGAGAGGAGGGGAGGCAGAGAGATAGACTCCCACATGTGCCCTGACTAGCATCCAACTGGCAAGCGCACTAGGGGGTGATTGATGCTCTGCTTATCTGGGGCGTCATTTTGTTACTTAGCAGCAAAGCTCCTCTTAGCACCTGAGGAGGAGGTCATGAAGTCATCCTCAGTGCCCAGGGCTAACTTGCTCCAGTCAAGCCATGGCTTCAGGAGGGGGGCAGAGAGAGAGAGAGAGAGAGAGAGAGAGAGAGAGAGAGAACAAAAGGAGGAGAGGTGGATAAGCAGATGGGTGCTTCTCCCATGTGCCCTGACCAGGAATCAAACCCGGGACATCCACACGCCAGGTTGACACTCTACCACTGAGCCAACCAGCCAGGGCCACAAAATTAAATTACAATTTTAAAAATTGGGTCAATGAACTGTTTTCAGTTTTTAAAAATTAAACAAACTGCATTAAATACCACTCACTTTGAACTCTTCTATTTTGACTCTGCTTTAGCCAGTAGGAGCACAGAGAGAAGGTAGTAGTGTGTAGTTTCATACTACCACTGGGATTAAGAATGACTGAGAAAACCGCCGACCACAGGCACCCAGAGAGCTTTCCAGAGACAACATTCCTGCTGGGTGCCGTACTATCAGTTCCCAGCTCTGGCCTTCTTGCCAAGCTCCCCACGTCTGGGCGCCAGTCCCAGATTAAACTCCAGCAGGCCTTTTGCTTTCACCCAAGATGGAGTGACAGGACTAGGATTTACCAGCCGGCCTGAAACAACCAAAACGCCATATAAAACCCTTAAAACAAAAAGAACAATGATCCCTGAGAGACAAGAAACAAGTGAGGCGAGCCCTGTAACTGCCTTTGTGTACTGTCTTGAGTTTCCAGGTTGCAGTACAGGAAGAGAGAGCCCCGGAGGTATGTTGCACGCTCCCTGAGCTGAAAAAGGCAAGGCTGAGAGGCCAGGGCAACTCGGATGGCTGGAGTTTGCAGGGAAGAGTACTGAAGGGAGAGAGCTGCAGGAGGAAGGAGCCCTAAGGAGTTTCAGGGTTCCCACCCGAGAGTCCAGCAGAGTGCTGCTGAACACTCACATGGGAGGATATTGAAAGAATTAGCAGACAGTGCCTGGAGCTCACCTGTCAGCAATAATACCTGTGTCCATCAGTTAGACTCAAGAACTTGTCATTCACGGCGCCAAGGGTGGAATAAGCAGGAAGGTCTTACCTCAGTAATGTGGGATATAGCCCTGCTTAACAAATCATAGAAGCAAGACTTCCCCTTCCCATAGATTTAACCTACTAGTAAGTAACTTGACTATGTATATCCCAGAACTAAGCTCAAAAATAGTTATGGGAATACAAAAGGATCCAACATCCAACAAAGCAAAATTTATATTGTCTGCCATACGAAAAAAAGATTATCAGGCATACAGAGAAGCAGGAAAATATGGTCCTTGATGAAGAGATTAATCAGTCCATCAAAACAACCCAGAATGGACTTACGTGTTAAAATTAACAAACAAGAACATTAGATTTAGTAACTATATCCCACATGTCTAGGAGATTCAGTAGAGCCACAGAATATATATATATTTCCAAGTTGGAGTTGTAGAGATGAAAACTTTGTCCATGATGAAACAACAGAATAGAATTAATGGAAGATTATTCATGGCAAAAGAAATAATTAGTGAACTTGAAGACATACAGATAAAAACTATCTAAAATGAATCAACAAGGTAAAAAGAAAATAAAGAAAAATGAAAAGAGCATTGGTGAGTTATGGGACAACTTTGAGGAGCCCAATATAGATGTAATTGGAGTTCCTTGAGGGGAGGAGGGGGAGGTTAAAAATATTGTTTTAATGACCAAATACATTTCAAATGTGATTAAAACTATAAACCTACAGGTCTAAGAAACTCAATGAACTGCGAAGACAAAAAATATCAGAAAAACTACCCTGTGATGCAATATAATCAAATTGTTCAAACTGCTGCTGAAGAGAAAACCTTAAGAGCAGCTGGAAAAAATGGACATGCCATAAATAAAAATTGAATAAAAACACAAATCGTGTAAGATTTCTAATCAGAAACAATGCAAGGGAGAAGATGATGAAGAACATGTTTCAAGTTTTGACTGAAAGAAAAGTTTGTCCACCTGCCATTCTGTACCCAGTGAACAATCTTTCAGAATCAACATGAAATTCATATGCTTTCATACATATAAAAGCTGAAAGCATTCACCATCAGCACATTTACCCTACAAGCAATATTAAGGAAAGTCTTCCAGACAAAGGGGACATCATACCAGATTGTGATATGAATCTGCATAAGGAATGGAGATCAGCAGATATCATAATGACGTGGGTTTATATTGAGTTCTTTTCTCATTATTTAAATCTTCTTAAAAGATAATTGACTGTTTAAACCAAAATAATAATATATTTGGGGGCTTATAACACATATCAGTGAAGTGTAGGACAGCAAGAGCACAAAAGTCAGAGGGGAGAAAGGGAAGTATATTATTGTCAGGCTCCTACTAAGAGGTAGTTGATAAACTGAAAAACAAACCTATGAAATAACATAACAATGACTTATAGTTTATAAATAAATAAAATGGAAACATAAAAACATTAAGTGACTCCAAAAGAAGGCAGAAAAAGTGACACCATGAATAGAAGGGACAAATAGAAAACAAATGACAAGGCAACAGACTTAAGTGTACCATACCAGCCATCCCATTGAACATACATCTTGGTGACTGTTACATGGGCCTTTGATTTAAAAAAGTGTGTTCTGTGGATGTTAGGTGGAGTGCTCTATATATGTCAACCAGATTCTGCTGACTCACTGTTACTTATTTCTTTCCATACTCTTGCTGATTTTCTGTCTAATTGTTTTATCAATGGCTGACAGCGGGGTATTGAAGTCTTCAACAATAACTGTGCATTTGCCTTCTCTTCTGTTCAGCTCTCTGTTTGCTTTGTACATGTTGAGGCACTGTTGTTTGATGAGTCCGCATTGAGGATTGTTATGATTTCTTGGTGGATTGATCCTTTTATCATTACGTAATTATGTATGTATCTCTCAATAGATAATGGGGCTTTGGTGTTTCATCACCAGGCTTCTGGGTGACTCATTAATGATCCTCACTTCTAGACCTTGACTCTGCCTTTCAGATCATAGACCGAGACAGAAGGCACAGACCCTGTGGGCAGGGGGCTTCCATCCTGGTTTAGTGCCCAGTTTGGGTGAGGCCCAAGACCAGGATGAACCCATTGGGTGCCACTTTATGCAATGTCTACAGGTGGCCTGAGTGTAGGGGGAAAGAACCATGGATTATGTGGACCACGTGGTCTCGAATGGCTCCTAGATGTGCGACTTGAAGGCAAGGAGAGGAGAATAAACACACTTTGGTGCAATCAATTATCTCTGGTCTGGTTCTCAAAGACTCTTCAATTGGCCATTGTTTTATTTGTGAAACTGTACGCCATTCCTTAACTTCCTTGAACCTCAGGTGTGTATGTGTTCAGTGACGCAGTCCAGTAGATGAGTTTGGAGGTATTTTTCCCTCTAAAAATCTTTGCATCCCAGTGATAGGGTGGAGAAGAAGAAAGATAACAGGAAGGACCCGTTCCCTGCAGTGCTGCGCCTCATTTCCAACCACACTGAGCCTGCCAAACCCAAGACAGATTTTACCACCTTCCTCCCCCCCCGTGACTTTCAGGGCTGTGTGTCTTTTTAGAGAAATACAATTCAATTCATGTGTCTTTTTTATTAATTTACACTAAACTTGACAAAATATTGTTTTCTCAGAACTTTCTAATGGCTTGGAAAGCTTTTCTACCTTTTTTTTGTAAACACTTTCAGTTTTTAGTGAAGTCAGTTGTATCTTCCCCAATGAACTCGAGATTTCTCACTTGGGGGGATAAAAGTTCTTGAATTTATGCAAACTCTCAAACCTACAAGGTTGGATTGGATCCATCAGCTCTTGTCTTCCTGCCATTTCCTCAAAGGACTGTCTGAGGCTATCCCAGTCAAAGTGAGGCTCACCGGATCCTATGCCAGACCTAACAGGCAGGATGCACAAGTCAGGTCTCAGCCAGCTGGACCTCTTGGTGCTGCCATCGGGCTGCTACCTGGGTAGAGTTCCACCTTCCTCCACACCCTGTCCTGATGCTGGGTTGTTGCCTCTGTCATCCTGCCTGACATTTCTGCCACTTGCTGGGATTAGAGCCCTGTGCCTGGCAGCTGAAAGGGATGCTGCGTAGTCTCCCCTGGTCTACTCCTGCGTGCTGGGCTACTGGTCTCTGCCTCCAGCTAAAGGCCATTCCTGATGACCCAGCCAAGAATGTTCCAGGCTGAAGCAGATCTAGGCTCTCTCCTGCTCCTAGATTCCCTCACACCACTACTTCTCAGGAGGCTCGCCTGCCTCCAGGGAGGCCAGGAAAGAGCTGGTTCGAGTTTCCTCCATGTCATGTCCTCCAGCTACTCCTCTTTTGGATGATCTGACTTGTGAGAAGGAGTCAGCCCATTAAATCCTTCTCTTCTGATTCTTTGGTTCCACACTGTCTCAAAGCCTGCAAGCTCCCTCATAGGGTACGTTCCTCATGGGGTGATAGTGGTAAGATAAATCTCCTCTTATTCCCTCAGCTGCTTAAACATCCCTGGGCCATCTGCAGAGAAGGCTAGAGAGATAGGCGAAGATGCTACCTGGTGGAAACATCTGGAAAACTTGTCAAAACTCTGATTGCTGGGCTCCACCCCAGAGAGTCTGGGATGAGGCCTGGGAATCTGCAATTTTACAAGTTCCTGGGTGATGCTGAGGCTGCTGGTCTGGAGCCCACACTTTGAGAAGTGCTGCATTTCAGCGAGATGAGCGAGGTTAAGAGAAGGGAAGAGCAGTTCTGTAGATGGGCTGGAAAACGCAGTGTCTATAAGGTAACAGGATGGTTTCGTACCCTTAACAATTTCTTCAGAAGGTAGGGTTAAACATCACCTATTCTGGCTGAATTTTCAAGTGGAGCCCTGTCCGAGTAGGGGCCCGTGCTGGTGTCCTGGCTGGGGCTGGCCCTTGGTGAAGGCAGGGCCAGTGCCTCTGGCACCTGGGTGGAAGACCGGCCATGCTAATAAAGAATTACAATTTACATGAGAATGACAAGGCGAAAACGTGAAGAGACTGATAGGGTTTGCCCACAACCAAATCCTTTCTGCCTGAGTACATTCAATTTGAATTCCTCTAGAAACTCTGGCTCCACATTGCAGGGCAATATTGAAAAGGTCAGCCAAGGCATGTCAGACATGGTCTGTGGTTGCTCTACAAGTGCTCTGGTGGCGACGCATAACAATATATTACAGTAGCCACTGGCTGCCCTGGCGCTCCGAGGGGCTGCTCCATTTATCTGGCAGCAACAGATTTTTCTTTCTTTCTTTTCCTTTCCCTCCTTTTTTTTTTTTTTCTGCTCTTCCTGAATACGGGTAGAGACTGCCAGCTAATAAGTTTTTTTTTTTTTTTTTCCAAGACACAGAGAGGATAAATGTTTTCATCTGGCAGCCCTCCTCGGAGTGTTTGCACATTAAATATAAATTGTAGCGACTCCAGGGGCTGAGATGCCTGCACACAGCGCTTACCTTGGAGAGACTTCGGTGTAACAGAAACCTTGTGATCGGCCGCCCTGCTTGCCTCTGGCGCAGATGTGGAGGCTCTGTTCTTCGGGCTTTAGAAAATCCTACCTGTGATGCTTAGGGAAGTAAACAGTAGATGTGTAGTCAGGAGACGGGGGTGCCGCAGGTTGGGTTCTCTAGAAGCGGATGCGGGGGCAAAGTCAAGGGTGCCAGATGTTTATCAGGGAAACCTTATCACAGAAAGGGGAAGGAGACAGGATTGGGCTCGGGAAGAAGTGGAAGAAGTGACATTGTGGAGCAGGCTTTCCAAACCTTTGGCCAATGTGGCAGGCAGCAGCTTTGGGGACAGTGTTGTCCACAAGGGTCCTGTGTTGGGTGGAAAGGTCCGGGCCTTTCTACTCTTACCTCACTCAGGGCAATGATGCAGGCTGCCTCTGCGGTGCGATGGGAGTGATGGCTCTCTGCTGCTGACCCGAAGCACTGGTGGCTGGAGGCTGTGTGGATGGTGTTCTCTATCACTGGGCAGCAGGCCAGACCCAGGCAGTGCAAACTGTCCACTGCAGGGGTTCAGACGCCACAGTTCTGTGCCAGCCACTGTGTGAACTTGAGCGAAACAGAGCCTTTTAGTCTCACTTTCTTTTTCTGTCAAAGAATGGAATTGGGCTGAATGATATCTGATTAAGAACTGGCACAGGGCTTCTACAACTCTCATAACCTCCTGCATCCTTCTGGGTCCACCAGAGAAACAGAAACAATAGGAGATTATATTTAATTATAGGGATTAGTTCATATGGCTATGGGGGTTGTGAGGCCCCACATTCGCTAGCTGGAGCCCCAGGAGAACCAATGGTGTGATTTTTGACCAAGTCTGACGGCCTGAGGGCTGGTGGGCCAGTGGTGTGAGTTCTGATCTGGATCTGAAAGCCTGAGGGCTGAAGCATGCATTGGGTCCTAGTCAAATTTTGAGCAAAAACTTGGAAGACCTAGTGGGAGTCCTGGGAGATATGAAAAATGTGTTGGATGAAGAAAGATCTTTTACATCTGCCTGGGGGGCTTACAAAGTGGCAAGAATCAGCAAACATTTACGGGATGCCTGACCCATGTCAGGCCCTGGTAAGTGTAGGGGATGCATTGGTGAACAAACCCTACCTGCCCTCTGACCTTGGACGATGTCCATTTCACTGGAAGAAGCAGAAAGCAAACAAGTGTGGCATGACTGAAGTCACTGCAGAGGGGATGAGGGCCAGGAGGGAAACAGAGCGGGTGCAGTGCAGGGGCTGACGGACCCACTGTGTAAATGAGCAGGCCAGGCCCGGGCCCAGGTGAGTGACAGGTGAGGGTCAGAGGGGAAGGAATGCAGGGAATTTGCAGCCACCCTTTAAAGCAGGGATCATGAATGGCCTTACCTATTTGGGTGCTGTTTGGAGTTTCTGTGATTATTTCCTTTCTGAGGACTAAATATATTTCAGTTGGAAATAGCAATGTATCTCAGATACCAACAGGGAAATTAAAAACTGATTTTTCTTTTCTTTTTTTTTTTTTTTTGTTAATACTTGAGTCAGAGGAGAGAGGGGACACTCTGTGAAGGCACTGAGGTTCAGGGACAAAAACAGAACCAGATGAAAACTCACCAGCCATGTCACTTTGGCCTAAGGGCTTCCTTTCAGACTCAGAGGGGCACACACAGCCCTCTTCTCCGGCTGTGGCTACTTCTGCCTGGTCCTCCACTCCTCCCCGGGCTGTCTCCCTGCCTTTGTAGGAGCGAGCTCCCCCTCTCAGGATCTTAGGGATTGGTAACACTGCTGGAAGAAGAGAGCAAGACCTGGTGTGACTTCCAGATCTGCCACTTGCTGGCTGTGCACCCGTGTGCTCCACACCGACCCTTTCTGAGCCCCAGTGGGATGATGGAACCTGGCTCCCTGGTTCTGAGCCCCAGGGGGACGATGGAACCTGGCTCCCTGGTTCTGAGCCCCAGACGGACGATGGAACCTGGCTCCCTGGTTCTGAGCCCCAGAGGGACGATGGAACCTGGCTCCCTGGTTCTGAGCCCCAGACGGACGATGGAACCTGGCTCCCTGGTTCTGAGCCCCAGACGGACGATGGAACCTGGCTCCCTGGTTCTGAGCCCCAGACGGACGATGGAACCTGGCTCCCTGGTTCTGAGCCCCAGGGGGACGATGGAACCTGGCTCCCTGGTTCTGAGCCCCAGGGGGACGATGGAACCTGGCTCCCTGGTTCTGAGCCCCAGAGGGACGATGGAACCTGGCTCCCTGGTTCTGAGCCCCAGGGGGACGATGGAACCTGGCTCCCTGGTTCTGAGCCCCAGGGGGACGATGGAACCTGGCTCCCTGGTTCTGAGCCCCAGGGGGACGATGGAACCTGGCTCCCTGGTTCTGAGCCCCAGGGGGACGATGGAACCTGGCTCCCTGGTTCTGAGCCCCAGGGGGACGATGGAACCTGGCTCCCTGGTTCTGAGCCCCAGGGGGACGATGGAACCTGGCTCCCTGGTTCTGAGCCCCAGGGGGACGATGGAACCTGGCTCCCTGGTTCTGAGCCCCAGACGGACGATGGAACCTGGCTCCCTGGTTCTGAGCCCCAGGGGGACGATGGAACCTGGCTCCCTGGTTCTGAGCCCCAGGGGGACGATGGAACCTGGCTCCCTGGT
This sequence comes from Rhynchonycteris naso, assembly GCA_037038555.1. Classification (NCBI taxonomy): domain Eukaryota; kingdom Metazoa; phylum Chordata; class Mammalia; order Chiroptera; family Emballonuridae; genus Rhynchonycteris; species Rhynchonycteris naso. The sequence continues at coordinate 180,582,001 of CM073000.1, read as the reverse complement.
TCTGAGCCCCAGGGGGACGATGGAACCTGGCTCCCTGGTTCTGAGCCCCAGACGGACGATGGAACCTGGCTCCCTGGTTCTGAGCCCCAGACGGACGATGGAACCTGGCTCCCTGGTTCTGAGCCCCAGGGGGACGATGGAACCTGGCTCCCTGGTTCTGAGCCCCAGAGGGACGATGGAACCTGGCTCCCTGGTTCTGAGCCCCAGGGGGACGATGGAACCTGGCTCCCTGGTTCTGAGCCCCAGACGGACGATGGAACCTGGCTCCCTGGCGCGTGCTACTCATTCCAGACCTTGAAGAGGCGCAAGCTCTCACTTCTCCAGTCTGCTTAACGCACAGCCACAATAATTGTCCTGCAAAGGCAGTCAGATCCTGTTTTCTCTTCTCAAGACCCCGCCCTGGCCCCCCGGAAGCACACAGAGTAAAAGACAAAACTGTGCAATGACCTCACGGTCCCCGGCTCTCCTCTCCGTGGACGACACTGCGGCAGTGGTGCACTTCAGCAGGGTGTCACACCGGCCCCTCCAGCCCGGACCGCCCTTCCCCCATGTCCTCAGAGCTGGCTCCCCCACGTCCTTCAATGTGGTGTCGGGGGTTCTCTGTCCACCCGTAAACAACCCAGGTAAAATTTCTTCCTTCGTGGAGCTTACAGCCTGATGGGTGAGACAATGAGATAGGAACAGATAGGGGGATAGAAAGTGGAGGGCATCATTTTAACAGCCAGACACCAGTGCAGAAGGGGAAAGCTGGAAGAGTGGGAGATGTGGAGGGGGTCCACAGGTGCCCTTCTTGATCACCTTAGTGCTTAAGGCCCTTTTCTCTGAACCACAAGCTATCACTCTTTTCTCTCCTTGCCTTAGTCCGTTTGGGTTGCTGTAACCATAGACCGTGGGGCTTATAAGCAAGCTAAGTTTATTTCTCACAGATCTGGAGGCTAGACATCCGAGATTAGGGTGTCAGTCAGCATGGTTGAGTGAGGGATCCGGTGCCTGGTGAGAGCCTGCTTCCTGGTCCATAGACAGCTGTCCTTTCATTGTGTTCTCACCTGGTGGAAGGTGCCAGGGTCTCTTGTATAAGGACACTAACCCCTTCGTCATCACCTAGTCACTTCCCAACCGTCCCATCTCAAGTTTTATCACAACATTTCCGGTTAGGTTTCCACACATGAATTTGGGGGGGGGGGCGTTACACAAACATTTAGCCTATAGCACTGCCTGGATTTTTCAAAGTGGCCTGTCTTAAAACAAACAAACAAACAAAGACTGATTTTTGTCCTAGCTTAGTCCCCCTAACTCTTCGAATCCGTCCATGCAATGTGATCTGTGGGAAGGCACCGAGACTGGGATTAGGCCGACTTGGCAGTGTGATTCAGAGCTTAGAACGGGTGGAAAAGAGCTTCTTCAGCCATGATGGCTGTTCAGCCAAAAGTGGCTGGTGGAACTAATTCAGTGTTACAGCATGAATGGGCACTGGATGCTAAAAATAACCACTCACGGGGAAATTCTTACCATTTCTGACTTCTTCTGGATGCTGCGAGTCAGCAGCTTAAATCCGTTGCCCTTCATACGCCGCGCACCCAGAGGCTGCCCAAAGGTTTGGCCTTTAGTGCTTTGTGTATCCCTGAAATACTGTCGCCTTCGCAGCTGTGGATTTGAGTGATGAGTTTCTCGTATGAAGTCAGGACATCCACCTTATTACAAGCACGTCAGACCTTGTATTCAATTTGTCAGCCCAAATGATACAGCCCCTGAACTTGTTTAGAAAACATTTTACAAAAATTAAATTACACTCTGGCCATCTTCTTCTCAGTCTCTCGGGGAAATTAAACCAACCTTGTTTAGCAGTCTTTGTGTGTTCCTCTTTAGTTGCACAGCTAGATGCTGAAATGGGCTCCAGCTGGGAGCTCTCAGTCACTGAGAATTTATTGTTTGTTTCGTGTTATTTATTTATTTATTTTGCTGGCTCCATTGTTGTATGGTTAACATTCTTCTTCTAGCATTGCTCCAAGACTGGAGAATGCACCATTTAAGCTTCAGAGTTACACTTGTTTTCTATTAGGTGTTGTCCATTATTTTAATTCTGTGCCTATTGTGTGTGTTCTGAAAGTGTAAGTAAATCAATGTCTTCACTCAAAAAAATGAGACCCTGAGTAGCATTTCACGAGTAAAATTTGTATTATCCACATCACATGTAATGAAGACTTCCAATGAATAACTCTTGATTATCAGGTGCACACATCCTAGGAATCCAAGAAGTAGAATAATTAGGAGCATCGAGAAGGTTTCTAAACCACAGATGACACAGAGCTACCGTGCTAAGTGATTGGGTAAGAGAGTGAGGATGCTTCACAAGTGCTCTTTGGAGAGTAAATGTGAATGATGCATGTAGTGGAAAATAATCAGAAAACATGCCTTTGACAGAAAGAGACCAAAGGAAGGAATAGAGTGCTTCAGCAGGGATGAAGAGACCCTGCGTCCAGTCCCATCTTTGCGAGTGTCTGGAGTGCTTGGTGAGCCAGTGCCCCTTCTGGGTCCCCCCCCATGGCACTTCTTTTTCTGTAAAAATAAAAGAGTCCCATAAAAGAGAACATCTGCAAACAGTGTCAAACCATTGAAGAGACTAACATAGCATTCGTGCAGTCCCACGTACATCTATTATATATTGGTGTGATGATTATTTTATTTAATTAGATATTTGAACTAAGTGGCATCTATTGAACCAACAGCAATATTTTTTCCTTCTAAAATATGAGTTAGAATCCTTTGAAATAAACAGTAAGTAGTCATACAGTTATTCTTAACTGGGCTCCTCATCAGAACCACAGAACACAGAAACTGATTTGAATGACTATTTTTCTCAGTTCTTCCCAGAGTGGACTATAACTAGTACCTTTTTTTCTTTCTAATTAAATGTTTATTAATTTTAGTGTGAAAGGAAGGGGGAGAGAGAGAGACAGAAACATCAATCTATTCCTGTATGTGCCCTGACTGGGGTCAGAACTGGTGACCTCTGCACCTTGGGACAATGCTTTAACCACCGGCTCCATCATGACAGGGCTAACTAGTACCTTTCTAGATGACCAGAAGAGAGTCTAATTTGCCACATACAGAGGATGCCTCATGGCCTTCGGGATTAATTCTCTCTTGGGACCCAGGTTGAACATTCTATTAGTTCCTCAGCAACGTGAGGATTTACCTTTGAAGTTTTTAACCTTTTTGAGTATACAGACCAGTGCTTCTCTACCTTTATTCCAGGTCACACATAGGAAGTGGGGACATTGCATGGCACACTGTGAGCCATGGGTCTAGAAGCAATGTGGGTCCCAGGCCCTACCTGGCTGACCAGAGTACCTGAGGGACCAATGTACTGGCACGCCAACAATCCTTATACAGGATGCTGGGTGCTCAGGCACACAGGCTAGGAAGCTCTGTTGCAGACTGATAGTGGATGTAGCCCACCCCAAAAGAGAAAGTCTTGATTTTCCTGGGCTACATAAATAGAATGGTCAGGAAAGTTTGTTTTAACCATGTGATATGCTGTGATGTCTTTACCCTGCTTGGGATATGTTGGTTTACTCCTACCCTCTGGTAAAATGCCCCCCAAAGACCCAGTGAGTATTGTTTACTTGAACCTGGTTCTGCTATATCCAACAGAATGTGCTGAAAGATGTGTCTGCTCCTTGGGGCCTCTCAGGATTAGTGTTGATTTCCCCAGAGGGCCTGGCCTTGGGTACAGAATCTACTGTTAATACTATCTCCATGTACATACCTTGGGAGCAATAGCACAGATGTAGTCTTTCTCCTACTGTTTGGAAGATCGTTATTCTATGAAACCTAAGGTCTAGGATGCTTGAGTGCTTGGTGGGGAGACTCTCTCTCTCTCTCTCTTTTTTAAATTGTATACTGTATTGATTTTAATTTATTGTGTTTACATAGATTCAAATGTCCCACTGAATACATCCCCTCACCCTCCACTCCTGTGCCCACCTCAACATCCCCCTTGCTCCCTCCCTCCAATGCCCTCCCCACTTCCCTCCAGGATTTGCTTTTCTGCTCTCTATAATGCTGTGTGTGTGTGTGTGTGTGTGTGTGTGTGTGTGTGTGTGTGTGTGTGTATATATATATAATTTCACCAATCTCTTTCCCTTCTCTGATCCCATCTTTTCATCTTGGTGGGGAGACTCTTGCCTGTCAAGATAGCTACTATTGGAAAGGGGGCCAATACTTGAGTACTGAGCTATTTTTAGCACCTGAGGCTGGTGCACTCCAATGAAATTATTCTCAGCATCGGGGGCCATGTTTGAACCAATCGAGCCACTGGCTACAGGAGAGAAAGGAGAGAAAGGGGAGAGGGAAGGGAGTAGAAGTAGATGGTCACTTTTTCTGTGTTCTCTAACCAGGAATTAAACCTGAGACATTTATTTGGCAGGCCAATGCTCTATTGACTGAACCACTCGCCAGGGCCTGTAATCAATGATGACAAGTGTGGAATGCTTTCTACCAAATGCCGGACCTGGAAACCTGTGCTTATTAGGCTGAGAAAATTCGATCAGAATTCTGGGCCTAAAGAACACCTCTGATTTCTTATTCTGAACCGGACTTTGCTGATTCCTTCCCTTATGCTCGACTCTTCCACATTCTAAAATTCCCCCTCAAGTCTTTCTCTTCTGGTTACCATCCCAATCTCCCACCTTTTCCTCATGACCAAACTCCTAAAAACAGTGGTCTGGCCGTGCTGCCCCAAGTCCCTCAGCTCTTATTCTCTTGTCAGCCCATATGGGAAGACCCTTTCCTCTGTCATGCATGCAGGCCATTGGTAGGTCACCAGTGATTTCCCAGTGTCCTGTCTTCTGTATATCTGGTTCTCTGGGGTGGGGATAGAGGGTTTGAAATTGTCATATTTTCCTTTTTTTCAGTGATTTTTATTCCATTTTGGGTCACGGGCACCTTTGAGTTTCTAATGAAATCTCTGAGTCCTTTCTCATAAAAAAATATCCATTGACAAACAAAAACTTCATTGTTATTTCAGGGGAAGTGTTCGTGGATAAGAATTTTTTGATCTTCTTTGACCACTTAATGAACTACATTAGCTCTTCTTCCTCTTCATGGGCCACCTACCTTTCCCATCTGTCTCTCCCACATGGCTTTCTTCAGGGACGGGGCCATCGCCACCTTCTTTTCTCATCCCGTGAGCTCTGCCTGGGGGACTCCCTCCACTCACAGGTCCTGTATGCTGAAAACCCTAAGTCTACATTTGTTTTCATTCCTTAAAGGGTGCCCCTCATCTGCTTGGTGTCTCTCCATCCTGTGTGAAAGGCCTTCTATTACTGAGGCTACCTACTTCTTTGTCTCTTCCCTTTCCTTTCTGGATTGTTCTCCATCAGAACTGAGTGGTCAGTAACTCCTTACCATGACAGACAAATAAAATTTCTTGACCACATGCTTACTCTGCTCTCCCACTTGACTTCCCAAACTAATTTTAACTAGTTTTATAAGAATTTAGATGTACCTTCTGGCTTCTCTGAGGAGGAAACCTGGGTGCCAAGCCCAGTCTGGAGAAGTACTCCCTCTACCCTTCCAAGTATTCTGTGCATGGCTCTCATTATACACTCACGATGAGCTGAGGGGTGAACAATGGTGAAGAAGTGGACTCAGCACGCACAGGTTACTGTTTCTAGATGGTGACTATAATGTATCTGTCACCTTCAATAGGCAGCGGGCTCCTTGCAGACGACTATCTGTGCTTTTCTCACCTTAGTGTCCTCAGTTGCAAGTTAAGTGGAATTGAGGCCCACATGGGCCATTTGTGCTTCTAGAATAAACTTCACCTGATACCGGGTCTCTCCGTGGAGTTTTCAGTTGTATGAGCAGATATGATTCTCCTTATTTTTGAGCGATATTTTATGTGAATTATAATCGAGAGCATCCTAGCTGATATGGTGTTTCAGCATCATTCTTGCTATCTAAGCTCCCCCGCTTCTACTGTGGGTTTGACTTGGTCTTTTTCATCTTAACAGTGAGAACTGATTATAGTTCACTGGGCTGATGGCTAGAAAGGTCACATTCTATACCTGAAAGTGGAAGCTCTATAAATGTATGGCTTTCGTTTGCTGGCTGATGTTATAAATTATCTCATCCTCCCGTACCCCAAATTTAAGTAACACATTTAAGCAGATAAGTCTTTAAAGAAGAACAGTATTACCACTAATTAAAGTATAAGTAAGAATTATAAACAGGCATACAAGGCAAGAAAAATGTTTGTATATTTGTCTAAAAATTATTTAGGAAGAAAGAGAATAACGTAGCCAGGCATTTGGCCAACTGAGGGTTGCATTCTGGTAAACAGTGGGCTAATCCATGGGAGAGAATGGGACTGGCTGTAATGTGTCCCTCATCCCAATGTTCCACTAGCCTGGGTGACTTAGGGGATGCTGCTGTCATGTCTCCTGCCGGGCCTTATTTTCCTCGTCTGTGAAATGAAAGAAGAGAAGCAGATGATCCCCCAGGTCCTTTCTGGCTGTAAACGGCCATGATGTATAGTGGTTTGAATTCAATTGATTATTTTTTAGACTCTTGTGTGTATGCCAGCTAAGCCCCAGCTCTCCCTGCTCAGTTTCTCTGACAGTGATAAGTTGCAAAGTCATATAGAAGGGAGTTTTCCATCTTCAATTCAGGAGACATATCTAGCTCTATTACTTGGGTAACTCAATTCAATTCACATTTAATTCAATGTTGACTGAATAGTTACTTCAGCCAAATTACAAAGGAGTCTCCTGGTTTCCCTTGTGAACCTTGGGAAGCCTGATGATTTTCTACTCTCTCCTTCAATCCACAAACATTTATTGATTGCCTACTGTAGCCTAGATATTGAGCATTAAAGATAAATCAAATGGGACCTCCATCTTTTGAGGATGTGCCAAATAGCGCTTTAAATAAAACCAGGCTCTGGAGTCAGGCTTAACCTGAGTTGAATTCATAGCTCTCCTATTTGCTAAGTGAGTGACCTGAGTGAATTAATTTATTTTCTTTAAGCCTGGTTTCTTGCTCTGTAGAATTTGGGATGATACTGGTCCTTATTTTATAGGGTGTCTGTAATGACTCAATATATAAAGATTAACTGAGAGTATATGTGCTGAATATAGACAGTCTAATTGCTCATGTGTTATATAAGAAGTCAAAAATTAACAATTATGTAAAAATGCTTAGCTTTGACTCAATTTATGGGAGATGATTTTTACTTAACTTTGTGGAAGGTGACCAGGTTTGGATATGAGTTGGGGTCCTTCAGAAAAGAAAAGAGTTGACATTGAATTCCATACTGAAAAGATGGTCAGACAAGGGTGGCAGGTGGCACATGAGTGGGGGGTGCTGGGTGCCTGTGAGGATAGAGATCAGCATCCCTCTGAGATAAGACAGGAAATGCAGAGTATGGCCAGGATCTCTGGAGCTCTGAATGCCACGACAAAGAATTCTTCAGTGAATGGGGAGACATTAGAAGGGGTTTTTTTTGTGTGTGTGTTTTTTAAAAGAAGTGACATCATACCTCTATTTTAGAATGTAAATCTTGGCAAGAGAGCAAGCAGGTCTGAAGAAGGGACCAGCAGGAAGCTCATCTAGTATTTCAGATGAAACACCATGAAAGCTGTAACCAAGTTACTAAGCAGTGTGGATGAAGAACAGGTGATGATCTGAGATGTGCTTTAGAGGTAGAGATGGTAGTCCACTAGATGGAGGAGATAGAAGAAGACATGGGAATGATTCGGAGACATTTAACCTGAGCAACAGGGTGAGTTGTGATGACATCAACCAAGACAATGGAATCAGGATGCCTGGTGGGTTGTACGATGACAGGGAAAGATCAAGTGTTTCATTTGGTCTAAAAGTACCAGTCCTTGTAAAACTCTTCTTTCTCTTCCTTCTTCTTTTCTTTCTTCCTTCCTTCTTTCCTTTCTTCCTTCCTTCCTTCTTTCCTTTATTCCTTTCTAACTTTCTTCTTTCCTGTGGCTTCATAAATATTTAACACATTCTGTCAATTACGCCGGGAGTTAGGTAGACATTGTAGAATAAAAGAGACTTGGAGACTGTGATTGGAGAGTTTATTTAATGGAGGAGAGAGCTATGTGAGGAAACAAACAAGGACAGGGAAACAGAATAATGGTGGCGGGGGTGGTGGAGATAACCAATTTGTAAATTGAGAAGGCTGAATCGAAGTCAGGTCCTCAAGGAGGGAGGGAGCTAGCCTCCTGGAGAGGAGGGAGTTGAGCCTTCTAGGCAGATAGACTCACAGATGCAAGACTCTGAGTGTCCCGGAAAGTGGGAGAAAACTTGCGTGACAGGTAACTTTGTTGGTGAGGAGCATGGGATGAGGCTGGGAAAGAAGACATAGGAATACAACGTGCTGGAGTTTGTAGGATGCATGAGAGTGGGATGCGAAATAAAACATGGGAGCATGACACCACCAGATTTCAATTCTAAGGGAAGATTCTGCATGCTCTGTGGGGCAACGTGCAAACAGGGACGCTGATTCTCAGGCTATTCCTTTCTAGAGATGAGGGTGGCTTTAAGGGAAGTGGCATAGAGTGGCACTGGAGAGAAGGTCTGAGATGCATTTGGAGTGGTAGTCACAGGGCTTCATCACGAAGAGGACATGAGCAGCAGTGGGAGGAATCAAGGATGGCTCCCAGGTTACTGGAGTGAGCAACAAGGACCTGGCACCATCCAGTTACTGTGACGAAGGTCAAAGAGAATAAGAGAAAACGAAGAATACGGGTTAAGGCAGGATATGTTTGAGTTTTTATCTTGTTGAGTTATCTTGACCTCAAGAGGCAATGATGAGCAAGCCCTGAGACATGCCCATTTGGAGCTCAAAGAAGAGCCCTGTACTGAATATACAATTGTGTGTGCCCTTAGCAGCTACTCATTAAACAGTATTTACTGAGCACTTACTATTCACAGTAGGTGCTGGGCATAAATCAACAGTGCCCACGCTCACGCAGTTTTTATTCTGGTGATGGGGCAGTGGAGCTGGACAGTCAATAAGTAAATAAATAAAGAAAAATATCACTGACTTGGACCTGTGGTGGTGAGCTAGAATACACATGGGAGGCGGCGTAGCCCCTTTGAGCAGGGAAGGACTTTCTCTTTCTGAGGAGGTGATATTGGACATGGAGCTTTGGGAGAAGAACATTTCAGGAGGAGGGAACTCAACGTGGAAAAGTGGGGAAGGAACGCCAAGAGGTCCCCGGCTGCTGGACCAGGACAGCTGAAAGAGCATGGACAGCCCCAAGCTGCCCACTTCCGATGAGAGCAGGGGAGGGCCAGATGGCTAGCTGATGCCTAGCAGGCAACTGGAATCTGGGAAGCAGGGTTGTGCTAGAGGTAAGGATTTGGGAATCAGATGCAAGCATGGCCGCTGACATGGTGGGGAGACAGACACACGCGCTGCAGCAAAGAGTGAGGGGCGGAGAGAGGAGACACACAGCTCAGAAACTTGATTTCTTTTTTCTTTATTATTATATTTTTTTCATTCAATATTATTTTGTATTAGTGTCAGGTGTGCAGCACAGTAGTTAGACAATCACATACTTTTACAGAGTGATCCCCTGATATTTCCAGTACCACCCCCCGGCCCCCTACGTCATTATTACAACATTTCTAACTAGATCCCCTGTGTTGAGCACAGAACCTTGGGAGAGGAGGAGGAAGCCCCAGAGGAGACATGGAGCTTGCAACCTGCGAGCTGGGGAGGGGGAAACAGGCCGGCTGTGGGAAGGGGAACGCTAACGGAGGACAAGATGGCTGGTGTCTCAGGAGCAGCCCAGGGGTCAAGTGCCGGGGAGGGGAAGATGAGACAGAGCAGCTAGGAATACCCTGGAATGACTGGGTGGGCAGGGGGATTGCAGGAGCCTGTGTGAACACAGGAGGTAAGACCATGGACTCAGCGAGTGAAGCCGTTGTTCTAGAATGTTCGCAGTGAAAGAAAAGACGGCTTGGGTAATAGTTTGAGAGGACGGACTGTAGGGTGCTCCTTCATTTTCAAGGTTTGTTCCTTTCCTTACAATGGACCCTGTGCCAAACGTGGGCCTCAGTGCCAGGTGGCAAGTCTCCTCGGCTTTTCAGAGCTTCAGGCTGCTGAGGCTGCCAGCCACCCCGTCTGGCCCTAACCCTGGCTTTAGATGCATGCAGAAAACTATGAAATCAGTTGGATAAGCAAGCCCAGTGCTTTGATCCAGGCTGTTTTGAAAGCTTTAAACTACATTTGCTCTAAGCTGGCTGGGAGGTCCCATCACAACCTGTCTAACTTACAATTCACATGCCAGCTATTTCCGGCATGTGTGCATAGTAGGTGCACAATAGAGAAGTGTGATTTGTTTGATGGGTGTAATGTTCAAAGAACTTTGCAGCTGCCATAAATGATCCAGCCCTGTCCCATCAGCTAACACAGGGTGGGCATTGACTATTGGGTCTATGGCATGTCATACGTGAAGGCACAGGATGTCCCCACCAAAGAGCTTCCATGTGGGTTAGATAAACCACTGACTGTCCTTTTCTAATGTGAATGATTTCCTTTGCCAATGCTTCATTCTTCTAATTGCATTCAAAAACAGACAATGCTCTAAGAAGTCAAGCAATATCAAGTAACAGGTACCGGGAAGTAGAAATACAGTGTAGCCAGTGTGCCCATGCCTCCTCTGAGATTCAGGATGTCAAAATGTGTTACTCTGGTTATTGCTTTACAGTATTTCAAATCGCATTACATTATATCACGCCACTCCGGAATATGAAGTGAGCCCAAAACTGTCGGATAATGGGCAAACACAAGGGTTTCCTGACAGTATGAATTATTCTTGAGTGGTTTGGCATAAAGTAATCACACCACTCTTTAGGGAGAGGGGTTGAAAAACAGAGCTCGACACTCGGACTGAGCAGCACTATAATCAGATTCCCTGACCCACTCCGGCAGCCGCCAGCAGGCTGGCTGGCCCAGAGCCCCATCGCGCTACGCAAGCCACACTGGGCACATCTGAATCTGAAGATAGAGAAGTTGTACCAATCAAGGTCCTTTCTGATTAATAGAGCTGTTGCTCACCCAGCAAGGGAAATTAGTGACAGGTGGAAATGACCATTTAATTCATCCTGCAAGGCTGCGCTTTTTCAACAGACTTGTAGCAGCCTGATTCACTGACCTTGTCACGCCATCGCAGAAAAGTGGCACCAATTTCTGGGTTCATAGCTTGGAGGATGTGACTTTATTTTACAAGCAGGTATTTCATAAACTCGCGTGTGTGTGTGTGTGTGTGTGTGTGTGTGTGTGTGTGTGCACGCTACTTTATTTTATATGCAAAGACACCCTCATTTTAAAAGTGCTTTTTATAATCTGGATTTGCATCTTTATTACAACAGCAAATCCTGAGCATTCAGAATATGAACTGCAATGACAACTGTTGATGGGGAGGCTTGGGAGAAAACATCCAGTGTAGAAGTCAGGCAGCAATGGGGAGCAGTGAGTGACCAAGTCCCAGAGGCCTGCTTCTTACTCATAGGTTGACTATGTTGAGGACGGGGGCTGGTCATGGGGCCAGGTACAACCAGGAGGGGCATTTGGATGGCAGATTGAGGCCAACTAACGATGTGAAGAAACAGGATTTTTACTAAGATCATATGAGGTTGGAGCTGGGAAAACACTACCAAGTATCACAGTGAGGTTGCAGCTGGGAATGGTCAGTATGGTCACTCTGTGAGTGACCAGAATCAGGTATGACGTGAAGATCAGGGAGAGAGATTCAGAATAAATGTGAAGCTCACAGACTAGTGAAAAGCTGAGACAAAAACCTTGTGTGCCGCCATATGTATTTCTGTCAGCCTTCTGCGTTGTATTCTCTGATCTAGCTCTCTGCACCCCCCTCTTTCCCATGCTGCCAATTGTTTCCTTAAGACATGCTCTTTAGCCCATTGCTCAGCAACCCAAATGGAAGCCCATCTTGAAAGCATGACTTAGGAAGACTTTCTTGACTTCTCACCTGGCCCCGATTTCTCTGTCTTGCAAACTCCTCTTGTAAATAGCACTTGATTTCATACAGCGTTCCTTGGAAGTTTGAGTCAACTCCCAAGTGCCCTGGGAGACCCTTCGGAGGTACTGGAGCTGTTTGTCTCAGACTCTTTTTGAGTATCAATGCTCCTGACACCAACAACATCCAATGACACATGCAGGCCCCAATCAAACAAGCACCTGGCTTTGTGGGGAGCATGAGCATGGCAAGAGGATCACGGGACAGCCCCCCAGAGGCTTGCAGAACTGTTTCAGATTCCATCACGGGCAGAGGGAAGCAGAGGGAATGCATGAAAGTTTAGAGAGAGCCTCCTCTCATAGTGAGAATTTTTCTTGTTCTGTGTGCACACTATGTAGCTTTCCCCCCTCTCTCCACCATTCCTTTCCCTGTTCCTGAATGTTTCTAAGTCCCCGGGGCTCACTCAGTCCACTGAACAAGAAAATATCTCAGGAGATCAGCCTCTGATCATGTTCCTGGGATGGTGGCACTTAGCAGCAATTCTCTGGGTCCCCCAGGAACCTGCCTCAGGGGATTTCTTGGGTGGCCTATAAATGTTGTCCAGGAAGTAGCCCTTTGGTGGCTGTGCAGTCACCTTACAGAAAGCCTGACATCAAGGGCTCTTCACCTGCTCCCTGCCCCAGCCTCAGGGCATAGCTGCTGCTGCCAGTCTTGAATTAGCTCTGCCCAAACTCCAGTCACCCTAGATATTTGTGATTTAAAAAGTGTATGAGTCAGGTTTCTTCAGGGAACCAGAACCAAGAGGAAAACTATCTATCTATCTATCTATCTCCCGTCCATCCGTCCATCCATCCATCCATCCATCCATCCATCCATCCATCCATCCACCTTAAGGAATTTATTCATGCATTTGTCGGGCTCTCAAGTCTAAAATCTGTAGGGCAGGCCAGCAGGCTAGATACTCGGATGAGAGTTACTGTTTCGGTCTTGAGCCTGAATTCTGCGGAGCAGCAGGCCAGGCCAGACAACTCAGGCAAGGCTTCTGTGTCACCATCTTGAGGCAGAATTCCTTATGCTTTGGAAAACCTCACTCTTTGCTCTGAATGCCTTGAACTGACTGGACAAGGTCCACCCATCTTATGGAAGGAAATCTGCTTTACCCAAAGTCTACTGCTTTAAATGTTAGTAACATCTAACAAATACCTTCACAGCAACATTTAGGCTGGTGATCTACCAAACAATTGGGTACCAAAAGCCTAGCTGAGCAGGCACAGAATAGTACCCATCATATTGGGTGAAGGATACTACGTTTCTTTTCTGACTCGGATTTGTTACTTCCTCTGGAAGGGCATCCTTGAACCACTTGCTCTCCAGCACCCAAAGGACAGTGAGGTCCTCTTCTCTGTACCCAGTAGTGCCCATGGTTACTCCCTTTTCCATACCGTGTTCTAATGACCTATTTATAGTCTAGCATGTCTAGTGACAGGAGGGTGTTTCCTATGCAGGTTTTTGAAGAGCTCTGAAGAAGTGGTTTCATGTCGAGCAAATAGTAAGTCTTCCTCACTATTTAAAAACAACATACTCAATATTCACTTTTATTTATGTCCCCCCCCCCATGACAAGTAAGGTTAAAAGACCCCTCAGTTGTTTTTGCTACTTAACTTTTATTATAAATAACCATTCACAAGGGAACTAAATAGGACAGTTTTAAAAGATGGTAGACATTTCCCAAATGCCCTCTTGCGTGGGGCTGGGCTTGGCTGTCATGTGAGCTAAGCAAGCCAGACACAACAGGCAGAAAAATGGTACCTGCAAAGATTCCTGATATTTGAAATTGATAAAATAATAGAATTTTGGGAAAATTCTAGGCAAGTGGGTTCTAGTCAAAATGTTGCTGCAGGTAAAACTCTCATGAACAGTCAATAAACAATACAAAGAGTGGACTTGAAGCTGAACTATAGATGACATGGTTCAAGGGGTCGGGGCAGAGTAGAAATGGGTACAAAATACAAACAAAGCAGGAAGGATTGAGGACAATTGAGCGGAACAAATAGTTCATCTGGCCAACCACAACCAATGAAACATAAACTTGGGCTGACTCAGTGCTACCAGATAAAGTATACAAGAGTGAAATATTTTCTCTTAGGTCTTTCCCTAAAAGAGTTAAGTGATTTATGGGAAAGATCAGCAAGGAAATTTAATGCAATACTAGTTTTGACTTATGAAAAATGTTTTGATCTGTGTTTTGGGGCCTTCTTATTGGTTAGAAACTTTCTATAGGAACTTGACACATATTAGAAATACTATTATCTACGTATGAAATATTTAATAAAAATAATATAGAAAAGAAATAATGAACCCTTAGAAGAGTAGGAAATGAAATTAATTCCTACTTTCTTATCTTTGATTGGCTCATGGACTGATGTATATATTATACATCTCAGAAATAGATAGTGATTTTGTGTCTTCACCCTGACTTTATCTGTGTTGAAGTTAGGATTTCTGGAATGCTTGTGATGGTGCTGAAATAGAGGTGAAGAAGGAAGGTGAGCAGCATGGGAATCTGAGAAGAAAGGGGGAAAGACAGAGTGGAAAGGGAGAGAGGTTGGACGTGTAGATCTAGGCAATTAATGGAGCTGAACTTAACTTGAACGCTTCAGAAAAACTATGCCTACCAGGATTACTTGCTAGCTTACCTGGCTCAAGTTCTACCAAATGGACTTTGTAAGACTTTGAAGCTGAACAAAGAAATAGGGATGTTGTTCTTAACCAGAGTTTCTGATAGCAGTTGGGGGCCGTGAGTGATCTTATCCTCTTTATTGGCTTATCAGAAAGCTGTGTGCTTCTCTTCCACTGCTGCCACAGATAGCCAGGGCCTGCAATGCTGGAGCTATAGAAATACCTGAATTCCCAGGTATTTCTCCAATATCTCATTGCTGGATCATGTCATGTCTGAAGAGATGGCATAGGGTGGCTAACATGCATAAACCTCGAGTAGATCAGAATCTGGAAGTACATTCACCTGTTGGATGTAATCAATCAACTAGCTAATCCAATGCTCATTTATTGACTGCCTACACTGTACCAGCATGATGGCTGCAAGTGCTGGGAAGAAGTCCAGGTCGACCACCAGGAAAGTAAGGTAGGATGAGTCAGTGGATGGTGGACCAGGGAAGTGATCTGTATCTCTGTGCTCAACACCACATGTTAGGGCTGCCCTGGTCAGGAAGAGAGGCAGAGCATGTCCACGAACTGGAGATGGGCAGACATTGAGGCAGGTAGTTAACATCAGAGAAACCTCCAAGAAGGTGGTAGACCTCTGGGCCTTGTTCTGGTTGAATTGTGTCCCCCTCAAATCCATATGTTGAAGTCCTCACCCCTCAGTACCTTTGATGTGATTTTTTTTAAGGAATAGACTTGTTATAAATGTAGTTAAGATGAATTCATACTAGAGTAGGGTGGGCCCCCAATCCAGTGGTGGGATTCAGCCAGTTTGCACCAGTTCAGCTGAAGCAATACCTAGTTTTTTGTTGAGTTTGGCGAACCGGTTGTTAAAATGGCACTTGTAATCAGGGTTCTCTCTAAGGTGGGTGTCTGAGCAGTAGCCCAATGTGGAAATCTCGAATTTACATTCCTTTCTCTTTTTTAACATTCATTTGAGAAACAGCATATTCTAAGCACCCGTAGTAATGTTCATTCCTTCCATAGGTGAAAAAAATTGCAAGTTGGACACCAATCAAGAAGCAATATGGAAATATTTTAAATAACAGTTTTATTGTTTTTTGTCAGACATTATTTAATATTTTTTCATTAATATTTTAAAACTTTCTTATAAAATAATTTAGTTTTGTGTACCTCTCTTTTTGTGTTCTTATTTAAGAACTAAAAGCATGAAATGATAAACTACCTTTTGGTATATATTTTTTTTATACTTAACATGGTCATTAGGGCAGAGAACCGGTTGTTAAACTATTTGAATCCCACCACTGCCCCAATCCAATATGACTGGGTCTCTAAAAAAGAGAAAATTTGGCCACAAACACACACGGGGACACCACAATGTGAAGATGAAGGCAGAGAGATAGGACACAAGGAGTGCTCAAGATTGCCAGCGACCCCCACCCTCCCCCAAGAAGCTGGAGGGAATGTTTGGGACTGATGCTCCCTCATGGCACTCGGAAGGAAACAGCTGACACTTGGTCTCTGATTTCCAGCTTCCAGAGCTGTGGGACAATCAGCTCCTTCTGTGTAAACCAACCAGTCTATGATACTTGGTTCAGTAGCCCTAGCAAACCAGTACTGGCACTGGCCCAACCCCTTCACCTGAAACAGGGCAGTCTAGAGAGGTGGCATGTGGCTGACTCTAGAGAGCTTAGTGCTATGTCACAAAGAACCCCGACATCAGAAAGAGGAGGGTACTGACGCTGAGGGGGGAGCATGCTGAGTCCTGGCTGAGTCTCAGGAAGGGATTCATTGCACCAGTAGCCGAGGAGGTCAGTGCTCCGCTCAGATTCCCTTTCCGGGCTGGCTCCGTGTGGCTTTCCCTCGCTTTTACCTGCTTCCCTCCTAACTGTTGACACGGGCTGCGGAAGCTTCACTCTGATGCACCAGATCCCACAGCTGCCCCAAGTCAGTGTCTGGAGGAGGAGCAAACTCTGTGGAGTAGATTATACTCCAGGTGTTTTAGTTTCCTCCTGCTACTGCAACAAGTGATTGTACATCTGGTGGCTTTGAACAACACAACCTAAATGTATTAACATTCTCTTCCTCTGCTTTGTTATTGTCACAGTTCAGGTTTCCCCAGAATAGACTCAGAGACGAGGAAGTGATGGATGGAGGACATGCTTCCCAGGGTATATGGTTAGGGAGGGGTAGAAGCAGGTAGGGAAAGGGAGGGGTTCAAGCATGGGTTAATTTCTGGTGAAGCCCCAACTCAGCCTAACCTCATAGGGAGCCTCGTGAGGTGAGCAGAAGAATGGCTTCCTTTGGTATCAGCCCCTGATCCATGGAACCTGTGAATGTTACCTTATTTGGGAAAAGGGTCTTTGCTGATGTGATTAAATCAGGGAATTTGAGACAATCCTGAATTATGGGGGGTGGGGTGGGTCCTAAATGCCATCATAACTGTCCTTACAAGAGAGAGGTTGGAGGCAGAGGTGCGACTGATGGTACCACAAGCCAAGGAATGCTGGCAGCCACTGGGAGCTGGAAGAGGGAAGGAACAGATTCTTTCCCTTGTGTCTTCACCAGTAGCGAAACACCTTGATATTAGCCCAGTGGTACCAATTTTGGGTTTCTGGACTCCAGTATTGTGAGAGAATATGTTTCTGTTGTTTTGAGTTGCTTAGTTTATGATAATTTGTGACAGTAACCCCAGGAAATGGATCCAGTTTCCAAGCTTGGTTCTACTTCCCTTGCCTGGGACAAGGCTTATGCATGTGTGAAATGTTACTGTGAAGAGTCAGAGGAGAATCTGAATTGCAACTCTATCCCTGGAAGCACAGAAATATGATCTGACGGTGTGCCATTTCTACCTAGATCTCTGTCTAGTTTTAAATGTACTATTTACTAATAAGTAAAACGGTAGCTGAAGATAAGATCCCATCCAATGGCTTTAGACACATAGTAGAACACACTGGTTCTTGCCACTGCTTCTGTGTCGTTTACAGGAGACCTGGGCAATGTAAGTGGAAAATATATTGGTCCCAGTTACTGGACACCCACTTGGTTCAATAAAAAATAAAATTATTGTTATTTTAAGTGTGCTTTCAGAGAATGACATTAAAGAGCAAGTTATGAATCAATAGAACTGATTTTTTTTTACACTAACAAAGAAAGTGTTCCCATTTCTGGGTCTCTTGATAATCCCTGTGTATATGTGATGGAAAAGATTATAGAAAAATAAAGTAGTTAGTCTAGGGTTCAGGATGAAATGCAGTTGTTCAAGTGCCCACTTAGTATTTCATTAATTAATAGCCTGACCAGGGGGTGGCGCAGTGGATAGAGCGTCGGACTGGGATGTGGAGGACCTAGGTCGAGATGCCGAGGTCGCCAGCTTGAGCACAGGGTTAATCGGGTTTGAGCAAGGCTCACCAGCTTGAGCCCAACGTTGCTGGCTCGAGCAAGGGGTCACTCGGTCTGCTGTAGCCCCTGGGTCAAGGCACATATATGAGAAATCAATCAATGAACAACTAAGGAGCCGCAACAAAGAATTGATGTTTTTCCTCTTTCTCCCTTCCTGTCTGTCTGTCCCTATCTGTCCCTCTCTCTGACTCTGTCTCTGCTACAAAAAAAGGAAAAAAAAAAAAAAAGAAAAAAGAAAAAAACAAAACTATCAATAAATACAGTCTACCAATGTAGTAACTAACACTCCATTTGCAATTGCCCTGTTTTCAAATGTCTGTCTGACACTTTGGTGAGATCACCACAGAATCAGCAGCTCAATTAGGGAGGGGAAGAAGACCCGGAGCTTGACCTAAACGTTTCTTTATTGGGTTAACCGCACACTTCTGGAGCGATCTATGGACGCATTGTCTGTTCTACTCAATGTTTGCCTCCTCCTGACACAGAACTAGGGCTAATTCACCTTTGTTCTCCTCGGGGCACGTGGCTTGGCGCTCAGAAAGTTCACGACAAGCATTTGGCTTCTAATGTAGGTTCAGTTTAGTTCAACAAACACAGAACAGCCCAAAGATCCTGGGCCTATTGCAGCAGAAAGTGGTTCAGGGGGTAATAAAATCTACCTGTGGCCACTGGTGGTTTTGCATAAATTAGGTTTGCAAATGAACGAGAGTTTGCTTTGTGAGTTAGCCCTTTGTTTATTTAGGACTTAGTGAAAGAAGTTCTGGCTTTTTCAGTCTTGTCAGACTTCAGCAGTATCCAATTTTCTGGGTCCAATACCTGTCTGGATTACTTGAGAGCCAAAGCCTGCCTGGAGACAGAGGCAGGGTGCAGGGGCAGAACAATTCTTATCGGAACCCTATTCCCTTCATTTCCCTGAGCTCAAGATTTTTATCACTGAGCCCATTCTTCCCCATTGAATGACTGGGACTCAGGAGGATACTGCCCATCCTGTCTGGCTCCATTGAGCAAACTCAGCTCTCTCACATTGTGGCCGCTGGCCTTTGTGGCCAGAGCCTATCCAGAACCTCTCCAGCTTGTCTTTTTGACTTCTCTTTCTTGACTTTCCTGGATCCTGAATTCATTTCTTCTCACTTTTCCCATCTTATTTTGACTACCCTTTTCCTTAAGAGACCTTGCTTGGCATTTCAACACAGGGACTAAGCCACACTTCAGGCTCTGATCTTGACCCCTCTAGCATGACACAACTTGCTGCACTTGTTCTCTGTCTCCAGTTGGCTCCCCACAGTGCCCACCTGAGTTCAGGACGCTTCTCTCCCTCTCACCCTCTTTCCCCAAGGTAGGAGATTGGGCCATTCTATTCATAAACCCCTTGGGAAAAGAGAGGCAATGGGCCTGAGTGTTAAACATTAGACTTATTTTTCCTTCTTTGTTTTTTCCTCTTGATTTTCTCCTCATTTTTCTATGATCTGCCTTCCCCAGCTCTTTACATCTGGGCTCACTGATGTTCCCACGTAGACTCAGCCCACCTCTCACCTGCTTGTGCCCTTGGGCCGAACCTGATTGAGACCACATGTACTAACATGCTCCATCTCTCCAGCTAAGGACTTGCTGTTAAGTTCTTTGGGCAGCCCTTATCCTTAGAAGAATGTCCCAGGGCTGCCCTCACTTCCGGTTCCCACCTGAACAGGAGTCATGCCACCTCCCTTTTGCTAAAGGTGACACTGTGCTTGATTTTCCTCGTGCCCTTTCCTAGGACTTGACCTCTGTTGGTAACCCATGTTGCCTGATGAGAATGGGTCATTCTTTACTCTTGACAGTTCCCTCTATGTCTATGCTTTGATCCTGTGAATGTTCTACCCCAGATGAAAACTCTTCATGGTTCTTGCATTTCTCTATCCATGTTCTGTCAGTACGACCAAACTTATTTACCTACTAGGAATCTCCAGTTACACCAAAGACCCAAGGCATAGACTGTGTTCCTGAATTGTGATGAGAAAATGCCAAGCCCACTGGTGGAGGATTACTTTCCACTAGTGACCTGGCTGAGAGCTTTCCTCCGAGCCTGGTGGATGTGCAGTTCTCACCCTGTCCTCCTCGTTACTCCATCTTAGTCCAGAAAGCTGCCATGCCTTACCAACAAAGACTTTTTGTTTGTTCCAAGAGTATGGAATTGTAAGCAGTCCAGACAACTGAAATGCAAGCAAGAGTACACATTGAAATACAGCAGAAAAGGATCCCATGCCATATGGGTGATGATACTGAAACTCATTCGGGAATATATTTAATGCTTCAGATGCTCTTGAGTATTTTTTAAAAAACTTACACTTGACTGAAATGACTTTATGCCCTTGTATGTCTATGTTTTCTGCCTGTTGTCTTTAGATACATGAGTTGTGACTTAGAACATAACACAGCAATCCTTTGAAACAAATTTACCACATTGACTATTACTAATTTGTATTATGCTTTATGATTTTCAAAGCTCCTCTTTAGACCTTAATGCATTTCATTAAGATGCAGATACAGTGCTTTGAAGCAGTCAGTGAGAGTTTCTAAATTTGTTTCAATGTTGCAGCCATTGCACAAACATTTTGGAATTTTAATTTGGGTTGCAAAACACGCGAAATAAGAGGCATTATTATGCTAGACTAGAACGGTAGCACTTAAGCATCAGAATCTTGTTAAAACACAGATCACTACCCCTGTCCCCAGTTCCTAATTCAACAAATCTGAGGTGAGGCCTGGTAATTTGCATTTCTGAAAAATTTCCAGGTGACATGAATGCTGCTGGTCTAGGGACCCCATTTTGAGACCACATGCACTGAAGCAATGATACTTAACTCTCGATGGACAAGTAGAATACTTGTGAAACTCTTAAAATATGTAGATGGGATAAGGAAGCATCTACAAAAATAGTATAGCAGATGTATATGTAATTGTGACAAATTAGAAAGAAACTAAATGTGCCACAGCAGAACAGATAAATTGGGTTATGTTCATATTGTGGATCGATAAATGAAAGTGAAAAATGAATGAACTAGAGCTATATCTGTCAACACGAATAAATCTTACAAATAGAAGGTTGAATGAAAAAAGGAAGTTGTATAGGAATGAGTATCATATATCATTTGTTTAAGGCTCCAGAATATACATAGCAATGTTATGTCATTCATTTCAATTCATATGTTGTGTAAATATGAAGTGTAAAGACACCCGTGGGGAACAGAAACCCCAGGTGACGAACATCAGTGACTCTGGGCAAGGGTGAAGGGTTCGGATGGCCCTGCCACTGCAGAATGGTATGTGGGGGGGAGGCGCTTCCAATTTATATGTAAGTCTTTTTACTTAAACTAGTGGGATCATAAGTGTATGTTGTAGCATTCTCAGGCTCCCCCCCCCCACCACCACCACAAAATTAAAGGCAATAAATGTACATATCTCCACAGTTCTGCCTAGAGTGCTTGGCTTTATAAAGCTCCACCTGTGATTCTTATACACAGACTATATGTGTGCCCTGTTGAACTATACATCATATTTTGTGAGCCCAGGTGGTAGCACTCTGACCATCCATTTTACTCACCAGACTTATTAATGGATACTTTTGACAGTAGATCAGGGTTTTAGAAATAGCCTGATAACAAAGCTTCAGAATGGTTTGTAAAGTTGCGATGCAAATAGGGGTTCTCCGAAGGGGCAGTTTCCATTTACATAGCCCGGGAGAGTTATTACCACATTGACTGCGTTTGTTTTTAATCAGTCCTTGAATGCTTATAAAATGATCAAATGCCAGTGGGCTTGGCATTTTCTCATCACAATTCAGGAACACAGTTGATGCTGTGGGTCTTTGGTGCAGCTGGAGGATCCCAGTGGGTGAATAGCATGCATCTTTAATCTTAGCCTGCCCAGTACACACGCCATCTCTAGGATGACTTCCTTCTAGTGCCAGTTTGGGGCATTTTCAGAATTCTGTCAGGAGTAAGAGGTCCGAGGCCTTCCTCTGCCGTCATGTCCCCACTGTCAGCCCCTCCCCAGTGAGGGGTGCTGCTATCAGAAGGAGCCTAAACTACGTGCTGTTGGCTCGGTATGTGGGTAGCAGGTTTTCAGGATACTGTTATCGGGGACTGAATAGGTGCAGACCCCTATTATGTGATGGACAAACAAAAAACTGTTGTCTGTAGGAACTTGGAAGGCGAAATGTCTCTAAGGCAGTAGCTCTGGCAGAAGAAAATGAGAATGTTAGTGGCGTGTGCTGTCTTTCCCACCAGCAGACAGTAAATGGGAGATATTTTCCCCTCTTTGTGGTTCACCCTGCTTTAATCACTGCTGTGTATACTGAGTGTATGAAGGGCAGATAACTTTTTTTTAATACGTGGCTTACCATATCATGAAGAGTTTCTCCAAAACTAGACGCCAGTGGCTGTTCTACCTTCTGAGCCCCCGTGCTATGTACTGGATGCAGTACTGGGTGAGACCCAAGGAGAGGGTGAGTATATGCAGGTGTGGAGAAAACGGGGCATGTGGATATGGTGGCCAGAAGCAATGATAGTGGCAGGATGACTCACTGCCTACCCAAAGCCTGTGTTCTTTCAGGAATGAGAGTTTTACTGGGAAGTGGCTGCCTAGCCACCATTGACATCATGACTGGATCTTGCTATGGGTTGAACCTGAGGTGCTATTCACTTACAGGCTAAAGAGGTTAAGAAGTGACTGTGCCTTTCCCCATCCCCTGGCCAGATGGAGAGGACTCTGAGGCCTGAGCAGATGGGGCAGCCACAAGAAGAATTCTTGAATTACCTTGTGGAAGGCTGCTGACCAACTGGGACTGGCTGCCCTGAACTGTTGCTGGAATAAGAAATATATTTCTTTTGTGCCAGATCATTGATAATTTAGGACTTTGTGATAGCAGCTAGTGTTGCTCTAAGTTATATTCTCATAGAGAATTTCAATAAGATTGTTTAGTGGCTCCCACATGAAGGACAGATACAAGCCAGTTACATTGGCTACCAAAATTAAAGATCAGAAAAGAATAATTATAAGATGTCTGTGCTATAGACTCTTTCTGAAGTCCTTACTTTTTGCCCCGGCTGATTGTCTTCTCAATGGACGGTCAGCGTCGCTGGGAGGCTGTATGACGTCACCCACCCATGGTATTGCCCTGCCATGCCCATTTTTACTGAGCACTTGAGTCAACCAGACCAGGTTTGTATCTTCCATTAGGAAGCTGTCTATTATTTTTTTTTTTTCTGGGAGAAATGAGAAAGTGCATTCCATTTGCCACTGGTCATGCTGTGATGACAGATAATTAGAAACTTTAATCAATCGTGTTTTGTCAGCGTGACTTTCATATCAAGAAGAGACGGTGTTTAATAAAAAGCCACAAATAAATATGGAATTTAGGACTGTGAAGCATCAATAATGAAGTGTAATGATGTTAGAAAGTGATATCTCATAACCTCTTCACCAGACTTCCTGTGTGTACCAGATTCTTGTGGAGGACAAGAATTTGTGATTGTGTTTGCACAAAATTCCCACTTCTTTAGCTGCCCTTTGTACCTACTGTCCCGAGTTTCACAGACAGGGTGGGTGAGGGAGTGCACAATGTAACTTGCAGGATCCTTCTTAGGCCACATACCTTGTTTCAGCATTTAGCACGTTCCCAACAGGCTTTTGAGTCAGACAAGCTTATTGTGCAGTTTTCCAGCTTTGTGATGTCATCTCTCCCCATGGGATCTGTTTTACTACCTGTCAATTACACATTTACCAACCTCCTAACACCATTATACTCAAAGGAGGTGACGCACACAGAGGACTGAGCATGCTATCTGGTACAGAATGTTCTGAATGTTCTTTTGAAATGTAAAATCTCTTCTTCCCCGCTTTCTAACCAAGGGCATTTTTCTCTTGTGCAGAGACTAGGTTCTCTCACTTGATGACTAGGATTGATCAAGAATTTGGTCGATCCCTACACAAGGAGCTCCCAGAGGCACTTGGGTACATACACTGCTCACAAAAATTAGGGGATCAGGGAACGTGCAGATACTCCAGTACTTTCAGCCGTTTGTATAGCGCATTTTCACCAATGAAATAAAAAGTTGGTTTTGCCTCTCATTTGCATAACCAAACAACTTTCTTTGACTTGTCGTTTGCTTTACTGATGTTCTTGTTTAATAAAAAAAAATCAAATGCTTCTTTTTTTTATCACTTCCTATTCATTTTGAAACATCACCTCATTTCTGTGAGCAATATAAAACAAACTATGACACCAAGTGTACTGCGCAGGGAGGTGATTTCTGGGCGCTGCATCAGCGCGGGGCCGCTTGCCTGCACGTCCCACCCATCGCCTGACTTGGACTGTCGTAAGCATTGAGCTCGCCTGTTTCGAAGAGGAGAAAGATGGCAATGTTTCCTGTGGGGCTCACAAGAGGATGAGGTGTGAGAAGGATGGCAGTCAAGGAAGACGCTGGGCCCGCTGACTGTATCTCAAGGCTGTTTCTCTGCCAGAAATTCTGGAGAGGCTCTTCCAGGGAGACTGATGCTGGGAGTTTGAGTGTGTGTCATGTCTGGTGAGATGCGGTGTGGAGCTTAGCTAAGGATATAGCTAGAGGCCAAGCACTTACTGAGCTTTCACACCCGGTTTAACTTTGCTTGGTTCCACTGGGGACGCCATCGAAGGTTTGCGTATGGCGGTTGGGTTGCACATTCCCATTCTGTGTGTGTCTGTACCTGCACTGGTTCCCTTGCTCGCTGCTCTCTCTCTGCCCATCCAAACTGTGCCCATTTTTCAGACCCAGATGACATCCCCCTTCCTCCCCAAACTGTTTCTTGGTCAAAATTTCTCTGCAAATAATGCTTTTTAAAAAACCTTATTATGGCCCTGGCCAGTGGCTCAGTGTATGGAGCATTGGCTCGGTGTATGGACATCCTGGGTTCGATTCCCAGTCAGAGCACACAGGAGAAGCAGCCATCTCCTTCTGCTTCTGCTCTCCTCTCTCTCCCCCTTCTCTCTCTCTTCTCCTCTAGCAGCCAGTGACTCCATTGGTTTGAGCGTGGGCCCAAGTGCTGAGGATAGCTCCATTGGAGTGTGACAGCCTCAGGAGCTAGAACAGTGATTCTTAACCTGGGTTCTATCGAACCCTAGGGGTTCGATGAGTCGGTCTCAGGGATTCGGAGAAGCCTCTGCCACGGAGGCCAGAATAAAGTAATACCGTAATTTGTTGGGAGTTCATGCACTTTGTTGGTTTTGTTCTTTGAGCAAGGTGATGTTCATGCACGGCTCATTTTGTGCACCAGTAAAAAAACATATACCTATGTCTTGAATTGGGAAAAAAAGTCATATTTTATTTATCACTAAAGAAGGGTTTGGTGAATGCGCATATGAAACTGGTGGGTTTGGTACCTCAAAAAAGGTAAAGAACCACTGAGCTAGAACTAGATCAGTACTTGAGTATCATCCCCAGATGGGTTAGTCGGGTGGATCCCAGTTGGGCCACATACAGGAGTCTGTCTCGCTATCTCCCCTCCTCTCACCTAAAAATAAAACAAAACAAAACAAAGCAACAAACAAACAAAACAAAAATAAAACTTTATTCCACTCATAATATTAGTACAAAGTTTATATTATGGACAGTGCATAACTTAGTTATTTTCTCATGTTTTATTTAGATTTTTCTTGGTTTTCCAACTAGATAGTGAGCTTACTGATGCTGGTCTCCATCAGACCAGCCGACATTGACCAAGGACCTCCAGGTGCCAACACTGCACTAATTGCTTTCACACAAGTTGTTTTATTTTATTCTTCACAAAACACCCTGAGGGAGATTTCACCCCAGTTTCACAGATATATCTATGGACCTTAGATTTTTTAATAATTCCTCCAAAAAATCCAGAGCCTGAATCATGAAGCACAGAAGTGAGAGGTACAAATTAAAATTGTTTATTTATTTATTGATTTTAGAGAGAGAGAAAGGGGGGGAAAGAGAGAGGGAGAGGAAGATAAAAAGAGAGAAACATTGATTTGTTGTCCCACTTAGTTATGCATTCATTGCTTGATTTTTGTGTGTGCTCTGACTGAGGATCGAACCTGCGACCTTACGCATTGGGACGGCATGCTAATCAATTGAGCTACCAGGCCAGGGCCAAGAGATGTGGATTTAAGCACTGGTGCCAAGTCTAACTGTCTTTATACCAGACCACATACTCTCAAGGTTGGCCATGCTTGCTACTTGTTTTGTATTCATCAGAGTATCCGCTTATGTGCTTCACATGTAATTAAAACTTAATAAATCTCCATCAAGTCTTTGAAGAGGGCACTGTGGGGATGCTTCTTAACAATGCTTTTTACTGTTAACTTGATTTCTCCTGTACCTCAAAAATGCTGAAGGAAATTAAAGATGGGTTACTTAAAATTGTGCTTTGAAATTTTGTTGATAACTTGATGACAGCCTTGATGACAAAGAGACGATCTGGAGTTCACTGAGCTGTCTGCGTCTCAGGCTGGTGAGAAGGAAACAGACAGGGCAGAGGCTAAGACCCGGTGCCTTGATCCAGGCTAGGCTGGGGCATTCAGAAGACTGCTGTTATCCAGAAAGCAATATTTATAGGCTCAGTGACCAGAATGCATACTTAGTAGTTAGAGTAGACTACTGTGAGCCCCCAACTATTTTTATCTGAATTGTCCGGTAGTGCCACAGGCTGATTTTTCATTAAGTCAAGAAGCCTGTTAGATGGGAAGCTCCCATCTTCAAAGTGACCCAAGTCATTGCCCTCTTAGGAGGCTATGAAGCCTTCATGGTGACCTCTTGATCATTAGCTGGAATAAAGCCTTGTGTCAACATGTTTGGGCCACACGGTGCCCAGGTATTGGTTAAACATTATTTTGGGTGTTTCTGTGAGGGTGTTTTAGATAAGATTAACATTTAAATTGGTGACCTGAGAAAAGCAAATTATCCTCCCCCCCACCTCCGATGTTGGTGGGCCTCATATAATCAGTTGAAGGCCTGAACAAAAAGGTCAATCCACTTCTAAGCAATGGGCCTATTTCTCCAGCCTAACTGCTTCCAAACTAGAACATAGGCTTTTTCCCACCTTTGGACTCAAACTGAAACACCAGCTCTCCCTGGGTCTTGAGACTGCTGGCCTTCGGCTGGGAAGCACCCCCTCAGCCCTCCTGTGTCTCCAGCTGGCTGACCCACCCTGCAGACTTAGTGACTCACCAGCCTCCATAATCACGTGAACCAATTCCTTATAATAAATCTTTCTTCTCTCAATATATGTACACACACACACACACACACACTCACACAACTCTAAAGGGGTAACATAAGGGTTTTTGTGGATAATAAAACTGTTTGTATCCTGTTTGTGGTGGTGATTAAATGAATCTCTATATGTCTCAAATGTACAGAACTGTACACCCCTCTGGAAGCCAGTTCCACTGAGTGTTAATTTAAAAAATAAAAATGCTTTAAGAACCCAATGTAAAGAGAGAACCAGAGAGGAATTGAAGGCCAAGAGAAGGAGTATATTAGGCAAAACTGGAAGGAGGATTTGAGTAGGGCTTCGAAGAATGGCCAGTACTTCAGTAATAGGAGAAATGGGAGGTGAACTGTGTTTGGAGGGGCAGGGTATGCCAGCCACAGGAACCAGAATAAATGGAGGGCAGAGGCAGTACTCTGGGGGCCATGACTGGAGAGGTGCAGACTGGGGGGGGGGGACTAAGCCAGCCAGGCAGGTCAGAGCCTGATTATAACAGGCTCTGAATGCCTGAGTGAGACATTCTTACCTAGTTCCGTGGAGTATTTGCAGTTACTAAATAATTTTGAGCAATGATTCCACACCAGAAATCCAGGAGGATCAGATTCCAAGGGATTTTAAGCTTCCTGAAAGCCTCCTAGGGGGAAAAAGGTACAGAAGGAGGGTTTCTTAGATAATTCATTTGTAAAACCCTTCCTTAAATTTACAAACGAGACCCTCTATAAAATATTGTGTCCACTAGGGAAATAACTCTGGGATTGATCTAAATCTGTTAGCCTCAAAGTATTTATGTAAACATCTGTCTCAGTCAGGGTCCCGGCAGGAAACAGATGGCACACTTTGAAGGAAAGGAACTAGACTATATAGTGACAAGGCTATTAACACGGATGCGGGCCAGGCTAAGGAAAAGGATGGGGGCAGCGAGGTGCCCTGGGCTGGGGATGGCAGGAAGCAGCTAGCACCCTGGGCCTGAAGGCTCCAGGGAGGAGAGGTCCTGGAGCTAGCTCTGCAGGAGCTGATGCAATGGGAGGGGCCACCCACAGGAAGAAGTGTGGCCCTGGGTGGTGGAGCCAGTGTTTTGCAACCAGAGCCCAGCAGGGAGGGAGCTGGGGTCTATAAGCTCTGACCTCTCTCTCCTCCTGCCCTGGCTTCTCCTTCTGGTGGATCTTATTGGTTCAATTCAAGACAGCCGGAGGGTCCCACTGAGGGTGTCCATATTGGCCAGTGTCTGGGAAATGAGTTCAGGGTAGGGAGAAAGGTGGAGAGCTGATCTAGAGAGAAGAGGAGAGAATAAGCATTGCAGTCATTACCATTCAGGTACACGTCCTAGGCATCCTGGGACCTCAGTTTACAAGGACTATAGGAAAGAAGGGGTGTGGACTTGGGCAACCGCGTATGACAGAGGGTGACCTTCATCAAGGGCTCAGATAGCCCATTGTGTCCTGACCGGAAATTCCCTCCCTTGGGACCTTCTCCAGCGGCACCAGGTGCTTTGCGCGTTACTTTCATATGTCTAGGAGAGCACTTGTTACATTACACTGATTGCCTGTTTACAAGTCTGGGACCTGGTGACACAGGCCTGTCACAAGCCGAGGCCCTTCACAAAGGCTGAGGGAATTAAGGTGGGTCAAGTTCAGGGCTCCACCTCAGTGTCTCGATTTTGCTGGGAGGTGTTAGCGATGGTACCTGAGGTGTTGCCTGAGGACCCAGGCTGGCTGGCTCCTCTTGCTGTCTTTGTCCGACTTTACTCCCATCAATCAGAGGTAAGGAGAGCAGCCTGCGCTCATGGGGCGGTGCATCAACCACAAAGAAGTGGGAGTCATGAGAAAGTATGAAGAGGGAGCCCTGGGGGCCAGGACGCCTCTTGCTGCATCTTTCCTAATTAGCAGCAGAGCTACTCGGGGGACCCTGGGGGACCAGCTAACGACCATTAGCTGCTCAAAGGAACACTGCCATCACTGTCACCATCCCCCTGGTGCTCCTTGAGTCCTCATGGGAAGCTTGTTTTCTTGGCAGGTTTTGATTTGGGGACAGGCTTGATTGGGTGACACCAAGAATGCCCCAAAGCTATGCCCCCAATTTGTGCTATGGCTGATAAAAATCATAGATGTTTCGAATGGGAAAAACCTTAGAAAGCATCTGATTTGATTTAATTCAGTCTACTAACAGGAAACTGAGGCCAAGACAGGCTAAGTCATCTTTATTGAGCACGTAGTAGGAGCCAAGCTCTCTGTGAAGCTCTATGCAGGTAGTAAGTACCTTGTGTCGTGTGTGAAGCACGTCGGGAGGCAGTGCCTGTCTCCGCCAGGCACACCTAAGGGCTAGAATGAAGCCTCCAACTTCAGGCACAGACCACTCTCTTGCTCTAAGACACCTGTCCCCGAGAAGACCAGGTCACTGAATTTGAAGCCATAGGCACTGGGACAAGCATGAACCATCACTAGAAATTCAGGACAGACTTCTCTGCAAAGGCCTGCACACTGGGCCAGAGCTGGTCGACTTAGGGCGGTAGCCAAAACACCTGCTAGCCAGCAGCAGGCTGACTTTGACATCCAGGCACGGCTGGAAATGATTATTTCCTGATCAGGTCCTCTGGCATGTGTGTGGAATGCTGTCATTATGACATTTACCATGAGTCTTTCTCTGGGTCTCTTAATACCAGCATCACTGCCTGTCACAAAAAGCTGTCTTCAAATGTCTCTTCGTCAAAGCATCCTAGTCTGTCGATGACAAGCATCATGGGTCTCCACCAGGAACTTCCTACTCATTCACCCCTCATTCATTCATTCACTCATTTGTTCATTCGATTCCAAACATTTACTGAGTATCTACCCCACGCCAGTGACTTTGGGTGCTGAGATGGGTATGAAGCCTGCCTTTTTATAAGTAGCTTAGCAGATAAAAGCAATTTGTGCGAAGGACATGGGGGTGTTTCACCCCAGTAAGGGGGAAGAGAAGGCACATGCAGGCAGGTGTGAGGACTGCCTTTCATCTCTGCTCCTGTCTTGTGTGCTGGCTTCGCTCTCCTCTGTTACTCACATGGTAGGAGGTGATATCACAGATCCAGCCATCCGAAGATTGTCTGACTTTCTCGTGGTTCAAAATCCAAACTCATGGAGAGGAAACTGGCTGGGTTAAATGCTGCTACTTACATCTGGCTGACCCAGCTGTGATGAGGGGAGCCAGGTCACAGTGAATAACATGGCTGAGTCCAGGGGAGTCATCCTGGGGGTTGGGATGGTGGCGCAGCCCTGGGAAAGGGGGTGAGCAGCTAGCCCACTGGGGGCCCTCCATTGTTGCTGCCTTCTGGGAGCTCTCCTAAAAGTGGAGAAAGTGGGGAGGAAGCCTCTGAATGCTGTTGTGAAGGGCCCTGGGAGGGGGCAGTTCTGGATTTCAGAGCTCGGGATCTGAATGAGATTGAAGGGAGTGCACAGGGCTCCACGGAACACACACCACTGGAGCTGAGTCTTAAACGTGCGTGTATGTATGCACGTGTGTGTTTGGGGGCCAAGGAAGCTGTGATAATATGGCTTTTCAGGCAGATGAATTAACATGAGCTGAAAATGAAGCAGTCTGGGGAAGCATGGCCCCTTTGGGAATGACAGTGTTCGAAACTGCTGAAGCACAAAATGCGAGGTGGCAGGGGTGGGGAAGGCCAGGGAAGTCAGCCAAGGCTCCTGCATCAGGGGCGTCAGATGCGCCAGCGCTCCTCCCAGTGGGCCAGAGTTTATCCTACGAGTGATGGACAGCCAGCAAAGACTTTGGAGTAGGGGAAATGTAACCTAAAGTTCTTATTAGGAAGCTCACTCTCTTTGGGGACATGTCGTAGGAAATTAACACTAGAGTTGGGGAGGTGAGATTGAAGGTGGGTTGGTTCAAGTCCTTCAAGCAGCAGAAGTGGAGACAGGATTAAATGTGCAAGGACTTCAGTAGGGAGAATACTAGTGAGCCTGGGGAAGGAGCTGGAAAAGCCTGGGAGAGCCAGACCTCAGTGCAAGCTGACCATGACTGGGAACAGAGGGAAGGAAGGTGGAGGGACACCATTCTAGACTGCTGCTATGTAGTCTTAGGAAGGTTTGGGAAAGGTTTCAGGGAGTCCTGAAGCCATAGTTGTGACCAGAGGAGTATGCCCCCAGGAATGAGCCTGTGCATTTACCTATCACCCCTCCTTGGACACAAACTTCCTGGTAGGACTGCCACACTCAGTCATTTGGCTGAGACCAGAGATCAGGCAATGACTTTCAGAGGTTCAAGCAGTAGAGGTTCTTGGCCAACTCAAATCCCTGCAGTTGAAAGTCTATAAGGCACATTTTCATGGCTGTCCAAGGTGTTTAAAACAATAATCAAGGAAGGTTATTTAATTAGACTAATTATATATCAACTAGGTCACCAGCAGTGAAGCTGAAGGATATAGGAGACATTGGAGGTATGGCTGACTGGAATTGGTCGTTCATTGATCATCACCACAGGGCTGCTATGTTATGTTTTGCAGGTTGTGCGCTTGCTCACCTTTACGTGTGCTGTCCAGCCTGCCCAAAGGTGTGCAGTGGCCTCGGGCATCACTGAACCTGTCTCTATATCCTGAGTGTCTCACCTGGAGCTTGACACAAGGTCACCGTATACCACATGAATGTCGACTGTGAAAAATACAGCTCTTGCCACCAGGGAACTTGTTGTCAAAGGAGGGCTGATGGCTATACACATAATTAAAATATGTGGGCTCATGGTTATAATGAGTAAAACTGGGCTCTGAAGTTTGTGCAGCTACCTAGTGACTTCTCGGTGTCCAGAATTGCCTCTCCTGTCTCTTGAGCCAGTCAGACAATTCCCAGACCTTGGATCAATCAGTCTGAACAAGTAAGCTGGCTTTTAATTTTTCAATCATCTTTTATATGCCAGGCATATGCATTAATGATTCAAAAGATACCGGTAGGACCAACCACACTCCAGGCACTGTTGTAGGTGCTGGGATTGAGCAATAAACAGAACAGACCAAGCCCTGCCCCCATGGGGGAAATTCAGGGAATCAGAAACAGAAGACTGCAATCCTAGGTAAGTGGCATGGCAGACAGAAAGCAGGATAAAGAAGATGAGGAATGAGCTCATGTGTGTGCTGGGGAGGAGTTTGCTGTTTTAGGCTGGGTGCTTAGAGAAGGTAGAGAAGCCCTTATGGCTAAGGAGTTCATTGTGTTTAGATCCAAAGGAGGTGATGAAATAAATCACGCTGAGACCTGGGGAAGACAGTTCTCTGCAGGGACTAGTGAGTGCCAACAGAGCAGAGGAGTTAGTTTGTTTCAGTAATTGCAAGATGTAGGAGGCTGGGAGGGGAGGGGGGTGAAGGAAGGAGGGAGGAAGGGAAAGAGGGAGACTGCTTAGTGTTTGTTGTGCTGCAGCACATGGAGAAGAGGAGCTTTGGAATCAGCGAAACCTAGGCTCCCACACCAGGTCTAGCACCTCTATTACTCTCTGTCTGTGGGACTGTGTTGCTTTGAACCTCAGTGAACTCATTCATAAATTGGGATGGTAATGACAACGACTGCATAGGCTGATCCAAGGTAAGGACTGATCCAGGGCTTGACTAAGGGACTTAGAAGTCCCCATCAGGACTTTGGGCTTTGTTCTGATCAATAAAGGGAAAGCTTTGGAGGATTTTGAGCACAGTGCCTTGAGCTGTCCCATTTTAAATCAAAGGATCACTCTGGCTGCTGAGTTGAAACAAGACATCACGGTGTTCACTTTCTTATATATAAGCGCTGAATAACTATGTTGTCCACTTGAAACCAATATAATGCTGTGTATTAACTCTGCTTTAATTAAAAAGTAAAACTAGGGAGGCAAGGCCAGAGGCTAGTCTATGGTGGAATTAGAATTCTAATTCAGAGTGAAGACCTTGAACCACGCGAGGTTCTGAAGTGCCTTTTGAAACACCAATACGTAATTAAGCGAGGTGAAGTATGGTAGAGTGGGAGCCTTTTAAAAAGAGGTAAATTATTTGAAAATTAATCATCCATTTATTGCACGTGTCCACTCTTGAAAACCGAAACCGTTTCATTAATGGGAATTTCTAATTCCCCAGCAATGTTTATGGTAGAGGCAGCCGCCTGTTCCTTACTTTAATCCCAGCTCTGTGCTCCATTATCACAAGCTTTGTTTAACTGTTCAGTCAAAATTCTGCTTTAACTTTGGTTTTCAAATGTTCTGTTTTTTGCCAAGAAACAGATGTATTCAGGAGAGTCTGCTTCAAAGGCACCAGGAAGAAGTTGCAGACTGGAGTGTGCTTGCTGTTGACACAGTGTTTTCCCACTTAGCTGTCACTCTTCCAACCGCTATGGCTAGCAAGCCTTTCTGTTCCCTTTTTGGAGAGGAATGTGACATTCTTATCTTTAGAAAAATTAACCAAAAGTGTTCTTATTCTTAGTGGTACTGAAATGTTGTTAGCCCTTCATCTCTCTTTGTGCTGAAAGAAGAGAATAGAAGCAGGGAAGTAAAAAGGTACTGGGATGAAGATTCTTTCTCAATTGGCAAAGAGGCTAGAAAGTGAAATTTTAATTAACCCTGATTTTATTATTATTATTATTATTATTATTATTATTAAATGAGAGGTGGAGAGGCAGAGAGACAGACTCCTGTATGCACCCTGACTAGGATCTACCTGCAAGCCTCCTAATGGGTGGTGCTCTGCCCATCTGGGAGTGCTGCTCCATTGCTCAGCAACCAAGCTCTTCTTAGCACCTGAGGCAGAGGTCAAGGAGCCATCCTCAGTGCCTGCGGCCAACTCACTCCAATTAAACCATGGCTGCAGGGGTGGAGAAGAGAGAGAGAGAGAAGAGGAAGAGGAGGACAAATAGGAACAGAAAGAGGAAGGGTAGAAAAGCAGATGGTCACCTCTCCTGTGTGCCCTGACCGGTAATAGAACTCAGGACTTCCACACGCTGGTCTGACACTCTACCACTGAGCCAAATGGCCAGAGCCTAACCTTGATTGTTGAACAAGGATATCTCCCTGTATCTCAGGTGAGATGGAGGCTGGAAGCCTCTGAGGATTTGGGGATACAATGCTGGGAGGAAGCTTTTAATAACAAAATGCTGTGGATTTCTGGACCAGTTTCAATGTGTCTGACTTCTTGGAAAGGGTCTGGAAGTGAATTAAAAACGGGCAATCAAATAAGGCCTTGGGGATAATATTAAAATTAAGCTAAGTGGGAATGGTGTTTTGTATTGGAGAATAAAAAAGATACTGTGTTGGATCTTGGCCATCCAAAGGGATAAGGATTCAGAAGAGGCTCAAAGTTCTTGTCTATAATTTCAGCATGAGGAGCACCCAGGAAGGTATTTCTGGAATGAATGGTGCAGAGCTCCTTCCCTCCTATCAACAGGCAGTTTCTCACTGGCAAGTTGTTCACTGCACAGCTTCAGCCCAAGTTCAGCTGACTTTGTGGATGCCCTAGCAAATGGGAGGACAGGTTTTTGCTTCATTCCAATCCACTGATTTACAACCTGCCTTCTTCTGGAACGTGGACAGTGGCCTGGCATGCATCTGGCTCACTCCTTCAGTTTAACGGTTTGACTCTTGTCTCATCCTTTAGGCCTGGTATCCTTGCCTCTTCCACCACAGGTCACTCACTGAGACAGTCCACCCCCCTGTAGGTATGGTCTTCCCTCTCGAGAGTAGAAATTGTCTTGCAAGGTACACTCAAGGCTTTAGAACTCTGGTTTATCCCCAAATGGTTGATGCATGAACAGTTTAAGAACATGAACCAGGCAGTGGTTAAGCAGCCCTGAGCTCTCTGGGTCAGCCTATGCTTCCGTATAGTGCCTTGAGTGAACAGCTCCACTGATTCCTAGTGATGTGAGCTTAGGAAAAGTACTCTTTGAGCCTCTCTTCTAGCATTTATATATCAGGGTTGTAAGAATCTCACGTGGCAGCAACTATGGAGAGTCATTGCTCAATAAGTGTTTATATGCGTAGACCTTGCTAACATGGACCACTGGACTGGTTGACACATTTGCCGGGACCTTCCCTTCCTGCCGGGATTATTGTGCCTGCCTATGCTCATCTGCCTGCATTACTTTGTGGGCTTATCCCCTCCCCTGCAAATTTTGATCAGACTCCCACACAGTGATTATTCTTTATTCTTCCTGCTCATTGCCATCCTTTCCTACTGGATCCTTTATGAGTCTTTTCCTACATTATTAACTTACTTTCTTCTTCTGCAAAATGGAAGTAACCATAGTACAGACCACACAGGGAAGTTGGGAGGTTGAAGTCCACAGGGGGTACCTGGGAGGAGGCATCGTGGTGACTCATGGAGAGCCCCCAGCTCAGTGCCTGATGTGCAGGGAGCACTCAGTATGTCAGCTATTGGTTTTATTATTGGTGGGATTGTTCTGTTCATAGCCATCACCACTACTCGGCTCCCTTTTCTCCCAGCAAACAATGCTACGGTGAACCCAGTAAAGAGTCTCCTCAATCTCCCACCTTTTTCCAATTAACTCTGTTCTCTCCCATTATTTTCCTCGTTGGCAACCCACCTTCATATGCAACGGATGGGATAGTCACATTGTAAGAACCTGCAGGAGTAAAATAAAAGCAAGGCACAATGTCTTTCCTCTCTGCATTTATCATCCACACCGGCCTTTATAAATCGGGCCCTTAAGGGAGGGGCTTTATTTTATGCAAATGAGTGAAAGTTGAAAGTGTTTTGACAGGAATGATGTTTTT
This sequence comes from Rhynchonycteris naso, assembly GCA_037038555.1. NCBI lineage: Eukaryota > Metazoa > Chordata > Mammalia > Chiroptera > Emballonuridae > Rhynchonycteris > Rhynchonycteris naso. The sequence continues at coordinate 180,545,936 of CM073000.1, read as the reverse complement.
TACTTATTTTGGGCACTGTGTGCTCTTAACGACATGCTGCACAGGACCTGACCCAGGGCAGTGTGGCACTCTCCAGTGACCTGGTGCCAATTTGACATCCTTATTCCTGAGGGGCTGTATGAAAAGAGGATGCTGACCAGGCAGTGTCTGAGACGTCCCCATGCCTCCTTGCCGGGAGGTGACAACACCGACCAGAATACGTGCCGTATTCACTGCTTTCAGGGTGTCACTTCTCCATCTCATCGCTAACTCCTGACACAGACCCTCTCATGGCGGAGTTTGCATTTCAGACCTTGTGCGTTCCTTCTGCAGGATTTGCAGCATATTGATGATCTGTATTCACTAACTCAAAACAGATACTGTTCTGGAGAGCCTCTTTTCTACGGGCAGAAACTCCATGTGTAAAAAGAAATTAGAAAATAAATCTTTTGCAAAGGACACTCTTTGCCAAAGCGTCTTCTATCCCCCTAAAAAATTGGACGTGATGGAAGAATAAGCTGTTATGAACCGTGTGGTATCGGTCAACTTGACCTAGAAAGTATGTTTGTGTAAAGATGATAGCTTTGTACAGCCATACTTCCTTCTGACCCTTCACCACTCCCCTTTACGATCGTAAAACTCCAGAGGCTCTCCCGGGGACGAGTCTTGCCTCATAGCTACTCATGTGCAATTTTCTGTTAACATCGTTAGGAATTGCAGGCCATATAACTGAACTGAACACACACTTTCACCCTTTGCTGGTTAGCTACTCCTTGCAGTATGAGTTTGTTCTCCTGAGTGAATTTAATTGCAAAACAGTACGTAATTGCCCACATTGGGACTACATAAAGGTTTTGGTGGCTCACTGCGGAATTCCCCCACCCTCATTAAGGGCTATTGTGTATGTAATTATAAGGGTATGACTCTGTTCTGTGGAATGGTCAAAACCTTATCAGAAGTCTCATTAATCAGTCCCTAATCTAAACCCCTCACTAGGAGTGTATGGGGGACCGGGTGATGAGGGCCTGGAACTTGGAATCTGAGCTCTCCTGATAATGTTCCGTTGGCAAATAACTTCCCTGTGTGGTCTGTACTATTGTTACTCCCATTTTGCGGAAGAGGAAAGTAAGTTAATAATGTAGGAAAGAATCATAAAGGATCCGGTAGGAAAGGATGGGAGTGAGCAGGAAGAGTAGAGAATGATCCCTGTGTGGGGAGTCTGGTCAGAATGTGCAGGGGAGGGGATAAGCCCACAAGGTCAATGCAGGCAGATGAGCAAAGGGCTTCTGTTTATGTGTGTGTCTTTGTATATGAAGGTGTCCAGGTGGGGCTCATGGGGGGTTGCAGAAAGGGCAGAAAACCGGGGAGGGATGGTAAGAAGCTGTGTGTGAGATCCTGCGCTGTGATGTGAGGGCCCACAGGGAAGGCTGGGATCTGCGTTCTGCTTTCTCTTCCCGTAATGCTTAGTGGGACCTGCTGGGCTTTGCACCCATCCGCATCGATGTGCGAGCCTGGATGAGGTAATTAACACTCAGGTGTCTGACACTAAGTAAGGTGCTTGGAGTCCTGCTGCACGCTGGGTGGGCAGGTTTCGGGGCTGCAGCTTCTCTGGAGTGGACAGCTGTTCCCTCTCCTCGCAGAAAACAGAACAAGATGAGGGCTTAGCAAAGAGAAAGAGGGATTTACTTGGATTTGATGAGGGATTTCCTGGCTGTGAAAACACAAAGAGAAATATGATCTTTGGGATGGGAGGCCTACAGGAGAGCTGAAATCTCCTTCTTTCCTGTGACTCCAAATGAGGAGGAAGGTGGCTTCACCCCACCCCCCACCCCACCCCGTGTTCAAGGTGCCCATTCGGGCTACAAGGACTCAGACCAGATGTTGACCCTCTGGCCATGCCGACCCCAATGAAGAGATCTTATACCAAGGAGAGTCGGGGGTTATTTCCCCTCTTTATTGCACACAGGCTGTACATAAAACCAGTCGTCTGAGTGTTTTGATTCAACACTGAAGTAATGATGGTTAACTCAGGAGCACTCTATCTGAACATGCTATTGTTAAAAATTCGTTTTAGCTAGGTGAAGGGACAGTGGCATGCTGCCTTTTATGACAGAGATAACTAAGTGGCATTTGCCAAACTGGCTGAATTATTGTGACTTTATCATCCCCAATGGTTCAGTTGGTAGACTGCATGTTGCATCGAAGGTGATTATAATCCAGGAGGTTTAGTTCAAGTTCTGACTCAACTTTCTAGAGCCTCACTGTTATCATCGGAAATAAAGGAACAGTTGTTTCTATTTTTTTCTACTTAAATAAATTCCGTAAACATCAAAAATAAAAATAGATGATGAATTGTTTTGAAAACTATAAAGCAGGGGGCAAAATAAGGTTTATTTTTGTTTTATTCAAGCAGTGAGTGTACTCCTTGTCTTAGGCAGCATTTGTGATATGACAGGTGAAGAAAAGCATTAAAATCAATTTGTGGATAAAGTTTGTTGAATCCAAACTTATCCCAGGATGTGATTTCAACATTGAATTCAATGAAATGTTTCTTTAGTTATGTTAAAATACCACATAAACTGTGAATTACTATGTAGGTTTAAAATATGGGTACAATAGCAACATTAACTTCATTTGTTGCATTAAAAGACAGTCCAATGGGTGGATAAGAAGAGGTTTTGAAGCCAGACTTGCTTGGCTTAGTTCTCCTCTGAGATATCATGGCTCTTTGATTTGGGACACATAACCTTCCTGGGCCTTAGTTTCCTCATCTCAAAAAAAGTAAAGATAATAATATTAGTACTAACCACATATGGTCATTTAGAGATTTCGACAAGTTTAAACATCTGAAGTTCTGGACACTTAACCCTCAACACTGTTAGCGATTGCGATGAGGAGTACTATGAAGGAATGGCGATATACTTTCAGGCTCCCTGATCAGAATTCTAAGTAATCGTATTAGTGATCAGTCAGTTACCATTTTTCATTTTCTTTGAAACTAAAAACATATTACAATTATAAAAATGGGCTCAGTGTACTACTTCTGAGATGTGATATACATGTTGCTTGTTTCTTTAAATATTTTTATATCAGCATATAATTCATATACCACAAAATTCACCATTTTAAAATGCACAATTCAGTGAGTTTTTTGGTCTATTCACAAAATTATGTACTCATTACTACTAATTCTAGAACATTGTATTACCACCAAAAAGAAACCCCATACCTATTAGCAGTCCCTCTATCCACCACGTTCTTGTCCCTACAATCATTGGTCTGCTTTCTGTTTTTATGAATTTGCCTATTCTGGACATTTCACATAAATAGAATTGTATAATATATGCCTGTTGTGTCTGGTTTCTTTCACTTAGCTTAATGTTTTCAAGGTTCATAAAGAAACTGAGGTGCAGAGTTTAAGCCACTTTTTTGAGATCTACAAATCTCTCTAATAGTATTTCTTTCTTTCTTTTCTTTTCTTTTTATTTATTTATTTATTTTGATGAGAGAGAGACAGAAAGAAACAAGAAGGGAGAGAGAGAAAAAGAGGAGAGAGATGAGAAGCATCAGCTTGTGGTTGTTTCATTTTGATTATTCATTGATTGCTTCTCATAAGTACAGTACCTTGATGGGAACGGGGTGGAGTAGGGGGGCTGAAGCCAAGCCAGTGACCCCTTGTTTAAGCCAGTGACCATGGATTCTGAACCAGGGACCTCAGCACCCCAGGTTGATGCTCTATCCACTGTACCACCACCACTGGTCAGGCTCTCTAGTAGTATTTCTGACCTGCCCAGTGACTCTCCCTGAATCCTCACTGGTCTGACTTTCCTGCTGTTTGGATAGCTCTGTACGTACTAAAGGAGCAGGTGAAATAGACTCTCCTATCTCCTTGTTGGTAACCACTGCCTTTCCTACCACCCCGCTTATACTTTGTGCCACCCGTGTCCCTGGAGGCTGGCTTCTACCGTTGGGATCACCTGGCACTTTTGCCCTCTGGCTCCTGATTGGCTTCAACCAATAAAAAGTAGAGATGGGAAATGGGGGTGGGTGAGCATAGCTGAGCTATGCTTTCCTTGCTCCTTCTCTCCAGGCCAACTCTCCATAGCTCCAGCCACGCTATTTCCTTTCCGGACCCCTTCAGCCTTGGAGCAGTGACAACTTCCTCCTCCAGCAGGTCTCTGGGGGCCTCAGCACCATCTTTGCTTCCTTTAAACCTGTACACAAGTCCTTAAGAGTTCCCTTCATTGCAGTTTTTCCAAATGAACCACCTGCCTGGGGCAAATTCTCTTTCCTGCCCAGACCCCATTAAGGGTAAATAACTAATCACAAAACTTCATGTATCACGTTTATGGTTTTTGCCATCTCTGCATGACACTTGGTCTATTGCGTATTTACTTCCTTTTTTTTTTAATCATCACATTTTTGTTTTTTATGTACTGCTTAGCTTTAACCTTCAGCAGTAATATCCATGAAATCAGGGTTTAATACAAAAGTCACGTATATTTGTCCTGATACATATTAAAATACAGACATAACTCTTTAAAAGAAACTGTGTCTGAGCGCCACCGCAAATCATCTTGCACTGACTAGGTGATCTCTGGGGTCCCTTTTATCTCAGACAAGCTGTGATTCCAGATAAATGACTGAAACTTTGGTGCTTGTCTTAAGTCAAAAATGTCTCAGTAGTTTATAGATTTAAACTGTTTCCTTCCAGCCATATTGCTGCAGTAAACAGAAATGAGAAAAAGAGTTCTCTTTATTCTTGCGCTGATGAAAAGCTTCTAAGTGCTACCAAATGTGGAAAAAATCATTTGGGCTTTCATTGTATTGTTGCGCAAAGAACACAGGCAAATCGGGTTTTGTGCAAGATGAAAATTTCTTTCCTCAGGTGGCCCTCACTGTGGGGGACTTTGGAGGAAGAAAGAAAAATAAGAGACTTGACTAACCGTATCCATTGCAGGGAAGGGACCCATATTCTGTACACACCGCTGGTGGAGATGCAAAGTGTGGGCATTGCAATTGTGAAGAATTCCTGGCAAATTGTGGTTTGAGAACATAGCTCCTTTAAGAATTAGGACAAGGGCCCCTGGCTGCGTAGCTCAGTTGAGTGTCATCCCAATATGACAAGTTGTGGGTTTGATCCCCACTCATGGCACATATAAGAATCAACCAATGAATGCATAAATAAGTTTCTTCCTTTCTCTGTCTCTTTGTCTCTCTCTTTCTCTAAAATGAATAAATAAAAAAAAATAATTAGGACAAAGAAGACTCCATCAAAAATCAGTCCACAACTGTAATGCTAGTTTCCTAGCTCATTGAGTCCTTATACTGGTGTTTCTCACCATAGCTCTTCCCATTGGCCATGGCCTCAGGGTTCTGAGGAGCCTGGATCCACCCCTTCCCATCTGGTAGATCTCCCTTCACTATGCCCTTAGCACAATGCTTCTCATACACTTGAATGTACATCATGATCTCCTGGAAGCCTTGTGCAGACATGGATTGCTGGGCCCTGTACCCTGCATGTATGAGTCAGAAGTTGGAGGCAGGGCCTGGGCACTTGTATTTCTAACAACTTCCCAAAGTCTGCTGCTGCTGTTGTTCTAGGAACTACACTTTGAGAACCCCTGAAATAATATGCCTGGTGCCTGCCCTGTGTCGGAGACCCTTGAGATGGACGGATGGATAAGGCAGTATCCTTCCTTCAAATTGCTTATGTGGCAAGTAATTCAAACTCTCTGAGGGTCAGTTGCCTCATTTGTAAAAAGAGAATAATTATCCTTATCTCTTAGGGCTATTGTGAGAATTAAGTGATAGCGAGTCACAGACCTTTGCTATTTTAGAAGGACACATCTTGAGACCTTTGCAAGTCCCCAATTCTATGAATACCATTAAAACATGTAATTTTCTTCATAAAATTTAGTTAAGCATAAGTGAAAATTTTAAGTGACCCTTTCAGGCCTCTAATGATTCCCTAAATATAGGATCAAAGCAATTTATAAAAGCAATTAAAATAAATTCTTGCTGGAACACTCACTGAACAGTGTTAGGAACTACTCTCCCTGGATCCTTATAGAGTATTTGGAGTCTCCAAGCAACAACCAAATTTGATTATCCAACACTCCTTTTCACTTTCTCTCATTCCCATTATTCATATTTTCAACTGGTCTTTTTTTCCCATAATGACACAAAATATTTCATACTTCGCAAGTGTTATGGCATATTTGATGTTAAATCGAGAAAGCAACAAGGCCACATCAAGTTACAGGTGTACTAGTGGGCTGGGTTTGTTCATGAGCTCAGACCTCTGCTTGGACACCAACCACGCCATGGAACTGCCACGATGCACAGCCCTGAAAGACGCCTTCTATGTTGTAAATCTTATCCAGAGTCATGCAAAACGCTGCTGCTGCCTCTCCATGTGAAGGTATAATTCATGACTATGTTGTAGAACTTGAGGTGGCCCCCAAGGTTTTGAAGCTAAGGTTTGAAAACTTGACTGAACTTTGCAAATGCTGAGGCTCTGCTTGGTATGAGAACACCTCTCAGAACATCTAAAATATTATTGTTTTTCCAAGAGGCCTCTTTTCCAGCTGACCCTTTCACTTCGGCATTTCTGGCACTGACTCCACTCTTTCTCACTGTGCTCATATCATGGCATCCTTCCAGTGGATTGTTGGCTTGGGTGAGCCCAGGTTTGGTTGGCATTTTGGCCACCACTGCCCAATAACCCTCCAGAAAGCCTTTGACTGCTTCAGTCTACGATGTACTTGGAGGAGAAACAGGTTTGAGTTTCGGTGCCAACTTTGTCACTTCCGTCGCATGACCCAGACAAAGGGTGTAAGCCCTTCATGCCTCCCTCTCCTCTTCCTTAAATGGCTTGCTCTCCCATTGGCTTGGTTTGCTGAGGCTGCTATAACAGAGTACTGCCAGCCAGGGTGATTCTAAACAACAGCAATCTACTTGTCACAGGTCTGGAGGCTGGAAGTCAGAGATTAGGGTGCTGGCAGGAGTGAGTGAGATCTTTCTCTGGGTCTCAAATTTCTTGTTGTACCCTCCTCCCAGGGAAGGAGGGGCCTGAGAGCTCTCTCTGGAGCCTCTTTTAAAAGACAACTATCTCACTCAGGGGAGGGCTTTGGCCTTATGACCTCATTGCTTCCAAAAGTCTAACCTCCTAATCCCACCTCCTAGAAGGGGTAGGTTTCAACCTATGGATTTTAGGGAGGCTTATTCTAACCATAGTACCCATAAATGATAGAGAATCAGAGAGGCATGACATTCATTTTCAAGAAGAGTCCTTGTATGTCATCAAGATTGCCTAACTCCTTTATTTTTCTAGGATGCATAAAAAATTGTTAGACTTTGATTTTTAGAGATGAGATGTGTTTTAATGCAGTGGCATTATTATAAAGCAAAATAAAAGTCTTGATATATTTCTAGAATAAACTTAGAGATTTCAGGGTTCCCATTTTATCACATCATGCTTTGTATCCTGAAAATCAGGTAAAAACTAGCTTTCATTTTCTCTGATGAATTTAGGGGATTTGGGTCCTGTTAAACAGGGCCTGCTTTCTGGATTAAGGGGATTCCTGCTTGGTTCTGGCCTGGTTTTCAGTCCTGTACGTCAGGGGTTTGTTGAACAGCCAGGGAAGTTGGTGTGTAAATCTCCTCTCTACTTTATCAGTAATCATGGTGTTTAGGGTAAGATCTCCAAACAGACCAAGGAGAGCCCAGCACCTGTAAATGAGGCTGTGGACCCCCTCCACTCAGCTGACCTGTGCCACTCACTCATCTATGTCTTCGGGTTGTTTTTCTCATGTCAGGCTCAGGGGTTCCTTTCTAATCTTCAAGCTACCCGTCCCCAGCAAGAACCCAGCCACACAGGAAGTCAGAAATAGCAGCATTGTGATGCGACTGCTTAAAAATAAACACACATTTCTTGCTCTCCTGAATAGAAGCAGAGCCGCCCATTCAAGGAAAATCCTGGATCCAAGTCACCTTACATTCTAAGTGCTGGGGAGACCTTAGAGCTCATCTCCAGGACCATCATTCCAGTTCTATGATGGGGAGCAGTCTCACTAAGACTCATTCTGCCTGTTTGAAACAGTCACTTAGATATTTAAAGACAACTATCGTATTTTACCCCATGCCTTTTCTTTTCCTATCTGAGAAGGCCAGTTTCCAAAACAATTTCTTATGAGAGACTTCAGGACGAGCCATCGCACAGTATGTTTCAGGGATTCATAGGCCACTTTGAGCTAAGACAACTTCAGCCTCAGGCTCAAGAGAAACTTATGCCCCTCCCTTCACTACCTAGAAGAACGTGAATTTAGGATCCTTGCCCATAAGAAGGAGTGATCAGAGATAACTTCTTTTGATACAGCTACAGAGCAGGGCAAACTTCTCTTTACAAAGTATCTGCTCCTACCATCCTGCACCTGACTTATTGAAGCCCTCAAGGCACTTTGCCTCATCCTTAGCTGCCGATGGCTTACATACTCATGTTCCCTTGCTGTCTATTAAGCTCTTCTGCATGTGGGGTCTCTGACTCTCTCACATAGGTGGAGTTCCCATACATATGTATGTAGTACATTTAGTTATTTTCTCTTGCTAATCTGTCTCATGTCTATTTGATTATTAGACCAGCCAGAAGATCCTGGAGAGCAGAGGAATGTTTGTTCCGCCCCCACACTCTGTGACGTGGTCTTGATGTCCTGCATGACCCTGAACACTTTTCCTCAATTCTTTGGTTTGTCAGTGTCCTTCTGAAAGTGGGGTGCCCAGAAATAATTGTGCTAGTCCAGGTATTGTCTGGCTAGAGAAAAGCATATTGGGAGTATGGCCTCCCCAATCCTAAATAAAATAACCTGTTTATTTAATACCATATGGGGCAAACCATAATTGTAATTATATTTAAACTTTTGTTTAAAGATAAATGGTAGCTTATACTTCATCCAACACAAAACTACAGTTTTCAGAGGTCTGAAAAACACCATTTAGTCATAATAGTGATCATAATAGCTACCACTTATTTGGTGCATATGTTTTATGTAAGTAAATTCTCATAATCCCATAAGGTAGGTATAAAATAACAGTGCCATCATATTCCATTTTGCAGATAAAAAACTGAGGCTCCATAGTCTTCTAGGTAGTAAGCCCAGAATAAGAATCCTGTTGACACTCTAATATATTCTATTTGCTTTATATATTTTGGGTGGTCAGGTGAAAAGATCTGTTTAGCTGAGAGACTTGCTGCCTTCACAGAATTGGAGGGTTATTATTTATAATAGAGAGGTTATTATTATAACAGAAAACCTCCCTGGGGAGAACTACCATGGAGAATGCAGATGGGACTTTGGAAACAGACACCCTCTAAGACTCCATTATAAATACAGTTCTCTCGGCTTCTAAGCAACGTAGAGTGTCCAGATGGAAACAAAGCCTGTGGGCTGATATTTATGTAACGTTGCAGCAGCCAGGGAGTCCAGGAGGTTTTGTGAAAAGTAAATAAGTAAATGAATATAACAAAATGAAAGTAGGTATGTTAAGTGTCATGTAGAAAAACAAAGTTATTGTTTTCTCTTCTGGCCTCCGTGGGTCATGCACATAGAAGTGTTCTCCATCTGGCAGCGCTGGGCAATCGCTTGAAGGGTGCATTTGGAAACAAACTCCCTGGGCTCCGGTGTTTGTCCAAAGGGCCTGGGGTGGGACCAGGGCTTTCTACTTTATAAATCTTCCCAGAGTTTCTGATCTGCAGGCAGGGTTGTAAAACCACACCATGGATTTCCAATTTTGGACTACAGGATGAGTTAAGTCTATTAAGCAACCAGCTCCTCAATAAACAAAACAAAACAAAATAAAGCAAAACAAAACACCTGAGTCCTGGCCAGATAGCTCAGTTGGCTAGAGCTAGAGCATCGTCCTGAAGCATAGAGGTTGCCGGTTCGATCCTTGGTTCGGACACATACAGGGACAGATTGATATTCCTCTATCTCTCCTTCCCTCTCTCACTAAACATTAATAAATAAAAATTAGATAACAACAATACCTGAGCTGAGTTTTATTTACAGATTTGAACAGTTGGCTTGACATTGCACAGTTTCAGACACACTTAGCATGAGCATAAGGTCACAGGGTTTCGGAATAGCAGTAACACAAACATACTTGGGTTCTGGTGCCAAAAGCTGAGAAGAGATTCATGAAATTATCTTCAAGCTAAGCAGCAAATTCCATAATTATTAGTATTCTTTTCATGTACTGTAAGGGTTTGCATAATTTCCCTGTGGTAGAATGCAGAGAAATCAAAACAATAAACTAGAGATCTACCAATTCATTGGAGCACAAAATTTAAATCCATGTTTGCTAACAATATTTCAATTTCTGGGCAAATCTAACATGGAGAGACTGAATAATTATATTTCCATTTTTACTCTGGGAGGAGACTGTTTATTTATTGCTTTGGTTAAGAATGCTAGAATTTTGGAACTCTCCACTGTGATATTTACCTTCATCAGATAAATTTATTGCTTAAGATTATATTGATTTTGTCTTACAAACATACTCATCAAGTAATCGCTTTAGGTCTTAGAAATGTAACACTCAATTTAGGCTTTTGGATGATAAGTCCTTGCATGAAAAAAGATAAGCATAAAAACATTCTAATAATCAGTTGTGTATTTGCTTTATAGTTTATAAAACATTTTGAAGTCCTTGACCTGGTTTGATTCCTTCCCAAACCTTTGAAGTAAGGAGAAATCAAATTTGCTGTGGAAAATGGCCACTTCCTTGGATTTATAGCCATTATTCCATCTGTGTGCTTTTCACCAATTTGTATTCAAATTTGTTGATGACGTGCGACTCGTGAGAATCATGTCCCTTTAAGGAAAAACTTCTATTAACCTAAATGTAACTTAAAGAGGTTGTATTTCCCTCCCTATTTAATTTACAGAGGGAGGTAAATGAAAATGAAATGAGTGGATATCAAAATGGTTAACATTTCACTTTTGAACTAGCTAATTTACTAATTCACTTGTTTATTTCTCTAACGCATATTGAGCCTCTATTACACAGCAGGTGTTTTCTTTCATCGACAGCCGAAATCTCGAGGCCGTATTGGGTAGTCTTTAAGAACACAGGCATTTGCGTGGGCAGTTTGGGCTGTGAACCCCTCTTCTGCCACTACTCATGCGACCTTGTGCATGCTGCTTTTCTTCTTCCAGTTTTGGCTTCCTTTCTTGTAAAATATGGATAAGAATAGTGTGACCTGATATCATTTTTTCTTGAAGTCTGTGTGAGAATTAAGGGACTTGCATACACTGAGTGTTTAGCACAGCACTAACGTAAAGAATTATAGAATAAAGTATTACCCTGCAGTGAAAGCTGCTGTTTAGAAAGTTGACCACAGCCGGCAAGGACACCTTGACTCTGTTAGGCAGATCACACAGTTAAAGCCGGAAGCATCAATCAGTGAGACATTCAGAAGCATTCTCTACATTCAGAGGCTAACTCATTGTAATTAGCCACTGTGTCAGTTTACATAATTTTGGTTTTGAGTCACGGAAAACAACTTAAGTTGGCTTACAAAGGAAAAATAATTTACTGGTTCCTGTAAACTGTCAAGCAGAGGGACTAGCTTTAGGCAATGCTTGTTTCAGTAGCTCAGGGAACCTGGACTTGACTTCTCTAGGTAGCATGTAATGATGGCTTCTTCCTAAAGCATCCTGTGTGGCCCCACCTCAGGTCCCAAGTCTGTCCTTAAGTTAAAAAATAAATAAAAAAACTGTGCAGCTGTGGGCTCTACATGCCTCAGGGCCAGAGCTAGGCTGAATTTGGATGCAAAATTTAAGTGAACACCAAACAATCTCAGTAATCAATATATATAGTATTTTCATGTAATAAGTAAAAAAATTAAAAATTAATTAAAAATCAATGCATATATCAAAGATTTAAATATAGGAAAGTTCAGAATCAGCTGAAGAGAGATGATTTCTCCTAGTAGTTCCAGTAAATGTCTCTTTTCTCTTCTGGGCCCTGAGTTATGTCCCATCTGAAACTACTGGCTGTGGCCAGAGGAATGAAATCCATCCACTGACTTCAGCTAATAAGTGTCCACTTCTGGAGCTGGAGGTAGGGTCAGTCCCATTCCAGCCAAATGCCCAAAAAGGAGAACTGGCTTCAGAAAGAAAGATAATAGAAACTAGAGAGTATAAGCCCTGGCCAGATAGCTCAGTTGGTTGGAGCGTCATCCCAAAGCCCAGAGGTTGCTAGTTTGATCCCTGGTCAGGGCACATACAGGAACAGCTTGATGTTCCTGTCTCTCTGTCTCTCTTTCCCTGCCTCTCTCTCTCAGGAAAAAACAAAAGAATATTGTTCCAGAAAGGAAGCATGAATCCCAGATGTCAACAAAGTAGGCTTTACTATAGTCATTAATTTAATTAACCAGATCCCATCTTTTCCCTGATCCCCCAAATCATCTGTTCATTTGCTATTACAAAGTGATATCACAGTGACTGTCAAAAATCCATATTCTGCTTATATTGTCTCCTTCACACCCAGTTTGTTTGTTTGCTTTTAACAAAGCCAAGAAAGAAGAGGTGGTGTGGGTAGGAGGTATCTAAATTAAGGTACTTCTGAGTCTACACTGTTAGGGTAAGGCAACTAGGGAAATTGTAGCCAACAAAGCCCTTGTGTCTGTGAGTAGGCATAGCATCAGGGTGTGCTTGTGTATGTGTGCATTTGTGTGTGTACGTGTGTGTACACATGCACTGGTCTACACATACCAGGGAACCTGTGGGCAGTGGTTGTGTTAGGGGCAGGAAGTAAAGAGCTTTCTTACTGACCACTGCAAACTGTTGAGCTCTGGCTCAGTGATGACTGTCAGAAGCACATTCTCAGTGGGGTGCTTAGTAAGCATCTCTAATGATAAAGATACTGCTCACACCTGCACTTGGTACATAGCCTAGCTTTTTATGCAAAGCTGGTATGTTTCCTTCCTCTTCAACAAATCAAAAGACTGAGGCTCCGATATCTTACAGAAAAATATAACTCTAGAGACAAATTACTGGAAAGTGGCTGAGATCAGATTTAGCTCCAGATCCTACTGGCCCCAAAACTCATGCTCGTTTTGGTGTTTCTGGCCTGATAGAGGGGGCAGATATGAGACCCAGAGTCAGGAGGCCAGGTTTCCTCCTAGTTCTTTAACTGGCTGTCCCACCTTGATCAAGTCCCTTCCCCTTTCTGGGCCTTGGTGTTCATATCTATAGCACTAGAGTAACTTTCAAGTTTTGTTTTTAGCAGAAGACCACTTCCTTCAAGTGAAATCTTATATATCAATTATATATACATAACACAGCTTTATAGAGAGCAGAAAAGCAAATCCTGGAGGGAAGGGGGGAGGGTGTTGGGGGGAGGGGGGAAAAAGGATGTTGAGGGGAACAGGGGGGGTGGGGGATATAATCAGTGGGACACTTGAATCTATGTAAACACAATAAATTAAAATCACTAAAAATAAAAAATAAAAATAAATAAAATTTTAGCCTGACCAGGCAGTGGCGCAGTGGATAGAGTGTCAGACTGGGATGTGGAAGACCCAGGTTCGAGATCCGGAGCTCTCCAGCTTGAGCGCGGGCCCAACTGGCTTAAGCAAAAGCTCGCCAGCTTGGACCCAAGGTCGCTGGCTCCAGCAAGGGGTTGCTTGGTCTGCTGAAGGCCTGTGGTCAACGCACATGTGAGAAAGCAATCAATGAACAACTAAGGTGTTGCGACGGCAATGAAAAACTAATTATTGATGCTTCTTACCTCTCTCCGTTCCTGTCTGTCTGTCCCTATCTATCCCTCTCTCTGACTCTATCTCTGTCCCTGTAAAAAATAATAATAAATAAATAAATAAATAAATAAATAAAATTTCAAACAACCAGTGAGGGCTCTCCTGATAGAATCTGGGGAGTGGGGAGTCCGGATGGGGCTGGGGAAGCACAGAACCCTACTGGTCCAGCAGCCTTTTCCCACCGAGCAGCTCTAGGGCAGTTGGAGAACTCCTGGGGTGCTGGTGAACACAGTGTGAAAGCCACTAACCCAATAAAGGCCTCTCCAGTTCTACCATTTTGTGGCTACAGTTCTGAGTATGCTTTGAAGGAACCAGAAGAACAGAGAAATTAAGGAACTTGAATCACAAAGTAAATAAGAAGAGAAGAGGAAGGACACAAAAGTCCTGGTCACAGGGGCAAACATGGTGGGAAGCCCAGGTCCCTTGGTTAGAGTTGAAGGGTCCAGCGTAGACGTCACTTGTGAAAATGCATGCATCTTGGCCGTGGTTTCCTGCCTTGTTCTCTCAAAGTCGTTTTCTTTTAATCTTCTTGGATACAACACTCTGATTCTTTTAGAACAATGCCACTGTCCTTTCTGTGAGTGTGGAATCTATTATAGGGAATCTCGTAAAGCACTGGTATGATAAATGCTAAAGTTAATTAGGTTGGTGAAGGGATAATGAGAATATTAAACTCATTTAAAAGTGGGTTGGTTTCAAGAGCCGTAAGCAGTTGGTAAATAAAAAAAGGAAATCCCTTCTTTTTAGTTCTTAAAAGAAATCCATAATGGGTTTCCTCATAAACTGCAATTATTTTTAAATAGCACTAATGAATAATTTAAAGACCCACTGGGTTAGGCAATTAGTTTTAAGTGTGGATTAATTGCTTTCTTTATAATATTCCATATTAATTTTTTTTGCATAATATGGACAGATAGTTCATCTTCTTTAAAAATATTTTGTGTTTTCTAAAATGTTCTGATAGGTGAGAGAAGTGCCGCAGTTCCTGTAAAATGGGGGGTATGTGGCTTCCAATCCTGTGCCCACCCCTGTTTCTGGAGAATGAGCACAGTCATGGAGTTCCCCTGTGCTCCAGTAATCCAGCAGACAGGATGTGGCCATCGAACTTTCGTTACTGTGACCGCAGAGAGAAATTGTGGCCCAGTGCAACTACACACAGTAACAGTTAACATAAAAGTTATTTAGAACAGGCAGTTTTGAATACAATGCTTAGCATTCTTCTTTCATACCCACTAATAGTTTCCCTCCGCTCCACTGCAAACACGGTTTAGCACGGTGACTTACAGAGGAAGGAAGGGAGTGTCTGCAGTCGCGGGCTGAGGGTTATTTCTTGACCTGGGTGATGGTTATTGGGTTGCTCACCTTGTGATGATTCACTAGGTGGTACAATCCTTTCTGCACCTGTGTTTTATTTTGCTCTATAAAGGTTCAAATTGTATGGGCTAGCAGCTTGAAAAACATTCTTAGTGGTGTGGCAACTTGAATGAATCATATCACAGCTTTCTGTTCAGCTGCACTTTATCTTTAAAGCAGAGAGAAGTGCGAAAGATAAAAATCCAAGGGTGAGCTAAGGGACTTGAGATTCAAATCCATGAGTCTCTTTTTTAGATTCCAAATATCCTTTATTGGTTGCTTTCCTATGTCACTGGGCAGGTCAGGGACTTGGCCAGATAGGATTCTTGTAGGTTGAGGTGTGTAATTTCTTAGTAAGGAGGCATTCACACACACACACACACACACACACACACACACACACACACACACGAGAGAGAAGAGAAGAGAGGACACCCCACTACTCAGGGCATTTCACTGTTAAGAATTTAAAATTCTGAATGTCTTTCCTTCCTTTCAGAAAGAGGTATACTCTTTAATTCTCTCTACTTCCATCAGCTTCCTCTAATGGATGCTTGTGAATTACCATTGAGTATCCATTTCCCTCATTTTATTGATCTGTCTTGAAACTGTCTTAAGAAAACAATCGAACTTCCTTAGAGAGGGGTATTTCAAGCACTGCATGCAGAATGGTGGGAGTTGAATACTTGGGTTCTGGCCTTGGCCCTGACCTGCAGTTGTCTTGTGGTCGTGGGCAAAGGGAAGTGGAGATCTTTTCATAAATCAAGAGCAATCAATTTTACTATTTTTACTCTCCAAGGACACAATGGCATGAAGCTTTTATCTTCCAAATAGTGAAACTTTGATTTAGTGTTAAGAAATATTATCTAGAACTTGGAAATAAGGCAAAAAGGTAAGTGGCATGTCCTTTGAATGTCAAGAGTAACCCTAGTCCCATCCAAGGTGGGGCATGTATTTTTTTGTTCAACTCTCTGCTTACTACATACAAGTAATTTCTGTCCAATTGAACTGCTAACCCCAAATGTTACAGTTCATTACACTGTTGAACTTTAAGTGGTTTTGTATCTAACTCAAATGGTTTTGTATCCTGACACTTTTTTAGTAAATTATCTTTAAATACTGAGCTTTTCAAATGTCCTTTGAACAAATCTTAACACATTACTGAAGTCTTCCTTAATTAATGAATTGAATAAAATCTTTGACATGTGTTCATGTTATATTTAACATGAGAGTCAAGATTTTATCTTTTTGAAAATTATGCTTTTTGTATGATGATCTGCAGAGATGCCCCAGCGGACTAACTTGATGGAGCAAATTACACCATGTTGCTTAACCAGTGTGCCTCCATGGCCGCCTAAGCCCAGGTTCGGCTCTTCTTGCTTCAAGAGTGAATGTCAATTAAGAAAACTGTGCCTTCACCAGCTCTCTTTTTCCTCCAGATTTCTTCTCTTCTTCATAGCTACAGATTTTATGTTTTTGTTGAGTTTTTGGTTTGTTATTCCCATCGTGTTAGCCATCATTGGAAATTTGGTGTTGTAGTCTGATTATTTGGTGATCTTGTCAATGGGTGATGGAGTTCAAATCCCTCCCAGGTGACACAGGCTTCTTGGCTTACTAGTCTATGCCATTTTCATTTGTTTGCATGCTTGTGTATCTGTGGACACAAGTCCATTCAGAATTCCTGGCTCACTGAGAAGCATTGTCTTTTGAGATCCAAACCAGTGCGCTTCTGTGTTCCTGGGATTAAGTTTGACCTGATGCTGAATGAAGCTGGTAGAATTGAAGCTATGAGCCATCTGTGTGTCTGTAGGTCTGTGTGTCTGCAATTCAGAAAGAGCCTTTATTTCTCATTTTGCAAATGTAAAATGATTTCTTGCATCCAGGTTAGAACATTAAATCTTAAAGAAGCTCTGCTCTGAGAAGTTTTTATACATAAATCTCATATTCCCAAACTTATAGAGAATAGGAAAACTACAAAATCTAGTACATAACTAGATTTTAAAAATGTTTCTCAATGAAAAGGTTAGCTTATTAACACTTTAATGTAAGAATCTAGATTTACACAGTTAAGATAAATATTTGGAAAATTGGACAGATTCAATACTTTTTGATTTAAAAATAAGTAATAACTATATGTTATTACTTGGTTTAATTAGTATAGACATTTTGGTATTCTTTTTTATGAACTTTTTAAACTTTTCATATTGGTTTATGTACCAAATAAAGTAACATTACTCCTACATAGCATTTAAGATTATAAAAAATGTAAACTTTGTTTAATTAAATTGAATGATGATTCTGAAAAATGTTTTCATACATAGCAGTTTTTATGCTTTGTAGTATGGCAGCTTGGACATCATATCCAATATCCTCAGGTAACTTGAGACCTCAAGTTAAATTGAGTTAATTGATAATTGTTTACCTAGAACATTTTGGAGTAAGAATGAATAATGGAACGGATTAATAATCACAATTTTAAATGTATATACTTGACATTATTTTTACTGCTAAAGAGTGGGGCCCCACCTGCCCCAGTCCACTGAGTTCACAGACTCTTTGGGACACACAGGCTTCAGTGCAGATATGGCCATGTCTAAGAACCATATCACGCATAGTCGGTTCTGAAAATGGCATAGCAAACGCATTAAGAAACCCTGATCACAAAGATATAAATCTCTGAAGGGAGTAGGCCCCAAGGTCCTGAGGAACATGCACTTTGCCAAGGAGCACAAGAAGGACCTAAAGAAGACGCAGGCCAACAATGCCAAGGCCATGATCACACAAGCTGAGGCAATCAAGGGCCCCAAAAGCCCAAGCCCAAGGAGGTCAAACCCAAGATCCCGAAGGGTGGCAGCCACACCCTCAATCAATTTGCCTACGTAGCTCTCTTCAAGCTCATGCCTCCATCTCCAAGGGTCTCAGGCACTGCTTCCTAAAGTCCAGGGCCAAAGCTTAAACCAAGGCCCAGGCTGTAGCTGCAGCTGTGGCTCAGCTGCCCAAAGTTGCCCAGGTGCTCATGAAAGCTCCAGAGGAGAGGCCTCTGTCTGCCAACATGAAGACGGAAGGACTGGTGTGGCTCCCGGGCTACTGTCTTCATGGGGCTAGTGTCCTCCTGTGCTATTTGTACAAATAAACCTGAGGCAGTAGCTGTCGGAAACAAACAAACACCCTGACAGGATGAAGCTAATGCAGAGCCTAGAGGGAAAATTATAACTTTAAAAATGTACATATTAGAAAAATGGCAAGTCTAAAAAAAATCAATGATTTCTTTTTCTATCTCAAGAGCTTATTATATTTAAGGAAAACAGAAGAAATTATATAATAAAGATTATAAATAGTGAAATAGAAATGAACATACAATATAGAAAACTAACAAACTCAAAAATTGATTCTTTGCAGCCTGACCTGTGGTGGCGCAGTGGATAAAGCGTCGACCTGGGAACACTGAGGTCGCCAGTTCAAAACCCTGCACTGGTCTGGTCAAGGCACATATGGGAGTTGATGCTTCCAGCTCCTCCCCCCTTTCTCTCTTTCTCTCTCTCTGTCACTCTGTGTCTCCTCTCTAAAAAAAAAATGAACAAAATAAAAATAAAATAAATTTAAAAAAAAAAAAAAAAAAAAATTGATTCTTTGCAGATATCTTTCGTTGCTAAATTCCTAACAATGCTAATCAACAAAAACAAGAGAAAACACAAATTCCCAATATTAAATGAAAAGGGATGTCACTATGATGCTGGGCAGCACCCTGGGAGACCAAGGGAGGTCTCAACCTAACCCAGAATCTTGTTACAGGCCAAGAAGGAATTCAAGAGCATGCCAGAAAGATTTAGCAAAGCACAGTAAATTTATTAAAGCAACAGTGTGCACTTGAGAAGTGAGAGCGTTTGACTTTGGAGAATGTGATGCTCTAACGGAGTCTGGACGGAAGGTTTTTATTAAATGTGAGCAAGGGGACAATAGGCTGGTCCCCAGCTTCTGACACTGGTGGGGTGACTCCTGACATAGTTTGTCCTTGTCCCTCTTTTCCAAATAGCTCACTCTCTCCTTCCTTCCTTCCTTCCTTCCTTCCTTCCTTCCTTCCTTCCTTCCTTCCTTCCTTCCTTCCTTCCTTCCTTCCTTCCTTCTTTTCTTCTTTTGCTCCTTTCTTCCTTTCTTCCTTCCTCCCTCCCTCCCTCCTTCCCTCCCTCCCTCCTTCCCTCCCTCCCTCCCTCCCTCCCTCCCTCCTTCCTTCCTTCCTTCCTTCCTTCCTTCCTTCCTTCCTTCCTTCCTTCCTTCCTTCCTTCCTGACAGTAGCGAGAGCTTGTGAAGATGTGAAGCAACTAGAACCCACATATGTTGCTGTGAGAACAAAAAAATAATATATTCACATTGGTAATTGTCAATTAAACTTTCACTTACCATGAGATTCAGCGACCTCACTCCAGGATATGCCCATGTGAAATAGAAACTTACATTTATAGTTATAGAAAAACCTGCACATAAATATTTATAGTCTTTATTCATAACTGCTCGAAAAGAAAATAACCCAAGAGTCCTTCAACTTGTAAATGGATAAACAAAATCTTGCACATCTACACAATGGAATATAAGTATATCTACTTAGCAATAGAAAGGAGCCACTGAAACTCGCAACTACAAGGCTAAAGTTCAAGTGCATTATGCTAAGTGAGGGAAGTCAAAATAAAAAAGCCACATACCTTAGGATACCAGGTACAGGACATTCTGAAGTAAGCAAAATTCTAGGGACCTGAAACAGATCAGGGGTTGCTAGGCCTGGAAGAGGGGTAAAGAGATTAAAAGGGGGAATGAAGGGATTTGGGGGTCTAGTGCAAAGAACCATTTTAGTTTTAGATTGTGGTGTTGGTTACTTGACTTGAGCGCATGTCAGATATCATGGACTGTACAGTAAGGAAGGGTGAAATTCACTATGTAAGTTACACCTCAGTAGAATAATATTGGCGCTCGAAGCTGTACTAGGAGCAAGAGCTTTGACAGAGAAATACAACTATGTATGCAAAGTGATGGAATTAGGTGAGGCTTTTCAAGAAAAATAGAGTTGATTTGTCCTAAAATGTCAGTTTGTTTCAGACTGTAAGAACTTAGTGGATATGTACATCAAATTGTAGAGAATATGAAAGAATTGAATTTATTTGTCTGTGTTTATAATACTGGAGTCTGAAAAGAGGATTTAAGATGTGTTAAAATTTTGGCAAAGTTTGCTCAATTTTGATGGGCTTATTCACAGGCTTATGTACAATAGAAAAGAAAAGGAAACTCAGGAAATCTTTTCTGCTACTATTATATTAATTCATAACTTGAATTGGACTGTCTCACTGTTAAAATGGTAAAGTGGTGTTCCAGCTCTTATCTGCCTAGATAGCAGAGATTCCGAGTCTCAATAGATGAATTTTCTGGTCTTGGCATTGACTATATCATGTCTTTGATTATTTAAAACAACCACAAAGAACATAGTTTGTTCACTGTGAAAAAGCTTAGGTTTTTGCTCCTGTGTTGCCATTAAAATATTTAAACCTATTATATTGTCACTTTGATTAAATAGGTAGCCAAATAGCTTCCCTCAGACACTCATATTCCGATCTTAGTCAAGTTACTAAGTCTATTTTAACCACTCTTTGGATTTTGTCTATGTTTGGGTCCTAAATGGAGAAAAATAAAGTGACATCCTCAGGATGTTTTTTATATTTAAAACAATATTTAAAATTTTCAAGAGATCCGTTGGAAATCATAACGATTTATTATTTCACCTTATGTAAACAGATGTTGAAGATAATTACGTTTTTAGTTATTTATTCTTTGGTTTGCTCTATACTTCTACAACAGTGGTTCTTAACCTTTTTTGAGGTACTGAACCCACCAGTTTCATATGCGCATTCACCGAACCCTTCTTTAGTGATAAATAAAATATGATTTTTTTTCCAAATTCAAGACATAGGTATATGTTTTTTTACTGGTGCACAAAATGAGCCGTGCATGAACATCACCTTGCTCAAAGAACAAAACCAACAAAGTACATGAACTCACAACAAATTACGGTATTACTTTATTCTGGCCTCCGCGGCAGAGGCTTCTCCGAACCCCTAGGACTGACTCATCGAACCCCTAGGGTTCGAAAGAACCCAGGTTAAGAACCACTGTTCTACAACAATTCAACATAAGAGCTTCCTGAGAAAAACTGTCCAATCAAAAGAGATGTTCAGCTTTTCTTAGGTTAAGTTTCCATAGTTAAAACACTACTACTGGTAACTCAGATATTTCAGAAGTTGTCGACTTTACAGGAATGCCCTGGAGATTGGTCCAAACTCTTGCTGTCCATAATAAGCTCTTGCCCTCAGGGGAGCCAAAAATCAAACTTATGAAATAGTTAGGCACTCTATTCTGATACAGAATTTTCTTCTCCATTGTGACATTACTGATTACTGCAGTGATTTTTACCCAGTGAGCCACAAGAAATTTTAAAACATGCAATACCTGACTAGTTAAGGGACACGGAACTCTTTTTCCTTAGATTGTCAAATAAAAAAATGATAATAGCTGTCTAGTGTGAATGAATCAAAATTATACTTATATTTCTTGTTATATTGGCAAAGAACATATATTTTTGGCATGCTGCAAATTTTAGTAATTAGTTTATGAGTGCCATGAGATGAAAAAGGTTGAAAATAGCTGGAATACTGAAATGAATTAACCATGGTCATTCAGTTTCATAATCAAAGAGGTTTCTGCTATCTTCTGATGCTTGCCTGAAGGTTCTACAAGCTGGAATGCGTATTTAACAAGAAAGGTCAGCTTCAGAGGCTCCTGAAAAAGGATTGTGCCAAATACTCTAAACTATTGGTATGTCTAAGAATAGACTCTTGGGTACGGGCTTCTGAGCTGACTGACATAACTGAAACAACTTTCAAATTACATCAGCAGACAGAGTCTGAATTTCAAGGACTCCTTTTAGTCCACTGCAGGGAAGCAGACTGCTTCCCTAGACCCGCAGAATGAGAGCTGCGTGCAACTGAATAGACCGATGAGGGACATTTGATTTGGGCTGTTTGTTTGGAATATTGTTGATGCTGCTTTAATGGTCTGTATTTTATAGACATATAAAAAAGCATTTTCTCTTATTTCTTCACTAACCCTCAATTTAATAGAATCTGCTTTTAAACAGAAGTGAAACTTCTAATAGTATCTGATTCTTACCTGATTCCCCCAGAGTTCAGAAATAAATTCTCCTACTGAGTATCTTTATTTTTGTATATATAGCAATATAGTTTCTGCATGGGTTTATAAGATTCTGTCCTCTTTTTGTACTGAACTATAGAATTGGACAAATCAATTATTGCCACCAAGGCCATAACTAAATGTCATATTTGAGGAGGATTCTCTTTTAATTAGGTATGACACCCCTATAATTAAGGAAAATCACTGTGATGGTTATTTTATAGTTGCCCCTGGGGTGCTCAGCTGAAACATTATGTCTGAGTGTGTCTGTGTTTTTGGATGAGATTAATATTTGAATTAGTGAACTCAGTAAACTAGATTCTCTTCTCCAAATTGGATGGACAGAATCCAATCTGTTGAGGACCAGAATAGAACAAAAAAGCAGAGGAAGAAGGTATATACCCCCTTTTGCTTCTGCCCTGTCTGCTTGAGCTGGGATGTTGGTGTTTTCCTGCCTTAGACTGATATTTGTACCACCCCTGATTGCCAGGACTTCAGCCTCAGATCAAATCACTCCATGGGCTTTCTTGGATCTCTAGCCTGCAGACAGCACACTGTGGGACTTCCCAGTCTCCATAATTGCATGAACTGAATCCTCAAATCTTTTCCTGTCTACATATATCCTATTGGCTCTATTTCTTTTGAGAACCTTGACTGATATAGTCACTGACCTGCCATGTGGAGCCAATGCCTAAAATTGCTCCCAAGGAGACCAGTTTGGTATCTGACTTACAGGATCCCAGTGTCACAGTTGATAAGGAAACTCACCTGCTAGGTCATAAGGGACTGACTTTAAGAAGAGAGGAATTTACCTCCAAATATAGATAGATATACCACCAGGTAAAAATCTGGTGGAGAGAATGTCTTTTCAGCTTTAAGATAGAAGAGCAAAAAATGGAGGTTTCTCAAAAGTCCACTCCAAGATTCCTTAAGACAATCTCCACGAAGAGGCTATTCCTTATAGAAGAGCTCTAGATTTGCAGAGGAAGGTTAAGGAGGCCTGTGTGGTTAATAAAAGCCCATTTTTATACCTATGTGTTGCCAAACATGCAGATGCCAGCCTTTGGGAGATTATTATGATACCACAAGGGTGACACTAGAAGGCTACTGTAAAAAATTTGGAAATAAGGCAAAAAAGAAAGGGGTTGGCATGTCCATTCATGTCCTCCAGGAGCACGGCCCACTGAGTTTCAGAGGCTTTATCTCATCCAACTCATTGTTTAATACCCATGAACAGTTCCAGATTTAGTGAAGCTACATGTTAATTTTTATGGATTTTTGTTCAGTGGAGATGCAAATGATTGCTTCCCAATGAAACAGATAACTCCAAACTTTATAGCTTGTTGCTCTAGTGGGCATTAAAGGGTTTGTGTCTAGTCAATAAATTTTATTCTAATAGCCCTTTACTAAATTGCCTATAAAGACCTGCTTCTTTAAATGTTATTTGAAGCAGTCTGAACATCTCACTAGTTCCCTCAGTAATTAGTGAGTAGGATACAATCTTTAATAAGTATTCACTCTATCTTTGCATGAGCTATGATTGAAATATTGTATTTTAATATATATAAAGATTATTTTTTCATTTTGCCCATCTAAAAAAACCCAAACAATCAAAAATACAAGAAATCCAATGTGAGTGGTATATAACTGAGTTGATGTAATCTAATTTGAAAAAAAGGGCGAAGGAAATTTAAAGCAGTTAGCTTTTGCAGCAGCCATTGTATGTGTTGGGTAAGTTTATTGAAACATGTATTAAAAATTATTTTCATGACCCATCTAGAGGTTTGGGCCTAAATATGAGATACCTCTGATCTAGATGATTTCTGGGACAGTCTTCTTTTGGCCTGACACAATATGATTCTGAGATGTCCACACTGTTATTTGACATAGAGATTGAAATGGTCCCATTTCAAAAGAATTGTAGTGCTTCCTAAACACATCAGTTGAATGAGTGTCAACACAGGAAATTGCTGCCTTCTCAAAGCCCGGGGTCATTGTTCTCTCAAGCCTATCAAATCAAATCAAATCAAATCAAATAGAATCTAAGACCAACTGAGGTTGCCATACCTTCCAGGATATTTTGTGTTGTTAGCCTAGCTTGTTGCATGGGGTTCATTTCTCTGTCCTGGTGTAGTCTTTGATTCCAGTTCGTTCGTTTTGCCTAGGCCGGAGCTTCTAGCGTGCCTATCATTATGACCGCACCATGTATGAACTGACAAATTCTGCCAAATCTGGGGAAGTTCAGCATGTCACATGATTGATTAGGGTCAGATAGTGGAAGCAGAGTGAGGAGAAGATGGATGGAATAGCAACTGGGCTTAATCTCTCCAGTTTGAATAAATCACCAAATTTACTTTATTCATGATTTGCTCCATTCTCTTTTTTGTGCTTTGTTGTTGTTGTTGTTTTGTGACAGAAACAGAGAGAAACAGAGAGAGGGACATATAGAGACAAACAGGAAGGGAGAGAGATGAGAGGCATCAGTTCTCTGTTGCGGCACCTTAGTTGTTTATTGATTGCTTTGTCATATATGCCTTGACCGTGGGGCTACAACAGAGCCAGTGACCCCCTGCTCAAGCCAGTGACCTTGGCTTCAAGTTTGTGAGCTTTACTCAAAGCAGATGAGCCCGTGCTCAAGCTGGCGACCTCGGGGTCTCAAACCTGGCTCCTCTGCATCCCAGCCTGATGCTCTATCCACTGTACCACCACCTGTCCAGGCGATTTGCTCCATTCTTAGCATAAGAAAATAAAATCACATCACTTGACTCTACCGAGTCAAGCATGCATGAGTCTTCACGAGTCTTAGATCAAATAACAGTTGATCTTCAGAGAAATTTAGGATTAAAACACAGTAAAATTTTTTGAAAACAAATTAAAGTATATTCAAATGCTCAAAAGGAAACATATCGCGATTCAAAAGAGGCTATTAGAAACATCCAGGAAGTAAGTGAGAGTGGTTGGGACCAGGCTGATAGCAGTGAGCAAGGTGAGAAACGTCAGATCCAGTATATATTTTAGAAGTACAGCATAAAGGATTTACTGATGAGCTTGACACGAGGCGTGAGAGAAGGAGAAGAACCAAGGTGAGACTCAGGTTTGTAGCCTGAGCAGCAGGGTAAACAGGGGTTTCATTTATTGATGTAGGTTAGAGGGAGGAGAGCAATTTGGAAAGAGAAGAAACCAAACAGTTCTGTGTGGGACACAGAAGCCCGAGGTGCTGTTGAAACGTCTGGGTAGAAGAAGCACAAGCAATCTGGAGCTCAGAGGTTCAGTAGAGGTAGGAAGAGGACTAGGAGAGTTGTCAATTCATTTAAAGCTGTGAGACTAAACATCATAAACCAAGAAAAGAGTGTTGATGGGGAAGGGAAGGGAGGGGGAGGGAGACCTGGGGGACCTCCCACTTTTAGAAGTTTGGGCATGGAGGAGCACCTGGCAAAGGGGCTGAGAAGGGGTGACTACTGAGGTAGGAGGAGAACCAAGAAAATATGGTGTCCCAAAGCCTGGAGAGGAACATATTTTAAGAAAGAATGTCCAGCAGTGTCACCTGCTGCTGAAACATTAGGAATGGGATGAGACAAAGAGTTGACCATTCACTAGCTCAGTACTATTAGGCATGTGCTGCCCTCATACTCATTTTTATAGATAAAGAAATTAAAACTCAAGGATTTAAGCAAACTGAATAGGGTAACATGCAGGCAGTAGCAAAGCCAGGACTCAGGCAGCAGCTATTTAACTTCAGAGCCACTTAACTTCACAGCTTAACCATTTTTGATAAACTGCTTCCTATGGCTAGCTTAAAGTCTGGCATTCCTACTGACTAGCTGTGTAATTCTGGGTAAGTTACTTACCTTATTCTAACACTTGGTTTCTACATTTTTCATAAAAATAGAGATCTTATGTCTTCTGACGGACACTTGGGCTGTTTCCAGATCTTCGCTATTGTGAACAATGCTGCCACGAACATGGGGGCGCATTTCTTCTTTTCGAACAGTGCTATGGTGTTCTTAGGGTATATTCCTAAAAGTGGGATAGCTGGGTCAAAAGGCAGTTCGATTTTTAATTTTTTGAGGAATCTCCATACTGTTTTCCACAGTGTCTACACCAGTCTGCATTCCCACCAGCAGTGCAGAAGGGTTCCCTTTTCTCCACATCCTCGCCAGCACTTGTTCTGTGTTGTTTTGCTGATGAGCGCCATTCTGACTGGTGTGAGGTGATATCTCATTGTGGTTTTAATTTGCATTTCTCTAATGATTAATGATGTTGAGCGGATTAAAAAGCTTTGGTATATATATACTATGGAACAATATTCAGCCATAAGAAATGATGATATTGGATCATTTACAACAAAATGGATGTACCTTGATAACATTATATGGAGTGAAATAAGTGAATCAGAAAAAACAAAAAATCTGAGAACAGCATGATTTCATACATAGGTGGGACATTAAAGTGAGACTATGAGACATGGACAAGAGTGTGGTGGTTACGGGATGGGGGGAGGGAAGGGAGGGTGGAATAGGGAGAAGAGGAGGGGTACAGGGAAAACCAGATAGAAGGTGACAGAGGACAATTTGACTTTGGGTAATGGGTATGCAGCACAATTGAATGATAAGATAATCTGGAGATGTTTTCATTGTACATATGTACCCTGATTTATTGGTGTCACCCCATTAAAGTTAATAAAAAAAAATAGAGATCTTATGTCTACCGAGGGCTTGTGAGCATTGAGCTATTATATGCAAAGCCTTAGCAGTGAGCTGACCCATAGTTACTGTCTGGTGTAAGCTGCTCCTTTCACAGATAAAGAAGGGGGTCCCAGAGAGCCTAGAGGACTTGCCACAGGCACAGGCAGTGTCAGAGGGAAGGCTATGCAAACGCACAGACTTCTGGTCCAGAGCTCTGAACTCCAAGGACCTCTGACCAGCTATCTTTCTTGGAAGCCCCTACCTAGGGACCAAGATACTCTTTGATGCATTCCCAAAGCACTGGTGAGCCGCTTAAAATAGTCCCTGCTCAGGCAACAAATAACTCAGTGTCATTACCTGCCTGATGCCTTTTGAAGCAGCACTGTTCCCAAGAGTGCTCTGTCACCAGTGTGACAATCTTTCACGTTGTACATCTCCCCAAAGCTGACATTCTGCCTTTGTGTTTTAAAATGCCCAAGACGGATCACAGAAAGTGCTAGCTCATTCCGGAAAGCAGAAGGTATACTTCAGGCTGTGTTGTGGCTAAGCAGGGAAATGTCTGGTAATATTTATTTAGTTAATTTCCTTTTCAATCTATGTCAGCTGTGGTTTGGTTATAAAAAAATATTATAAAAGACAAAGTTTGATTTTGGAGGGTTCTAAATTGGGGAGATTTGCATGGTATCTTAGGCTCAGAATTGTGGACTGTGACTATGGAAGGGACACAGAGACTGGTTAGATCAGTGGCGCTTATAGTTAGGGCTGTGGGGGACTGGGAGTCCCTTTCAAAAGCCCTGTGTAGCAAGGGAAAGGCTGGGAGATGATGGATTAGGATGCTGGCCTCTCCTCTTGACCTTTATCAGAACAGTTCAGTCCCTTTTTTTTTTTTTCTTTTACATACAGGGCTTGCTACAGACTGGACTACTTATGGGGAAAAAGTTCTGGTTGAACAGTGATCTAGTCTAATTCTCTTACTATATCGACAGGGAAACTGAGGTCCCAACAGGGAAATGGATTTGTAAGAGTAAGGCTACCCCAGAACTTAGACTGGAACTCAAGTCACTGACATCCCATAGGAATCTCCCCATCCCCGCCCCCTGCCACCCTGACTCAATAGGGCTACAAATTAACTTGACTTTAATTTTTTACCTTACTTCTAGTGCAGTGATCGATAACATTTTTCCATGAAGGATTAGATCATAAGTATTTTCTGTGTTACAGGCTACACAGTCTCTGTTGTAACTATCCACTTCTGTAATTGTAGTGCACAGTGACCACAGGCAATGTGTAAACGGACAAGCATGTGTGCATTCCAATACAATTTTATTTGCAAAAACAGGCATCAGGTCAGTCACACAAGGTTTAGCTTGTCAATCCCCATTCTAGTATATCAGGAAACCAGGGGGTTATGAGCGAGATGACACACACACAGGAAGAGTGAATAGTTATTGATTTATTTAGCAGGACACTCAGTGTGCTATTAGAGATGGACAGCAGACCTACTTATGAAATAATGGTGCTGTTTAAATAGATGGTCACCCAGGAAAGCGATGACAAAGTGCCTGAGATCATGGCCGGAACATCAGGGGAGGCTTCACTAAGAGAACTCTGAGTTGGCCTTGGGTGATGTTATCAGCCCAAATGAGGAAGTTCATCTTAGATAGAGGAAATAGCACATGCAGAACTCCAGTGGGTTCAGGAGGATGAGGTGTGAGAGGTTGGGGAGAGCCCACAAAGGTTCCGTATGTCCTGTTCAGATGACTGGACTTTGTTATTTTGAATGAGGGGGACCCATTCGAGGTATTTTAAGCAGGGGAAAGGCATGGTCACCAGGCATTTCATAGAGATTGATGTGACACCGTTGGGTGGATGAAATGTTGAGGTGTAGGTCAGGAAAATACATCAGAAAGTGATTGAAATCATTCAGGTGAGAGACGATGGGTCAAAGTTAGTGATACACCTTAAATTTATACAATGTTACATATTAATCATATCTCAGTAAAGCTGCAAAAAAAAAAGTATTTATATGACACGCGAGGCATATTTGTTGCTTTAATTTATTGACTATATTCCCAGAGCCAGGAAGACTTAAATTTAACATTTGTCTACTCATTAGCTGTGTAAATTTGGAAATGTCACATAGCCTCTCTGAACCTTAGATGCCTCATCTTCTGAGAGTTGATTATAGTACCTACTACCAATGAGTGTTGTAAAGATTAAATAGGATATTGTATTAAAGCTCCACTTAAACCCTGTTTTTATATACAAATACCTAGCAAAGTAATTTTCTTTTCATATAAACTGAATTCTCAAAGAGATTAAACCTGAAGAGAGATTTATCCTTGCAAGGATGGGCACTGCTCTTGAAATTTGTAATCCACTGTGGAAATGGGGGATCATTTTGACATTTCTTATGGATCATCGGGATATATTCTCCAAGGCCCGAGAATGGTGTTTAAGATGTCTCTTAGGCTGGAATTTTAATAAAATATGCCATTCCTTGTAAATTACATTGCTCACGTGGAGATTTGCTCTACGGTACAAATAGAGATTGCCATTAACATCACTGCCAATAGAGGACTGCATTATTTTAAATTTGATTGATGTAGTTCTCTTGTGCATTCTTGAAAGAAATATGGTGAAGTCAGATGACTCAATACCGGTCTTAAGTGACACTTAGCAGCATGGTTATTCAATAAAGATGTTCTCTTTAGATGTGTGGGAAGCACTGGAACAACTAGACTCAATTGCACGCTGAAGGGCGTGCATATTCATTTCTCCCAACTGTTACTAAGAGTGCAATTTAGTGTGTTTGCTGTTTCTGTTACTACCAAGGCCTACTTAGTATAACCATTCAAAGTTCTTAAGACTATTAGCAGGGATCCTCCTAAAATTGCTACAGACTTTTTAAGCATCTTCTGAATTACCCTGACAGGGCTTTAGTTTTAACTCACATTAAGTAGATCTCATTATTAACAAGAATATGTGCAAACCACTAAAATGAGGCCATTAACATCTTAAATACACTGCCGTTTTAAAATGAAAGTAAGTTTGAAAAAAAAAAATAGAGAAAATGCATTTGTAAAAACCAAAGTTGCCAAAAATAGAAAAGCAACCAACTCTCAAATTTAACCATACTGATTACAGACATTCTGATCAGTATGAAGGCACACTGATTGTGTTGACCACCACATTTCGAGAAATACTTAGAAAAAGTAATTGGTCTGGAAATCTGGGCCCGAGTTTCAGTGTTAGGTCAAATTTCCAAAAACCAATCTGCCATTACATGGTCAACTTGCCAAATAACAAATTCAAAGAATTGGCTAAATTTATTAAAAATGGGTTTATTTCAAACTGGTGAATGAATATGAAAAATTAGGTTTAGAAGTGTTTGGCAATGATCGGCTTTCATTTTGCCTTCAGAATAATTTTTTTAAGAGCTGTTCATCCCATGTCTGCCCGCAAGCTCCCTTCGGCTGGAGCTCAGGGGGCCGTGTCAGAGGTAAGCTCTTCTGCTGAAGGAGGGGAAGAAGAGAAGGGCCCCTGAGAACCCCGCCTGCGCTGGGGACTCCACAGGGCAGCTCCTAAGGACCAGGACAGAGGGTAGAGGGTGCAGATGGGAACTCCAGAGCACTGAGGAGCAGTGAGCCTGCCCTGGGGCAGGGCAGCCTGGTGGTAGAGAGGGTGGGACCTAGGGGGGCCATGGGAGGGAGACCTGAGGGTTATGCTGCTGCTGCTGAGGCCCCTGACTAAGGACTTCAGTATGAATTGTTGTACACTTAATAAGTCAAGTTGAAGCAAGTGTTTGATGATTTGGATAACTCAGAAATTAGTCATTTGGTGACTTGGCATTTGGTGAACTGACCTTCAGTGCACTGACTTTTATCTAACTGACTCATTGAACTGGCCATTTGATAAACTGGTGGCTCAGTAATCAGAGGGAGCCACGAGACCTGGCCCTGGCTGAGGGACCGCTCCTCCTGGACCTCCCCAGTAGAGAGCCCAGGCTGGACTAAGTTGGGAGAGCATACAGAGGCCTTTCTCTAGGGGGATCCCCTGGGGGTAGAGAGCAGGCCAAGCGTGGTGGCTCTGATCCTTGAACCCGCAAATCACTCAGGTCTGCCCTGTTTTTGCCATATGAGGTTTCTTTGGGAAAAAAATAAAATCTTTCCCTGTTAAAATCAACTAAGACACATTTTGAAAACCAGTAGAAAAGATGATCATGCAGCCTTTGGAATAATAATAGATCATACTCTTTGAGTACTTCCTGGACCCCCTACACTGTGCCCAGTACTTTAAAGATATTTTCTCAGTCCTCATTCCTGTGCTTAATCCAAGGGAGGTGACTGCCATCCTCACCTGACAAGTGAAGAGATGGGTTCTCAGTGTTGCCAAGTCAGGTCTCCGACGTTTTCTAGAAAACCGTGCATTCTAGAATATCTCTGTGCAAGCCACAAAAGGCTCGGTGTCTTAGTTGCCTGAAGACTTCCTCAAGGGTAGCCTTTAGGAGGACTTAGCAACTTGACCTCAACCTCCTTGTTGAACAGAGGTCCAGGTCCCCAACCTGAGCTCTTCCTGTCCCCGAATGGGTCTCACTGCCTCACCTCTGTGGTTGCATCTGTCCTTGCTGTCTCACCAGCCCTTTACAGTCCAGTCTCAGTTCCACTTTGTCCACGGGGCCCTCTCCTTCAGAGTGGCAGCACAAGAACCAACTTGCCAATGAGCAACTCCCTGATCAGCGTGCATAAAATGCCAGTTATGCAGAAGTTCTAGAGACCTGCTATACAGCATTGTACCAATAGGTAACAATGCCGTGGTGGGCACAATCGATTAATAGGGTAGATTTCGCATTGAGTGTTCTTACTAGAAAAAAACAACAAACACACCAAACCCAACACACAGTATGGCTACCACATTCCTGGCATAGGGTACCACCCAAGGATTCTACACTCATCACCTTTCCAGAGACAGGGAAACTGAGGCACAAGGGGTGAAGTCACTTACTGAGTCCCATAGCTAATACATGGCATAGCCCTGCTTCCAACCACTTCTTACTTTCTTACCTCTCTCCGCTGACCCCTCACTCGCCTCTCCAGGCCACAGGGATCCCCTGATGAGCCTCTCCCAAACCCCACTCTTTGAAATGCCGCTCACACCTCTTGGCCCTTCTCATGGTGTGTTTTCAATGAAGTTAATCTTCTGGGAGGGTATTTCTGCCCTCTTCCGGTAGGACCCGAGGCTCCTGAAGGCCCTCCGCTCATCTGTCACTACTCCTTGGCATCATCACAGGGCCCGGTGACGTTCTCATGCATTTTCCAGCAGGTGCTGGGACCCATTTCTCCCTGATAAGTTGTGTCCTTCGGTTTGTTTCTATTGATTTCCGCGGGGATCTGTTTCCTGCTAGGCTACATGAACATCGGGGGTGGGGGGCGGATAACTGCGGTGCTATCTCCAGGACGGTTCATGCTGCATCAGGTCAGGCCCTTTTCCCAGCATCTGTCAAGTGGTTCTCAGTTCAGATGTCAGCAGTTCCCAGCTGGACCTGCTCCACGCCAGCTTGTCCTTCCCTGGTGGCGCCCTCGCCCTGGCTCCTTGGCAGGACTGATCGTCTAGCCCCTCCCCCTAATGCTGGGCCCCATCTCCTTGTAACAAGTCCTAACTGGCCCCGCCTTGCTCCCCGGGCCTGTCCTCAGCGCTAAGCCTTGCTGTTTAGAGAGTAAACTTGGAGTCACATTTTTTTTCCTTCCTAAAGATGTACTTTAGCCAATAGCCAGACTATGTAAGAGGAAGAGGCCAAAGAGGGCCATCAGGTAGACGGTGGGGCAGAGAAGCTGGAGGAGAAACCCTACCGTTCTCTGTCTCATTAGGAAAACCTGCCTACGCTGCTGTTTCCACTGAGCAGGGAGAATTATAGCTCCGCAAAGATGTCCACCTCCAGACCTCTGAAACCTGCGAGTATGTGACGTGACACATCAAAGAGGAATTAAGGGTATAGATGGAGTTAAGGTTGACAATCTGAGGATCTTAAAATAAGGAGGTTCTCCTGGGGTTATCTGAGGGTCCAGTATAATCACAGTGTCCTTAACAGTGGAAGAGGGAATTGGAAAAGATGTCAGAGAA
The DNA here is from genome assembly GCA_037038555.1 of Rhynchonycteris naso. NCBI lineage: Eukaryota > Metazoa > Chordata > Mammalia > Chiroptera > Emballonuridae > Rhynchonycteris > Rhynchonycteris naso. The sequence goes on along the minus strand of CM073000.1, from coordinate 180,512,747 downwards.
GTGGCAGCATGAGAAGAAAGGACTCAACTCCATGTAGTTGGTTCTGGAGAAGGAGGAGGGGGCTGCGAGTCAAGGAGAGCAGGCAGCTTCCGGGAGCGTAGAAAGACAAGGAAAGGGATTCTCCACTAGAGCTTCTAGAGGCATTGCACCCTGCCAACCCCCCACTGTTAGCCTGGCGAGTTCTATGCTAGACTTCCGACCTACAGCCTTTCAAGATTTAAACTGGTATTATTTTTAATCCACTAACTTGGTGATAATTTGTTACCACAGCAAGAGAGAGACTTAATACAATCAATAAACTTCATATACTGTCAGTTTGTGAACCTTTTGACAATCAGAGGAAAAAATTCACATGGAAGAGTTTGCGTATTGTTGTCTTTTAGATTCAAAAGAGTATTCTGGACAGCAAACCTGTGTGTTTTTCTTTCTACCCACTGTTCAGTTTGGTGGAACTGCTTTCTAGTAGTGATTAAATCTTGCTATGATTTTTAAGATGCAGAAAAAGTTAAGCTTTGGTCAGCTGGTCAGTTGGGTTTTGTCTCTAAAAACTCTTTCAAAGAGCAATTCTGTATTTGAGTCAATTTTGTTAAATTATAAAAAATAACCATTGTTGCTAAGAGAAGCTGCCAGGTGTTGCCATGGGAACAATTGTTTTAAAGTCAGAAATAACAAGCTCTAACTGTAAAGAGTTAAGGTAGAGAAGGCAACAAACCTAGCTACCCCTTACTTCCTCCTCATCAAGGGAAACAACCTGAGGTTTCCTACAATTCTGTGAGTTCAGCAGACATTGCCCTGCTATTCTGTGAAGGACAAGAATAAATGCACAGATTTCAGATTCAGGCAGATTGGTGTCTGAATTCCTGATTCACCCGTGCCATCTGCAAGACTGAGAATAATCTAAGGAACTACCCTGGGACTCCCTCGTGCTAATCGTGAAATGGGGATTAAGATAGCACTTACCTCCTGGAGTGGGTGTGATTACATGAGACAACATATGCAATTTGTCTAGCACAGTGCGTGGAGAGTCATGTGAACTCAATCCCTGATGGTGCAAGACAAAGACTGTCTGTCGTTGTGGAGCTCTACTTGCTTCAAACTAACTTGAAAAGGGAGCTTTTTAAAGATTGTCGGTCCACTGGGGACTGAGAAGCGGTCCTCCTGCGTATGACTGGTAGGCAGCTCAGTCCTCCATGTGACTCACCTTGAGTCAGCCATACCTGACAGCTAACTGTACCTCACACAAAGAACAAGTCCAGTGCTCTCTCACTTGTCTATCCTGGCAATGCTGTCAAAGCTTCGACAACTTGCTGTCACCTACTGCCTTTCTCTCTTAGTGGACCAACAACCTACAAAGCAGCTTGTGACCTGGTACTGGCTGAGGCACCAGCTTTGAGGAGAATTGTCTAGATGGCTGTTCCATCCCACGGGGTAGCAGCTCTTTGGTCTCTGATTTCTCCCATGGGGGACTAGCAGAAAGAGCTGGAGACAACAAGAGGGGGACTGTGGGACCTGGCCCAGGCCATAAGCAGGCACAGGGACTTTGAAGACTGGCTGACCGGGTCATAAAAGCATCACCATAAAGGGAAAAGGCTCAGCTGAGTTTGGGGAGCCAAGTTCATAACACAGAGCTGGGAATGGCAGCCGGTCCTTGGCTTTCTCCCCGGGTGTCCCATGAACTTCATGGTCCAGCTGCTCAGGCTGGGGCCAACTTCTGGAGGAGATCTCCTGCTAGAAACGTAACTGCTTTCAGGAATAATTAGAGAGGCCATGACTGTGTATAGACTGCTTCCCCAACCAGCAAGGAAAACCAACAAGGCCTGAACGGAAACCAGCTCACCAGTGGGTTGTTTTCTAAATGATTGTAACTAGCCATGAAGTGGTAATTTGCTGTCAGCCTATTTCTGTAAATTCTGGAGTTTTCTATTTTATATTATTTTATTTTAGTGAGAGAAAGGTAGATAGAGAGACAGATTCTCACATTTGCCCCAACTGGGATCCACCTAGCAACCTCCGGATGGAGCCAATGCTCTGCCCATCTGGGGCCATGCTTGCAACCGAGCTATTTTTAGTGCCTGAGGCTCCATGGAGCCATTCTCAGCACTTAGGGCCAATGCTCTTGAAGCAATAGAGCCATGGCTGTATGAGGAAAAGAGAGAGAGAGAGAGAGAGAGAAAGAGAGAGAGAGAGAGGAGAGAGAGAGAAAGAAGAGGAACAGGTGGAGAAGTAGATGGTTATCTCTCCTGTGTGCCCTGACATGGAATTGAACCCAGGACTTCCACATGCTAGGTCAATGCTCTATCACTGAGCCAACCAGTGATGGCCAAATTCTGGAGTTTTCAAACAAGTGTATATGGATGAATAGCCCAAGACTAACACAGTAGCAAATGTAAGAAAAGAATCAAGAAGCAATAAAAAATATTAAGTGGTTGTTGACTTGAGTGTCTTCATGCTCTTGAATAGGAAGGGTATGCTCAAAAGGAATTTTTTAATATGGCATTGTTTCATTAATTTCAACTTTTACTAGCATATAATTATGTGATGCTCTGGAGCCCAAAGAATGCCAGAGGTGCCTTTTTCCTACAACTACAATAGTTCATGGAGCTGTGTGTTCTACCATTAGTTCATCCTGTCATTCAGCCACTTTTTAGTAAGCACATATTTTGTGCATAGTAACAGATATCGAGGGGTAGAGATAGCTTATTCCCAGTCTTTGCCTTCAGGGAGTTCTGGTGGGGTGACAGCATGCTGCCTTAGAACTCTTTCCTGTCCCCCTGAGAGCTTGGGAAGCCAGGAGGAAGAACCAACTGAGGTAGCCTAGGGAAGGAGAGGATGAGCTCTCATATGACAGCAATTTCCCAAGACCCAGGAAGGCAATGAGGCCAGCAGGGCCAGGGAGTAGTGAAGAGCAAACAAACATGGTTGGAAAGATCACGGTTGGTCTTGAGTTGCTCTGAGTGTGGCTGGAAGCTTGAATGGGAAAAGCAGCCGAGTAGGGGCTTCCTGCTGTTGCTCACCTCACTGCCTGGCTCCCACACATTAGCCTCCAGTGCTCCCATTCAGGTCTTAGCTTTTGTACTCTTGGGAATGGGCTCTGTTTTCTGGCTTGACTACAGCGGCCAAAACATAGAAGGAATTCAGCAGTTAGTAAGTGCTCGATAAATGCCAACTATTTTTATTATCAATATAACTTGCTGCCATATTTCTATGAAGTTACAGTCACTCGAATTTGTGTATCTTTTAGAGAGTGTGCATAGCAATCCAGTGTGGAGCTACTTCCCTTCAGGTTAAAAATTTTCATTGTAACCCCCAAGAAGATTGCTTTGTGTGGCAGCAGGCAAGAGAATGCCTTCTACGTGAGTGAAAGGTTGCCTTGCAAGACCATTGGCTTCTCTGTCTTTCTGGGCCCAGAGTTCTTGCTCAGCACTAAGCTTCCAGGACACAAGAGGCCAATGAAAATAGAGTGAGCGGGTGGGGGTCATGCTGCTGTGAGTTCAGAAACAGGACACAGTATGACATCACTTCCCCCAACCCTCACGAAGGTGTCTGTGAGGGTGAGTGTGGGAAGATGGACCCACTCGGCCAGAGAGACATCCTCCAATTCTTCAACCAGTGGGGAATCGCTGGCGTGTCAGAAATTGCCACACTGCGCAAACACCTGGCCACGATACACAAAACCACATTTATGTTTTGAAATGTCAGACCTTTGAGTTTAAACACAGACTTTGAAGAGTTTGAGAATCTGGCAATTACTCAGCACTCTGCTCCGAATGAAAGCACAGAACGGTTTGTTGTGTCTCCATCCACAGATGGATGTGGCTGGCTGTAGTTATTTTTTCTCCATGGTACTCAAACAACCATTTGTCTGATTCCTCAGCACCCCCCTCTGAATTTATTGTTGGGCATTTGGCAGGCAGAGCTCAGTATTTTAGTGGGTTTGCAAATCCTTTTTAAAAAATTGGTGTTGCTGTTATATTTGGAATAGCACCCCCTGGGTTTTTTACCACTGTGAGCTCAGGTTCTCATTATCCTATAGCAGGGGTCCCCAAACTTTTTACACAGGGGCCAGTTCACTGTCCCTCAGACTGTTGGAGGGCCAGACTGTAAAAAAATCTATGAACAAATCCCTATGCACACTGCACATATCTTATTTTAAAGTAAAAAAACAAAATGGGAACAAAAATACAATATTTAAAATAAAGAACAAGTAAATTTAAATCAACAAACTGACCAGTATTTCAATGGGAACTATGGGTGCAGATGCATCCTGTGCTCGTCTCACTGACCACCAATGAAAGAGGTGCCCCTTCCAGAAGTGCGGCGGGGGCCGGATAAATGGCCTCAGAAGGCCGCATGCGGCCCGCTGGCCCGTAGTTTGGGGACCCCTGTCCTATGGTCACGGATAGGCTGGCATTGACTGCCAGGTCCAGGGTCTGGATTCTGCCCCTTGGTTCCTGGTTTCTGTCTGAGCAAAGTGCAGGGGCCTGTGCACTTGAAATAATGTCTCGGATTTAGTCTGCATGTTAGTTCCATTCCTTGGAAATTCTATCCTCACTTGGCCTCTCTGATGCATTTATTCTGCAGTCAAAAAGCATGGATTGAACACCTGCTCTGTGCTAGACACTACGGGCGTGGAGAGGCACAAACCACTGCTGCTAACCTTGGGATGCTCCTGCCAGGCAGATGGAGAGGATGCTGAGCTTGAAGAGGCACAGAGAGAGGAGGGCAGTGGGAGAGGTTGTGGGGAGACTTGGAAACACTTTCTTTTAGGGACTTGACCATTTTCTGTTTAAAATTCAGACAATATCATTTAAGGCCATTAAAGTTACATTTCTCTTCTCTGTCACCTCCACCCCACCCATGTACTAGCTTCACTTTTTTAAATCTAAGTTTAACATTATGTGTTTAAATAATTGTCAAAACTTAACTACGTTGGAATACAAAATACTATTGAATGTAAAAAAAAAAACTTACTAAGTTGGCAGCATTCATGCATAACTAAAACACATCCTCAATTTTTATTAAACCAGAAGTGTGTTGCTAATAAAGCATTAATATCTTTCACTACTAAATAATGAAAAAAATTGAAATTATTTTTGTGGTTGATTCATGCCGGCAATGTTAAAACTTCACGGCAGGCTGACATTACTTGCTGCTTGTTTCAAACACAATGGGAAAGCAGGTTTGTGCCGGTGTTAGTGTACAAAAGAGTCATGAACGCCTTGGATTACATTGAATAAAAAAGCTAAGTCTATACAGCAATGTACAAGAATTTTAAAGACAAAACAAACGATCCTATTTTGAACTTTGTTGGAACCATATACACAGAGCTGAATATGAATACTTTAAATTGGGTACAATTATGTTGAAAGTTGAGTTCATTTGAATCTTCAAAAACATGTTCCTGCTAATCCTTAAACGGAGCTTATTATAGTTAACGTTTCTCTTAAATGCATGCATTGAATCACCCAAGGTTAGTAGCTGCTCCTTACCATTTAACTGCAGAGACGTTAACTGGTCCTCTTCAACTTCTAATCTTTCTTAATCATTCTTGACAATTCTGTGTAGTTAGTGTAGGTTTTTAAAGAAATTTTAATTATTAATTTTATTGAGATGATATTGGTTAATAAAATTATGTAGGTTTCAGGTGTACAATTCTATAGTACATGATCTATTATATTGTGTGTTCACCACCCCAAGTTAAGTCTCCTTCTATCACCATTTATACCCCCTTACCCCTTTCTACTGAAACCCACTCCCTTTTCTCTCTGGTAACTACCTTATTTTTGTCTATCTATGAGGTGTTTTTTTTTTACTTAATCTTTTCATCTTTTTCACCCAGTCCCCCAAATACCCTCCCATCTAATAGCTGTATGCCTGTTCTCTGTATCTATGAATCTATTTCTATATTGTTTGTTAGTTTATTTTGTTTGTTAGATTTCACATATCATTGAAGTCATATGGTACATACTTGTCTTTCTCTGATTGGCTTATTTTACTCAGCATAATGATTTCCAGGTCCATCGATGCTGTTGCAAAAGGTAAGGTTTCCTTCTTTTTTATGGCTGAGTGGTATTCCATGGTGTAAATGTACCACAGCTTTTTAATCTACTCATCTATGGATGGATAGCTGGGCTGCTTCCAACTCTTGGCTATTTTAAATAACACTCGAAATGAACATAGGGGTGCCTATAGTATTTCAAATTAGTGTTTTGGGTTTCTTCAGTGATATACCCAGAAGTGGAATTGCTGAGTCATAAAGCAGTTCTATTTTTAACTGTTGAGGTAACTTTCTAGTGGACAGAATCCCCACTGATTTTTACAGTCAGATGGCTCTGGTGCTCTGGGATGCAGGGCTCGGCTTAGGGCTGAGACCCCATGCTTCTAAGTGAGGATTCCCACAGCTGAGGTATCTAACCCACCAAAATCTTAGCTGCCACCTGTGGGAAGGGGCTCAGCCTTTTTTGTATCTCTGCCTTTTCTACCAGCTTTGATGTGGCTTTTTCTGTCAATCTTTGATTAGAAGACTTTTCTTCAGCTAGTTTTCAGTTGGTCATTTAGGTTAATTGTTCTATAATTTAGTTTTAATTCCAGTTTGGCCTTGGGAGGAGGTGAGTGGACCTTCCACCTCCTTCCCCACCATCTGGGATATCTTGAATCTCCTACATTTTCTTCTACATGTGAGACCAGAAAGGAGTCAACCGCATAGTGCTGGTTTGGCAGAATGGAAACAACTTTGAAATTTTTACTATCACCAGATTCCACCAAGTCACCTTTATCAACTCCTTAGATTTCTCTCGGCTGTAACTTTTTCTTCTGTAAAATGAAGATCATACATATAGTTGCTAGCATCAGGTAGAGAACACCATATATATGAAGACTGTATTCAAGAGAAAAAATAGGTAAGACATCTTGCACATTTATTTATTACCAATTTTATGATCTTTGCAAATATCGAGATTAGTTAAATACAGTTTTGTTTTAAATAATTGCTTTATTAATAATATCCTTTGATATAGTTGTTATCTATTTCCTTAACAATGGATAAAAAGTATAATTAATACTATTTGGAAGAGAGGGTTCTTTGGTTTGTTTTGATGGTAAAAAAAAAAAAGACACTCTAAACTCTAAAATGTTGTGAAACATTGTTCTTGTTAAATGCCAGTTTCTGTTGTCTGCTCTGAGTGTTACATGAGCCTATAAACGATGTACTGTTTGTTCTAAAAGTCCCATCAACTTGGCGAGTGCCCAAGGCATGTCCGCTCAGCAATGCTAATCCACGTTGTGCTTTGCAACCCTGCTGTTCTCACTGGAAGGAACTAAGGCACAGAGGGAAATTGGCTCTTCCCAGGTCCCATCTGTTCAGCGTGCCTCTATCAGGAGGTAGAGAACTGGCACAGGCAGGATGAGGTGAGAAAGCCCCTGCTCTGATCAACAGACCTCCATAGAAACATGCCTATTGCCAGCCCTGTTTTCCTGGCTTCTGTTTCCTCTCTCTTAGTTATAGGTTATCATTCAGGATATAGATTTTCAAAACTTTTCTTTCACAGTTCTTAGTGATCCCTAATAATCTCTTAATATCTGTGTTGACTCTCTCATCCCAGGGTGACAGACTGGACTTTCTGCCTGCCTGTTAATTTCAGAGAACAACCTGAATGTTTTTGGTTCTCAGATCCGCCCAGCCCCAACCACCACATGGCCAGTATTGACCATTCTTATCTGGAATCTTAGATAATTCCTCCATTAGCAGAGATAGAGCTATTGTAGTCTAGACCATTATATTAATCTCCCAAGGTAAATTCTGTCTGTTCTACATCATCTTGTACAACCTAAGGGATGTTAGTTAGCCTCTCTGGATCTCAGTATCCCTAATCTATAGAATAATACAGTATCAGGGCAGGCTTTCCAGGAAACAGATGCCAAGATATAGTTAGAATTATAAGAGCCTTATAAGTAGGAGGAGCTGATGAAGCTTTCAGACGGTTATGGTGCAGGCAGGGAAAGCTGTCGGAGCATGCTGCAGGCCTGATGCATGTGAGAGGACAGGGGAGGAAGGTGGGCAAGGCTGGAGACAGTGGTGTAGCCCCTAGAACGTCTTAGCCAGCTGAATGAGGAGCTCCAGTGCGGAGAGCACCACACAGAAGTCCTGTGTTGGGGCAGAACTGGTCAGACCCTAGAGTTCCCCCATAACCCCAGTTGACTGGGGACTCTCTGTAGAGACCATGGCCTTAGCCCAAATATCATCTCTGGAGGCTGGCATCCAACTGCACTCCTTGCGGCAGAATGTTAAGAAAGTTCTTTGTTAAAAGGAGATCTGAGTAACACATCTTCATGGCTGCCATTAATTCTTAATAAATGGCCAGAGCAAAACCATCCCTAATGTTCTAATTTAAGCTCCATGGATCTCTTTATAAGCTTGTTAGTTGTGAAATTGTAAGCACAAGCACAAGGGAAAATGTGCCGTGTTTAGTTGAGCTGAAGAGACCCTTCCCTTGAGCCCCGGAACGTATTTCACTAGGGTCGGCATCCTAGGCTTATGCTCCATTCTGAATTGGCACAGTTAGAGCCCGTGAGATGGGACCTGGGAGCCCTGTGGACGCACACACAGAAGGAGAGCAAATTCCAGAGAGGCCGGCCACCAGAGGAGCAGCTGAAGCTCCAGGAAGAACCTGGTGAGTGGGCTGTTTCTCACTTCCCAGCGTGGCCTCCTGCCCTCCTTGTTAACCCCTCTCTGGGCTCCTGTCCACATACAACAGTCTGTGCTGCCTTAAGATCCTCACTGATTCCTGACTTGCTGTTTAGGTTTTAGAAAAGTCGATTTTAGAAAACACTATTTGCTTAAACTTTTATAGATGGTGCTTTTGATGACGGGTTTAGAAAGAGGTTGAATGGGCTCCAAGCCTGAACTGAGTCGGGTCACCCATTGATGGCTCTGTGATCCCACAGCAGCTGTTTCACCTGCTGTCCTAAATCTGACCCATGGATGTTCTGCACTGTCCTTTTTTTCCCTGTGCAGCGCTTGGAATCCTCTATTGATATGCTCACTTTGAATTCTGGCTGCTCCCACCCCATGTTACCACCTGATGCACCATGCCTGCTCCTCTGGCCTGACCTTGTGTTGTCCTGGTTTTAATCACGTCATGCCCTAGTGTCCTCACATCCTTTTCCTCTTCTTTAGCCGCTGACCTACTACCTGCTGGTCTGAGAAGGGGAAAAGTGGTATTGCCTTGTTTGGCTTGTTATAAACATTCCATTTAAAAGGAGATGGGCGATGATTTTCAAAGCCATGGATCAGGGATGCTAGGGAAGGGGATGGAGAGAAGGAATAATGGTGAACAGCCTTTTTTGATGTGAGGGTCATAGAGCCAGGGCCTCTGTCATTCACCTCCAAGTCGCACCAAGTTGACTTGGATGAGTTGAGTTGGCTGTTTGGGAACGTGGGGTACAGTAGTATTGTCTGCCTCTCTGATAGATGGTGAGATATGCCACCCAGGTCCCCCTTGAGAAAGAAAAGATTTGTTTCTCTGCTGTTAGAAGTACTGCCAGCAGAAGGTTCAGTTCTCTTTAGAAAGTGCTTAGACCAAAAAAAAGCTACCTCACCCAAGGTCACATGCCATTTCTGGGGCAAGCTGTACCCAGTGATTGGCTGATGCAATCCCAGACAGTGCTGAGGCCCCACCTACCTTTGGAGCTCCCGGAGAGGTCCGCTGCATCCTTCCGTCAGGCAGCACAGTGTCTCAGCTTCTCCCTCTGCCCAGACTCACTTCCCTCCCCTTCCTTTCATGCTTACTGGCCCCAAAAAGCACTTCCTAATAAACTTTCTCTTCATTTCAGAATCTGTTTTCGGGGGAACCCAACATACAACCCCTTGATTTATGTATCCAGTGTATTTTAGACACAAGATTTTAGTCATGATCACCTCCAGTTCATAGCCACAGTTCATCACTGTGAATTAAGACTGTTAATGTTTCCACTCCAGTATTCATTGAAATCCTCCTCTGTAAAGCACTCAGTTGTGTGATGTCACAAAGCATTTGCAAAGAAGGAGGTAATATAAATAAAGTGAAATTACTTGAATCAAAAAGTAAGGGAAGATACCAGAAACAGATAGGACCCCAGGTTAGGTGAACTGGATCAGATGTAGGTCTTTCCCCAAAGAAGTAGAAGTAGAAGTTCAAAGTTTGGTATCTGATGGGACACTGGAGATATAGGATTGGTTCGCATCAGCACTGAGTCCCAGGTTAATGGCCGGGCACGTCAGTGCTTATAGTTCATTGGGAGTGGAAACCAGGGTATCTGGGGGCCCAGCCCACTGTGAAAGGAACCAGAGCTAAGCAGGATGTCAAGGTCAAGCCAACTGGTCTGGGCTTGTGAGTAGCCCTGAGATAGGAATAGACTGAAGGAACACACCTGAGCATGGGGTAAGCCTAGCACAGCAGAATGCCAGCATCCACCTCTTGGTTTTCTCCCTGTTGCATCAGAGAAGCTGAATCTGAAGGTAAGGCTGGAGAAAGAGAGCCCTGAAACCGAACTTGGGCAACAACAATAGCAACAACAAATGTACTTCCTAAGATTGCTTTCCTGGGTTGCCATGATATGGAAGCTACCTTTGACTTTTTCTGTGGCATTAACCACGCAGTTAGAGAATCCTTTCCTGGTAGTGAACTTTACCCCTGGATGACTAGTTGGTTCTATGTGTTGCCTATTAAATAGTTGTGCACGGCTGAAACTCCCACTCAGTCACCAGTGAACCCCATGGGGTCATCATGTTGGCATAGAGATGAGGTAAAGACGGTTGTTCCTGTTGTTTACTGCTCAGGTCGATAAGCTGAGCTCATGCCTACGTGTGGCATTTAGTGAGCACTGAAGAGTGAGCATGAGTTTGCCTGGACACATTTTCTTCCACCACCAATGCATCTGCCCGTGGATACGAGGGGCACAGCAAGGCCCAGAGGTGAAGGAAACCACTGTGCATTTGTAGACATGCGCATGAGTCACTGCAGACGGAGCACAGAGTAAAGAGAGGTCTTGGAGGGAAGTGGGCCCAGAGTGAGCAAAGCCGGAGGAGGCCTCTGCACCTCCCTGAGTCATCGGGACTTGGTTCTTAAAGAGGTGGAAAGCTGTGGGAGGGTTTGGAGCAGGCAACGGACACAATTGGGTTTGCTTCTAGAATGATCACTCTGGCAGAAATGCAGAGAGGTCAAGAATTGGAGTAGAGAGAACGGTGAGGAGGTGTTAGCAATAACACAAGTGAGAGACTGACGGGTGACCCCAATTAAGCAGGGGTCAGTGCATGGGGAGGGGCATGCACTGCTTGAAGAAAGCAAAGAATTGGTTCACAAGAATGCCAACCTCAGTTCACGGCTTCACAGGAAACAGGCCCAGCTTCTGAGGCCAGATCTAGAAGGACCTGCTGTGACGGTGCCTCCTTTGAAGGGCCAAAGCCTGTTGCAATAGTCAGCTTCTACTGATCTTAAATTTTTTTCCAAATTGGTGTCCATTCCTGTCAACATTAATGTCGGCACATCCAGCAGGAGGATGCCATGATAGATGAGGATTTTCTGGCTGATCGGAGAATATAGACCAGTCCAGATGAACCCCAACCACGACATCCATTGATATTTTGATACCAAATGATATTTTATCACTACCTTGCCCCCTTTCTCTTCCTATTGCATTGGCATTAGACCGGGTCATTCAGGCAGTATGCTAGCACCTGTCGCTGATGCTTTGGCATCCACAAAACCAGGGTAAGTTAGTTCATCTTCCCCAGCTCAGCTTTCATATCCACAAACCGAGTAATAACAATACCTGGCTGTCAGGAAGTTCACGTGAGTAAGGGCCCCAGTATGGTGCCCACCTTGCAACCAACCTCTGTAAGTGTTAGCCAGTATGAGTATTATTATACGTCCCTTTGTGTTAGAATGTCTGGGTCTCCTCTCCTCCTCCCAGCGCAGCAGGATGTCTACGTTTTGAGGAGCTGTTTCTGTGCCCAGTTTCACAGGGAATCTCTGAGCAGAAGAAACACAGCTGCCACACTGCTCCTCCGCCAGCTCTCTGTCACCCGCCCTTCCGCCCCTTCCTCCTCCAAGTCTCTCCGTGTCTGGAACAATGGAGGGAACCTGTTTGATTACAGGCAAAAGTCTCTCCAGGAAGCTCCAACCCTTTCAGGGTAATTTGACATGATTTTATGGAAGTGAGCCTTGGGGAAAATTCAAATGTCAAGCATAATTTGGTACTTGAAACATGAAAGAAAAAGCCTTCTGATTTCTTTTCATCTACATTTCCCCTCTACATTCTGTCTGGCCTTCCCCCTCCTCTTTCAGGGGTCATTACTGCCCCCTCCCCCACCGGGGAGTGGGGTGGAGGTGAGGCAACAGCAGGTGGTAACTTTTAAGCCTTCCAGCCTCAGCGAGGGCCCAGGCATCCAGCCTCTTGCATTTACCCAGCGCCTCTGCTGGCTGCTTTCTGAGCACTGCGGGGCAGGATGCTTTAATGAATGAAGGCTGAGGTTCAACCAAAGATCAGCCATTGTTTATACACAGTAGGTGATGAGTTAAAGTTCTCTTAAATGTTATTTCTCTGTCCATTTTATTTAAAAAGAACACAAACAGAAGAAAACGTCTGTGTCTGTCTTTTCAGATTAAAATGGTGCACTCCCAGGAGGCTCTCGACAACCCCACTGCCCCGTGCTAAAATGTGGTTGGACTACCTGATCAATCAGACCGGGAAGGTGGGGAGTCCAGCTGCACCGTTTACTAGCTGTGTGATCAGCCATTTTCTGTACCATACCCACCAGGTGCTCCAGACACCAACAACAGCACACCTGAGCTGAAGCAGTGCCTGGGGCCCAGCCCCCAGCTTCCCAGCAAGTAAGGAACATGGCTACGACTTTAGGTCCTCCTTCCACGTCCCACGTAAACTGTCTGCCGTGGTTCCCACTGACCCAACACTGTTCAGGGGAGTGGTTCAGGGAAACACGATTCCATCTTAGCTGAATAGACATGGAACAAATCCAGTGCAAGGACTACAAGAGATATGTCACGTGCCTAACCTAGCACACTCGGTTAGGAGTTGTCATTCCTCTTGCTTTTCCAACACTTTCCTCAGCTCTTATTCACCTGACTCCTTGGCCTTGGCCGAGAGGGTAGCACTGGGGAGAGACAGAGAGCAAGTGTGGGGATCCTGTGTGTGTGCGCGTGGTGTGTGTGTGTGTGTGTGTGTGTGTGTGTGTGTGTGTGTGGTATGAGGGGCAAGGGATCTTGCAGGGATGTGTAGGGCGTGAATGTGCATCATTCTGAGGCCAAATGATATGGATTGGGGAGAACCTGCTTTGGACAGTCTGGACTTCTCTTTTTTATTGTGGGTGACAGAAAGTGTTCTCTATTTTATTGTTCGGACTTAAGTGCTTGTCCCAGGCTGGGAAGAGTTAGCCTCTGAGACAGCTGACACCACCACTGCCTACCTCATTCCTCTTGTCTTTTGTTTTCCCTGGCTCATGAACAGAATAGGATCTCCTTACAAAACCAGGACTTTCAATGTTCATTAAGCACTGTCCTTTTATTTTTATAATTGAGGATAATTTTTTCATCCATATATGGTGGGACATGATCTTTGAGGCAACAACTTGCCTTCAACACTGGGACACTCAGGCCTGACCAGGTGGTGGCGCAGTGGATAGAGCGTCGGACTGGGATGCGGAATACCCAGGTTCGAGACCCCAAGCTCACTAGCTTGAGCGCGAGCCCATTTGGCTTAAGCAAAAGCTCACCAGCTTGGACCCACGGTCGCTGGCTCCAGCAAGGGGGTGCTCGTTCTGCTGAAGGCCCGCAGTCAAGGCACATGTGAGAAAGCAATCAATGAACAACTAAGGTGTTGCAATGGCAACGAAAAACTAATGATTGATGCTTCTCACCTCTCTCCGTTCCTGTCTGTCTGTCCCTATCTATCCCTGTAAAATACAACAACAAACAAACAACAACGAAAAAAAAACACAAAACACTGGAACACTCAGTAAAAGGGAATCTAGGAAGCCTTGGAGACCATCTCATTATCCCCACCTGTTGGGAGTTCTTGGTGCCCAGCTACAGAGATAACGGAATTTGCTTTCTGATAACTCCTCCCAGGCTAGGATAGGTAAGTGGATTCTAGCTTGCAAACAGTGAGACAAAAACTGATTAGCACGATCATTTTCTGAGCTCGGAGGCACAGCACAATGTCTGCTGTGAAGGAAGGTCTTCCCTTATCTGGATATCCTAGGCGTCCTTGAATGTTCCTTCTCTGGATTCATTTAGTTGATCTGGGTCTGACTCTGTCTATCTTTATATCTATCCTGATAAAGGGAAGTTACACTTCTGTTGAATATAGGACTTACTGAGAATGCATATGAGTTGACCAGCTTTCCAAAGAACTCGTATGTCTTGGTTTTATAGTTTCTGTTAACATAAGGCTTCTTTCACTGACACATTTCAAGACCACTTCCTCTAGACCAGTGCTGGTCAACCTGGTCCCTACTGCCCACTAGTGGGCATTCCAGCTTTCATGGTGGGCGGTAGTGGAGCAACCAAAGTATAAATAAAAAGATAAATTTAACTATAGTAAGTTGTTTTATAAAGATTTATTCTGCCAAACAGCGAAAATCCGACATGAAGTACTTGGTAAGTAATTATTATTATATGCTTTAACTTGCTGTAACTCTGCTTTATAAATTTTATAAAGTAAAGTTACTTGCCTACTTTATAAATCACCATTACTGTGAAACCAGTGGGCGGTTAGAAAATTTTACTACTAACAGAGATATAAAAGTGAGCGGTAGGTATAAAAAGGTTGACTACCCCTGCTCTAGATCATGTATTGGTTTGGTCAGTTACTGTGGTCATTATTCTCATAACTAATAAGGTCACTTTGGATAGTGAGCTACTTTATTGGTTGAATTCACACCATTTGATGTCAGCACAGGTGGGAAAACAGTAGGAATGGACAAAACTCTAGTTCTGACATAAGAGGTGAGGAGTCAGAGTTTTTCCTGCAATGGTGTGAGCTTTCTCAGCTGTAGAGAGCACTTCCTGCACTGCTATGAGCTTTCTCATCTCTAGAGCAATGGTTCTTCAAGTGCCACCTGCCATCTCTGGACCAGCTGTATCAGTATCACCTAACAACTGATCAGAAATGCAAATTCTTGGGCCATGCCCCAGACCTACTGAATCTGAATCTCTGGGGACCAGGAAATTGTTTTTTAACAGGTCCTCTAGGTGATTCTGATAGCTGCTAAAGTCTGAGAAACACCTCCCTTAGAGCTGGGAATAGACTGATTTCCTTGGCTGCTGTGAAAGCTGCACATATTGCTCAGACAGTTCATAGGACAGGCGCATGTGTGATATTGGAGCAGGCCTGAACATTCAGAGCAGAGAGGTAAGCTTTTCTTAGCAGTACATGTGTCCAAATCCTTAACTTTTATAGATAGAAACTTTGAGGCTAAAAAATAAAATGTGTGCCTGACCAGGCAGTGGCACAGTGGATAGAGCATCAGCCTGGGATGCAGAGGACCCAGGTTTGAAACCACGAGGTCACCGGCTTGATCATGGGCTCATGATGCTTGAGTGCAGGCTCACCAGCATGAGCACGGAGTTGTGGGCTTCAGCATGGGGTCATAAACATGACCCCATGGTCACTGGCTTGAGCCCAAGGTCACTGGCTTGAGCCCAAGGTCACTGGCTTGAAGCTCAAGGTTGCTGGCTTGAGCCCAAGGTCACTGGCTCGAGCAAGGGGTCACTGGCTCGGCTGAAATCCCCGTCAAGACACAATAAGAAAGCAATCAATGAACTACTAAGGTGCCTCAACGAAGAACTGATGCTTCTCATCTCTCTCCCTTTCTGGCTGTCTGTCCCTATCTGTCCCCCTCTCTGACTCTCTTTGTCTCTGTCTCCCATAAAAAGTAATAAAATAAATAAAAAGTTTGTGTGTGTGTGTGTGTGTGTGTGGAAATGCCCAAGGTCATATAGTTAGCTGTAGTAATCAGAATGGCTTTGCTTTCTAAAATCCCGCCTTAATAGACTTTCAGTGTTCAAGGAGATGTTGGGAGGATGGACAATAAGGAGGTTGTTGGTGATAGACAGGGCATTGTGTTGGGATTAGGATCTCATTCAAATTCTGCTATATTTAAGGTATGGCTGGGGGAGAATCATTGCATCCCAACCCAAACCTTAATTTCTTCATCTGAAAACACAGGAGCAACCATTCACATGCTGCCGGTCTCAAATAAAGTACAAAAAGCTCTGTAAACTGCAACATGGCCTCTGTCCTCTGAAACAGCCATGTCAGCTGCCTTTCCTCCCTGCATCCCGCTGTCAGGAGGGAGATCATGTACCTCGGAGTTGTTGAGAGGCCTCGGAGCTCTCCTTTCCTTTGGAAGAACTATCCTTTCCTTTCATTGACTAATTCAGATGACAGCCTTTCCCGTTCTAGTTCCAGCCCTATCAAAGCCAGTGAAACAACCACTTATGTGATAATCATTTTATCACCCAGCTGCTATTGTAAATAAGGGATGGAGGCCCCTGTGCTGGGCCATCTTTACAACAGCTCCATCTAAATGCAAATGTAGATCCCCTGCCAAACAGAGAAGTGAAAGCTTGCCTATTAGCAGGCAGGAGATAGGAGAGTTAATTTAATGCTGAAGCATTCCCAGGCAAGGAGAGCGATTTCCCCTGTTGAGCGGTGGCCTTATTTTCTCTCCATGACCACCGTGCCCATAATATGATAATTTTTACCTTTTTAAACTTTGCTGAAGGAAAAAGAACAGTCATCTGTCTTCGGAAATGACTCCTGCATTCATTTCATCTAGAAAAACGCAGATATTTGTCTACCGGGTGACGGAATGGTGGGGAGAAAGCTGAATGATGAAGATGACTTTGGCGCAGTGATGTGTTGAGATTCGCTGCCTGCACTTGACTCGATGAGCTCCGCGCAGGCAGGTTTGCTGTGTGATGGTGTGTTTCCCTGCCCAGACTGAACGGCTCTTTTTCTTCTTCCAGGTGGCCCAGGAGAAGAGGAATCAAGAAGGAGAAGGGAAGAAGAAGAATATGGATGACCAAGTCTATTTTCATAAGCAATTATTTCTGCAGAAGGTTGAGAGGAATTAAAATGGATCTTTCTTCCTTTAGGAATATCTTGGGTTGGTGCTTTTAAGTTGTGTGGCTTTGAGCACTCACTGACTCTTGCTGTGGCTTCTTGTCAGTGCATGGATTGGGTATAACCCATATTCACACCGGGCTAGAGGGAGAAGGGAAAGGATGTTTTCTGAGCCTGTTCACGAAGCTTTCGTGGCCTGCTCTGTGTCATCCCCCTTCGAGCCCCTGCAACCCTGGAGGAGGCTTGTGTTGGAGCCATTTTAGAAGTGAGGACAAGGGGCTCCAGTACTTCTCTTGCTCAAGGCTGCACAGCTAGTAGGGAAGCAACAGTCGATCTTCATTCCTTGCCAACTTCAGCCTCCTGAATTCGCTTACTCACCAGAATTTATTTGTAGTCATTGAATCAATACTTGGCGACTCTTTCACAATCATTTGAGGCCATGGCCAGGCCATGGGAAAATCTGAGCTGCCTCCACACTTCTTCCCAGCTCAGGTCCAGTCCAAACAGGGGACATCTTTGTTTCGGCTCTCCTATGGTCAACATATGTCCTTTTTGTGGTCTCTGTAGTGCTACGTTGTCAGCCTTTTTGCACTTCCGGTTGGTGTTCTGCCGTTTACAATGGCCCGGATCGTAGTGCGAATGTGCTGTCTAATGTTGCCAAGTGCAAGACAGCCCTGAGGTGTCTCATGGAGGAAGTACACATGCTACATAAGCTTTGTTCAGATGTGAGTTACAGAGCTGTTGGCTGTGAATTCAATGTCATTCATCAACAATGCATGTTAACTAAGGTGTCTTTAAACAGAAGCATACTGTACATAAAATACGGTTAGGTATTGATTGATTGATAAAAATGTCATGACCGGTGGTTCACAGCAACTGAGGTCTGTATCTCCTGTAAGAACGATGAGCAACAGTTCGGTATTTGCTATTCCAGTGCTTGCAGCGACTTGATGGAACGTGAGTACCATGAGTAACTAGAATGGACTGGACTTTGAATCAATTCTGTTTGCTGCTTTTGTCATCGTTAAGGAAGAAACGGAAAAGGTTGTCGAGGGGGCAGGCCCCTCCCCCTTGGTGCCCTCTCCCCAGCCAGAGCTCTGTCCCAATCTGTGAGGATCAGACCCATCCAAGTGGCCTGATGAGGTGAGTGACCTGTTTACTTACTAGCTGAGTGATCTTAGGTAAATTATGTGCTCCATTTCTCCATAACTAGGGTGGAGTCCTTAGTATTACTTTTCGGGGTTGTTTGAGGAATGAGGTGAGATTCATGTATGTGAAATGCTTAGCACAGTGCCTAGATCACCATAGACTTAACAATTACAAATACAATTTTTAGGGTCTGAGTTTGGAGTAATTTTTGTAATGCTGGAGTTCAAGTCCTCCCTGGATGGTTACTCTCGCTCTTGCCTAGGTCTCTTTTTACTCTCTGCCTGTCATTTCTGCTGCTGGTCTCTTTCCGACTGTCTCTCCTGACTTTTGTTTCTGGACCTTACATGCCTGAGTCCTCTCCCCCTGCCCAAGACTCACTGGCTTCCTGTGGGTTGAGGCAGAGGCTATGGGCTCTCTCTAGCCAGATCCTACCCTCATTTTGCAGTCATGAGCACAGAGGGCATGGGATTGAAGCTACTTAAAGAGTTAAATCACTGCTCCTCCCCAACCACATGCTTTGCTTGGTAAGATCTCAGGCAGCAAATAAGACTGCTCAAAATACTGCCTCCACTGAGATGGGAGTGGTGAGGCCCACATCAGGGGGCAGGCAGGAGCTTAGGAGATGTAATGTGGACCAAGGAGGGATTGCTTTACTGTAACAGAGGTGCAAAAAAAATGCCATACTTCTTAAATAAAAAAATCTAAATAAAACTTTATGGCCCCAACTGGCCAGCATCACTGAGAAGTCAGATATTTGGATGTCTCCCACATTGGACTGTACACAAATTCGAGGATTCACATAGTTCCACCAAAATCAGGTAGGTTAGCCACGGCACCTTTTGGAGTGCTGTCCAGCTCTTCCCAGCAACGCTCCACAGTCTTCTCTGATGACAGCACACTTGGCTGCAGAGAAGGACCACCAGACCACCCATGTTGCTGTTGTCCCAGGGCTTGACCCTAAGCCTCAGGGGCTTCTTTGAAGCAAAGCCCTCCCTCAGTGCTCCTTCTGCAGTAGTTTGTGGGCGTAAGCACAGGCCGTCCCTCTTAGTGGAACTCCAAACTCTGTTTCTATTTCCAGCCCAGAGGAGGAGGGCAAGACTCCAACCAATACCTCACCCCATTACACCAACTAAACATGGGAATAATTCCTATAGCAGAAGCAGAGCATGGAAGTCCTCTGAGATGTCAGGGCTTTGTGGGAGGGGAACTGAGATTGTCCATCATGAGAACGCTTCATTTCTATGGGACTTCTTTGAAAACTCTGTACTGTGAAGACTCTGCGCTTGCAATCAGTGTCTCTTTTAGATTTAAGAGGTCAATTTATTGTCCAACAAGTTGAGTTTGAAAAACAGTCTTGCTGCTGTCAGTTAATGAAGTTTGTGCCTTTTTTACCTGGGCTGTGGACAAAAGTTTTCCCAACAGTGCTTGGGAGATGGTGGGAGCCTCACTGTGCAGTGCTGTGTTGAGTGGGTGCCCACAGGTATTCACATTTCATCCTCACAGCATCCTGGGATTTAGGTGCCGGCACTGCCCTTATTTTACAGATGACTGAAGAGTAGCTTGAGAAGTAAGAGATGTATCCCCAAAGTCAGATGACAGGTAGGGAGAGGGGCATTCCAACTGGGTCAAGCTGAGTCCAAAACCAGTGCTCGCAGACACTGACCCCTTTTGGAGATGTTAGAGAAGTGAATCAGGCAAAGATCCTGCCCTCAAAAGGCTGCCAATCTTCTGGAAGCTGACACTTGCTTGTATGGTTTTTAGGCTATGGTAAATTCCAATAGGGTTGCCTAGGATTGTTGTTTTGGGAATGTGCTACTCAACTCCCTGGGTTGGGCCTCAAGAACACCCATGCTTTCATTCTGAGACACTTTCCTCTAGGTCACGGTACACTGAACTGGGGAGAAAGCACCTAAAGGGGGCTCCTTAGAGTTTCTCCTTTGAGAGGATGAGTGCCGAGAGCAGAGTCAGGTAACATCAGAGTCCTAGAAAAAGACCTATCAATTCTTGCTGAAAACCTGAGCATGGCCCTGGCTCCCTACTTTCTTTTGGTTTGTTTGTTCAGCCTTCATTGGAGTTTCTGAAATGCAACACTGCCACCACCGCCATCATAACACTGCCACCACCGCCATCATCCTCATCCTCATCTGCTCACTGAAGTTGTTTTCTGTTATTGTAATCAGGGGAAACTTAAGTACACAGATCCTGTCCCTGGCAGGTTGGCTCAGTAGATAGAGCATTGGCCCAGTGTACGGATGCCCTG
This sequence comes from Rhynchonycteris naso, assembly GCA_037038555.1. Classification (NCBI taxonomy): domain Eukaryota; kingdom Metazoa; phylum Chordata; class Mammalia; order Chiroptera; family Emballonuridae; genus Rhynchonycteris; species Rhynchonycteris naso. The sequence continues at coordinate 180,492,214 of CM073000.1, read as the reverse complement.
GGTTTAATCCCTGATCAGGGCACACATGAGAAGCAACCATCCGCTTCTTTGCTTCTCCCTCTTCTCCTTCTCTCCCCCTTTTCTTCCTGCTGTCAGTGACTCAATTGGTTCAAGCATCAGCCCTGGGCACTGAGGATAGTTCTGTTGGTCCAAGTGCATCAGCCTCAGGTGCTAAAAAAGCCCTGTTGATCGAGCATCGAATCTAGATGGGGTTGCCAGGTAGATCCCAGTGTGTGCACATATGGGAGTCTGTCTCACTATCTCCCCTCCTTTCATTTAAAAAAGAAGAGAAGAAGTACAAAAGTCCATTCTTTAACCCAATTCACTACTCCATGTGGGGACCTTGCTTCTGCTTACTGTCCATCAGACTCAGAAAATAAACTCTGGAATCCCGACTTATCAAAGCACCCATTGCCCGGATCTTGGGTTTTCTTGGGTCAGCCCTTTGGCTGTTTGTAAGTTTAGAATCTGTCCAAATGTGTCAAAATAATTAGAGGTTGAATGTCTAAACCCAAGTCAACTTTTACCAGCAGTTGCCCACCATGTAGACACACATGCACAGCTGGTGAGGAATAAAGGAGCGACTAACTCCTAAATTGTGATAAAATGTTGGGAGTTGGGAGAGTTAAAAACAAAGATTATGTAAGTCAGTCACACAGAACACAGCATTGCCCCCAAAGGGCAGTCGAATCTTTGTTAAATAGAATTGAGTTCTATTTCTGTATAAAATTCAACTTGTATGAAACTGACATTTTGGAGCCACCGATCTTCCTAAGTATCTTTTGTTTATCTAGTTAAATCAAGAAAGATGAAATGTGTCCTCTTTCCTCATAGTAGTTGGCTTCCCTTTTTTATTAAGTCAGCGGTAGCCTTCTTTCTGATTCTAAAGCCCATGAATCATTAAATATGCCAATTGTCTTTGAACTCCAGCATGTGTAACCAAGGAGCTTCAATCATTTTAAATTTGGCCCTATTCTCAGACTCTCAGAATCAGTAGATCTGGGAGTCTACTGACCCAAGAGTACAACCAGAAATCTGCATTTTTTATTAAGACAAGGTCTGCAAGTTGAGAAATATTTAAGTATCCTACATTGCCTTAGAAAGGTAGCAGCTATTTAAAAACAAATAAAGAAAGAAAATAAAAAAAGAAAGACATTATATATTAATCTAATACATTCAGAAACTTTTTACAAATTAGGAGGAGAAATTATACAAAGATCAATACTTCTAAAATAGAAGTTGATTTTCCTTTTGTTCCCTTTCTAAAGATTGGAGTTCCCTTTCTTTACCCCTGCCACTTTCTATGGGATTATAACATTTTTGCTAAAGATGATTACTTCTAATAATAAAAAAAAAAAGAACTATTTCTAATCCCACTACAAAAAATGTGTGAGTGAAATGAAGGTGGTCCCCATAACTCACCAGGCAGGGACAACAGTATCTGATGATTACATCTCAGTTCCATTCATTTCTCAGAGGAGTTTTCTGGCCATTTCCACTGACTGTAAAGCATTTCACACTTTCCATAAAAAAAAAAAAACAAACAAAACCAAAAAACAAAACCAGTATGTTATTTCTAGTAAGAATTGGACGCTGGGGTGCAGGCCACATGTATGTTTTCTCTAGAGGTACTTGGATGGAGTTTTCCTAGTTGCCTACAGCCTGTCCGCTCTGCTCTCCACCCCGCTCCCCCTGAAGGGATCAACTACCGATCAGGGCAGGAAATGGGATTTGAAGTGCCATTGATTCACTTGGCCTAGTTATTTTTTCTTTTTGCCCCTGTCTGTGCCCAGGAAAAAAAATAGAAAGAAAGAAATACACCAGGGATTCAAGAGTTAGATAGATGGTGAGGCATTGTAACAAATTAAAGAGATAAAAGGCAGACTTCAACAATAGAGAGATGACTTACAGTAGCTGTTCCCTTTTGGATGTCTTTGCTCCAATTAATACTTCCTACAGCCTTAAGGTAAGATTATAAAGTAGGTAATAAGATCCTTTAAATCCTACTGTTTTGAAAGAATCCTATTGTCTAATTCCCTTGGCTTTTCTGTAATGCTTTCAAGAGGTTTCAAAGCCAAAGTCCCAGAAATGTAGGGCTTTCTCCCCTTCAGCCTGGGAGATAAGTAAAAATAATTGAGTCTTCAGGGTCCTTAATTTGTCAGGATTGCAAACTGAATCCTTCCAAGATCGGGGTCCATTTGTTATATAAATGTTTCTGAGATGAGAAAAGCTGAAGGCAGAGTAAGATTTGAGTCAGGTAGATAAAGAGCCTTAGGATGATCTGTGTGCATCTACAGTCAAAATTTCAAGTGATTCTTGTGTATGTTAATAAAATTATTTTTATAAGTTTGCAGCACTGCAATTTTGAGACACTGGGCAGGCCATCTGATACTCTGGTCTTTTTATCCTCATTTCTGTAGGATACAACATTTAACTGGGAACCAGAAACTCTGAAGTTAGGTCTAGCTCTGGTCTGTACTATGTAACTATGGAGAAGTTCTTATGCTTTCTGAAGGGGACTTGAATGGGAAAAACAATGCCTATTATAATCAGAGGGTGATTGTTTACCCATGCTCCCGATAGCTGTCATCTATGCATTCATTCATACATTTATTCACTCACTGATTCATTGATGCATTCATGCATTCATTCATTCTTAAGCCCTAAGCACATGTACTAGTTTCTAAGATATAATGATGAATGAGGCATCATGTTCAGCTTTAAGAAGCTCAAAGATTAATGTGTTGACATATAACTGAACCGCCAATTACAATACAGAGGGTTCAGACTTCTGAGAAAGGGAGTAAAGAGAAGCGGTGGCCATACATCATCCCCTAAAGCAGTGATGGGCAATCTTTTGAGCTTGGCGTGTCAACATTCACCAAAAAACCGAGCATAATTCGGGTGGTGTGTCACTTTGAGAAAAACGGCCTAACCGGAAGTCCCAGAACTAGACGCTCTGTGCTGGAGTTCTGTTGTTTTGGCCTACAGACCTCCGGCACAGAGTGTCTACACTACAGCAAATGTTTTATCCTCGGCTACTGCACCTGGCCGTGCAGGAGCTGAGGATGAAACGTCCTTCTCGGCATGCGGCCTCATACTTCTCTGGTGGCGTGTCATAGGTTCGCCATCACAGCCCTAAAGCAACATGTGTGTAGGGATGGTTTATAGACAATAGTGTTTGTTGACAGCCCCAAACTATCCTTTTTTCTAGCATGCTTGATTCTGTTGCTGTGATCTGTGCTTCACTACTCCAGTCATGGTAATCCCTCCCTTGCTGGTGATTGATTGAGATGCGGGCTTGTTATACCATACTAATCACTGAGAACTGAAAGAAAGCCTGATGAAGAATTTTGAGGACTGAGTTTTTTTTGTTTGTTTGTTTGTTTGTTTTTGAGGACTGTATCTTTAAAGAAGGACACACCAGGCTAGAGAGAGCCTCTGGATGTTATTGTGTCCTCATCCTTGTGTTTCCCCTAGATCTGTAGCAGCCAGCTATGGCCACCAAGGAGCAGAGAAGATAGGCAAAGGACAGTGGGACAGAAAGATAAAAAAACAGGGTCTTTGATGACATAGTTGAGCAGCTGAATTCACCAAATATGAGAACTCCTTTACCTTAAGACTTCCTGTTTTGTGGGATAATACATCTTTGTTATATTTTTAAACCAGTCGAGTCTGGGTTTCTGTGACTTCAGCTCAGAGTTCACTTGTAATACCATGGTTGATTCCTAGACAAGTAGGAGCCACTCAGGGGATGAGCAAGTAGAGGGTAGTCTAGGTGAACAGAGGCACACAGGTGCGGGCTCTGTGGCCTTTGGAAAGAACCCGACTCACTGAAGAAATGGCAAAACAAACAAACAAACGAACAACCTCAGTATAAGTGAGGGATGGTAAAAGATGAGCCTGGGGAGATAGACAGGGTCCAGGTCAGAAAAGTGACTGTGATTCTTTGTAATGATGAGGTAACTGTAGACAAGTGAGGAGTGAGTGCACTGATATTCATCTTCAAGTTGGGGCCACCAGTGACAGGACCCCAAGAGGAACTGTCCCCACTATATTCCACGTAAATGCCACTCCCACAGGCATAGGACATTCTGTTTTGGGCCAGACAAGAACGTGAACAGTGCACCCAGCATTCTGTATAGAGTGGCCTTAGGCCCCACTGGAGGTTCTGAGACAAGAGGTGGCTCCTCATGTGGTGGTGACAGGGAGGAAACACCCTGATGGCCATACTAGCCCCCAGTGACCACTCCTTGGTATCATCATCCTTCACACCAGCCAGTCCTCAGCCAAGCCTGGAGACTTAACCAAAGTTCTATTACCAGAGCACGTTCTTTTAACTCCCAAGGCCTCAATCCTGGAAGTCCACTAGAACTCATAAGAAGTGTGCATGTAGCATTACATTAACATCCACAAAAAGGAAAACACTCTTTCTTTTATAATAAAGCAATGAGTTAGGCCCACTGCTCTTACAGAAAGCTCTCATCTTCTACCACTTTGGTTAAATTTGGGGAAATAACAAAATGCTTCTTATTTTTATATCTTTATGTTTCTGCCTGTTTTCAGAGTGTCAACTTTAAGGCCCTGGCCGATTGGTCCAGTGTGGATAGATCATTGGCCCAGTGTACAGACGTCCTAGGTTTGATCCCCAGTCAGCACCCACATGAAAAGCGACCATCTGTTTTTCTTCTCCTCCCTCTCCCCCTTCTCTCCTTCTTTCCCTTCAGCAGCCAGTGGCTCAATTGTTTCAAGTGTCAGCCCCGGGCACTGAGGATAGCTTGGTTGATTTGAGCATTGGCCCCAGACAGGGGTTGCTGGGTGGATCCTGGTCGGGGTGCATGTGGGAGTCTGCCTATCTCCCCTCCCCTCACTTAAAAAAAAATAAAACAAAAGGAGAGAAGAAGAAGTGTAAACTTTATAGTTTTGTCTTTTAATGAATGAGACTGTGATGGTGATGAGGTTTTTTATTTTTTATTTTGGAGAAGTGTATGAGTGGGAGGAGGCAAGCATGGACTCTAAAGCTATACAGATGGGCCAGTTTCCGTGAGGTACTTTGATTTATGTGGAGTAATAGTTGCTGTTACTGAGAACATAAATAATCTTCCTTGATTCTGAAAGGGTTGCATTCTGATGATGACTGGATGCAGTGCCAGAAAGCAGAAAGATCTTCCATGAGTTTGTTTGAGACCTATCACTTTCTCATTTCTTAGTCCCAGTTTACTCATCTGGAACCCAGAGCACTGTTTACATTCTGAATAATGTAACAGTGCCCCCTGGAGTTCTGAAGGGAAGAGGTACAAGGCAGGAGCAGAGGGGTGTAAGTCCAACTCAAGTGCATTTGCAGTGGGCTCTTCTGGTCTCATGGAAGGTTCCAGTTGTTACAAGATAGTGAAGCCTCTTAACCCTTGTAGCGTGGGCCACGAAGCCGTCTGCCTTCCTAGCCTGTGAACAGAAGGACAGATAGTGGAGTAGAAGTGCAGACTCCACTGTGCTCTGCTTTGTTGGGGAGAGGTGGTGGAATTGGAAGCAGAGTTTTTTAACTGTTTAGAGCCTTTTACATGGCCAGTTTACCCATGGTTGCTCCCTTCTATCTGCAAGCTCTGGGAATTATTATTATTTGTGGACTCCGCATTTGCAAATTCACCTACTCGCTAAAATTTATGTGTAACCCTGAATCAATACTCATAGCACTTTCATGGTTGTTTCTGAACGTATGCAAATTGGTGAAAAATTTGAGTTGCCCAATATACATGTCCCAGCTGAGGCTGAGCAAGGCGATGCCCCACTGTCCTGTGCTAGCACTCATGCTGTAGGTAAGATTCCTTTTCAGTATTTATTTAGTGCCACTTTTCTTTTTTTGCATTTTGATGCTTTTTTGTTGTTGTTGATTTTGCTATTTAAAATAGCCTCCAAGGTCTCGGCTGGTTTTCTTGTAGTAGAGCATTGGCCTGACGTGCAGATGTACTTATTTCGATTCCTGGTCAGGGCATACAGAAGCAACCATATGCTTCTCAACCCCTCCACCTCCTTCTTCTCTTTTCCTCTCTCTCTTCCTCTCCGGCAGCTATGATTCAATTAGTTCAAGTGCATTGGTCCCAGGTGCTAAGGATGGCTTCCACCTCAGGCACTAAAAATAGCTCAATTGCAAGCATGGGCCAAGATGGGAGATGGGCAGAGCATCAGGGGTTGCCATATGGATCCTGGTTGGGGCACATGCAGGAGTCTGTCTCTCTATCTCCCCTCTTCTCACTTGGAAAAGAAGAAATAAAATAATAAGCTAGCCTCTAAGCTTAGTGCTAAAGAGCTGTCTAGTATAATAAAGCTGTGATGCGCCTTATGATAAAAATATGTATTAGATAAACCATGTTCAGACGTGAGTTAAAGTGTTGTCCACGAGGTCAATGTTAATGAATCAACAACATATTTCAAGTGTCTTTAAAGAGAAACACACATAAAACAGATCATGTAACGATTGGTTGAAAAAAGAAAAGTGTGACCAGAGGCTCACAGGAACCTAACCCTGCTCTTCCCTTATAAGCAATGGTGCAGTATTTGCTAATTCCATGTTCATAGTGTTTATAGAACAGAACTACTAAGAATGGACTGAATCTCCTTTGTGTTATGGATTTTATCATAGGTACTTTCTGTTGATGTGATCACAAAGTCACAGAATCTCAGAGTTTTTAGGGCAATCTCTCTGAGAAAAGCCAAGATGAATGGCGACCCAGTGTCTGCCTAGATAATTCTTCGGATGGTGGGGTGCTTATTACGATATAACGTATCCCATTTTAGCTCTGATGACTAGAAAGTACTTTCTTATATAGAATCAAAACATCTGCTCCTTGAAGCTTCCTCTCCATCCTAATTCTGTTGACTGAGGCCTTATAGACTAAGTTGGTCTTGTTTTCTAAAATATTATTTCCCACAAATATTTAAGATGGCAATTATATTTTTCTTTCTTCTGTCCCCTTTTGATTCTAAACCTGTCTTCTTTCTTCTCTTTCTCATTTTTCCCTTCTTCTTGACTCCTGAACCTCTCAGCCTTTTACCTGTACCCTTCCTCTAAGCAAATAATCTTCCTGTTCTCTCAGCTGTATGTGTGTAACATAGATCTGTTTACTGTCCACTGTTGGAAGCTGCAGAGCAAAATGTTTCTATCTTTGCTGAATTCAAACATATCTAACAGTCTCAATCAAGTCTCATCCTACTTTTAATCCTCTTTCCTACTCAAATAAGTCCCTGGGTTTCATTTGCTAATTCATTTTCCATTGGTCCCATTTAAATCAAACTCTTTTAAATACACCTGCTATAGAAATGGGCCACCCATACCCTCAGGGCACAAGAATGGCTGTGATAACCATCGAAATTATCTGTGCTCATAAGGGATCAGATATGGAAATTTTACACTCTTTCACATACATAAAATTATCGAGGCTGGGTTCCAATTAATGAAGTATTATTTGTACTTTTCCTTGAAAGCAACCATTCATTTGAAAAACAGTTCCCCCCCCAAAAAGATTTTATTATGGAGTAAGGTATGATAAATAAGACTTCTTTGTGTTATAGAAGGGAGAGAGAGAGAGAAGGTGTCACTGAAGAGATTACTGAGCCTAGGGTAGGGAGAAGGATAAGAAGGGCAGGACACAGAACAGCAGATTGAAAGAATACTAAATGTGTATTACAGGCTCTCCCTTATTTCACATGATATTGCAATGCAGTTTCCACTGAATAATTCGGGACTAGAATTCAACCGATAGCTTACCTAAGAGGGTTTATGAACGGGATGAAATAGACTTAGAAGCCTTGATCCCACCAGGGACTATGTAGTCTCATTCATAATCATCAGAAGTGTTCTTTCTATTTAGAACAAAAAGGAGAACATGAAGGAAGACTTAGATGAAACAACAGCAACAACAACAACAACACAGAACTTATCAAACCTTTTAAAGAAACATGACATTATAAAATAATTAATTAGGCTTCAAAACAAGCACATTTTTAGATTTTGCCTTATGATTTTGTCATTCTTTTTCTATCTTTCCAGACACTAGAACGTACATGTGAGCCCTTAAATATCTGGTAGTGAGTATTTCATATCCAGGAAACTAAAACCTACATTTAACACACAATTTTTGACTCCCTGATTGTCAGAGGGCCACCCTGCCATCACACTAAATGACAGGAAGCCAACTTCTCACCCACCAGTACAGGGTGTTTACCCAGTACTCCTGTCAACAGGAGCATGTGTTTAGAAGGCACGATTTCTGTCTGCAGAAGCAGGAATGATACAGAACTGAGGACCGGCTATTCTGCCTTGTCAAAAAATCAAAAGAAGTGTTCTGAATCTCTGGTGAAGGTTGAAGTTAGTAGTGTGCCCAATTCAAACGTCCTCTTTTTCCATGGGATCCCAAGTTCTTGCATTAATTCATTTCTTAATTCTTTGGTTGATTGGTTAGTTTGTCCATTCATTTCCCTAAACCATTTTTTTTGGGGGGGGGGCATTGCATTGTTTCAAGTCCTTTAAAATAGTTTGTGTAGACTTGCTTCGAAGAGTGTGTCTGAGTTTGGGTGTGGGTTTATGCTGGATATTTGAAAGAGGTGAGGACATTTGCGAATTAATTGGCACTTAATGGTAGGACGACCAAGTTAGTAATAATTTGGCTCAAGTAAGATTTATCTGACGATTTAGTTTATTTTTTTTTTATTTTTATTTTTTTTTAGGGGAGGAGCAGGCAGTTTTTTTTTTTTTTCTTTTTTGAGGGGTGAGAAGCAGGCAGTTTAGAGAAAAGCAGAAACATTTTACTTTTTAATTATATTTGTTCAATGATCACAAATAAGAGAAACATTTTTTTTTATTGGTGTTCAAGGTAATGTTCTGTAGAAAATTTTAGACTGACTTACTCTGGGCCAATTACATAACATGACAATAACTCTGTTGTCCAGAAGACTTGTCTGTGATGAAAATTTATTAACAGTTATAATATTTTATTGCTATTACATTTCAGCACAGTACTTTGATCTATGACCCATACTTCTCTATCATGAATATAATTGTTAATATTTATGGGCCCACACTAATGAGGAAGCTCACCAATCCAAGCCGTCTACACTCTTTTGATGACCCTTTGATTATTGCACAAGCATTTGTTTAACAGTCCCTCTTCACTGCATGATTGTAAGCTTGATGACAGCACGTGCCCTTTGTCTCACACTCCTCTGGGGCTCCTTATAGAGCCTACCACGTGGCTCGGCCATGCAAAGTCTAGAAGGTGTCATGAGGAGATTTCATTGTAGGCCCAGCCTCTCCCTCTGTCTTCATTCATTCTCTCTCTCGCCTTCCTCCTTCTTTCCTCTCTCCACTTCTCCCACTTTTTTGTGTGTGTGTGTCTCTATATCTCTTTATATATTAATGCTTACTATGGTATTACCCTTTATATATTGGCTTATTGCCTTTTTAAGAATAAGTTTTGTTGCCCTTAAAATATACCAAAGGAAGCATCTTGAATGCACTTTTCCTTGAAATTGATGAGACTTGCCTGTATCAATTCCTCCATGAACAGATGAGTATAGAACCCCTAGGAACCCTCTTCCTGGGGAAAGCTGAGCAGATAGGTACTCAATTCCTACAATGAACTGCCTGAAAGTCCACCAGATGTTAAGGAATCTTTTTCAGGTTTCTACTGATTTGAGGAGAAAAATTAGACAGTTGATAACTGTGCAGGTGTGTGAGCCAGGCAACCTTAATGTCAGGGGTGACACATCAGGATTTAATCTCTCAGGTAGATAGGAAATGGATGTGTGCATTTTTACTTTCAGATGCAGAAGAACCGTGGGTTTTCTAAAGACTTAACCACATTTTAAAATGAGACATCAGTAAATTAATGTTCTGGGGAGATAGGAATAAAAAGTATCAGGAGGGCAGCTAGGGGAAATAGAATAGATGTCTGTCCTGAAGTGTGCCAGGTAAGTCTCAGCCTTGTGGGATGATGCCACCCCAGCCCCATGGCACTGATCCATGAGCTCATACTGGGGTCAGAAGAGGACAAAAGTTCAAAGTTGCCCAAAGTCAAATCAGGCAGGCATCTGGCAATTTGTTTGTAACCAGAGAGGAAAGAAATGATGAGGTAAAGGCACATGGATTAACCAAGAAAATGTTTGACACCAGTTGCAGACCAATAGGATGAGAAAGGAATCCATAAGTAGATGTAGGTTATTTTTCATTGTCTCATTTTGGGGTGTAATCTTGTGTTCATGAAATTTTACTATATTTAAAAAATATATGTGGATAGGTATATCAATACATATTAATAAAATAAATTGGAAGAGGGCCATTCTTGCTCACTGTTGATAGTGTCATTGATAAAGGACTACAATTAAATCAATTTTGTGAACAATGACTCTAAAATAAGTTATTGAACATTATATGTAGATACAGAAAATTAAATGCCCAGACATAGCAAGGGGGATTTTTGCATCTTGAAAGCTGTTCAGGTAAAGAAGACCTGGGCATTTCTGTTGCCCACAAGTTCATTCTGAGCCAACAGTGTGGCAAGGGTCCAACATCTTTCCTCTGAGTTGAGGTGTATTCAGTGGGAAAGTCAACCATATGCATTTTTTCAGGATAGTCCCATAGGCCAAGGTTGACTTGGGCTGGGGTGTTCCATTTGTTGAAAGCAGCTATTATTTAAGGAACATGAGAAAACGATGGTCTGGAAATGAAGCCTTAGAAGAAGAGCTTGAGAGGAGACTGTGAGGCCCAGAGCAGAGGAGATCAAGCGGAAGTCTGGAAATAGAGTGTAGTAACAAAGAAGGGAAAGGTCAGAATGGGGTGCAACAAAGTGACAACTCCAGGAGCAGGTGCTAATTGTGTACTGAGGGACAGACAGGTAGGTAGGCTTGTTAAAGGGCATAAAGATGATAAAATAGCCAGTGCAATCTTAGGTGACATTAACAGGAGTCAAGCATTAGGGAGAGAAGGCGATGATGGTCCTATCACACTTTGCCCTTGTGAGATAGCATTTGGACTATGGTGATCAACTTTGGACACCAAGTTCAGAGAAAGTCAGAAGTGGGCTCCTGAGGAACATTGGACTGATGCAAACTGTGTTCCAATGACTGAGACACTTGCCAAGTTGTAGCTTGTGAGCTGGCCAGCCCTTGGCATGAGACAGAGAAAACCCAGAAAGAGGCAAAGTTGTAAGTGTATTGGTGAGTTACAGGTAAATATCACAGACTCAGGATTGTCTGGCCATGGCCGTATTCAGAGGCTCAGATCTGCAGAGTCCCCAGGCCCTGGCAGGAGCTGGTAGAGACAAAATCATAAGGATAGGGCTCTGGAGAAGGACTGGTTCTTGGAAGAAGAGAGGTGTGGGTGGAGGGGGAGCAAGGCAGGGAGCTAAAAACCCTGGAATTTCAGACAGAGAACAAAGACAGGACTGGGGATTGTGAGGCAGGAAGTGAGTTAAGACAGGGAAACAGGCCAGGAGAAGGAGGAAGGACCTGCATTGTAGATTAAGCCTGGGGTCATAGTGAGTCCATAGCCTTCTCACCTGTGGGTCCGGAACTTCCTCTGGTTTGCTCTGTGGAGCTGAGTCTCTAAGCGTAGCTGCAAGGCCATTCATAAATATCAACAGTGGGTATGAGGCCAACCTGTTGATTCCATTCTTGCTACAAGGCTTACCTAGCCTTTGCATTTTTCAGTTTTATCTCTAAGGTTTCCCCTTCACCCCAAACACACAAGTCTCTGAGTCTGGAACTCTGTATTTCTATTCATTTCTGCTTGAAAACTGGTTATTTTCTGAGCTACTCTCTTGTGTTAACCTGCACAAATGAAGCCAATAGAAATCAACACACATTTTGTCTTGCAATTTCTCTCTCTAGAGCTACAAGATATTACCTGGGTTCTAGGTCCCAGCAGGTTGGGACACATATTTCAGCCCTGGATAACAGGGGTGCCATCCTTCCTGCCTCCAATCAAGGTTTCCTTACAGCATCCCCCACGAGTCCTAAGCTAATTCTACATTATCTGAGGCTTGTGTTATGACAGCACCTTATTTTTAGGTACCAGTCTGTGTTCTGTCAGAATAGGCCAGATGACTTGAAGCAGCAGATGAACGTGAGATTTCAGTGGCGATTTATTTTCTGTTCATACCGTGGGTCTCCCGACGGTGGGTGGGAAGCATAGCTCTCCATCCTTTCCTTCAGGGCTCCTTCCCTGTGTCGCCAGGTGTTTCCAACTCAGAAGAAAAGGAATACAGTGAAAAGCACACCTGCTCTGACAGTTCCTGTCTGGAAATGTCTGCTTACATTAAATTCACTAAAATAAGTCGCATGGCTGTATCACCATTTCAGGGGCAGTCTTACTATGCACCTGGAGGACACAGAGCAGGAAATGTTTGGAAACCAGTGCTAATCACGGCCACAATAATAACAGCTGATGTGGATCAGATGCTATGCACATTTTACAGGGCTCTGTTTGTATTAACTGATTTAATTCTCCTGACCCTCTGAACCTAGTACTATGATGAACAATCTTGTATAATTAATAGATGAAGAGACCGACACACAGACAGGTTAAGAAACTTCTTTAAGGCCATACTCTTGCTAAGTGGTAGAATTATGCTTTTAACCCCACTGTTCACTGCCTTTGAAGGTTGCTGCTGTTGATCTGAGACCATCTTTTCTGAGATTGGCCTGGGTACCAAAATGCCAGATCCCTCCGCCTGCAAGTCAGAGGTAAATGCAATCACGGGCATTGGAGGGAGAGGGCCCCGGTAGCAGAGGGTCGGCTGGACAAACAAGAGAAAGGCAACTATGGTCCAGGTTCCTATGACCTGATGGCGGCACTTCTCCTGTTAAACATAACAGTCCGTGCATTTTTGCTTCGAGGTGTTTTTGAACCTTTGAGACTTCAGGCAGAGGCTGGCCCAGCTCCGCTCGTGGACGTGAGGATGTCATTAATTTTGGAGGCTTGCTGCAGTGGTTCCCAGCCAGACAGATGAGGCCAGGAAGTCCCTGAGCAAGCGTCAGCGAGAGGGCGTCCCTTGGTTCCGCAAGACCTTCACCGCCCTGCTTTGCCTCTGGTAACTGAGCTGCCTGACCTCCGTGGGAGTTTCCCTTCTCCTCCTTCACGAAAGAGCATTGATTTGTCAAACGTATATGCACATTTCTCCACCTGGGCCGATTCATTCTCTCTGCAAGCTATGCATTACGTTTTCAAAGTCAAACACTGAATCCTGCTACAGGCAATCTGGAGGATCCCAAAATTCCCTATTTCTTCTCTTTCTGACATCTCTAAAATGTCAAGATACAGGTAAGTCATTTATTTATTTAACTGAAAATTCGCTAAAGAGGGCACATATATTAGATAAGTCTATAACCTCCGGTAGCATCTCAGCACCCTGAGATAAATAGCCTGAAGGTTCTCTGTTGAGGACCACACCAAAGTTCAAATCTGAGATCCATGGAGCTTGTAGGTGGGCTGTGCAGAATACCTGCCTTCCTCCTCATCCCACTATTTATCAGTACATTGTGAAGTTCACCTCATTGGGTGCTAAATGCTACAAATATACCCAGTGTTAAAAACACATTTTAATGAGGAGAAATAGATGGACAGGAAACTGCACAGATCATAATAAACATCTCGATGAATTATCACCAACTGAGCACACCTCTTTTGTTAACACCACACTCAAGAAGTAGAACATTATCAGTACTCCAGAAATTGTACCTCCTGCCCCTTCCCAGACATATTCTTCATCAAATGTAACCACTAATTAATAGAATTACCCTGTTGATTTAACCCTTGAGAACCTTGTCCATGAACATCTATTTATGTTCCCAGATGTGCTCCCCATGTGACAGTTTAGAAGGAAAGGTTAGTTTCCCTCCTTGGCTCATGAACCAGTCACAAGAAGGAATTCTCCTTTGATTGCCAACTGGAGGGACAGTTTTTAGCATGCTTGGACTATTATTAGTTTGGGTCCTATAAGAACCAAGCACCAAGATGGAAGTAGTCATCCAAGAAATTTATTGAAGGATAAAGGGGAGAGTGAGCAGGAATGGCCTTGGGACCTTAAAACCGATGCGGGTCTGGCAACTGTGAAAGGACAGAGGGAAGAAAGAAGGACGTAATTGAATGGGGGACGCCTGGGCCTGTAGGCAGATGGTCCAACAGAGGAGACCTGCTTCAGTAGGCAGCAATGGCCTGGCTTTAGTAATGGCTCAGTATTCTTGGTCATGGGTTGAGAGAAGCCTGGGGAAAGCGTTCTCAGAGCCAGTGCTGCAGAGGTGCTGACGGTGTGGACATCGGACTCATCCAATAGGTTCCTATAAGAGGGAGTCTGAGTGGTACAGCCCAGGAACACCTGAAGGGGCTGTTTTCTGGTGGAGGCATTGGCTTCCCTACTTGTCCATCAGTCTGTCAAAGCTATGCTCATGGTCACTGCCATGGACAGAGAGTGAAAAATTAAACTGACATGCGGGTGGAGTTGTGCCTAGTTCCTTTATATCTTAGCAGTGATTACAGTCCTCTGAGCCACAGTTTCCCCATCTGTAGAATGAGAAAAATTGTTCTTACCTCATGAATTTGCTATTAGGACAACAGACGATTATTATTTTTTTATATCTATATTTTATTATTATTAATTCTAATGGGGTGACACCAATAAATCAGGGTACATATGTACAATGAAAACATCTCCAGGTTATCTTATCATTCAATTGTGTTGCATACCCATCACCAAAAGTCAAATTGTCCTCTGTCACCTTCGATCTGGTTTTCCCTGTGTCCCTCCCCTCCTCCCTACCCACTCTTCCCTCCCTCCCCCCATCCCATAACCACCACTCTCTTGTCCATGTCTCATATTCTCACTTTTATGTCCCACCTATGTATGGAATCATGCTGTTCTCAGTTTTTCTTTTTTTTCTGATTTACTTATTTCACTCCGTATAATGTTATCAAGGTCCATCCATTTTGTTATAAATGATCCGATGTCATCGTTTCTTATGGCTGAGTAGTATTCCATAGTATATATGTACCATAGCTTTTTAATCCACTCGTCTTCTGACGGACACTTGGGCTGGTTCCAGATCTTCGCTATTGTGAACAATGCTGCCACGAACATGGGGGCGCATTTCTTCTTTTCGAACAGTGCTATGGTGTTCTTAGGGTATATTCCTATAAGTGGGATAGCTGGGTCAAAAGGCAGTTCGATTTTTAATTTTTTGAGGAATCTCCATACTGTTTTCCACAGTGGCCGCACCAGTCTGCATTCCCACCAGCAGTGCAGAAGGGTTCCCTTTTCTCCACATCCTCACCAGCACTTATTCTGTGTTGTTTTGCTGATGAGTGCCATTCTGACTGGTGTGAGGTGATATCTCATTGTGGTTTTAATTTGCATTTCTCTAATGTTTAGTGATGTTGAGCATTTTTTCATATGCCTATTGGCCATCTGTATGTCCTCTTTGGAGAAATTTCTATTCATTTCTTTTGCCCATTTTTTGATTGGGTTGTTTGTCTTCCTGGTGTTGAGTTTTATAAGTTCTTTATAAATTTTAGTTATTAACCCGTTATCAGATGTGCTGTCGAATATGTTCTCCCATTGTGTGGTTTGTCTTTTTATTCTGTTCCTATTGTCTTTAGCTGTGCAAAAACTTTTTAGTTTGATATAGTCCCATTTGTTTATCTTGTCTTTTATTTCAGTTGCCCATGGAGATAAATCGGCAAATATACTGCTGCTACAGATGTCGGAGAGCCTGCTGCCTATGTTTTCTTCTAAGATGCTTATGGTTTCACGGCTTACATTTAAGTCTTTTATCCATTTTGAGTTTGTTTTTGTGAATGGTGTAAGTTGATGGTCTAGTTTCATTTTTTTGCAGGTGGATGTCCAATTTTCCCAACACCATTTGTTAAAGAGGCTGTCTTTACTCCATTGTATGTTCTTTCCTCCTTTGTCAAATATCAGTTGTCCATAAAGCTGTGGGTTTATTTCTGGGTCCTCTGTTCTGTTCCATTGATCTATGTGCCTGTTCTTACACCAGTACCAGGCTGTCTTGAGTATAATGGCCTTATAGTAAACCTTGATATCTGGAAGAGTGATACCTCCTGCTTTATTTTTTCTTTTTAAGATTGCTGAGGCTATTCGTGTTCTTTTTTGGTTCCATATAAATTTTTGGAATATGTGTTCTATATCTTTGAAGTATGTCATTGGTATCTTAATTGGTATTGCATTGAATTTATAAATTGCTTTGGGTAATATAGACATTTTAATGATGTTTATTCTTCCTAGCCATGAGCACGGTATATGCTTCCACTTGTTTGTATCTTCCTTGATTTCTTTTATCAATGTTCTATAATTTTCCGAGTACAAGTCCTTAACCTCCTTGGTTAAATTTACTCCTAGGTACTTTATTTTTTTGGCTGCAATAGTGAAGGGGATTGTTTCCTTAAGTTCTTTTGCTGACAGTTCATTGTTGGTATATAGAAATGCCTCTGATTTCTGAGTATTAATTTTATATCCTGAACCTTGCTGAATTCATTTATAAGGTCCAGTAGTTTTTTGACTGAGACTTTAGGGTTTTCTATTTACAATATCATATCATCTGCAAATAATGACAGTTTTACTTCTTCTTTTCCAATTTGGATGCCTTTTATTTCTTCTTGTCTGATTGCTGTGGCTAAGACTTCCAGAACTATGTTGAATAAGAGTGGTGAAAGGGGGCACCCCTGCCTGGTTCCTGATCTTAAGGGGATTGCTTTTAATTTTTGCCCATTTAGTATGATGTTTGCTGTGGGTTTCTCATAGATGGCCTTTATCATGTTAAGGAATGTTCCCTGTATTTCCACTTTACTGAGAGTTTTGATCATGAAAGGGTGCTGGATTTTATCAAATGCCTTTTCTGCATCTATTGAAATTATCATGTGATTTTTGTCCTTCCTTTTGTTTATGTGATGAATCACATTGTTTGATTTGCGAATATTGAACCAGCCTTGCCTCTCCAGAATAAATCCCACTTGATTATGGTGTATGATTTTTTTCATATATTGCTGGATCCGGTTGGCCAATATTTTGTTGAGAATTTTAGCATCTAAATTCATCAGGGATATTGGCCTATAATTTTCATTCTTTGTGTTGTCTTTGCCTGGTTTCGGGATCAGAATTATGCTCGCCTCATGGAAAGAGTTTGGAAGTCTTCCTTCCTCTCGAATTTTTTGAAATAGCTTGAGAAGGATGAGGATGGGTGTTAGTTCTTCTTTTAATTTTTGGTAGAATTCACTTGTGAAGCCATCAGGCCCAGGACTTTTCTTTGTTGGGAGTTTTTTGATAACTGTTTTGATCTCATTTGTTGTAATTGGTCTGTTTAGGTGTTCTGATTCTTCCAGATTGATTTTTGGAGATTATATGATTCAAGAAATTTGTCCATTTCACCTAGGTTGTCTAAATTTTTGGCATAGAGTTCTTTATAGTATTTTCTTACAATACTTTGTATTTCTGTTGTGTCAGTTGTTAATTCTCCACTCTCATTTCTAATTTTATTTATTTGAGTCCTCTCTCTTTTTTTCTTGGTGAGTCTAGTTAAAGGTTCATCGATCTTGTTTACCTTTTCAAAGAACCAGATCCTGGTTTCATTGATCCTCTGTATTGTTTCCTTAGCCTCTATGTCATTTATTTCTGCTCTGATTTTTATTATTTCCTTCCTTCAACTAGTCCTGGGCTTTAATTGCTGTTGTTTTTCTAGTTCTTTTAGATGCAGGGTCAAGTTGCTTCTTTGAGCTTTTTCTAGCTTTTTCTGGTATGCCTGTAGTGCTATGAACTTCCTTCTCAGTACTGCTTTTGCTGTGTCCCATAAATTTTGAGTTGATGTGTGCTCATAATCATTGGTTTCTAGAAATATTTTTATTTCTTCTTTGATCTCATTGTTAATCCATTCATTATTTAATAACATGCTATTTAGTTTCCAAGTGTTTTGAATATTTTTCAGTTTTTCTTTTTTGGTTAATTTCTAGTTTCATGCCATTGTGATAAGAGAAAATGGTTGATGTGATTCAATCTTCTTAAATTTGATGAGACCACTTTTGTGTCCTAACATGTGGTCTATCCTAGAGAATGTACCATGAGCACTTGAAAGGAATGTATATTCTACTGCTTTAGGGTGAAAAGTTCTGAAGATATCTATTAAATCGAGTTGATCTAGTGTATCCTTTAAGTCTGTTGTTTCTTTGTTAATTTTATTTCTTGAGGATCTATCCAGTGATGTTAGTGGGGTATTAAAATCCCCTACTATGATAGTATTGCTGTTAATCTCGCCCTTTATATCCATCAAAGTCTGCTTTATGTATGTTGGGGCTCCTATGTTCGGTGAGTAGATATTTATAATGGTTAAATCTTCCTGTTGAATTGTTCCCTGTATCATTATGTAGTGTCCTTCTTTATCTCTTACTACAGCCTTTGTTTTAAAGTCCATTTTGTCAGATATAAGTATTGCTACCTCAGCTTTTTTTTCATTTCCATTTGCATGAAATATTTTTTTCCATCCTTTTACCTTCAATCTATGTGCATCTTTTGTTTTAAGGTGTGTCTCTTGTAGACAGCATATGTATGGGTCCTGTTTCTTTATCCACGCAACTACCCTATGTCTTTTGATTGGATCATTTAATCCATTTACATTTAAGGTTATTATTGATATGTAGTTGTTTATTGCCATTTTATTCTTTAAAGCTGTATTCTTCTTTTGCTATATTCTTTTTCCCCTTTGAACTGTTCACAACAGGCCCCTTGGCATCTCTTGCAGAATTGGTTTGGTTTTAATGAATTCTTTGAGGTTTTTCTTTGTCTGAGAAGCTCTTTGTTTCTCATTCAATTTTAAATGTTAGCCTTGCTGAATAAAGTAGTCTTGGTTGTAGGTTCTTGTTCTGCATTACTTTGAATATATTTTGCCATTCCCTTCTGGCGTCAAGTGTTTCTGTTGAGAAGTCGGATGTCATCCTTATGGAGGCTCCTTTGTAGGTGATAGCCTTTTCTTCTCTAGCAGCTTTTAAAATTTTCTCTTTAACACTTAGCTTTGGTATTTTAACTATGATGTGTCTTGGTGTAGATTTCTTTGGGTTTCTCTTTAATGGAGTTCTCTGTGTTTCTTGAACGTGTGAAACGTTTTCCAGCCTTAATTTTAGGGAAGTTTTCAGCTATGATTTGATTGAACAAAGTTTCTATCCCTTGTTCTTTCTCTTCTTCTTCCCTGTGTTGTAGATGTTATTCCTCTTCATGTTGTCACAGAGCTCTCTTAGAGTTTCCTCAGATTTTTTGAGTCTGTTTTCTTTTTTCTGCTCTGCTTCTGTGGCTTTATTTTGTTCTCTAACTCACTGATTTGATCCTCAGCTTCATCCATCCTGCTTTTAATTCCTTCCATTGTGGTCTTCAGTTCTGATACTGTATTTGTCATTTCTGTCTGATTATTTTTTATTATTTCAATTTCATTTTTTGTACTTGCTATCTCTTTATTTAGATGTTCTCAATGACTATCCATTGTTGCTCAAAGCTCTTTGAACATCCTAACTATCATTATTTTAAACTCTGCCTCAGGTAGTTTGGTTATATCTGATTCATTCAGGTCCTTCTCTGGGCATTTCTCCTGATTCATCTGGGTTGCATTTCTCTGCCTGCCCATTTTGTCTGTGTGTAAGAAGGATTTGGCTAATGGAGTCCAGTGGGTGTTGCCTCTATGTTCCCTAGGTGTGGTGTGTCTGCAGGCCCGCCACCCCCTCTGCCGCTGCCTAGGGTGGTTGGGTATGGTTGTTGCCAGCCCCGGCCACTGCGGCTGTTGCTGCAGTTTCGCCTCGCCTCCATGGGAGGGGCTATGTTTCGTGCCAGGCTCTATAAGCCTCAGTTGGTTTTGGCCTTTGCCCCTCTCCCACAGGTGGCATTGCGCACCACACTCCGGCCACGAGCCTGGGCACCAAGGGCAAGGGTGAGCACTTTTGCTCAGCTACGGGTCATTGTCAGCTGGTTCCTCTGGCTGGAAGTGGCTTCTGGTGCGTGCTCAACTGCGAGCCAGGCTTCTGCCCCACCCCCACCAACCTCAGCTCCTTGGCAGGGCTGCAGATGCATGCTCAACTGCGAACCCGGGATTCCGTCCCACCTCCACAGGCAAAGCTGGTTTGTGCAGGGTTTCAAGCCTCGGAGGCTGGGTGAGGCTGCGCGGCCGCTAGCCCCTGCCCAGCAGCGGATTTCTGCCCGTTCGGGGCTCCCACTTTTCCCCACAGGTGGGGTCGCAGGCGGCCGCAGGTGCCAGACCACTTTCACATGTTTCCTTCACCCCTGCTGGGCTAGACTGAGCTCAAACCTGCCAGCTAGGCCTCTGCCCCCACCAACGGGATCGCGCTTCCGCGTCCCGCCGCTGCCTGCCCTCCAGCAAGCCCTCAGCAGTGTGGGTGGCGGCATTGCAGCTCAGACTGTAGTCCTAAAAGCTCCCTCCTTTTAAGCGACTGTGCTCTAATTGCCACAGGGAAGCTTGTTTGCCTGGTGTCCTGCTTCCCCTTGCTGGTTCCAGGGGAAATATTGTTTCAGATTTATGGAGTGACTCAGCCCAGGGTTTAGGGTGGCTGTCCCTCAAAGCTTTTCTCCCTGTGCCTTCCAGACCGCACTCTCTTCCCGCTGCTCCAGTCCTCTCCTCTCTCCCTGTCTCCCGGAGTCCCGGGTGAGTGGTTGTGAGAGAGGTTTTTTGTGCCGTTCCTTTAAGAAGAATTCTGGGTCTGAGACAACTGTCTCTTTCTCACAAACAGTATCCTAACCTGTTTCACAGATAAATACTGTCCATACGCCTCTTGTAGGCTCTGGGGCTGTAGGCTGGGGCTTTGTTCCTGGGACCCAGGTCCCTACCCTTCTGCTAGCCTCTCTTCCCACCACACGAGTCTCTCTGGGCTGCCTTTCGCTCTGGGGAGCTGGGCAGCCCTTTCCGCGTTTTTGCTTTTTCTACCAGTCTCAGTGTTGCTTCTTCAGTGTTCCCCGGTTGAAGAGTTCTCTCAGTCCAGTTCAACGTTGGTTTATCCAGATGATGGTTCTTAAAATCAAGTTATAATCCACTTTGGTTCTGGGAGTTGGAAGTTGGTATGTCCGCCTACTCCCTCGCCATCTTGCCCTCCCCCAGAACACCACTTCTAAAGAATAAAATAAATCAATTAAAGAAACCAATTATGTTTAAACTATTTAGCACAATTTTACAAAAACAAGTTGATGACATAATAAAGTAACAGATCTGCTTCTTTATGAACATATTAGGTAACACATTCTAGCTCTAGGTCTATTAATAAAGCTCAGCTTGTAGTCGTGATGAACATAATTGATATTTTGGGGATATCTGCACAAGCCTGTGTGATATGAAAATATCTGTAAATTTCATAGGGATAAAGTCTCAGGTACTGCAAATTCTAATGCAGGTTGTCCTAATTGAAGGAAATGTTTAATTTCAGTTAGAGATAAGAGAAGATTAAAGACATAATTGTTTTTCCTCCATCCAAATTTATGATTGCAAACCCTCCTGCCTGAGATGAGTGACTCCTGTCACTCACTTTGGAGCACTTAATTCCCATTGGTGCAGATGCCCCCACGTGTCCTCATTCAGACTCGATCTCCCCTCACAGGCTCTCCTGGTAGCATCTGTGTACAGGAGCTGGCAGTGTGTTGCCACGGCAGCCCAGTGCCCTCCCTCAGTGATGTGGCTTGCTCAGCCAGGCCATTTGTCATGTTGTTGGTAGGAGCAGAGGAACCCTGCACATGTCTGGTAATTTTCATGTCCTGAAATCACTTTTCCACTTGTCTTTAGAATATAGGTTTTAGATTTTTATTTATTTATTCATTATTATTAGAAATAGAGGAGAGAGAGAGAGAGAGAGAGAGAAGAAAGCAAGAGAGAGAACAGGGGAAAGAGAAGGAAGCATCAACTCCCATATGTGCCTTGACCAGGCAAGCCCAAGGTTTTGAACTGGCGACCTCAGCGTTCCAGGTCAATGCTTTATCCACTGTGCCACCACAGGTCAGGCTAGAATATAGGTTTTATATTTATTCATTTCCTCCCACTCTTCTTCCTTTTATTTAACAAAGACAGCATGTTTCCCATCATTCCATCTCAATGGAAAGTTCTAGATCAGGCTTGCTTTTGGAATCTACCTAGTGGCTCTAGAGTGAGTTCAGGGGCTTATCCACCTCAAAACATTCGCTCCCGCCCCTGCCTGTAAGACAGCTGAGAATCCTATCATGGGGGAAGTTTCCATCCCAAGGTGAAATGCAATACTAAAGACTGATCACACTTGGTGAGCACATGCTGTATTGTGTCAAAGGCAGTGTGCTCAGTGCGTTTCATATGTTTTGTCACTTAATCTCACCAGCTCTGTGAGGAATCGCTTTTTTCTCATGCTTCAAAGAAAAAAACTGGAATCAAGGAGTTTAATAACATTCTTAAAGTAACATCCCCAGAACCTGCATTGGAAAGGTAGTTCTAGCTTACTGCAAATCCTTGAAAAGAATATACCAGCCCTTGCTCATAAAGTCTCCTAAATTCGACTCAGGTATAAAAAATGAAGTAAAAATAATTGAAGCAATAAGTATGATATTGAGCATATCAGTTTCATATCCAGGCTGTGTTCAAAAGTACGTTCATTTGCCACTTACCAGCCCTGTGTAACCTTGGACAAGTTACTTAATTTCTCCGTGCCCCAGTCGTCCCACCTATTAAACAGGTGAATGGCATCCGAAGGAGTTGTCAAACATGAAAACATGTAATGCAGAGAGAGCAATGCCTGACTTCTTGAAAATGCTTAATAAGCGCTAGTTATTATTACCTTTGTAAAAACAAACCTGACTACTATTGGCAGGTGGATAAAACCATTGAAGACCCCTTCTCACATTCTGACCTCATGATGAGCAAGGTACTCCTCCACAATCTGGTCTCCGCTGACCGTTTCAACCTAAAACCTTACCATGCCCTGACTATTTGAAATTCATGTTCTAGCTACCACACCACCAGTGGAATTCCTATGGTCACACGGTTTCACAACTTTCAACCTCTGCTCATAATGCTCCTTTGTTGCTATGGAGTTGGCACTGCCTTTCTTTACCTGGTCAACTTCCCTAGGCCTTTAAGTCTCAGCTCAAGGGTCTTGACAAGCAGGCCCTGCATAGTTCTCAAGGCCATGGGGACCAATGGGGTCACCTACCAGTAGAGGTACTTTAACACACTAACACTGAGTATAGACTTAACCTCTTATACCGATGTTGTCTATTCAGTGACATGAGCTAGGTATGAGATCTCTCTCCTCTCCAGGTGAGAAATCCTCAGAGAGAGAACTTTCTATGTCTTATTAAGAGACTCCCTATTTCAACCTATCTCATTTAGCCTCAGATGAGGAGTCTCGACTCCCCTGCCCACTGGGCGCGGGTTATTGGTGTGGCACCCTGCACCAGTCCTCAAGGGAAGAAGAGTGGCTGGTGAGATTGCTGAAACCTAGTGTTGACTTTTTTCCAATGGCAGTGGCTCCAAGGGCAAATGACATTACCCACACATGGCAGAGGGTATTTGCCTCCTGGGCTTCTGGTGGCAGGTGTCGCAGGAGCTCCACTCTTCCTCCTATTGGGAGCTGAGGCAGGGTATACTTCTACAAGCCTCCTATTCCATCTGCCTGCTCTGCTCTGTCTACCTCTGATGGTTGGATAAACAAGGTTGCAGTGAGGAAGTAGAAAGCCCTATGTGATATGTAATCTACCTGATACTCATAATTTGTATTGTATTCTTTGTGAGCATACCCATCAGTTGGAGAGTAGCAGAGGTGACCCTTAGTCTCCCAACTGCCAACATTACTCATCTTTCTGTGTCCAGTGCCAGGGATTTACATGATTGATGCTCAGTACATGACTGTCACAGAAGTTGGAAGTGGGCTGGGCCACATGGCTGCATCACCTGACTGGGGCAGGAATCTCAGCCACCATCTTCAGAAACACTGATTTCTCTAAAAGGCAAGCAGACAGGTGGACCTTCCACAGGAATGGTCTCACAACCAGCCACCAGAAGGGAATGGAGCAGTCAACACTAATGATTAGAGTAACCGAGTCTTCTAGACCTGTCCAAATGGCGGTTACTGATATCCTGACTACACCCACCTTCCTGGTCAGGGAAAAGGACATGTGGCTTTGAGAATGTTATTAAACTCCAACTCCAGTTTGCTCCTTGAGACCTGGGGAAAGTGATTCTTTGTGGAGTTGTTGAGACTCAGTGATAAAATACCTGAAATTCACTTAGTACATTGCCTTCGAAACAATAGGTAGTTGCCAGTTGTGATCAGCTTTTGTATTGCATTTCAAATTAGAATGAAATCTTTCCCTCATTATAATCCAAATCTCATAACCCAAGATATAGTTCTATGAAAGCATGACTTTCAAAAAGGTAGAAACAGGATTCTCCTATAAGAATGTGTCAAAGATCTGCTCATTCATTAATAAGGAATCCAGTTAAGTGGCAAAGCTGGCTCAAAGCTCATTTTGAGTAACAGAGTA
This sequence comes from Rhynchonycteris naso, assembly GCA_037038555.1. NCBI lineage: Eukaryota > Metazoa > Chordata > Mammalia > Chiroptera > Emballonuridae > Rhynchonycteris > Rhynchonycteris naso. The sequence goes on along the minus strand of CM073000.1, from coordinate 180,467,672 downwards.
TTTAGAAACATTCCAAAAGGAATGTTAGAATAAGACTGTTAAGTCAATTAAAACTCCACAACTTTTGGGCTCATCTTTTCTACTGACTAGGAATTTAGGAGTTACAGATCCTAGCATCTGGGCTCTAATTGTATAATAACTAGCAAATTCAACCAAGATACTCTAGATAATCTTTGGGTAGCCTATTGAACAGTGCCTCAATATGATGTTGAAAGGTCTTGTTCTGCTTTCTTTGCCTGATTTCAAAGTTTTGGATAATTTTTCTTAGCATTCCTTTGAATATATGTGTGTGTGTGTGTGTGTATGCACATATATATAGCATATATATATGCATATATATATATATATATAATATATATTTGTTTTACATATATATGAATGTTTTCCATATGTTAAAGCCAGGAGGACATAAAACATTATAGTAATAGCAAGAATAATAATAGTAATAGCTAACATTGATTGAGCACTGACCGTGTGTCAGGTGTTAGTCTAAGCACTTCATATACATGCTTTAATTTGCTCCTTATGCCACCCTGTAAAGTAGACATATTATCATTCTTATTCTATAGAGAAGGAAAAGGAGACAAAGAGAGTTTTAGTGAGTTATCCGAAATCACACATCTAAAAAGTGATTGCACCAGGATTCCAGCCCGTAATTGTGGTTGAAGTCCAGCACTAAGGCTTAGTGTCTAGTAAGAGGAATCAGATATCAAAATGATTCAGGGCAATAACAAGTTACAGGTATGTTAGGACTTAAACTTGAGCCCAAATGATAAGTAGGCAGATGAAAGCAGAAGGCGATGCTCCCGGAAGAAGGAAGAACATAATCTAAAGCTGAAGGGGGAGGTGTCCTGTGTGGCTGGAATGTAACATGGACATCTGGTGGGGTCACAATGGGTGATTTTGTTGGAGAGGTAGATGGTGCCTTTTCTATCAAATAACAAAAAATTCATCACAAATGCATGTGGGAGGGAAGGTATCTTGCCCAAGGGGAGATTTATCATGTGTTTCTTAACCAGGACTGTATTGAAATCTAGTGTGAGATCATTCTTGACTGTACACCAGAAACTTACCATCCCTGGCTCTATATTCAGTCATTAGAAAACCCCACCTTTTCCACATGCCCCCTGGAGGGTAGACCATCCTGAATGGTCAAGGTCTATGCCTCTAAAGACCATGGTTCTCAAAATTTAGTGTGCATCTGAGTCACCTAAAGGCATGTTAAAGCACATCTGGTTGGCCTGACCTGGTGGTAGTGCAGTGAATTGATATGGGATGCTGAGGACTCAGGTTCAAAACCCCGAGGTCACCAGCTTGAGCATAGCCTTCCCAGATTGAGCGCAGAGTCACTGGCTTGAGCTCAGAGTCGCTGGCTTGAGTGTGGGATCACAGACAAGATCCAATGGTCGCTGGCTTGAGTAAGGAGTCACTGGCTCAGCTGGAGCCCCCTAATCAGGACACATACAAGAAAGCATACAATGAACAACTAAGGTGCTGCAACAAAGAATTGATGCTTCTCATCTCTCTCCCATCCTGTCTGTCTGTCTGTCTCACTAATAAACAAAACAAAATCAAAACCTTTGGCTGGGGTCTCATATCTAAATTTTTGATTGAGAAGGTCTGGTTTGGGGCTCCAGAATTCGACATTTTTATTTATTTATTTTTTATTTTTAGATTGTATTCATTAATTTTAGAGAGAGAAGGGGGAAGAAGCAAAAAGCATCAACTCCCATATGTGCCTTGATTAGGCAAGCCCGGGGTTTTGAACCGGCAACCTCAGAATTCCAGGTTGATGCTTTTACTCACTGCACCACCACAGGTCAGGCAAGAATTTGACATTTTTAATGAGGTCCCCGGTAGTGTTGCAGTTGCTGGTCTGTGGACCACCTGGTATAGTTCATTATTATTTAGTCACCCTGAAATGTTGGGGAGCCTCATTACCTTAGAACTACGGCTCCTCCCTGTGAACAGCTTCCCAAAGGCTCCAAGAATACTTGTGATCACACTACGCCACAAATGCTGCCCAGGTCCCAAGGGTTATTGGTGGCAAGGCTCCTAATATGTCAGCTCTGCTGAGTTCCCGTGTCCTTGGACTCTTTCTTTTGAACACCCAGATGAAGAGCAATTACTGTCTCACCCTGCACTTCTTTGTGTCCATTTCATTTCCTCTGTTTAGTTTCTGATGTCTTCAGTTACTGGACCCTGACACCCCCCATGGACACAGCCATCAATCCATGGAGCAGCTCCTGATGGGTGCAGGTTTTGTTGCCATGTGTTTACAGCCCCAGGTCTTTCCAGGGCTCCGCTGTCAAATGACACGAGAAAGGAGAGATGCTGACACTGGCGCCTATCTGCATTCCTTCCTCTGTTCCTCACCAACTAGGTGTCTGGAGGGAGTTCAAACACGACTAGCTGGAGGCAGCTCGGTGATGTTTATAAAGATGAACTCAGAGCCAGGGAGAGAATTGTTTAAGCCAGGATAAACTCAAACTATAACCAAACAGAACTACTGTAGGAACCGAGCCTTGAGTGAGCCTGAGCTGGTTCTAACGTCCTTCCTTTCAAAGGCCCACATGTATTCATTACATTTACAATAACAATGGCCTCATTTGCTGAGTGCAGGCTTCAGGCTAGGCAGGCTCTAAAAACTCATGGGCATTCAAATTAATCCTCAGGGTGTGCAATGAGCTCTGTGATATCTTATGCCCATTTGACAGGTGATAAAACTGAAACTGAGAGCTGTCATAGCACCAGAAAAGGAAGCATCTGGGATTCAGATTGTCTTCTAAGTTCATGTTCCTACATCAGAATTAACAGACAGTATGGTTACTGGTTAACTCTTTTGTTGTCTTATGGAAAATGGCTATTTATGTCTCTCCAGTTAATAGAGGCATCTTTGAAGTAGTCACTTAATGTACTTTTCATTGGCAAGCTTCTGGTACCACCTCTTTCCTGCAGACCTATGGATGCTTTTCTTTTTCTTTTCTTCTTTTTCTTTTTGGTTGTTGTTGTTTTTTAATTGTGGTAAAATATGCATAATATAAGATTTACCATCTTAGCCATTTTTAAATGTACAGTTCAGTGGTATTAAGTATATTCACATTGTGGTACAACCATCATCACCATCCATCTCCAGATTCTTTTCATCTTGCAAAGCTGAAACTCTATACCCATCAGAATGATGCCCCATTCCCCCTCCTCCAGCCCCTGGCAACCACCATCCCATGTTCTGTCTCTATGAATTTCACTATACTAGGTGTCTTATATAAGTGGAATCATACAGTATTTGTCCTTTTGTGACTGGCTTATTTATTTATTTAAAGACTTTATTCAATTTTTTTTCAGAGAGGAGAGAGAGGGAAAGAGAGAGAGAGAAAGAGAAAGAGAGAGAGATTGAGAGAGAGAGAGAGAGAGAAGGGGAAGGAGCAGGAAGCATCAACTCCCATATGTGCCTTGACCAGGCAAGCGCAGGGTTTTGAACCAGCAACCTCAGTGTTCCAGGTCGACCCTTTATCCCATTGCGCCGCCACAGGTCAGACCTGTGACTGGCTTATTTTATTTAACCTGATGTCCTCAAGGTTCATCCTGTTGTAGCAAAGGTCAGAATTTCCCTTCTGAGTAATATTCCATTGTATATATGGACTACATTTTGCTTATCCATACATCTATCAATGGATATTTGGGGTGCTTCCAACTTTTGGCTATTGTGCATAGTGTACGTGGGTGTACAAGTACCTCTTTAGGGTCTTGAAGAGGGATTGCTGGACCCTGTGATAGTTCAGTTTTAGTTTTTTGAGGAGACACCATACTGTTTTCCATAGTGGCTGCATCATTTTGCATTTCCACCAAGACCGCATAAGGGCTTCAATTTCTCCAAATCCTTCCCGATACTTATCTTCTGTGCTTTTGTTTGTATGTTTGTTAAATAGTAGTTGTCTTTAGGGGTGCGAGGTTTGTGTTATTGTTTTGTATGAGCAAGCCCAGTGTGTTCTTGTCCAGGGTGGCAAATAGGCCACTGGAAATTTTCTGGAGCCTCTCCGAGAGCCCTGACCCCAAAGTGTTAATGCATGTGTTTGATCATCATGGAAGAGAAAGCGAGGTATTCGTGAATGGTTTTGGAATTCCTCGAATCTGAAACTTAGGTCAGCATCTGCTTGATACTCCTGTGCATGGATTTTGCCCAGAAACTTTCCTTCGGTTTGTTCAGAAGTGTAAGAGTCAGGTTGGAAAGGACATAAACCTGTCACAGATAGTTCAGAGAAAGACGGCTAGACATAGGGCTCATTATTTCCTTTGCTGAATTCATTCCCACTAGAGTAATTGCCATCCCTGGGAAAAACATCTACTCACAGGGCTCCACAGTGAATGCAGACGGTGCAGTGAGGGTTTTCACAGACTACAAGGTGTTTGGTCACTCAGGCTCCAAGTGTTATCTCTGTGCTTAACCTTTAATCTGCATTTACAACATTTCCCACATTATCCGACTTCACTGTCAGTAAGACTATAAAGTCATTTAAAATTTCAGGCTACAGAAATTTTAAATTGTCTCACATAGCCCCAGACACCATTTCTGATGTCTGCTCACTACTTCAAGTCAAGTGGACAGGTGGGATGGTTCAATAACTTTCACTTCTTGTAAGAAGTACTTCGAAAAGAAAGGCAGAGATGGGAAATGGGGGGGAAAATCCCCTCATCCTGATGCTTAACTGTAGAAACAAGACCCTGATCCAGAAATGCAATCAGTTGTCAAGTTTATCCATTTATTCATTCCCTTCCTCATTCATTCAGGACACCAGTTTAACCAGAAATACCCTTCTGACTTATCAACTCTCCAGCTCCTGACAAAGTGCGGGCTTGCTGGACACCATTGCTACTGCAGAGAGGTGGGATAAGAGCCCTGCTAGCTTTTGGACACTCCACTCCAGTATCAAGTGGGATCCCAGCCATCTGTACACTTGGCCTCTCTTCTCTGGATGCACGCAGGGATGCCTGCGACTTAACATCATGTTTTTGGCTCTCATTGCAGGAACAAAAATAATTGGCCAGAGGAAGAACATTGCTGCACTTTTTGGGTATAACAAAGAACATTGCTGCACTTTTTGGGTAAAACAAAAAGAACATTGCTGCACTTTTTTTGGTAAAGCAATGTTCTTTTCAGTTCAGGACACCGTTATTTTTTTGATGGCATTATTTCAACAGGCTCCTAATTGGTCATGGGGCTTCAACTCTTGCCCCTTCCTATGCCATCCATTTGCCACTGAGTAATCACTCACATCATTCTAAAATGCATATTTCATCACATAGCTCTCCATGATTACAATGCATATTTCATCATGTAGCTCCTCATGATTACAATGCGTCAGTGGCTCTCCCTTGGTTACAAAATAAATCCCAGGCTCTGCTACACATCCCATGAGGTCCTCCTTGGCCTGCTTCCAGCCCACTGTGCTCCTCTCACTCTGGGCCCCCGTAAAACCAGCAGCGTGACCTCTGCTTCCCCATACATGCTCCGATCTCCCTCACCCGCCCCAACTGCCTCCACCTGCTTTTCCTCTGCTCCCTTCCTGCTTTGCCTAACTCCTATTCTGCTTCCAACATGGACTCATTGTGGAAATGACCCCCTCCCTCCTCATCCCTAATCACCCCAGGCTGGATTACATGCTGCTCTTGTGCACCCCTGGAGACCCCCACCCATCTCTTGCCCTCACTGTTTATCACACTCCTGTCTGCATACTTGTGCATGTCCTGTTAGGCTGTGAGGATCAGGCAGGCCAGTTCTCTCTGCATCTTTGTGTCCCCTGTGTCTGGGATGGACCGGCCTTGAGGAGATTTGCAATAAGGGTTCAACAAAGAAACCCCAAACTTTCCTCTGTGCCACGTATGTGTGCCTTTTTATCTCATTGCTAGAGTCACCCTAGGAGCAGTGCTGTCGGTCCCTGCTGGGTAGTCGGAAATCCCGGCACTCACAATGGCAGCCACACTGCTTACGGCTCCCGCCGCAGTCTCAGAAGTGGGGGCTGCTCAGCGGGAGAGGGAGGGATGGAGAGCTTCCTGGGGGGGGGTTGTCAGCAGCACCCTCATTCCTGTTGGGATATTATCTTTTGCCTTCAGAAGGTGTAGTCAATCCAGCAGTCACTAAGGTGCCTTCCTCTAGATCCAATGCCCCTCATTCCTGGTAAAAGCAAAGGTAATCACCTGATCTAAGCTCAGCTAACTGGCAATCTATCCTAGGGCTTTCATTCATTGGAGTGAAGGAAGGCGAGAAGAAATTGAGTTTACCAGAGTCCAGATGGCCCTTGAGCTGATGGGGAGGAGAAGTGCTTGCCTGTTAATGACAAAACAACAACAACAGAAAACCCAACAAAACAAAACACCAACCCCAAGTATGTTAATAGTTTACATGAGATTAAAGTATATTTATTTCTCATATCTACGAAGATGTCAGAAACCCAGACTCAAGTCTACATGTAGCTGCAAGGAAGGTCGCAGAATGTATTCTTTAAGTGGGTGACAATATTGCTGGTGGGAAATCTTGATTGCATTACTAAAGAAGAGGGTGATCCATAGTAGGAGTTAACTGGTAGACTCTACGATCTGTCGTTATTTTCAGAGGAGTCAGGAACGGAAGGACTGTTTCCAGATAAGTATTACTGCTGACAGACTTGGCTAAGGGCTGAGCTGAAGCAATAACAACGGCACCATAGGAACTGCATATACCTCGGAGGGACTAGTGAACGGCTCTGCACTGGGTCTTATTGTGCACATGCCATTTAACTCTTCAGTTGTCCCCACTGTATAGATGGTGAAGCTTGTCCACAGTCACACGGTGTTGGAGCTGGGTTTGCACCTGGACTTGACTTAAAAGCTCATATTCCCCCTACTCCCATACCTCCGTGCCCTGCCTGTGATGTCATAGCACAATCTCTTCATCAGTGTACTACTCAGAAGTGCTACTTGCCTGGGGCCAGCAGACAAGGCCCCTGTACAGGGTGGAGGCCACTGGTGGGTCACTCGTCCCGGTGGCCAGGACAGCCTTATTTCCATGACCACTTTCTTGTGAGAAGTATGCGGTGTCCTCGTTTCATTTCTGGGATTACAATGAAATAAGATACAGCTGTTCTCTGAGAAGCATTTTTTGACTGTTTGCTTTACTTCTCAAAATCATCAGCAATATCCTGTGAAGTGGAGCTCAAGAGTTGGCATTGAACAGGCAACAGTTTAGTTATTTAAAATGATCAAGAATCTGGTACTTTTCTTCTGACAGGAGTAAAGTTACTCTAAGGAAAAACTGTACATGAAAAGTCATATGAGAATAAATCAATGTGTGTACATACACGTGTTCCCTGCTGAGAAGAAATAGCCAAGTCAAAATGATATTGGATGAGTGAGTGAGTGAGTGTGTGTGTGTGTGCTGTGTGTTATTGTGGAGGATGTCAGACAGAAAGGAATAGAAATCTAGTGAGTAGAACTTATTAAGTTAATACAGTTTGGAAATGTACTGACTCAAGCTGGTTGGAACTGATATTAATAATTAAGGGGGCTCAGCAGCTCAGAAACAAAGTCATGGCTTAGATTTACCAAGCCAGGCAGAAACACGCTGAAAATCCATGAAAAGAGAGGTGTGTGACAGGGATGAAATGATTCTGATATTGGCAGGTTTCCATTTCTTAGCCTAAGTTACCCAGCTGAGACGTGTGGGCGCCAGAGTGACAGCTGACAAATGTATTGATAAAATGATTGGCCAGTTCCCTGCTGAGCAACGGAGGGCTGCCAGCGAGATTAGAGGTCTTTGGCCAATTATCTGTATTGGTCATTATCCAAGCTAGTCATCGTTTTCACCATTGAACCACGCTTCTTCTGTGGAGGCTTTTAAAGAGAAGTTCTTTGAGAACTGAACACAAATCTTCAGTCCATTAATTTTTACAGTGTCAAGGCCAGGCCACGGCCCCTGAGAATAGCATCCTGTGGTATAGGGGCATCGTATGCAAGTTGCAGGGTTCTGAAGAGTGAGCAGGAGGGAGTGTCTCTGTTGGATTTAAAGGAGGACAAAGAAGAGAGCCCTGACCAAGGTAGGACAAGCAGAACACCAGGCACCCGGAAACCTGACTGCATGGCTTCCTGTCTTGCAGGCATGGACAGATGGGATTTTGCCAGTGCCAAGTAAGCAGGCACCATTGACCGTGTGGTTACAACTTGCCACACAGCAGGGTGTGAAGAGATGAGCCTGGAGGTTGAAGTGCTGGGCTTGTCATGGGTGAGGAGAAGAGACTGACCTCGAGAGAAGCGGGCAGGGTCTTCGTGGCTGCCAGCAGAGCCCAGGACCCTCAGCGGAAATGGAGGCCCAGGACATGCGGAAGCTGAGGCATGACCCACTGGGTCTCGACTGCTTGCCGGGCACATTCTCTGCACCTGTATGTGTTGTACTCACTGGATGCTCAATTAACAAAGGACTATATAATGTGTCACCCTTCTTAATAAGACTTTGTAGTAAGAGAGATTTTTCAGTAATTTAGATACTCTTTGTAGTACTAATAAAAAATGTATGCTGCCTGGTGATAGTTCATAAAACTAAATATATGGAGGAATCTAAAAACAGTATGTGGAGCTGGAGCAAGAAGAATAGAGCCATCTCTTCCTCCCTTTCTCCTTCTATCCCTCCCTTCCTCCCTTCCTCCCTCCCTCTCTCCCTCTCTCCTTCCTTCCTTCCTTCCTCCCTTCCTTCCTTCTTTTATCAAATAATCATTAAATAAGTATGGACATGTAGCAAATTCTTTTGACACATTTAAAATTGAAATCTAAGCATATTCTGTACTTAAGAAACCAATGTGAGCAGAAGATTATTTTCTTTACGAAAGAATTTGCCATACGATTTGTCCACGTTAGAAACTTCCTTGGTGAATTTGATTGTCCTGTGTGCCTCCCTCTACACTACTTCATAGTTTACAAATGACTTTCCAGAATGCTCTTGTAGCCCTATCAGTAAGAAGACGAAGACAAAGACCCTAACTTGCCTTTCACAGAAGGGAGATGGGTCCCCCTGAAATATTTAGTGCTGCTCCCAGCCTTGGGAAAAGCATGGACTCTAACGCCCAGCCCAGTGGCTGCTCTAGCTTATCATATAGTTACTACATGAATCTGCTGCAATTGGGCATCTTACACTTTATATCTTCACACACATTACTGCAATTATCTTTGCAGCAATCCAGCAATCCTTCGATGCAGGCATGTTACATTATCATCATTGATATCATCACCCTAAAGGCTCCCAGAGGGAGGGATCTTCCTCCAAATGGAACCAGCAAAAAGCGACACATAATGGGTGGAATCAGTCAGCTGCAGCTGCAGTCTAAGAGCCTTTTAAATGTGTTGCTAAGGAGATTTGGGGGCCACCAGATAATTCTGTCAGACTGTTGGTTTTGGTCCAACAGGGGTGGCCAGGGTGTGCTCAGGATGAGTGTATAAACAAAAGACAGATTCGAGCTGACCCATCACTCCCTCCCAGTTTGTTAAACAAAGGCTCTAATAATAGAAAGAAGGTATTTGCTTCCAGTCTGGAAAAGGGAAGTCAGTTAAAAGAGCTTGTCAGAACTAATGAAAGAATGGCCCTGGCCAGTTGGCTCAGTGGTAGAGTATCGACTCAGCATGTGGATGTCCTGGGTTTGATTCCTGGTCAGGGCACACAAGAGAAGTGACCATCTGCTTCTCCCCCCCTACCCCTCTTTCTTTATCTCTCTCTTCCCCTCCCATAGCCAGGACTCGGTTGGAGCAAGTTGGCCCCAGGCACTGAGGATGGCTTCGTGGCCTCTGCTTCAGGTACTAAAATAGTTCAGTTGCTGAGCAATGGAACAGTGGCCCCAAGTGGGCAGAGCATCGCCCCCTAATGGGTTTGCTGAGTGGATCCCCATTGGGGTGCATGTGGGAGTCTGTCTTTCTGCCTCCCCACTTCTCACTTAAGAAAAAACAAAAAGAACTAATGAAAGAAGAACTCTGCTTATTCGTGGACAGACTTCTTGGAGTCAAGTTAGAGACTGCAGGCTGCCAAACTGGGTGACTTTGGCTTTAAGGTCATCCCAGGCTCTGATCAGTTCTAGGTGTTCTATGTGACCCCAGGTGAAAGAATAGCTTCCCTTGCACCCTTGCCTTCAGGAGAGAGAATGGGATGGCCACTGATGCACAAGAAGGATTTTATGATGTTCTGCAGAAGAACCAGGAACTCCTGGTTTACCTACTGGCTCTTCTATGACTTTGGTTAGCAGTTATTAAGGCCTCTGACAAACCTAACAAAATGGAGTTCCTTATCCTCACATTAAGTCAGGTTCTGTACTCTGTGAGCCTTGTCACATGCTCTCACTGGAGGTGGTGGGCAGTCTGTACCCTCAGCTGGCACCACCTAAATGTCTTTTCTGCATAGTGGTTAAGTGCATAAACTTTAGAACGAAGATACCCGAGTTTAAATCTGTATCCTGCCACTTAGTACCTGTGAGACCTGCACGAATCATTAATCACTTATGAACCCTGATTTCCTGATTTGTAAAGTGGAAGTGAAACTAATACCTATTTTGTAGGGACCTAGTGAGACTAAATTAGATAATGGGAATGTATTTAGTACATAGCACTCCAATTAAGGCTATAATGAAGTAGGTTAAGCCATATACATTTATTGTGACTTTCAAAGAATATCTTTATTTCATCAAGAGGGACACATCTGTATTAAAATGTCCACTTACATTTCTTATTCAACTTGGCAGATGTACACAGACGTTGTCTATCAGCAAGTCTCAGACATGTCAGAAAGTCCTGATGGAGACAGAAACAGGCCTCCATGGACTCTCCATGGACATTCTGATATCCCTGGGCTTGCTTCCCTTGTGCTTCCACTTCTCCCAAAAAGTGACCTGTGTGAGTGAGCAATATAATTCACAGGACGGTGTGCCAAGGGTTGGGAGCCTCTGATAGTGCTGTCCAGTGTCCTCTATGAAAGAGTAGGCAGCCGGTCACAGGCATGGGACCATCACCAGCTACAGAGTCAATGAATAGAGAACTTCTCTAAGGACCAAGCAGATGTGAGGTGTCCAAATGGTTCCACATAAAGGGGGACTATTGGGAGACACAGGCAAAGGTGCACTGAATGGTTCTGAGCTCCCTTTCTTTTCTTCTTCCTGTCTTTGGTGGAGAGGCTGCCGATGGACAGAAAGCGACCTTGGCCCTCGCTGGAGCATGAGGCTGAAACCAGGGTTCAGGAGCCAGTGCAAGCAGGGTTGGCCCAGTCTGGCCCAGCAGACCTTAAATGGTCCTGGAGAAGAAACAGGGAGCCAGAGCCCATGTGGTGCTAGAGGAAGACTTTGGGTAAAAAGAGATTCTGGAGGTGGACAAAACAATTTAAGTACTGAAGACTGAATTTTTTGTAGCCCCCTTACTTCTTACGTTGAAACTCAAGCCCCTAATGTGATGGGGGTAGGAGGTAGGCCTTTGGGAAGGTACTAAGTCATGAGGGTGGAGCCCTCATGATTGAGATTAGTGCCCATACACAATAGACCTCAGAGAGCTCCCTCCCCCTTTCTGCCATGTGAGGACTCAGTGAGAAGGCAGCCTTCTCAGAACAAGGACGTGTGCACTCACCAGACACCAAACTTACCAGTGCCTTCATTTGGGACTGCCATGTCTCCAGAACTGTGGGAAATAAATTTCTGTTGCTTATAAGCCACCCACAAGGTGGTACTTTGTTATAGCGGGCCGAACTGATCAAGACACCAAGGGAAGTTCTTAGAACAAACTGTTACCGAGAGAGAATGTGAGGGAACTTGGCAGTGTTTCACTGGACATCCCAACCAGCTACCAGCTTTTATCCCTGCTCCATCCCCAGTGAGAGGCTGCTGTCTTCTCCTTACCTTAACCACACTGACCGCCTGTGGCAGAAGGCACAACCCGAAGAAGGCTCGCTCTGATGTCTGCGAGAGTGCGTGCCCGTCTCTGGTCTCCATGTGCACGCTCAGCACTCCACCCACAGCTCCATTCCTTGTCGCCAACCTCTGGCGGTTCACAGCGAGGTGGCCTCCAATGGAAGGCTAGAGCTCAGACCTCTCCCCATCACTGTGACAGGTTTAAAGGGGGTTCAAGGGGTTCAGGCGTGTGTTGCTCACTCTCAGGGTGAAGGAAGAGAGAGAGGAGAGGCGGCGTGTATGTGCGTGCTGATAGAAATTATTATGGGGACAGGGTTATAGAAATTATTATGGGGAGAAGGTGGTGAGCACAGAACTAGAAGGATGGAAAATGAGAAAATAAACTAAACGTGGCATCAATATGCAAGAATAAGAGTGTGCGCGGTAGAGGAAATTACAGGTCTGTCAGCTTAAGATTTGTCAGGTACAGATGAATGTATGCTTCCTGTTGTACATGGAGGTGTAATTAAATCAAGGAGCTGGACTGCGGGAGAGGCTTGAATTAATGACAGACCCTGAGGTGACTTCAGCCAGAGCCTGGTGCTGGGGCTGTGCAGACACCATCACCCGGTCACAGGCATGGGGCCAGCCTCCCACCGAGTATAGATTTTCCTTAGTTCTTCCTGTTTTGTTCATCGAACATACAAGCCCAGTTGTCCCCAGTCTATTTGAGGACAGAGATACCAGGTTCAGGCTTCCAGGAAAACACTGTGCCTGTTTTTGTCACTGGAAACAGAGAGCTCCCATGAATGAGGCGTGAGATGAGGTTCAGTCGATCGCCGCCCATCTCTGTGCAGTGAGAAGCTGACAGAAGTCACACTGGGCAACCCGGCCCTGAGGCTCGGGGGACACTTGCAGAGGGAGGAGGCAGCACTTTTCAGGTCAGAGCCTTTGGCTTCTCTTGCTTCATGGATGGTGACCTGACCCTGGACAAACCATCCCTCTGTCCAAGAGCCTTAAAGGGCCCAGCAGGCTTGGTTAATGGGATGCTCCTTGCATCAGCGTCTGTCTCTGTAGTCATTCCACATCCCCAGTTGCATTTCCTCTGCCTCTGAAGCCTGACTTCTGGCGATGCCTGACACGAATCCCAACCTTAGAGAGTGTTTATATTGCTCCATGCAACAGCCAATCACTTGCATTATTAGGTCCTGGAGTTATAATTCTATCTGCCATTCTAGCTGCTGGAACATAAACAAGCCCCTGTTCCATAACTTCCCACCAAGATCTTACTCAATGCGGGTCTGAATGGAGGGTCTGGAGACTTAGAATTAATACGACATAGCCCTATGTCCCTCAGGTATCGGGGGAGACAAGCAACCATGTAAGTGCAAGTGCAGGGTTAGATGCTGCGGAAAGGGCTCACAGTGGAACTGACTCCTCAGGGCTCACCGCATGCTCTGTGCAAGCGTTCTAAGCAGCTTACACATATTGTCACATTCAGTCCTCCCAGACCCTGAGAGGCAGCTGCAGTCACTACAGTAGTTCTCCCTTTGTCTGCAGGTTTGCTTTCTGTGGTTTCATTTACCATGGTCAACCATGTTCTGATAATATTACAGGGAAATTTCTAGAAATAAACAGTTTAACTTTTGAGGATCCAAACTGTCAACATCATTTGCTTTCGACTTCCAACATCGACATTGTCCTGGCTCAACCATCCAGGATCATCCAAAGCAGACAAACCTCCTTCAGACACAGCATCAGAAGGTCAGTAGTAAGTAGCCCATTGCTACGTCACCATGCCTGTGTCATTCACTTCATCTCGTCACACAGGCACTGTGTCAGCTCATATCATCACAACAAGAAGGGTGAGCACAGTACAGAAAAATATTTTCAGAAAGAGATTACATTAACAACTTTTATTACAGCACATTATTATAATTGTTCTAATTTGTTATTAGTAATTGTTAATCTGTTATAGTACCTGGTTTATAAATTATACTCAGTCAGGTATTTATGTGTAGGGGAAAAATATATATATAGGGTTTGGTACTCCCGATGATTTCAGTCATCCATGGGGGGTTCTCAGACCATGCGCCCCTGAATAAGGGGGAGATGAGCTCTCACATCCCCATTTTGCAGATGAGTAAAGCGAGACTCAGGAAGGTGAAAAACTTGCTCAAAACTTAGGCGATCTTGAACTTGAGCTCAATGCCGGATTCTAGGACTCCATGCTCTGTGGCGTTCCTTCTCACCTCCCTGGCTTTGTTGGGTATTTCTCTCTTCCCCAGTCAAGTCCAAACACTGCTTTCACCCGAGGGCCTGTGAACTGGCTGTTTTCAGTGCCTGGCACAGAAGCTCTTCTAGATAGCTGCACGTCTGACTCTTCATTATTGTTAAGGCACCTTTCCACTGGGTCCCCCTCCCCCTGGCATTCCCAATTCACCTGTCGTTTTATTCTATATGGAACGTATGCCCTTCCAACATAGTTTACCGAATTATTACTTTTCTTGGTGAACATCTCTTTTTCTAAACCAGAATGTAAACTCAAGAAGGTATGGAGTTTTGTCTGTTGTTATTCTCAGCTGTATTGTAGACACTTACAACCCTGACTGGTTTTCAGGGGGTAGGCACTCCACAAATGCTTGCTGGCTGCATGAATAAGTTAATGGGCACCATGAAATAAATAAGGCAGAGCAAGGATGCTCAGTCTTTATTTAAACCTTTGTTCAAAGTTTGCTCCTAGAACTAGACCTTTATTGTAACATTGTTGGGAAACTTGGCTTCCCTCTAAAATACTTAACCTTATATTGGCTGCCTGCTTGTCACCTGGGCAGACACTCAGCTGTCCAACACCCACAAACCACGGTGGGTGCCCATGGCCATCATCCAATTCAATTGGCTGGTTTCGGTGCCATCCTAGTGGTTCAACGTCTTGGATCTGACCCCTATTAACCATTCTAGGAATGGACCCTCAGTCTATTAGCTCTGCCTCTCCTTGAATTGATCTGATCATCATCCTGCACTGTTAGCAATCAGAGTTCTCACCCACCTGTGTTCAGCCCTGGTGGGGCCATGGGATCCCTGCTTTATTCCGTTTGGCTGGCTGTGGAGCTTCCTGGTTGATATCCTAAGTGAAAATGGATTTCCTCGCTGGGCAGGAACAAAACTGCCAGGATTCTTCCTGGGTAATGCCATTAAACAACCCTTTTGATAGCATTAGCATGGGGGTTGTTAATGTGCAATCAATTTTGTATGGGCTTTCAAAGGACCCATCTCCGTCTCAGGCATATGATGTGTCCTGATGAATGTTGGTTGTTTTCCTTTTCTTCTAGCTCCCCTTCAGCTTGTCTCAGCTGCTGTGCTCCTCTCTCCAGAGGCTCTGCCCTGAAGGAATACATATTTCGGACCCTGTTGCAGAGGTTTTAAGTAGCAGGGAGCAGGTGGCGGCTGGCTCCCTCCCTTTCCCTTGGTGGATACCACTCCACACCGGCAGCTTGTACACAGTTTAATGTGAAACGTAAAAACCCTGCCTTGGAGCTTTTCCCATGTGAAGGTGTTGTTGATTAAATGAGCTAATGTATATCTAATGTACGTAAGGTACTTAGAACAGTACCTGGCAACTAGGAGGAATTACTTAAAAAGGGTTTATTGGAAAAAAAAATGCCTTTAGGTAACTTATCTTGGGAACACTAAAGACAAAGGTCCTGGTTCCCACAGATACATGGAATTCTTATCACAAGGGGCTTCCCTGCAGGTCTGTTTTTACCAGAGTCCATGCATGCCTCTACTGCACCAGCCGGATCGGTCAGGCTCCTCTCCTAGATGTCCCCAGGGGTCAGGAGAATGTCTTCCTGATTGCTAGGTTTGTGACCTCTGGATCCCTGGTGTTAGTATCCAGAGTTGCAGAGTCTTCCAATAGCCCCCACCCCACTCAGTTGGAGGCAACCAGACCCTTTTCATATAGGAGTGGGGGTGTCATGCAGTCTGGTGCACCAGACTCACGTGGTCCTGGGAACCTGACCTCCTCTCTGTAGTTGTGAGAACTTGGACAACTGCTCAAGCTCCTGACACTCAGTCTCCTCGTTTCCTCATAGACATATAATGCCTTACCTGGTAAGCTGTAGAAAGGTTAAATAAGATAGTCTATATGCCGAGCTTGAAATGCAAATATTATTTCTTCCCTGCATATTATAGAACTGCTCATTTGCTCCAGGGTTTAAATAGTTCTTGAGAGTTATTAAATTATATCTAAAGTGATCCTCCTAAATCCATTTTCCTGACCTACCACTCCTTTCCCTTGCATGTTAGCGAGACAGAGAAAGGAACAGATAGGGACAGACAGGAAGGGAGAGAGATGAGAAGCATCAACTTGTAGTTGTGGCACTTTAGTTGCTCATTGATTGCTTCTCCTATGTGTTTTGACTTGGGGGCTCCACCTGAGCCAGTGACCCCTTGCTCAAGCCAGCAACCTTGGGCTCAAGCCAGCAACCATGAGGTCATGTCTATGATCCCACGCTCAAGCCAGCAACACTGCACTCAAGTTGGTGAGCCTGTGCTCAAACTGGATGAGCCTGCACTCAAGCCAGCAAACTTGGGATTTCAAACCTGGGTCCTCAGCATACCAGGTCAACACGCTATCCACTGCACCTCTGCCTGGTCAGGCTCTCACGCATGTTTCCATCACAGCTAGTTATCTTTCTAACTCATCACACCACTCACACGCTTCAAACCTTTACTGGCTTCCTAATCTGATTTCCAAAAGCCTTTATAATCTAGCACCTGTTATGTTCTTACCCTCACACCCCATCATTTCAACACCTTTCCTTTCCCCAGACTCACACCTGTTCACCTTGAATCACCCCAGCTCCCCCAGCATGCCTTGCCTTTTCATGTTACCCACTCTTCTCAGGTTCTGGCTCCACAGTCTAGTCTGCACTTCACCACTTTACGCTCCCCTCACTTCCCACATAACTCCTGTGCTTCCGCTGGAGCTTGTTCTAAATGTCATTCCATGGAAGCAGTATATCCTCTCAAGGAAAAAGAATGACCTTCCTTGACCGTACCCACTCCAATAATAGTTACTCACACCTTCTTCTGTAACTCATATACATCTTTAGCTCTTATGCCATATTTGTTGGGAATATGTATGTTTATACAATTAACAGAAAGCTAGATGAATGATAGTTTAAACAAAAGAATTATTTTATTCTTATTGAGCAATACATCCAGGTATTAAGGGTAATTGATATTAACTTCTCAGCATTGTCATCAGGAAGCTGGTCCTTTTCTGTGTTTGTGTTTTTCCATGCCTTGCTTGTTATCTCTCCTTCCCCTGCTCATTACCTCATGATTGCGAAATGGTTGCTCCTGCACCAGGCATCACCTTCATTTTTAATGCAAGAGATGGAATTTAGGGCAGCAATGCCTGTGTTTGTTATTTTAATTCAAGAGAGGAATAGCTATCCCAGAATCTTTCAGTAGAATTTTTCATATATTTATTGTCCAGAATTCTGTTCACTAGCCTATTCCTAGCTTCAAAGGAAGCTGATAAAGTGAGTATAGAGCTAGACATATAATCACCATCTTAAACAAAATTGGCAGCTGTTAGCAAGGCACAATGGAAAAGATTGACTATTGGTTAAATAATAACAGCATCAGCCACATATGGTATTGTAATTCTTTTCTTGCCTGTTTTTCTCCTTACTAGACAGTGAGCTCCTTGAAGGCCAGATGCACAGCTCGGTTCCCTCTCCCTGAGACCTGCAGTGCCTGGTGCAGAAAGGACTCATTGAAACACTGAGCAAATAAGTGGGATTTATGCAAATCCCCCAAATCCCATCAGCTTATACACCACATTAAAGGCCAGTATGATTCCTGCCCCTTAAAAGCCAGGTGTGTGGCTAGGCTCTCGCCACTACTTATTTCAGCCTGAGCTTCCTGTTGGGGTGTACCCCATTTTCCCCTGGGCAAAGCCTCTGCTTGCCAGTTCCCAGAAGCTGAAGTTTGGTTTCGATAATAAAATACTACAAAGTCTTTAACTCTCAAGAAGCTGCCAGGTCCCACAATAGCATTACATTAATTTTCTGTTTCATAAAGCACCCTGGAACCCTGAGCGTGGGCTGCGTGCACCTGCCTGGGGACGGAAGAAACATGAAGCAGCGGTTCACTTAAGGCAGAGGACACGCTAGATAAAGGGAGTCTAACTGAAGTGTACGATATGCTCACCGTGTCGCCGCTGATAAAACGTTACTGGCTATTTTTTCTTTGCATGGTACAAAAGATAATATCAGAGCCACTAAATCCAAATCATATTTAATAGTATCCTTTAGTCCAGGGCTGTGTCCGTCTGTGTGTTGTAAGGGATTGCCCTGTGAAAGGGCAGCTTTGCAGGGCTCGCTACTGACGGGGCTACAAGAAGGCATTCTTGTGGGCTCACGGGAAGGAGGCAGGGAGGGTAAGCACTATTCCTGGCAAGAGGGAAGTAACAATCTCTAATCTCTATGAAGGCTGAGCTTCAAAGTTTATTGTCTATAACTCCAATGATTCTTTTAATTTGGGTTAAAGAGTGCATGTAATATATTCTTAATGTAATGAGCTAAAACAGATTATGGTTAGAGTATCAGATTCTATCTGTTGAGGGTATCTGGCCACTAAGGTGAAAACTCTCCTTTCGAAGAAAAATGGTAGTCATAATCAGGACCTGATCTGAGAGGGATGCAGTGATTGGAATGTGTCTTCTATTCTTGATACCACTATCCTCACCTCTTCCCATTGCTGATGTAACATTAAAAAAGACAGCTCTGTTCACCCCAAACTGATGGGATGAAGATGAAACTGCAATGCCCTTTGTGCACGTGTCCCATACCCTAATCCTGGTGCCAGACACCTACCTGGGGACGGAAGGAACAGGGAAAGGTTCCCAGTCTCCTCCAGACCCTCGGGAACTGTGCTGGCTGAGGCTGCCTGGGACTTTTTTCAGTGACAATAGGAGGCTGCAGTGGGTCATGGAACCTCGTTTTAGGGTTGTTGATCACCCATATGTGTTCAAGGAAATGAACACCCTGCTCCTCTCCTGCTGTTTCTGTAGCATCATTGAAAGCCTCCACTGGGCCTTTGCACTGACAAACAGAAAATGTAATTCCAGGAAATCTTCAGATTTTTTTTATTTTTGAGAGCAAGTATGTATTGGGAATAGTCAATTTTTTGTTTGTTTGTTTGTACTTAGCCTAAGAGGTGACTTAAAAAAGGAGCTTTTTAAATTCTAAAAACATTATATACTTAACATTACAGCTAACAATGAGCAACTCTAAATACCAACAGGTTTTTCTTCCACATTAACCCTTCTACCTTAAACTAAAAAAACTGCAAAGTTTGTCATCAGTAGTTGATGAGTGAGGAGGGAGAACAGAAAGAAAGGAGGAATTTGAAACTGAGGACTTTTAAAATGGCTGTTCTCCCTATTCAGAAAATAGTCTGTGACCAGAGATGAAATTAAACTTCCTTTGTTCACCATCTCTTTCTTACTCAGAGCAAATATCAGAATTGCTATTTTGCTGTGAATAAAGATTAGTCCAGAGAGGACCAACTTTTACCAGTTTCCCCAAATGAACAGCGTGTAGTAGCAGCCGTAATTTCAGCAAGTGCATATTATTTGGAGGTAGAGCTCAGTTTTTATTGCTAAGATTTGTGAATAGCTACCTTCCTTTAGAATCAGGTGCTAATTCTTAGTCTCAGCTCCTGAAAGCACGGACCATTTCTTAATAAGCTAGCCAATAAAATCTACTTTATTTCATTAACTAACATACACAGAAAATATACATCAATTTCCTAGATACCAGGGTATTTTGTAGGTGCTTCACAAGTTAGCATAATTACCCCTCATAATAACCCATCGCAGTAGTTGCTATTATTCTCTCTGAATCTTAAATGAGTAAACTATGATAGAGATAATGTAAGTGCAGGGTCACATGGTTCCTACCTGGGGGTGTTGGAATTTGACCTATTCAACTAAAACTGCATTCTTAACCAATGTGTTCAGCAGTCTGGATGTGGCACCCATGATAGTGTCTTGTGTAAGTGCTAGGGACATATGTATCTAGTAAATGAGCTTAAGACTCACTTCTGACTGGGTTTGCTGCCTGGGGTCCATACATGCCTTTGAAGTCACTCTTGATGACTCAGCAGAGTCATATACTGTGGCCAGTAAGATGCTTGCGTACAGGATAGGATATACAGTAGTTGCTCCCTAAGTGCTTATTAAATATATTATATTCAGAATAAAGTTTCTGTCTCCCCTCCCCCCAATTATTGCTTATTTTCCTGTACTATTTCCATTGCTTTGCATTCACATAGGCAGGCATGGGCATTTCCCTGGGCATGGCCACCCCTGATGACATGTCCCACTGTATACTGTCTTCCTTCTGCTTGAATTGTCCTTGGCCCACCCTGTTTGCCCAGAAACCCCTACTCATCCTTAAGGACACACAGCTCAGAGTTAATGCATCAACGCTTGTGCTCCTATGGACTTGTATTCTAATGCCCCTGCTCTATGTACCCCTGTTTCTGTGTCTATCACTAAGTCTGTCTGCATACCCACATACCACATACCTTATGATGTGAGGGATTTGAATGCAAAGACTGTGTCACAATTCACTTTAACATACCCAGTACACTGCACCTGATAATCTTAGTGATGCATGATGATCCAATGAATGAAAGGAGGGAAACAGAAAACCAGAAGGCAAGACCACTGATATTTTATTATGATCATTTGAAAGTTCTAAATAATTTAGGTCTCTTCACAGTGAAAGACTGTAAATAAGGAAAGCATCGAAGATCTTTGAGGTCAGTACAAAACGTTGCACCTGGATAGAATTTGCAGGGTCAACTTATTTAATAGGAAATGGCCACATTTGCATTTCAATCAGATAAACCACAATCAAATTAGTCTTCCCACCCTCTCATTCTATCCAAGGACATCCTTCTCCCTAGAGCTCAGGTAAACCTGTGAATATCTTTCCTCCTAAAAAATACCAAAGAAAAGATTATGCCAAGCAAGGCCATTTCTAACTTATTTTCTCCCCTGCAAGATGCAATCTAAAAACTACTTGCTATTATGGTTTGGAATAAGATATGTTATTAAGCGAATGACAGAAAAATAAGAAGGCATCCATCAAAATGTCTATTTCATTCCTTTACACAGAGCTTTCCTATACCCAGAGGGTGTCAAGGCACAGATCATGGGTAACAATATCTTAAGTAGAAGGAACAAGAAATATACAAGGAGAGACTCATAAATTCTGTCCTCTTGCTCTTAACCTAATTGCTTCCCTTTTGGCACTGTCTTTCAAAGGAGAAAGTGGGTAGTTGCTAGTTGCAGAAAAAAGATGAAGCATTTGGACACCCATGCTTAGCGTTGTGTAGTTGAGTGGTTAGCGAGGAGCCAGATCTAGGGTCATGACCTTGAGATCCCCCCACATCTGCTGCCCCCACCAGGAAATTCCGTGGGGCAGCGTGCATCTCATAAGAAGAAGACTTACTGGGAAAAGATGAGAGAGGCTAGAAGCCAAACTCTACCTAGCAAATATCTTGAAAAGGGGTGATAGTTGTCTCAATCCCCCTTCTAGAATGAGCACACAGAAGCAGGCATGAGAGAAAAAAAAGGCAAGTGCTGCAGAAATAAAAATTCTCCCCTTTCTTGCAGTTAAGGCTATGAAGAAAGACAGGGTTCAGAGTATCCCAGAAACCCAGGCAGGCCTCCTGAGGACGTCCCGAGATGACAAAGCTGTCTGCAGGAGGACCTAGTTGAGGCCCACACCTGAGGGGAGGTAAGAGCTGGGATCCAAGAACACCTCCAGCCCCTCTGTGTGAAGTCAAGGACAACTAAATTTGGGATTCTGGTTGCTTAGGAAATATAGCTTCCATATGCCGTTGGCTGATATGCTGTTTCTGTAAGGAAACTTATTTTTTAATAACCTTGAAGTAAGAATTCTATCAAACTCATTAGGAAAGTCCTTTGCCCTATGTTTAAAATATTCCTGGGATAGTTGGGAACAGATGACAGGGATGGAAGAGACTTGCAGGAATATGGAAATGCCAGAAAATGCAAGACTCATTGAAAATAATTACCAGGGAAGTCATGAAAGGTTGCTTGGGAGAGGTGGCACATTTTAAATTTTAGTTCCTGCCTACTTCCAAAGGGGACTCGCGGGTTACTATCCATGATGGTTATTTACTGAGTGCATACTATGCACTGGGCTGTAGACTGAGCCCTTCACAGATATAGTTACGTGGTTTTCTTTGAGGCTCACAACAACTCTGTGAAGTACATATTGTTGACCTTAAACCAATAGGCATATGAAAAAATGCTCAACATCACTAATCATTAGAGAAATGCAAATTAAAACCACAATGAGATATCACCTCACACCAGTCAGAATGGCACTCATCAGCAAAACAACACAGAACAAGTGCTGGCGAGGATGTGGAGAAAAGGGAACCCTCCTGCACTGCTGGTGGGAATGCAGACTGGTGCAGCCACTGTGGAAAACAGTATGGAGATTACTCAAAAAATTAAAAATCGAACTGCCTTTTGACCCAGCTATCCCTCTTTTAGGAATATACCCTAAGAACACCATACACTGTTCAAAAAGAAGAAATGCGCCCCCATGTTCGTGGCAGCATTGTTCACAATGGCAAGGATCTGGAAACAGCCCAAGTGTCCGTCAGAGGATGAGTGGATTAAAAAGCTTTGGTACATATATACTATGGAATACTACTCAGAAATAAGAAATGATGACATTGGATCATTTACAACAAAATGGATGGACCTTGATAACATTATACGAAGTGCAATAAGTAAAACAGAAAAAAACTGAGAACAGCATGATTCTATACATAAGTGGGACATAAAAGTGAGACTATGAGACATGGACAAGAGAGTGGTGGTTATGGGGTGGGGGGAGGGAGGGAAGGGTGGGATAGGGAGGAGGGGAGGGACACAGGGAAAACCAGATAGAAGGTGACAGAGGACAATTTGACTTTGGGTGATGGGTATGCAACATAATTGAATGATAAGATAACCTGGAGATGTTTTCTTTGAACATATGTACCCTGATTTATTGGTGTCACCCCATTAAAATTAATAAAAAAATAAATAAAACAGCCATTTACCAGCAAAAATGGGTTTATTCAGGAATAGCAGGGAATTAATATTCAGGACATGCAAACTATGGCAAAACCATAGGCAAGTCTGGAGGACATAGGAGAAGAATGTTCTTTTATGGAGGAGAGGGGAAGTTGGAGGGGGCTGTTATAAACGAAGAGTTCATTGGAGAAAACTGGGAGTTTGAAGTGTAGTGGCTTTTCATTGGCTGGATTGTGACAGTCCCTCATTGGCTGGGTCATTCCTGGGGGAGGAGAACATATTACTTCTCTCTGTTGAGGTAGTAGAGTAGAAAAACACCATCCTGTTGGAGGTGCAGGGCACCTTTCCTTTTGGTGCAATGGAGAATAAATGGTAGAAGTGAAAGCACCCCCTGCAGGCGCTCCTGACTTCAATCTTGATTGAGGTCTCCTTTATTAATTTTCACACCATATTCATTTCATTAGATGAGGTGACTGAGGCTTAGAGTTGACTTGCCAAGTAGAGGAGCTGGGACTGGCACCCAGATATACTTTCCACCGTGCCCAGCACTTCTCCACTGCTCTATAGGAAGTACAGTATCAGGCTTACAGGTTTAGAAAGGGGAGTCCTTCAATGTGTACAACTAAATGTTTCTTCTTCTTTGTCTTTCTTCTCTTGTTTTACTTTCTTCCTTCTTTCTTTTTCCTCTTGCTCCTCCTCCTACTTTCTCCTTCTTCCTAGGACTTGGTGTTTTTCTTTTTCAATAATTATTTGTTAAAAATTACGATACTGTAATTTATAATATTGATCTTAGCCTGTTTCTGGCACAGAGCTCAAAAAACCATTGGAATTTTCTAAATGAGAACATATAAAGGTGTATTTTTTGTTTATTTGGTTTTTTTGTTTGTTTGTTAACAGGTGAATGTGGAATGAACCTTAAATAGGGGCTGGTTGCCAAGAGAACCAACCACGTGATTTCAAGGTTGAAATTTTTAGTCTCCTGCTTTGCTTGACCTTGGGGAGGGGAAGGGAGCTGGCAGTTGAATCCATTGCCAGTGGCCAATGACTTAGTCATCATGACTATGGAATGAAGTCTCCATAACCCCCCCAAAATAGAGTTTGAAGAGCTTCTGAGTTGTTGAACATGTGGAGATGTGGGGAGAGCAGTGTGTCCAGAGAACACCTAGCCCTATGGGTCTGTCCCATCTGACAGTTCCTGAGTTGTATCCTTTATAATAAAACAGTAAGTCAGTAAAGAAAGTGTTTGAGTTATGTGTGCTGCTCTAGCAAATTAATTAAACCCAAGAAAGGGATCTTGGGAATCTCCTATCTATATCTGGTTGGTCAGAAGCATAGGTGACAACCTGGACTTGAGGTTGGCATCTGAAGTGTGTGTGTATGTATATAGGGGTAGTGGGGAGTAGCCTTGTAGAACTGAGTTCTTAACTTGTGTGACCTGATGCTATCCCAGGTAGATAGTATCTGAATTGAGTTGAATTGTAGGTGTCTATCTGGGGTTTGACAATTGCTTGGTAGTGTGGGGAAAACCCCACACATTGTAATTGGGTATAAAAATTGTTAAGCATGTATTATGTCCTGGGCACAGCAGAGAGAGTACAAATATTAATACAATGATGCTACATATTCAAAGACTATTTATTTTGGTAAAAGAGATGGATGTATAAACAATTTACTTTAAGGAGATAGCTACTAAATACTAGATCATGTAAATGGTGGAGGAAGAAATGATTGATTTCAAATAAAGGATCTGGTAATATTTCATATGTGAGGAGCAATTAGAAATTGAAAGATAAGAAGGATTTCTTCATATTGTAAATCTAGAGTAGGATGAATGAATAGCATAAGGAGAGGTAAAAATGAGAGACAGTTCTTTTTCTTTGGATGTCTGAAGATAGTTTAGGGCAAGTCTATGTGCAATCCTGAGTGTCATGCTAGGCAGTATGAGATTTATTCTGTGACCATCGAGGATTTCTAGAGGTACAGGACAAAGTATCTGACTTTTGTTTTAAGAACTTTATTATCAATGATGGGTTTGACATTAGAGGCAAGGCATCAAAAGCAGAGAGACCAATCAGAGGCCACTGTAATAGATCATGTGAGGGAGAAGATAAAAGCTGAACCAGGCAGTGGCATTAGTGGGTCTAAGAAGTCAGAGTTGAATGAAAAGATGCTGCATCCATAGAATCAACAGTGCTTGACATTTGGGGATGTATTGGTTTTATAATCAATATGAGAGGTAGACTTCAAAAATATCCCATGGTTCCAGCACACAGAAGAAATTTTTTTTTTTTTTTTTGCATTTGTAACAGTACTGGACAGATGAACAGGTTGGAAAGGTTGCCTTTTTTCCACAGTGGCATTTGTGGACACCCACTAACAGAAACTTTAGCATTTTCAACACATAGCTTCCAAGATTGATCTGAGGATCATTTCGATTCCAGGAAGCCTAAAGGTAAAACCAGATGGAGGAAGTTGGGTGGGAAGTCTCTAAGCCACGGAGTGGCACACATCACTTCCCTTCACACTCCCTTAGCTAGAGTTCATTCACACAACTATACTTCAGTTCCAGGGAGCCTTGGAGATGCAGTCCAGCTGTGTGGCCAGGAAGAAGAAGAGACTCCGGATTTTGGTGAGCAGGTAACAGTCTTGGCCACAGACTGAACAAAGAGAGATATGATAGAGTTGATGATACATTTCTAACTCGTGAAATTGGCATTATAGGTATGATATCATGTGGGTAGAATGTGCAGCAGGATCAGCAAATTGATGAAGGTGATGAGTTCAACTTTGACCCCAATGGAAAAGATAAAAGGCTGAAAATGGGGGAAAAACAGCAACAGTTAATTAACGGGTCAATGTGCCTGAGGAGGGAAGATGAAGTGAGATCAAGATTCTAGGAGTGTTGAATCTTCAGGTGATAATGGTCACACTATGCAACCTAGAAGAGGGAGGGAGGGAAGGAAAGTAGAGGGCATGAACTGCCGCAGCAGAGAGTGAAGAAATGAGTGTCGAGAAGTTCCCATCAGGAGAATGGACATACTTTGAAAGGGACCACAGATGAGTTTGAGAATTAACAAATGATGAAAGAAAAAAGCTGGCAAGCAGCAATAAGGGTTTCATGAGGTTGGGAGGAGCAGGAAGTGCAGTTGATGAACAATGACCAGTAAGTATTATGAGACACTGAGATATGGGAGTAAATGGATGGTGGTAGGCACGAGGATATTGCTGATTGTGGCAGATGGCTAAGATGACACAGGTGTCTTAGGATGTATTTGGCTGTGAAAATGGTTGATTCTGAGGTTCCGTTCACATAATAAAGGAAAAACACTGACTCAGTGGAAAAATACAGGTGCGCAGGAACTAGAGGTAGAATTTTGTTCATAGAGCAAGTACAGTGGGAATGAGGAGGAGGTGAAAGAAAAGGATAAAAAGTAGAAAAGAAGAAGCAAAGTTAGATTGAAGTTTTATCCGTAAGTGGCTTAAGAGCTTTATAAAAGAATGGTGTTAAGCTAGAGATTTTAGGTGACTGAAGCCAGGATATTGGATGGGTTCTTCAGGATTTAGGAAATTTCCAGTCTGATTGGAGGTGGGAGTAGGACAAGACAGGGCAAATAAGTGTGTTGCAAGTTCATAGTTGCTGGGGACGTGAAGAAGTATCTTGAGGCTGGTAAAAACAGATAGCAATTGTCTGAATATGGTGGTTGTGGGTTGGTAGATTGCCAATCGTCTTTTTTCTGCTCCAGTTGGGAGCATGGGGCATAGGAAGCATCCCTTACTCAAGAAGGCTTGGGGGGCATTGGATCCTCCAGGCTCCAATTAAGGCAACGAAGTTAATGAAACAATCCAGGAAAAGGTGACTCATACAACATGTCTTTTGACAATAGAATGGGGGCTTGAGAAGGTACAGGGCTAGGGTTGGGGAAAGGAATGCTGATGACAGTGAACTAAGAGAAGGCAAGGCCAAGCTGATTGGACATCACATGTAGGGGGCAGGGGAGTAGCTAGCCAGAATTTTCTAGAAACAGAAAATATATAGAATTCAGGCAAACAGCTGGTATCTCTAGGCCCCTGTGGAATGCACATTAATAGAATACTATACAGAAACAGTATGACTGAGGAGGAAGATCCTTGGCATTTCAATCACTTGAGGAAAGGAAACCATAAGATGGCATTGGATGTGAGCCATACTAGCTACATCATTAAAATGTAACTCTGTATTGAGATTGCTTTCAAGATAAAATATCTGCTTCAGCCATAGATGTGCACCATGGCAATAGAAGTGTCCCATAGCCAAAGAGGATGTTCATAAAACTCATAGTCTAGCCTCTGAGGTCCCAGGACTGAGCACAGACCAAGCTCAGATAATCACACTGCACATGGGGAAGAAGATGGTGGGGTGAAGGAAAAGAAGACAGAGAATAATGGTGCTGAATTGGGTGTGAGGGATCACTAGGGATTGGCCAGCTGAATGAGGGTATGTGGGAATAGGCCAGCAGGGAAGAGTGCTGAGAGTAAAGGCAGAACCACATGGGAGTAGCCAGGTTGTTCTTTCCTGGGTCCTGGGGTTCAGGGTTGTTTACTGTGAAGATCCGGAAGGTGGGTTGGGGACCCGGGTGAACCCCGACACTGCCAGCTTTCTTGTGGCTGTCTTCCCCTGCTTCTGCCTTTCAGTGTCATGCTGCATTGTCACAGAAGGTTTTTTAACCTAACATACTTTTTATTGTGATATAAGTGGCATATTACATGGTGTGAGTTTAAGGTATACAACACATTGATCTGATATGTTTAGACTGCGATATGCTTGCCATTGTAGTGTAGTGCTAGCTAGCACCTCCATCGCATCATGTCATTTTATTGTCACTTCCCTTAGTAGTGGGAACAATTAAGACCTAGTCTCTTAGCACGTTAAATGTCTATGAGCACTGTACTGTATATTAGATCTCCAAGACTCATCTACTAGTTGCGAGAATGTACCTTAAACAACTCCCCCCACCCTCTAAACTCTGATATTCACTACTGCTCTTTATTTTTTGAGTTTGTTTTCTTTTTAGATTCCACATATAAAGGGTTTTATACTGTGTTTATATTTCTCTGTCTGGCTTATCTCACTTAGATAATATCTTTTAGATCCACCCATGTTGTCACAAATGAAAGTTTTTCTGATTTCTTTTTTTTCCTCATAACTGAATAGTAGTTGTGTGTGTGTGTGTGTATTGTTTATCCATTTATGATGGCATTTAGGCAGCTTCCATATCTTGGCTACTGTGAATACTGCTGCACTTTACATGAGAGTGTAGATACCTCTTCAATAACTAGTTTTCTTTTTTCTTCTTTTTCTTATTTATTTATTTATTTTTACAGGGACAGAGAGAGAGAGTCAGAGAGATGGATAGATAGGGGCAGACAGACAGGAATGGAGAGAGATGAGAAGCATCAATCATTAATTTTTCATTGCCGTTGCGACACCATAGTTGTTCATTGATTGCTTTCTTACATGTGCCTTGACCACGGGCCTTCAGTAGACCAAAGCAACCCCTTGCCAGAGCCAGCAACCTTGGGTCCAAGCTGGTGAGCTTTTGCTCAAGCCAGATGAGCCCGTGCTCAAGCTGGCGAGCTCGGGGTCTCGAACCTGGGTCTTCTGCATCCCAGTCTGATGCTCTATCCACTGTGTCACTGCCTGGTCAGGCCTTCTTTTTCTTATTTAAAAAATGTTTTCTTAGGTGAGAAACAGGGATGCAGAAAAATAAACCTCTACGTGTGCCCCAATCAGGGTTCACCCAGTAAACCCCTGTGGGGCAATGCTCTCCCCATCTGAGGCTGTTGCTCCATTGCTCAGCAACTGAACTATTTTAGCACCTGAGGTAAAGCCATGAAGCCATCCTCAGCACCCAGGACCAACTTGTTCCAATTGAACCATGGCTGCAGGAGGGGAAGAGAGAGAGAAAGGAGAGGGGTAGGGTGGAGAAGCAGATCATCACTTCTTCTGTGTGCCCTGACCAGGAATTGAACTTGGGATATCCACATGCTAGGCCAATGCTTTATCACTGAGCCAACCTTCTAGGGCCAATAACCAGTTTTCATTTCCTTGAGATAAATACCCAGAAGTGGCATTGCTAGATTATATGGTAAATCTATTTCTAATCTTTTAGGGAAACTTCATACAGTTTTCCATAGTGGCTGAACCATTTTAGAGTCCCACCAAAAGGGGACAAGGGTTCCCTTTGCTCCACATCCTTGCCACCCCTTACTTATCTCTTGTCTTCTGGATGACAGATATCTAACAAGGCTGAGGTGATATCTCATTGTGGTTTTGACTTGTGTTTCCCTAATAATTAGTGATGATGGGCACCATACATTCCCAAATTTTTAAGTTTGATATGGTCTTGTAGGGCTGAGTTGCATGTATGTGGGTGCGGCAATCAAAGGGGAAGCTGGGAGAAATCCTGCCAGCTAAAAACCTGGGGAAAGGGTAAAAAGGGTAAAGAGGCCTTCTTCTAGGACTTGTTCTGAGTGCCAGAAAATACAAAAAAGAGCTTAAGGAATTTATTTTATAAAACTCCCAAGCCTAGCCTTTATAGATCCACGTGCTCTCAGGAATAAAACTCTCCACCTGAATTTTCATCGGAGAAGTAGACACCCCGGCCTCAGAGTGCTGGTGTGAACAGCGATGTTGGTCCCCAGCAGTGCGGGATGCTAGTGTGGCTGAGGCTGCCATGAATTCCACCAGCTAAGTAGGTTGGCTGCCGTGTTCCACCGATACGATGCCAATCACCCATCTGTCAGAATTTTTTGCATTCCAGGTAGAACTTTTGGTGCCAGATAGTATATTAGTTGTAACCTAGAATGAGTTTTCATGTCAAATATATGGTTTAGAGATACTAACTTCAGTGGGATTATAACCTGGTATTTATACCACCACCTTCGTATCCAGTTCTGAGAAATGTTTTCATATCATGATGAACGTTAATCTTTACCCACCCTGTCATGTAGGTGTCATTCTCTCCATTGCACAGATAAGGACACAAAGGGATTAAGAACTATGCACGAGATGGCACCGCAGAGCCGGATCCTCACCCTCAACCCATTAGCCTTCTCTTCTTATCTAGTAATAACCACAAATCCAACAACAAATAGCACACCCGACACACGCAGCCTTTTCCCCCTGGATGAGCTGTGCTTATGTGCTTGAGTTTCTGAATTAGAATGACTTGAATGCAGAGAATCAGATGGGTGCAGGAAAGCTTGTTTTTCTCCCAGGAGGCTATGAATAATGATGGGCATCCTTGTTTATCTGATTCCACCATCCTCTCACTTCCTTATGATAAGGGATATTGTTACCCTGACTCACTCAGCGTGTTTGTCTGTGAGGACAGAGTGACTGCCGTTGATTACAGCCAGCACAGCAGCCATCTGTGAACATGACGATTCTGTAGTGGGGCAGAGATCCTGGCTCTAGCATGCCACACAGAGGCTGGGCACTCCGATGAACCAGCCAACGACTGCCTATGCCTTTCCTGTTAAGAGAAGCTCTAAATTATTTTGGATTGCTTTCCTCGACCCTCATTCTATGTTTTTTTTGGGGAAAAAAAGTGAGTCATATGTTAAAGCTAATTTTACTGCCAAAAATTTCCAAGTCCGTGTCTACTCTCTCCTGTCATTATCAGAAAAGGAGTTCGTAGAAAGTTAGCGCTGGCAGCTTGCATTAATCCATCGCAGCTTAGCCAATTCCCCGGCTGGTCGTCTGTGCTTAATGCTGCATGTCTCATCAAAGCTAGCCTGTTCCAGCACTCTTAACTAAGGCTGCTGCTTGCCATCTGAGGAGGCCAAACACTCATTCTCATCCAGGCAGAAGCTGAAATGCAGACACTTGCATAAATATTTCACTCTACCTTGTGGTAGCTAAAACTCTTCAGTGTTCACTCAACAATGCATCTTTACCTTTTCGCCTGTTCTTGAGTGAAGTTATGAATGCAAGTGAAAGTTGATCACATCTTTAACCCAAGTACAATCGAAGGTTTTTAGATAAATTCCACCATGATAGAAATCCATTTAAATCATGTATATATGAACAGTGAATTGTCCCTGTTATAGAACTGTGAATAGAACAATTGTTTAATATTTTCTGGATGTCCACTAGATCCATGGTATTTGTGCCAGGCACGTTACAGTTATGCTAGGCCCTTGGCATGTGAGGGCTGTGACATCTGTGATTTTGAATACTTTTCACTGAACCTGAGGCTCCATGATGCTGAGGCCTAGATTTGTAGGTTGCATTCTGTGAGCAGGAAATAAGCAAGTCACTCAGACACTGAGCACCTCCGGCCCACCAGCATCATCAGCACCAGCACCCGCACCAACAAAAGCAGCACCAACATTTTACTGTGGCTGTTCTCTCTTCCCTTTACCTTGTGCTGGTTAACTGTCAGGAAAAACACTTTTTAGGCCTGACCTGTGGTGGTAAGTGGAAAAAGCATTGACCTGGAACGCTGAGGTCACTGGTTTGAAACCCCGGGCTTGCTTGGTCGAGGTACATATGGAACTTGATGCTTCCTGCTTCTCTCTCTCTCTCTCTCTCTCTTTCTCTCTCTTCTCTAAAAATGAATGCGTAAAATCTTAAAAAAAAAGAAACACTTTTAAACATTTAAAAAATTTTAATTTTTAATTATAATTTACATTCAATGTTATTTTGTATTAGTTTCAGATGTACAGCATAGTGGTGAGACAATCATGTACTTCACAAAGTGGTCTCCCCCCCTGTCCTGATATTTCAAGTACACATCTGACAGCATACATATATTACTGTGTTATTGACTATACTTGGTATGCTGTACTTTACTTCCCTGGGACTATTTTGTGACTTCTGTGCCAATTTGTGCTTTTTAATCTCGTCACCTTTTTCACCCAGTCCTCCAACACACTTCCCCACTAGAAACCATCAGCCTGTATCTATGAGTCTGTTTCTATTTTGTTTGTTTGAAACCTGAAACATTTTGTAACTGAAAAAATGAACTTGTAAAAATGTTACCACTTTTCAAGGCGCAAACAGTGTGCCCTTGATTAATTGACAAATTGTGACATTGGCAAATTGTGGAATTGGTAAAGCCTCCAGCAGTGGTCCTTTCAAAGGTTTGAGGATCCCTGTTTTAAAAATAGGTCTAAATTTAAAAATAAAATGTACACATGCCAGTCTTAAGATTTCCAATATGAGAATGACATATTCACTATTTTCATTACTGTTCCTAGTAGTTATCCAACCACTTGTTCATTCAACAAGTATTTGTCATCTTAGCAAGGGAATTGGTATCTGTTACAGTTCCAACAGTGGTGACTATTATTTATGATTACTGAAAATAAAAGAGGTCCCGTGTGGAGGCTTTAAATGCATTATCTTGTTTTTAATCAACAGATCAGCATGTGCCATAAAGTGGTGTTTTGGGAGTTCAGAAGAGAGACAGGTTATTATTGGCCAGAGTGACCAGGACCAGCTTTAAAAGGCAGATGCTGTTGTCGTGAGGTGGCTAAGCTGTCAGGCATGTTGGGAGTTTGGTAGCTGGGTGGAAGAGAGGAGGGGAAAGTAGGGAGCAACAAGGACTGGGGTAAAGATTGCTCTCTGCAAGAGGTGACCTGCTGTCATCTAAAAGGAGCTTCAGGTCACCTGCTGGTCCAGCTTACCGGTTAGGGAAGGAAGGCACTGACAAGCAGGAAATGAATTCATTAAAGAAAAAAGAAAGTTATTTTAGGCAGAGGAAACCACACAATGGAAAACTCAGAGATGGGAAAATACAAAGAGTATTTATGGAACAGAATGCCAACCGATTACTTGGAGTGCATGGTTCAGGCAAGAAGATGGGTGAATAGATTCAAATTTTGAAGTATGGCTTGACTTCCACCAAAGCAAATGATTTTTTTTAATAATCTATGGAAATTCTGTTAAAATTTTTTTAAGTAAAGAAATAGCAAGATCCAAGTGAGATTTTCAGATCCTTTTTCTACTAGGAAGTTATGTCTTTCCCTTCTAAACTGAGCCTCATAAATGAGCCTAAGATTGCAAAGTAATAGTTTCACCACTCCTCATGGTGGCGAGTGCTTTTGTTTGGTCAACCAGACATCACCCCTCTTTTTTGGGGGAGTGTACACCTGGGGGTGCTAATCACTCACCCTCAAGCTGGGTCAGTCATATCATTTGATGATCCCCATGGTCACAGCCATTAGCCTGAGCAGTGAGCAAATGATCCAAACCAGGACATTTTAAATCCTTCCCTGGGGAAAGAAGATACCTTGGGACACGATGATCCTTTCTCTACAGCACAAAGGACACAGTACAAAGTTACCGGGGCCAGATGTACTTTATGTAGTAAGAAGCGATGAGGAGGGGAGAGAGATACAGATAGACAGAGAAACAGAGAGAGACAGAAAGAGATAGGAATTGATTGACTTTTGATGATCTTTGGGTCTTAAAACTGGTCCATCCTAGGTCAGCGTCACCCTGGCCCGTGTGTAGTTTCAGTAAATAACTCAATGTGATCTTTCCTTTCTGCTTATGCCAGTTTGAATTGGTTTCCATCACTAACAAGATGGCAAATTTTATTCACAGGAAAATTGCCACGGGGCTTAGACACGCACACACATACACACACACACTCACACACACAATGGGAAGAGGCAGCAGCATGGGAGTGCGTGCACAGCTCTTTCACTGGAGAGTTAAGAGGCACCTTGGACTCCATCGATTCTGGAAACAGCCCCCTTCTCTGTGGTCTTCTGGGCTCACTGGCTCCAAGCCTGGTGTGAGTGGCTCATGGGAGTAGATGTCCCCCAGGGAACTCCTGGTGCCAAGGAAGTGTCAGAAGGTCAGGGAAAAAGAAGGTGGGTGGAGCATATAGTAGCCAAGGGGTAAGGGGGCAGGCACAAATGTTATTCTTTCTGGGCTTTGGAAAAGTTTTCTTGATTTTGTTTTGTTTTTCCAGGGTGAAGTTCTGGAGCAGTGGAAAGGTAGGAAAGAATTGGAAATGAGAATACAAAATTTTTTTTAAGTCTTACCATGAGTTATGTTTTAAAATTCTTCAAGGTTCCTGAAGAGAAGCAGGTAGAGGTTGAAATCTGATGAATATCTTTGTTCACTGAACTGCGTCCCTTTGAACGGGACTGCATGCAGAAGGGCGCCATGGGATTCATTAGCTTACCTGTTAGTTGTCACATGAAAGGTTCTGATTAATACCACTGCACAATACAACTAATGTAACTATCTGAAGGTATTGGCTTTAGGTTAGCTTCCAATTGATCTTTACCGTTTTAATTCATTAGACATCACCCTTCTCCCCGCTCTCCCAGAATTCAGCAGGAGACAAACAGTAGGAGAACATAGAGACAATTGGAATGTAATCCTCACAATGGAGTGATCCTGAGTTGGCATCTGTGCTTCTGCCTGCTCAACCCCCAGCCTGTGCTCAGTGCCAACAACAGCATTTACTTGGCCGTGTCAACATCACTTAGGACTGAAGGGCTGACCCTCTGCCACTGCCTGCTTTGCATCTAGCTTTCTAACTTCTTCCCACATTCTCCTACTTCCCAGACTCTTGTTTTATCTTCTGCTTTGATCCCGCCCTATTCCTGGAATCAGGCAGCATGGTTGCAGGGGTAGGTCATCTAGAAGTACCATAGTTTCAGGATGAACGTCCTCCAGAGGCATGAACTTGAAGCAGTACATTAATTTAATAAGAAATTCCTCTGTATCTAATGTACTAATTACTGTGTTAGGAGGACTTTTATTCTGACACAGCACTTTTAGCTCTCTCAGATTCCACAAGTTACTTCAAGAGATCTCTGGGTCTCAGTCTACTTGTCTATAAAATGGGGTGATAACTCTTGTAGCAATTATTGTAAAGTTTAATGCGAGGGCACAAGTCAAGTCATAGAGCCTGTCACATGGTAAATGTCCAGAAAGGGGTGAGTTTTACAATCAGTCTGTTTCGAATGCTGCGTGTTTCTGCTGGGTTTTGGAAGTTTCTCTCCTTATTGTCTTTTTGGTGCTTCCAGCTGCTCCACGTAATCAACTAGCCTGATGCAATCTGGTCTCTTACGCGGACGTGGAGTCACTCTGAAGAGCAGGCACTTCTGAAGTTGCCCTAGCTCTTGTGGAAGGAGCTGGGCTTTCCACTTGTCATTGCAGTTTATGAGTCCTCCCTGTGGGAGAGGGAAAGGATGTAAGGGCAGTAACAGGTCTGCTCCCCTAACAGCCTTCATTGAACAGGGGACAAAAGAACAGAACAGAACACATGCGTGAAAGGCAACGGGCTGCTTCAGAGGGAGTCTAGCCAAGCTCCACTGCATGGAAGCACAAATGGCCCTAACTTGCTGGCCTGTGACTTTGGTCATCCCGAGTAGGCACCATCTCCAGAATAGCCAAAGGCAGCAGCTCTTAACCACTGGGCTGTGCACAGGGATAAGGAAATATTTACTTGAACTGTAAGGTTTTGTCACAATGACAAAGCAGTAGCTCCCTCGATTCCCATGTCTATTTAAACATGATGTGCTGGTTTCTGCTGATGTTTCTGCTTACATTATCTTTCTGTGACCTACTGGCAGTGAGCACCAACCTAAAACAAAGGGCCTTTCTCCAAGTGACTCATTCTAGTCCACTTGGAACGATTTGGGACATGCTCCTTCCTGCAGGCCTTCCGTGCCAGGGCCATCACTGTGTGTCTGACCCTCTCCATACGGGCCGTGCCACAGCTCTGCGAGTGGAGATGACTGGGAAGGAGGGGCTGGGGTGGCTCCAGCACTTGGAGTCACCAGCAAAGACAACTCTAGTGGACACAGCCTTGGGAAATTTGAGCTATCTTGGTTCCTTATTTGCAAGCCACAATTATATTTTTTAATTACTTTATTTTATTATTTTCCCCTAGCACAACCAATATAGTAAAAATATTGCTTGGCAGGACTTGGCATGTCTGGTTGAGAACTGCTAGTCAAAAAGGGGGTGCATGACAAAGAGTCCCCAGAGAGAGGACATTCCAGAGGTGCTGCCACATAGTGATACCTCGTCTTGACAGTTGGAAGAGAAGTTGTTGTCTGGATGGTTCTTTTTGTCCTGTTGCCTAGATGACTACATTTGAATTAACTAACAAAAACATTGACAAGCATTTATTGAGCAATTGTTTTTTATAAAGACCCTTTCAGATAATTCCTTGAATATTATTGATCGACTTTTCCTAACAATGGTATGAGGTAAACTTTATTTTTATTAAGAAAGGTAGTCTAGCATAGTGTCAAGAGAGCAGGCGTTGGCATAAGACCATTCAGTCTTGAGCACATGGTTTCTAAATGAGTAGGAATAGGTTGGGGAACTCCATAATCTCTTTTACTAATGTGTGGAACAAACCATATGCCAACTACCTCATGGGGCTGGGGTGAGGATTAAGCAAATGGATAATGTTAATATTAGCTATAAATGTTAGTTATTACCATTAACATCTTATGATGGCAAAGTGAAACTCAGAGAAGTTAGTTGACTTCCCCAAGATCATACAGCTAAGAAGAGGAATCAGAATTCTGCCCAGCCCAGATGGCTCTAAAAACTGGCTGCTCAAGGGATCATGGGAACATGGTGAAGAAATATCTTTCATTGGGGGTGGGGGGCTGGCTGGAGAAGGTGAATGTCAGAAAAAGATGAAGGACCCCAGGCCTTTCGAAGAGATCTTTTGAACTTGCTCCACCGTCTTTCACAAGGGCTGTTTCTCTGTCACTGTAGAGCTGATCCCCTCCAAAGAAAGCCTGTGCTGAGTGAAATATCTGATGCAAGGCCACGTGTCCCTGTGGTTACTATAATAACACACTGTGTCTGCAGAGAAGCCGGGAAAGCCATTTCCACAGGGCAGCCCATTAAGCAATTGTGACAGGGAGCAAAGTGCAGCTGTCCACAAGCTGGGCCCTGTTGCCTGCATGGTGTATGGATCAGGTAATTGCTAATGGCTCTGCAGGTGATTAGCAGCCTGAGTCACAGGAAGAGGGGCTGTCTTTTCCTGTCTACCCCACAGCGCAGAGCCTGTTTCTTCCCTCTGGGCTGGGCTCAGCAGGGCAGGCAGCTCGGTCTGGAGTTCTATCTGTCATTCCTTTCTTTCTAAATTTTTAAAAAATTAAATTTATTGCGGTTACATTGCTGATAAAATTATATAGGATTCCGGTGAACAAGTCCATAATACATCATCTGCCTGCTGCATTGTGTGTTTAACACCCAAATTCCAATCTTCTTCCATCACCATATATTTGACCCTTCTTACCCTTTACTCCCCCTCACCCCCTTCCCTCTGGTAACCACCATACTATTTCTATGTCTATGAGTCCTTCTTTGTTTGTTCATTTGTGGCTTTCTGTTTTAAATCTCACACCTGTGTGAAATCATATGGTTCTTGACTTTTTCCATCTGACTTATTTCGCTAAGCATAATATCATCAAGGTCCATCCATGTTGTCGCAAATGGCAGTATTTCATTTTTTCTTCTGACTAAGTAGCATTCCATTGTATATATGCACCACATCTTTATCCAATCATCTGTCAAAGGACACGTCAGTCGTTTCTGTACTGTGGCCACCATGACTAAAGCTGCAGTGAACACAGGGGTGCATATATCTTCATGAATATGTTTTTTCAGTTTTTTTGGTAGATACCCAGGGAAGTGTTGGTGAGTGATATAGTAGCTCTAGTCTTAATTTTTAGAGAAATCTCCATTAAATAGCGGCTGTACCAGTCAGTATATGTTGTCCGTAGTAGCTGTACCAGTTTACCCTCCCACCGGCCGTGAATGAAGGTTCCCTTTTCTCCACAGACTCTCCAACACTTGTTATCACTCGTTTCGTGTAATTTCTGTTTGTTCAAGTGAAATGTGGGCAGGAAAAGGTGGCACCACCCATCATCAGCCAGGCTGGCAGCAACTCTCAGAAAGCCCTCATCTCTGGGTCGTGCTAGCTTCCCCTTCTCTTCCCAAACAACAGGCAGAGGAATTTGACCTCGGAAAGCTGCAGAAATGGACATTTATCTTCCTTCTGGGGGAACAAGCATAGAGTGATGTTTTTTAAGAAACGACTTTTAAAAATTACTAATCATAAGTAGAAACATTTGTATAAAACACTTATAAATTGTAAACAAGCCAAAGAAGAAAAATTTTATTAGCTATAATCTCATGACCTAAATATAGCCATGTTAATATTTTGATATCTACTCAGAGCTCTTATCTATACATATATCTTTTTTAAAAAAACCTAAATGCAGTCATTCTATACTTATCTGTAGCTGGTTTATTTAATTTTACTGGCATATCATGGATGCTTTTTCATATTATTAAATGTTTTTTCTCATTATTATTTAAAATAAATGAATAGTGATTTATTGCATGATTATCCCTTAACTGTCAGGCCATTTCTCTGGTGAAAAAATATTTAGGTGGTTTCTAGTGTTTCATTCTATGTTACAGAGTAAAAAACAATGTTTAGCTTTTTCTTCCAAAACTGAATTGTAGACTTGTGGTAGCAACACTTCATTGGACAGAAGCTGTTTGATTTTGGCATGGTGACTTAAAGAAACTCACATGTTGAAGTCAGGCTGATTAGGCAATGTTCTGATCCCATGTTGAATCACCCTCATGAAACCTACCATTCCCGATGGCAGGTGCTTCTTGCCCAAATATCAGCCTCCAGTTGACTCCCAATGTTTCCTACATTGGAAAGCCTTAATGGCTGTAGGACACACTGAGCCCCCTTGGTGTGATATGTCAGGCTGCCATTATTCTTTCCTTTATAAATTCAGCCAACACTTATTGAGAGCCTGCAAGATATTAGCCCCTGGGGATTTAGAGAAAAATAGGAAGAATCATTTTATTTCAAGGGACCCTCAAGGTTATGTTCTGGTGACACGTTGCTTTTCTTCAGGAGTTGCTGTCTGCTAGTTCATCTCACTGGCTCATCTAGTACTGACATGTGGCCCAGCGCAGCATTCACGTTCTGTTGTGATAGAGTAGCTTGCCTCAGACCACCCTTCCTGCCAAGAATAACTGTAACAGTTGACGAAACACCAAAAACAAACAAACAACGGCCCAAAAAGCTGTTTGAAAGCCTTGGAGAGAACCCAGGAAGCCATGACCCACAGGGAAGCAAAACATAGCTAGGCAGCCTCCCGTTTTCTGCTGTTTTTCTCCTTGAAGTAGTAACTCATTTCTGAGTGGCTAGAAATCAATAAGAAAAAGATAAATGCATTTTGTGTTTGGAAAATTAGCAATATAATTTCTAAATTATCTAAGAAGAAATACAAGTGGAAACTAGAAAGTATTTTAAAATGTTTAATTTTGGCCCTGGCAGGTGGGCTTAGTGATAGAGTGTCAGCCTGACATGTGGAAGTCATGGGTTTGATTCCTGATCAGGAAACACAGGAGAAGCAACCATCTGCTTCTCCACCTCTCCCCAACACCCC
The DNA here is from genome assembly GCA_037038555.1 of Rhynchonycteris naso. Taxonomy (NCBI): domain Eukaryota; kingdom Metazoa; phylum Chordata; class Mammalia; order Chiroptera; family Emballonuridae; genus Rhynchonycteris; species Rhynchonycteris naso. Next base: position 180,428,186 of record CM073000.1, on the reverse strand, counting down.
CTCCCCTCCTGCAGCCATGGCTCGATTGATTCAAGCATGTCAACCCAGGCATTGAGCATGGCTCCCTGGAGCCTCTGCCTCAGGTCCTAAAAATAGCTCATTTGTGAGCATGGCCACCGATAGGCAGAGTATCGGCCCCAGACGAGGTTGCCAGGTAGATCCTCGATGGAGCGCATGTAGGAGTCTATCTCTCGATCTCCCCTTCTCTTACTTAAAAAAAATAATAATAATTTTGAAAAAACAATCAAACCTAGAGAAAAGTTGCTAGACTAGTCCAATGTGCTTTCATGTGACCTTCAGCTAGATTAATCAGTTGTTGAGATTTTGCTACATGGTTAATTTTATGTGTCAATTTGGAGGGTGTTTTAGGATGAGATTAACATTGAACTTGGTGAACTCCTGAGTAAAGTAGATTGATCTCCATCATGAGAGCACCTATCCAATCAGCTGAAGGCCTGAATAGAACAAAAAGGTCAACTTCCACTAGTGAGAGGGAGTTCTCTCTCAGCCTTCCTGGGTTTCCAGATTGTTGGCTCAATCACAGATTTTGGACATGCCAGCTTTCATAATTTTGTGAGCCAATTTTTTATAATAAATCTTTTTATATGTTATATTTTTATATATTATACTGTATTGGTTCTGGAAAACCATTGTATTGGTTCTGGAAAACCCTCATTAATGGCCACATCTGTTTTATCTTTCTATTATTATAATTATTAATTTTGCTGAAGTAATTCATAGTGAGTTTAAGATATCATGATAATTCACTTTTAAATAATTTAGAATTCATTTTTTAAGAATAAGGCCATTCTTTTCTATAACTACTATACAATTCAGAAAATTTAGCCCTGATTTAATATTATTTTCTAATACATAATCTATGTCCAAATTTCACTAATTCTGCCAATCTTGTCCTTTGTAGCAATTTTTTCTTTTCTTTTTGCCCAAGCAAGAATCAATCCAGGATCATGTGTTGCAATTAGTTGTCATTCTCTTTGTTCTCTTTGATTTTCTTAAATCTGGAACAATTGCAGTCTTTCTTTGTCTTCCCAACATTACCATTTTGAAGCATACAGGTCCGTTGCATTGTAGAGTGTTACTCAATTTGAGTTTCTCTGAGTATTTCCTCATGAATTTTGGGCATTGTGTGTTTTTCACTATTATATCAAGAGGTATGTAATATCAGTTTGTCCAACTATTGGTGATATAATTTTTACTATCTCGTTATGGTGGTCTCCAGCAGACTTTTCCTTTGTAAAGTACCCTTTTCCCTTTAATAATAATAAATAATCTTCTGGGATGTTATTTGGAACTATATAAATGACTTCTTCCTTAACTTACTGCCATCCAATGAATTTAGAAACCATGGATGATTTTTTTGCCTAGATCTATTATTACATTGACACTTGAAAATGGGAATATTTAAACTTTCATTCTTCATACAATTATTAATTGGCATTCTGATATAAAGAACAATCTTTCCATTCTCTTCTTTATTCATGCATTTATTTATTTATTTATTTATTTATTTATGTTTTTAGTCTCAATATAGATCAGGATTCTTTTGACTCATTGTATAATAATTTATTATTTCCAGAATTTTGATATGTTGGCTTCTATACCCTCTTGACATACTGTATTATTTTGGTGGGGAATGATTAATTACTTTCTGGCTCACGCACACACACAGACACACACATATTCCAGGAATTTATACTTTTTATAAATTTTATACATTTATACTTTCTCTATCCCAACTGTAGAATTATCCATATTGTTTTTCAAAAATATTTGGTTCTTTATATTGGTAAAGGAACTTAGAAGCCAAGATCTGGGTATTATGTGAGCTTATTTCTACTGGACATTATTGCTTTTGAGACCTTTGATGAACTCATACTGACACACATTGATAATTCTAACTCACCCAAAGGATTGCTTTTATCCATTTCATAGTTGGAATTCCCTTCTCTCACAATGAAACTCCAGTTTCTTACATCGATATATTTACTCAATGACTCCATCCTAAAATGCACACAAAATCATTTCAGAATTGCTGCCCCTAAACACATATCAACAACAAACTTGCTAAGCAGAGTCTAAGATTTATTGGTATCTCTTGTTTCCATTACACTGAAGGTATAAAATTCAATACTGTCTTCAAAATTGTTTTATCAGTCTCTGTTTTTTCTGTGTGGTTATATTATCCATTTAATACATATAGAGTTAGGTTTATTTGTTTATGTTGGCATTCAGTGTAAGGATTTTTATTTTCAAAGCCTGTTGACAATTTTAGTTTTTAAGCATATAAAACATTACCATGTTTCCAAAAGTAAAGGCTAGATATATTTAAAGAAGTGTCACTTCCTTCCCTGTTACTTTCACAACATACCAATTCATCTTCTGTACTTAAGCAATTCTGTTAGCTTCTGGTTTGTTCTTCCTGAGTTGTCTCTTTTGAAAAAATAAATAATATTCCTATGACTTTGGGTGATGGGCACACAACACAATCAACAGTTGAAATGCTATAGAGATATTTATCTGAAACCTATGTACTCTTATTGATCAATATTACCCTATTACATTTAATTTCAAAATAAACAAAATATAGCCAAAATTGAAAGTGGCCTGAATCTTTAAGAGAAGAACAGAGAAATCAATCATGATATATGGATATAATAAGAATACTCCTATCAATGAAAATGAACTATTGCCACACCAATCAAATTGATTAATCTCACACACCCAATATTGAATGAAAAAAGCCAGGTACAAAAGAGTAGATGCTCTGTGAGGTACAAAAACAGGAAGAACAGACTCTATAATGATCAAATCAGAGTACTGGTGGTGACCTTTGAGGAGAGAAGCTAAATTGGAGGTTTCTGGGGCCTGAGAGATGTTAATTTCCTGATGGTGACACGTATGGGTGCATTTTCTTTCTAATTGTTTAACATTTTAGTGAATGGCCATAAAATGTTTATTCAATAAAAAATGAAGCTTTATTTTTACCCTTCCCCCATATACCAATTAAAGTTTTGAAAGTGACGGGGGGAGGCTGGGGTCTCAGGATAAAGACGTCATCTTGACTTAGGATTACTGCATGCCAGAAGCTGTGTTTAGTCTACTTCGTGCCATTCTGTCATTTGTTTAAGGTAACTGTTATCACTTCCATTTCACAGGAGGAAATTGAGATAACAAAGACATTAAATAACTTGCCTCGATTATTCACACGGTAAGAGGCAGTCCCAGAGCAAGCTCAGACCCAAACCCACAGTAGAGAATATTGTGGGTTTTTCAGGATCTGCCACTGTATTGACAGAGGAGGGAAAGGGAGAAGAGATGGTTAGGTGTGAGTTGGGGAACAGCGTCCGTGGACTTTCGTGCACTTTTTGTCACCAAAAAGGGCTCCTGATGGATTCAATGTAATGGAATGCTAAGGTAGATAAAGGCACATAAAAACTTGAAGCAGTGTATTTTTCAGATTCTTTTCAAAACTCTGCTATTTTATTGGAATGCACCAAACCCATTTGCGAAGCCATGTTACTTTCCTCAGGATGTTCTCTCAGACATCCCTGACAGGTCTCAGTTTTAGAAACGCATAGAGAATATGATGAAACACATAAAATTCCTCTCACAATTTGGACCAGTTCACCAGCAACTTTTGAAATCCTGCTTGCAAAGTATTTCTGACACCTGGTAATGGGCATTAAGTATTCAGAATCAATTTCTGATCATTTTCATCCTTTTTTGTTTTCTGTGAAAAAAAAATATTGATTAAAGTTTTTAGCCCTTACTTAATATACTGGCACAGCCTTGAAATTTCTTTCACCAGCCACGGGCGGGGACAGATGCTTCCTCCCAGTGTAGTGTAGCACAAATCAGTCCGTCTCATGCTGTTCTGTTATTGCACACCAAACTATGGCCACGTCAGTCATTTCTTCTTCTTGCAACAAGCTTCAGGGTACCACATATGTTAGTTTTTGTCTAAATACTTAAGCTATGGGGAAATTAAAGTTAAATTATTTTTAATGTGCAATTCTAAATCTCAGTCACATAAAAAATAAATTATTTCCCAGTTTATCTTACTGCCCCCCCAATAATATTCTGTGGAGTGAAAATGTTGATTCCTGACTCTGTATCTTCATGAAATCTGACAGCCTAATTTTTAGAGAGAGCAAATCACCATTATAGCCAGGGTGTCCAAGAGTCCTGATTTCTTGGGGCATCTTTGCTTTATGACCCTTTCGTGGGAATAGTTATTAATAGTGTCCCCCCTTAACACTCAAATATGTATATTTTGCTGATTTATATAAACTGTTAATTAGAATAAAGATACCTTTTCTTCTTTAAAGAAAGGTGAAGCCCGGTCTGACCTGTGATGGCACAGTGGGTAAAGCACGGACCTGGAATGCTGAGGTCACTGGTACAAGACCCCAGGCACATACAAGAAGCAACTACTATGAGTTGATGCTTCCTGCTCCTCCTCAGCCTCCCTTTCCTCTCTCTCTTTTCTCTGAAATCAGTAAATAAAATCTTAAGAAGGAGAAGAAGAAGAAGGAAAAGAAACCTGAGAGAGACGAATGCCTCACAGTCACATTGATGGAATTCTATGGAATCTCCACAGACTACATTAAATGCACTTCATCAGTTCCTTGTGTCTTTAAATAATTGGATCAAATTTAAATTTTAGGTTTCAAATTTGGCAGTTATTTGTGTATTTATTTGATTTATCGTCCTACTGGAATAGAAGTTCTCAGACAGTAGAAACCTCATCTATTTTTTTTTTTTTTTTTTTTTTTTTTTTTTTGTGAGAAGCAGGGAGAGAGAGAGAGATGGTAACAGGAACACGGAGCTGCTCCTGCATGGGCCCTGACTAAGGAATCCAACCAGCCACCTCTGGCTCTGGGAGGATGCTCTAACCGACAGCATCTATTTTTGAACACAATATCTAAATCTAGCACAGTGCTATCAATAGGAAATACTTGATATTTAATTTTGTACTTAATAAATAAATAACTTTTTGAGTTTTCAATTTTTCAAAATGGTTGAAGATTAGTTTATTTGATTCTTTATCTACATTATTAAGTCTGTTAAGAGTCAGTAGTATCAGTTTTGTTTAAGTGGAAAATTTAACCTGGATCCTGTAGTATTTAATGATTTGGCTATTATTATTACAAAGTTGGTGGCAGAACTGATCATCTATTTTAGGACTTCTGGTCTTTATTTCTGTATGAGGACATATACAGCTGCAAATAATAGAAGCTTCATCTAATAGTGGCTTAAATTACAAGAACAATTATTTACTTTACAAGGAATTTGAAGGTTGGCAGTTTCCAGGTGTTGCAAATTGCCCTCTGGGCATCTCTATGACTTTTGTCTCCTGCTTCATGGTGGGCCAAAATAACTGCTTTAGCTTCCTACATAATATTTCACACTAACATCCTAAGCCTAAAGAAAGAAGAGTAATTCAAGAAATAAAAAAAAACTGTTCTGGGTTGAATTGATTCCTGAAAAAATAAAAATGTTGTAATCTTAACCTCCTGTAACTCGGAGTGTGACCTTCCTTGGAGGTAAGACCCTTACCGAGGTAATAAATTTAAACGAGGTCATTAGGGTGGACTCTAATCCAATATGACTGGTGTCCTTACACAAGGGGAAATTTGGTCACAAAGACAGACATGCATAGAGAGAAGACAATTGGAAGAGACACAGTGGGAAGACAGCATCTACAAGCCAAGGGGAGAGTCTGGGGACAGATCCTCCCCTCATAGGCCTCTGAGAGAATCAACCCTGCTGACACCTCAGTTTTGAACTTCTAGCCCCTAGAACTATGAGACAATACATTTCTTTTGTTTCTGCCATCAAGTCCAGGGGACTTTGTTGTAGCAGCCTTAGCAAACTAATATCCACCCCTAATGTACAGATTTTCCATTATTTTTTTTAGATGAAAGATTTACAGGGGAATCTGGGGAAGTGAGTGCCTATCAAAAAGGAAAGAGATAGCCCTACTGTTGACTTGGGTACCTCTGAGGCTGGACATCTCCTGGGGTTTGGAAAGATTGTTACCCTGAAGAAAACCATAGTTCTATTGACAATAAAGAAAGGGGTGATGACTATAATCAATGTACAAATATGTCTGCGCAGCCTGATCCACTTATAGTGAAATCCTTGTAAATTACAACATATTGATTATTTAGAAGAAAAACTGACAACGGTATGCATTATTTAGCATAGCTAGATTACAAGGTAAAAGCTCCCTTTTCTCAGTGGCTGCATGCAACAAAAGCCTGGCTTCTCATTCACGCTATATATCCTATATAGATTGACAGAGGGTTCTGCTTCATTGTCTCTTGGGGAAATAGACTGATGCTGGAAAGCCAGGCCTCTGGTTGCCACTGCAGGGAAAAAGAACAATGGAGGATCATATTCTTGCAATTGCATGCTTGGTTCAGAAGTGACACATGTTCATGAAACACACACACACTCATTGGGCAGTATAATCATAGGACACCACCTAACTCCAAGACAGCAGGGAGGTAAGGAGAGCCAGACAGAGGTAAGCACTGGAAGGCTATTGCAAATTGGTAGCACGGTGCCCGCACGATTGTGTATTGAAGCTCCACTATCTTTAACAGTTGCAAATGCTTTGGGCTGCAAGTAACAGAAAACCTTGCCAGCAGTACACTCAGCTGTAAAGATACTTAATTTTTTCACAGGACAAGAAGGTACACAGTTTCAGGGTGGAGGCAGCAGCTCCACCATGCCATCAAAGACACTTGGTCACTTTCCATTCTCAGGGGAGTCCCTTTATGAGCTAAAAATGAATGCTGCACTTCCAATATCAGATGCCCACTCAATGTGCTCAATGCAAAAAGAAGGGACAGGTGGAAAGTTGCCTGACCAGGCAGTGGCGCAGTGAATAGAGCATCAGACTGGGATGCGAAAGACCCAGGTTCGAGACCCCGAGCTCACCAGCTTGAGCGCGGGCCCATCTGGCTTGAGCAAAAGCTCGTCAGCTTGGACCCAAGGTCGCTGGCTCCAGCAAGGGGTTGCTCGGTCTGCTGAAGGCCTGCGGTCAAGGCAGATGTGAGAAAGCAATCAATGAACAACTAAGGTGTTACAATGGCAACGAAAAACTAATGATTGATGCTTCTTAGCTCTCTTCGTTCCTGTCTGTCTGTCCCTATCTATCCCTCTCTCTGACTCTCTCTCTGTCCATGTAAAAAAAAAAAAAAAAAAGAAGGGACAGGTGGAAAGTAAAGCGTCTCCTTTTATCAAGAGGATAGATAATCTATCCTGGGAGCCTCACCTATGAGACTTTTCTTATGGCCAGTACAAAGTATCAAGGCCACTCTTGGAAATCATACAGCTGTCCCCCTATCCCCCAATAAAGGACAACCTGTCTTGCTTTAGAAAACTCACAATTCATCTCTTGGAGCTGACATGTTACTCCTTTATAAGACAGAGTTTTAGCAACAAGGAAGGATGAGTGCTTTTATATCTTCGTTAGTGTAAATAACATTGCAGTGAACATAGGGGGCATGAAATGTCCATCGGTAGATGAATGGAAAAAGATTTGGTACATATAAACCATGAAATAATACACAGCCATAAAAAAGAATGGAATCTTGCTATTTGTTACAACGTGGATGGACCTAGAGGGTATTATGCTAAGTGAAGTAAGTCAGAAAGAGCAAGGCAAATACAAAATGAGACAAATACATGATTTCACTTACATGTGGAATCTAAAAACAAAAGAAACAAAAACAGAAACAAAGTCATAGATACAGAGAACAAACCGATGTTTGTCAGATGGTAACGGGTTGGGGGCTGGGTGCAAAAGGGGGAGGGACTGAGAAGTACAAATTGGCATTTACAAAATAGCCATGGTGATGTACAGTACAGCTTACAGAGTATGGTCAACAATATGGTAATAACTACATACAGTGCCAGGTGACTTATTGTTAAGATCACTTCATAAATTAAATAAATGTCTAACCACTATTCTGTACACCTGAGACTAAATATTGTCGATTGCCAATTATAACTGAAAAATTAAAAATAAATGTTTTAAGGAGAGAGAGCATGCATGCCAAGAGGCGCCCGCCCCAGGCTTCCCAAGGCTTACTCTCTGCCCAGAGCATGTGGAAGCAGGACTATGTTTATCACACGGCAACTATGTGAACTGGACTGTGAACTGGTGGGTGCCTCACAGTCTGCCCCCCACCGTGAGTCCAGAAACATGACTGTCTCTATAGGGCCACTGATAGCATTAATCCCTGGAAATTCAAGTCAAATTCACCTGCCATTTCCATGGCTACTGGGCACACTCTACCTCTCCTTTGGGTACACCTGAGAAATTGGCGAGAGCCCCATCAGATTGGATACACATGTAGTCAACAGTTGGCGAAGATTATGAACAGAGGCACGACTTAATTTCTAGCTATGCATAGAGCAGGTTGTTGAAGGGACCTATTTTTTCTCTCAGTAATAACAATAATAAAATGACATGCCAACAAAGTCCTGTAAGATGCTTTTATCTATTAATATATCTCCATTCAAAACTTGTATCATATCACATTCTGAATGTCTGTGAGGGATTGACAAAGAAAACCCTGTGTGTAAGACACGAGTCCCTGACCCTCATATTGAAACCTCTGGAGCAGATGTCTGTTCTAGTCTAAATTTGATAACAGCATTGAAATCACACATTTTGTTCCTCCCTAGTGCAACACTGCTTTGGCAAAATGAATGAGCTGAATGCAACATATTAAAAACAATGACAAGGCAGAGGTTATTTTTACCCTCATCAAATCTGAAGCATCTGGAATTCTAGTTTCCATGAAAAAATTTTCATAGTTAATCTGTAGTACAGCATGGGAACTCTGGTTAATGCCAAAACATTAACTGTGAATCAGTAAAAGTTTCCATTGAGAAGACTATCTTGGGCTTATGTAATGTAATTGTGTATTTTGTATTTAATGTTTTAAAACTAATTTTACAGACTTCAATTTAATGTGGCATAATACCAATACCCTAAATATATAACCAATACAGACACTTCTCTGTAACTTGTACACACCATTGATTGAATTGAATAGTCTATCATTGTATTAGGAGTTGTTCCAGGTTGAGCCCGACAAAGCCCTACTGGCCACAGCCGATGACAGATCAGAGGTACCTGTTGGAGAACATGATCAGATTTTGTGACTTCTGCTTGGGAAATAAAATAGGAGGCAGAAGAGAAACAGGTACCTGAACCAAGGAAATCTGAGTTTGATGGGTATATAGAAGCTGGAGAGATGGATAGAGCTGTGGGAGAACAGGTATAATATGAGGTTCATTGTCAAGTCCAGGTGGCGGGTACATGGCTGTTCAAGACATAGTTCTTTCAGCTCTCTCTGTGTTTGGAAATGAAATAAGTGAATAAAAAGCATGGGTATGGGTAGACTAGTTAGGAGGGCATTGGCAGTAGCCCAGACAAGAAATGAAAGGTTTAGTATATTTTTTAAAATGGTGAGAATTTAAACCAAGAGATAACAAGCCTGGCAAGAGATAAGTGGGTTGAACTGAATCAACATTTGTAACATAACAGCAAGTCATTTCTGCTCTGGCCATGCAGAGAGAACATGTACATCTTGCTTTTAATGCCCTGATCCTTAGATTGTTGACACTTCTAATTCAATGTCAACTTAAATCCCTCCACTGACCCCTTTTTTAGCTATTATATTGCCTTTCCCAACTATATGCAAGGAATAAAAACAACTCTTGAGATAAAGATGTTTTTCCCTTTAGGCCAGTGGTTGTCACATTTGGAAAAAAAGACATCAGGCTTCTTTGAAAAGCCAAGGAAATCTTGGAACTCACGAGATAGACGCTTATATGTGCATAGAAGGAAATTTGTATACCTTGGGGGCTCAGGGGCTTTCAGGTACCCATAAATTCCCACCAGATCAGGACTCAGGTCAAGAACTCCTGCCTAGGTCTGAAGGAATGTGGACCACTCATCCACCTGCAGACGTCTTAGGGGCTCCTCCCCGCCTGGGGGACGGGCATAGGCTGCTGCCTGAGACAGTGTTGTGCGAGCAATGCAAGAATAAGTAGAGCAAGGCAAATACAGGGGCTCCTGTCATTTCATCTCAGGAAATGGCACCCTCCTGCAAGCCTGAAGGTAGCCCAATTAGCATACGGTAATTAGAATCGCTGTAATAACGTGCCTGCTCGTTTTCTTTTGTGAGAAGCCCTGAGAACTGTGGAGGTGATGGAGGGCTGCAGACTGGGCTGTGAGAGGCAGCAGATACAGCTGTCTGTCTGCACCCCTTCTCTGGATGGTGCAGGGAGAGGGTGGAGGTCAGCTGCCCTGAGAACAGAACTGAGAGAAAGGATGAGGCTGGACGGAGGAAAGGCAGGATATACGGCAGAGCTGGAGGGGACTGTGCGCAGCACGGAGGGGGCTCTGCTTCTCTCTTCTCTGGGGGTTGACTTTGACATCTCTACTGTTATCTAAATAGATAACATCTAAACAAACAACTCGCTTTTTTTGTTGTTGCCATAGTGTGGTCTCCAAGAGGACAGTGCCACGGGGTCAAGCAGTGTGTGGGAAAGGACCAGAAGGGGGTGGGGGTGTGGAGGAGGGATCTTGGGCATCTCCATTCTGGACAGGCCTTTTTGCTTTGGCTGTCCCTCCACACCCAGAACCAAAGCAAGTGTCCCCTGGGTGTAGACACAGAGTGTAAGTGACATTGCCATGAGAATGGACAGCTGGGTGTGTGTGTGTGCATGTGTGGGCACTGAAGGGCAAGGTTTCAGTCACCAGCACGTCTCAGAAGCAAAGATATCACAAAAACCTATTGGTACAAGACATGCGACTTAGATTGCCTATATCCAAATGGCATGACCCAGACTGGATTCTACGTGTGATCTTTCTTGATTCTGGTTTGGGGAAGATTGTATCCAGGGCTTGACAAGCTGCCATCCAGCTGAGGCTCTTGGGAGGCCTCCTCCCCAGTAGGTTGGCAGCGCTCCATGATCCAGGCCGCATCTTCTCAGCCTCCAGAACTTGTGTGCTTTGCTCTCATTGCCTGCCCAGTGACTTAAAGGGTTTGGTGAACCGCAGGTGCTAACAGCTGCTAATGGATTATCTACAGCTATAGTGCTCCTAACGTGTGTGTTGTAAGGAAGCTTTAATGCCTTAAGTCCCCAAACACAATGCCTATATGTGTGTCTCTGCTAAAATGACACAAAGAAATAAAACCCTTGAGTAACTCTTATTGATTCCTGTGTGATATATAGTACTTCAATTTCCTTAACAGGACATTTGGGACCCTGTGTGACAAGCACTTGAGGCCTAGCTTTCCCAGCCTAGCTGCTCTATGATCTCTCACACATCCTATCCTCCAGTGGCTGTGGAATCCTTGCTGCTCTACACATGCTTCCCATCATCAGTGTCTCCTGCCAGCAAGGCCCTTCTTCTCCTTCTTTTCCTTAAAGTCTGTTCTCTGACAGCACCTCTTCTGTGAGATATCCCAGCCACCCATTCTTCCATGTGTCGGTGGTGACATTTTTCTCTCTTAGTTTTGTTGGTCTCTTTCTTATAATGCCTCCTTTATCCATCCATTTATATATCCAGTCATCCACCCATCATCCATCTATCCATTCATTCATCAGTCCGTCCATCCATCCATCCATTCATCCATCCATCCATCCACTCATCCATTTATCCAGTCATTCAGAAAATAAATGTCATGTGCTAAGCTGGGTTCCGGAAATAAGCCGATAACCAGAGACAGCTCCTGCCTCCACACAGAGCTTACAGTCTGGTCGGGTGGGAAAGGGAAAACAAAAGGAATGAGATTATCGTGCAAAAACCTAATTCTCAAAATAGAAGATACAGAGACAACTAGACAGTGCCTTGGACTTCAAAGAGATCTCAGTCTGATGGAGAAAGCAGGCACCTAGATAACTATCTTTAAGACAATATTCTTAGTGCCATCATATAAAATATGGATAAAATGTCATGGAATCATAGATGAGTAAATGATTACTTTTGGTTGGAGATCCAAGAACATCAAATGTAAAACAAAATCTGTGAACTTGACTTGGGAAGAGCAGCAGCTGTCTGTGTGGACAGGGAGGAAAAGAGTCAAGACATTCCATATGGAAAAAGCAGAGAGTCCAATGTGTTTGGGGAACAGGCCAGAGGTTTGTTATAGCTGGGGCTGGGGAATTTGAGAACAGAGGTCTTTTTCTCAGGCCAACCATCTCTCCTTTAGTCCGTGTCCCCGATTTGTTCTGACATCTATTTGTGCTGACTGCCTCAGCCAGCCCTGTCATGGGGAGGGAGGCCTCCTCTGGCCAGGAGCACACTCCCCTGCTTGAGTGGTGACTTGGAGGCCTCCCGAGTCCTTCCCATATGCAGGAGACACAGAGCATTGGTGCCTGCAGCACTGCCAGCTCACACAGTCCCCGGGACACCCTTCCTATGGAGCCACAAAGCCGTGGGCAATCGAAACAGCTTCCAACGGGCATGGAGTGTCTGTGGGCTGCTTTTCTCCACTGCCTTTTTTAGGGGACAAGAAAATAAAGTTTCTGTAGCCCAGAAAGTGAGGCTAAGAAAACTGGATGAATTCTGGTCAGTGTGCCCCAAAAACCTGAGCCAGGTGTTGGGGTCCTGCAGTTTGGAGTGCTTGTTACCAAATGGACTGCTCCCATCCCAAGTGGCCCATTTCTGACAAAAGGTGGAGAAGAAAGCTTTTATTCAAGTCAACAGGAATGATTTCCAGGCCAAATAAGTCTCTGTCCTAGGGAATACACAATTATTTAAAGGTCTAGAGACTCAGAAATTTTTTTCATAGTAATGCAGGCCTACATTGGAATAGGGAGGAAGAGAGAAGAAAGACAAAGTTCTGGCCAGCAATGATGGAAGAGACCGGTGGCTGGTTCTTCAACCCAATGAAAGAACAGGCAGAAATGGAGTCGAATGCATCATCCCACAACTAGGCTACCTGTTACTGTTTTAGAATATCTGGTGTGAAATTACTCCTGAAGAGAAATCTCATTTTGTACCACTTTCACCTTCTTTCTCCCTCTTGGAAGGCAAAGAATGCTGCCTTATAATGACCAAAAGATGACAGTGGTTCAGATGCTGGCTAAGCAAAGCACTGGCATGCAATGTCTCATTTAGTCATCATAGCAATGCTAGGAGAAAGGGACTAAAGTTATCCCATTAATAGCAATTGGTTTAAGAGGTCGCATTGCTTATAGGGATTGGAACCAGTTTGCCTGTGATTTCCAACTTAGTCCTAATCTTCGGCAAATAGAGAAAGAGGCTGCTTCCTCCAGCTAAGACTTCCCCATCAAATAGTGGAAGACGGACGTTACAGGCTTGCCTCATTTCATCTGAAGTACATTTTGGTCTTTGGCCCCGATGATAAATAGTTCATATTTAGCTGGGTTCATCCCTTTCTTTCAGATGTGTCCTAGAAGACCAGAAGATCATTGTCCTTAACTGGGTACAATGTTTTAAGTGTGTTCAGAGAAATGAGCACTATAGAATAATTGCTTCTCCCTTATTCCAGATAGCACACTCCTATTAACTGGGAGGGACTCAGCAGAAGGACTGCCCCCACGAGGGGAGGACAGGATTTCCAGGAGCACTGGAGCAAGAATATGGTGGGTTGGACTGGGCCTGTCTGTGTCCGCTAGCTACTTTTCTCTTGAATATGTGGTCCATACTGTCCTGGGAGACCCTTGTTACCTGTGAAGGCAAGTATAATGTGGGAAGGGCAGTCGGGTAATGCCCTTCACCATGAGGGAGTGGGAATAGTAACTTCGGTTTTAGCCAGGAGTACAGAGCATGTAAAGTAATGCAGTAGTGCTTTGTAAACTGTGAAGTGCAAGGCACGTGTTTATTATTACTTTTACACAGGCCCCTCTGTCTCTATTATACACACACCTAGTAGATCAACATTTAAGAATTTCTTGTAGAAGGCTACCATATGCTGGCCAGGCTGCTGGAAGCAATAGAGGCATTTTTTTCTCAGAAAGAAATCCCATGGTCTTTATTGATTTACATTCGTAAGCCATAGCTCCTTAACTCTTTTATGCTCCTGATACCACGATGGCCATTTGTGTAATATACTAGTCTGGCTAACATTGATGCCAAGTTCTGAATAACTAGAGAGGGAGTGTTGATTTGTGTTGAAAGCCGGTTGGGAATCCAGGTTATTGGGTTTATTTCCCTTCTCCCTTTCCCTAAGGAGGGAGGACAGCCTTGCTTCTCTGTAAGAGCCCAGGGATGAATCATTTATGCTATCAAAGTTCTTTGTGATCCTTGGATACTACATAAACGTGAAGCATAATTATTATGAATTATAAGTGAAGCAGACGGAGGTTTTAAATTAAATAGCACCATTGTGTTATTTTTCATCAGGATTCAGAGCAGCCGACCTTCCCAGCAGAAGTAACTTAGATAATTTGATTCTCTCACTTAACCAGGACTGATCACTGCAGGGATAGAAATTAATTTCTTGAAAAACAGCTGTGAGTTTTTCTCCCCACCAGTCTCCTTCTGAGCTTCGCAGATGCGGTCATAATGAAACTGTGGTGGGGGTTCCACTGGGTGACTTGTTAATTCAACAGGAGCCCAGTAAGTGGTTCTCCAATTTTGGGGTTACCTGGAAAATGGTGAGCAATGACCATCATGATCATGTCTGCTCATGTCACCTCGAACCTTTAATGGGACTAGCTGTGCCCAAACCAAATGCTTTAGAGCATTAGTGAAAGGAGATGCGATCTAGCTGATTATTTGTTTAAATTCAAGCCTTCCAAATGACCCTGGAATGGGATGAAGTTGGCATTGCCGGGATCCAATGTTTACCACTTGGCCAGGGAAATTGACAGGAGGGTGATGTGTGCATTGAGCTAAACCTTTACAATTCTGTTGACAGATTCTGTAGAATGACATCTTGGTTTTGCAGAACTGGTCATAGGCTGTCAGGTTGGATAAAAAGGAGGAGATATGAGTTACGACACAGAGAATCCTGGGCAGACCCGGGGAAGACGCACACTCATGTTTACTGAGTGCACACCCCATGCCAGGCACATCCCATTGTTTGCTTATCCTTGAGTTCTGCCATTCATTGACTACGGATGTCAGGGAAGTCATTTAATTCCTCTGAACCTCAGTTTTCTCATCAAACCGATAAAAGCACTGAAATACGTGATCTTAGAGATACTGTCTGCCCCTGGAAATGCAATCTTCAGGCCCCATATTCAAGAAGACAGACGGGTCTAAAGTTTCTCCAAAAGAGGTTATACTGAAAACATCAGTCAGCCTCAGTCCCTGCTAGGGTCCTGGCTATTAAAATAAGACCTTCTTCGGCCTGACCAGGCGGTGGCGCAGTAGATAGAGCGTTGGACTGGGATGCAAAAGACCCAAGTTCGAGAACCTGAGGTCGCCAGCTTGAGCGTGAGTCCATCTGGCTTGAGCAAAAGCTCGTCAGCCTGGACCCAAGGTCGCTGACCCCAGCAAGGGGTTGCTTGGTCTGCTGAAGGCCCGTGGTCAAGGCACATGTGAGAAAGCAATCAATGAACAACTAAGGTGTCTCAACGGCAACGAAAAACTAATGATTGATGCTTCTCATCTCTCTTCATTCCTGTCTGTCTTCCCTATCTATCCCTCTCTCTGACTCTCTCTCTCTTTGTCCCTGTAAAAATAAATAAATAAAATAAGACCTTCTTCTACATTTCTTGACTCCTTGATCTTAGTGAGCCCAGCATTCAACTAGAACTTAGATGTTCTCAAACACGAGCAAATCTGGTATGTCAACTGAAAACTAACATTTGTGGGTAGATATAAGGCCAGTGGCTGTGGCCATGTAGGTTCACACTGGATTTGGGCAGATGGTAAAGAAACTGTGGAGTTAGAAAATGGTGGGCCATTTTGTTTATTAGTGTCTCAAAATGGCGGACCAAGCAGGAAGGGAAAACTGCTTTCCTCTCTCAGGGCTGATGATCAAACAGACCTGGGGGAAAAACCCCTTCTCTGGCAAACTATGGCAAAAAATGGCCCCTCCCAATGGTGGCAGGAAATCACACTCTACAATCTTCTTCCCTAAAGGCAAGCACCCGTAGACTTACACAGACTATACACACGTGGTGCTGCCCCGTGCTCATGCACCAGTCAGGCATAGTACAGCCAGCAAGCCTGACACACTTGTTTACGCAACAGTAAGTGAGTGGGGAGTCTTCCCAAAATTCAAAATTTAGGTCTACTTTTGCTTCTGGCATCAAAGATGTATGTCTAGAGGTCAACATATAAAGAACATGGCTCTATCCACTGAAGCTTTCAGGTACATTCCCATGAAAACAATTAAAGGTTAATATTAATAAACTCCTATTTCTTAAATCTGCCTTTGACCACCTGGCTCAATACTATATATGGCCCTTATGCAGCTTCTTCCTACATTCAAAATTTCCCTGAAATTCATGTTCCTGGGTTTAATTCTATCTGAATATGACATTTCTATAGAGTTAAAGGACAGAATGTGTGGCAGAGATAATTAGCTTACTCATCAGCAATTGAATTTTTTATACTATGGTGTGGGGTTATTTCTGGCAAGTGACTTCTTAGAATGAGCTACATGACCCAGCCTGGGGGTCTGGATGTAGCCATGGGATGAGTCTAGCTCCCCAATAAAATGTGAACAAAGGTGACTTATTCACTGATAGCCCTTAAGAAGCAGATGCACATTCTCTAAAGCTCTTTCTTTTTCTGCTGACTGGATAGGGATGATGACAAGAACTTAGAAATTGGAAGAACCACATTGTAGAAGGAGCTTGGGTCCCTGAATTACTGCATGGAGGAAAGTCACTGGCCAACCAGGAATATCTGTCAAAAATAAATTTCTCTTTTACTAAACCATGAAAAAAAGTTTTCTGTTGCTATTGCAACAGCTAGCAATAACCTAACTAATCCACACTGTGGTTTGTTCCAGATTTTAAGAAGCTGAGATGTTTTGTTTTTCCCTCATCTGGTTAACTCAAAAAATGGACATGTTAAGGATGATCCCTAAATAACTCCAAAATTCTTTCCCATTTTGTTTTGCTGCATCTATGTATGGAACAAAATGCTTTTTCAGCTTGTTCCACTTCTTCTTTGGGGAAATAGCCAATTGGGTAGGATCGTGAAATCTTTATGCAGAGGGACATTGTCCTTCAGGTGTACATCCATGTTGTCAGTATGCCAACACACGATGGGCCTTTGATAAATATTTGTTGAGTATTTATCAGCAGCTGTATCTGACATATAAATACTCTGCAATTCAGTCATGGTGTGTCTTTCCAACCATATTTACCTGTACTGCTCCCTTCTCAGGAAGACTTCTCTTCTCAGAGAGTCAGTTGAATATGGTGGCTAAGAGCTTGGCCTATGGCATTCATCTGCCCACCTGGGGCACTACCTCTCTGACTCGACCACCGGATGTGTGACTTAGGGTAAATTGTGAATCACTTTGTGTCTCCTTTTCATCTGTAAGATGGGAACGCTAATACTGCCTATCCCACAGGGTTGGGTTGAGGTTAAAACGCAAAGCCTTAAAATGCATTAGAACAAATACCTTGTAAGTAATAAGCCATTGATCAGTGGTTTTTTTTCTTACCGTTCTGTCTTTGCTTATGTTCTTCTTTGATGATTAATTGTATATGTCAGTCTGACTGCACCATAGGATGGCCAGCTCTCTGGTTAAAGGTGATTTCTGGCTGTGACTATGAGGGTGTTTCCAGAAGAGATTAGTATTTGGATAGGGGATTGAGTAAAGCACATGTCTCCCTAATGTGGGTGCATGTCATGCCATTCATTAAGGACCTGAACACAAAGAAAAGAGAGGAAAGACAAATTTGTTCCCTGCCTAGCTGCCTGAGCTGGGACATCGATCTTTCCTTATCGTCAGCACTTCTGGTTCTCAGGCCTTCAAACTCAGATGAAATCAGCACCATCAGCTGTCTGGCTCTCAGGTCTTTGAACTACACCCCTGGCTGTCCTGGTTCTCCAGCTTACAGATGGTAGGTGATGGGACTTTTCAGCCTCTATAACATGAAAGCTAATTCCTTATAATAAACCTTTCTCTCTCTCTCTCTCTCTCTCTCTCTCTCTCTCTCTCTATATATATATATATATATATATATATATATATATATATATATATATATATATATATATATATATATATATAATTGTTTCTTTCCTGTTTTTTGAAAAACCTAATGTCCCTCAGTTCATTTAATTTGGAGTACCATCCATCATCCTATTCCTTCAAAGCTGTTCTTAGATTTTACCATCTCCATTAAAATTCTGCTTGTCAGCTCCTCTAGAAAAGGATTTTTTTTTTTGCCCATTCTGTATTCATCACCCATCTAAACTCTGTGAGTCTGATTCTCTGTACAAGGTACCCAGAACATCCTGCCCTGTACTGTGACTTCTTGTCTCTCCCACGCTGGAGCCCCCAGTCCCCCACCCCCACCAGTGCTCATCTATCTTTAAAGTCATTACAGCGCCTAGCCAGGGTGGAGCAAGAAGCATTTAGTTAACATCCTTATGAAATGAGTTTCTTAGCTCAGGGGCCCCAAAAGCAAACCTAACTCAAGTGACTGTGTGCACATGATTTATCGGGGACATGATCCTGGGGAATTTAGTAAGGGAACAGGAGCATCAGAGCAAGGCAGAGGACAGAACTACTCAAGGGTGCAATTCCAAGCAGTCCTAGCCTGAACTTGATTTTTCAGGGGAGCTCTGGGGTGTAAAATATACTTCAGAGTTTGTCCTGACTTGAGGTTTTGTGATAAACTCTAATATTGAGCATCAAGTACATTGTTTAATTGCACTCATTTGAAGCAATTCAAACTGCTACCTGAGCTTGTCAGCCTTTACTGGTGCCTTCACACTTCCGCCATGCTAGATGGATAACTGAATAGGCACACTGAATTGTTTTGACACTATATGGACCCAGTATGTTTCTCTGAAAACACGGCTTCTCCGATCTTTCCCTCCTTATTTTACAGTTCTGATTTGGCAAGGAATTCTATTGCAGTTTGGTAGGATGTGGAGAACCCGGTGGGTGGTGGGTGATGAGGATGGCAATGAAGGCAGGAAGCTGACCCAGGTGGGGACTCAGAGTGAAGGTCTGACCCTAGCAGGGGGTATCATTCAAGTAGAGATTTTAACACGTGCCACGCCCCACCCCCTGCCGGAAAAACAACAGGATGCCCTTGTGTTTGATTTGCATGTTTCTGTCCCTTCCAGCCATTGATCTTTCTGTGAGGATAAAATTTCTTTGCTGCTTCCTTGGTTGTTACACGCATTCAGCCTGGCAAAGAACTATTGACACTTATAGCTTGACCAAGACTTTCTACTACCCTTTCTTGCCTTTGTATTATTTTATCTCCTTCGCTTTCTCCTTTTAAGATGCTTTGGAGGCAGGCTTTACCAAAACGATCGCCTGTCTAAAGGAGAAAGCTGTCGTACCTAGAGCTGAGTAATGGGACTGGGACTCTGGTACCCAAACAGAAGACGAGTTATGTGGGCTGTAGCACACAAGGGAACCCTGACAGGCCACCGAAGCACAGTCAGTTGGGATCAGAGGGACTGGAGACTGCAAAGTGGAGCACTGTGAGGCTGAGGAGAAAGTAAGGAAAATGCTACTTGGAAGAACACAGCATTCAGTTGAAATGGACACTTTTTGAAAGTCATTCCTTTGTTCTCCACTGGCACCTCCTCTCCCAATCCTGCTCTGTAAAGAGATGTCCAAAATAAAAGTGCAATTTTTTGCCTGACCCTTGATGGCACAGTGGATAAAGCAACAACCTCGAGCACTGACGTTTTCAGTTCAAAACCCTGGGTTTGCCCCATCAAGGCACATATAAGAAGCAATCAACTACAACTTG
This sequence comes from Rhynchonycteris naso, assembly GCA_037038555.1. Classification (NCBI taxonomy): domain Eukaryota; kingdom Metazoa; phylum Chordata; class Mammalia; order Chiroptera; family Emballonuridae; genus Rhynchonycteris; species Rhynchonycteris naso. The sequence continues at coordinate 180,408,248 of CM073000.1, read as the reverse complement.
ATGCTTCTCACAGCCCCTAAAATCAATAAATAAAAGTATTTTTTTAAAAAAAGACTACAAAATTTTGACATTCTTCCTATTGAGAAATGGGGTCTAAGCCCCCTCACCCTGAGTCTAGATGGGTTGATACAACCAGGACTTCAACCTAGAGAACACAGAGTGACAGTGTTCAACTTCTAAAGCTAGCTCACAAAAGGCAGAGAAGTTTCTTCCTGGTTCTCTGGAGAAAGCCACCTGTCACATCAGAAGTCTGACTACACTGAGACTCTCGTGCTGGAGATGTCATGTGCAGGTGTTTCAGTCAACAGCCCCCACTGCGATCCCCGTGGCAGGTGGCTTCAACCACCAGCCATATGTGTGTGCCATCTAACTTCCAGCCCAAACAAACCTTCTATGAGTGCAGGCTCAGTCAACATCTGACTTCAACAATGTGAGAAATACCAAGCAAGAACCCTTTAGGTGAGCCTTTCCCAAATTCTTGATCCACAAACTTGTGAGCAAAATAAAATGGTTGTTTTAAGCTGTTAAGTTGTGGGGTGATTTGTTACCCAGCAATGGTAATCAGAACATGGAAAATGATATAAAGTGTTGTAGTGGTGAGGTAGAACCCTCGGGTGGAATAGATGTCCTCTAAGATGTCCCCCAGGACAGGAAGTCTTATTATGACAGGGCATTCTATGTTTAATGTCCCCTCCATGCTTTGTCAGCATGTGTGCACTGGCCTTTTCCCATCAGGGTGACTTTGGTAGTTGTGACTTAGATTTCTCTCCTATTGGCATCTGCACTTGAGGTTAGGTTTAAGGGGTTTGATTGACATCTTGCTTTTCTCAACTACAAAATAAACTAATTCCTTTAGTCTCACACACAATCTCTCTGGAAAAAAACACACAGCAATACCAAAACGTTATTGATTGTCACAATTCTCTCGACTTGGCAATCAATGCACACCAGTTTAAAGGAAAAGGCATGATGGATGGGGTTAGCATTAAGTGCTATTCTACTTGACGGTACGCTGTGATAATTCAGCTTTTAGAAAGCTAGACTTTTCTAAGAAACCAAATGTGAAAGCATTAGGGGATTTAGAGGCAAGATGAGTGGTGATGCATTTGTGGGCTGACATTTGAAACTTCTTATTACGAAAGGCACTGGTAAACACAGACCTGCTTGTCAGAGAAGACCCAGATTCTATATTCTTGTGAAATCTTAGCCAAGACACTTAACCTCTCTGCTCTTAATTTTCCCTGATGGTTGATGATTGCCAAGGATAACATAAGGAAGGCACACTGAAATTCTAGACTAGCTAAACGTGCAGGCACACTTGAAGTTATCATCTACATATAATTTAGGATTAGAGCTGGCGCATGTAACAGAAAAGTCCAACATTAGAGTTGCTTGAGCAAACTAGAATGTTCTCTTTTTTTTTCAATAAAGTAAAGATAGTCTGAATATAGAAGCCAGGACTGGATGTCAACTTCTCTGGGTTATTGGACTCCAGAGTCTCCCTACTGTCTCTAGTATGTGATCCTTTTCCTCATGTTCTGACATGGCAGCTGGAGCTCCGGCTATCACATCTGCATTTCAGATAATTTAATGAGAGCTTAGGTTCTTAGGAAAGCAGGAGAGAAAGGTTATTGGGAGAGAACCAGAACCCTTTGCTACTAGAAAGTAACAGAAAGCCAAATATATCCAATTGATTAGTGAGTTACTGCCAAAAAAAAAAAAAAATCTAAAAACTTTACACCTCTGGGACTCAGAAAGAAGGTGGGAAAGTTATATGGTATGTTAAATGAACTTTGAAAACTTACTTGCTCTTGAAAAATAAGCTTTCTTTAAAAAGAAGTTTAATTCAGTTAAAGTGACAGAGACAATTAAGAATAGCAATTGAATTAATTCAGAATGTTGGCTACCAACTAAGCTCATTTTCAAAAGAAATTTAAGACCAAGCAAATGCAACTCTTTCTTTTCAGATTGTTTTGTGCAAATTGATACAACTGGGATTCTTAAATTTAATTTTTATTTTGACCTTTACGGGGATGAAATGTCAACTCTTTCCTTGTTGGTTAATAATGACCACTGGATGATTCTAGAATAATCAGTCTGTAGAGTCTGTTTGTGCGTGTTCATGGGGTGGGGTGAGGTTCCCTGAGAATGACTCAGAATCACCTAGAAATGTTTATAAAATGTGACTATCTCCATATAAATCTTCCAAATTGGGTTATACTGGAAATAATGAGGGTAGAGACCCATAGTTTAAAAGAGTTTCCTAGGACAGTCTCCTAGACTCCTTTGGGCTCTTGTCTCCCACTTAGGATCTATTGACGTGGGATAAGGTCATCATCAGATGCAGCATCTAAAGCACATTAAGACTTTAATGATTCTCATGAGACTGAGAGGCCATCATGGCCACTGTCCAAGAACAGGGAATAACTGGCATGGGAGGGGACTTGGGCTCCGTGGCTCTTGGACTGTGCAGAGCAATCAGACGATTCCATCTAGATATATTATAGTTGCCATAACCAGAGCATGCAACAATGGAGGGGCTGTGTCCCTTGAGAAAAATAACAACCTACCAATAAGTCCTCATTTAGCCCCTATGATGGCAGGGACTGAGGAAGAAAGAAAAGCTGGGCCTAGCCCCTCCCCTCAGGGCTTTCACCTTGGACCCAAGCCGGTGGGCAGGTCACAGGGCAGCAGTTTTCCAGCACCAGCTTATCTCCAAACAGCATAAGGTATATTTCTAAGTATAGTCTACTTGTATTATACCAGGGTCTTAAGAAAGAGGATGAGCCCATGGGTTCTGGAGAAAACACTAGATCACCCTGTTTCCTGCCTTCCATGGATGGGAGAGACATTAACTTTATGTGTTGGCAAACTCCCTGCTCCCTCTTCTCTGCTCCTCTTTGCTCTCCTAGCAGGGTTCTTGTAGGGTGACACTCACAGCTGGGTTTTGTTAGGAGTGGGTGACCAGTTCTCCCTGTACTTTTTCTGTTTGGAAACTCTGGGGGTGGGAGATGAGAGGAGGAGAAGTCTCTGATCATTGCATTTGGAGAAACGGCTGAGTCTGTCAGTTCTTCCCCCTGACTCCAGAGCTTATTAGAACATTCTATGAATTCTCTTGTTTTCATAAAGAGGAACAACTATCCTAATTGGAGAAATTGCACTAGTGAATTCAACAGCAGAGTCACAAATGTAACCACGCGCTGATGCCCTTCACCTGTGAGGACCATGGGGAGAAGCTCAGAAGCTAGCAATGTGTTAAGAGCTTGGCTCTGGAGTCACATGACTTGCCTTTTAATCTGGGATCTGACCCAGAATTAAGAGCAATTATGTAATTTATCTTCCCCGTGCCTCAGTTTGCTCACTGGTAAAACTGGGGCAGTATTAACACCTACCTCATAGATAGGAGGGTGGGCATGCTTCTTACATCAGAACCTGGTTGCTCAATAAAAGCTAGCCCTTTACATTACTAGCTTTCTATCCGGGTGGTAGGTAATGATATGAACAATTACTAGCTTTCTATCCGGGTGGTAGGTAATGATATGAACAATTACTAGCTTTCTATCCGGTGGTAGGTAATGATATGAACAGAGATCAAAAGCTCAGAAGGAGATTCCAGGTGGGAAATGGGATTGGCAGGTAGGAAGACCAATACTGAGTTCAGGAATTTTTTTTTAAAGTTTTTATTTTTTATTTTGTGGTTCTCTTAAAAAAGGAAATCGACCTTCAATGGAAGGTAGCAGGTGAAGGTGAAGTGAAGCCTGATCAAGGCAGTGACACAGGCTAATGTGTTTGTAGCAGACAGGCTTCCAAGGTGACCCTCCAAGATTCCCACCTTCTGGTGCATAGGTTCCTCCTCCTGAGTGTGGCGGGGGACCCATGAAATGACCCAGCACTCTTGTAATTATGCTGCTTTATATGGCAAAGGGGTTTTTTCAGATATAATTTGGACTCTTAATCAGTTGACTTCAAGTTACTCAGGAGAGAGATTGTCTGGGTGGGCCTGACCTAATTCAGTGAGACCTTTAAAGGGTCTGAACCCTTCCTAGGCCCTGGCCAGTTGGGGAAATGCCCATCTGCTTCTCCCCCCACCTACTTCTCCCTCTCGCTCGCCCCCTCATCTACTGTAGCCATGGCTCGATTGGAGCAAGTTGGTCCCGGGCGCTGAGGGTGGCTCATAGCTTCTGCCTCAGGTGCTAAAAATAATGGCTTCAGTTGCAACGGAGCAAGGGCCCCAGATGGGCAGAGCATTGCCTCCTAGTGAGCTTGCTAGGTAGATGCTGGTGGGGGTGCATGCGGGAGTCTGTCTCTGCCTCCCCTCCTCTCAATAAACAAACAAACAAATAAAAGGGTCTGTGCTCTTCCTGACATGAGAAAATTCCATGCAAGGCGGCATATCTGTTGCTGGGTTGCTGGCTTTGATGATGAAGGGGCCACGTGGCCAGGAATGCAGGTGGACTCTGCAAGTTGAGATTGGCCCTCTGCTGACAGCCAGTAAGAAAATGACAATCTCAGCCCTACGATGGCCAGGAGCTGAACTCAGCCGACAACCTGAGTTAGCTGAGCAGTAGATTCTTTTCTGGAGTCTGCAAAAAGGAACAGATAGCCAGCAGTTTTTTGTGGGGTTTTTTTGGCCTGATTGGCCTGAACAGAGAACCTACCCATGCTGTGCCTAGGCTTCCTACCAAAATAAATAAGTAAATAAAATAAAACATCTGAGAGCTAATGAATCTGTGCTATTTTTAGGCTGCCAAGTTTGGTAATTTGTTATGTGGTCATAGAAAACTAATAGTGATCCTAATGAATAGAATAAGACTTTGACTTAAATGGTGGTTTCAGTCTTCTGCTATGACAAATCACCATACACTTAGCAACTTAAAAACATAAATGTATTGTTACCATTCTGGAGGTCAGAAGTCCAGAATGGTTCTTAATTCAAGGTGGCAGCAGGGCTGTGCTTCTTATAGAAGCTCTAGGAGAGAATCCGTTTTCTTACTTTTTCATGTTTGAGAGGCTGCCCACACTCCTTGGCTTGTGGTCCTATCCTCCATCTTCAAAGCCAGCAATAGTTGGTTAAGTTTCTTTTACCTTTTACACTCTGACACTGACTGTCCTGCTTCCCCCTTCTGTATCTAAGGGCCCTTGTGATTATGTAGGGCTGGCTCGCTTAAATAAATCAGGACAATGTCCCTCTCTCAATGTCAGCTGATTAACAAACTTAATTCCATCAGCTTTCTGAATTTCCCTTTGCTACAGGAACATAATCACAGGTTTCTGGGACTAGGGGGTGAACATCTTTGGGGACATTATTGTGTCTACCACAATAATTAGGGATTAAAAAACTCATTTTGACCATTTATTGACTGAGCAATCCAAGACAAGCTGCTAAACTTCTCTGAACTTGGGCTTCCTTACTGGGCTTCCTTAATGGGGACTCTTGATGACTTCTGCTTGTGTCTCTGTTTTCTTTTAACCTCTTCCCCCTACAGTTATCACTTAAAGTCACCCGTGTACTTCTTCAGTGAATGAGAGATCAGTTACAAGTGGTCCAGCCTAGTGTATAATGATCACTACCTTTTATTGAGTGGCTACTCCAATGTCCCTCAGTTTTCTATAACAATGTGTAACTTTTGATAATCATTATTGTTTGATTCAAGTGTTTTAGCTGTTCTTTTTTTTTTAAATGACATATAGCCCCAAATGACCACATTGTGTAGGGAAGTTTTTACTATCTATCTGTATATATCTGCATCAGGCGGGTACAATGCCCATATAAAAAGCCAATCCCTTTTTCTTTCTCAGGTTTTCTCCACACACACCCCCCTACTAGTGAGGGCAATACAGCTCCAACTGTGGGAGTCCAGGCTGAGTTATGGTCCAGCTTCTTCTTTAGGTCAGCCTGCCTTGTGTCTTAATTCAGGCTTGGACTTGTGAACACTGTTGATGTTGTTAAGGTTAATGACTGAAGACCAAGCACCGGGGAGCAGAATTGCCATAAAGATTGTGTTGATTGCTCCAGTGATGAATGTGGATGAGGGCCCTGGAGTAATATGTCAAACATCTCTGAGTGACTGCCCGGCTACTGCTTGGAGATGAGGACCAGGGTCTGCGAAACACTGCCCATCACGGGGAGAAGAGTGGAGAGATTCTTCTGGAAGTCTACCTCGAGGAAAAGTGCAAATATACAATATGTGAAACCAAGCCACTTCAGAGCTCTGTCACATGTAGTGGGGACACTGTGTGTGTGCATGTGTGTTATAAAGTAGAAAGAAGCACAAGGTCATTACATGCTATTGTAGGACAGTTTCACCGATTATGGCAGTTAAGTCAGACTCAAAGAGTCTATCGTTTTGTCCTTGGCCATTTTAACAATGACACTGACCCCAGGGGCTGGCCCAGACAGGTCACCATGGAAGCAGTGCTCCTGTGGCTCACTGTCCCCCTGTTGCCCTTTCTCTCTCATTTCCATGGCTCCAGACCCTGGCTTTCAAATCTGGCTTCTGACCCCTGGTTGGAAAGCCCTCTCAGCATTTCTTTCTGGCTTCCCTAATGGGTACTCCTCTGCTTGTGTCTCTGTTTTCTTTCAACCTTTTCCCCTGCAGTTTTTTTTTTTTTTTTTTTTAGAAGTTGCCTTTTGGAGCTTGGTTCCAGGTAACTCACTATCTCCAATAGTTTTAATCTCACTCTAGAAGGGGACCGACCCATGAAATGACCCAGCCCTATAATTAGGTTTCTTCATCAGACAAGACTGACCCTAGTGAGAACTAGATTCATTAGCAGTCACAGGGAGAAAAGCCAGTTCCTCTGATAGGACATAAGTAGACACGTGGTGTGGCAAAATACACAGATGCGTTAACTCAGGACTGTAACTGGTTGGGAATTGAGGGTAGAGAAAAGAGATGGGGAATCTACTAGCAAAAACTGTAAGTGATCTAAACAGAGTCCATATTAAATGTTGTAATTCACATTACATCAACCATATGTTATATTATATGGTGTGTTCACTTATTCATTTCTTATTTTTCACTTACTCAGTACTTCGGATTTTCAAGATAGGACTTCTGGTCCTGGTTTGAACTGGGGTGGGACACTTGCCAAATAGGACAGAAGAAAGCTACTCCCCATCTTCCCCATCCTTGAGGGGTGGTTTGGGGAAGAAGTAAGGGACAAGAGTCCTAGTGGACTCAGTCACTGGTCGACTCAGCAGTGTTTTATAATAATAAGCCAACTGAAGTCAACAAGGCAAGGGAAACTACACTGCTGTGGCTCACCACCGCATCCCACAGAGATGCCTGCTACCTCCACGGAGCACCAAAGCAAAAGCCTGAGACGTGATGAATGTAATCAACCTTGATATTTTTGGAGGGGGTAGGAGGATGAGTAAAATAGATGATGTCACAAAAAAGAAAAAAAAAACCCTTCTTTGAAAAATTAGTGACCATGTATGGTTGTGAGTGAGTGTACCTGAGTATGAATGTGTGTGTGCATGTGTGTGTGTGTGTGTGTATGTGTGTGTGTGTGTGTGTGTGTGTGTGTGTGAGAGAGAGAGAGAGAGAGAGAGAGAGAATGTGTGTGGATTATGTTTCGATGAACAACAGTTGAAGAGGGAGAAATTGGCTTATAGCATTGTCTGTCAAGGGGTGGGAGAACTAGCAGAATCCTCTGAGGCTTTTATAAATTACATAGTACCCCCAAGGCCTTGGCCAGAAAGTCTGAGATTTATGTCAGGAGGTAGGAGTGGGGAGTGGCGAGTGGGAAGGGAGGGGAGGAAGGGATCCAGGAGCAAGCATGATGTCATCCCTCCTCTTTGCCATAATAAAATGCTCTAGACTCAGTGGCTTAAATAACAAATATTTATTTCTCACAATTCTGGAGGCTGAAGGCCAAGATCAAGGTGCCAGCTAATTTGGTTCCTGGTGAGAGCCGTCTTCCTGGCTTGCAGTCAGCAGTTTCTTACAGTGTCCTCATGTGGCAGAGAGAGTGAGGGAGCTCTGTGTGTGTCTTATAAGGCTGTGATGGTGAACCTATGACACACGTGTCAGCATTGACATGCTAGCCATTTTCGATGACACGCAGTCACATGCGGCAGCATACCAGAGAAGTATGGGGCTGCATGACAAGAAGGACATTTCATCCTTGGCTCCTGCATGGCCAGGTGCAGTAGCCGAGGATAAAACATTTGCTGTAGTGTAGACACTCTGTGCCGGAAGTCTGTAGGCCCAAACAACAGAACTCCGGCACAGAGCGTCTAGTTCTGGGACTTCCGGCTAGGCCGCTTTTCTCAAAGTGACACACCATCCGAGTTACGCTCAGTTTTCTGGCAAATTTTGACACACCAAGCTCAAAAGATTGCTCATCACTGTTATAAGGGCGCTAATCCTTTCATGGGGGCTGCATTCTCATGACCTCATGTAATTGCTCCTGTGGGCCCCATCTTCTAATACCAGCACAAGGTGGGGTTAGGGGCTTCAGCATGCACAATCTGAGGGGACACAGACATCCATTCCATAACACCCTCCACTGTTCCACGTGGTCTGGGGGCACTTTTGACTAAACCAGTTGTTGTTTCGCCACATGCAGGTCGAGGCTCGGTTTGCTCGCTAAGTGAGTAGAACAAGTAGTCTCATCTCACCTCTGGGGATGGAGAGGCCCCAGTTAGGAGGTCCCTGGCAATGATTCACCCACAACAACTGGAAAGCATTATTTACAGTGAGGAACAGGCAATGAGGATTAGGAGCTGACTTCTAAATTTAGAGATGATTCATGTAATTTGAAACAGTATACTGTTTCACATCACATTAGAAAAACAAGCCCACAGCAGGTGGCTCTTAGTGTTAAAACATTGTTTGCATTTTTCTGGAAGGAGACAGGACTTTAGGGCCTGGAGGTTGTTCATACTGGGCAGCGGGACAGCACACGAGCTGCTGAGATGATACAGGTTTGGGCTAAGCTGGCTTGCCCTGACCTCCTGTACTTGATACTCAGTTCTCTGTAGTTTTAAAGTGTCTTCTGGGAACCCTCTAGCATTCTGGGAATCCGTACTACACAATTCTGTTAACCCACTGCAGGAGGATGCTATTATAAAGAAGACACTTGAAAAGAAGGAAAGGTATACAGGGTAATGGGCAGAAAGTTCATCTGATTAATTTAGTGGCAATGAGATGGAGAAAGAGGTGTCAATCCAATACACTGTGTCCTCTGGGCTGTCTTCCCTTTATGTTTTAGGGTCATTTTGTTTTGTTGAGTGGTTCGGGTTTTAGATGTGAAACAATAGAGGTAGGCAAGGTAAGGATGGTCGCAACTTCATGGCAGGATGAAAACTGGAAACTGATCGGCTACAACTCAGTGTTCCTGTCAGGACTCCCTTCACATTTCACAAAGGGCTGTGTGCCTTTTAAGTAGCTGCCCCAGAGCCAGAGATGTCTCTGGATTAGGAATGGTCCCTAACCAGGGGTGCCATTAAAAATCACCAGGAGAGCATTTCCAAAGATTCATAACCCCATCATGCCCTTAAGAATTGGGATTTAATGTTTGAGTGGGAAATTCACGGCCGCCAAGGTTTGGTTACTAGGGGCAATTTGCTGTAATCTGAGAGGCTATCATTACTCTGAATGATGTGGGTGGTTCCGGGGAGATGGCTGAGTCTAGCCCTCTACTTGAAGAGTAAATTATTTCTAACACATCTCTGCTGGGTGGCTGTCGAGCATCTGCATGAATATAGATGTGCTGAAGAGGAACTTTGTGTCGGGAGGAAATTCAGTTCCTCGGCGTGCTAGAAGAAACCTTTCTCTGTATGGATTTGGATGCTGCTGTGTGCCGTGGACCAGCGCGGAGAGTGGGAAGGGCTCAGTCCCAAACCAAGCCTTGGGCTACAACGACCCCGTCAGCCTACAGCTCGTCTCCCATATCTGTGGGCAACTTGCATCCACCTGCAAGACCAGCTACGCCACAAGTGGGGTCCAGCATAAAATGAACACAGGGGGCCCTCTGCTCAAAAGTGATTTAGAATCTCAAGACAGTGACAGCAGGGCATCCAACTGAGTCACCAAGCTCAGGCGGCCTCTGTAACTCCTGAGGTTCCATGGCCATGAGGCTGGTCCTGCCCCCTGTTTCCAGTTCTTTCCATCCTCCAAGGCCAATTTCTCTTCTCCTTGTCTTGGAACCTTGTTCACACACCATCACAGTTTCATAAGGCAATGGGTTGTGTTGCCTTCGAGAGGCCAAAGTAACCGGAAGTCAGTGTGGTAGTATAGCTCTTTTCAGTTAGAACGTGAATACTGACTAGGTAGCCCGGGTATGATAATGGTATCTATCAGGGTTGTTTTGAGGATTAATTTAGCTAATTTGCATAAATCCCAGAGAACCATGCATGGCACAGAGCAAATGCTCAATAAAGGTCAGCTGTTTTGGCCTGACCTGTGGTGGCGCAGTGGATAAAGCGTCGACCTGGGAACACTGAGGTCGCCAGTTCAAAACCCTGCACTGGTCAGGTCAAGTCACATATGGGAGTTGAGCTTCCAGCTCCTCCCCCCTTTCTCTCTTTCTCTCTCTCTCTCTCTCTCACTCTGTGTCTCCTCTCTAAAAATTGAATAAAATAAAAATAAAAACAAAAAAGGTCAGCT